>BSBM01001000.1:30897500-33297500 GCA_027924585.1 Larix kaempferi | reverse complement strand
TGCACAAGATGTGTCAGGTTTCCCATTGTCTCAAAGCTTCACTTTGGTGAGGCTCACATTTTATCATTATTTTCTATATTCTAAGTGTCTTCATCGATTCAAGGTTCATAATCTTCTTGTCTATTTAAAAGTGCCAAGTTTTACCTCATTTCATAACTCCTTGTTTATAAATTCATTTTTAGTCATATCTAACTTGTAATTTAAAAAAAAAAAAGTTAACTTATAATTAAAAAAAAAGTTAAAAAAGAGTTATTATTTACAAAAATCTTTTAACTTTCTAAATAATAAAATATTTATTTTATTGTAAATTTTGGTAAAAATAAAAAATTTCTTTTAACTTTACCATTTACCAAGCCAAATACTTTATCCCACCTTTTATTAAACTCAAGTCCTTGATAACACTTTATCCCACATTTTTATTAAACTCAAGTCTTTGATATTTATCACAAGCCAAGTCAAATTTTTTTAAATTATTATTTTATAAATCTTTTTAAATTAATATTTTATAATACTTTAAAAAAAATTGAGAAATAAAAAATGGAAACTTGGAGAAAACTAAATTCCTTGATAACACTTTATTTCACCCTTTTATTAAACTCAAGTCCTTGATATTTATCACAAGCCAAGTCAAATATTTTTAAAGGAAACTTTGAGAAATAAAAAATATTGGAAACACTTTATCCCATCATTTTATTAAACTCAAGTCTTTGAAGACAAGATTTGATATTTATCACAAAGACAAGATTTGATATTTATCACAAGCCAAGTCAAATATTTTTAAATTATTATTTTATAATAGTTTAAAAGTTTGGAAAATAAACTCATGTCTTTGAAGACTTGATATTAAACTCAAGTCTTTGAAAATTTGATATTTATCACAAGCCAAGTCAAATATTTTTAAATTATTATTTTATAATAGTTTAAAAGTTTGGAAAATAAACTCATCTCTTTGAAGACTTGATATTTATCACAAGCCAAGTCAAATATTTTTAAATTATTATTTTATAATAATTTAAAAGTTTGGGAAATAAAAAATGACACCAACAACTTTGCAAGCGTCTTATAATTATTAACAAACAAGCGTTCCACTAGTGTGGAAAGCGAGCTCCCATAGGGGATCCCGCTCACAGCCCAAATCCTGTGCTCAACATTCAGTCTAATGGAATGGCGTTAGTGAATATAAATCATAAGAAACTAGAATCTTATTGCATGTGGGATATATATACCGAACATACAAAAGGAAAACACCTGAGAGAGCTCACAGAGTGCACAATTCATCGCCAACACAAAACATTTGTTATCAAGCACACACAACTATCGATACTGATTTTTGAGCCATCACCAAGTGTCATCAAGTGTCATTGACCATTATATTAGTGTTACAGTTTCAAACCGCCATGATGCTGCCCTTTTTCTTCTTCAAGGAGATGACAAGTGATTCGATATTTGGGATCTTCTTTTCACACTAAATAGAAGGAACCCATTTCTTTGGTTGTTGTACATTCATAAGGAATTTCTAGTGATAATCTAATTCGATGAAGATGATGAAATGCCTAAGGATAGAAGCTAGCAAGGTGCAGCTCGTGATGATTTTTATTGCCTATGTTTTCAGTCATGCCTTATTGTGCTCTTAGTGGAATAGATTTCAAGGTAAATTTCCTGGAGGAAATAATAGTTCGGGCCCCTTTAGTGATTCATCCAGTCAATAGAGAAGCTTCACAAACTTTAGTGTGTCATTCTCAGTCCAATTTGGCAAATCTTTTCCATTGAAAGCTCTTTTCCATTTTTGGTATTGTATCAGAGTATGATGAAGAGGAACTGTGCAAGCTTGTTCTTTTTGTTTCATGACAGAGGAAAATACCTGAGTTTTGTCTCTCCCTTGGAATTGAAGCAAAATGGCAGGGATTATGGAAATATTGGTCAACAATTGAAAGCAAGTTGAGGTTGTTAACTTTGCTCCTGTGTTTAGACTAGTAGCGATTGCAAAAGAACTATCTATATTGTGGATTATCATTTAATGCATTTAAGCACATAACTTTGAATTTTTATTAAAGCATGTTCATTGATGTGTCGTTGCTATCATAAAGTGAGATTGAGTGGTCAAATTTGTAGCAGGGAAGGAGATAAAGATTCATTCTAATTATTTCTGAAGCAAAGAATTTGGGCAATCATGGTATACATGAGCAGCTCATCTTCTTATTAAAAATGCAAGATTTCCGGATTAGAAATTAGTTACATCTTGTGAACAATCACCAACCAGAATTGATCCCATTTAGTGTACGCGCAGATGATGGGGGTTTTATATGCATTTTAAAGATCTTAATTTAATAGAGCAAGAGATGGATAGAGTAAATCAATCAGGAATGGGTGGCAGAGACAGAGCACATCATGCACATGTTTTTGGTTAATCCAGAATGTAAGGAAAAAGTTCAACAACTAATCAAAGTAAATTCATATTCAAAGGAAATAGCTCCAGCCATTCCAGATTCGATGGAGGAAGAAATAACTTCAACATCCTAACAAGTTCCAGATTTTCAGGAAAATAATCTATAGAGTCAGTTCCAAATTAAGAGGAGAGATCGATCCAACATTTGAAGCAAGTAGTTTCAGATTCGATTAGCATTTAGATCTTTTGACAATTTAAAGAAGTATTCCCAGCAATTAGTTCTAGTTTCTTAGGAATAGATCGATCATTGTAATCTTTAAAAGGACATTCTATTGAAGGCAGGGCAGGAACTTCCTTTTGGAAGAAAGGGCTCAAGAGTATCTTGCTTTATAATTATATTTTCTAGGAGTCCAATTTGTTCTTTTCACTTGCATGCAAAAATATTTAGAAAATAAAAGAAATCAATCTAACCTTTGGGTCACACCAATATACATCCCGGGACCCTAATCATTCTGCTTTAGGTATCAAATTTTGAATCCTTACCTAACCTAGGTTAATCTACAAGAAATTAGGAATCTTTCTTCACTCATGGTTGGATCCTTGGGACTGTGGCCTGGCCTTAATATTTACCTTTCTAGGCTTGTCAGAGTTGTTTTTGCATTACCATTTAATGATTAGTGGTTTTATCTTTTCTTCATCATTGACGCTGCATAATTGTTGATCAGGCCTTTGCCTTGTCGTAAGAAGGACATTATTAATATTGATTTTATCTCATAGAGAGTGAAATACAAGTCAACTATAGTGAAGCATACATTTGTTGTACCATATGAGTTTAATTCTCTTAGTTTGCACCCTTGTTCTGTGCACAGGGACAAGAACTTGGAATTTCTTTTTCAAGATTCCCTAACAAATGCAACATCTCTATTTGGTGTTGGAATCTCTAAGTTCTCTGAAGACAACAAATAACTCAAGAATCTATGTTGAGAATAAGAATTTACACTACCTGACATAACGACATTCTTCATAATTGATTGGTTGATAAATTATTTTTTAAGGAAATGAACATATGTTCATTCAAATAGCCATACCATCTTAATTCTTCATTAACCTGTAGCTATCCATAATACTGCAAAACATAATAGGATCAACTTCACTCTCTTTACTTTCTAATTGACCATGTTCACTTTCGGGACCTAAGAGGAAAAGGTTTTCATCGCTGGAGTTGGCTTTGCATGCCATTTAATTCTTTCAAGATAAATGTAAGCAACAGGGGACCTGAATGAGCACAATTTTATGGAAAATTAGGATGTTTCATGTCAGGACCTCATTGACTAGAACCTTTTTAATGTGGCATTAATATTTGTAAAATCATCGTCCAGAAAACCTACACTGTATATTTGATGTAATCAAGGACTTATGCCCCATCAATTGCATTCAAATGTGTAGCAGGAAGAACATGAGAGCCTGCAACAAACTCGTTGCCATTTATGGGTGCATTGCAGAGAACCATGCCTAATCCCCTTGCCATACGAACTGCTTAGCCTTTTTGAACTCTTGCATTGAAGGTATGAAGGCAGGAAATATTTTTTCCTTCAACTTGGTGGGGATCTAGAGATCCCATGGTGCAAAATTGTCTCCAACATCATTCCCATAAAATATGTTAAAACTCATCAGCATAAAGAGTTGTAACTTTTTATTCCTTGAGCTATTATTAATCCAAGTTTCTTCTTTGGAAAGAAAATTTCATAATCGATAATGGACTTATAACTATTTTTAAAATCATTAAAATTAGTAATTATGTAGCATACCCATCATTTTCAATTTCATTTGGACCTGTCACATCAGCTGCCAATACCAGAGGATACATTTTTTTCTTTGGTAACCATAACTATGATATTCTTTGTCCCTGTCATTAAACACAAATATATTGATGCTTAAAATGATATTTCTAGAATAATACAAAGGATCGGATCTGTTGACTTCAATTCTCTTCATAAGGATTCTAATGGCTAACAATTTTATGGAAGGATGGAAGGAAAACGTTCAGTAAGCACAATTTCCCTTGAAAATAGCATTGTAGAGAGTGACCTTCATAGTATTTGGAACTACTCTAGTATCAATGCATGTGTTTTGGCCATTAAAAGATATGATAATGGTATGAAAACTACTTGCAATATGAACAGAGTGAAAAGGGCATAAGCATATCAACCTAATTTAGTGTATAAATATTTTAGGGGTAAATTTCATTCCTGGGGTTTTTTGAGGGAGACTTATGTATATGGATTTCATATGATGAATTAAATGTGCTTTCATATTTGACTAAAAAACAAAAATGAATTTGAAGAAATAAGATTTACTCACTATATATGTCCTGTTGTTTCCAAGAATAACACATGAAGCAAATTGTCTATCAATGCTTCTTGGTCCCATAGTTATGATCCATGGTGCCACATTTGAAACTATCCTCGGAGATGGACCACTATTTCCATCATAAAATATGACTACCTTTCCACTTTGGACTGCATGGAACGCTCTAGTTTCCACTACATCTTGAAAATAATCACAAAGAGGAGGGCCATATCCGAGAGAAATAGATAACAAATTATCAACTTTGTCATGTACACTAGAATCAAATGCTGCAAGAATATCTTCATCATAGCATTGAGGCCAACAGACTTTGTAGGATGCAACTCCAACATGAGGAGCTCCTCCTTTTGCAATCCCTTTGGCATATCTAGTTGTAATTGCGTTTTCCACAAAATTCCCACCAGTTGTGGGAAAGGTGTGAGTACCATGTCCATCTATATCTCATGGAGAAATAAATACACCCATCGAGGGATCGAAAATACCATTTGCAGCCTCAAATCCCTTGATAGAGTATCTGGATCCAATCAATTTCCTGTTGCAAACAATAGACTGGAGAGTGAATCTTTGATTCTATGAAAAAGGTTCACGAGGTCTGCTTCTTGATTAAATGCCTAATGTACAAGACACTATAGAGTGTGAAACCAAAACAATGATACTGTATTCTATGTCCAAAAGTATGGTGTCTTCTCAATCATCTTGCCTCTAAAAGGAACCCCAAGACTAATATCAAAAGACAATGTTTTCATTTGATGTCTATGTAGGCATGTATTTTTGCAGACTGAGTGCACCAAGTTAGAATGGGATCATACCAATCTGTGTTTAAGCAACAATCTAGAACATACTATGGAATATCAAAGCTTTCTAGCATTGAAATCATAGTTGCATCATTATTTACTACCTACCAGTCAATTTTGAAATCAAAGAAAGAGCCTTGATCTCCACTTTAGCCCCATAAGCATTACTTCCCAAGAATATATACATGACATCTACATCAATTTTTTCCCTACTCCCAAGTTTACCTATATTTTCTTCCCAAGAAGGGTCTTCAACACTTGAAACACTACTAACTAGTTTAGCCTCATCTTCGTTGAATATTAACCATATCATTGAATACTACAAAGTAGAAATGTCAAAAGCATCTATTAACAAATCAGTGCATCTTACATAACAAGAAGTAATCTTGGCAATCCTGAGAAACACCTTCAAAATACCTTTGTCTGCACTAGTTCTCTAGGAAGGTGAGACCATCCACAAATTGGCATCAAAATGATATTGATCATGACTTCCATTACAATGATGGCATATAAGGTTATGGCCTTAATATTCTAAACAAGTAATAATGTATCTTTGGTAGTAAGCATTCTACAAGGGAAGGGTAGCTACACAAAAAAATGATTATAAAAATTTAGATGGATCCTAAAAAGTGCATGGCTCTCATTGTAACTGTTTAGTTATGTAGAAGTTTTCCTTACCCAGACATGTTAGACATGTGTTCATGGTGCTCCAAAAAGTACAAACGCACATAATACATATTACCCAAAGAAATTGCATGATAGAACTCAACAAGATCATATATACTTGCAAAATTCTCTAATGCAAGGTCCTAAACAGAAGACACAGATCTCAGTATTGAGACTGGATAATCTCATAACAAAAAGGAAAAATCACAATGAAATAAAGGAATACATGTGCAATATAATATTCACACAAACGTTTGATACAATGATACAATCACCCAGGCAATCACAAAAGTGTCTCAATCCACACAAATTTGCCCCGACAAGTGATAACGTCACCCATCACTATTTTAAAATATCCCAACACTATAAAAGAATCCATACATTGATCAATAACAACCCCAGGCACTTATAAATTCACCTAATGATGAGAAAAATGACCCATGCACTTCTGAATTCACCCTGTTATAAGAAAAATGCCCCATGTAATTCTAAATTCACCCAATGATGAGAAAAATGCCCCAGAAGCTTCAAAATTCTTCCAAAGATGATAAAAACTCCCTAAGCACTTCAATACTTTCCCAAGCACTTCTAAATTCTCTCAAGGATGATAAAAACTCCCCATGCACTTCAATATTTTCTGCAATCACATCAAAATTCCCTGGAGGCACTTGAATACTTGCCCCATCCACTTCTAAATTAACCCAATGATGATAGAAACGCCCCATGCAATTCAATACTTGCCTTGGCCATTTTAAAATTCTCCCAATGATAATAAAAACGCCCAGACACTTCAATATTTTCCCCAAGCACTTCAAAATTCTCACAACGAAGATAAAAACGCCCCCACCCACTTCCATATTTTCCCAAGCACTTTATTACTTGCCCCATACACTTCAAAATTCATCCAATGATGATAAAGATGCCCTAGGCACCTCAATACTTGCCCTAGGAAAGGGAGAAAAACAACTGCAATGATATAATCACCTAGGCAATCACAAAAATGCCTCAATCTACACAAATTTGTCTCGACAAGTGATAACTTCACCCATCACTATTTTAAAACATCTGAACGCTATTAAAGCATCCATACATTGATCAATAACAACCCCAAGCACTTCTAAATTCACCCAGTCATCAGAAAAATGACCCATGCACTTCTAAATTCACCCAATGATGAGAAAAATGCCCCATGCACATCTAAATTCACCCAATGATGAGAAAAATGCCCCATGCACTTCAATACTTGCCCCAGAAACTTCAAAATTCTCCCAAAGATGATCATAATGCCCTAATCACTTCAATATTTTCCCAGGCACTTAAAAATTCTACCAAGGATGATAAAAAATCCCCATGTACTTCAATATTTTCCCCAAGCACTTCAAAATTCCCTCGAGGCACTTCAATTCTTGCCCCATGCACTTCTAAATTGACCCATTGATGATAGAAACACCCCATGCACTTCAACACTTGCCTCAACCACTTTAAAATTCTCCCAACAATGATAAAAATGCCTAAACACTTCAATATTTTCCCCAGGCAATTCAAAATTCTCGCAATGAAGATAAAAACACCCCCATCCACTTCCATGTTTTCCCAGGCACTTCATTACTTTCCCTGGACACTTCAAAATTCGTCCACTGATGATAAAGATGCCCTAGGCACTTCAATACTTGTTGTAGGCAAGGGAGAACAACACCCAACAATGATATAATCTTCCAAGCAATCACAAAAATGCCTCAATCCACACAAATTTGCCTTGACAATTGATAACTTCGCCCATCACTATTTTAAAACATCCCAACACTATAAAAACATCCATACATTGATAAATAACAACCCCAAGCACTTCTAAATTCACCCAGTCATCAGAAAAATTACCCATGCACTTCTAAATTCACCCAGTGATGAGAAAAATGCCCCATGCACTTCTAAATTCACCTAGTGATGAGAAAAATGCCCCAGGCACTTCAATACTAGCCCTAGGAACTTCAAAATTCTCCCAAAGATGATCATAATGCCCTAAGCACTTCAATATTTTCCCAACCACTTCAAAATTTTCCCAAGGATGATAAAAACTTCCCATGTACTTCAATATTTTCCCCAAGCACTTCAAAATCCCCCTAAGGCACTTCAATAATTGCCCCATGCACTTCTAAATTGACCCAATGATGATAGAAACACCGCATGCACTTCAATACTTTCCTCAACCACTTTAAAATTCTCCCAATGATGATAAAAATGCCTAAACACTTCAATATTTTCCCCAGGCACTTCAAAATTCTCACAAAGAAGATAAAAACACCCCTGTCCACTTCCATGTTTTCCCAAGTACTTCATTACTTTCCCTAGACACTTCAAAATTCGTCCAATGATGATAAATATGCCCTATGCACTTCAATACTTGTCTTAGGCAAGGGAGAAAAACACCTAACAATGATATAATCTCCCATGCAATCATAAAAATGCCTCAATCCACACAAATTTGCCCTGGCAAGTTATAACTTTGCACATCATTGTTTTAAAACGTCCCAACACTATAAAAGCATGCATACATTGATCAATAACAACCCTAGGCATTTCTAAATTCACCCAATGATCAGAAAAATGATCGATGCACTTCTCAATTCACCCGATGATGAGAAAAACGCCCCAGGCACTTCAAAATTCTCCCAAAGATGATAAAAATACCCTAAGCACTTCAATATTTTCCCAGGCACTTCTAAATTCTACCAGAGATGATAAAAAATCCCCATGCACTTCAATAGTTTCCCTAAGCACTTCAAAATTCCCCCGAGGCACTTCAATACTTGCCCCATGCACTTCTCAATTAACCCAATGATGATAGAAATGACCCATGTACTTCAATACTTGCCTCAACCACTTCAAAATTCTCCCAGCGATGATGAAAACACCTAAACACTTCAATATTTTCCCCAAGCACTTCAAAATTCTCGCAATGAAGATAAAAACGCCCCCATCCACTTCCATATTTTCCCAGGCACTTCATTACTTGCCCAAACTCTTCAAAATTCGTCCAATGATGATAAAGATGCCCTAAGCACTTCAATACTTGCCCCTAGCACTTCAAAATTCTCCCAAAGATGAGCTTAATGCCCTAAGCACTTCAATATTTTCCCAGGCACTTCTAAATTCTCCCAACGATGATAAAAATGCCCAAACACTTCAATATTTTCCCAGGCACTTCTAAATTCTCCCAAGGATGATAAAATCTCAAGAAATAGATCTAGAAGAAGATATCAAAAATAACATTGAATATGTTGAAATAAATCCATATCTATATTGATAATGAATGTGATATGTCCTCTGGATATAGTTGTTATGACCCCCCTATGAGGAAATTATCCAATCCTCAACCCTTGAGCAATAGAATATTTGCAACCATGTGCTAAGTCTTATTTTAGTACTTATAAACTATTTATTCCAAACGATGAACTTTGTAATGTCGAATTCATGTTGTAGTGTATCCATGAACTATCTATGCTAGAGGAAGAATTTTGTTATGTTGAGTTTACACTATAGTGTATCAACTAACTATCATTGTTTCTTTGTCAATATGAACTTTGAAGAAATTCATTTTGGGTGTTAACAACTTGCACACTCCAATCTTCTAATCCTGGAAGGATGGAAATCTGTGCACCATATTTATCAAGAGGAAGTGCTTCATAGTGTAAGTGACCAATGCACTTGTTCCATAGCTTGCACAACTTGTCACTTTCATGCATTAACGCATCTTGTTCTATTGAATCAACAAGAATAATGTAAGGCCTCCTCCTAGTCCTTATACTCCTTTGACCATGGTTGTTCTTGACTGCAATCTCTGATAGTGCATTGCATCAAACTTGGATACACACTTCATATTTGTGATAATTGAGACAAAAATAATGTTCTTTGTCAAACCAATTACATATAGAACACCATCAGAATCAAGAACATCGCTTGAGATCATCTTGGACGAGATGGTTCACATCTCAGAAACATTGCATCTTGAGGGCACAACCTTTTAGGAGAAGGAGCAAATGGATGAAGAACAACCCTCAAAATAGTATGCCATATGCCTTAAATCCTCCATACATTTGGGGCACACCCCTATGGTTGTTCTACATAGTTGAAATATTACTTTTGGAGTTTGTATGGTTCCAGCTACAAGATTTGCCCCTATAACCTCCAAAACCTGTCACTGATCTCCAAAAGATGGCTAAGGAACCTTTCAAAACTAGACATTGTCTCAAGATAGGGCATAAAAAGATGAATGTGATGCTCCCAAGGTGAACATCCACATCGCTATGAACTTGTAGAAGCTGAATGTTGCCATAGTTTAAGGCATGGAAAGATGTAGTGGAATCCAAAAGCTGAAAGCTATTAGTAAAACACTCCAAATGAATTTCAACTAAGCTCAAACCGAGGAGATGAATGCTCGTTTATCTATTGATATGGTGGATAAAAAGACATCAAAGATTGGCTATCCATGTTGCCACCTGACTCTGAATGATATAGGCCTATTGCTGCTCCTTAAAAAATAAAAAGAGTAAGGTCTAGCATATATGTTGATGCTATGGGTCGATCCACTCAATGTGAAACCTTCAAATGCTAATGTGGAGTATTTTTGGGTAAGGAAAACTGCAATACTACATGAAAATATTGACTATGTACTGCCCTAGATCATCATACAAGGGCCAAGGTTATTGCTACAAGTATCGTTCATATTTTTTCTTCAGGATAGTGCTAGCTCAACTTTAGTGGTTGTTTTAAGTTCCAGATATATTTGAAATGATGCTTCTTGAAATGAAGATAAATGCCACAGCTACAAACATATCTCATATATAGTCTAAAAACTTTTTGCTGTCATGAAAACAAATTAATGGTTCCCTTCAGATCTGATTATCAGGTCTCACTTCCACTTGCCATCCTGTGCGATTGTATGATCTTCAGTCCTATGATCATAAATGTGTAATTACGGGTAGCATTAGTAATAAGTAGGACAAGGACACCATAATAGTTGAAATAATAAATACAGTAGAATTGGAACTGTAGTTCATGGAGGAATTAATAAATCCACAGCTATACATAGAAACTTAATGTCAAATTTGACACCTTGAATTTGACTTCATGCACCAAGAATGTGGACACTTAAGGACATTATCCTGATTTAGGGTGTTGATCAAACTCGCAAGGGATTCATTGGAACTATAACAAGATAACCTACAACATCATCCATGTTGCATCAAGCACCAATACCATTTCCCTTGCATCCTGAAGATGGTCACTTCTGGGTATGGATATCTTAATTAGTTGGTAAATTTCAGTATAGTTGTTTTGGCATTGTTAGTGGCTTGCTTGTAAGTTGCACTTGGAATTCATGGACATGGACTTCCTCTATCCTCAGCTCATGGGAGGTCAGGAGGAAATGGTTTCACTTATAGCTGGGAGAACAGTACAAATGTGAACTTGATTTACTGAAATGTGAGACAAGAATTAACTATCTCTTAAGCATAGTAGAACTAGAATCAAGTCCCCAACAACCAAAATCTCCTCATATTTGTGAGTCAATTCCCCATATGTGAAAAGTGATAAACTCGAGTTCTTACTTTAATATTTATATATTTAAATTAACATTATAGGAACACTTCCGTGAAAAGAATATTTTTTTATTACAAATTAATTCAAATGATAAAGAGTACAAATTTGTGGACAAAGCAATTATAATTGTAAATCAACCGCATACCATATTGGTACATATTATGTACATCTATTCTCCATCATAGGAGATGGAGTTTGCTAGTTTCCACAATGGCAGGTTTCAGGGAGATCCTCTAAGAACTTAAAAAACAAAAACTCAAATAGCCAAATCACAGAATTATGTATTTTTCCACTCCTGTCCATTTCACCTTTGTTGGAAGTTCAATACCTTGATGCAGAAAGAAAACACAACTGCAAAGGAAACATAAAACCCCACTAGGACAACTCCAACTACACCCAAGAAATCATGCTTGTATCCGAAGTAATCCTCAAATTTATTCAGTGGTTTTGATCCCTCACCCATTATGTCTATTGGGGTAGTAATGTCTCCGTACTATTAAACCGTCCCTAGAACGATAAAGAGATCATTGATGTTGTCCCTGATATGCAGCTAATCTATTTCTTAGTGTCTGAGAAGAGTTTATATCATACAAAATGAGAGCATCAAACATTCTGGTGATTTTCCTGTCCAAGCAACTTAATGTTCTGGGAAGTATTCTGTCTTACAAAGTTAAATCTTAAGTACATACCTTTTTATGCTGACTTTCCAAAATATTGTTCCAAAGAGTAGAGAACAGACTAATGTGAAGAAGTATTGAACAAAATTATAATCTGGACTTCACTAGTAACTCCACCACTGCTTCCACAAACAAGACTTGAACTATCTGAAGAAAGATTGTGAGTACTAGATAGCAAAGTATAGATCCTTTGCTCCCGGAGAAGAAGTTTTGATCTCTTTAACCAAGTCTCTATTCCGCCTTTATTTGCAAGGAAAGGGATGAAATGTTAGAGTGTGAGTTTGAAGTTGATATCTTTGTATCTTGTAGACTTGTTGTAATGATATCTATTATAAGCAGAAGGATTCTAGTGATAAAACATGGATGACTTTAATGCTTACTTATGGAGGGAAGAGTTTTTGTAATGCTCTGCAATGTCTATCCCCAAATGATGTTTGAAATCAATAGAGCTAACTTCCAACATCCATGTAGCTAGGTTGTATTTATCTTTGATATTTGGTACTCTGGGAATAGCCTGCAATTTGTCGCGATGAAAGTAAGAAAGTTAACTCACATTTAGGCAATAAATTAGTAGTGCTCTGTTCAAAGTGATCCTTTTCTAATGATTGCTGGACATTTCCAAGTGGTTACCTCAAAGTATTTAAAAATATTATGAGAATTCCAGCCCACTGGTCTGAAGTAAATGACTTGCCCTCCTCTTTTCATCAACAATAGTTGAACCCATTATGGTAAGTCAGTCATAAATCAACACCACTCTGAAAGAAACAATATAAGTTATCTTGGAATCTAGACCTTGGTTTACCTCATCAAAGGCTTCAAAGATGTCAATGCTAGGATGATGAATGGTACAGACAACAGTCCTTCCAATATATACTGTATTATGAACAGTTCGCATAATAATTGCAGCTACTCTTGCATCCAAACTCGAAGTGGGATCATCCATGAAAATTATAGAAGGATATGAAACAAGCTGCACATCTATTGTTAGCCTTTTCCTTTGTTCAATTAACAATCCAGTCACACTAGGTAGGTTACCAGTGCATCCCTTAAATTGTCTAATTCCACAAGTCCTTTGACGTCATCAAAAAAGGACTGTAAATTGAATCTTTTGCAGGTCAGTAAAATGACAATTTGGCACCATGTCAAATAAGAAAAAATGATTAGTTTTGTAGACATACAACTTTGGTTTCTTTGTCAACATCCTTTGGAAGATGGAGAAATGCTGAATATAACACTGATTCCCGAATACTGACCTGTGGAGAATGTATATCATTCTACTCACAGTAACCAAAAATATGAGAAAAGGTTTCTTTCTCTTTGGGAAATCCAGAGATCTAGATATCACTCTCGATATATCCTCCAGTCTTCCTTCCAGTTAACACATCCATGAGAGTTGTCTTCCCTACACCGTTGACCCCCATCAATGCTGTAAGAACACCAGGTCTGGATGCACCTGTAACATCTCAGAGCAGTTGAAGTCTATCTTCAGTAACTCCTTGTTCCCTCATTTCCTACAGATGAATCCAGGATTAGTCAGCCAAACCTTTCAAGCAAGAGAATTCCTAAAAGTTGGCAATAGGTGGATCACATGATAGACCACAAATGGCAGAAAATGGTATTATAAAAACAGTCCAACCAATATCCAGACTGCTAAGCATGGTATATGTATACCTGTTCTCAACCAAACTAAAGAAAACTTCCAAAACAAGATTATTTTCTCTTCTAAAGACATCTACAGCCATATACCAGTTCACCCTTTTCACTCATTACATGTTTATGCTTTTGTTTTCTTTTCAAGGGACTAGTTTGTGGTGCGAACCTCCTCTTACCACTACCTTGTATCTTTATGATTTTTACAGCAGGTGTCAGATATGGAAGTGTGTTGTCACCACAAGTACTTCACTTCCTAACTGAAGTGAGAAAATACCGTGCACTATCCATTGAATCCACCTTTATAGATCCACAGTGTTTTTAAATGTACCAGGTCTAGCAAACCTATAGTTGATCCTCTCATGCGTGTAAATGATTAGTTTAACACATCTATCCAATTGTACTTACCTTGCACACTTCCAATTTTGTATTATATTTTATTGGAATAGCTTGAACCAAGTTTCAAGAAGGACCTTCACATTTCAAGATGAAAGTGTTGATGCCAAATCTCTAAGATTTCATTTTTCTAATGCCATAGTGTCTCTTAACTAGGATTCAAGAGAAACTCCAACCCTTGTTGGGTACCACGAATCAGTCTTATGAATCTACAAGGTTAATGGCATGTTGTGTTATGCCAATCTCTTATTCCAAACTACTAATAACAAGGCATAAATGAATAGCTTATCTCATAAGAATAAGAAGGCCTAAAAAACTATAAAGTATGCATTTTATGAAAGGAATAAACCATGCATTGTAAAATATTCAAATTTTTCACAATGTATGAGGAATTTTATTACAAAATTGGCTTGTATAGTTTACTCATCAAAATTATTGGAAGGATATTTGCATGGATAATTACAAGAATCTATATAATTAATGGAACTCCAAGAAAGCAAGCCATAGTTTGCATATAGATGAACTCAAGGGAAAAGGTACTTATATAACTAAAGGGAATGGCAAAAGCCTTTCATGGCTTTTAAGTTGCTAGCTCTATGTGAGATGAGTTATTTTTCATATGTTGAATATGGTGCCTTTATTGCCTAACTTGTCTTTTACCTTTATTGCTTAAGCAAGCACATATGAGCAAGTAATGACTTCCTACATAACTGCCTATTATTACAAGTATGCTCATTACTTTTTTATATTATTATAGATTGTTATTTTTGCTTCTATCTTGTTTTTCTTTGCAGTAAAAGGTGATGCTCACTTGGCTGTTTGTTATATTGGAAATGTTTGTTAGAAATTTTTGTTGCTCAAAAATTGATCTCCTTCAACAGAGAGCGCACTTTGCAAATCCATTCAGCCATAATTACTATGCAGACAACAATAATGACAGTGGAGTTATGATTGGCACTGTACTGATGGGAAGGCCCAGTTCCATTTCTAGGTTTCTGTGCAACAGTGATTGTTCTGGTGTGGAAGGTGCACTAGTAAATGTGTGCAGTAGAATGCAGATTGTTGTGTGTGAAAAGATTACAGTGAGTGAAGGCACAAAACTAGTCATCTAGGGAGGAACATAGAATTATATAGATAGCAGGGCACATGCATGCATGAGCCAGACTAGAGTCTTTCTAAATTTTCCCTTTGCTATTGTTAAAAATTTCCAAATCTGTATTTGCTTTAAAATTAGCAAGTGTGCTCTTATATATAGTATTTTCAAGTTTGGTACACAGTGTTGATCTAGGATTCTTTTTTCTTGTAATTTTAGGTGCATGAGGTAGGTGTTTTTTAGCTATTTATAGGCAAGGTGCACTTCCCTTGTAATCTTTCACCTAGGGAACTCTTTCCCAGGTAGGTTACTCATGCACGTAGGCCTCAAATTAGGATCTCTCTCTCTCTAGTGAAAAATTCACCAAGATTTTACAAACTTTTCTTATTTTGTGAAAGATTCGATCAGTGCTGCTTAATCAACCTTGTGATTGAGGGAATGCTAACAAAACTAGTGGTTGGGAATATTATCCATTGCCATGCCCTCTTTCCCTTTTGTTGGCCATGAAGGTCCCCTCCTAGTATTTATTTGGAGGGTGGTTAAACATACCACACTCTTGGGAGAATTGAAGCCTAGTGGGGGAATATCACCACCCTTTCTTGATCAGCCAAGGAAATTCATGATGGTCTTGAATCCATTTCTAGCTGTTGCAATTTATTGGTTTGTCAAATTATGTTCATCCTCAAATTGATCCATGAAAACTTATTTAAAGTAATATAGAAGAGAAGGCATTACATGCATCTCATATTTTCTTCATCCTCTAGCTAAAATATGGTTTTCTTCATATATCAAAACAATTGGAAAGGAAATTGTTTTCTATCATGACTAAACCACACAATAAAAAAGGATTTATAATATTTTATATTCATAGAGATGATGGATGAGAGCAAACCTATTAACAAATATAAGTGGTCAGATCTTCCCAATGTTGCTGCTACAAGCATCATGCTATAGCATACTCAAAAGGTTGAGTGATTTACTCCAGAATAACCATGCTAATTACCACAAAAAAGGGTTTTGGAAAGAACCTCCTAGTTGGTCTTGGGGTGGTAGAGTTGACAAGTGTATAACTGATCTTGTGGTGGTAGAGTTGACAAGTGTATATCAAACAAGTGTATATCTGGTGTTGTGTTGGCAAAGTTGACTATTTCATGGACATTACTATTTTGCTGAAGTTATCTTACCAGGAGATGAAAAAGATTTGTTGTATTCTTGAGACGATAAATAGTATCATATACTCAAAAAATCATCCAGGAATCTTATAAGTGACAACAACAAAAAGGTCTAAAGGGTCTTATTAGGTATCTTGTAGCCATGCTTCTAATCAAAGAAAATATTATGATGGCAGTAAGCTTCTTGGAGAAAATAGATGGTACAGAGGTGATGTAAGCATGAAAACACTGCCTCATTCTTCTAGTAATTATATAAGTAGGTCTGACTGTAGAATTATCCATGTTAGTTTTCTGCCATCTCTTCTTCCCTAACTTCCTAAGAACAAATCTGCAGTATGTACATATCAACAATGCCTCATACAAGGATCAACACATCAGGGAAACACCATGCTTCATAGCTTGAGATACTATTGCATAATATCAAAGGGATGCCTTCTCATAGCTTGCGTTAAATCTAACTCCATAATTGGCCTATTATCATACAATACTTTATATCTACCTTAATATATCTAGCATTTATCGAACATAAATTATTCATCAGGGAATTAGAAACCTAAAGTTATAATTTAACCTTCCTGAGCTCAAGCACCATAAAAAATACTTAGAAAAAATCACATGAGCCTTGCCCAAGGATTCTTTCAAATATGAGTTGAATATGTGTACCATTATGAGGCCATAGCAATCATGAGTGCGTCTTAGGTTCTTGACCGTAGACATAGGAAGGAAACAATAACCTCTATCCCTAAACATTTCTTCTCAAGATCAAGCACCATGGATGAGTCCTCTAACTACCACATCAAATAAGTTAGTTGTCCACCACAAATGGGTCTAGAGGTTTATGGAAAATTCATGGGACAAAGACAATGAGGTTATTCCCAAAATAATCCTTCTTAGACTCATTTTCCATTAAAAACAACTAAAATCCATAAAGCATTGCATCTCATGGCCATATTTCAACTATGAATAGTTTACCAAAGGACATTATAATGTTTTTAGTAACAATGATGGGTGTATGCATCTTGATAATGGTTAGGACAGTATAAAAAGATCCTTGGTCATTTAACAAATATTCTTTGGCTCAAGTGTGGTGAAATATGCATTGCAACACCACATAAGACCTTTCTATGGAATATTTGGCCTCTAATTGGGATATGGCTATGATTAATTCATTTTGGGGACCCATGATGGGTCCAGGGGCATAGACCATGGTTGAAAAGGAAAAAAAGGTCCTTCACGGGAAGATTAACCTTCTAGGACTTACACATTGTGAGTCGAGCCCCAATCATGAAACATGTCCTCTCTATGGTGTCTTTGACTCCTAAGTGTCATTCCATGTGTCTATATGGTGTCCTTGACTCCCAAGTACATACCCTTATTGGATTTCAAGTGGTGTCATTTCTGCTAAAATGTAATAAATTATATTCTAACATTATATGTTGAGGTATAAGGCATGCTTGATGTCTATATGGTCTATAGTTATACTTAATGGGACTAATAATTTAACCCAATGCTAGGTCATAAAATATTGCTTCTTTCTTCATAGCCTTTGGACTTAGTTGTGCCAAAATGTCCCTTAACCATATGGCCCTCATTTTGGTTCAAAATTATTCCCTTGAGAATGCCTTTTTGTTTGGATCATTCTCTGTATTTTCTGATGACTGGGAGATTTTATCCGACATTAAGCAAACTCCTCGCAGTTCAATCAATACTTGCTTGAGTCTGACATTAGCAGAATTTTCTCAGAATCTCATGATGAGAGAGTTGAGACTATCATGCTCAAATGTATGATCTTTTTAAACCACATAGTCCTGCAAGCCAATATGTAAGTTGTGTTTGGGTCTCACCCATAACAATTGAAGAATATTTTCGTGCTCATGTTTTATATGCATAGGATACACACCCTTTACATTTTGAATAGTGAAGATGTTTTCTTGAGGGTGAACAATGATCTAAAACAAATAGGGGTTAACCTTCAATGATCCACTTTCAATATTTTTCTATTTAAATGCCATTTCTGTCAATAATTTCCATTCTTTTTAATATGATATGTTCAAGAATGTTTTAACTTCACATTCTCATGTGCCCTGCAAGTGTTCACTTGGGTCTTATTGAGGCTATAGTTCTAATATGTTCATGAAATTCTAAGTAGAGATTGGAAGCAGATTGCAACTGAAGCCTTGCCATCAATTCTGGGTCTTTTTTGGACCTTAAACCAACATTAATAAGTGATTTTTTGTCTGTTCTGGACAATCATATCAGTGGTGAAGAGACTTAAAAAAATTATGGGCATGAATTTGGACAAGGGAAGCAATTCTGGGCCCTTTAAACAAGCAAATAACCCATATTTCCCCTAAATCTGGGCATGCTCTAAGAATTCTGGGGCTAAGAAGTTGAAAGAGTATAGCAATAGGAGAATTGAAATTTGAGATTCAAAGCCTATTATTGCAGAATATAATCTCAACCTTGTACCACATTCAACATAGCTTTTGATTTAATGGATAGAACTTGGTTGGTTGGAAACGATTTCATCTTTGGTGAGAACAATATTGGTAGACACTTTATATATTGGACTACTCTATGGATGCCTCGCAGTTCTGGTAGCCCTGCAACATACTTTGGCACACAATAGGATCATCTTTTGAGGCAAGTGTAAGGAACAATAGGATCATTTTTTTAGGCAATGGGATTATAAGAAACAAACTCATTGAAATGTAAAATAAGAGGGTGAATATCTAGTTTACAATTATATTTGTTATGTGTAAAGCACAATGTAATCCCTTTAGAGCACATAATTTTTCTAAAGGAGATCACATAAAAGATGGATAATTAAAAGTTACGTAGTTGTTCACAAGCAATCCAAGCTTGTGATGACGTGTGACAAGATCACAGTTTGAAAGAGGTAGTTGAAATGTTGTAGCAAGCTTCTAAGATGTTATGGGTAATGAGACAATGCAAATTGTGGTGATATTGCAAGTTGCGGGATACATTGGCACAATGGTGCATAAATTTTATGAGACATGATATTTCCATAAGAATTCAAATAAATTTCAATTAATTTTTAATCATAAGTTATCGATTGGGGTTTGTTCAAGTGGTACACAAATATAAGAAAATAAATTGTTATCCTTCTCATCTTCATTCAAATCCCATTGGTAACATGTTCACTTATCATGAGCTAATCGGGGTTCTTCATGAGCTAATTGTTGGTTTGGAATCTTCTTGAACTAATTATTGATTGGCGATCGCAAAGCACCAACAATCTTATTCTCACATAGATGATGAAGGTTTAGAGATTGGCAACATGAACAAGAATCTCATGAGCCCTACATCATCATGCTATCATTATCTCCCTCAAGCCCTTCAACTTCTTGTTGCATGGACATATCTTACATACAAACATACTTAATTGATCCAATGGAATATGAGGGCCTATCCACCATTTATTTTGATATTTGGAAAAACTGAGTATCATATTGCAATGCATGTCTAGCTCAATGACCAATTTAACCATCCTTATTCCCCGAATTTACATTCTTGCTTCCAAATCTTTAAAAAGATCTTGTTGTGCATTGATGTGATTTCCAATGCTCTATTTCAAGTGGAGTTTTGCATCACATAAAGCATCAAATTGTTGGACCAATTCAAGTGGAGTTTTGCATCACATAAAGCATCAAATTGTTGGACCAATGGATTCAAAATCTCTTGCAGGTCAAAAACCTCACACACAACACATTTGCCCTTGTGAATGTGCTCTACCATAGAAATGTCAAGAGGACACCATAAATATGTGCTATGAGCAATATTATCTTATGTAAAACCACCATTGACAAACCTCAAACAAATAGGCTCCTCATAAACCATAAGATACAACAACATATAAGCCTTGCTAACTCAAACCTCATGAAAGAAAGGTTTAATACATGGTAGGGGATCCCAAATAAATTCCAACAATAAATCTCCACAACATTCCCTGTGGCAAGCAAACCCTCTTTGACTTTCCTCGTACATCAAGAGTGAATTGATGTGCACAAAGAAAAATACAAGTATTCCCAGTGATTAAACTAAAGAAAATACCAAGAACACTAATGAAACCCATCATATCCACCACAAATGTGCCCTGCAAGTGTTCACTTGGGTCTTATTGAGGTTATCGTTCTGATATGTTCATGACATTCTAAGGAGAGATTGCAAGCAGATTGCAAATGAAGCCTTGCCATCAATTCTGGGTCTTTATTGGACCTTAAACCAACATTAATAAGTGATTTTTTGTGTGTTTTGGACAATCATATCAGTGATGAAGAGACTTAAAAAAAATTATGGGCATGAATTTGGACAAGGGCAGCAATTCTGGGCCCTTTAAACTAGAAAATAACCCATTTTTTCCCTAAATCTGGGCACGTTCTAATAATTATGGGGCTAAGAAGTTGAAAGAGTATAGCAATAGGAGAATTGAAGTTTGAGATTCAAAGCCTATTATTGCAGAATATAATCTCAACCTTGTACCAAATTCAACATAGCTTTTGATTTAATGGATAGAACTTGGTTGGTTGGAAACAATTTCATCATTGGTGAGAACAATATTGGTAGTCACTTTATATATTGGACTACTCTATGGATGCCTGGCAGTTCTACTAGACCTGCAGGATACTTTGGTACACAATAGGATCATCTTTTGAGGCAATGGGATCGTAAGAAACAAACTCATTGAAATGTAAAATAAGAGGGTGAATAGCTAGTTTACAACTAAATTTGTTATGTGTAAAGCGCAATGAAATCCCTTTAGAGCACATAATTTTTCTAAAGGAGATGACATAAAGGATGGATAATTAAAAGATGCATAGTTGTTCACAAGCAATCCAAGCTTGTGATGACATGTGACGAGATCACTGTTTGAAAGAGGTAGTTGAAATGTTGTAGCAAGCTTCTAAGATGTTATGGGTAATGAGACAATGCAAATTGTGAAGATGTTATGGATAATGAGACAATGTAAATTGTGGTGATATTGCAAGTTGCAGGGTACAGTGGCACAATGGTGCATAAATTTTATGAGACATAATATTTCCATAAGATTTCAAGTAAATTTCAATTAATTTTTAATCACAAGTTATCGATTGGGGTTTTTTCAAGTTGTACACAAATATAAGAAAATAAATTGTTATCCTTCTCATCTTCATTCAAATCCCATTGGTAACATGTTCACTTCTCATGAGCTAATTGTTGGTTTGGAATATTCTTGAACTAATTATTGATTGGAGATCGCAAAGCACCAACAATGTCATTCTCACATAGATGATGAAGGTTTAGAGCTTGTCAACATGAAAAAGAATCACAGGAGCCCTACATCATCATGCTATGCTTATCTCCCTCAATCCCTTCAACTTCTTGTTGCACGACCATATCTTACATACAAACATCATTAATTGATCCAATGGAATATGAGGGCCTATCCACCATTTATTGTGATATTTGGAAAAACTGAGTATTAATTGCTCTTGAACACTAAGGAACACTAACCTCCAACCCGTGGGCTGTGACCCATCCTTTGGTGACTGTCATGACCCGTTCACAGCTTGTGACATGTCCCCCGTCCTCTAGTGACAGCCATGACCTGTCCTCTGGTGACTTTCGTTACCCATCCATAGCCTGTAACCCGTCCCCCATCTTCTAGTGACTGTTGTGACCTGTCCACAGCCTCTGACCCGTCCTCTCAGCTCTGGTGTGCACTGGAATGTTGGTCCTTCAAATCAGAATGCTTATAAAAACCCAGAAAAAAATTATACTAATATTAACAACACGAGTTGTGAGACTGTGAGTAATGTGTGCAACCCTCAACCGAGGGTTAGAACGAGATTCAAACGAATTTTTGGGGGCGAAGATAACTATAAAACCCACTCAAACCATGAATTCAACTTCAATATGGACAAAATTGTCCCAGCAACCACCATTCTTGGAAATCCGGGGGGGAATTCAACTCCTTCTTTGATTTCGAGATACTAGAAAGGGCGAAATTTCCCCAGGCAACCACCATTCCTGGAAATCGGGGGCGAAATTGCCCCAAGAAACCACCATTACTGGAAATCAGGGGCGAATGGCATTTTGGTGAATTGCAATTCTATATTTGAGCGGGCGAAACCCATATTTCTTCATTTTGCTTAGTAAATAGGAATTGGCTAATCTATATTGAACATTTTTTTTTATAAATAAATTCTGGGCTATATTTTAACAATGAAAAAAAAGAGTTTAATATAAAAAATTCGCCCAAAAAATTTAAAAACCCCCCAAAATTCGCCAATGGGCTATAATTCGCCCCTAAAATCATCCCTGTGTATCACATCTACAGAGCCAGCCAACCCTTTTTCATGCTGGATGTATCACATCTACAGAGCAGCCGCTTTTCATGTTGGATGTATCACATCTACAGAGCCAACCCTTTTTCATGCTGGATGTATCATATCAATACAAGTATCCTCATCCATACAAGTACATCAATCAATACAAGTATCCTCATCAATACATCACTACATGTAACAATACAAGTATTCTCATCAATACATTACATGTAAGTATTCTCATCAATACATCACTACATGTAACAATACAAGTATTCTCATCAATATAAGTGCATATATTAGAAATATAAGTAACATAAGTATTCTAAGTGTAAGTATCCTAAATATAAGTAATCTAAGCATACATATAAATATCTAGGTGTAATAAATAGGTATCCTCATCATCGACCTTGCTGTCGATGAGGGCAACCTCATCATTAGTGACTATATCACTCCCCCTTTCGAGGAGGGTCCTTTTGAACTACACCAAGCTTGTCTCGGAAATACTCAAATTTCACTCGAGACAGAGGTTTGGTCAATATATTAGCAATTTGTTCCTTAGTGCTCACATACTCGAGCTTAATAGCTCCTCTCTGCACCATATCTCGTATTTAAAAATATCGGATCTCTATGTGTTTTGACTTATTGTGGAATACTGGATTTTCTGTCATCTTAATACAACTTTGATTGTCACACATGATCACAGTGGGATCCATTTCTAAGTCAAACACTCCAAATAATAGTTTCCGAAGCCACACTGCTTCACAACTAGCAGAGCAGGCAACTATATATTCTGCTTCAACAGTACTGAGAGCCACACTAGATTATTTCTTGCTGAACCATGAGATCATGGTAGATCCAAGACCTTAACATCCACCTGATGTACTCTTCCTGTCTAAAACACTTCCTGCCCAATCAGAATCTGAGTAACCATGTAATCTGAGTTCATGACTTCCAAGATAATATAGATCAAAATCTAATGTACCCTTTAGATACCGCATTACATGCTTTGCAGCTATTAGGTGAACCTTTCTAGGTTCTACTAGATACTGACTCAAGGTATTTACAGCAAAGCATATATCTGGTCTGGTATTTGTTAAATACATCAATGACCCAATGATTTGTCTATATAGAGTCACATCCACTAATTTTGATGAGTCATCAACTAATAACTTCAAGTTAGAGTCCATGGGAGTGGCCATAGCTTTACACTCCAACATATCGAATCTTTTCAAAATCCCCACAGCATACTTACCTTGATTTAGAAAGATTCCTTTTGGTTCTTGCCATACTTCTAGACCTAAGAAGTAGTGCATTAATCCGAGATCTTTTATCTCGAATTCTGAAGAAAGCTTCTTCTTGCATTCGATAATTTGATTCTCATTTCCAGTCAGAAATAGATCATCTACATACAACAGTAATATAATAGGTTCACCATCCATAACTTTGAGATAAAGATTAGGATCAACTTTACTCTTGGTAAAGCCCATGCTTGTTAAGAAACTGTCAATCCTTCCGTACCAAGCTCTGGGAGCTTGCTTCAATCCATACAAAGCCTTTTTCAGCTTGCATGCATGTGTTCTTCCATCTTTAACCTCAAATCCTTGTGGTTGTTCTATGTACACTTCTTCTTCAATCACACCATTCAAGAAGGTTGTCTTAACATCCATTTGGTGTAATTTCCATTTCATCATAGATGCAAGTGCCATGATAGTTCTAATAGAAGTGTACCTAGCAACTGGTACAAATGTTTCTTCATAGTCAATTCCCTATTTCTGAGAGAATCCTCTCACTACAAATCTTGCCTTATATTTTTCAATGCTACCATCTACAGAATGTTTTATCTTGAATATCTATTTGGAAGATACCACACTTTTATCTTTTGGTTTGGGAACTATATCCCAAACATCATTTTTCATTATTGATTGGTATTCTTTTGTCATTGCTTCTACCCACTCTTTCTTCTGAACTGCCTCTTCATAGACTTCTTCAAGTTGGCACTTCCTAGATTTCTTGAGAGTTGTTTCTTCATCAAATGTCACATCTCTACTTATTTCCATATGATGAAAACCTGGTATGTAAATTATGAAAGCTTTGGATGATTCACAATATCCAACAAATATTCCCTTCTTACCAGAAGGATCCAACTTGGTTCTCTTTTCTTTTGGAATGTGAATGTTCACTGGACATCCAAATATTTTGAGATGACTTACCTCGGGCTTCTTTCCAGTGAACACTTCTTCTGGAGTCTTGAATTCAAGGGCACTATGAGAAAGTCTATTTTGTACATAGACTGTTGTCCTAGCTGCTTCAGCCCATAGATACATGGGTAGATCTTGGTCATGTATCATAGTCTTTACAACTTCTATGATGGTTCTATTCTTTCTTTCAGCAACCCCATTTTGTTGGGGATTGTAGGGAGTGGTTAGTTCCCTCTTGATTCCAGCTTCCTTACAAAATTCTTCAAAATCCTTTGAAGTATATTCTCCGCCATTATCAGTTCTGAGAATCTTAATTTTCTTTTCTGAGTGATTTTCTATCAAAGCCTTGAACTCTTTAAACTTTCCAAAGACCTCATTCTTTCCTTTTAGAAAGTATATCCAAGTCTTCTTTGAATAATCATCAATAAATGTGAGATAGTATTCAAACCCACTTAGGGATGTGGTGGGCATAGATCCACATACATCTGAATGTATTAGCTCTAGGATGTTCTTAGTCTTTGTTTCACTCTTTGGAAAAGGGTTCTTGACATTCTTCCCTTTTTCACATCCTTTGCATGTGCCATTATGATTAACCTTCAAGTCTGGTAATCCTATGACCACCTTGCTCACATAGGGTAGGGCCTTGTAGTTAATGTGAGCAAGCCTTCTATGCCATAGCTCACTGGGGCTAGTGGTTTCATGGACAAGGGCAGCTTCTGGGTGACCCTTGAGTTTGTAAAGACCTCCTTCTTCTTCACCAATAACAATTGCATCTTCAATTGATTTTCCTTTGGGCCACATAAGCACTTGACCATCTATGAAAGCAATTCTAAAGCCTTTCTTATCTAGTGCTGAGATAGAGAGTAGGTTTTTCTTCAAACTTGGTACATATAAAATTTCTTTCATCTTCAAAGGTGTTCCAGAATCAAGCTTGTAGCTTGCTTCACCGATTCCCTTGATGGGATATTGATAATCATCTCCTAGGGATACCTTTTGTGGAGAAGTCTTTTCCTCAAGTCTTGAGAGATTTTTCTTTTGACCTGTCATGTGCTTTGAAGCACCACTATCGATGAGCCATGTGTCTTCTCCATGTGATACAGACCCAGATAGTGCAGAAAACAGAACATATTCTTCTGCATCTACTTTAATTACTTTAGATCTTTTCTTTCGAGGCCTTTCCTCTTCTTCTTTTTCTTCTTCTCCACTATCATCCTTTGCCATATGTGCATGATGTCTTTTGTGAACAAACTTTTTCTTTTGTGAAGGACAAAATCTGGCAATGTGTCCTAGTTTAAGACAATTGAAACATTTGACTGTGGAGAGATCTCTTTCTGAGTTGGGTCCTCTTCCCCCTTTAGATCTAGGGAAGGGTTGAGACCCTTTGTAATCAACTTTCTTGAAGTGACCCTTTCTTCTTCTTTTGGTGTGAGCAGTCAAGGCTTGGTCATCCTCTTTGAGAAGAGCTTCCCTATTGGCTACCCTAGCTTCTTCTTGAACACAATCCTCCCATACTATATCAAACTTCATACTTTCTTTTCTGGCACACAGAGTTTGAATGAATGACTCCCAAGGTCTAGTGAGACCATTTAGAGCAGTCATTACAAGTTCATCTTCATCAAGGGTATCTCCAATGGCATCTAGTTGTTCCTTGATTTGGGAGACCCTTGTGAAGTAGTCTTGAATGGATTCTCCTTTGTTCAGCTTGGTACTCTTCAATTGAGTTCTTAGGTTCATCTTCCTATTGATGTTTCTCCCTCCATACATTCTTCCCAGGACATCATACATTTCCTTTGGGGTCTTCTTGGATGCCACTTGGGGAATCAAGTGGTCCTTGATAGAATCGGCAATGATTCTCTTTGCCCTAATTAGATCCTTCCTATACTTTTCTTTGGCTTCATCTTTAGCGGGTTCTGCAACTTCATCCTTGATATATTGAGCAAGATCATTCTCTTCAAGAATGAGACCAATTCTGTATTTCCATGCCCGGAAATTCTCTATACCTTCTAGCTTGTCTTCAAGCTTAGTGCTTGGAGCCATCTTCTCTTGGGGGAGTCCAAGAGATAAGAGATAGAGTAGTACTTACCAGAAGATGTGCTTGAATGTCTTGGGAACACTGGTGTGTTCAGTTTCTGGAAACTACAACTTTTCACTTTCCGGATCCTGGGACAGAATTTCTGGTTTATCACACTTTTGGTCAAACTAGGGTTTGACTTTCCCAGAGTTCTACCCAACTAAAAACCTCGATCTAGGGCTCAAAAGATTGATTTTGAGAAGGGCTATTCAGCCATGCAACCAGAATCCAAAAATACTAACTTTTGCAGAAACCCTATATTTTTTGGAGAGAGAGAGAGAGAAAGATAATTTCACCCTGTGAAAGATGTTCTATTCAGGCTAGCTCTGATACCATGTTAAGTTTAAACTAATTTGACTAGCAAGATCACTGAAAGAAACATAATCACAAGATAGACAAAGATTTTACCCTGGGAAACCCTCATGGGGTAGAAAACCCAGCAAAGCTTTCCTCAATAAGATGATCAACCAAAATACAAGATGTGCTCTAAGACTTGACCTCCTTCTCTACCTCCTATGCAGACCTCTCAAACACAAGTGCGCTACTTTCTGAGCTGAGCAAGTGTGAGATAAGTGAGAAGGATTCTCATCTACTTATACTAGTTTCCCGACTGACTATTTCCCTTGTGGGGCCGACCTCTCCCAATGAAGTCTAATAACCCTTAATTAATTAACTTAGGGCCGACCCCCACATGGTGGATCTAATAACCCTGGTTACCACAATTCATCGGAGGAATAAACATCTCCGGATACATAATAGGATCACCTCGAAGGGATGAAACATCTCCGGAATAATAAAGTACAAATATAATATTCTTGGAAGTTACAATATTCAACAATTGCAACGTTTCTCATTGGTTCGACTTAAACCCACTTGATGCATAATTTGTGCATAGATGATATGCTTCCATTTTTTACACATTACTAGTGTGATTTTTACTATGAAGTCAATACCACATTTCTTGAATGGTCTGATTGCTTAAACAGAATTAAGGAGCATTACTCCACTTCAGGACTGCTTCCTTTTCTTTGGAAAGCATTGCAAGACTTGTGTATTTCTTTGAATCCTTGAATACTAAAGGCTAGTGATACCCACTTTGCAATTTTTTGGTTGCAGTCCTCTTAGAAGCAAAGTGGGTATGCCCTCTCTCAACCAGTAGACCACAGCCCTATGGACATGATTGTACATTTTGATGCATTTCCCAATGTAAACACAACAAGTTTACAATTCCATAGGAAGACTTTATCCCAAGACCTTCATTTGAACTTCAACCGTTTTTGTAATGATGTTGTCTAGTTTATGGCTAGTAACTTCAACATTACCATTTGCTTGTGGATATTAGGCAGTGGGCTTCCTTAGTTTTATGCTCCTTATTTAAATTATAAATCTATAACTTAAATACCGGTTGTCTATGCTCCTACGGCAGAAATTGTACTTGAGCTATTTAATCATCAAGCGGAAGGAGTTAGTACTCAAGGAAACATGACAAGATGTAACATCGTCCTGATTGCATACCCACATGGAATAAATCATAATCAGATCATCAATGGTCCTTGACTGATACTTTACCTCATCCAACCCTTTCAGACAATCAAACTCAATCCACATGGAACAGAAATGGTCCATGCTCAATCTGTCCATTAACCTCCTAAAATCTGATCAAACAATCAAACGGTCAACATGCAAGAAGGTTGCCTCCAACACTTGGAGCTTTTGCTCATAGCAGAGAGGTTGTCGAGTGTTTAAATTTAATGAGATTTCCACTGTCTCAGTTTGATGTTAAGCTATGTCCATTGAAACACCCATGCTCTGTGACTGAAACACAGAATGTCATCTCCTACGATTCAGTCCATAGAGACAAATGGGTATCTAAACGTATATGCAGTGATCAATTATTACAGATTTTTCTTTGAACACTACAATACCTAGTATCAGAGGCCAGATCCATAGGTTACAATACAATCATATTGGTATGTTAGTAGCTTGTTAGAATTAGTAGCACCAATAATCCCCACAAGTACATTAGTATCACCAATAATCCCCACAAGTACATACTCCATCCTTGAAATGATGGAAACGACTGGAATCCCTCAAAATAATTTCTCTCCCTACAACCTTGGAAATGAACTTAGTAGTGGTGTGGCAATCACCACAAACACGAAGGTTTTTTATGACCCGGATAGGTGTCTCAGGGGACGTGTTGAGAAGGCCAAAAGCAATGGCTAGCTTCTCACTATGCCCACATAACATGTGCTCTTTCTCCTTCTCGATTACATCATGCAGCACAAAGTTTGTGTCAGGAACAATCCCTGCCTCCGCCATCTTTCTAGACATGTTCTCCAACATTGAGTATATTTTTTCTGTTTGTGGGTGTGATCTATCTCCTACAAGGAATGAATGCACTCTATTATTGACCTCAATCCAGCTCCATCCTGGCGTCTTTCGCAATCCCTTGTCTTTCATCATCTTTCTCACCCTTGCTACATCTTCCCACATGCCAGCTACAGCATAGATGTTTGACAGCAATACATAATTGCCAGGATTTTCAGGCTCTAACTCAAAAAGGATTTGTGCAACGTGTTCTCCCAGCTTTACGTTGCGGTGAATTCTACAGGCACTAAGCAAAGCTCCCCATACACAAGCGTTTGGTGATACTGGCATGCTGTTTATTAGGTTATGTGCTTCATCCAAGCACCCAGCACGCCCGAGAAGGTCAACCATGCATGCATAGTGATCAACATCAGGCGTGATGCTGTAATCCCGACTCATACAAGAAAAATATTGCTTGCTTTCATCCAATAGGCCTGCATGATTGCATGCAGAGAGAATACCAGTGAAGGTGATGCGGTCTGGCTTCATGTCTGCTTGTTGCATTTCACGAAAGAGTAAGAGAGCATCCTCACCATGACCATGCATGGCATACCCAACAATCATTGCATTCCAGACTACCACATTCCTTTTAGATATTCTATCAAACACACTACGTGCATCCATGACAGCACCGCACTTTGCATACATATCTATCAGGGCACTGCCCACAAAGGCATCTAGCTCAAATCCACTTCTAATTATGTAATTATGAATCTGTTTGCCATGTTTCAGAGATGCTAAGAGGGCACATGCAGGGATAACAGACACAACAGTGAGCGAATTGGGTTTCAATCCTGCCAGTTGCATTTGGCAAAAGAGTTTGAATGCCTCATCTCCATGCCCGTTCTGGGAATAACATGAAATTATTGCGGTCCATGACACCACATCTCTTTTAGGCATGCTGTCAAACAGTTTTCGTGCATCCTGTAAATTCCCGCATTTGGCATACATGTCTACAAGTGCACTCTCAACAAAGAAATCTGAATAAAACCCATTTCTGATGCTGTAACTATGAAGCTCTTTACCCCTTTGCACATCTGCTATGATAGCACATGCTGGAAGAATACCTAAAATGGTAACGGTGTCGGGTTTATTGCCTGCCAATTGCATCAGACGGAAAAGTTGCAGGGCTTCTTGTCCATGGCCATAATTTGCATAACCCATGATCATAACATTCCATGAGACAACATCTGTTTGTAAATTTGTGTCAAAAACCTGGAGTGCACTCTCCAAAGCTCTGCATTTGGCATACATGCTTGCAACGGAATTCAACACAATAGTTTCTGATGTGAATCCATGTCTGATTGCGTAACCATGTACCTCTCTGCCCTGTCCAAGGGCTGCTAAGCCGGTGCATCCTTGAAGAATGGCCACTATGGTGACTGAGCTAGGTTTCACATTTTCCATTTCCATGTCACGAAAGAACCTCAATGCCTCACCGCAACGCCCATTCTCAACATATCCTGCAATAATTGCATTCCATGAAACCACATTTCTGTTAGACATCTTGTTAAAAACTCGAAGTGCATCTTCCATGCATCCACATTTGGCATACATGTGTACAAGGGCACTCCCCACAACGTCCAATGACAATGAAACTTCAGGGATATGTTGTCTAATTACATGGCAATGGATCTCCCTGCCCTGGCGAAGTGCTGCCAAGCGAGCACAGGCAGAGAGAATACACGCAAAAGCAGCAGATGATTTGGGTTTCACGCCCGACAACTGCATTTGCCCAAAGTATTCCAAGGCCTCCTTTTCATGACCGGTGTTGGCAAAACCCGCAATCATAGCATTCCACGATACATTGTCACGTCGTCGTTGAGAGATTTTATCAAACACTTGGCGAGCATCCTCTATACTCCCGCACTTGGCATACATGCTCACCAGAGCACTTTCCACAAAGGGATCGGAATCAAACCCAAGTGCGATTATGAAATCGTGGATGTCTTTGCCTTCTTGCAGAGCGTCCAGAGCAGCACAGGCCTTAAGAACAATGGGGAAAATCAACTTCAACTTCTCTGGCCTGAAGCTCTCATCCCCCTTCTTCTGCTGCATTTGGTTGTAGAGTTGGAGAACCTCCTTGAAGTAGCCCTGCCTGCAATATCCGCGGATAATTGCCAGCCATGAATACACGTCTACGTCTCGCTTATCCAAAGTGTCAAATACAAGGCGTGCATCCACTAGACAATCGCACTTGGAATACATGATAACAAGTTTGGCTTTTAGAAGATGATGGTTTACACCACCATCTTTAACGAGAAAGGCATGCAGTTGCTTACCTCCTCCGACATCATTCATATCGCCACAGATCTGCAAAAGAGAAGCATAATAAGACGCATCCATGAAATGCAAGCTCTGGGCATTGACATGAAATGTGTCTTCCATTTTTCTCTTCTGCTTACTGATTGTCTCCACTTTGGCACTTTCAAGAGTGGCCTTCACAGTCGTTTTATGTGGGTTGTAACGATCAGGAGGATGGTCCCCGCTGCATCTTAATCTCAATCTCAATTGATGGCGTTGTTCAATGGATGAGGATGGTGATGGAGGCAATGATGGCATTGCCGTTGCCACTGCCAACGCCATCGCAGAGATGACTGGAAGTCGAACTCAAACGTTCACGGAAAATAGCAAAAAAGACTGAGATTACATGTTTTGGGTTCCTTGCATATTCATATGGGAACATCCATGGAGGAGATAAGCGACGAATGGAAAATCAGTTTTTTTTTTCATAAATCATATAAATCTCATGGATTTCTTTTTTGTTCATACAAATCTCATAGCTTGTTTACAATTTGTTCACAAACCTAAGTATGTTTTTTTTTTTCAATACAAGTCTTGAAAATCAATTTAGGATTGAGAAGCTTTTAACTTTTTGAAATTCTTGAGTAGGAAATGAGAATCTAAAACTCCTTGAAGTTAAAGGCATAATGAAAGAAATCATGTAATTTTATTATTATTATTACTATTGTAATGGAATCGATTACTCTTTTGGGATTAACTAGGTGAAACTGGGTAAAACAATTCTTTTTAGATAAAGGGTAAGGAATATAACAAGAAAAGATGAGTGAATGTTTACCCTAGTCTCAATAGAAGAATCAACAAAGTGGAAATCAACATCGACTTCTTCTGAGTTGTCTGAATTATAGTGTGAAGCTATTAAGAACAGTGCTCTAAACCAAGGGTATAGCTGGACATTGACTTCGCTTTGTATTCCAATTGCATGAGTTGATCTCTGTGTTTCTCTACCTAAGTTTTTTCCTTTGTTAAATTTATTTGAAATATTTAAATGTCCCTTGAGTGTTTTTCTTCCCATTCCTTCCTCTATTTCTCCTATATTCTCATGAACCTGAAAAGGCATTTCTGATTATTGTCATAATGCATATCACACCAATGGATGGCTCTCCTTAAATTAGATATCTCACAAAAGGTGAATCGATTGGGGTGGTTGTGTGAGTTTGCCATCAACCTAGACTTAAGGCTAATGTTCTTCAATAGAGGCCAACTGCAATCAATCCCGCAAAGAAAACCTAGACTTGACTTTGAAACTAATTCCTAAGCACCAAAATAAATGTATCATCGCGAGAGTAGTTCAATTGGGACCCAAGCTACCAAAGCTCATATAGAGCTTGATGAATTTGTCTTTCACCTACAACTCAAAATAATTAACAGATTGAAATGATGAGGGAGAAATCCATGGTGAAGGATTTAATCCACACACCTTCAATAATCCCATCTTGACAGTCTTCAAGTGTGTGACCCTCAAGCCTACAAAGGACACAATATGGAGGATTAAGTTTTTTTGTTTTGTTTTGTAAGCTAGTACCCACCGAATTTCGAACAGTAACCTAACACAAGGAGTCCCTTAATAGTACTCCCATTCACCCTATATTCTACGCCCCATGGGCTATGGAGGATTAAGTTCTTAATAATTGATTAGTTATTGTAAAAAAAAATGAAGGTACTTGTCCATCTCCTTGGTTGGCTTCATTAATGGGTTGATCAATGGGTCGAACATTAAGGAAGAAGGCATATTTATAACTCCCGCTCTTTTCCACAATGTTCCCAATTGTAAATTACAAGGTTTGATGGTCATTTTTATAAAGTTGCATCCTCTAATTTTATATGTTTTCTATTGAGATCTTTGCTCCTCTTTTAATGAGAATATGATATTCTCTGATGCTTAGTTTCTTAGAACTCCAACTCTATGCTTGCATTATCTAATATGCCAGATGCTTTCTTTAAGATTTATGCCCTGGCAGAATTTATCTCAAATTTATGTCGAAAGTTATCATTCTACAATATGAGAAAGGAACACAACAATTTTATATATCTGTTGTAGTTGATGAAAAATTGAATAAACTAATTGGAACCATCTATCTTTTTCAATACATATTTATTGTGTATATGTTTGAGACTATTTGGTTCATGACGTATTTTGCTATTATATTTCATCTAGTCCCTATTAGCCAGGGCCAGGTCAATGAAGGATTGATTTTCTTTTAAAGGTTTCTTTATTAAAAATTGTGATGTAAAAAGCTTTGAAGAGGGCTTAGTTGTTAAATTACAAAATTCTTTTCCATTTTCATAATTTCCTCATTTTTTTATGTATTGGTTAAGGCATTCCATGACATTAAGTTATAGTACTATTTATGGAAAATTATAATTGCTTTAGATGGAAGAATGATTTTATATCCATATACCCTCCATGATTGTGTATCCATATTCTCTCCATGTTTTTTATCTTGCTTTAGATGGAAGATGGAATAATGGTTTTGTATCCATATATGTTGGATTTCATTAAAGTTTGAGTCTCTTGGGATTGTATAAAATTATCATTTATTATTCACTAATGTTTGGTTTCCTTAAATTTGTTTGTGGTGCATAATCATAAGTTCTACTTACCAAAACAATTACATTTATGAAAGTTTTGTTTCTATATTCTATGCATAATTCTAACAATCAACAAGTAACCCAAAATATGATTGAACTCCCTTGCCTTAAGATGTGATCTCTACACCTAAAGTAAAACAATAGCAACTGGAGGCAGGAGGCATTAATGTTTGAAAACCCCTCATTCAAATAGATGGTATTCTATTTTCCAAGACATCTAAACTTGGAAAATAAGGGAGACCATTCAAAAAAAGCAGCTCATGTGGCTCGCCTAGCTGAAGAAGGTGTTTCCTATATGTTGTGAAGGGGCCAAGCCTATCCTTGAAATCTTGTGTAGACCCACAGAGTCTAGGTAAATCTCCAGAATACAAAGGGCATCCTCAACTCGATCATGCATAAGTATTTGTAAAGACCTAGTATGAGCATTGAAATTGCCTACGTGAATAATATCACCCGTCGAGAAATAGTAAGAGATATCTGAATATAAGTCAAAGAATGGAGTTTTATGGGTAACTCAAGTGGTTCAGTGCTTTGAGCTTTATGCAAGAGGTCTCAAGGTCGACCCCTCAAGTTGGTTGCCTCTATTGCATGCCTCACTTGATGTCCCTACCCAATCAATCACCATAATCAATGGTAACAAGTTTGCATTGGATACCATCCACAATTGGAGAGGAGTGCTTAGGAGTTTCCCATGATGCTTTCCTTGTAAAAAAAAATTCAACTAATGGGTCCGTCCATCTATCTAACTATACCTTTAATCCACCAACTAATTTTGGAAAATCCTAACCTTTAAGAAAGATTTGTCCCAAAGCTATCTCAATGCTATTACTAATCTCTTATTAATCACTTAAAATCCATGGGCCTAATTATACAAAAATGACATTTATTTACATAATTGGCCATTAATAGTTTATGAAACCCAACAACAAATTGCTAGAATAAGTACATGCAACATGTCCATAAGTCTAATCATGGTTGTGTTAGGGACACAACATCCCCTTCCTTAAATGCTTTGAGCTCAAAGCATAAGAGCCAAGTAGAATTGATCCTAATACCTAAATTCATACTCCTATAGTTATACCTATCAGATAAAGTCATTTATTGCACACCATTAATATGGTAACAATACATTCCCTCCCCTCTCAAGGCCTTTGACCTCAAAGCATTGGTAGAGATTGATACCAATGATAATTGATCACTCCCCAATGGTATCCCATAACTTGTTTATGCCACTATAACTATACGAATCGTTGTGGTTTATTTCTACTAAAGAGTAAGGTGTTGTAGCTAGTGTAGGGTTGACATGTTCTACGAGCGGAGGCTCGTATTGGACAAGGTTGCCCATAAAGTTTACATTTTCTTCGAAATGCTCAATGACCGCATCCTCTTGTGGCTCTTTACCAATTTTATAACTATGTCTTCTGCCTCTTCTTCATATTTTAGTTGTTTCTCCTCATGTACCAATGACAATTGCAATCATTGGCACTGTAATCAACACACAATGTAGGAAGCCTCCTTCTCCAACTATTGTAGAAGACACATATCCTTATCATATTCATTTTGTATTAGAAATCCCTCTATGACAACCCATATTAGTTAGGCTCTTATCTTCCTCTCTTGCTGAACAAACTTCTCCAACCACAACTCTTTGGCCTTTCTACCCCTAAAAGAACCATTGGAACAAACATTTTGAAATATTGCAACTTGATACATATTTTTCAAAAGTATGTCAAATTATCAGTTTATATCCATGGGAATTATCTTCAACAGCAATGTATTAACTTCAAAGAATGAAGCAATCAACCTAGTAGGATCAACTAGTATAGGAGGGTTGCATAAGATTTGTCTCATGTGTAAATTCACCTCTCACATAAAAACTCAAGCCAAAGCTATGAAAACAATCTCAAAGCTAACTAAGAGGTAGCCAAGGATGTGTGTCCATTTTCACCAGGCTATATTCAGGTTGAACAATAACACCATCCCTCTTAGGCTCCAAGTAAAAAGACATCTTAGGGTTGAGACCCTAGTGGCACAATCTAACAAACCTAAATGTACCATTAGTAAATATCTTTTATCATCACTTGGTTCAACTCTTGCATGGGATGTAAGAGTTGACCAAGCATGTCTATAAAGTACCAAAAAGGGTGGAGATGCTCTATACAAATGTCAACGGTTTGAAGAAACAAAGAAGCCTATGAAAACCAATATAAGTGTTGCCCGATAGTAGCAGCAACAATCTCCTTTGTTAACCAATGGGCCTTATATGTGTATCTCTCTCTCCCAGAAGTTGAATTAGCCAAGGTGTTATTTGTGTGCAAGAAAAATACCAATCTGAAAATGCCCTCAGGACTAATTTAAGCCATTGTAATATTGTCATCATCAATAAAATTGTCACTAATTTTCAACTTTGGTTCCTTATCAACCTTGACCTTGTTTTCTATGCAGATTTTATAATATTTTTCTACTTCTAGCTTATTCAACTGTGTGCCTGTTGTTGGTTTCTTAGATCTTCTTACAGGTTTACCTACTTTGCCTTTTTGTGGCCCATAAAATAGTATTCTCCCTTCGGGGCCATTTAGTTATCTCACTAATTGTGCCTCGATAATATTTCTACCTGCTTCATCTTCTTGAAGTTTGTTGGGCTATTTGTCATCACATTTTTTCCAGATTTGCACATGTATGAATTGTTAGACGTTCTCCCTACTTGTGGAGCATAAGGTATCTAAAAATTCATTGTCATCCTCCTAGACATTAATGTTGAGAGCTATGAGCCTCTAGTTGTTTCTCTTTTTGGGGTGCTTGCACACCCTAATAATCAATAAGATATGTTTCAAGCCAAAAATCCTACAAGAAAGTTTCCCAAAGTTGTTTCCCTCTATGATGTAATTCTATAAAGGTTTAATAATTAATAACATTTTTTGTGGTGCTTCACAATTCTGCCATGGGGAACTCTGCCCCGAGACCGTTTAATTAATTTAGCACGAAGAACTCTTCCCTGAGACAAAAAAAATGGAACTCTGCTCCTGCAGGAATATCTTTCTTGGATGGAACTTTTCCCCAGAGGAAGTCTGCACTGGTGGAACTCTACCCTGGAGGAACTCTGCCCCAGTAGGACCCCCCCTTAGTAGGAACAAGAACTTTGTCTTCATCTTCGCTGGAACTTTATCCCGGGGAGCTCTAAAAATATGAGGAACCCCACCTCGAGACAACGACCTAGAACTCCCCAGTGAGAACTCTTCCTTCATCTGGATGGAACTTTGTTTCACCCTGGCTGGAAATTTTCTTGACCTTGGCTAGAAATCTTCCTTGGGGAAATCTGCCATGGGACCTTTTAATTAATTTAGCACAAGGAACTTTTCCCTGAGACAACCTGGAAATTTTCCCTGACATGAACATATTTCTTGGTTGGAACTCTACCTTGGAGGAATTGTGCCTGAGAGGAACTTTTCCCTAGCTGGAATCCCCCTTAGTAGGAATAGGAACTCTACCTTCATCTTGGTTGGAACTCTGCCCCGGATGGAACATATTTTTTAGCTAGAAATCTGCCTAGAGGAACTATGCCAGCGAGGAACTCTGCTCCAAGAATAATCCCCCCTCAATAGAAATAGGAACTTTTCCTTCATCTTCGATGGAACTATGCCCCAGCAGAAAGCCCCCCTCATTAGGAACTCTGCCTTCATCTTGGATAGAAATCTACCACGGGGAAGTCTACCTTCATCTGGATGGAACTCTGCCCTAGCAAAAATCCCCCCTTAATAGGAATAGGAACTCTGCTTCCATCATGGCTAGAAATCTGCCCCAACAGAAATCCCCCTTAGTAGGAATATGAACTTTTCCTTCATCTTGGCTGGAACTCTGCCCTAGCAAGAATCCCCCCTCAATAGGAATAGGAACTCTGCTTTAATCTTGGCTAGAACTATGCCCCAGCAGGAATCCCCCTTAGTAGGAATAGGAACTTTTCCTTCATATTGACTGGAACTCTGCCTCGGGGAACTCTGCCTTCATTTGGCTGGAACTTTTCCCCAGCAGGAATCCCCCCTAGTAGGAATAGGAACGTTCCCTTCATCTTGGTTGGAACTCTGCCCCGAGGAACTCTACCTGCATCTGGCTTGGAACTCTTCCTTAGCAGGAATTTTGCTTCACCTTGGTTGGAACTCTACCCTAGGTAACTATGCCCCGGGGATTTTAATTAACTTTAGCAGGAACTGCAGTCCCTGAGACAACAACGTGGAACTCTACCCTGACAGGAACATATTTCTTGGTTGGAACTCTGACCCATGAGAGGAACTCTACCCCATGAAAGGAACTCTGACCTGGGGAACTCTGCCCCGAGACAACGACCTTGAACTCTTCCCCAGCAGGAAATTTTCCTTCATATGGATGGAACTTTGCCTCGACAGGAACTTTCTTTCACCTTTTAATTAATTTAGCATGGGAAAATCTGCCCCTGAGATAACAACCTAGAACTTTGCTCCGGAAAGAACATCTTTCTTGGCTAGAAATCTACCCTAGAGGAACTCTACCCAAGGAACTCTTCCCTCTGTCCCAACAGGAATCCCCCCCTCGGTAGGAACAATAATTGCCTTCATCTTGGCTGGAACTCTGCCCCGGCAAGAATTTTCCTTCAGCATGAACTCTGCTAATACCTTTTAATTCCATAAATGAACTGATTCTTGCATAATATTACTAAGATAATATCTTGTTATTTTTTGTAGGGTTTTCTTTTGCTGGAGGCATTAGATATATATCACATCATCATTTATTTCAATAAGATATGATCATATTACAGGTTTCAATTATATTTGAATAGTCGAACTTTTGTTTACTAGGTAGATACTCTAATATTATTAGTAGTGAACTAAATATATTAATTGGTAACCATTTCAGGACGACTTAACTTACAAAGTAACCAAGGATGATAATGGGCGAAACGTTTTTTATTATTTGGCTACTGAATGCAATGGTCTGCGATGCACTAAGTGTTGAACATTCAATAACACAGAGAGGAAGTACATTCCTGGGATCCCATAACATTGCAAGTTGGTTCCCCGCGGGGTTGTAATTACAAGCTCAGATCTGCTTCAAAATTGGAAAAATATCATAAGCGAACAAATTATGATGTTGAATATCGGTTCAAGAAGAATAGGAAGGATTTTGAGACCACTGTCATTCGGAAAGAGGTCCAGAAAGAGGTACGTTACTTTGTATTGATGTTATGTATATTTTTGGATATATTTAGTAACTCATGCTTTATCCATGGTCTCTTCTTATTGTTCTTGTTATAGGGGGTGAAGTGTGCACAGGAGTTGAGCATGGATGCGTTAGACCACGTGAGAAGAATTGCTTATGAATATGATGCACAATCGAAGGAAAAAAATATGCACTCAAAAAGATTATTCATAAGAAAATTATCCAAGATAAAGATTGGATGATGTTACGTAAAATATTTAATGAGTCGCCGCTGATAATTTTTTTCAATTCCTAATCAAATATTGTATATTTGTTTTCTGATTAGATATAAAATCAAAGAAATAACCTACACTTTTTACAACATTCTTTCCTTGCAACAGAGAAATTTATGTAGCTCTTCATATTGTCATGAAGATGATATCGTTTATATTGAAGAACCACCCAGTGTATTTTTTGTAAACCCTACACGTATTGTTAAATATCGTAGAAAGCTTAGTGAGATTAGGCCTTGGATATTTTTCGGCTAAATATGGCCTTGGATATTAAGCATTGAATTTTGCTTAATGATTCAATGCTCATCGATATTTAAAACATAAGGCCTTGGATAAGGCCTTGGATATTTTTCGGCTTCATCACCAGATGGATGTCAAGTTTCAACTTGATCTCTAAACCACTTTTGTTTCATAGGAGAAAAAACCTCCATCATTTATTGATTTGATTACTAATGATATGCCAAAACTTGAACATGTCTCATTTGCTTCTAATTCAAAGGAACCATATCTTGTACCTTGATTTTGATCAACCAAGCAAGATTATTCACTATCTACATCTCAATTCGATCAACATCCTAATCATAATGATTGAAGGAAATCTCATTATCCATGGAAGTATTGAAATTCTTATTCCCATGTCTATTTGTATGATAGCAATGTTTCTTACACATCTTTAAGCGTAAATGACAAAATTGTGGATCAACAATACCTACTACTAGGATTAATTGTCCAGTTGGCTCAATAACTAGTCATGGCAACATTTAAGCTCTTGTTTGAGGACATCTTGTCAACTTGTTTCGTCCACTGTACAGTCACATAGTCCTCAATGCTTGTTTATCCTAGCAACAATATTTGTTTGGTAATTTTTTTTATCCAAGCCTTTCTTTGGTGCTTCTTTATTTTGAGTAAATGTTGCATATAGTACACCATCAAACTCAATTAAGGGAATAATTTCTAGGGCTCTTTGGACATTGATATTTGAACTTAGGTTGTCATCATGGCAACACGCCATCACAACCACCAAACCATGGCCTAATGGACGTCTTTGTTGCACCTTCTATACACATTCAAGCAGAAGGCACTTTTTTTATGGGAACACCATCTTTTTACATGTGGATTTTGGACACTTTTGACCCTTTTGCACCTCTTGATCAAAAAGAAATCCCTGCCCATAGGTATAACAGATTGTATGCCCTTTATTTCCTTATATCTAGTCACAAGGTTGTAAGAAAAAACAAGTGACTATTTTTTTAGAGGGTGTTAATTGGGTTGTAATCTCATTAATGTTTTTGCAAGGCCATATACAACAATGAACTTTAACAATGATCCCCAATAATTTAATACGTAAAAAAATGTGTCTACTTAAATTGTTCATCAAACTAAAATATATTGAAATCTGATAGTTGTAAGAAGAGTGAAAGATATTTGTGAATAGCCACAAAATATCCAAGGCCTTCTTGCATTGATCTCATTGTTAGAATTATATCTTCCAATGAACTCATCGAGGAGAGACGAAACGTGTGCTCCTCGACGAGGCCAGATGCCTGTTTCAACGCTCTTCTACGAGTTCGGGCGCCTGAACTCGTCAAGGAGTGCCAAAACGAGCGCCCAACCCCGTCAAGGAACACCGAAACGAGTGCTCGAACTCGTCGATGAGTGCCCGTTTTGGGGATCCTCGAAGAGTCCGAGTGCCCATTTCGACGCTCCTCGACGAGATTAGGCACCCGAATTGGTCGAAGATCACCGAAACGGGCACTCGGAATCATCGAGGAGACCCGAAATGGGCGCTCGCCAACGAGTTCGAGCACCCGTTTTGGCGCTCCTCGACGAGTTCGGGCGCCCATTTCGGCGCTCCTCGACGAGTTCGGGTGCCCATTTAGGGACTCTTCAACAAGTTCATGGCCAGAAATCGTCGAGGAGCGCCAAAATGGGCGCTCGAACTCGTTGAGGAGCGTCGAATCATGATGACTCATCAAATTCAATTCTAGTTATCTTGAGGATAACACATGCTTAGACTCCAAATGTGATAAAAAACACTCCCGGGGGCAGAGTCTAATGCACTATAGGATGAATACTTTGTGGGAATCTTCGCTTTAGCTTCACTTTTAGAAACATATTCTTTCATGAGAATTATTAGTTCTCCATGGCTTTTGAATTATTCACACAGAAACCTACTAGTACACCTCTTAATATTCTTTGTGACTGTCTCGATACTGTCTTTGAAACTCGTATAAAAATTTAGATATTATGGAACGCGAGATAAGCGATGCACATGAACAAGCTAAACATAATTCTCACAGGTTAGTTACACTTAGATTAAATCAAGACTATCTCTCATGCCATTGATAGGAACTTGAAGGATCACAGCTCAAGAAGATTGAACAGGAAACTAGTTCATGGATTTCAGTAAACTTCGGTGGGACTGTTATCATATTAGCTAAAGACCAAACTTCTTTGAAAAGACACAAGCCAAGGTTGAATTTATTGTTGGATATTGGTTGCATATTCAAATGTTTCATAATAGCCATTATATATTTTGGAGCTTTTGTTGATTTTGGTGGGGGTCAAGAAGGCCTTCTTACATATCTATCTGAAATGTCATATGATACAATGTCTTGAATTTCAGATGTTTTATCAGTGGGATAGTAAGTCTCAGTAATGTGCATTAGAAGATATATCAAGGGGAATGTAAAGGTCTCACTAAAATCTATATTATCAAAACAAAAGGCAGAACCTAAGAAGTTTGCACTTTGTAGTAAAAGAAACTAGTTTAACACTCGCTGAGATATAATTGTCTACCTTAAATCATGTGGGTTGCAATGTGACAGTCATTGATTCTATTTCAAAGTCTATATTAGTAGTAATAGTTGTTTAGAAAATCAAGCCTCTTGGAAGTCAACAAACATATATTAATTCTCTATATTCATTTGAAGCAGTATTAATGCAGATTGTTGAGGAATTTGATGCAGAAGATACTATACAAAACAAGAGTAATAGCTACAAAGCAGCTAGTCCCTGCCATAAAATTGTTGTGCCAAATAAGCGCTCTTTACAGCACAGTAGGGGGAGATGTGTAACTCCTTTCGTGCTCATACTAGAGCTAACACATGTCCTTTTAAAAAATGATAAAATATTATAAAAAATAACATGTCGGCTATTTAAAACATCATTTACAATGGCATATATATAAAACAACACAAATTAGATAAATTAAAATGCTTCCTCAATATTTGCACTCTAAAAAGGGGTTTTCACTTTGAGATATTTGATCCCTCTCCGCACTTGGTAGATCCCCTTTAAGATGGATCTATGGTGGTCATAAAATTGTGTTATATTTTGTATAAATAAGATTATATTATATTTTGTAAAATTGATATTGTTATGTGGACATCCCCAGAAACATATGTTATGTTGTGGTTTTATTTTTAGCTCAAGTTTCTTGATCCTCTCCAATTGTAGTAGGTGGATAGAGATCCATCCTCCTTTGCATGAGCTAATACCACTTGCCCAGAGTCACGAATGCCAAAAAATAGAGGATGCAAAAACCAAACCACATGGATTTCAAAGACTAGCATTGAGCAAGTCCGCTATCATGGAGTTAAAAGCTCTTGTTATGAGAGAAATTTTGAACAAAGCTTCAGTTGCTCTGTTGAATTGGGATGTTAACACCATTTACTCATTCAATTTAATTTGAATACTTTTTCAACAATACTTACCTATATATGAGCTTATGTCCATGAATTCATTTGAATTGTAACTTGTAAAGAAATAGCACCAAAAACCCAACTCCCTAATATAAGTGAACAATACTCTAAACTATAAATTTAGAGAATACTGTATTTGTAATCTTATATGGGTTTTTTTATTAAATGAGTTTTTGTATTTGTAATCTTACATGGGTAGCCTTGTTTTCTTAAATGGTCTATTTCAATGTACACCATGTTTCATGAACACTGATTCTGATTACACTGATCTGCAGGAGAAAAACATGTCTAAATGGAAAACGCGGCTGGAATTAGGCCACGGAATGACTGAGGAAGCAAAAATTCCCACTCTAATATTGCAGTTCAGGGACACCAATAACACCACCGATGTCGATTGTGAATACTGATAGGGAAATATGTATCAGTAATTTCATGCAGAAGAATACCCATCTGCAAGCATAGACGAGATCTCATTGTTCTAGAACATATGACGGTCCAGGAGCTATAAGGCAGCATCCAAATCAAAATTGTTCCCATGTGCGGAAGTTATGGAATGGCTCCTCCCTAACACAAATGCTAGGAGGTGAATTATTAAGAATACTATGGGAAAACCTATAGCCTATTTCGAGCCAACAATCATGGGCAAGTACTATAAGTTTATGGCACCAGATTTTAATCTGACAAACGAGTGGATGCAGTCGATAGAGATTGACTATGTAAAGTTCATCAAGCAGGATTGGCTTCCGGATAAACAATTTCACCTAAACGGTGATGGCATCTACAACACCAAGACAATGTGCCAACCCTACAGGATGACCATAGCCCTGTTATGTCAATTATATGGACAAGTGGATGTGACATATTTTAAGATCGAATGGGCCCCTCTATTGTACTATGTCATTGTTCGCGATGCAAGATTCAATTGGGATAACATCATCTTAGATAATATGGAGGACATGGTGCTAGAAGCGCAAGACAGGTTTTTCAAGCAACAATCAGTTTTTTACATGTCCTCGTATCTCATAGACGCAGTCTGTGCATCAATTTGTTTTCCAGGCATTGGATGGCATTGGGTTCCTAGGGAGGCCCCTTTTCACGTATGCTGGCGATTTCTTTGGGCACATAAACACATCAATAGATACAAGAAAATCTATGAAGAGTTCATTAGGCCATTATAAACAACCATACATGATACCCTAACCAAGTGTATGTCAGATAATGCCATTGCCACTATGATGGAATTGGGTTATTAGTACCTGACTAAGGATGGCAATTACTTACGGGTATACGGGGCATCAAGGGCACCTAAAATTATGCCCAAGTATGTAACAAATTACGTGGTTCTGAGGGAAATCTCCTATCAAGCATTTGTAAATGGGATCGGTTCTTCCCTTAACAACAACAAGAAAGCAGTATGGCCTCCCTTTCCAGTCACGGTTGGGGCTTATAAATTTTCAAAGGTAAAACAAGCCCTTAAATTGGCTGATGACTTAGATAAATATCATTTTGGACAAGGACAATTCGAAAGAAATGAGCGCAAGGGGAAATTCATTAATCATTCAACGAATGTAAAATACTCTTGGCCCTATCAGCATGACCCTTGTCCCGAAGAGGAAAAATATAGGCAGGTGCAAACCTTGGAGGAACTAGCTAATAAAGTGGATAAAGGGAAGCCTCCTCCAGCAAAGAAGTCACCCAGAAACAACCGATAGGAGAGAAACAACATCACCCAAAAGGGGACGCCACTAGAGTTATGATCCAAACTAATCATGGGGATGATATCCAGAGGCTACAACAACAAAATGAAGCTGGAGAGGTGACCCGTGCAGTAGCACTGGCTATAGAAGAGAAAGAAGAAAAGGGAAAACAAAATGAGTTGATCGAAGGGGTCGAAGATCAAAGGAAGCACAAGGAACCCATAAGAAGGAAACATAGGAACTGGAACAAGCAAAAGGAATGTAGGAAACTGGATCGTAGGACATGGAAACCTAGGAGAAGGCAACAGAGGAACTAGAACAAGAAAAAGGAACGCAGGAAACTGGGCCACAGGACATGGAAACCCAAGAGAAGGAAAAAGAGGAATTAGAACAAGCAAAAGGATTGCAAGAAATTGGGCCACAAGACATGGAAACCCAGGAGAAGGAAACTAAGTAACTAGAACAAGCAAAAGGAATGCATGGAGTTTGGCCATGGGACATGGAAACCCATAAGAAGGCAGCAGAGGAACTAGAACAAGCAAAAAGAACATAGGAATCTAGGCCACATGGAATGGAAACCCAGGAGAAGGAAACAGAGGAACTAGAACAAGCAAAAGGAACGCAAGGAGTTGGGCCACGGGACATGGAAACCCAGAAGAAGGCAACAAAGGAACTAGAACAAGTAGAAAGAACCCAGGAAGCTGGGCCACGGGACATGGGCATCGATGTGCCTATTGCTAGCTCTGACATCCCACTCACTGGGGGGGATTTCTATTTGAAGGAGCTTTGGATTGTAATGTACAACTCCTCTAGAGAAAATTCAATAGCTAATATTAGTTCTTAAAGTTTAACCTAAGGAAGAATCAAATCGTACAAAAGACAGAAAGGAGACTTCACATCGTTGTGCATCCTGAAATGGTCACCGTGATGGAAGTCCCCATCTTTCAGGACATCGATAAAGAGCCTAGGGCCTTAACATCTATCACCTTGGCCTCATCCATGTCCACAGGTGACAAAAGATAATATTGAAAAATTGTTAAGAGAAGCGGAGCAGGCCAAGCAAAGGATCAACTTACTAGAAGATATCCTCCTAGAGGCAAGAAGAGCAAGCATAGAATTGAGACATGACAATTACGCATTGAAAGTGGAGAAACGAGCATTGGAGATCTTATCTGAAGACTTGCAAAGGGATAAGGATGAGATGGAAGCAAAAGTAAAAGAGCTTGAAGCAGTAAAGGAAAACACTACCATTCAAATAGAAAGTTTGCAGAGAGAGAAAGATGCATTGACCATAGAGGTGGAAGCTTCTAGGAAAGGTAAACAAGGTTTATCGGGATTCCATGAGTACACCCTTGCGCTACAAGAAGAATACCTGGGCATACAAGAACGAGTGATGCAGATGTTTTTTGAAGTTCAAAGGGAAGTAATTAAAATTCAGGATATAGGGGGGGAACTCAAGAAAGTAATCAAAAGATAACTGAACTTAAAGCCAGGATGGATGGCATTACAGCATGTCAATAAGGAAATGCAGTTGTTCCCCCCAATATGTCTAGGAAATATGTGGAATACATATAGGTAGACTACGCCACCCTGGATAGCTGCCAAAAGGTAGGAGCAACCTTAGATAGGGACATCACTGCTTCAATCAAGAAATTCCAAGAATTTCACACTGCGATCAAAAAGGTTTTCCAAAGATGCATATTGCCTCCCCCAAGCATGCTCGAGGCGCCCATTCCGAAGGAGAAACGACTGGCTAAGTTAAGGACCATCAAAGCTGAAGACGTTGAAGTAGTGAAGAGTGTAACCCAGGTCACTGTGCAAGAATTACATGATCATATCAGGAAACCCACAGAGAAAGATCAACTCATGACAACCTGCCACAACACAATCACCAAGGGATTAAGTACACTATCAAGAGAGGTGGACAAACATGAATTTTCATTGTGACTACTTGAACCAAACCAATTAAATGTTAATTTTTTCTTGATTTTAACATGTGTATTTTAGCAGGGTTGATGTATCCCATATGCTCCATGTCTCGCTTCCTTTCCTTCATGAGTTCATATGCACGACAATTGGATTCATCATGTCCAACTGACTTACATAAGTTATAGTATAGATTCTTAGGGTTGCACACATACTTCTGTATCAGATAGCAATATTCAGGCCGGTGTCCTCTAGTTCTACAGATTTCACACCACAACGCTTGATTATGATTGAGTGGATTCGGCGCTCCACTGTTTAAGTACTCTTGAAATAAGGGGTAGTGTTCTCTGGTGTGTCCTTCTCCTTTGCATCCTGTACACTAGATCTCTTGTATCTCTTGTTTTCCCTTCTTCATATCCTGTAGTTGTAGTGTCAAGGTAGCTAGCTGTGTCTGGATCTGAGACATTCCACTGCTAGTCTCACCTATCGGTGAAGCCTCCAACTTCATCGCGATCTCTAAGGCCTCTTCCTGTGATGCAACCTTCTGCTGCATCAACGGTAGTCTGATATGGGGCAACAGCATAGCCATGAACCATTCCTGGTGCTATTGCGGAGCTATGACAAAGCTCACTTGGTCCAACAATGTCTTGAATTTCTGGTCAAATTTCCAAACTGTCTCATTAGGTTTTTACTTAATCTCTTTTAACTCTATGATACACTGTGATTCAGACTTTGGTTTCTTAAATTCTGCTAAGAGTGCAGCGTTAATTTCTTTGAGGGTTCTATTGTGTCCATGAGAATATTTCATGAACCAATGTAGGGCTCTATCTCTGAAAGTAGTGATGAGCTGCGCTTGCTTCATAGCGTCATCCTGAACTTGCTTAACACTCCATACGGCTTCACATAGAAACCAATGTTGATTAGGGTCTTCCAGACCCGTTCCTTTGAATATCGGCAGCTTTACGTCGTCAATCATCCTCCTTAATGTATAAACTGAGATTGTTCAGGTACTTACCTCTGAACCCTTTGAAAAAATCTGCTTCGGCTGCGCTGTAGGATTTCAACGTGTCTATAGCGAACTCTGTCACGAATCCTTCCAATACTCTGTCAACCCAAAAGTCAACTGCTCGCGAAAGTGGGCTATCTATTGCTTTGAGCCTCTCTATAAGCTCTGGAGTCCACTCGGTCGGAACTTCTGGCTGGAAATAGTTCTTTCGCTCTATGAATCTTGACAACCACTCATGCAATTCATTTCCAAACGTTGCCCAGAAAATCTCATGAATCTCCTTCCACAAGTATTTGTTCAACCATTGCACGTCAGATAGACACGGATGTCTATTCTCATTCCTTGCGAAGTCTCTTTCTGTCTTATCACACCAGGCCCAGATCTCTTTCTTGTTCAGATTCCAATTTTCTGCAATCAACGGAATCTTGTCTTCGTCGCACATTACTATTTCAAACACACTATCGCATCATCAAGTCTTAGCGCGGCAATGGAACCATTTGTTGGCTTATTGTACTGTTCTATAGGTTTCCAATGCAGACCCAGGTTCTTTGCGGTTCAACGAACCAACAAAACCCCTTTTCACCGGCCCTTTCGGCAACAATCTGCGGACAGACTGAGGTCTCACCTGACGTGAAGTTGAAGGGGTGGCTACGGAATCAGGTTTCCACAACCTGGTGATGCGAGTTTTGGAAACTAGCGAACAACGTGTTGCGGGGATCGTGCTGCGAACTAATGACTGTGCGACGATTAAATCCTTCGCGGCTAACACTTCCACAAGTTGAGACGCTTGCACAACCAACGCATCCAAGGACTGCGCGGTTAGAATAGGTTTTAACGATAGGACAACACAACTGACAAATACGCTTCCTCTTAGGACTTAACCAATCTTGATGAATTTACTTAGTGTATTTATCCATTCATCAAGTGCTTTATATTAGTTAACCCTATGTCTTATGCAACAAGATGAAACACACTATACTGCGCACTTCGGTGCTGTGCTTCGGGGGAGTCACATGGCGCGATCTCTCCTACTTAAGTGTTTATCTAAAAGACTTGTGCATTCTTTAACTCATAAATACTGTGCATTCAACATTCATCCCTACATGTGATACTTAACATATTATTCCCATCTCATTCTTATGGCGAATACATACAAAAGTAAAGCACATATTGTAAAATTAGTCATAGTATATCTAATGAACAAGTAAATCAATCACAACAGGTGAACATAGAAAATATGGTGTAAAACTGTGTAAAACATGCACAGTGCTCAATATCCCAATAAGGGTGAATAATTACAATACAATCTGACAATGTGAGTGAGCAATTTGAATTGACTAAGAAGGTCATTTGAATCACTGAATGGAGTAGCTTGACTCCAACTAGGAGTCCTCATCATCAATCAGTGGTGGTCATCAATGCACAAGAACCAGTCATCCAGGTGTCAAGCTGAGTCTAACTGAGTGTGTCATATGTAACTGAAGTGTGTAGCACTGATATAGGGAAGGAGACTTAGTGGAGGGTGCATGGGAGGCTTAACTGAAGTCAGAACAAATCATCTAGTCAATTTGGAGGTCCAACGGAGTGAAACAGTCAATCGGGAGTGAAACTAGCCTCAAATCAAGGAGAATCGGAGCTAACTGAGTGTAACTGAAGTGGAACTGCAGTGGTAGGTGAAGAAGTGCGCCCTTCTCTGGCAGTAGGTGAGAAGTGAGCGCCTTCCTGACTAGGAGGGCTAAAAATCTGAAGTAAGTGGCTCCCGGGTGCTAGAATAAGGTGGGTAAGGTGCTGGAGGCATCACATGGTGACTGGGCTGCATGCAAACCCTAATTGCATGTAAGGTCCTGAAAATGATGATGTGGATATCCGAACACATATCAACTGACAAATGAGATTTCAAGCATTCATTGTAAGCAAATAAACAAGTGCAAACACATAAACAATCACACTGCACAAGATTTAACGTGGTTCAACCCTAGGATGGGAGCTACATCCACAGGAACTGTTGTTTTATTAGTCTTAGGAAAGGGTACAACAGTTCCAGTCTGCGCACACAGCTACATACTCTCTTCTTTCTCAATAGGCCTCTGCGCACTCAGCTTGCAGAGCCTTTACAATGGCAAACACAAACATGTCTTGCTCAAGATTATACAATGAGATTCAAACCCACATTTCCATTCTCTTCTAACCCTTTCCCATACAAAATATGACCCTTTTATAGATCATGCCCGTAGGTCATGTCTTTACAATAGCTGGGCAAAATCCTAAACTGTCGTGGTTTTTAGCTAACAGGACTATTAGACTCTAAAAGCAACTCCTATGTCGTGGCCATCCTCTACATGTGGTCACGTCGCTTTCATCCCCCCTATTGCACGCACGCCAACATGTCGCTTTCACCCAACCGTTCTTCTCAAATGGCTTTCTGCGACCGAGTCATGTAGTGCTACCTTGCTTGTGCAACCAGTTGATTTTCTTCTGCATACTCCTTACCCACTGCTTGGTAATCATGGAGCATCTTTACCAAAAATACCATGGATGGTCTTGCCGGAATGTCTACCGGTTTCCTTCCAACTCTATCTTGTCGAATCTCTGTAGATCGGGCTCTTTGCAGCGCTGCCTCCTCGCAACGTTGTACTTCGCAGCTCTTCCGACACTTCGCTGCGCTCAACTTCGCAGCTCCCAAAACTAACTTTACCAAAAAGTCTTCCACTGAACTGCGTTCAACTCCGTAGTTCCAAAACTCTTCTGCCAAAAATGCCCCACTTGGGCCAGGCCCAACAATGCGTCAACAACATCATCTCACAAGGAATAATCCTCCATAACTCCACAAGGAGAGGTTGTCGAATAATGTTGTGCACCCGTGCAAGATGAACCCCCTCATCTGCCAATAATGTGACCAACCTGTCTACCACATCTCAGTGATACCTATCGTAGGGCCTGCGTGGATGATGGTTATTATGTCTACCTGCAAACTGTGGCCCGGCCTGATTGGTCTCCTCCATATCCTGATCCTCCTGAGCAGGAGGAGGCGACTCTACCTCAACATCGAATGTGCCAATGCCTGCAAAAAATATAGTACACATGAATAATAATTAGAAAATTTCATTAAACAATTTAATATTTAGAAGATGTTCCATTTGCATTAAGTATAAAGAGAATAAAATGATACTAGAATAATTTAAACATAACGGTAATATTACCTCTGTCATCCGGTGGCTCCTCTAGTGTGAATAAGATCTCGGGGCACCCTCTCCAGTCCAAGCCCGCATATGGATATGGAACAATGTCTAGTGCATGGTCCTCCTCACTGTCTAGCATCTCGAACAGATCTGACTTCCTAACCAGGAAGTCAGGTTTCCCCCTGTTGGGCATCATCTACCCCCACATGTGCATATGCACCTCTGTCATTGGCCTGTAAGGGAGACACTGAAAGGAGGGCCTAGTGGTCGGAAACCTCTCAAAAAATATACAAAAAATATCTGAATATAAAGAGAAGTTGGACCTCCCATTAATCACTACACGACATCTACCCAAATCATAACAAAACTGTCGCAAAAAAATGGCAGACCACCCAATGTATCTAGGTCTCTGCACTAAAGAGTCAACATAATATAATCGATGGAAACTAATGTGCTTCCCATCATTGGTGGAGTGCGCTAGAATCCTAAACAAAAGAGAGAGGCACCTAACCTCCTCTTGACCAAAAGCAGATATCCTAAGCTGCCCACCACTCACCTAAAAACCAAAGGGAAGGACGACCTCACCATTAATATATCTCAGAGAGTAAGCTGTGCATGCTCCTACTGAGCAGTTTGTCATCACTCACATCTTTATTTCACATATAACATGAATCATTGTCATACGTAGATATATAAAAACATGTAATATTTCATTCAATTAAAATCCTATTTAATAACATCAATAATACATTTTTCTCTCAAAATAATTTTTTTTAGAAGCGGTGCACCCCAATAACATAGGTGCACCACTTCCAGTGCTTTTATACACAAACTGCACCGCCAACGGTGTGTTTACATATAAACTACACCATTTTACGGTGCACTAAAATATGTAACGTGCACTGCTATTATGATTCTATATATTTAAAATTTATTTCAATAGTGCGCAAAATACTATACCCACCTAGATATTTTCTAAAATTTGGGTGATGGTGCACCTAAATAAAGTGAGCGCACCGAGCACCATTGCACTAGGAGCACCGTTAAATTATATTTTCATACGCTCTATTAACGGTGCTCCTTGGGCACATCCGTGCTCCGGAAACGGTGTGCTTAATTGATCTAAATACACCATTGTTGATTAAATAATGTTTTTATGGAAATCAATTCACAGTGCTCCTTGGGCACGTCAGAGCACCGTGCACCGGTGCACTAGTGTGCCAATGAAGCACTGTTAAATTATGATTTGTTGGGGTTCAAAACCGGTGTGTCTACTTCACGTCAGAGCATCGAAAACCGGTGCACTGGCGTGCACTAATAGCACCATATAATTTAATGTTTTCATCTATAAGTTTTTGTTAACCGATGCGTTCAATACACATAAATGCACCGTAAGGCCGGGGTTCTTCAATGTCAAACACATTGATAAGCAATTCAATGTTTTAAAATATATTTTCATGATGTAGCAGTGTGTTCGATCAGTTCATCTCACATCGCAAATGGTATGCCCTGTAAAATTTTACAAGGTGGACCATCAAGCGGTGCGAGCCGAAAGGAACGCACCGCGCATTTTTTCAACTTTTATAAATAGGACAATTTGAAGGTCAATTTTAAAAAATAACCCACTAAAAATTTAAATTATGAAGTAGGAATCAATTTACTTGTTGAACAACCCGTCGGGGAGGCATACTGGCGATGTATGGAAATTTTGAATTTTTTCCCACCATTTGGAAAAATTTAAACTAGAGTCAGCAACCAATAGGAGTGAGGAATTTTTCCACGTGCACCATAGATGAGAGGGTGTCCAGGTGGGTGAGGTGCAACACCGATGCATGTGGGCTCAATCACACTAAAGAGGGTAAAAATGAGTTTGACGGCGTGGTAATTTTTTATATTAAATCTTGTTTCGGTGCGCCCGACAATAAGGTGCATCGGTGCGAGCAGGTTTTGAAATAAAATAATAATAAAATAATTGTTATTTTTTAATAAAATAATCTCCAGTGCGTTTTGGTGTTGTTCACGCACCGGGGCGTATTGTATCATCTAATGCACTGGTATGATGTTTTAAAAAATTGCATAGGAATAAAATTATAGATTTTTATTTTTAATAAAAAATTAAGTGGTGCATTAGAGCCACGCACCAGGGCATTTATATACTAACGCACCATTATGAGGATTTTCAATAAAATTTTGCGATATTTTTTAATAAAATAGTTGTATTATTTTTAAGAAAATATATATCGGTGCGTTCGTTATGATTAGATGCACCGGGACGTTTAATTTTAACGAACACAACGAGATGAGGTCTTTACCTATAAAAGGTAACATGTTTTTTAATAAATCATATTTTTTTTAATTTTGTAATAAAAGATTATACGATGCGTTTGTTTCTATTACACGCAGTTGGGTGTTTAGTATTCGGTAACGTACTAGGTATGGGATTCTAAACAAAGTCTCATGAATATTTTAATAAAATAATATTTTTTTTAGTTTTTACTAAAATATAGTATGGGGCATTTATGTTTAATGGAACACACCGGGGCATTTATATTTAAGGGAATGCATTGAGGCATTTATGTTTAAGGGAATGCACCGAGGCATTTATGTTTACGTAATGCACCGGTTTAGATTTTTTTAGTTTTTTGCGTTTGATGATTTTTTTGGACATGGTGCAACATGGTATGTAGTGGCCCAGTGTTTCTGTATATGTAACAAACATGTGCGTTCTCATTAAAATAAGTGCACTGGAAAAAAAAACCTCCGCTGAAACCTCTAGTCGCTCGCTTCCGCAAGTGACCTCCGCTATAAACAGATATTTGGATTCTTTTGAGCGAAGCATCCGCTATAACCTCCCCTAAAGGGCCTTTTCCTTGTAGTGTTATGAGGGTGGTGTAGAACCCCCCTCATAGAAACCTATTAGGGTTGGTTTAGAACCCCCATCGTAGCAACTTACGAGGGCAGTTTAGAAACCCCCCTCGTAGCAACCTACGAGGGTGGTGTAGAACCCCCCTCATAACAACCTATGAGGGTAGTTTAGAACCCCCCTCATAGATAATTATGAGGACAGTTGAGAATCCCCCTTATAGCATCCTATAACGGTTGTTTAGAATCCCATTCATAATAGCCTATGGAGTCGGCTTAGAATCCCCCTTGTAGCAAGTTACAGATTCCATGTGGAAGACCCCATAACAATATATAAGGATGGTTTGAAACCCCATTCATAGAAACTTATGAGGGAAGCTTGAAACCCCCCTCATATCAACCTATGTGGGTGGTTTAAAGCCAAATTGTCATAGCAACTTACGAGGGTGATTGAGAGTCCCCCTCATGGCAACCTACGGGGTCAATTTGTATGTATGTGGGTATATATATACATATACATATATTAAGGTTTGATATTTTTTTCTTAAAATTTATTTTACATTATTGATTTTAATTTGAGTTTCTATTGTTAAATATTATGGTAGGCCCATATTTTTCATGTGTCACATAAATATCATGCAAAAACACTATATATCTCCCTCAATGAAATGCACCTCAGTTATCATAATTCATTATTACTATAATGAGAACAAAAAAACCATGGCATGAATTTTCTTGAAGAAGTTTAGCAGTGATCCTCTTCATATGCATTAAAATTTGAAAGACATGCAGGTAGACTTTGAAAATTTTCAAAATTTATATCAAAAACATTTTCAATATGTGCATTTTCATAAAAATTAACAATTGCATTCAAGTAAACAATATAGTCACTAAGAAAGGTGATAAGTCACCAACCACCAACTGAATCTCTAGATGCACTCTTCAAAATAGCTTTAATAAGCCCATCGTTAAGATATTTAGTCAAGGAATCGAGGAAAAATCCTCCTTGTCCATGCTGAAAAAGTCATCAACAATTGTGTCCCAAATTGCCTTGAAAAGTTCACAAGGTAGATCATCATGCTTAGGAGATATAACATCTTTCATTATATCAAGAGTAGTGAGGAATTCTTCTTTGGATAAATCACAGTCCAACCTATCCCCATCAATTACAAACACCTTATGACAAGTTAAATTTGTAACAAGTGTGTTTAGACTCAATGAACCTATCAATCAGGGCATAATGAGAGAATGTTCTCAAAGTGTGGCACAAACATGTATTTTGATCTTATCAGAGTCCTCCTCCAAAGTTCCATTAGCCATACACAATCTAAGGACTTGTTCCTAAGAGGCTTTCCTTTTTAGGAAGTCAAAATAAAACTTGGGTCACTCATCCCCTTATTAGATCCACTTAAGCCTACCTCAAATTCTAGCACCCCTAGCAATATATTCCTCAGCCTTTCTGATCATTTATTCCATCCTTGCTACTTCCTCTTGAAGGGCAATATTGTGAATATCCCCATATAGGGTCTTATCACTTTTATTAAAAACTTAAGATTTAGGTCAGCCTCTTACTTCTTTATCTTACCATTTTATCAATACAGCCAGCAAGTTTATATGGAGAAATATTCATCCATTGTTTGGAACTTTGTTAGATTTGAAAATGCAATCCGTCCTTGAGTGTGCAAGTGCCACCATTATGGTATGTACTTTAATTGGCTCTTTTTTTTTGTTGTTCTTAGATTTTTATTCCATACCTCTATAGCTACAGTAGTAGTGTCATGTCGAAGAATAGTCGAACACAGGCACACTGCATTTAGGTTTGCACCAAGGGTTTGTGTCGAGCCTCGAGATTCGTTTATGCATATGCCACAATATGGTCATTCTCGACATGTTATTCCTGATTTTAGAATGCTTCAATATGTGTGTCCCTTATAATACTTGTTGGATTGTTGCATTGTTGAATCTAAAATTTGAGAATCATGTTGTTAGTCATTGTTATTGAAATGAGAACTAATGTCATGTCAAACATGGGGAAGGAAATGGGACACGGAAAAGGTTATGCCTAGATAACTTGCATGTGTTTGAACTCAACTAGGCAGTCCCAACTCATAAATTATAACATGCTTTTAGAACTTATGACCTTTTTTGGATAACAAGAATTCCCAAGCTATACTAGTGATTGTCAACCCTAATGTGAATATGTGTGTTGGAAAAAGAAGAAATCAATGAAAGAAATTATATCAAGGCCCAAAATTGATGAAAATCCAATCAATCGAATTTTTCAATACTACACTAGAAGGAAGTGCTTGACACATTTCCAAACTAAATACAAAGAACTGAAAATTACTACGAATAAAAATTAATAGACCTCAATATAATCCCAACTTCATCCATATTGAGTTATGTTCAACTTCCCAATAAAATAACAAGAATATGAAAATCAAATTTAAATCACTTAAAATCTCGCAATTTAAAGATCCATTTTCCTTTTTATGTTTTTCTTTCTTTATCCTTGCTAATTTCAACTCCATAAATTATGAATGACACACTAGATTTTCAGTTACTAACATGGCATAGAATTGTGGCTAAAGAAGTCGGATAATTCTTTTAGAAATTTAACTCCAAAGAAGTTTAGAGATGCATGCAAGATAAGCTCATAGAATACATAGGTCTTTGATGCAATGGATTTCCAAGAAATACATAGTGAATCCCTGCAACACATTTAGCTATATTATAGTAGAGACCTGTGACACTCACAAAGCTTCCCTTTAAAACAATAGAGTTACAAATGGACAAAAGAATGTTAAAGCTATTGTGATGTTAAAGCATGAAAGTTTCAATTTTGTTTATTATCTTCCTCAAAATATGGTTGATGTTCAAAAATACCAATCAATTCTACTTACTCCAGATACCCTTGATTGTATCCATTTTCATGGCACAAATATTCAATCAAGCATCCCTGCTGTAATTGTGAAATCTTACCTATTTCCATTTATGTCAAATTTTTAAAAATTATAAACAAGAAAGCATTATGGATGAAATTTTAAAAAGGATATCCAAAGAAAGAAGGAATTTTTGTAAGATTCCATAAGATGCACCAAAAATAATTCAATCAACAATTAAAGTATGTATAATTATGGATGTATAATAAGGTTACGATCTATTTTATAGATAATGTATTTTGTGATAGACATATTACAACAACTTACACTGCATATATGAATTTAGCAGTTTCTTGAGATATGAGAACAATGGAAATACCCTCAAAATAAAAGAGCATCAGGTTTGTATGGACAATTAGCTGGGAAGCCTCTCACGCGGATGGAAGAATATGATACCAATATGTATCAAACACCCTTTCAGAATGCTTTACAAGCTTCGTGAAGGTTCAGAAGATTAAACTCGTTTATTTGTTTATCTCATATTCATATCTCAGATTCTAGAAGGCACAATAAACTGAACATATGGAATGAGAAGATATTATTTTTTATATGAAATTTTAACAAACAATAGAAAAACCAAGCATACCATTCAAAAACAAAGATACTCTAAAACAATCTACAAAAGATCACTCCTAAAATCTCAATTACTTTTCCACAAAATTCAAATTTGAAAGCCTAAAACAGAACTACAATTTACATCCAATCTTATTGGAAAAGAACATACCAATGGCCATTTTTGGACTGCGGCTAACCATATACTCTTCATTGTTTCAGTCAATCTTGACCACCGTATGGCTGATGATCCTCTATTTGATAAAGAGAGAGATGAATCTCTTATGATATCAGAACCACTCCGAGATATGCCCCTTCGAAAACCAACGCAAGGTTGTTGATTGATAACAAAGACTCCATGTGTAGCTACCCTAGCACTATAAACATGAATGCTTCAGTGCCATCCAATTCCATCAAGGAAGTAAGATAGATTACATAGAAATTGCTAGAGGCACAGAGAAAAGTGGGAGCACCTAAAGCTAAATTTCAAGTGAGTAATCCTCCTAGAAAGTTTTCTACTTATTAGCACTCAAAATGTACCTTAAGGTTGCAGAAAGGCCAATTTGAGGTAACCACGGAACCACTTTAGGAAAGATAAGCTGGCTTGTATCTCTCTAGAGAGGGATCTCTCAAAGTTTGTTTATCAAGGCTAGATATATGAATCGAAATTGGAATTATATTGTTGCTTGGATGAAACAAGGTGAACATTCATTGGGCAATGGAGTAAAAAACACTCATGATGATAAAGTGGCAATGCTTTGCAAATAATTCATAACAAAGGCAAGGTAGCTACTTGTCTACAGTCAAAGAGATGTTTATCTGGTGATAAGGAAGAAAATAGAAACAATCCATCAACACAGAGCATTATTAAATGAATTATGCATTAAATTTAGTAGAAATTAGTTTGTGGATGCTTGGAATCAAAGAAACAAAGCATAAACATATGAATTATGCTTCAATATACACTTATCCAAACATGAAAAGAAAACAGTATGAAGTAGATAACAGGGAAACATTCACATGAAGAAGAGAAGGTACAGAATGCAAATCAAACAACACAAGAATCTATGCTCAAAAGACTTGCTCGGCTTTGCCAATTTTATTAAAGGAGTATCTCAAATTACATACACAAAAACCTCACGAATTCCAACAGGTTTCAACCCCTTTACTCTTCATTACATTTGGATATATATAAGAGGTGATAACTTCAACTCTCCTTCTTGAGATATTCTGACCTAGCTTTCAAAACAGAAGGTTGTTACAAAAATCATGATACCTCTACAAACCAGTTCATCCTTCCTGAGAATTAGTTACAAAAGAGACAACAAATGTTGACAGATAAGCTCAACAGTCTTTGCAATTTCCCTCAAGCATTTACTAGATAGTAACCAACTATAGTAAATAAACAAAAACTTAGGTGACTCATTCTTCATGTTGTAACTCTTTGTGATATTCGAATCCTCAAGGATGCAGTGTCAACTTGGCCTTCCCATATTTTTCCACGAGCTTCCACTGTTCAGCAACTGGCAGCTTTGACGTGGCCACCTCTTTCAACAACACTCGCATCTCTGTGTGATCCTTATATGAACAGCTCCTGAAGTGCACACAGGCTTCTTTGAAGACCCAAACTAGCTCAAACTCCTTGGTTAACTTTTCCACCACTGTTTTTCCTGTCAATGGTCGGTTCATGTCTGCAAAGTCCTCATGCTCCAATCTGCATTCCCATAACTTGCCCTGATACACTTCTTGTGTCCTCATGGTGCCATACTCCTCCCAAAAGAGAGGAAGTCCCTTCTTGAATAAAGGATCAAACATCTCCCTGAAAAGATTAACCTGGTGTGCTAAGATGTCTATCCCTTCCTAAATGGTATTTACCTGTTGATGTTTATGTAGCACTCTTTTAGCCCAAATGATGGTGGACACTCTATCCTTTATGTTGGCTGCCTTAACCTCATCTTTAGATAAGCCATTCAAGAATTCTATGGCATTTTAAGCATGTTCCATAGGCTTTTTACTCAACTTTTCATTTGCAGCTGTGACACTTTGCTTGGCAGACTTGATCACAGCTTCTTTGTCGAAAATAAAATCAAGGTATGGCCTTGGCTTTTCTTCCTCTGCAATAATGTCATCCCATATGACCTGCTTGGCTTCTTGTAGGGAATTTTGACCTGTGTCATGCTTCACCAATTCCTCATTTTTGACCTCTATCTCCTGGTACTTGGTTTCCCAAGCCTCCTTTTCCTATTCTGCCTTAGTCATCAGGGTTTTCAGATTTATATTTTGCTTCTTTAACCTTTCTACTTCCATGTCTCTTAGACTAGCTTGAGCCATTACCCGTACAAGAGAGAAGTCACCAGCTTTTATGGAGGAGGGTGTGGCCATGTTTTCAAATTCCTGGCTTTTCTCCTGCAATTGCCTTTCAAGATCTTCAGACTTTTCCTTTAAAGCCTTCTCGCTTTCCACCACAAGGCCTATATCTACTTGCCACTGCTTCTCTTTTTCCTCAAACTTCAATAGTCTGGCTTTGCAGTCTGTTAGCTCACTTTGTATCTTTTCTCTCTTCTCTTCCAGCTCTGTTAATTCATAGGATTCCACCAGCTGGGTGGACGGGATTTTTAACTTCTTTTTCAAAGTCTAAATGTCATGGTTTTTCAGATCTAGCAGCTTCTGTACACTATCCCTTCTATCTTCTTGGCTCTCAGTAGCCAACAATGCAGTCTGGAGATTTTTGGTTTGTGCCTTTAGGGACTTATTCTCCACTTTTTCTAATCTGAGCTGATTCTGGACCTTATTCTTGTTGGCTTGCACTATAGACAGCTCCAGTGCAGCCTTTAGCAACTTGGCATAAATAACCTCCCCAGTTTCCTTGTGCAAGTGGATCACATCAGGAACTGGAATCTCATCCAAGTTCATTTTTAGCTCAGTGGCTTTGTTTTTGGTATTCTGGGCCACATTTAGGGTGTTCTGGGCATGGCTTCTGCTAGCCATCAGAGACACCTCTTTATTTGAAATCTGCCTCACCTCAACATACAACTTAGACCCCTCTGAGGCTGCTTCTGTGCTTCCTTTATACTCCTCCAGTAGTTCAGATCTGCTCTTGCTTGGTGCAGCAGGTTCAGTGGGTGCTTGGTTGAATACATAATCCCTGACCTCAAAGGCAGGTACCTGGAACCTCACATGCTTCTTTTTTGCTTGACATGTTGTCACTGGCACCAACTGCTTCTCAGGTTCTTCTACCTTTTTCCTTTCTGATGCTCTTTCTACACCTTCATCTATATCCATGGGATTAGTGTCTTCCAATCTGTTGGATTCCCCAGAACCACTAGTGAGGGGTGCAGTTTCTTCAACCGCTGGGACTAGGATGGAGGAGCTAGGTAGTGGGGAAGTGACTTGAGGTGCCAAAGAGGTGGAGTCATCAGGTGTATCTACCTCCATCTGATTTTTGCCAGGATATTCTAACAAATTAGCAATCTTGGCCAGCCCTGTGATTTCAAAATGTATGAAAGCTTTTATGTTAGTTTATTTTCTTCTATCTGAAATGATGTGGTGAGGGTCATAATTGATGGTTGCTTTTGCTCTGAAACCCATATCTCTCATCATATGCTCACTGGTTGGAAGGGATATCTTGTTTTTAACAATGAAGGGGCCCACGGCCCATGGAAATGTGATATCTGAAGCCTTCTTGTCATCTAGGAAATGCTCAACCTCTAGTCTAGGGGTTATAAAAGTTGGCAGCACATAGGGTGCATGGGAAAACCCATAAACCCTGATTGTTGTACCGTGTTCTGAGAGGAACCAGTCACCAATCCTCTTATCTAGAGAAGGTTGCAGAACCTCCTTCATTTATGTTAATACCCTGGGAAAGTTCCTTTGAAAGATAACATTGTAGACTTTAGACATAATCTTGTTCATGAACTTAGTGCAGTTTGTGAGTGCCTCCTGAGTGAGCATCACCTCAGGCATCTATAGGTTCTCTTCACTGAAGGACAGGAACATGCTCAACAGGTATGACTGAAACTTGAAGCTTCTAGCCTTGGGAAACTCCACTAGATAAGAATGGATGTTCTCAGCTAGGGCCTCATCAAACCTAAGACAAGCACATTGGATGGACTGATTGGGCTCCTCAGGCTCAAGAGGACATGTTCTCATGGAAAAAAGCAGGCTTATTAAAGGCTCAGTGATATACATGTCATTATCTAATCCTAGGAACCGAGCTAACATGGTGATGCCATATTCAGACTCTTCAGTGAACAAATTGACATCACTAGGGAAAGGTTGGTTCTGGAAGGAGACATTTGGCTGTAGGCTAGCATGGAAAAAAATTTGCTTAAGGTCGGCTGGGGCCTGTCTGAAATGATGAATTAGGGCTTGTTCTTTGTATTCTTTAGCTTTCTGGAAAAATTCATCTAGGATTTCGAGGGCTTTTCTAATAGTGAGGGGGTTGATTTGACAAAGGATCTTGGAGTTGGTTGCGTCCATAATTACCCTCTCAGAGGAGGAGTAGTTGGTGGCGCACCAGTCGACAAACTCGGGACAGCTAGGGGTTTGGTTAATTGCAAAAAAATTGAAAAAACGTCCGGTAAACCTTATGCACATCAATATTTCCCTCCCTAATCAGCTTCAACTTGTCTTCAGCTATCTCAATGGAGTTATTTAACATCACTGTGTCGTAAATCTCGACATCCTTATCCTCAAACAAATTGTTTATCCTTGGGTATTCAAAACCTGGGGGTTCTATGAGTTCAGCCATTTAAATAGCTTTGTATGGGACATAAGGGCTACCTGGCTATTTGACAGCTGGGCTGGGTTCTTGGCTAAGTTGTCGGCTTCTACACAGTCTCCTTTTGTCATTTTCCGATGCACATGTCAAATGATACTTAGGTCTTCGTGTAGCCTGTATTTTATATTATTTTCTTCTTCTTATCAATCTCGCATCTCCTGCAGCAAATAGGTTTTTTAAGTCATCCATCTGCAAGATCTATTCTGGGTCGTGGATCTCTGTCAGCCTTTAACTCTACAGTTCTTCGCGGCCTTCAATCCTTCCTCACCCTGCCTTTATTACACCTTAGATCCATGAAAACACTGTCAGTCGTTGATCCTGATCTTTTCCTGCATCCTGGCCGTCAAAAGGAGTGTCCCCTACCATGTTCGCAGATTTGGAAAATGTTGATATACCGTGCAAGTTAAATCTGCGAACAAATCCTCCACCGTAGATCTCAGCTCAGTCAGATCTACACCATTACAATGCGCGGGGCCTACCAAAAGTTCACAAATATGAAAATGTCGATTCCCTGTGCACGTCAAATCGACGAAGTAAATGTCGTCCGTAGATTTGTCCTTTCACCCATTAATCGGATTTCTAAGTTGCTCGTGGGCTAAACACCCCGCCTCCACTTAAAACACCCCATCTTATTTTTGCGAAATTGCTTTCCAACCGTTGATATTCATCGCTGTAGATCTTCGCCCTTCACTTATGCCATCATTTAATTGCGGGCGGATTTTCATGATTTTCCTTCGTTTGCAATGTTAAAGCTTAGGGATTTTGATCATTTCGTTCCTAATCCACAAATACACATCTAGGGACCTCATCTAACAACTTCTTGGGCTATATGGCTTAAGAACATAGGTTTAACTCATCCTTTTTAGGGATCCAACCCCTTCAATCGCCTAAGATAAAACTGGTGTCAACAACTGGCTACAATTGGGGATGTTATCCTCCCTGTGAGGTAGCAAAGAACCCCGCAGACTCAGTGCCTGATCCATTGAGTTGTTCTTCAAAACTTCAAAACTTCAAAACACTGTCCCTTCTTTTCTATATGCAAAAATCAAAACAAAAGAAAAATGGTTATCCCTCCAGATTTCAGGGCCTTCACCTCAGGGTTCAAATCCTTTGGTTCACCACATGTACTAATGCAAATGTAACACAATATATACAAAATATGATACAAAGGTTACATGCCACCCTTAGGACAAGTAATGCTTCAGAAACCTGCCATTTACTGGACCTCTTGTCAGTGGAGACCCATCTTAATGCTCCAAAATGAAAGAATTGACACCTCTATTTGCTGCAATGATGTATGGACCTACCCACATATGGTCAAAATTTCCATGCTATCCTCCCTAGGAGCATCCCACTTTAAGACCAAATCATCAATTTGGAACTGCTCTTCTCTCACCTTCCTATCAAAGGTATTCTTCATTTTCTCTTGGTGCACCTGCACTTTGTCATAGGCTTTGTCCCTTACCTCATTTAATTCTATAATCTGGTTTATCCTTCTCTACATATGGTTGGGCTCATCCTCATGCCCCTGCAACAGCTTCATGATTGGCAATCCTAAAGATGTTGGAAACACAACCTCAGCTCCATATACTAGCTAGAATGGGGACATCCCAGTTGCTCTCTTTATGCTAATCTTGTCAGCCCACAAAGCATACTTTAGCTTGGTATGCCAAGCTCTTTTTTTCTCCTCTAACAGCTTTTTAATTATCCTCACCAGGCTCTTGTTAGAATATTGATCCAATCCATTCCCTTGTGGATAATAGGCAGTAGAGTGGTTTAGGTTTATGTGGTACTTATGGCAGAAACTTATCATTTTCTTGGACTTAAAGGCAGTTGCATTATCTATCACGATTCTCCTAGGGAATCCAAACCTAGCCAAGATGTTATTCTCTAGAAAGTCCATGATCCCAACATCAGTTGCTCTCCTAGTGGGTATGGCCTCAATCCATTTAGTGAAATAATCTGTTGCTGTTAGGATCCATCTGTGTTGACCTGAAGAATTTGGGTTGATCTCCCCAATGAAATCTAACCCCCACTGTTGGAAAGGTGTCTCTATTGAAACTGGGTTAAGGGGAAGTGAAACCAACTTTCTTTTACCATCAAAAATTTGGCATTGATGGCATGTGGTAGTTTCTTTGTAAACATCAGAAAACATAGTAGGCCAATAAAAACCAGCTCTTGGAATTTTGTTTGTTGTTACTTTTCATGAATGATGCCCTTCGCAATATCCCTTATGAAAATATTTCATAGTTTGTTGAGCTTCATTTTCCAACAAGAAATTCATCAATACACCCCCAGGGTCTTTCCAATACAAGTATTGGTGCATGATACAAAACTTTGCAGCCTTTAGCTTTACAGATCTAGCTCTTGTTTTACTCAATCCTGCAGAAGCTTCTAGATTTTGCAGTACATACACAATATCAGTGTACCAAGGAGACATAGAAAACTCTGGCATCCCCTGCATCCCTATGTCCAGTTGATTTGAATGATTGGTCAAGAAGTTGAGTTGTAAGGATTCACAATTAGCCTCTGTCATCATTTTGGCCAACCCTCGTCCTTTAATCAGCTTGGTAGGATTTATCTCAAGATCATATTCCAACAACACAGCAATCCATTTGGCCCTCTTCCCTTCTGTATCAGGCTGGCTAAGAATACTCTTTACTGCATTATTTGGAACATGTGCAACAATGTGCAAATGCATAATGTATACCCTGAAATATTTCAAGGATTTCACCAACTTCAATTCCCCTTCTCTCAATACCATGCTAAAAAATGCTATTGGCTGCTCAACATTCTGATTATTTTTCTGCAATAGGACTCCAGCTACAGTATGCTCAGATGCATAAGAAAAAACAAGGAAATATTTAGTGAAATCTGGGCTTGCCAGAACTGTAGCCTCAGTGATGGCCCTTTTAATACCCTTGAATGATTTCCTAGCATCCTCTATCCATTTTATTTGACTTTCTTTCTTCAACATATTGGTAATACTCCTCAATATCTCAACAAAATTGGGGATGAACCTTCTTAGGAAACCTACATGTCCAATAAAGGATTGCACTTCCTTCTTGCTCCTAGGCTCCTCAACCTTTAGAATTGCACTGACCCTTTCTGGATCAATCTTGATACCATCTTTTGAAATAATATGCCCCGGCAATTTTGCTTCTTCAAGTGCAAAATTAGACTTTTTAGGATTTAATGAGATGCCATATTTCCTACATTTTATAAAAACTTTCTCCAAGTGCTTGATATGCTCCCTATCAGATCTGGAATACACAGTGATATCATCCATGTAAACAACTAAAAAGTTGTCTTTCCCTTTTGCGAAAGCAATGTCCATAGCACGCTGAAAGGTGGCTCCTGCATTCATTAGCCCAAATGGCATTTTAGCATACATGAATGTACCCCAGGGTATGGTAAAAGCAGTCTTTTCTTGGTCTTCTAGGAGTACTTTGATCTGGTTATATCCTGAGAACCCATCCATGGTTGAGATCCTTTCAGAACCTACTACCTTCTGCAAAATGTGCTCCATCTTAGGTAGTGGGTAATTGTCCTTCAATGAAACCCTGTTAAGGTTTCTGAAATCAATACAGAGTCTAATTTCACCATTCTTTTTTCTGACAGGAACCAAGTAAGCCACCCACTTAGAAAACCTCAAGGTTACAATAATCTTAGCATTGAACAACTTTCTGATCTCTTTTTCTATAATAGGCAACAGCTTGGGGTTTACCCTTCTCAATTTCTATCTGAAAGGTCTTTCCCCAGGCTTTATAGGGATGGTGTGTTGTATGATAGAATTATCATACTCCTTCAAGTCTTCATAGCTCCATGCAAATACATCTGTGTATTTCTTCAACAACTTGATGTATTCTTCCTTCTCCTTTGCAGGAAGCTTCTTGGACAACCTTAAAATTCACGGTTCTTCTTCAACCCCTAGGTTCTGCTCCTCTACGGCATCATCAACAGGATTCACTTTAGGGTCTTTAGCCACGTTGTTCTGGTCAAAAAGATTCTCCTGGGGAATCAGGCCCCTTGGGATAAAATTACTCTTCAATTGGATTATGTCCTTTCCCCCTAACATGTTCTGCCATCCTTTATTCCCATCTTTTTCATCCTCGGTCGATTCATCATCTTGGAAACCCTCTAGATTTTCATTCTCTAAATCGATCTGAGTATTCACGAACTCATCTGACATTTCCAGAAATCGTTTTATCTGCATATCATCTTCAAAAACCTGCCAGCACTTGGAGTTGCCTGGTATTGATGGTCTATTCACAACCTCAACTTCATACTTCTTCTAAGAATAGATGAGAGTCTTGAAACCACCAGCAGTAGTAGCCAAAGAGTCTACTACCTGATTCTCAATTCTAGGCACCACCCTGATTTTATGCTTTGAAAAATAATTTCCAAACATGTCCCGGACCTCATTTCTGTATGCTCTCATCCTGGGATGCTTGGTCTGGTAACTGTCATTCACTTGGTTTACCACAAGCTCTGAATCTCCAAACACTTGTATTCTCTTTGCTCCCATATCCTTCAAGTCCTTCAAACCTAGCAACAGAGCTTCATATTCAGCCACATTGTTAGTGCATTCAAAAGTTAGTTTATAGGATAAAGCTTTAAATTCTCTACCTGGAGATATAATCCAAACACCTGCACCAGCTCCACTTTTACTCAGAGATCCATCAAAGTACATGGTCCATAATCCTTCTTCATCTTGTTTCTTCTCTAAGGCTTCTTTCCTTTTGGAAAATTCCTCATCCTCTTCAACTTCAATATGTACAGGAATTTTAGGATTAGTGGGTGGTCCATCATTGAAAAATATGGAAGATCCTAAATCAGTATCAACAGCATAAATGGGATGACTGCTGACCACATAGGCTAATCTTCTCTCTCTGTATAGCCTCTTGTTCCTTCTGAATAGAGGTATAGTGGCATATGACCAATCCATCTACATAGTCCCCTTTAATTTTGATGCCCAAGATCTTGACAACAACATACCAAACTTTGCAGGCACATCAGCCACCAAAACATCCATCACAATGCTTTTAGCTGGAAGTTGTGCAAGAGTTACCACCATATCCTTTATCAATCCTAGACATTTGACCTTTCTAGAATCAAAAGAGTAAAGGTCTTTGTATGGCCTAGTAACCTCCAATCCTAGACTTTCCACTACTGACTTTGGCATTAGATTATGAGATACACCAAAGTCTATTATTACATTATGCAAGATCATATCATGGACATTCAAACTTAGATAAAATGGGGGGACATATTCATCATCTGTATCTTCAAGCTTAGGTCCAAAGACAATAGTGGGAGCATCATTTGTCACCTCTAAGATATTTGGTTGACAATCACCTTGATCTTTGACCATTTAAGTAATTTCTTACCTATACTCATTATTTCTCAACTCATTAAAAGGAATAGAGATTTTGACCTTTGACAACTCAAATTTTAAATTGAAGGATGAAATTGGTTTTCCCACATCAATGGGCTCTAACTGCTTACTTTCCTTCAGCTGTTGTTCTTTATTTCCTGGATTCTTCTGTGTAGTAACATCCTGTTGTTTCTCCTTTTGTTTTTCAGAATTATGTTGGGTGTTAGGAGGCTGGTTTGGACTAAGCTTTCCTCTATTGGTTGTTATATCCCGATTTCTCAGCTTTAGTTTTCTCTGAAAAATCATCAACTGCATTCTAATAGCCTATCTGATATTGCTCTGAATCTAGCTCTGGAATGGGACTAGTATTTTCCCGGGTGAAGAAATCATGCTCCCTTTCAGTCAAATATATTTCAGAGTACATGTCATCAAAGTGATGAATCTGATCACCCACTGGATCTTCCTGTCCCTCCTCATCAACCAAATTCTCAGGGAATGGTGGTCTTATTTGTTGATCTTCAGGGTTTCTTTGGTTTTTTGGGGGAAACGGCCTTTTGAAGTTAGGATTCCTTATCTGATTTTTAGGTTGCTCCCTATTAGGTGGTCTGTTATCTAGGACCAACCTATCCATCAACTTTTACATTGTCTTCATCATCATTTCAAACTTTACATCACTTGCAGAGGAGGAAGCAGAAGTGGATGGTTAAGATTTTAGTCTCTTCTTATCAGTTTCTACTCTATTTTTCAATTTTCCTGAGGCCATTAAATTTGATTCCACCTCCAGAGCGTCCTTTAACATGGTTGATAATGTAGTTGACATCCTTTCCCTCAACATACATGAGAAATCTCCATCAAAGGCATCTGCATCATGAAGCTTGGCAACACCTACCTAGGGTTTAATGTCAGCTGAGATGGAGTTATATACTCATAAATCTACTAGAGAATTCATGGATAGATTCAAAGTTTCCCTTCTTCAAATGGTCATATTGAGATAAAATTTGCAGAGGGCTCTTCTTTGCCTCCCACCTATCTAAAAATAATGTTTGGAAATCCTCAAAGGTAGGGATAGATGCTGCTGGTAGATCTTTGAACCATCTCTTAGCTTCCCCAGACAAACTCTGTGCAAACAACCTCATCTTTGCATCATCATAGTCTACTTCTTCTAGGTCAATAAAATCTTCAAACCTATCCATGTGTTTCCTTGCTGTAAAATTTCCATCTCCATCATACAGAGAAATTCTTTGTGAGTAGTTATGAGGGAGGTCATGCACAACAGGTGGCAAGGCTAAGTGTGCAAACCTAGCTGCCATTGGTCTAGGTGGATTATGTACTACAACAGGTGGATTTTTTGGTGCAGTAGGGTTTTGATGAAGATTATGAATAGGGTTTGTAATATGAGGCTAATAGGTTTGAAGATGAGGCTTACTTCTTTCAACCTTTACTATGCTAGGTAAGTTATACCACAAAGGATCTAGCAAATATGATTCAGAGTTATTTAGATTGATTTCTGTTAGCTTGAGATCTGATTCTGATTTTGATCTTAATAAGGACTGTCCAACATTAACTTCTAAATCCAAATCATGAAACCATACAATCCATTTTTTGACAAAGATCTTTCAGTATTAGACGTGCTAGCTTCCTCTTTCCCACTCCTATGTTTAAGCAGAATTTATGGGTTTTCCACACTTAGTAAAATTTCAGAAATGGAATTACCTCTTGTATGGATCCTTCTAGGGGCCAGGATATCTGTTGAAACCTCCTTTGGAAATCAATGTGGGGTCGCCAATCTCCCCAGTGGGGTCGCCTTTAAGTGAAAATATTGATGAGTGGAGTCTCCAGGGAAAATGTACAACCTTCTTTAAATGCAGAAATCTCTGTTTTCCCACAGAAATCCCCTCTTTTATGAAAACTGGAACTCTTTGTCGTTTCTCCCAGGGATAATGCAACATTTACTCCCCAGCAGTGGCGCCAATATGTTAGCACTCAAAATGTACCTTAAGGTTGCAAAAAGGCCAATTTGAGGTAACCACAGAACCACTTTAGGAAAGATAAGCTGGCTTGTATCTCTCCAGAGAGGGATCTCTCAAATTTTGTTTATCAAGGCCAGAGATATGAATTGAAATTGGAATTAGATTGTGCTTGGCTGAAACAAGGTGAACATTCATTGGTAAATGGAGTAAAAAACACTCATGATGATAAAATGGCAATGCTTTGCAAATAATTCATAACAGAGGCAGGGTACCTACTTGTTTACAGTCAAAGAGATGTTTATTTGGTGATAAGGAAGAAAATAGAAACAATCCATCAACACAGATCATTATTAAATGAATTATGCATTAACTTTAGTAGAAATTAGTTTGTGGATGCTTGGAATAAAAAAATAGAGCATAAACATATGAATTATGCTCCAATATACACTTATCCAAACATGAAAAGAAAACAGTATGAAGTAGATAATAGGGAAACATTCACATGAAGAAGAGAAGGTATAGACTGCAAATCAAACAACACAAGAATCTCTGCTCAAAAGACTTTCTCGGCTCTGCCAATTTTATTAAAGGAGTATCTCAAATTTCATACAAAAAAACCTCATGAGTTCCAACAGGTTTCAACCCCTTTACTCTTCATTACATTTGGATATATATAAGAGGTGATAACTTCAACTCTCCTTCTCGAGATATTCTGACCTAGCTTTTAAAACAGAAGGTTGTTACAAAACAAATGACACCTCTACAAATCGGTTCATCCTTACTGAGAATTAGTTACAATAGAGACAGCAAATGCTGACGGATAAGCTCAACAACCTTTACAATTTCCCTCGAGCATTTACTAGATAGTAACAAACTCTAGTAAATAAACAAAAACCAAGGTGACTAATTCTTCATGCTGTAACTCTTTGTGATCTTCGAATCCTCAAGGATGCAGTGTCAACTTGGCCTTCCCATAGTTTTCCACGAGTTTCCATTGTTCAGCAACTGGAAGCTCTAACGTGGCCACCTCTTTCAACAACACTCGCATCTCTATGTGATCCATTTATGAATAGCTCCCGAAGTGCGCACATGCTTCTTTGAAGACCCAAACTAGCTCAAACTCCTTGGTTAACTTTTCCACCACTGTTTTTCCTGTCATTGGCTGGTCATGTCTGCAAAGTCCTCATGCTCCAATCTACATTCCCATAACTTGCGCTGATACACTTCTTGTGTCCTCATGGTGCCATCCTCCTCCCAAAAGAGAGGAAGTCCCTTCTTGAATAAAGGATCAAACATCCCCCTGAAAAGCTTAACCTGGTGTGCTAAGATGTATATCCCTGCCTGAATGGTATTTAGATGTTGATGTTTATGTAGCACTATTTTGGCCCAAATGATGGTGGACACTCTATCCTTTATGTTGGCTGCCTTAACCTCATATTCAGATAAGCCATTCAAGATTTCTATGGCATTTTGAGCATGTTCCATAGGCTTTTTACTCAGCTTTTCATTTGCATTTGTGACACTTTGCTTGGCAAACTTGATCACAACTTCTTTGTCCAAAATAAAATCAAGCGATGGCCTTAGCTTTTCTGCCTCTGCAATAATGTCATCCCAAATGACTTGCTTGGCTTCCTGTAGGGAGGTCTAACCTGTGGCCTGCTTCACCAATTCGTCATTTTTTACCTCTATCTCCTGGTACTTGGTTTCCTAAACCTATTTTTCCTGTTCTGCTTTGGTCATAAGGGTTTTCAGATTTATATTTTGCTTCTTTAACCTTTCTACTTCCATGTCTCTTAAACTGGCTTGAGCCATAGCCCCTACAAGAGAGAAGTCACCAACTTCTATGGAGGAAGGTGTGGCCATGTTTTCTAATTCCTGGCTTTTCTCCTGCAATTTCCTTTCAAGGTCTTCAGACTTGGCCTTTAAAGCCTTCTCGATTTCCACCACAAGGGCTACATCTACCTACCACTGCTTCTCTTTTTCCTCAAACTTCAACAGTCTGGATTTGCAGTCTGTTAGCTCACTCTGTAGATTTTATCTCTTCTCTTCCAGCTCTGTCAATTCAGAGGCTTCCACCAGCTGGGTGGAGGGGATTTTTAACTTCTTTTTCAAAGTTTGAATGTCATGGTATTTCTCATCTAGCAGCTTCTGTACACTAGCGCTTCTGTCTTCTTGGCTCTCAGTAGCCAACAATGCAGTCTGGAGCTTTTTGGTTTATGCCTTTAGGGACTTATTCTCCAATTTTTCTAATTTGAGCTGATTTTGGACCTTATTCTTACTGGCTTGCACTTTGGACAGCTCCAGTGCAGTCTTTAGCAACTTGGCATAAAGAACCTCCCCAGTTTCCTTGTGCAAGTGGATCACATTAGGAGCTAGAATCTCATCCAAGTTCATTTTTAGCCCAGTGGCTTTGTTTTTGATAGTCAAGGCCACATTCAGGGTGTTTTGGGCATGGCTTCTGCTAGCCATCAGAGACACCTCTTTATTTGAAATCTGCCTCACCTCATCATACAGCTCAGACCCCTCTAAGGCTGCTTCTGTGCTTCCTTTATATTCCTCCAGTAGTTCAGCTCTACTCTTGCTTGGTGCAGCAGGTTCAATGGGTGCTTAGTTGAATACATACTCCCTGACCTCAAAGGAAAGTACCCGGAACCTCACCTGCTTCTTTTTTTCTTGACCTGTTATCACTGGCACCAACTGTTGCTCAGGTTCTTCTACCTTCTTCCTTTTTGATGTTCTTTCTGCACCTTCATCTATATCCATGGGATTAGTGTCTTCCAATCTGCTGGATTCCCCGGAACCACTGGCGAGGGGTGCAGTTTCTTCAACCATTGGGACTAGGCCGGAAGAGCTAGGTAGTGGGGAAGTGACTTGAGGTTCCAAAGAGGTGGAGTCATCAGGTGTATCTAAATCCATCTAATTTTTGCCAGGATATTCTAATAAATTAGCAGTATCGGCCAGCCCTGTGATTTCAAAATGTATGAAAGCTTTTATGTTAGTTTATTTTCTTCTATCTGAAATGATGTGGTGAGGGTCATAATTGATGGTTTCCTTTGCTCTAAAACCCATATCTCTCATCATATGCTCACTGGTTGGAAGGGCATTCTTGTTTTTAAAAATGAAGGGGCCCATAGCCCATGGAAAAGTGATATCTGAAGTCTTCTTGTCATCCAGGAAATGCTCAGCCTCCACCTTTAGCTTCTGTCTGATGAAGTCCAGTGTAAATAGTCTGGGGGTTAGGAAATCTGGTAGCACATAGGGTGCATGGGAAAACCCATAAACCTTGATTGTTGTGTTGTGTTCTTAGAGGAACCAGTCACCAATCCTCTTCTCTGGAGAAGGCTGCAGCAACTCCTTCATTTCTGTTAATACCCTAGGAAACTTCCTTTGAAAGATAACATTGTAGACTTCAGACGTAATGTTGTTCATGAACTTAGTGCAGTTTGTGAGTGTCTCCTGAGTGAGCATCACCTTAGGCATCTGTAGGTTCTCTTCATTTAAGGACAAGAACATGCTCAGCAGGTATGACTGGAACCTGAAGCTTCTAGTCTTGGGAAACTCCACTAGCTGAGAATGGATGTTCTCAGCTAGGACCTCATCAAACCTAAGATAGACACATTGGATGGACTGATTGGGATCCTCAAGCTCAAGAGGACATGTGCTCATGAAAAAAAGCAGGCTTATTAAAGCCTCAATGATATACATGTCATTATCTAATCCTAGGGACTGAGCTAACATGGTGATGACACACTTGGACTCTTAAGTGAAGAGATTGACATCACTAGGGAAAGGTTGGTTCTGGAAGGAGACATTTGGCTACAGGCTAGCATGGAAAAAACTTTGGTTAAGGTCGACCGAGGCCTGTCTGAAATGATGAATTAGGGCTTCTTCTTTGTATTCTTTGGATTTCTAGCAGAATTCATCTGGGATTTCGAGGGATTTTCTAATAGTGAGGGGGTTGATTTGACACAAGATCTTGGAGTTGGTTGGGTCCATAATTAGCCTCTCAGAGGAGGAGGAGTTTGTGGCGCACCAGTCGACAAACTCAGAGCGGCTAGGGGTTTGGTTAATTGTAAACAAATTGAAAAACGTATGGTAAACCTTATGCACATCAATATTTCCCTCCCTAATCAGCTTCAACCTATCTTCAGCTATCTCAATGGAGTTATTTAACAACACTGTTTCGTAAATCTCGGCATCCTTATCCTAAAAAATATCGTTTATCCTTGGGTATTCAAAACCTGGGGGTTCTATGAGTTCAGCCATTTAAATAGCTTTGTATTGGAAAGAAGGCCTACCTGGTTATTTGACAGCTGGGTTGGGTTCTTGGCTGAGTTTTCGGCTTCTGCACAGTCTCCTTCTATCATTTTTCGATGCACATGTCAAATGATACTCAGGTCCCCGTGCAGCATGTATTTTATATTATTTCCTTCTTCTTATCAATCTCGCATCTCCTACAGCAAAAAGGTTTTTTAAGTCGTCCATCTGCGAGATCTATTCTGGGCCGTGGATCTCTGTCAGCATTTAACTATACATTTCTTCACGGCCTTCAATCCTTCCTCACACTGCCTTTCTTGCACCTTAGATCCATGAAAACACTATCAATCATTGATCCTAATCCTTGCCCACATCCTGGCCGTCAAAAGGAGAAGCCCCTACCATGTTCGCAGATTTGGAAAACGTTGATATCCCGTGCAAGTTAAATCTATGAACAAATCCTCCACCGTAGATCTCAACCCTTCCAGATCTACACTGTTGCAATGCGCGGGGCCTACCAAAAGTTCACAAATATGAAAATGTTGATTCCCCGCACATGTCAAATTGACGAAGTAAATGTCTACTGTAGATCTTTCCTTTCACCTGTTGATCGGATTTCTAAGTTGCTCGTGGGCTAAACACCCCGCCTCCGCTTAAAACACCCCATCTTATTTTCACGAAGTTGCTTGCCAACCGTTGATCTTCATCGTTGTAGATCTGCGCCCTTCACTTATGCCATCATTTAATTGCGGGCATATTTTCATGATTTTCCTTCATTTGCAATGTTAAAGCTTAGGGATTTTGATCATTTCATTCCTAAGCCACAAATACACATCTAGGGACCTCATCTAACAGCTTCTTGGGCTATATGGCTTAAGAACAGAGGTTTAACTCATCCTTTTCAGGGATCCAACCCCTTCAATCGCCTAAGATAAAACTGGTGTCAACACTACTCATGTTGCATTAATCCCTTCTATTTGTATGACATAACCTTCCAGTTGTAAGGATCAACTGAAGAGCACATATAACAATATGATGTGACAAAGGAATCTGATATCTGGAAAACAATTCCAAAACCCACCGTGAAATCAATGATTGATTCCAAGCATGCAACTAATGTTATCATTAAAGATTTAAGTCCAAATTTGGACTTCTCTCCAAAAAAAGGGAACTAATCTTGTTGAGACTTGTGATTGATTCCAAGCATGCAACTAATGTTAGCATTAAAGCGTTAAGTCCAAATTTGGTGGCTGAGACTTCTCTCCAAAAAAAGGGAACTAATCTTGTTGAGACTTGTCATCGGTTTCCATATATTTTTTGTTAAATGGGAAAGATACCCATTATTCCGCATTGAAAATATTGGCATGTGAGATTGACATGAAGGTCTTTTGTCTACTACATTATTTCCTTGTATTAAAGAGATTTCTGAGTATAAAAATGACCAGTAGTCATGATTTAAATTCCTTCAAATTCAAAAGTGATCAACACATTTTCTTGAAGCCCCTAGAAGAGTTGAGGTTCAATATTTTGGATAGTATCTTGGTTTGGTAGAGAACATGTTCCACACAAATAAAGTGTGCTAGTTTTACATGTTGTTACATGTGTATTCTCCTTTGTGTTGTATTGAAGCATGATGATCCAATTCTACAGAAGCATTAATTTAGTTCCCGCGCATAGTAGAGGCATTGGCACGATTGTGCAGCACTAGCCACAACTCTGTTATATGGTGTGGCATGATGTGACTAAAGATAGAGTCGTTGTTTTCCAAATGGTAGAGGGCATGCAGAAAGGGGCTACCAAGTGAGCCACCATACAAGATTTGAAGTTGTTGCTTGCGATCAAAAGAACAAAGAGCCATGGGAATAATTGTTGCTAATATAATGATAAAAAGGTAGGGATTCGTGGCATGTGAAAGAGTATCATAATGGTTTCTAACTTATTGATCGAGATCCAACTAATTGGGCTCTGATCGATTGGGAGCTAATCCATCCATTCATCCACCTTTCTCTCTGCAAGTATCAAAACTCTAGTAAGTGCAAGGATATATTTTGAAGGCATTTGGAAGTAGATTTATTCAATGGAAAAGGAATTTTGTACCAAATGCAAGCTAAACCTTCTCATATCAGGGTGCTCAGTTGAGCGATTAAACGGGCGGAGAACATTTCACAACAAAATGACCATATTGATTACACCTTAAACATCTTAACAAGACACATTTAAGTGTATCCATACCTATATCCAATTCTAGTAGCATAGATAGTATATCCTGCACCATAGGAGCACGACTAGTAGCATCGTAAGAAATGAATGAACACGATTAGTAGCATCATAAGAAACAAATGAACAATGTCATAAAATATTAAAACTATTAATTGATTCATATTATTTAACTTTTAAGTTATTTTGAAAATTAAAATTACTTTCTTTTGATTTTTAAGTAGTTCAAACACTCGTCAATTAATGCTAGCTCATTTGGTTAAGGTGTGGGTCTCGTCAGCATGGCGACTCGGGTTCAATCTCCTTAGGAGTGAGCTAGTTGGGAGGAGACACCCAAAATCCAACTAGTTGAGGGTTGGTGTGGCCTAGTCCAGGTGCGATCCCCGAGTGATTTTGACGACTTAGATGCCCCCGGGTCATGGTTTCTCAGACCAAAGACCACTTCCTCAAGTTAGATAAATTCTAGCAAAAAAAAAAGTAGTTTAGACACTCAACACATCTCCCCATACTTCTCCTTGTGCACAATATAAATTACTCTAACATTGTTTAATATTGTAGTGGGAGATGCAACTCATATCATAGTCTAAATATGAGAAATCATTTCTTTTCAAGTTGTTAAATAAATAAATAAATAGTTATTAAACATTGTAATTTATCAATAAAATAAAAACCACTTATACTATGAAACGAGAACTCGACATAGTTCTCGTTTCTCTCTCTCCTAATTTTAGTAGTTATTTTTACCTCCGTTTAAAAAAAGGTTTATACCAGTATCACATATTTTCATTTTGAGGCATTTTTTGGGGCCTTTGAATTATCTTTATCGTAAAATATTTTTAATTTCTATTTTCAAGTGTTTTTTTAAAATTTAACAAAATAACATACATTTTAAAGAAATTTATAATGAAAAACATATACATTTTGCAAGTTTTTCTATAAAATAAGGCATTTTTATTGACAAAATTGTACAAAATTCCAAACAATAAAGACATTTAAAACCATTTTCAATCAATTTTCAGAGATTTTTTGTATAAAAATGATACTATTTCATATTATTTTCCGAAAAGTGATGATTCACATAAATTCAAGAAAAACTATACAATTTATTTGTAAAAAAACTATTAAAAACATTATATATAGAAATTTTATTTCTAAAATAAAGTCTGAAAGTCGAAACATTATTAATATATCTTATCAAAAAATTGTCAAATTTAACATTTTCTTCAAAACATGAAACTAATCAACAATATCATGCAGGCCAAATTCTTCATCGAAATTGGAATTTTCTGGACCTTGGCTTTCCTCAAGGACATCAATGTCCTCTTCCAATGGGTCTTCTATGTCTGCAAGATCCCTAAAGTGCTCCTTTCCAAACACCCCTCCTAATGGGGGTTGAGGCTCTTTTGACATCTTTGCCACAAGTGTTTCACTAAACTCTCCTTTCTTCAAACCAACTTCTTACAGTTCATCTAGAAGAACTTGAATAGCATTAATTCTTTGCTCTATGTAATTGCATTGCAGTGGATCATTATCAATGGTTATGCAATTTATTCCTTTCTGTAAGTAGCATGCTATTGTTTTACCTAATCACCAAAAACAAAAATAAAGTTAAGTCAAATAGCATAAAGAAGCATAATTCAAAACAATAAAATAATGAAGAATAAAACATACAATAAATCTTGATATATGTTTTCATATGTAATATGAGAAAGTTTACCTGAACTCGAGAACAGATCTAAGACCCAATCTCCTTCTCTTGAAAATGTATATATGAGATAATTAATCAATGCTTGTGGCTTTTGATAGATTTTTACAGTCACTCATTTCAAATCCCTTTCCTCATATGTCAACTGTTTAGCCACGACATTGTAACTCAACAACTGACTATATTTTCCTCCACTCTTTTCATTGATTAAAAGAGGTTCATAAGTCTCATCGTTTGTCCAAGTTGCAAGATGTATGCTTTCAATATCACTCGAGAATGGATCGCTGCTAGAGCTATGAACATTAGGATTTTTCCTGTAACAAAAATATAAAAAAATTAATTAACTTATCAATAAATATAATTGATTTATAAATTCAAAAACTTGATAATATAGTGCAAATATATTACCAATAAAGTTGCTTCCTTCTTTTTCCTTTACCCTTGAAGGTTGTCAACAACCCCCCTAATTGTGTGTCTGAATGGAAAACAAAAAATATCCATAGTGGTGATGTTGTGACATCTACAAATCCCGAAACCACTTTATTGAATGATTGGTAAGTATAAGGCTCACAATCATAAGTAGTGTTTCGGATATTGTATCCATGAGGGATATCTGCAATCACTAGTGCGTACTCCATTTTAGGAACAAGATTTGAAATGTCTTCACAATCACCTAAAATGACTTTATATTGCACGGTGTCAAGCCCATTCCAAATATAATGATCAAGTGTATCATCAAGTTCAACATTTGCAAGACGTTGTCTCCTTTGTCGTTCTATTTTGGATCTTTGGATATGAATTTTGAAGGACTTTGGTACTCCATCTGTACCCCTCTTTGGAATCTTCAAATGAAAATGATCTCTATAAGTAATAAAATAGAAATGAATTGAATTAGAAAATAAATAAAATAGGATGTATCATAGATCAACATACCTTCTTGAATGCAACAAAAAATTGTTTTAAATTTTCTATCGATCTTGAGTCTGGATAGTTGCATTTGACATCATCCCAACTCTTCTCATTCAACATTATAACCATATCCTCTTGTATTTTGATGTAGACCTTGTAACTAGACAATGAAACAATAAATGATGTTTACAATCATATATAATAATATAACAAAATACTTAGAACATAACAAAAATGTTAAACTCAAGAACAAAACATCGTACCATAAAAAAAAAACATCAACTTACTTGTCAAATTTGCTGCACATTTCCTCCATGGATAATTCACTTGACTTTACCCGTGATAGTATTGTAGATATTAATGTTTCATCCTTCACACCTTGTATTGTTCTCCAAGGTGTAATAGTCATGTCTTCTGGCAGATTCTTGACGTCAGGACCTGCCTTACCACCGCTCCATGGAACAAATCTACTTTTTTCACTTTTTGGTTTTTTATGCCAATATTCTCCCACAAGCTAAATATGTCATCAATCAAATCCCATGTTTTCCCAACTCTAAATTATAACTGGAAATAGGCATCTACAGCTCTGAATGCATCACTTCCTTTGGCATTTTTTTGTTTCACATTATCCTCTTTAATAGGGAGACCTATTTCCAGACAACATTGTCTCTGAAAACTTGCATCAACTCTAGATTTTTCCCCACCACATATTTGCACAAATTCACTGTGGATAAATCTCACCCTTTGAATAAATGTCATTGTCAATCTATGTTCACTATCTATGTTATGATCCCATGCCAACAACTTTGCTTCTACATCTGTTAAACCAGCATAAATGATGCATTTAACTATTTCAAAAATAGGGTTATTGGGATATTCTTGCATCAACTCTCTTCTTGCCTCTGCATAATGATTCCCTCCAAGAACATAATATTGTAATGAAAACATCTTGTTTGATCAAATTCATCTCTAGTAGGAACATCTTCCGGGTCAACAAGGACTAGGTAGTCAACCACATGTGCATAGGGATTGTGCCTCATCAATGCTTTCGAGTTAAGAATATGCAAGTGATGTGGTTTTCTAATTCTAAATTGATCTTGCCCTTCTGTGGGTTGAGAAAGTTGATTCACATTCAACTCAAATGTATGTCCATTATTAGCCAAATTATCCCTCCGCAATCGATCTCGATTAGCATTTTGTGTTGTCTTGGAAATGCCATCCTCTAGATCAGCACCTGGAGTAATGATTTCCCTACTGCCACCAAAATTTTCACTCTCAGATTCAGGAATAACATTAGTTTCAGTAACAACATATCTCCTGTTTTTTTTTTCTGATTTGAAGGGGTTCCTTCTAAATCAACAATGCCTTCAACAAGAATCGAGGCACTCTCAACCATATTTCTTTTATGAGATTGTTTGTTAATCTTACTAGCAGGAGTAGCAAGCTCATTTGAAACAATTTCATCATGTTCAGTTGGGTGAGATGAAGATTTAAATATAACCCTTCTAGGTACCTGATTTGATTGTCAGATGCTCTTTCCTCTTTGTGCTTGTACTTCTTCAGTTTGAACATTTGACACTTGTTTCTTCTTCCTTGCTTCTGGTCCCTTTTGAATAACGGCATTAATGACATCCATAAGATCAGCCTCTATATAATAAATTCCATTCAACAATTTTGGAATCGAAATGGAAAAATCCTGCAAAATAAAAACATTATCGTATTAAATCTATTACATTGTGGTATCCAAATTATAACAAAACCAATTTAAGAATAATATCAATATTCAAACTTACTCTCCCGATGTCATTTTCATGCACGACCCCTTGACAAAAATCTGTGAAATTTTCTTGAACATTATATTTTGAAATCTTTAAAGAATATCGGATTTTGGCAAAGGTCCTGGCTTGTTTCACTTGTGCATAAACAATATTTGTACTCGGCATCACACATATATCTCTCAGCAATCCCAATAGATGGTAATATGATTGAATATATGGAAATGCAGAACAACATAAGAGAATGCTTTCTGGTTTTCCTTGATATTTTTCCTTCAGATGCCAATGATGTTGAAATATTGTAACTTCTAAGAATATTTTATTTGTATTTTATTATTCTGGAGATGTTTCATTCCTCCAATGGGACTTTGTCATGTATCCGGAGATGTTTATTCCGTCGTGGTAACTTAGGTTATTAGACTTCCCTAGTGGGGGTTGGCCCAGTATATGTTATGTGGGTTAAAGGGTTATTAGACCACGCTAGTGGGGTGGGCCCTGTCACATTATGTAAAGTGGTTAAGTTGGGGCCGACCTAGCTTGCGTAAAAGACAATTCGGAGTTGTGTATAAATAGAGGAGGTGTGTTCCTCATTTAACACACATTACACTCACTTGTGATTAGCGCATAGGTGAGGGAGAGATATGCTATGGAGGATAAGGATCTCATTTCTGTGGGTTACATCTTTGTATTTGCTGGTCATCTATATTGAGGAAGCTTTGCTGGGTTTTCTACCCCATGAGGGTTTCCCAGGATAAATATGTGTCTCTTGTGTTTATGCTGTGCTTGTTGTTCTTTCAGTGATCCTGTATATGCTATTGTTGTGAAATGGAATGTAATGCTAATATTTTATGTCTTAGCATATTAAATCTTAACATGGTATCAGAGCTAACCTTAAGGAAGGCAATGTATGGCACTTACGACACTTGCTTCACTTGCGACAATTTGAAGGTTAGGGTTTTGTATAGCAAAAACCAGTCATCATGGAACTTTCGCTATAAATCCATTTTGGAGAAGGTTCAGGATCTGAAACCTTTATAGGTCATAGATTACATCCCCCTATACCTTGTGTCCAAAGGAAAACCTCTCATTCATTGTACTTTGTGATTTACGATCAGTACAAGTTAGGGTTTCTGCCTCTTCCAGAGCTCATTCATAAACAGGTGACCTAAGAAACAAAGGTCACAACTTGGGCTAGGAAACTCCAAATGAAATTTCATAAAAAGTGACAGGTATATCACAGACTGTAGTTTCTCAGGTAACGTTTTCAGAGGCCGAAGTTGAACCAGTGACACGTGGCATGTTGTACAAGTTCGCTCTCCTATTTTATCCCATAAACAGGTCATGTTGTGACACTTGGCATAACTCTCTCTCAGAGAATCCAATTAGGTCAAACCTGTGGGGTTGGAAAGAGGATAGGTTGGGCTACCACAGGAAGAAGTTTCAGGCCTTTTGTATTTGTAATTTTGGAGTTACACCAGAAACAATCACGTGCATATTTCTATCAAAACAGATTTGGATTTTGAGCACCTTCATTCTTGAATCGCCACTGTTGTGGGAAATTAGGGTTTCATAGAAAGTTGGAATTTTTGGAATCGAAGTCCACGGCTGAATGCTCCTGATCAAAATCAAAATTTAGAGACCAAGATCAAAATCTTTGGTTGGTCAGAAGGGTGGGCTTCATCAAACCCTAGTTCGGGATTTTTATCGGAAAGGTGGAAAATTAGGGCTTCTGCAAAAGTTGGAAATTTTTAAATCTGTGACCATGGCTGGAAGCTCCTCAAAAAAATCGAATTTTAGAGCTTTGGATCGAACCTTTTGATTGGGTAGAAGGGTGGGCTTCATCAAGCCCTAGTTTGGGATCCTATCCAGAAGATCCAGAAGTTTCAAAGGCAATTTTGAGGGGTCAAATTTTGGAGATTTCAAAATTGAAGTATGCTAGCTTGATCAGTTCAGCAAGGCACATCTTTCCATCCATTCAGAAGTTTGAAATTCAAAATTTGAATTTTTAGGGTTTCTCTGACAAACCCTAATCTAGCTCCAGATCCAGTCTCACCAAATCAAAGTGGATTGGGTTCATCTTTGGACACCTTCATAAGTGAAGAAGTTCCAGTTTCAGGGGGAGATGAGGCTAAGGCCTTACATAAGAAGACTATAAGAAATCTCGACAAGTATGACTTGAGGAGATATAGGTATGTGTTGAAATCTGTTCTTGATTAAGTTCGTAATAGGTTTGTCTTCATATTATTTAGGTTAGTACAATCTTGATTAATATTAGAATTGTCTTATCACCCTAGTAAAAGTATGAATGCATGAGAATGATAGAAGACATTCATTAATTAGGATTATGACACTTATGATTGTACTAATGCACTTATGGTATTGTATGAGGATGATGTTGTCTGCTAACAAGATACAGGTACATCAAGAAAGACAAATCAAGTTCTATGACCATGATGACATGGAGACAAAGACTCATCCATAGTCTTTGACCACATAGAAGCTCTACTTACGAGGTATGTATGAATTTGTTCTACTATGCTTAACCTATGAGACATGCAGGTTATAGCACAAGGTCTCTAAATCATTGAAGAGATCAAAGAAGATATTGTTTGGGTATGTTAGACATAACTAAGTATGTATTCTAATCCAGATATGTTTTCCTATGTCAAGTTAGAATCCTACTTTGTGCTAGGATCTTAGTATACCTATGTATTGAATGATCATGACCATACATATTCAAGATTATTTAGAATTATAATGTTTTGATAATATTGAGATTATACTAATGAATGTATGTTTGTGTATGAGATCATGAGGATGACACTAGTATACACTTGAGTATGCATAGTGGTACAGAATGAATAGAAGATCAAGTGGGAGGCAACCACACAAACATAAAAGATAAGTATTTGAGTTATTATTTGAATCTCTGAAATAGTAAATGATATTGCTTGTAATAGTTGTATGCATATTTGTATTCCTAGAATATATCATGCATAGTATGAGCATTCATATAGCATTGAACAATATACTACTAATATGCATATGTTGGGTAAGTTGGACAAACATTCCATTGTTGTTTGTCTAGAATGAAACCTCCTTGCTGACATGCTGAGAGCTGTGCACGCTCTCGATAGTATGTTCTGGTAGAGATGGAAGGCATCTAGATAACCACTGTATGCATACATGATATGGAAATGTGTTGTGCCAAAGTACTGGTCAAGATAGTTACATAACTATGTGAATCATATCTGTATGCATAATAGGTTATCATGTCAACATGATTTGATGATTATGAAGTATTACTAATCATGTAATTAACTTTGATTTTTAGGAAAGATCATGAAGAATGATGAACACCGAACAAGTGATGGATGAAGACTTACAAATCAAACATACTATAGAAAGCTCATGGCTAGAATATTCTCTTAGAAAGAGAAAGAGGATCATGACGAGATGTTTGCTTCAAAGAAGACCATTCTCTTAATGGTGTAATTGAAGAAGAAGTGTGAATCGAGAAAACTCCGAGGATTCAATTGAAGAAATCTTTGTACGGGTACCCAGGATCGACAGTCATTTGATGAGCTTAATGATCACCATGGGTGATGCGGATTTCAACTTTTGCTACAAGGTTGAAGATGGTTTCTATATACATATGACATTCTTCTCTTAGATGGATGCAAGAAGGAACTCGCCATAAGAGTTCGAATGATCTTGAGGCTCATATCAGTAGACCCATCTGACGAGAGATGGCACAGATAGATATACAGAAGATCACTCAATGCAGAGTGTGAATGATGTTCAGTCATAGAGAGAGAATTGATAGCTTCTTGACAAAGCTTGGGCTTTACCAGAAGTAAAGTTGATCCTAACCTTTACCTTAAGGTTATGGATGATACTATTATTGTATGTGGATGATCTCTTTCTGATAGGGAATGAGAAACAGATCATGGAAAGCAAGAAGAATCTAGCTACAGAGTTCGAGATGAAAGATCTCGGATTGATAAGTATGGAAAGACTCAGAAGGAATCTTTCTCAACCAGGGAAAGCATGCCGAGAAATCTTGAAAAGATTTGATGTGTTGGAATGGCCACTCTCATGGATTCCAACTTGAAGCTGTTAGCGGATGACTCATAAAATTTAGTGGATGTAACTCTGTACAAACAGATTATTGGGTCATTGATGTATCTGACGAATACTAGGTCGGATATATGCTTTGTTGTGAACACCTTTAGGCAGTATCTAGTGGAACCTAGACGTGCTCACTTAATAGCTGCAAAGCATGTGGTGAGGTACCTGAAGGGTACGATAGATTTTGGTCTACATTACCGTGGATATCATGACTTCAGATTGTATGGCTACACAGATGTTGTTTGGGCAGGAAGCGTATCAGAAAGAAAGAGTACATCAGGAGGATGTTATTGTCTGGGATCTGCCATGATCTCGTGGTATAGCAGGAAGTAGTCTAGTGTGGCTCTCACCATAGCTGAAGCGGAATATATAGCTGCTTGCTCTGCTAGTTGTGAAGCAGTATGGCTTCGGAAGTTATTCTCAGGACTATTTGACTTAGAGATGGACCCCACTTTGATCCTGTGTGACAACCAGAGTTGTATCAAGATGACAGAGAATCCAGTGTTCCATGATAAATCAAAGCACATAGAGATCCGATATTTCTATATACGGGATATGGTGCAGAAAGGAGATATCAAGCTCAAGTATGTGAGCACTAACTAACAAGTTGTTGATGTATTGACCAAACCTCTGTCTCGAGAAGAGTTTGAGTATTTCCGAGACAAGCTTGGTGTAGTTCAGAAGGACCCTCCTCGAAAGGGGGAGTTATGTGGTCGATGATGATATTTGGATACTGGTATCAATGTGGATACCTATATCGATGATGAGATTGCCTATATTGATGGTAAGGTCAATGATGAGGATACTTGTATCGATGATGAGGATACTTGTGTCGATGATATGGATACTTGTATCAATGATGAGGATACTTGTATCGATGATGAGGATACTTGTGTCGATGATATGGATACTTGTATCAATGATGAGGATACTTGTGTCGATAATGTGGATACCTGTATCAATGATGAGGGTACATGTATTGATTATGAGGTTAGCTATTCTGACGGTGAGGTCGATGATGAGGCTACATGTTCTGACGATGAGGTCATTATATGGTCCCTAGTGGACGTGATAGGACTGCATCGTCCCTGAACGCTTGGTTCAAAATGTACATGATAGGGATTGCATCATCCCATAACCACTAGTTCAAAATGTACATTATGGGGATTGCATCATCCCGAAACCACTAGTTCAAAATGTACATGATGGGGATTGCATCATCTCGGAACCACTAGTTCAAAATGTACGTGATGGGGATTGCATCATCCCAGAACCACTAGGACGTGAGAGGATTGTATCATTCCTAGACTTCAGTCCTAAACTGATCCGCAGACAGATGTCTCCGAGAGTGAGAGGATTGTATCATCCCTGGACTTCAGTCCTAAACTGATCCGCAGACAGATGTCTCCGAGAGTGAGGGGATTATATCATCCCTGGAATTCAGTCCTAAATTGATCCGTAGACAGATGTCTCCAAGAGTGAGAGGATTGTATCATCCCTGGACTTCAGTCCTAAACTACTCCGCAAACAAATGTCTCCGAGAGTGAGGGGATTGTATCATCCCTGGACTTCATTCCTAAACTGATCCACAGACAGATGTCTCCGAGAGTGAGGGGATTGTATCATCCCTGGACTTCAGTCCTAAACTGATCCGCAGATAGATGTCTCCGAGAGTGAGGGGATTGTATCATCCCTGGACTTCAGTCCTAAACTGATCCGCAGACAGACGTATCCAAGAGTGAGAGGATTGTATCATCCCTGGACTTCAGTCCTAAACTGATCCGCAAACAGATGTCTCCAAGAGTGAGGGGATTGTATCATCCCTGGACTTCAGTCCTAAACTGATCCACAGACAGATGTCTCCAAGAGTGAGGGAATTGTACCATCCCTGGACTTCAGTCCTAAACTGATCCGCAGACAAATGTCTCTGAGAGTGAGAGGATTGTATCATCCCTAGACTTAAGTCCTAAACTGGTCCACAGACAGATGTCTCCGAGAGTGAGGGGATTGTATCATCCCTAGACTTTAGTCCTAAAATGATCCGTAGACAAATGTCTCTGAGAGTGAGAGGATTGTATCATCCCTGGACTTCAATCCTAAACTGATCCGCAGACAGATGTCTTCGAGAGTGAGAGGATTGTATCATCCTTGGACTTCAGTCCTAAAACAAATCCACATATAGATGTCTCCGAGAGTGGTCCTTAGACTTTGTCTAAGTTGACGAGTGGACTGCATCGTCCCTAGACATGATATGGTGTCTTAAATAGATCATGTGTGTTGCAGGGTATGCTTCCATTGTGCTGTTGATCGAGAGGATCCAGTTGATGCTATCTAGATTACGATGATGCTGATCATGATGGTCTAGATGACGATGTTGTTGATCGTGATGGTCTAGATGACGATGCTGCTGATCGTGATGGTCTAGATGACGATGTTGCTGATCGTGATGATCTAGATGACAATGTTGTTGATCGTGATGGTCTAGATGAAGATGTTGTTGATCGTGATGGTCTAGATGACGATGATGTTGATCGTGATGATCTAGATGACGATGTTGTTGATCGTGATGATCTAGATGACGATGTTGCTGATCGTGATGGTGTGATGACAATGCTGATGATCGTGTGATGACGATGTTGATGATCGTGAGGATCCAGATGTTCATGATGATGTTGCTGTAGTTGTTCGAGTGCTACAGAAGATGAAGACTCAGTACTAAATATGTTGATGTTCCAGTATTGAAGATGTTCTAGTAACTGCTTGATTTACTGATGATGTTGACAAAGCTTCCAATGATTTATAGATGTATCATGTATGATGTTGATGACTCCTTCCTCCTGCAGATGTTGTTATAATATCCTTCTCGTTAAGGGGGAGTGTTGAAATATTGTAACTTCTAAGAATATTATATTTGTATTTTATTATTCCGTAGATGTGTCATTCCTCCAATGGGACTTTGTCATGCATCCAGAGATGTTTATTCCTCCGTGGTAACTTGGGTTATTAGACTTCCCGAGTGGGGGTCGGCCTAGTATATGTTATGTGGGTTAAAGGGTTATTAGACCACCCTAGTGGGGTCGGCCCTGTCACATTATGTAAAGTGGTTAAGTTGGGGCCGACCTAGCTTGTGTAAAAGACAAGTCGGAGTTGTGTATAAATAGAGGAGGTGTGTTCCTCATTTAACACACATTACATTCACTTGTGATTAGCGCATAGGTGAGGGAGAGATCTGTTGTGGAGGAGAAGGAGCTCATGTATGTGGGTTACATCTTTGTATTTGCTGGTCATCTATATTGAGGAAGCTTTGCTGGGTTTTCTACCCCATTAGGGTTTCCCAGGATAAATCTGTGTCTCTTGTGCTTATGCTGTGCTTGTTGTTCTTTCAATGATCCTGTATATGCTATTGTTGTGAAATGCAATGTAATGCTGATATTTTATGTCTTAGCATATTAAATCTTAACAAATGATACTATGTTTTGTCTTCTTCTGCTGCATGTTTCCATTCTCTATCATTCTTCATTTTTAATTCTTCAAAGCTAAGAACTCCATCTTGAGGCTCAACATTCTCAGATGCCTCAATTGTTTTTTTCGATGCAATCATCGATGCTCTTGATCAGAAACGTTTACAGATATCTTTCTTGAAGCCATTGTCCCTATATCCAAAATGTAGAATTTTAAAATAAATCAACAAGCATTCATAATTTAAACAAAATCATCATCAATATTCACTATAAACTGTATTTGAAAAACGTTTAAAAAAATTTAAAAATATTTTAACATTCATAATCGTCATTTTTTACGTTTTGAAAAATATTTTAAAAAATGTAAACCTACCCCCTAACCCCCCTAAAATATATAATAATTAATTTTTTTTTTTTTTTTTTTTTAAAACCTACCCCTACCCCCTAACTATATAATAAAAATTTAAAACTAACCCCCCCCTTAACATTATAATACAAATTTAAAAAATAAAATAAAACTTATCCCCCCACCTAACAATATAATAAAAAAATTTAAAAAAATAAAATAAATCTAACTCCCCCTTAACAATATAATAGAAAAAATTTAAAAAAATATTTAAACTAACCCCCCCTATAATATAATAAAAATAAAAATAAAAACAATATTTAAACTATCCCCCAAAACAATATAATAAAAAATTTAAACAAAAAAAATTAAACTAACCCCCGCGCCCCCTCCCTTCCACCTCCTTCCCCCGCCACCCCCGCACCCCTCCCCTTCCCCTGCCACCCCCGCACCCCTCCCCTTCCCCCTCCTCCCTCCTCCCCGCGCCCCCCACCCTTCCCCCTCCTCCCCACGCACTCCCTTCCACCTCCCCCCGCCGCCCACCTCCCCCTCCTCCCTTTTCCCTCCATGGCCCTTTGGCTGCTCGCTTGGGCGGCCAAAGGGTCGCGGAGGGCGAAGGGAGGACGGGAAGGAGGGGGCGTTGGGCGGTGGGGGGAGGTGGAAGGAAGGGCACGGGGAGGAGGGAGGATGGGGAAGGGGAGGGGCGCAGGGTGGTGGGAGAGGGAAGCAGGCACTAGAGGGAGGAGGGGTAAGTGAGGGGGCGCAAGTGGGTCACCCGCTTGGGTGCCAAAGGGATGCCCCTCACGGGTGGCCCACTTGCGTGGGGAGGAGGGAGGAGGGGGAAGATGGGGGAACGAGGAGGGTGCGGGGGAAGGGGGGGCGCGCGGGAGGAGGGGGAAGGGGGGGGAAGGGGGAGGAGGAAGGGGGTGGTGGGAGGAGGGGGTGAGGGGAGGAGGGAGGAGGGGGAAGAGGGGGGGGGAAGGGGGAGTGCTAGAGGAGTAAGGGGGAGGCAAGAGGAGGGGCGCGACGAGGGGGCTCGGGGAGGAGGGAGGAGGGGGAAGGGGTCGGCACGAGGATGGAGGAGGGGGAGGGGGGGGGGGGCATGAGGAGGGGTGCGAGAAGGGAGAAGGGGGTGTGTGTAGGTTAGGGGGGTTGTTTTAATTTTTTGTAGGTTAGGTAAAAAAAATTAGGGAGGGGGCATGGGCAGGTTAGGTAAAAAAAAATATTTTTATTTTAAACCCAAAGCTAATATTCGTGGGATAGGGGTAAAGCCTTGCTTCGATTAATAATATATGAATTTAAGAAAAAAATACATTTAAAAATATATATAAAATAACCCGAAAAGTGGTAGATCCTCCTCTCTTGAAAGTGCTAGAAGATCCTCTCTGCAATCTTCTCATTCTTCTTGAAAACCTTCGTGAATTGCTCCAAAGACTAAACAATCGTGTATTAATAAGATAAATTAGGTTTAAATTTACCATTCTCAAGAATGTGAAATAAACAAAACTGTAAAAGAATAAATCAATAAAGCCATAAAATAATCATTGCAAAATTAACAAAAAAAAAACTAACTAATTTATTAAAAACAGAAAAAAAACACTAACCTTGAAAGTGTTACTAAATTGCTCCAAATTAAATGATGAATAGTAGGAAATCTAAATTGTTTATATAGCCTAGATTAGGTTTAACATTATTTGTTTTACGAATGTGGGATTAAAAAAAAAAAATTAGTTATTGAATTATTATTAAATTTATATAAGATAAGTTTAAATGAAATAATTAGTAATGTTATGAATGTGGGAGTAAAAAAAATGTAAATAACCATTACTTTATTACAAATTGTATATAAAAAATGTTACGAGAAATTTTACTAGTCTTATATGTTTGGGATAGAAATATGTAATTTGTTAATACATTATTTCAAATTTTTTTATATCATAAATTTGTTTTTTTACTAGTCTTATGAATGTGAGCTTTAATTTTGTAGGGAAATCTTGTAGGGAAAATTTTGAACAAAAATTTTGGAGGGAAACATTTGGAGGGAATATTTTGGAGAGATATTTTCATTCTCATAGCTATAAGATTGTTGGTTGACAGTTGCACCATTCTACTTTTTGGTGAGGACTGTGTTAAAATTTCATTGTCTTATCTATTAAGATTTTTCTATAATTCTATCTTTTAGTGAGAAGTCATGGACTCATCTGAATTAAATTCCAATGTCAATGAAGAGTTGTATTGTTCATCTAGCTAAGATACTGGTAGTGCGAGCAATGTAATCAAGCATGTTATTCTAGAACCTCCTAATTATGAAGATTTTGAAGACACTAGTAATGAAGGGCAAGAATGTGATGATGATGAAGAGCTTCCTTCAAGTGGGGATCCTAAAGACAGTAAGCAAGATTATGACAATTTTCCTCCCAGCGAGGATTTTGATGGGACTAATGATGCTTTTGCCGAGCATGCATGTAAAAATAATGTTGATGGTTTTCTTCATAGCAATGATTCTAACGAATGATGATTTTTCTTCAAGCAAGGATTTTAATGGGACCAATGATGATTTTCCTCCCAGGGAGGATTTGTATTGGACTGATGTTGATTTTCCTCCAAGTGAGGATTTTAATGGCACAAATAATGATTTTGGTGAGGAAGAAGACATCAATAATGGTGAAGATGATTTTCCTCCAAGCGAGGATTTCAATGGAACTGATGACGAGTTTCCTCCAAGAGAGGATTTCTATGGCACCGATGATGAGTTACCTCCAAGCGAGGATTTCAATGGAAACGATGGTGACTTTCCTCCAAGCGAGGATTGCAATGGCACAAATTGTTAACACCTAAAAAGTGCTCACTACCTCCTCTACCCCATTACATGACTCATTTGTCCATATTTCCTACCATATTTGCCTTCAAAACCCTCAAATCCCATTAAAAAAGCCTCCAAAAGGCCACAAAACCATCAAAAAAGCCTCAAAAAGGCTAAAAAAAACCCTTTTTCCCTCCCAAAATATCCAAAGTTCCTCCAAAATAGCAAAAACCCTCTAAAAGGGGAATAAAAAATATAAAATAATGAGGAAAAAGGAGGAAAAAACCCTATACAGCTGACCTAAACTATATGGTTCCCAAAACCATGGGCCAGCACTCCACCACCAAAAACCTATAAATAGGTGATGGAAACCCCTCATTTCATATCCACAATCAAGTATACCCTTACTCTGTCAAAATCTCTCTTGAAACCCTAGCTCACCCTTGAGCTACTTTCACCATTGAGAGCCCCTTTTGGCCCATTTCCACCATTGGAGAAAGAGAAGGAGCAAAGTTGGAGTTTGGAGCAACCCTCTTGGATCATTGCAAGAACTTCACCAACCTCTACACTTGAGGTAAAATTTCAATTCAAAAGAAAACCATTTATTATTTCTTGTCTCTTATGTCTCATGCACATGTTTAGAATAATTTCCATTTCAATGTATTGTCTTTTAATTACTGTTTATTGAACTGCTACTAAGGAGTCCCTTCTCCTTAGTAGGTGCTCATTTGCACAAGCTAGGGTGAAAACCCTAGCTACAGTTTTGGCGACTCCGCTTGTGTTTTTTAAAAAATTTAGTTATAATTTTTTAATTTTTAGACGTTTTTCTGCAATATTTTTTTGTTCGGCTATCCCTTTCGGCTGCCGTAAACCGCATCTTTTACCCCCTGTAGTTGTGTTCCGACCGCGTCTTTCAGGCGTTTACCTACGATCCGACCGCTACTCTCAGACTGTTTCTGGCGACCTGCCGGTCATTTTCAGTCTGTTACCTGCAATCCGACCGCGGCTATTAGCCTGTTTGGGACAGTCCGATTGTGGCTATTAACCCTTTTTCTGCGTCCCTCCTGCGGCTTTCGGCCATTTTCCCGCAACCCGCCGGCGACTTTCGGCGTTTTTCCTGCGTCCCGCCTGCGGCTTTCGGCCATTTTCCCGCAACCCGCCTGCGACTTTCGGCGTTTTTCCTGCGTCCCGCCTACGGCTTTCGTCCATTTTCCTGCAACCCGCCTGCGACTTTGGGCGTTTTTCCTGCGTCCCGACTGCGTTTTTCAGCCTAAAACCCGCAACCTGAGTGCGACTATTGAACTGTTTTCCGCGGTCCGACCGCTCAGATTTGCCAAAAACCCACGGTCTGTTTTCTGTATTTTTTCCTGTTTTGAACCCAGCACTTTGCTGCACTATTTTCTGCACCAGTACAACCATCTGTCCTACCTGCAGCCACCCTTCCTTACAACCTTTTTCTGCAATTTTATTTCTGTTCCATTTACAGAATAGTTTTTAAATTTTCAGCATTTTTAATTGAAAAAATGAAAATTGTGCATTGCAAAGGTTAATTTTTGTCTTGTTATTGCTAGTTATAAAGTTGCCCACCCTAGTGGCACTTTTTACTTGGGTTCATCATCATCTCACACGCACACACTCTGTCACCTAATTCAAGTGAGCCTTAAAAAGTACTTAACACAACCAACATTCTAACCCCACTTGGGGAACACATAAGAATTTTTGTAGTTAGGTAGGATCGGGGGGATATGCATCCAAATAACACCCCTCGGTTGCTTACACTTGAGACATAGATGTTGTCCATTAGGGAACCAAAATCCCCTAGTATTTTTTGGCACGGTCACAACCAGTTTATCAGAGGGCCTCTCCCCTAGGAGGGTTGAAGTCGCCAGACTGGTTCCGGAGGCCTGAGTGGAATACTGCAATCCATTCAGTAACCGAAGGGCTACCTTTCGCAGTTCTCGGGGTATCCCTGTATGGGGGTACTGCGGTAAAAGGACCAAACGGCAGATTCACCTTTTATGGACGTGTCATGAATGGGGTATCTTAGTTGCTTTTCTTCTAGGATTGACTACCCGGTGTCCCTCCCGGTAGGGGGATATCTTTAGCCACTTGGCTCTCCTATCCATATTGTCTGACTTGGATTTCATCACCTTGCAGAGGATATGTTTAGTTGAGTCAGAATACTATTTAGTTAGATGTTTGCATGCTCCCTTACCTCCTTTTGGTCTAGTGAGTCCACTATTTTTGTTTTCTAGGAAACCTGCTGCGTGTTGGTATTCTGACCATTTCTGTTGATACTCCACTTATTTTAGCACAACTGTTACAGTGGGTGTTTTGAGTTGGTTGTTGGCCTGAGTGCCATATTTTTTGAGCTCTCCTTCTGCACACTCGGTTGCATTAGGGTTTTTGAGCTGTTTTTCACTCAACACAACCCCCCAGATATTTGACACCATCTGTCACCATTGAGTCCCCAAGACATTCTCGGCGCCTCAGGGGCGAGCCCCCACAGCACGGTTCACTTGAAACCACCCGTCATAGACTTAGATCATCATCACTTGATACCACTCATCATAGATCTCGAGCTTTGTCACTTGAATCCACTTGTCAACGGCATAGAACTCCGTCACCTGATCTTGACGCCCCTTATTTTACCTCTGATTCTGAGGCAGATTCCGAGAACCCCATTTACACTGCACCAACCAGCCCCATGACTGGCGTGACTTCCACCCCTTTCTTTTTAGGGACCATTGGTGGAGCATCCACCACCACACCAGCTACCACACCCACTTTGGGTATGCCCTCGATGGGGCCCCCATCTACCATTCCGATCACGGCACCCATTCCAGTAGCTGGAATACCTATTCCCACTCCATCAATGACTCACACTACTATTAGCGGTGCAGGACCGTCCCATACCACTTTCGTTCCTCCACTTGGGGGCAACATCCCAAACTTCGCCCCTCCACTTGGGGGCATTGGCCCCAACATGGTCACACCCACTAGTATGTCACATCCTTCTACTAGTTTTCCATTCATGGCTAGCCTCAACCTTCTTGACCTAGCTAGACTGACTAACGATCCCATTAGACAGGACCCTACGTGGCCTCAAATGCCCACCAAGCTCCCCTCTGACATCCCTAAGTTTGAGGGCAAGGCAAGTGAGGACCCCCAGAACCATATTATGACCTTCCATCTATGGTGTGCCTCCAACTCCATAGTGGACGACTCTATCCGCCTTCATCTGTTACAGCGCACCTTCACTAGCTCTGCAGCTAAGTGGTACATCGAGCAGCCCCATGGGAACCATGCCACCTTTACCTCCCTTGCCTCGACCTTCCTGCAGTTCTTTCAGTTACCTGTCTTCTATGACGCGGGAGTTGAGATCTTACTGTCTTGCAGACAGAACACGGCTACCCACATCACTGACCACATTCATGAGTGGCGTCGATGCCGAAGCCTCTGCAAAATCAAGTTAGACGATCGTATCTTCCTAGATTGGTTCCTAAAATCCCTCCTTCCTGTCATTGCCAAGGATGTGGCATCCAAACGACCCCAGTCTGAAGAAGAGGCCATCCTCAAAGCCCAGCAATTTGACCTCATTTACGCCCAGTCGGGTTACCTCTATACCATTATACCTGACGCCCCTCATGGCGATTCTTCCCAGCACGATGCACCGAGGGCATCCCACGCCGCAGATGGCATCATTGGCTATGTTGCCTCGCATCCCCAACCATTTTCCATAGCACGTCCGAGCCATGGCCTAGACCTTTCACGATCTACATCACATTCCGGTGCGACCAATTCGTATGCTCCCATGGCACATCACCACCATTCTGATGGACCCTCATGTCCACCTTAGTGCTTTGGGCATGCATCCCATGCCTATGCCCCCCCGATCGCACCGCAGCCGTATTACCATCCACAGGTTGCACCAGCTCCTGTGACCTCTCAAGCCCAACTTGCTTATTACCCGCCACAGGCAGCCCCTGCGGCCAACCCACAACCTGCTCTGCAGACATATCAGCAACCCCCACAAGGTTCAGCACCTGCGCAGCCTCCACCTACATATTATCCTCTGCAGCCTGCTCCAGCACCTGCGCAACCACAGAACCCACCTGCTTCCCAAGGGCAAGTATACGCCCAACAAAATCAGCAGCAAAACCAAAACAACCAGCGCCAACAGGGCCAGCAAAACCATGGCAAAGGCCGTAATCATGGGAACAACCCTCCTCCAGACCAAGGTGGTCAACCTTCCAATCCCCCAGACAACAATAACGCGGCACCTGCCAACCAAAACCCTGATTGGCCACCCAAGCAGACCAAAAACCCTAACTTGCGAACTAACCATCCTTGTTCTATTTGTAGGGTCTATGGCCACTACACACATGCTTTCCCACATTTGGAGCAAGCTCGGCAACTCTGGGTTGATGATGCCCATTGCCAAGGGCATGCAGCTCCTCAAGCGCCGCCCAACCCCCCACTCCCTCAGCAGCCACCTTTGGTACTGCAAAACCCCTTACCAACCCAAGGCGTAGTGAACACTCAGCCGTTGGCTCCCCCTCAAGGCAACAGATCACGTATGCCGCTCCTGATCAACCCATGTTCGATTCAGGTACCACCACTTGTTGATGATGTCATCCGCTGATATCAACCTCCAAACCCGGCGGAACAAATATGGCTCCACCCCTGAAGCCCCTCCCGTCGACAAAAACGCTAATGCTTATCCCACTGATCAGACGTTACATATACCTCCGGCTCCCCTCGATGGCGCTTCCAAAGCACCTCATTTCCAACTTCGTCGAATCAATAATAATCCCAATGCTCGCGCTGCGTCGAATTACAACATTGTAGATGACTTAGCCCAGTTTCCCGCAGCCATGTCTGCGTTGGAAGTCTTGAAAAACTGTCCTTCACGGCGCAAGACTTTGCTCTCCGCCATTGGTGCTATTGACCCAAATGATTCACAACTGATGGCATTCGATTTGGACCAATCCGAACCACGCCTGCCTTCCACTTTAGCGTTCCAAGTTTCTGTTTCCGTTCAGAATCTTGTCATCCATCGGTGCATCATCAATGAAGGTGCCTCTACATGCGTCATGTCCACATTCGTTTGGCAGAAGTTGGGATCCCCTACTCTTCAGCAATCCACTACTACGTTGCGAGCCTACGACGGTCGTTCGGCTCAACCCCAAGGCCTATTAGCTAACGTCCCCATCCAGTTGGCTGGCAAAACCGTTCTCATTGACATAGAGGTCATCAATGCCCAACTCGATTATAACCTCTTACTTGGCCGAAGCTACATGTATGCCATGAAGGCGGTTTCCTCCTCCGTCTTTCGTACCATGATGTTCCCCCATGATGGACGCGTGGTCAAGGTCGACCAACTCACCTACTACGATCCAAATGCCCCCGCTGCACCTGAAAATGTTCTCCCCATGGTTGAACAACCTGTTACTGGTGCCGCTACCTTGTTTGTTTCCTCCTTGGGACCTGGAGTTTACTCAGATCCGCCAATGAAATCCACCTTCCAATCCATTCCTCCCTCGTCATCTGCACCCGAAGTATCTGACTTATGTACCCTTTCCCATAATACACAAACACCTAACAATCAACCTCCCTTGCTTCCCAAACCACCATTGGTACCTAGCCACATTGGTGTTACACCCATCCACACAATCCCCTTCCTAGTCCCTCCCTCGGGAGTAGTAAGCGCCCCGGTTATGGCTACCCTTAGCCTCCCTGGGTTAACCTTGGCATTACCCATGTGGTATCTTTCGCCTCCCGTTCCCCCGCCGACACCAAACGTCGTCCTACAACCGATGCAACCCACGGCTACTACCAGTCAACCACCTCCCGGTGTCACCACCCCTTCATCCTCTACGAATCCCCCCCCCTCTTATCAAGCACACTGGAGGCAGAGGCCCACAACCATACACTGTTGTACCTCCTCCCAAGACAGTTAAACCCCCTCTCGTTTTTCGTGCTCCCCCCAAATGCTCGTTGTGCGATGAGTTAGGCCATCCGACTCACCAATGTCCACAGTTACCTGCATTACAGGAACACATGCAAATGCTTGACGATGACCCCAACATCCCGGTTGTCGAACTCGACCCAACCACCAAGCCTCGTGATAAATCGTCGCGCACCAACCACCCTTGTGCCATATGCGGTATTTACAGCCACTACTCACATCACTGTCCTGATCTCCCAGATTATAGAGCAGCTCTCTATGAGATGAATAATTTGGACCTTGAGACGGCGCCCCCCACAACTGAGGAGATCCACCCACCGGTCTCCTCCCCATCCGGTGATATTAATACCATTTATATGATCTCTTCAACTACCACTCCCTCGTCAACCAATTTGACAACTCAAACTTTCCGCAATGATGAGGAGATTCTTGAGGCTCTTACTGCCCCGGATTATCCCTGGGACGACATGCACCATCGTTCGTATTTCCTCCCAGAATATTCCTCCTCCACCACAGCTACCCAATTTGCGGTTGAATCCAAAGATTTCCTTCCCACCAGAGTCGACTGGTTTAAGGATCCTATTCCTGCTCCGGAGGCCTTTGAGGAAGGTAACATGGCCAACATCTCACCCGTCATCCACATCGATATCTCTGACCCACCTGGTGCTCTTGAAATCATTACCTTAGGAGCCTTCTGCAGTGAGCATGATATTGGAGAATACAAAAAACTTTTCCAAGAGTTTCGTGATGTCTTTTCCTGGTCCTATACCAAAATGCCTGGGTTTGACCCCGCTATTATAGAGCACCGCATTGACACCTCTGAGTTAGGGAGCATCATAGATTCCCTCGACCCTGGGATAGGGGGCATGATCAACCATTTTGAACCTTCCCCATCACATCTTTCTCAACACGTCAATGATCCCATTGTTCAAACCAACACATATGTGATCCACAATCACAAACCCCATGCACATCGCATGGGGGCAGGTCATTAACCCTGCTCACTTTTTCACATTTGTGATCTCAACCATTTTTGAGGTCACGTGTCACTTGTATATTTGATTTAATTTGATATGCATAGTTCTTTCCTTTGACCATTCCGGAGTCCTTATAACCTCCGTTTTTCGCACCATTTGCACTGTCGGATTCATTTTTCCGTGCCTGTGATGATGCTTGAGATCATTTCTCGCTCTCACCAGAACCTTTATTGACATCGTGACATGCCACCTTGTCACCTCGGTTTGTGTGCCACATCGGATGTAGCCCATATTTTGATATATTTTATATCGTCGGATTCATTTTTTCGAGCCCGTGATGATGCTTGAGATCATTTCTCGCTCTCACCCCCATAGTTTTCGGGTATTTTTCCAAAACGCCCCCCGTCGCCTCGGTTTGCGTGCCACATCGACCGTTATCCATTTTTGACACTCTTTATATCACCGGATTCATTTTTCCGAGCTCGTGATGATGCTTGAGATCATTTCTCGCTCTCACTTGGTACAGTTTCAACATTGTGTCTCGACACCTTGCTGCCTCAGTTTGCGCGCCACATCGACCGCCATCGAATTGTTCCACTTTTTTACATGAGCCATTCACTCCTGTCATACTGCAACTATTTCATTATTTTTCCACCATTCATTATCCCGCAAGGAGGCCCATCAGTGTTCCCCCCCACCCTCATTCTTGGTCATCATTAATGATCCTTGATTGAGCACTTCCTCCTTGCCTGGCCATTCCTTTTGTTAGGTATAATTTTATCCTTTTTTCGGGCCGGACAAGTCCTTTAAGAACAAGGCACTTAGGGAGTTTCTGTTAAGCTCTTTTCTGACTCCTAAAACAATGAAAAGATCGCCGAGCAATATTGCTTCCGTTCATGCTCGTTAAAGTACCTGAAAGGGCGTCTATCTGGTATAAGATTAACCCTTTTCCGGACCTGGTAGACTAATTACGAAAAAGGAATACTCTAGTCACACCGGCTAGAAGAGTTCTTCATTGCATCATTTTATGCTTCTTTGGGCCTTGGAGACTAACACACGAAAAAGCAACCCCCTGGAGTCTTCTTATCGCTTTCAAACTCTCTAAAATTGAAAGCAACCACGAGCATGAACTGTCCTGGGCTCGTACAAATCCACACGACAGTACCATTCCATTCTTTCAGAGTCTTCTTATCGCTTTCAGACTCCTTAAAATTGAAAGCAATCACGAGCATGAAATGTCCTGGGCTCGTATAAATCCACACGACAGTACCATTTTACACACACTTCTTCTAGTTCCTTAACCCATGAAGAAGTCCCCTCGTGCCTCTTGGCACTATGATCGATCATCTCGGCAGCACCCCCAATCAGGTCTCCTTTGTTCAGAGTAGTCTGTAGTCTCCTGCCATTTTACACCAGCCTGAGTATCCCTCATCCCAGTCACTATCCTTGATCCATTACAACTATGATCCCTTTCCCATCATTCAGTTTCATATGCTGCCCGATCATCCCCGCCATCATACTCTGAAGAAAGGAAGTTTGAGTCCACCCACTCTACTTGCCCAGTTATCCCCCACAGTTTGTCAGTCCTACCATCAGTACTCTCACACTTCGGTTCTCCACCTCGTGTTCCTATCAAGGAAACATCATTGCCTTGCTAGTTGCAGGTCTCCCTCTGTCGACGATAGCCCCTCTATTCCAGAGGATAGACCCAGAGGTCCCTGCGCCTTGGACCCATCACCATCAGTGGTGAGTGCCTACAGACCATTTTGAGAGGAGTCATCATTGCCTCTCCGAGTGGTTGTTTCTCACATGCTCGACTTCAACACCTTGATCGCATCGTTTAGAATCGCGCAGGGTTTATATCCCTTCAGTTATTGGTCGAAGACCCCGGATTTCCCCCGACTCTAGCACATTGGTGAGTCACTTCAGAACGCCCAGTTATATGTTCCCGTGGATTTCTGGGTTGTGTTGGCGATTGTATTCGGAAGCCATCCAGTTATATGATTCCTTGAGTACCCAGTTCATTGTACCATCGAGAGTATGACCCCTTGTCACTATGATCCAGCAGCTCATCAGTTCCTTTGGTACCACACTCAGTACCATTGTTGTCGTTCCAGTGTATCAGTTCTTCAGCTCAGACATGGTCAACCCAGCAGTATGTCCCAGATTTGTGTCCCCTCTGGACCCATATGATGTACACAGTGGTTCTCTATGTATCCTACAGGTCCCCCTTTTCGGGCCTCACAGTTATTTTTTATGTATCTTGATACAAGCATGGGTATACCCGCCTCGTCCATATATTGAGATTCTTCCTCATTCATTATTTGAGGTCATGTATATGTCAGGTCCCCATATTTTGGACCCCATTTTTATTATTGTTATTATATCTTGATACGATCATGGGAATGCCCGCCTCGTCCATATGATCAGATTATTCCTCATCCATTATTGAGGTTATGTACTTTTAGTTTTTGTATTTGGTTCGGGATCGTTGTTCCGGGCTCCAGTTCGTTTCTTCTCTTCTCCACACCCCAGAAAAACCATTCAAAGACTTATGATGTCTATTGGCCATGCGATGAGCTCCTGCCCTCACACATCAGGGGGCAATCTGTTAACACCCAAAAAGTGCTCACTACCTCATCTACCCCATTACATGACTCATTTGTCCATATTCCCTACCATATTTGCCTTCAAAACCCTCAAATCCCATTAAAAAGCCTCCAAAAGGCCTAAAATGCCTCCACTCCAAAAGGCCACAAAACCATCCAAAAAGCCTCAAAAAGGATAAAAAACCCCTTTTCCCTCCAAAAATATCCAAAGTTCCTCCAAAATAGCAAAAACCCTCTAAAAAGGGAATAAAAAATATAAAATAATGAGGAAAAAGGAGGAAAAAACCCTATACAGCTGACCTAAACCATATGGTTCCCAAAACCATGGGACAGCACTCCACCACCAAAAACCTATAAATAGGTGATGGAGACCCGTCATTTCATATCCACAATCAAGCATACCCTTACTCTGCCAAAATCTCTCTTGAAACCCTAGCTCACCCTTGAGCTACTTTCACCATTGAGAGCCCCTTTTGGCCCATTTCCACTATTGGAGAAAGAGAAGGAGCAAAGTTGGAGTTTGGAGCAACCCTCTTGGATCATTGCAAGAACTTCACCAACCTCTACACTTGAGGTAAAATTTCAATTCAAAAGAAAACCATTTATTATTTCTTGTTTCTTATGTCTCATGCACATGTTTAGAATAATTTCCATTTCAATGTATTGTCTTTTAATTATTGTTTATTGAACTGCTACTAAGGAGTCCCTTCTCCTTAGTAGGTGCTCATTTGCACAAGCTAGGGTGAAAACCCTAGCTACACAAATGATGACTTTCCTCCAAGCAAATATTTCAATGGCACCGATGATGATTTTCCTCTGAGCAAGGATTTCAATGGCACCGATGATGATTTTCCTCCGATCAAATATTTCAATGGCACCGATGATGATTTTCCTCTGAGTGAAGATTTCAATGGAACCGATGATGATTTTCCTCCGAGCGAGGATTTCAATGGCACAGATAATGATTATCCTCCGAACGAGGATTTCAATGGCACCGATGATCATTTTGTTGACGATGAAGCCACAAATGATGAAGATAATGATTCTCCTCCAAGTAAGGATGTTACAGGCACCAATGATGAAGACAATGATTCTCCTCCAAGTAAGGATTATAGGCACCAATGATGTCAATGTTGAATCTCAAGAGTTCCCTTTTAGTGAAGAATTTAGTGGCACAAATAGTGTTGATGGTCACATTGATATGTCAGCAATTGATCAACTTATTAGTGATCATGACAATAATTTTCATACTGAATTTGGTGATGAAATTTTCAATGAGGGGGGTCATATGCATCACAATGAAAACATTCATTCTAATGAGGATGTTGTTGCAGACATAATGGTCCAGGAAATGCAGCGACAGAATCCAACGCGGAGCAGGATTAAGTGTAGGACTAGACCTTTTTATGTCAATCCAAAGCATTCCAGTTATACAAGGTCTAGGAAAGAATTGCTCACAAGTCCAAGTTCCATTACTCCTTTGATTTTGAGTGAGTGTTGCCAGAAAAGTTGTTTGAAAATATTAGGCTACAATTATGCCTTGGAGAAAAGGAAGATGTTTTTATCAATGGACAAAAGTATACAAAATTCATATTTAGTGGGGTGTTGTTAGGAACCTATGTCAACCCTTCTCTTTACTATGTTAGTATATTGTTGTTGGATGCATATGCTTTGTAAGTCGTCCCGTAGTATTTGTTGATCCGTAGTTTATATTAGCCCATAGTATTGACCCATAGTATTGGACGCATATGCTTTGTAAGTCGTCCCGTAGTATTATATGTCCCATGGTTTTGACTCATAGTATTGGGCATAGACTTAGTATATAAGTGTGTGTTGAGGTCATTGAAGGCACCGTGAAGTTAATTGTATTGAGCTTGATCAAAGGAGGTTGTCGCCTCGAAGTGGCCCGTGATCAATATAAAAGTGATTCTGTTCTATTATTTCTGATATCTCGTGTATTTGCATTAATTAATTATTGCAGGTTCATCACATCTGGTATCAGAGCACTTTCTTGGGCTCGCTGGGTGAAATTTCTGCCAATTTTTTTTTTCGCATCTATTGCAGGTTCGGCTTTGGGAATAATCCATATCCGCTTAACTGTGGGAAGTACTTGGGCATAAGCCCTAAAACTCATTTTGAGGAGTACCATAGGAACCCCGAAGTAGCTGGCCCATTGAGAGGACCTGCCAGCGAAAAGGGCAACGACCCCTACCTGATTGACTAGTTTCCACCCGTGAGGTAAACCAAGAGCTGTCGTTTGTGGCAAAGCGGTTATCAGTTTTACCTGAGCCGTGGAGTGAGGGTTACTGCCCCAATACGCAAGCCGTCAGACAGCATTGGTGGCCGAGTGAAACCCCTGAACTGTTAGGAAGCCGCACATACCTGGGGTCCATATCTATTTTCAGTTGAATTGTTGCCGATCACTTCCACTCCAGATCCAGCCGTTTCAGATCTATTCTGAAAGTCGTTCCAGATCCAGTCGTCGTTTCAGATCCAGCCGTTTTCGATCCCTTCCGCACCGTTGCAGATCCATCTGTTGTGGATCCCTTCCGCGCCGCTATTGCCGATATTCAATTTTTTCTCCATATCTCCCTTGTTTTCACTCTGTTTCCCTTGAAATTTTTGGGGAACCCCTGTCATTCCATTCTGCATCTTTCATTCCTGAGGACCCTATCCCCAATTCCCCTTCCCAAAACCCGAAATCCCACATTTGTCTATTTTTAGGGTTTGCCATAACTTCCTAAGATTTCACCCAATCACCTTCAAATTTTACCACAGAATTCCTTTCTGAATTCTGCTTCTTTGTCCCTCTCTGCCAAATTTTCTCATTCTATCACCCCGCTTCTGAAATCCCCCTTTTTGCTTTCTTGTCCTTTCGACAGTGTCCAAAATCTAGTCAAACCCCAATTACCCATCAGATTGTTTCCCCAATCCAAATTTCCCTTTACTAAATCAACTTTTGTTTGTGTTTTTCAACCCATTCCACCCAAAAAAAAAACATGGTTATGGTTGTCACCCGTGCAGGAGCAAACACCATGGAGGAAGCACTTGCAGCCATCCAAACCAAACTCCAAGATCTGGATGAAAAATTTCTCAGCCTCCATCTTCAGCATTTAGCCATGAACAATAACTGACAGCCAGAATCTTTTGCAGCCACCGAGTTCTCTTCTTCCAGCAATTTTCGTGGGCCGAAGCTTGATTTTCCTCGCTTCAATGGTACTGATCCGACTGGATGGATATACCGAGCAGAACAATATTTCAGTCTGCATAATACTTTTGATGTCCAGAAAGTTCCACTTGCATCCTTTCATTTGGAATAGGAAGCCCTTCAATGGTACCATTGGTACATCAAAGCTCATCCCGAGCCAAACTGGACAGATTTTTACCAACTCATTTTGCCACGATTTGGTCATAGTGCTTTTGATGATTTCATAGGAGCACTCACTAAACTTCACCAAATTGGCACAATGAGAGAGTATCAGACAGAATTTGAGAAATTGGCCAATCACACAGAAGGATTGTCTGATGAATTCTACAGGAGTTGTTTTATCAGTGGTCTCAAGGATGAAATCCGCTCAGAGGTCAAAATGTTTTGTCCCAACACAATGATGGAATTCCTAGGGTTGGCTAAGCTGGCCGAGGACAAGATCGCAGCTCAACAACGCTCCAAACCCACCTTTGTTCCCTTCAGAAATATGGGTTCCCAACGACCTCCCACCACGCCTTCTCCTCAACCAACTCCTATCAAGCATTTGTCTAAAATAGAAATGCAGGCATGCCGAGAAAAAGGGCTTTGCTATAATTGTGATGAGAAATTCACTCGGGGACATAGATGTGTTCAACAAAAACTCTATCTCTTGGATGTGGATTCTCCGCCTGCCTTAGAACTTGGTGAAGAAGCTACAGATACAGTAGATGATCAGGTCGACATTCAAAACTCGCCTGTTGACACCCCATCTCAGGACGACCCACCCGAGATCTCTCTCCATGCTGTAACCGGCATCACCACCCGACAAATAATGCGGGTCAGGGGATACTTCAAGAAGCTCCCTCTAACCATACTCATTGATTCTGGTAGCACTCATAACTTCATTGACCCTCGGATTGCCAAACAGGCTGATTGTTTTGTCCATCCTTGCTCCAACTTTGAATTCATGGTTGCCAATGGGGGCACCTTACCTTGCAAGGGGAAGTGTCACAATGTGCGTATCTCTATGGAAGATTATAACCTACGCTCTGACATGTTTGCCTTGTCCTTAGGCGGATGTGATGTGGTTTTGGGCGTTCAATGGTTACGCACACTTGGCCCCATCTTATGGGATTTTGCTGAACTTTGGATGTAGTTTAAATTCAATGGGGCACAACACAAATTTATGGGCTTACAACCAAGGTCTCTCTGCATCATCAGTTCACATCGCCTGGAAAAAACCCTTAAAAGGAATTCACATGGTGTCATCGCTCAGCTCAATTCCATTCAGATGCACCCATCAACAGTCTCCACTACTTCCTTGGATAGATATGCAGGTATCTTTGCTGAACCAATGCGCTTGCTGCCTTCAAGAGACCTTTCCAGTAAGAATTTAGCCACATCTACCTCTCAGCAGGAAATGATGGCTATTTTGCATGCAGTACAGAAGTGGCAGCCATACCTATTAGGGAATTATTTCTGCATCAAGACTGATCTCCCGAATTTGGAAAATTTTCTGGAACAATGGGTCTCCTCCCCAACACACCTGAAATGGGTTATCCAACTCATGGGTTATCCCTATGTGATCACTTACAAGAAGGGTAAGGACAATATGGTGGAAGATGCTCCTTCTTGCACAATTGATGACCCAGTTTCTCTTACAGCTCTTTCTCTACTTGTTCCAAATTGGTTGCAATATGTTCAACGAGGCTCTCTCTTCTATGACCTCCATGCTTCTGCATCAACAGGGCACTCTGGGTTCTGCAAAATGTATGACCGGGAACAATGTCACTTCTTTTGGCAGAGACTAAAAATGACAATTCAACAGATGGTGGCTGACGATGATACTTTCCAAGTCAACAAGGGTGAAATGACACTCCTTTCGGGATTGCTCAAACCCTTGCCCATCCCTACACAGCTTTGGCCAACTACTCCTATGGATTTCCTAGCGGCGCTCTGGTGGTACAATACCACATCTCAAAGGACACCATATGAAGAAGTCTATGGAAAAACACCGCCAGTTCTTCTTCCATACACCCTTAGCAGCACCCCAGTTCAGAAAATTGACTCGGTTCTTCGAAACCGTGATCAGATTCTTCTCATTCTGCAGGACAATCTTCACATGGCCAGAATTCGTCTGAAACAACAAGCCGATCAGCACCGTTCTGAGCACATTTTCCACGCAGCTGATAGGGTTCTTCTTCATCTACAGCCTTCCAAGCAATCCTCCTTGACACTCCAAAGGCGTCAGTGGCCTGAAATGCAACCCGAGGATGCTACCGGGGAACCACTCCTTCAGATTCTGCAGCAATTTCTCCAAGCAAAGCTTTGAGGACAAAGATTTTTCTAAGGGAGAGGGGATGTTAGGAACCTATGTCAACCCTTCTCTTTACTATGTTAGTATATTGTTGTTGGATGCATATGCTTTGTAAGTCGTCCCGTAGTATTTGTTGATCCGTAATTTATATTAGCCCATAGTATTAGACGCATATGCTTTGTAAGTCGTCCCGTAGTTTTATATGTCCCATGGTTTTGACTCATAGTATTGGGCATAGACTTAGTATATAAGTGTGTTCAGGTCATTGAAGGCACCGTGAAGTTAATTGTATTTAGCTTGCTCAAAGGAGGTTGCCCCCTCGAAGTGGCCCGTGATCAATATAAAAGTGATTATGTTCTATTATTTCTGATATCTCGTGTATTTGCATTAATTAATTATTGCAAGTTCATCACAGGTGCATGATTTCTACTAGGACATGTTATGAATATCGCATTGGAAAAGTTATGCTTTGTAGAAATACATTCAAATGGATTCACTCAATTGGTAATCTTCGATTATCAAGAATCCAAACAAGACTGGAAAAGGATCCTGCATTTTATTCTAACGATTATTAGGGACGAATCACTGGGCCATCAACACACATTGCAATATCATGGATGCATGATTTCTTTTCCAAGCATGGAGAGAGTATGCCAAATAGAGAAATAATAAACATTCCATATAATTTCACAAGGCAGGAAATCTACAACTTATACAAGGATTATGTTCAAGGTGGTCAAGGAAATGGCAACTTCATTAGATATGCATATTTCACAAGAGTATGGAAAAAGAATTTCAACAACGTCTGCATTCCAAAGAGGTCAAGGATGGGAGTCTGCAGTACATGTGCTTCTCTTAAAGAAATAAGGGATAGAAAGCGGTATGTTTACAAATTATTATTTTTTAGATAAATTTCAATTATTAAAGCTAGTTAACAATATTTTTTTGTTATGTTGTTTGTAGATTCCATAATCAATGCACTGCAAGAACATCGCAATCTGCAATCAAATGAATGGCAAAAGTTGTACAAACATCTCAAGAAGTGCTATGATGCTCCACATAAGTATATAGGTTTGATAATTGATGGCATGGATCATAAAAAAAACACCCTTGCCACATTTTGTCTGTGTGCCAAAGAATTTAAAGGAGGAAAATTTTATTCAGTTTCACTTGGTTGGGTGTATGGTTTTTAATGGTGAAATGATTCCAAGGGTTTACTTTATAGCTCCAAATATTCACAATGATGCAAATTTGACCATCACCATAATTCACTATGGCATTACTCATTGGCTTGGTGATCTTCCTGAATTTCTATATCTACAATTGAACAACACAAGCCGAGAAACCAAAAATCAGGTCTTCTTTGGTTATCTAAGCATGCTTGTTGAATTGGGAATTTTTAAAAAGGTAAAATTTGTTTTCCTTCTTGTTGGGCATATGCATGATCATATTGATCAAATGTTCAGCCATTTTGCAAGGACATTGAGGAGGAAGAAAGTCAAGAGCCTACCATCATTGATTGAAATTGTAGGAAAAGCATACCATCTAGAGCCTATTGTACAGAAATTGGAAGAAACTGTTGACATGTGAAGATTTCTGTTTGGATCGCATGGTGAAGAAAGGTGCATTGAAAAACTTAATGACATTAGCTTTCAGCATCAATTTCGTATAAAAAATATTGATGGAAAAACACTACTGTGGGGCAAGAAGTACTCAACTAGCATAGAATGGGGGCCTTCATCAGGTTTGGCATTTCTGAAATTCATCCCAAATCGTCAAATGTATGCTTCAAATTTATTGTTATTGCAATCATCTGCAGAGATTCATAATGCAAGGCGACATAGTAGAGATGTTGATTCTTCTCATTGCTTGCAAGAAATCAAAAAGTCTATCGAAGATACATATGAGTACTTTGATGTTCCTGATTCTGTTTGGTGGATGTCTTTTTTCATGGAGCAGAGTGACATAATTTAAAACTCTCCAAATGGAGATATATATTTGAAGTCTCCATTTGCTTAGCCACAAAGTTTATCAAATGAAAACAAGGTAACAAATGTTGAACCTAGAGCTGTTGATCACGTAGAGGAAAGAGAAATGTATATTGGCTCTAGAAGATCATCCACAAAGCGTCGAGAGATGGAAGACCTTTACAGGGGCTCAGTACAAGATATCAAGGAGGGTTGCATGATTGTAGTTTTGGCTACAGATGATGCACGTCATTATCCATTTTGGATTGCAAAAGCTATGAAGGTCAATAAAGAAAATGAAGAAGTAGTATCAGTAGAAGTACATTGGTATGCAACAGATACACACCCATTTGATGGTGTGTACAAGGCAAAGATGGTGGTTGAGAAAAAGGTTTGCAGAAAGAGAAAAAGAAAGGGTCAAAAAATAAATCGTCGCCGCATTGACATCTTGAAATTAGAGGAAGTTGATATACTTGTTTATGATTTCAAGTTGACAAAGAAAGACACTCTTCGCTCCAAGACTATAGAGATTATCAAGAGGTTACTGGAAAAACAAGAAGTTGCAAGATGGGAGTCTGTTAAACCAAGCCCTAAATCCCAAAGGAATATGACATCTAAAATGATGGGCATAGATGTAGACTCAGATGGTGCACCCATTGATAATAGAGAAGAATCCGGGTCATCTACATCTTCATCCAGTCCTTCATCTGCAGAAAATGTAGATTATGATGGGGTGTTAGAATCCATGGATGAATTTGAATATTTCACATGAAGCATTTTAGATGATTTTTATTAGTATGATATTTGCAATTGAAACTCTAGAGGATTTTTTGAATATTTATATGAACCATTTGTTCTTGTATGGTCTAATATATTATTTCTTTATGAATCGCATCATAATTTCTTTGTTTTTATATGGTTAGAGTGATAAAATTATTTATGAAATTTGTTTTTTTGTTTAATATGCAAGTTTCCAAAAAGTTGTCCCCGGATGAGAGTGTCAACAATGACATGGCCGAGGATAGAAGTGCCACCTGCCCACCTAGCAGCATGGCTCCCCCACCTGGAAGTAGCCCTCTGTCGACGCCTTTCCCCTGGCATCAACATTAAAGCGACGTCTTGCATAGGACTACCTGGAACCCTCACGCGTGTCTGGATTAACTCCCCTCATGCCCCGGTGGTTGGCATTCAAGTTGGCGCTGTTATCTACGTCCCATCTCCTTAACTAGATCCTTCGCTCCATTATGCTCTCATGTATGAGGTTTGGACGCTCCTTCTTCAAAGTTCTTGATATGAGGCTGCATCTTCATGCTCCTGCAGCCATCACTTGCCTTTGTTATTCTCTACCTTCTTCCACTGCAGAAAGCTCCACTCCTTCTTCGTTCTCATGGGATCTAGCAGACAGCGCCATGACCCGTCCACGTGGTACTTCCAAGCGTGGAGTTGGTCATGGCATCGGCAGGACTGCCAATTCTGCTAAGACGGAGAAGAAATCCAACAGTGGCTATGATGAAAATGTCTTCATTCCTATTCGCAGGTTGGTTGATGAATGGGAATCGCACAGTGTTGTTGAGATTCTGGCCTTTGGTAACCAAGGCAACCAAGTCAATTACTACTGGTTGATGAAGAATATGTTGGGAACTCTGGTTAAAGAAATGTTGGCCAACTGGAATATGGCCAAGGTCTCAATAATGGATACCAGGTCTCATATGGCCCATCTGGATGGGATGTTGGTTGTTTTGGAATCCAACTTGGCTGGTCAGAAATAATCTCTCTTTTGTAAGTCCACTCCTCCCCGCGACTCTAGCCCTATAGCTCACATAGAGGGACCGACTGGCAATCTGAACGCTCAAGTTGATGGCGCCGCTACTGCAACAGACGCCCAAGCCACAGATAGCTCCCTGCATGAATCCTTTGGTGTCGCTACTGCGGAAGGCTATGCTCCTGTTCGGGGCTCCACCTTAGGACTGAGTTCTCCTGTTGCGGTCATGTTATAGGGGGATCCTCCCCCTAGGACCTCCTTCCCTACTCCCTCGACTATAGACTCCCTACACTACATGCAGGTAAGGAAGACCGAAGACAATGTTGTCACTCCACGCAAGACAGAGCCTCTGCCTATCAAACTCCCAATTCATAATTGGGATGAATATTTCTTCGGCAGTTTCCATATCATTGAAGATAAACCATGTCCCCAGAATGCAGACGCCAACACCTAGAGCCGCTCTGAGCGAGCCCAGCTCTTCACTTTTTATGGTTAGCGTTTCTTGTTTTCTCTGTTTTGACTTATGGTTTACTGTTAGACTCTAGTATGTCTATCTGGTTTGGTTCAATCCATGTTTTTACTGATTAGATGTAATTATGTCAATGTCACTCATCCCATAGATGGGCATGTCTACAGAGGTTCCTTTTTGTTCTTTTTGCTCCATGAGAAGCTTCAGAAAGCTCTTGGATCTACAGACTCTCATGTGAATGTAACATTTTTTGTACTTTAATATAATTTCCTTATGATGCTTACAAAAAAAAAAAAATTCCAAAAAGTTGTAATTTATCTCTTGAAGGAAAAAAACATTTTTCCAATTTAGGGGTTGAATTTAAAGTTTTTGTAAACAACAGTATGGGATTTTTAGGCCATGGCTCTATTTTTTACCCTGAAAAAAAATATGTGTATCCTGGTATCAACACTTTTCTATTTGAGGGGTGTTTTTGGTGTTTTTTTTGCAAAAATCATCGTTTTTAAGGCTAGAGTTCTCGTTCATAGTATAAAGTTCTCGTTTCATAGTATAAGTGGTTTAAAATAAATTAATATTATAAATATAAAAACAAGTTAGTTAGTTAAAAAAAACATATTAAACATCAAGTATAAATTAATGAAAAGTAAGATTAGTACCCATAAGAAATAAAAATGTTTAAATGGAAAATTTAATAATCATGCAAAGGTGAAATTGAGTGGATTTTTGAATTAACTATAATAAACAAAAAATAAATCACTGCACAATAATATCATTAAAGAGTCAAAAGATAATAAGTGTTTGGATTTGATGAGAATTGGATCTCTTGGATTGCAAATCTCACAACCTCGGCATTTTTCTTTATTCTCATCAACGAATCACCTGTGGCACCTTTAAAACCCTCAAGAGGAATCCATCAGGGGGACCCACTCTCTCCATTCCTATTTATCATTATGCCAGAAGGACTCAGTAGATCAATCAAAGCAGCCATCACTGAGGGCACATTACTTGGACTTCCTATTCATGGTATTGATACCCCAATCTCGCACAATCAGTTTGTGGATGATACCATGATGATGGGAATCCCAACTTTTAAGGAATCCAATGCAATTAAGTCCATTTTGGAGGATTTTAGTGCAGCCTCAGGTACCTCTATTAACATTGACAAATCCCAAATTTTCCTTTTTAACACTCCCATAACGATTCAATTGAACATTTCCAAAATTTTGGGCTTCCAAAGGAGATCTCTTCCTTCCAAATACCGGGCGTCCCCCTCTCAAACAATATACTGTGAAAATACACATGGGAAGATCTTCTAACCTCTCTCAACAAGTGTCTCTCTTCCTAGACCTTCAAATCCTTGAACCTTGCAGGTCATCTAATTCTTCTTAAATCTGTACTCCAATCCATCCCTATTTACATCTTCTCTGCCCTTGCTTCCCTGAAAATGATTCTAAAAAAATCAAGTCCATCCAAAGAAAATTTCTTTGGCAGGGTACCAAAGAAGGAAAAAAATGGGCCCTGGTGAATTGGACAGAACTTTGCAAACCTAATTTAAAAGGTGGCCTCGTCCTAAGAGACCCTTAACTCCTCAATGAAGTCTTGGGAGCCAAAATTTGGTGGAGATTGTTGAACAATCCTAAGGAGGTCTGGGAAAAAATCTAGAGGAGAAAATATGCTCCAGGAGAAAATGAGGAACAACTAATACAATGGAATGAGAATCATTTGCATATGTTATTTGGAATGCAGCATGGAGCAATAGAATGCTTATTCAAGATCATGCCTTTTGGGAAATTTGAATTGGTCTAACTGCCAACTTCTAGTAGGATTCCTGGCAGCATCTCCCTCCCCTAATCGAAAACCATCAATTAGAGGAGCTTCATTTCCATTTCATCCACTCCAGTTTGATCAAAGTGGAAGACTATTGGGAGGCTAACCCTAGTCTTGAGCAATGGAGAGACCAAAAAGTTACTCAATTACAGCTCAACATTCCGCAACACATAGATACAGTAAACTGAGAATAGATACTATCCAAAATATGGATTAGAAGCAGAGGTGAACCTAGCATTCTACGTCGGGGGCATTTGTCCAAAGGAAACTTTACCATCAAGTAGGCATACTCCATATATGCCACTGACCCCTCTCCAACTTTGGAGGCCTGGAAACACATTTGGAATCTTAATCTTTGGACCAAAGTCAACATTTTCTTATGGCAAGTTATGCACAACTGAACTCTTACCTGGGATAACTTGAAAAGACGCAACTTTGTTGGCCCCTCGGTTTGCACTCTTTGCAATAGCCAGGAAGAAACACGAGAACACTTGCTTAACCATTGTGATTTCAGCTCTCTAATATGGGACCAATTAGCTCAAATTATGCAAACCTCAGACAGAAACAGAAGCAACACAATTACCAATTGGTTAATTAAGGCATTTCAAATCCTGGTGCTCAACAGGATTTGGAAACTTCTCCCTGGTTTCGTTCTCTAGAATATTTGGAAAGAACGAAATCACGGAGTTTTTCTCTCCCGGAAGATATCCTGGATTGATGTATGGAGCACCATCAAAACTTTTGTTATGGAAATACTCAGAATCAAATCCCGGTCTCTTGAGGAACTCCCAAAAGAAGGGATGGAGCATCAAATTCTCTCAAATTGGGGACTTTCACTTCCTCCTAAGGCAAGCCTCCATACAGTCCCCATTGCTCGACCACTTCCCAGTCCCACGAGTTGGTTCAAACTGCCTAAGGCTTTTGTTAAGATGAACTATGATGGTGACTCCAAAGGTAATCCCAGACCAGCCGGGTACGGTATTTTCCTTAGGAATGATCAAGGTGAAATAATCCACAGTTTCACAGGAAGCATTGGTGTGGACACCAATAATGTGGTAGAGCTTTGGGCTCTAGCACATGGCATCCAACTGGAAATTAGGATGAATATAACACAAATCATGGTGGAAGGAGACTCTTTTGTGGCCTACAGGCCATTCTCTAAACTTCTTCAAGGCACATCAATGGAAAAGGATTCATCCAGCTGGCTCCTTCTCAGCCTACTGGAAACTCTTTATCTTCTTCCTTCTAACCATCTGGCCCTTATCCCCTCACACATCAAGTGTACTACTAACAAGGTGGTTGACATATTAGCCAATAAGTGAGTGGAATGCACGGGTGATGAGTTTCAATATTCTGCCACGCAAGAGGGGCAGGACCCCATCTAGTTGGCATGCACGAAAGAGGCGACCTTGGACAGAGCTCCCTTGATTAAAAAGACTTCACCCTCATAATGCGCTCGTACAAATGGAGAAATAGGATGACAACAACCACATGCAAACACATGTGAATTTACTTAGCCATTAGTACCATTCATGTCGGCACTTATAACAATTATATGTCATTGATCCCTCGCATAAATCTCTAGGAGAGAGCGGTTATCCTAATTTGGAAACCCCCTGTGTGCATTCATGCAGTTGGGCTCTCGATACGAAGGATCGTCGGCATTCAATGGGTTCAGTCGTTAATAGGACGAGTCGTATAGGTTCTAATCATCAGGGGTTTTATGGACATTTAAGGTTACACGATTTGGCAGATCCTGCGGTCCAGACGCATTCACTCCTCACCATTTACGGGAATGGAAAGAAGGAGTGAAAGCTCTACTTATTCGCCAATGTCGACACCTTCCTCCCATTTATTCTTCATGTTGTTGTTTGCACTTTCATCATATGCTTTTCCTCCTCACACTTACGTTCAAGATCTTGCACCATAGTGATGGCTCATGAAGGCAACAACTCTAATGGAAAGAAGGTCGGATTTTGTGAGTAAACAGGGAACAGTTGCGCGTAGTGTGAGCTGCATGGATGTATAGAGCCACCATACCACTGGGCATCCAGGAGGAAATTGAGAGTAAGGAAGCGGTCATGTGGCACAACCTGGATAAAGCCAAGCCCCTGGAGGATTTTGTTGTCTTAGAAGCTTGGATACAAGACCTCGGTTCATCCCAAACTAGGAACACTTTGTATGAGAAATCTCTTTCGTTATACTAGATCGTCAAGGGTCTTCTTGGGAAAGTTCTCACGGAGAAAGCTGAGAAGGAGCGAGAGGAAGCAATTCCCGCAGAATTCTGGAGGGAACTCTACCAGAATGTTCGCTTTACACACATGAAAATTGACACCATGGCTAAGAAAATGGAGATTCCTTTCTTCCCGAAGGCCAATGAAGCTAGCACCTAGTTCGGTTCAAGTAATGCAACTTCGTCGAAGGATGACATCGACAAGCAAGTTCCATAGTTTTTATTGGTTTCAATACAGTCACTTAAAATGCTAAAGTTTTCTAATCCTTTGATAGCACACAACTCCTTTAGTGCGTTGATTTTGGTTATTAGCACAGTTCTTTCAGAAGTTTCAGACATGTTTCTTAATACAATATCTTACAACCTTGTTTTCTCCTTCCGGGAGAGGGGTTTTAAGTCTTTTTGGATGACTGTAATTATACTTTGGTCTCTTGGTAATTTTTGTAAAACTATAAAGACTCTTATGTCTCAATGGTCGGATTTCCTTGTTTTCTCCTTCGAGAAAGGGGAGTTTTGGTTGACAAGACAGTCAAATATTCGCTCTATATACTCTGCAGCTTATATCAATATATAATTTTTCTTACTTATAAATAAAAAGAGTCAAAATATAATAAAAGCAAAATCATCACACTAACTTTGTGTGTTGGACTATAATACTGTATAAACATGAAAGCCATTAAATTAATGAATCAAAAGATGATAAAAGCAAAATCATCACACTAGCTTTGTGTGTGGGACTACAATACATTATAAGCATGAAAGCCATTAAAGAGTCAAAAGATAATAAAAGCAAAATCATTACACTAACTTTGTGTGTCGGATAGCACTTTGGCATGCATATTTATGGTTCTATATTGATTGTAACAAACATTTATGTGCCCCTTCTTATTGTGTACTGTAAAGAGAATGCGTAGACAAGACGCGTTATGGAGGACTTCTGAACATGAGAACCATGCAATGCTCGTTGTATTTTTTCAAACAATGCTTCCTAATGTCAAGGTTTGTAGATTTGCATATTCTGATTATTATTTTTTTCAGGATATATATAACTGAATAAATTTCATGGTTTGTAGATTTCCATATTAGTTTTATTATTATTATTATATATATATATATGCAAAATTTCAACAGTTGGTTTTATAGAATAGCTAAAAATAATAAAATTATGTATCTTAATTATTCAAATAATTTTTAGATGGTTATATTTTAATTTCGACATTCCAAGCTTTTTTGCATCTTGTTCCTTTGTTCCTTTTATTTGTGATTGAAATGATTTAGGAGATATTCTTTACATCACTCTATAAATCATCAAACAATTCATGAAATATGGACAACATATTTTTAAATAAAAATTCAAATATGGGTATTTACAACCATGAATTTCCTAAAATATTGTTTTTATCAATTCAAATTGAAAACATTTAGTAGAGAATCGGAATTTATCATTTTGGATTACAAATTTGAGGCTCACAAACAAAAACTATGGGTAATAGATTCATCTCGAATGTGTGAATGTTGTTTTGGAATTGACAAAATGCAAAAAAAAATTGTTGGACTAGCTTTGTATAGAGACTTGTTTGCAGCTTGTAGAGAGGAGGAAAAACTTCCAACAAGTGGTTTAGGGATGTTTGGTGATCACAGAATTGTTTCTTTTTTTTGTTCTTAATTTTTTGATTGTCCTTAATCTTCACATTATGAACATGATGATTATAATAAACTAGTGCAACCACTTAATTTGTGGCTGGTGAACACTAATAGGCCACAAGTTAAGTACCACAAAAAGTTATATGTTAGGAGTTATCCATGCATTCATGCATCAACCATCAATTATATTTTTTGTTCTTTTTTTTATCTCTCACATTCTTCTAGTTATCTTCCATGAACAGTTGGTTATCCATTCATCAACTACGAGTTATCCATGCATCCACTACCAATTATCCATTCATGAGCTACCCCTTATTTTTATTTTTATTTTATAATTGTTAATTTTGAATTTTGAACGACTGCCATAAAATCAATTTGGACAGTACACTTATCTCATCCTCATACAATCCTAGAAAAGCATAGATTGTAGTCCACCCCAAATTCTATTAGCAGAGCCACTTAATTTGTGGATGGTGAACACAGATATGTCACAAGTTAAGTGTTTACGAACTCCCTATTATCGGTGTAAAAATAAAATTGCCTATCGGCGTAAAAATTGTTTAAATTAAAAACAAATATATTATAAATTAACTATATTCTTCAAATTGAGTTTGTTTGACTCTGTGAATGCACGGACATGAGCAATGTAAGTTTATTTCCTTTTCTTGCTCTTAATCTTTTGAATATCCTTAATCTTAAAATTATGAACATGATGATGATAATAAAAAATAGTTTAAATTAAAAACAAATATATTATAAATGAATGTTATTAGTCTCTGTCGTAGTACTATTGTTTTCGGTTTTTTCATTATTTTTATGGAATGATATTTAATTTTTGAACATGCCTAAACTGTAACTATAGTTTTGGTTTTTTATTTTTATTTTTTATATTTATTCTAATTTATATTGATATTTTTTCAAACGTTGATTGGTGCCATACCATAAAAATAAGGATTAAATAAATAGAGAAAAAAGTAAAACTCATATATAAAGCCAAGGAGAAAAGTATATGTTCCCTTATCTCATGAGCTAGAGGCTCCACAAAAACAGTTGGGCGCTCCATCCAAATAGATGGTCGCACCTCTTAGCGAATTAGAAAATTACTGAGAACCTCTTAGCAAATTAGAAAATTACTGATTTTTGTAACTAGGCATGCCTCATAATTAGTTGAGGAATTTGTTGCTTTATGGCTAAGTGCTCCACGTAGTTAGCTAGGTGCATATTTTTGTAATTGTTGTGTGTATGGTTCATCTTTGGAGTGGGCTTAGTAATTTCTATTTTGGCATGGTGTTATTCCTATTTTTCTTTTTGGTAAGTCTGCTTATTTTCAGGCAAGGCACAATCATGTAAGTCTGCTTCTTTTTTACTCTGGTAAGGCATGAATATACATTACCTGCATTCCCCATAACATTTACTATGGATGAGTTATATGTTTTGCTTTACAAATGCTCTAAATGCTTTGTTTCAGTGGATTCTATTATAGTGGACGTGAAAGAGGGAAAGATAACCATGGTTGAAGAAGCAGTTCTTGTGCGTATTGCTACAAAACTTAGGAAATTCGGGTATAGAGATCGAGTATTCCACTGTCTAAACTAAATTGTGATGTAATATTCGTTGTCCTTAAATGATCCCATCAAACTGTATTAGTTCTAGTTACTATTACCATCCAAGAAAGGCATCCCTATTGTTCCGTCTTAGATGTACTTGCTGACCATTTTCTATTTGGTATTGACTTCAAATAGAGATCATTAAAAAGGTATATAATTTTAATGATTAAAATGGATGAAATGTAATGGTAAAGAATTTCAATTTCATATTGAATATATTGTATCTTGAACTCGTGAGACTATAAACTGATGACATGAAATAGTACTAAAGTATTGTAAATACTTTGCATTATTATAAACAAATTTTATTATCATGGTTATTGTATGTTATGAATATTTATTTTTGAAAAGAAAACTTAATTTAAAAGAATTAAGAAAGTAGAATCCATAACACAACATAATATATTTTTCCAATTAAATTAATATGTAAGCCTATCATAATTTTACCACAAGAGATTCAGTGTATATACCTTCATTTTGGTAGTTTTTATTTTTGTTGGCTGAAATGTGTTGCTAACTGTTTTATTCTCTTATTGTTGATATGTTCAAACTGCCTAAAATGTGTTGCTAACTATTTTATTCTCTTATTGTTGATATGTTGAAACTGGAGTGCAGTGTTCAGTTACGAGGATGATGCCTGAAATGTGTTGCTAACTATTTTATTCTCTTATTGTTGATATGTTCAAACTAGAATGTAGTGTTCAGCTATGAGGATGATGCCTGAAATGTGTTGCTAATTGTTTTATTCTCTTATTGTTGATATGTTCAGACTAGAATGTCGTGTTCAGCTATGAGGATGATGCCTAAAATGTGTTGCTAATTGTTTTATTCTCTTATTGTTGATATGTTCAGATTGGAATGCAGTTCTCAGCTACTAAATCCAAGATATATGTAGAAAATCCTCTTTTGTATTTAATAAATGGATGATGGTTTGATATTTGGTTTCATAATGCAAGTTATTTTTTGGACTCGGGCACTTAGCTTCCTCTATTTGATCTATTTTGTATGAGTTTGTTTTGTTTGTTTTGAAATTTATTCCCATCTTTGTAAAGTGAACTCCGCCATCAATATTACTATCTAAGTTATTTGACACTTAAAATTCAAAATATTTTTACTGTAACCACCTTTACGTACACACCATGTAAGCTCTTCCTGTACTTCTTGCAGCGGTGGAATTAATGGCCATGCTACAACAATATTGCTGGATGGACAAAAATCAAAGATTATTGAACCTTAATTCAAGTTTGAAACTCAAGACAAAATCTATGTAAAACCAGACAGAAAGATCCTTACACATGGCATATTCACCCCTGGAAAATAATGTTGCCATTATTATTAAGCCTTACGGATCAAATTCCTTACATAGAATGGAATTTGAAATCTAGTGGATCATAAACTATTGGTGAAGGGTAACTCAAGGCATTAAAACAGAAGCGTAACTTGGTAAAAGATCCTTTCTGGAAAACGATTTGGAAAATTGTATTGTTTATGTGGGTGGCCGCAAAACGAAAGCTTATCTTAGAAGGAAAGAGGCATGCAAGTTCCCACCAACTGCAATGCATGTTGTGTACTTGAAAGAAGACTCGACTCACATCTATATACAATACTCGGTTGCCATGAAATATGTACTCTGGAGAAGTTAGGCTCGGTAGTTCAACAAACCTCACTCTCTTGTCTGAGTTAGTATATAAAACTATGAATGGTCAAGAGTTTACAGGTTTTCTAGGATAATGAAGAAAATTTGGAATATCAGTCCAACCATTATCCTCTAGGGACTATGCAAAGCCATGAATTGGAAGTTTTTTGAAGACAAACTCATCATCCTAAATAATTGGGTTGAGGGGATTTCAAGACAAAGTCCATCTTTCACTCTAAATAATCAAAAAAATTGTAAACATATAAGCAATTTATTTAAGAGATTTATATTAAAATATATACCATTTATAATAATAAATTCTATTGATATAACAATAAATTTTAAAGACTATAATAATTCTTTTTTATATTATAGAAAACATTTTCTACTATTACACTATTATAATTTTATTATTTAATTATCATTTAATAAACAACATTATTTCTTTGTACATCCAAAGAAAATGAAAGACATCCCATCTCACTTATAGAGGAAAGGTGTCACAGCCACGACTTGCACCCACTTCTCTGTGGTCTGTCGGGATGTGCGGCACTTCCTGGTGACTACCCAAGGGCATGTCCAACTCAGGAGTCTTCCAGCAGACCATGCCTAAACCAACCTTGCAGAACAATTAAACGCTTGTCTCATTATTCAATTTTATTTATTAAACGTGTATGTTCCTACAACATTCCATACTTAGCCAATAGCACATGTATTCAGTTAACAAGTAAACACAAGAGACAAAATATGATGGGTGGGGCAGCCCAACAAACCAACCCCGTTTTATATATATATGAAGATGGCATAATTACAACAGATTACAAAGGAGGGAGTGCCACAGGTAACCTCCCACTTTGTGAGCCTAACAAGCTTCCACCAAGAAGATACAAGACTTAAGCAAATTTGCTTGCAAACTTCCTTCACTATTACAGACACCCAATGAGAACCATGTTGCCACTGTGTTGCAGATCACCTGAGGATCTACAGCGATTGTGTTGCGGATACCACTAGCCTGCCTCTCTGCCTTCACATGTCCCCAATCCAAATTCTATTGGAGTGCAGGCTTGTTGTTGCAGCAACATCCCCCCAAAAAATTTTGTAGATATTAGGGCCCCTCCTTTTATTTTCCTAGAAAGACTGCCTAAAAAAGTTAAGTCTCCTTTGAAAACTTTTTGAACTTAGTTTTGTTTCAACTGAGGAATCTGTTTTAAAATTGAAGTTTTTCTTCTAAGTCAAAACTCACAATTCTTTCCCGAAACTGTAGAAGAACTCAAAAATCTCTCCCGAAACGGCGGAAGAACTTGGGATGTTCACCCGCAACTACGGAAAGACTTAAAGTTTCTCCCCGAAACAGCGAAAGCTCTTGAATGTTCTTTGGACTTCGGAAGAACTCAAAAAGTCTTTCCGAAATGGCAGAAACACTTGCAAAGTTTTGCCGCAACGAGCGCCCTTTCACCAAGTCCCTGGGCCATCCACTTTGCAGAAAATACTTACCAAACTCCTTCGTCATTTGCGGAAGAACTTACCAAGTCTTTTCGCAACGGCGGAACGACTCAAGAATTTACGCCGCGATAAACTTTCGGGAGAGTCAATTTCGGAAGAACTCACAAAGTCCTCCCGAAACGACGGAATAACTCACGAACTTGCACCGCAAAAGTCTCTTAGCTCGACGACTCCGGAACAACTCACCAAAACTTTCCGCCAATACGGAGCGTCTTTCTCATCTCTCCCGCAATAAGCGAATGCCTCGCCAAGTCTCCCGCCCTTCGAGAGGAACTCATGAGTTCTGGCCACAACTGCGGACAAAACTCACGAGTCCTTGCAGCAATTGGTGGTCATGCTTAAATGCCAAACAAGGTTGAAAAGACCACGCTATACGAACATTAAACCCCGTTTTAATGTCGCACCCACCTGATTAAATGACTGCACGTATCAAGCTTTATATAAGGGCGGTGGGGTTTATTGTCCCCATTGTTAGTTTTTTATTCGAAGAACGTCGTTTGGGAGATTGCGTCGTTTTGCTCCAGCTCAGTGCATTCACCACCGTGTCAACCTCGCTCCACCACTGTTTCGTCTCCAGGTAGGTGTTTTTACCGTTATCTTTGTCTTATCTATATGTTGAGGTTTTCCTGGGTGTTTTCCGTTTCATTACGTGGCCGGTAGGCACTCGTAGACACAGATTTGTTTCAAAGACTGCCTTTTGATTAAGTTAGCTTAGGCACTTGCATATCATTTTAACCATAAAAATAAAAAAGAACGGTGGATTGGGCCATAACCGGTGTAATTGAAGCAAATCTCCAAATCTGACGGTAGCCGGAACCGCTAACCAGACAGATTCCCCATACCAAATGGTGGACAATCTAATTAGGATAGTCTACCGAGGAGAATCCCTTTCTGCTTGATGCTGCGATCTTCGGGGCATCAACAGTTTTTGGCGCTAGAAGGAGAACCTAAAGTGCATGTCTAATAAAGGAAAATCTCCCACTGTCAAAAATGTTACTGAAAACCCGCTTAAAACAGGAATTTCAGATAGCCCAAATCTTGAAGTAGCAAATCAAGAAAACCCCATCTCTGATTCTAAACCTCAAGAAGTATTGTATGATGTGCCTTTTGCAGAAATAGAAGATTTAAGGAGACATACACAACCATATGTTAGACAACTAGGTGGTTTAAGCGCAGTAAATTTTCTCCCTAGGAAAAGTACTCCTAGAAAAGAACGACAGTACACCCGTGATTCGATTCTTGTGCAGAATTTTGAAGAACTTGTGAATTTAACTATGGAAGAAATTGCAGAACCCCTGAACAAAGTCGATCGTGAAAACCCAGAAAATCTTTCAGATTTAGAAAATCTTGGAGAACTTGTTACTCCAAAGAACACTCCATTTAATTCACCACACAATTCTCCACCTGATTCTCCACATAGAGACATGGTTGTACCTGCTTGGAGAGCGAGGGGAGCATTGAATCTAGCTAGGCCATTCCACAATCTGCCTAAAAATCCAGAGAAAGTCTTGCCTAAATTTGACCCAGGAAAAGCCATTTCTGCTGAAGATCATCTCAAGAGTTTTTATTTAGCCCTAAATCTTTTAAATGTACAGCATGAAGATGTAGTTTGTAGGCTTTTCCATACACATTTGAACCGAAAGTTTCTTCCTGATATTTTAGCTTACAACCTAGCTCGATTTCCACCCGGGATGAATTTGAAACATGTTTCTTAAAGAAGTATGGAAATCAAAAGACTGTAGCTACACTCATGAAAGAATTATTGTCCATGAAAATGGAAAAGAAAGAAAAGGTTCAAGACTTTAACCAAAGATTCACAATACTTTTAAATAATTTCAGCGAAGCAAATAAACCAGCAGAGGAATCTTTGGTTGAATATTATACAATAGCTCTTGAAGGGCCTATAGCAATGTTCGTTAAAATATCTAAGAAAACCACCCTGATAGAAAATTTTGAAGAAGCTAGAAAGGTGGAAGAAGAAGCAGACAGCATTGCTAAACATGCCTTAGATGCAGAGACAAAACCAGCAGCTAGTAAAAAAACCTTGCTGCTCACCAGAAATAAAGAAGAGTCATCAACAGACATGGAGAACGTAGTTAAGATGATGCAGAAGTTGTCCAATAAAATTGTAGATCTTGAGAAAGATAAAGCTGCTAGTACATCTAGGAAACCTTTCAAGTGATTCTACAAGAAGAGATAAGACAGCGATCAACCTCATCCACCTATGAACACTTCCCCTGTTTTAAATCTCGACGAGATAGGGATGGAAAACTTCTACACCTTTCATCAAGAACCGCACTCGGAAAAGAGCTGCCCTCAATGGATTAACTCTATGAGTTTAGTCATGAACCAAATGCTGGATCCACAGATTCCAGATCAAGACGATCCTCCAGAGGAATCGAGCCCTGAGATAGAGGAACCATCCCCAAACACCACTATGGTGTTGTGGGATTGGGTACCTTTAACTGAATTGGTAGAAGAAGATCCCGTGGAAAGCTCAGTCTCTGCTGTAAACATTAACACTCGCAGTAAAGGTCCCATTTCAGATCCTGTGCCAAGCTCGACTATTCCCAAGCCTAAAATTTCAAAAGAACTACCTAGAATACATATAACGATCATTCCACCACAACCTAAAGCTAACCCAACAGCGGCCAAGCAGCCAAGCATTGACACCACAGTTCAACAATCGAAGGTCACGATGAATAAGACAGACCATCCAACTAGAATTGTAAAAGAATCTGATATAGGATATGACATTATTGAAGATATAAAGAAAGTAAAAGCAAATGTATCAATATTCGATATGTGTAGTTTGCCTCAGCAACGAGACAAGTTGTTGCATGCTCTTCAATCCCATACAACACTCCATTAACAGATATTCAAGAAGATCCTGAAATTAATGAGGCTAGTATTGGCGGGAAATCCAAATCTCAGACTTTGTCGTTTCTTTTAACTTTCAAAAATTTTAATCACAATTTTCACAATTGTCTGGTAGATTCTGGAGCATCTTCAAATGTCATGCCATTATCAATCTATAAAAAAATTAATGGGCAACCAATTCCATCTCCTACCCAAATTATTCAGGTGGATAGGACTGCTGTCAAAGTTATTGGGGAAATGAAAGATGTCCTCATTAGGTTGTCAGTAGATTCTAGAGTTTGTCATTTCATTGAAATAATGGTAGTTGATATTCCTGAAGCCTATGGTTTGATCCTAAGTAGAGGCTGGTCCACAAAGTTGAATGGTTACTTTGCAACTGATTGGTCCCATTTGTGGTTGCCTTATCAAAACAGACAGAATCAGATCAAGGTCCTGAGAGAACCGCACATGAAACAAAATGTAACTCAACTAGAAGGAAAGAATGAGGCTGTAGCCTTCTCATCCTCAGTTTTGGGAAATTATTTCTTACAAATGGATCCGGGTAAACTAGAAATATGAAAGAAATATGAATACATAGTGTAGAAATTCATGAAGACTGTGTAAACTATAATTCTATCTATAAATTAATTTCCTATACATAAAATGCTGGTGTAGTAATTATAATGAAAATGTGTGTGAGTGAAAAATATGCATATGATATCTGTGTGAAAAACTATTGTTTTCCAGCTTATTATCAAGAATATTTTATTCAATGTTAACAGTATTAAAACCATGTATAGTGTATAATTCATCTATCTTTCATGGATATAATGTATGCGTTATGATTGCAAGAATTATTTAATTGACTAATTATTATAAAAATGAGAAAATATTATATATATTAAATATTATACAGACCCTCTACAATTAGTTAACTTAAGAACAGAAACTGATGCATACCAGATTATTATCTAGCTATCGAATTCAATGGCACAATTTTCCTATCTTCTATTCTATTTTAATTTGCATGTCTCTACTAGAGTACGATGCTGCCAAATAGCATGTAGAAAAATGGGGATATTGATTTATCAATTCATCTTTGCCATTAAACTTAAACATTCAGACTTAAAACAATTCTAGGATTAGATTTTTCTTTCAAAAACAGAAACACGGAAAATACTGTTTAAACATAACAGAATTAAATAAGTAGGAAATTGTAGAACCTGATTAAAAACTTGTAGAGCAACAAACAACTCAGGAAGACCGTTCCACCCAACCAAACTCCTGAAAACAGTCAAATACTGTCTTAGGACCCCCGAGCCTGTTCGTTGAACCACCAGGAGGAAGAAGCTTCAGGAATATGGACTTCTTCTTGTTGTAGTAATCTTCTTAATCTTCAATAGGTAGCAGTCCAAAAGACTTGCTCCTAAAACTCTGTTTCCCTTCAATAATAAGAAAAAACTCAGTTTTCAATCACCACTAATCTCCCTTATTCGAACCTCTCTTGAAATCACCTGATTTGCAAGAGGAAAACATTCTGCAGAAATGTTGATTAAGGGCTGCCTGCCCAATTCGAATTTGCCTTTATAGGATGCCTAGGCCTTTTCAGATGTTACTCGGTCATTAAATGAGCTGCCTTCTCACTCCCTCCACCTGGGGGATAATGCCCTATTTAAGGGGAAGTTGTCCCATAACCAACAGTTAGTGGTGTGATGTAACTGGTGCCATGTGTCCCATTCCTTCCAACTTTCATTCCTCCTAGTGGGTCAGTGAGCACTCATTCAACAATCCTCCTGAGTGTTTGTCTCCTAATTAATTTATTTAAATAATAATATGCAGTAATTACATTCATCCATGATCAAAACTGATCATAATTACAAAACTTGTAATTAATTTTAACATAAAGTATTTTTGCAAATAAATAATAATGTTCAGAAATTTGGGTAGGTGACATGTAACATGTAACGTTTGTCGAACATAATAAAATGTAAAAAGTAATAATATGATGGAGATCTTGTAACGGATGTAACATGTAACATGTAATGTTTTTCGAACATAATAAAATGTAAAAATTAATAGTATGAGGGAGATCTTGTAACCGATGTAACATGTAACGTTTATCGAACATAATAAAATGTAAAAAGTAATAGTATGAGGGAGATCTTGTAATGGATGTAACATGTAACATGTAACATTTGTCGAACATAATAAAATGTAAAAAGTAATAGATGTAAAAAAGTAATAGTATGAGGGAGATCTTGTAACGGATGTAACATGTAACGTTTGTAAAATGTAAAAAGTAATAAAATGTAAAAAGTAATATATTATGATATATTAGGTCGGCCATTAATAAATAAAACGACGTGTTTTTTCGTTTGAAAAACACCTTCGAAATCAATGGCTATATAAGAAATCAAAACAACATTAAAAAATATAGAAAAAATTAAATTGTTGTGTAATCTGCAACAGTAACGAAGAGAGAATTGGATCCACTAACGAACAGGTAATTTAATTTAGCTCTCCACTCTCACGCAGGAAGACCTCCCCTCCTCCACTCTGCAGCTCCAGCTCCAGCTTCCCTCCTCCCCTCCTCCTGCGCAGCCCTCCCTTCCCTCTTGTCCTCCTCCACCGCATCCCTCCCTCCCGTCCACCTCCACCACATCCCTCCACTAGCAACCCTCCCCTCCTCCTCCTGCGCAGCCCTCCCCTCCTCCTCCTCCTCCTCTGCAGCTCTTCCAACCCACCTCCTACGTCCACTGCTTTCCCTCCCGTCCACCTCCACCGCTGTCCCTCCCATCCTCCTCCCTCCCGTCCACCTCCACCGCAACCCCGTCACCAATTTAAAACTATATAAATTTATTGAAGTTATATTTATGGCGAAAATATAGTTTTAATTTATATTTAAATTTATCTTTATTTGTATGTTGTTATCAAGTTGCGATAGAGTTGCATCAAAAGCATTCATGGCCCTCCTCAGTCATGTTCGTAAGAACGAGAGGATGATCATGGCTGAAATGCACAAGTTGTTGCATCTCCAAATCTGACTTTGCCATTGGAAATTATGTTCTCTTCTTTCTCGCGGACGATCAGTGAATTCTGGCCAGACTTCCTTCAGATTCATAATATGGTCTTCATGGTTTTAGATTGTCAAGAATGGAGAGCATTGTCCAAGAAGCATCTTGCAACTTTGACGGATAATTGGGTTAGGCCAGCTACATTACATCACCTTTTCATTCTAATCTTAATTAAATTTATCGAGGACACAAATTCACGTTTCCTTATGAATGTCCAGGAGTCCAAACAAATTAATAATAATAACTTCAAGTTTATAGTATTAAAAACTTTTATTCCAGTGACATCCATATCTAAACCAAAGAATCCAAGCATCCTTCGACGTAGCTGCAGTTAAGAAAATACTTATCTAATTGTTCTAAAATATTCTAAAAATTACTTATATTAAACGAAAAGCTAGCTTAATCTTGACTGGCAAAGTTGACCTCAACTAGAATAATTTAGGTTATGTCCCATAAGTTCATTTCGAATAAAATTAGTTTATATTAAATAACTAAAACCTAGCTTAATCTAGCTTAATCTAGCCCGGTGGAAGTTGACCTCAAATACAATAAACAGTAATGTATTTTTTGCATATGTTGATTTGGAATAAAAATTGTTTAAATTAATTTAATAAAATCTAGCTTAATCTTAGGAACAAGAAGTTGACTTCGAATGTAAGCACTAATAAAATTTGTACTGACTTTTTTAAATATAAATTTAAATTAAATTTAATATTAACATTTTATTTAAATTTATATTTAAAAAATTTAGAATTAATCTTTAATATTAATTCTAAATATTAACATTAAATTAATCTTTAATATTAACATTTAATTTATATTTATATTTAAATTAAAATATATATTAATATTTACATATAAGTATATAAGTTTTTTACTATGTATAATAAGAACTGCATGTGGTATAGTGGTAAGGGTGTTGGGATAATGGGCGTGAGGTCCAAGGTTTAATCCTCCCAAATCACCTACTTTTTAAAAAAAAATATAGAATTTCGTAAATATATTGAATTTCATGTAAAGTGAGTATCGAGAGAAAGGAGACGCATTGATTTTAGTGAGTAAAGTGTAGATGTTATTCTGTGGACGCATTGATTTCAGTGTATGGACGCATTGATTTCAGTGTATGGATGCATAGATTTTTGTGTGTGGATGCATTGATTTCAGTGTATGGATGCATAGATTTCAATGTATGGGCGCATTGATTTCAATGTATGGACGCATAAATTTATGTGGATGCATTGATTTCAGTGTATGGACGCATAGATTTCAGTGATATAGAGTCTAAACTAGAAATGGAAGATCTGCATGCGGAAGATGATATGAGACAAACTGGCGAAGAACCAAAAAAACAGAACGTCGAACGTCGTAAAACATATCAAGGAAGAAAATCATACGAAATGACAACAAAAGAACGAGAAGAAGGCTTGAAACGAAAAGCAGAAGAACAAAAAGAATTTCGAAAAAGGAAGTTGGACGAAATGACAGCAGAAGAACGAGAAGAATGAAGAAAACAAAACGCAAAGAGGGATCAAAACACAGATAAAAAAAAAATTGAAAAAAAAAGTTAGGTGAATTGACATCAGAAGAACGAGAAGAACAAAGAAAACGAAACGTTGATCGACAAAGAGCGTATCGAGAGAGAAAGTTGAAGCAATTTACTTAATCCTTAATCCTTATTACTTACATTATGATAATTCTTGTAAATGTATTTGTGTTTTCAACTTAACCTGTTCCTTACAATGTTGATCAAACTCTAGTTTTGTGTCACCGCCCACGTCTGAAACCAGCCTAGATCCAAATCCTAGGCTCTATCAAGTGTCGAGAGGGATCAAATCTCCCGAGGTGCAAACCTCTTCTTAGGTATTGCACTCAAGGAGCTTTTCGAGGAGAGGTTTGCACCTCAGGAGATTTGATCCCTCTCGGTGCTTGATAGAGCCTAGGATTTGGATCTATGCTGGTATATATATATACATATACATATACATATATACATTGTGATGGTTTCCCTAAAGAGGTAGCGTTTCAAAGGTTTTATGAGGTTAACGGATAGGTGATCCATTGGGATAACTAAAGGGGGCTATGTTTCCTAAATAAAAGAGCGTTTCCAGGAGCTTTGTGACGTGTGATATACCAACCCATATAGAGGGGTATTCTAGTTAAATAGAAGGGTATTCCAAGCGTTATTACACATATAAATTTTAGTTCACCCACCTAAATGAAATGATCCAAAATAGAGGAGTCGTGTTCCCTAAATAGAAGAGTTTAAAATCCATTTCTTGAAGAGATAAGTTCCACTAGCCTAGTAACTGCAAGCGTTATTACATATATAAAATGGAACCTTGCTTTAATAATTGAAGTGCGTCCCTAGCCTAAATATAAGGGGGTGAGTCGAGGTTACCAAAAACAAAGAGTTGTTAAAGCGTCTTATTCCCTTAGTAGATAAGTTTCCCCCCGTCTAGCCTATACTATCCTATAAGAGCATTATTACATATATAAATAAAAGGTTCATCCATCAATAATCGATACTAAAAAGGTAAGCATGTAGGTCATGAGGTTGAAGGAAGGCACAGTGTGTTATAACATGTGTTATTACATATATAAATAATGGTTATTGCCTAAGAAAGATATATATTTAAGTGATCATTTTGAGATCAAAATCCACTAGCATAATGACATATATAAAGAATGACCAGTCACGGTACTGGTAGAATAAAATGGAGCAATGGTGCTATCTCCTTAAACAAGCACAAAAAACAAACAAACAACGGAGTTGTAGGGCTCCAACTGAAAAATGTATAAGCATTCCTGTCAGAGTGCACTTGTCACTTCGCATTCCTTTCAGGGGGGGTTGCTTCAGGACTTCTCACCTTTCAGTTGACGGGGGGGACATTGATGAGGTTGTCGACTTCAAGTTTTGAAGTCTACTTTTGAGGATTGTTTACAGGTTATCGTGATTGAGGATGGATTATGGTTTCAGGATGATGGATTTAAGATTGATGTTTGATGACTTTGGATTATAGATAGTACCAGTGATTCACCTGGTTTACTACTCACATGAATTTTATGGATACATGTTTTGGATACAATTTATGGATGCCTTTTGACACTTTTTCTGTCAACTGATTATTGACGGGTTTTTATGTGTCGTTTTTTAGAGATTTTTTGTGAACTTATTTGTTCACTTATAGGGATGATCTTCGGATCTTGCATCTTTGCTTAGTGCATTCAAATTTGTCAGGCATTTTTCAGGTTATGAGATGTGTTGGAATTTGAAGCCAACTCAGTTCTCTTCAAGGGTTTTTCTCTCATTGATTTTCAGGTTCACTTTAGTGAACATTTGCAAGTTGTCTAGCTCATTTGTTACACAATGAGTTTCAGAGTTGGTCTTGGCATCCATTTGGCACATTTTCAGACTTGGTGAATCTTCATCGACATGGACTTGATATCAGCTCTTGCACTAGTTTTTTGTTGCTAGCTGATACTTTTGTACGGACTTATGATTAGGGGGGATTGTTAGCAGTATTGTCCCTAATCATAAAGTCCCAATTACCTTACCATTACTTGACGGTTGAATGTAGTTATGTGTAAACATTGTATAAAAGTTATGTTCATGTGAATAATAAAATGAACGGCCTTATGCCCTCTTTTCTCCATCCTCTCTCTCAGTGTTTTTGATTTTCTAGTTTCTTTAATGTTTATCATGTTTTAAACCCCTCCGCCCCCCCCTGGCTGCCCATTTTTTCTAATGAGAATTGAACTTTTCAAGGCGGTTGTAAAACAACCGCCTACACAAATTCAATTCTCGTGACTTTTGGAGGGGTTTTAAAAAACCACCTCCAAAAGTTAAATTTTCATGAATTTTAGGGGGGGTTGAAAAAACCACCTCCAAAAGTTAAATTCTCATGGCATTTAGGGAAAGGGTTGTCAAAAAACCTCCTTCAAAAATATATTTAGTGGTGGTCTTTTTAAACCCCCCAAAAAGGCATGAGAATTGAACTTCTCAAGGCGACTGTTTAAAAATTGCCTCCAAAAGTTAAGTTCCCATGGCTTTTACAACACTGCCTTAAAAACCACATTTAGGGGGCGATCGTTTTACCCCCCCCAAAAAAAAAAAAAAATCATAAAAATCAAACTTTTAGAGGTGGTTGTTAAAAAACCACCTCCAAAAATTCAATTCTCTTGACTTTTAGGGGGGTTGTAAATGAACCACTTTAAAAAACACATTTAGGGGTGTTCGTTTTAAAACCCCCCTAAAAGTCATGAGAATCAAACTTTTAGAGGCGATTGTTAAAAAACCACCACCAAAAGTTCAATTTTCATGAATTTGTTTTTGGGGGGGGTTCAAAACCGCCCCAAAATCTCTAAAAAAACTCTAAGAGGTAGTTTTGGAAAGACCCTACAAGCCTAAACCCCCGCTAAAGGGGTAAATTGTTGTAGTGAAACCACATTACTCCACAAACCCTTCTTTGGGATATGCCTCCACACACACTTTGCAACCAAATCCTTTGCAACATGTGAATATATTTTAACTGTTGCCCCTCCCCAACAATCGCTTTTGGAAGGGCAATTTTCTTCCATATAACTAGAACAATACCTCATTTTTCTTTATCTCCTAACCATAGAAACCTAAAGTTGAGATTTATACTCTCCATGAGAACAAATTTTGGTATGTACGCAAGTGATGTATAGTATGTAGGGATGTCCTCTTTAACATATTTAACTAATAACAATCATCCACCCCAAGATAACCATATATTATACCAAGCCTTAATTCTTTCCTCCATTGTTAATATCAACTACTCCCAATTTTGGCTTAATGTCAAATCCTAAGTACTTCAAATGTCTGAAAGTCCATTTGGTAGTAACGAAATAGTTGAAAAATATATCTAATATCCTCTTCACAAATCCCACTGGAAGAAATTGTTGACTTTTCAATAATTATTTTCATTCTTGTAGTACTGCAGTACACTTCCAATATCTCCTTCAAAATTGTTGCATATCTTCTAGAACCATCACAGAATAACAAAATATCATCTAAAAACAACAAATGGGACAAATATAATGTTTTCCCTTCTTTTTTACCTTTAAAATTACTAAACCTCTTAGCCTCCATTAATGCCCCATTCAAACCATTAACCACAATGAGAAAGAGTAGAGGTGACAAAGGGCACCCTTACCTCAGCCCCCTCCTGAGCTTGAATAAAAGAGATGTGGAACCATTGATCAAAGCATAAAAAGATACAATCAACACATAATTCATAACCCAAATAACAAAAGAATCCCAAAAGTTGTTGTATCCCAATGTTTACTCCCTAAGTTCATTGGTTACTCCCTAAGTACATTACTTTGATTTTGTATTAAGTATTGGAACATTAGACACCATGGATAATAATTTTGTGCATGTAAATATGTTTTTCTTATTTTAAATTATCTCTACTTGGTTAAATTAGTAGAACCGAAGAAAAGAGAAGCCATAGTCTTGTTAGGAGGGGAAAGCTAACTTAGGAAACAAATATGAAAATCATTTTAATAATATAAAATCAAAAGGTTAATTCCTTTCAAACACCAACTGTTGTTGTGAGGTGTCTCTCTCACATTTAACCTAAAGAAAATGAATAAAATTAGAATCCTCTCAATACAAAAGAAGAGAGCAGTTGAGAAAAGACATAATTTCCCCCCTAAGAAAGAACAACCTTATAAAATAAAATCATATTAATACCCTTAACCAAAAAATAGAAAACAAATATCTCAAGAGAAGGAAGCGAGGAGCTATCAAGTGGGTATTTGCAGGAGCAAATGACCTAGTTTCAATTCCAAGTTCAAGTAGGTTCAAATGAAAAACTCTCTATGGCTATAGAGTGAAGCATCGGTAGTTCTGGTTGGCAAGGTTTACCCATTTGGAACATAAGACTGGAAAAAGATATGAGTTAGTAACAAAGACCATAACCCCTTTCAGGATTTCACTAATCCGAGCACTAAAAGATGTGTTAGGTGAACAAGTAAGGGTGTGTCTTCTGATTATCAAGGACTAAGTTAGTCTTGTTCAAAATTGTACTGGATTGAAAACCCTAAACTGGTAAAATATTTAGTCGGGTAGCTTAACCCCTAGAAGATTATGGCTTGGCTTGGGAGTGATTTAAAGGGTAGAAAGATAAAGTGGTCTTGTTGATCTATGAATGGGTGGTGGTTCGAGACTGTTCATTTGACATATTGGAAGAATTCCAAGAGGAATATATAAGTGAATATCTTGTCTTTCTTCATTATTTTTTTTTGATAAATTATGGAAAATATTTATGTATTTATCTTATGTTGGTTAATGGATAAGAATCTAAGTAATTTTAAGAGCGAGCACAACACTGGACATTGTGTTTGTCAACTTGTCATGTTGGGATCTCAAGTTCAAGTGAGGATGATGAAGCATAACCAGAAGAATACATTTATATTGCTTGTGCCAATGTTAGTGAAAAAGAAGTAGAAGATCAGGTCATGAGAACTGATGATAGTGCAGTATAATTTTATGTTTGTATGTTTCATTTTTGCCAAAAAATATTATGTCAGTTTGTTAAAGTTTATAGCAATGTAGTTACTCTAAGACATTTTGAAATAGTTTTCAAACTTTGGAGGACTTTAAAGGGTGTTGAAAGCACTGTGGGAAACACTGTCAGATATGCTTTGAATTACTATTTTGTACTCTTTGAAGTTGTTTTCCTTAGTTGTTTATAATACAAGGTAATCGTTTTTGTAAAAGAAAAAAAAGAATCTAAGTAATCAATGTTATTTACATAACAGAGATTTATGTGTTGATTTATTTGCATTTTGATTATTTATGTACATGGGCATCGAAAGATTAAATTCATGTATTATCTGGATGGAATTAGTAAAAGAATATTAAACCCTACGAGGCATTTATGGATGGGCACTTATCTCTAGGCAATGTACACATGTAAGACTGTGTTTTGTTCTTTTGGTTAAATTACATAAATGTTTTGTATTAGAGTGTTAGTACTTTAATAATATAAGTAACAATACATTTGTATTAATATGGATAGTTAAACAGAGATAAATGTCAAAAATAGATGTTTTAGTGTCATAGTTAAACAAGAGATTAACTCAGAATTTTAATTAGAAATCAAGAGGAAATTGGTAAACATACGGTGTTGAAACCTTTGTGTGGGTATAAAGAAAAGTCCCTAATACTTAAACGTAGAATCTTAAGGGACAAGAATAAAATTATTATACCTATAATAATATTGTTAAGGAAATATACACATATAGAAGCAAACATGCTTTACTATAACTAAGCCTACAGTCTCTGTATGGAAACAGAGCAAGTGTGTGTGTGTGTGTGTGTGTGCTAAGTGTAAATTAATTAAAATCCAACAAAGATATTGCAATAAGATACAAAATATACATACTATGTAAACCATATATACCTTGAAATGAAACTAGATCGATGGCCTTAACTACGAGCACATCAATATAACTTATACTCTATTTCTATCTCTTTGATTTGAAACAACAAGGAAATCGAATGAGTCATATAATCATGAAAAACAAGAGATGTACAAATGTGAGTAACATTGGAGATAATTGATTATCATGGTCACAATAATATATATAAAGAGAAAACAAAAAATGTATTCTCAATCCACATTCTTATAAAAACTATTATAACACAAACATTTTTCTAAATCAAATAATCCCCGTGATTTAATAATATCAAATGAGGGTTTTTAACAGAGTCTCCACACAATAAATTTCACTGCCCACAAAGGGCTTTACCAAATTTGAATATGGGCAGAAGTTCGACACCCATAGGGTTTATGAATTTCCAATGGCTTGAATATGAGCCAATTTCAAACCATACAAAGTCATAAGATAACTTATATGTGTTCCTTGATAACCAAAATCACAAGGTTACCATGATGCCCTCCTTCCCACTTTGATGCATCTACAAGAGCAACCGTGAAAGGGATGTTATAAACGAGATGTTGCAAGGAACCAAGAAGGGAACACAAAGTGCAAGGAGGTATAGATATTGAACTGTAGAGGGTGGAAGTCGTATACAACCCTGCATCCTGCACCATAACCATCGTAACAGATCAAAACAACCGTTGTATTAAAAATAAATGACAAAACCCAAGATAATAAACCGGTTGCTAGTATTCCTCTTACCCGAACCTTGAAGGAATAAAAGTTCATGGTAGCAATTCATGCTTAAATCCTAAGCCATGCATGAATGGTGGCATACTTCCTATACGCATATAAACATAAGAGAATAACTAAACACACACCACAGCTAGTAAAGCAATAAAACCCTTAACTACGAGATAAGAGTGAAACCACCGAAATACATTTTATCGTCATCAAGTTCACAAAGAGGAGAGAACAACAAATATTACTTGGTTATGAAGACAGGAGCTTGTTCTCCTCCCTATGGATTCGAGGTCGAACACCCTATATATTACAGAGCACAATGAGATGAGTTTCATCGTTATAGACCAAGGACAGTCTATAAATAAAATGATTTGAATAAAATAATTCTTGTTAACAATGGTGATTGAAATATATATATATATATATATATATACCCGTGGCGAATGATTCATCTCCCACTATGAGAAGTCTTCAATGCACTATCATTGGAACTGATGATTAGAGAGTTTCTCCATAAACCCTCACTATTACAAGAGAAAGGGTGTGACCTTCACAAGAAAAACCCTTATTCACAGCTATTGTAAAAGATAAACTAAACTCGATGTAATGTACCCAAACACGATTTAGGCACACTAACTCGAAAATTAGCAAACTTGGACTAGAATTTACATATTTTTTTCCACACACCTCTAGACCTTTCCTAATTTTTCCAAGCATGGGTTCAAGAGCATATACTGACTCTAGGAAATCAGATCTACATGACAGAAATCCTTACATATTAACTCAATTGATTTTCTTTGACAGTTTGCACTTTTCAGGATGCATCACACCTAGGAAAACCATTTGGACAAGCCAAATGATCGGAGGTAATTTTCCCAGGAATTGTGTCGAGATCCTTCCACTTCTGGTGAAACACTGGAAGAAACTATATAATAGAAAGGGTCTATATTTAAGTTATTAAAGTATCTATTCAACTTATAGACATCACAACAGAAGGAAACCCAAATAAATTCAAGACTAGGTGCAAAATCGAACTTTAGGAGGGTGAAATTGCAAAATTCCAAATGACTTCTAATGGCACCCAAGGCTCACAAATTTCATATTTGAGGCTCTGGATGGATCCAAATACATTCTAATTAACATTAGGGTCCTTAAACAAAGAATTGGAAGCGCTATTGATAACCAATCATAACATAACTTTAAAGGTGTTTACAATGTTGTACCACACGACAATTTATGCACATGAGATGGAACAATCTTGGATTGAAGTACATTGTCATTTTATTAATCATGTGCATACATGAGATACATGGTTGTAGCTTCATTTACAGCAACAAAATAGAAAATTAAGAGAGAATAGGAGACACAAAGAGCGCAGAGAGAGAGAAATAGAGATATTGGCTCAATACTAGGAATCCCCTACATACAAGCTTGATCCCCTTGGAGGGATTTCGCCTTCCAATCTACAAAAAAATTATGAGGAGTGTCTAATACCTGCTTCAAATTTACAATGATCCAATGGAAGCACTAGAACAACCACATGTGCGCCACCAACAACCACTAGAAACTAGCTAGGAAAACTCATTGAAATTGGAAGCTTGATGGCATTGGAGCACCATCACATCAACTAGAAGTCATGATACAATTCATAGGGGTCCACCTAACCTCCTATGCGACCTCTTGGGCCACCTATATATTTCCAACTCCCGAATTAAATAATTAACAATTAAATATTAAAATTTATGGACCTACATTACCTTTCTAATATTTAATTTAATTTAACATAATAATTATAGGCCAATTTAATTCCCGGATTAATTAATTTCCACTCAACCCATGCGAATATAATGGGCATAGTGGTGAACCATAGTGCTACCAAAATGGGGACATTACAATCCTCCCCTCCAAAAATTCGCTTGTCCTCAAGCAAGTGAAAATATGGATGATAAAGTACTTGTGCAATTTTCCACAAACTTATGCAAGCTTCTACATAAACCATTTGAACTTCATCTCCTTCATAGATGGCCCTTTTTGGAAATCTTGTATTGGTCATCCTTCGCCATCAACTCAAAATTGAACCATGTTGCTTAATGTATGCTCTTCTCATGAAAGGTGGTGAAGCCATAGGTGCATCAACCAAGCGAATGCCCATGCATGAAAATCCAGAATGGTCATAATGACAATAAGGAGATGTTTCTTGCAAAACCTTTTCTTCCAAGCAAATATGATGATGATGCCAAGGTGGAGATCAATTTTAGGAAGGTACTCAACCTTATGCTTCTCCATTCCTCTTGATAGGTGTCTCTGTCCCCCATACAAAGGTGTGAATTATCCAGTTGGAACAATGGAATCTCCCAGGGTCCCAAATGAACCTGAGAAGTGGGAAGTGTCTCATGCTTCCACCTCTACACTGCATAGTGTCAACACGAAAATTATTTAGAAGACTCCCAATCCACGAAGCAAGAAGATAGTGAGTCCATCCATCATATGATTTCCCATGTAGGAAACCAAACCAATGCTCCTCATGGATAGACTGTTGGAAATCAGGGCTAGCTTGTCCTTCAGGATCCCATTGTTCATGTTGCAATCTTCTTAATGTTTTGGTCACTTGGAGCAACTTGTCACTCCATAGTATATTAGGATACCATGGCCATATTGGAATTCCATCACTTCCCATCCTTTTGAAAAACAAAATTCCATTAGATCCAACAATGCTTGTATCTCTTTGTGTGCCAAGTGACTCCTTGCTTGCTTAGCTGCATCCAACATTCTATGAATGCAAGGTGATGGTGGTTCTCGTCCTACCATCTAAATGTACACCCAATCCTTGTATGCATATGTACTAAAACTATCCAAGGGCTGAAATACATACCCTTGCTACTGCTCACATGGTAAGACAATGTCAGTTAAACCAAAAAATTCATCTTAGAAGCAAAAAGAATCCTTACCAATGTGAGCAAGTTTTGCGCACCCTTGAGTTTCCATTGTTGTTATGTATCTATCCACCCAATCCATGGATGAATAAATAATTTGGCTTGTTGTTCCATATGAAATGTGATCAACCACCTCACTTAGAGCGAAGTTCTCCATCCTTAAGGGCAGCTCATGATCCTTCTACATCAAATCCAATGCTTGTCCATCATCCCCCATTATAGTGCTCTCCTTGAACACTTGCAATTCCGATTTTTCCTCATGTCCAAGCCTCACATGAGGATCCTCCATCAAAACATGTGTGTTACCAGCCATGTATGCTTGACTGGTAGTGGTGCAAGAGGAAGGATGTGATCCTCCCAACTCCATGTGCATGTTCTTTACTTCCATGGCATTATCTTCTGCATGCTTGAGTGTAGGATCCCGATCCATGAATAGTTTCAAGTAGGCTTATTTCATCTCTTCCAATGCTTCTTTTACGATGCACAATTGAACTCTAGTGAAACCTTCAATAATGCCTCTTTGCCTTTCCTCCAATTGAGTCCTCCACATAAGATCTTCAATAAGTTTGTGTGCACCATCCAATCTAACCAACACTTGCAACATCTTCTCTTCAGTGACTAAGAGTTGACTCTCTAAGTCATAAAATGGTACATCACACGGGGAGTCATGCATGTGAGCTCATATCTACTGCTTCAGCCCTTTAATTTTTTTCCTCCATTGGCATGGAACCATATTTAACACCTACATTTCGAATATTAGAATCAAAATATTCTACCTCCGTATCATTTGCATTTGAAATGGATGCTTCCTCATGGTAACACAAAGGCGTATGTCTACTATACAAATTAGAAATTTTATTATACCTTTGTGATTCAACTTCATCCTCTTCGTGGAGTGAATCGATGCAAGCATGCTCTTCCCCTGTGTGGTCCACAAAAGGACTCGAATCTGCCACTAATGATTCGCTTTGCTCCACATCCTCATGTGACTGGGAAGAGACTGAAATTTCAACCTCATTCTCCTCTTGGATTTCACAATAAAGTTGATTTGTCTTTTTCTCTTGCCCTTCAAGTGACTTGATGCATCTTGCTCCTTCGTAGCCTTAGGATCAAGATCCTTGGAATCTCTCCTTGAAGAAGATCCAAAAATTTTCTTTGTGATTGAAACAATGGCATCCAACGAAGCTTCACTTCCAATTCCCTTTTCTTCTTCCTTGCTTGGAGTGGTAGAACAAATTGATTTGCTTCTCTTTAATGATTCCTCATTTGCATTCTTAGGCCAGAATCCATACATGTAATAAATATAGTCTTTGAAAGAAAAATATTTACGTATCTCTTCCCTCAAAGCAAGATACTCCTGATAGCAGCAAGGCATGTTTTCACATGCTTCTATTATCCTTGATAAATCCCTTTTAATACTAGCCATCAGTGGTTTGGCCCTGCTATCCTCACTGTACATTTGGCCACAAAAGCAACCATCATCATCTCATGGTAGGCCTCCATCAATATAGATGATTTCTTCCAGAAGGATTCTTCCCCTTCATATTGTTCGAAATCAACATCTTCAACTGGAAATAGCCTCATTGCTACAAATATTTCTTTTTCAATTGATGGTCACAATGCACAAGTGCAAAATACCATGCTCTGATACCACTGTAATGTACCCAAATAGGATTTAGGCACACTAACTCGAAAATTGACAAACTTGGACTAGAATTTACATATTGCTTTCCAAACACCTCTAGACCTTCCCTAATTTTTCCAAACATGGGTTCAAGAGCATATATTGACTCTAGGAAAACAGATATACACAATAAAAAGCCTTACAAATTAACTCAATTGATTTTCTTCGACGGGTTGCACTTTTCAGTATGCATCACACTTGGGCAAACCATTTCGACAAGCCAAATGACTGGAGGCAATTTCCCCAGGAATTATGTGGAGATCCTTCCACTTCTGGTGAAACACTAGAAACAAATAGACAACAATAAGGGTCTATATTTCAAGTCTAAAAGTATTTATTCATCTTATAGTCATCACAATAGAATTAAACCCAAATAAATTAAAGACTAGGTGCAAAATCGATCTTTCGGAGGGTGAAATTGCAAAATTCCAAATGACTTCTAATTGCACCCAAGGCTCATGAATTTCAGATATGAGGCTCTGGATGGATCCAAATACATTCTAATTAACATTAGGTACCTTCAAATATAGAATTGGAAGTGCTATTGATAACCAATTAGAACAGAACTTTAAAGGTGTCTACAATGTTGTATCACAAGACAATTTATGCACATGAGATGGAACAATCTTGGATTGAAGCACACTATCATTTTATTAATCATATGCACACATGAGATACATGGATATAGATGCATTTAAAGCAGAAAACTACAGAAGTAAGAGAGAATAGGAGACACAGAGAGCGCAAAGAGAGAGAAATAGAGATATTGGCTCAATACTAGGAATTCCCTACATATAAGCTTGATCCCCTTGGAGGGATTTCACCTTCCAACCTGAAAAACAACTTCTAATGAGTGTCTAAGACCTATTGCATATATACAACGATCTAATGGAATCACTAGAGAAACCACATGTGCTCCACCAACAACCACACCACTCACCACTGGAAACTAGCTAGGAAAACTCACTGAACTAGAATTCATGATACACTGGAACATCATGGTACTAATACAACATTCTCAATGAGAAGGACTATATTTCCAAATCCTCAATCACTAGTTGATTTCTCAACTAGCTACAGTGGATAGAAGGGGCACATCTCCCAACTAGTGACAAGGGGCACATCTCCCAAGTCAAGAAAAGCACAGAGCTCTTCAATAAATGCAAAAAATGGCCAAATATCCTCCATGGAGGCTCTCATACTCCTTTTATGAGATTCTTTTGGCTTCTTTGATAAGTTACATTGCATATGGATCACTTTCCTCATACATTGCGCCCTCACTGGCTAAAATTAGGACTTGCAGCTTTATGAAATTATTTCCTTGCTTTCTTGTCTTTTCTGCTTTAGGATGTTTTTCCTGCTTTTAGCAAAAATATGGAAACTTTTGTTTTTCCTTGATTTTATGTTGCTTTCCTGCTTTTCCTGCTTTTTTGTTGCTTTCCTGCTTTTCAGTGCTTTCCTGCTTTTCAGTGCTTTCATGCCTTTCTGTTGCTTTCCTGCTTTCCAGTTGCTTTATTGATTTTCACTGCTTTTATTCCAGATTCCTTTTTGGAAGACAACTCATAAGGGTCCAACTAACCTCCTATGCACCCTATTGGGCCACCTATACATTTCCAACTCTTGAAACAAATAATTAACAATTAAATATTAAAATTTATGGACCTACATTACCTTTCGAATATTTCATTTAATTTAACATAATAACTATAGGCCAATTTAATTCCCATATTAATTAATTTCCACTAAACCCATGGAATTCTAATGGGCATAGTGGTGAACCATTGTGCTACAAAAATGGGGACATTACACTCGAGGAGTAGCTCGAGAGCTTATCTTCATCATTATAAAGGGTAGAGGCCAACGACCCTCTGATAGTTGAACCCTAATAGTTCAACTTTGGATGGAAACGAGTCAAACACTAAATCAAAAGTGAAAATGGAGTTATTGTACTGGAAAGGGGCGATACCACTTACTCTCATAAACCATGGTCGGTGTGAATAAGCAATACCTTTGAGTTATTCAATGCATACGTACGAAGATTACAACCGGTGAAGTGTAGAGCTAACAAGTGTTACCATGTTTAAATGTAGAGCTCAACGAGGTGGCAGGTTTATTAACCCAGGACCACCAAAAATCCATTACAAGTATAATCCATAATACGAATGCCCTTGCCATGTCTCGATCACATTAATATGTGATTCATTTAATCCATGACTAACGTCAAGTCCATCAACCACTTCACACAGTATGCCTTCGTAAGAGTTGGATTATAGAACTAGGAGTTTAACGATACTACCGAGCTAAAACAACATGTTATGCAAATGCATGTTAATCCACCAAATTACAAAGTTAGTTCATGACCTTGGGTGTTAATACATTTAAGGGATTCTCGATATGTGTACAAAGACCCCCAATTCAATCGTTTAATTTACATAATAAAACGAACATGGAGTTATGTTACCAAAGGTCTGAATTAGGCCTTACGGCCATATGACTATAGGAGTAATTCTATGCAAATAGAAACCAAATATAGGCAATAGAAATAAAATGAGTCTAAGATTACTTGGCATGAACTTTACCCAGTGAAGGTAACATTGCCAAGATTGCAGAGTTTCACATCTCCATTTCTAAAGAGAGCATCAATAACACATAAATTATGTAGAAGTAATACTTCAAAGTGTGATAAGCCTCAACAAACATTTATCATAAATTGAGCATTTGGTGATATATACAAAGAACAATCAATTATTTAATGTTTAATTGAAAATGTTAGAATAAGTGTTGTAATACAAATATAAGATAAAATTTGGATTGTTCACAATGTTAAATGTGCATTGGAAATATTGTTTTCATTGATATCAAAGGCAAGGGGAGACTATACATGTCTAAGATGAAGGTGAATATATTGTTGTCATTAATTTCAAAGACAGGCGAGACTGCAAATAAATATTTCAAGATGAAGATTGTTGGAAATATTGTTTTTGGATGCCCAGTTTGGATACCCTATCTTTGAAGGAATTTTTACTCTAAATACCTAGCTCAAATAGGAACATAAGTTACATGGTCAAAACACTTATTATGAGGCCTTTCCAACGGTATATGGAACTCCCCCTAACTCCATAGGAATGAGGAGATATGAAAGGATTTGTAAAGTCATCCCAGCCAAACTTTTAGGTTGGCCCTACGAGGGTATTGAACAATGTTAGGTAAGACTAGAAAGTGATTTAAGAATAGTATACATAGAAGGAGGTGATCCTCATTTGTTCATTCATTCATCCATTCATGGAGGTCTCAAAAAGGTGTGAAATTCCAAGGAGAAGATGAAGAATTTTATTTTGAGGAATTTCTAGGGTTTCTTGAAGATGATTTCTTGGGTTTTCTTGAGGATGTTCTAAGTTCTTGAATATGTTCTTGAAGGATTCTTAAATATTCTTTTGAAGGTTTTATAAGATTCTCTAAGTAGGAGGAGACGCACCTTGTGAAGAGGAAGGTATGTTTTCTAACAGGTTTTTCCTTGGATGAGGATAAGGTATAAGGTGATTATGCCATATTTTGGAGTTGACTTGAAGGTGATCATGTGACATAATTAGGGCTAATTATGGTGTAGATCGAAGGAAAATGAAGAAACATACCCGAGGTAGATTGTGAAGTAGATAAGAGGTAGATTGTGAAGAAGATAAGAGGCAGATTGTGAAGTGGATCAGAGACAAATTGTGAAGAAGATCAAAGGAAAAATTGTGAAGCAGAACATAGGCAGATTGTGTAGATTGTGAAGCAAATCAAAGGCAGATTATGAAGCAGATCAGAGATATATTATGAAGCAGATCAAAGACAGATTATGGATATGATCTGAGGTAGATTGTGTAACAGATTGAAACTAATTATGAAGTTATAATGACAACATTCTTGTCTCTATAGTAACAAGTAGGTTGGTGCCTACATCTTACTAAGTTGGTTCTCAGTTCAGGAGATTGGTATCTCTACTAGGTTGGTGCCTACATATTGTTGATTTGGTGCTCATTTGAGGGGATTGGTGTCTCTAGTAGGTTGGTGCATATAAAATTTGTAACAGTAGGTTGGTGCCTACATGAATTTATACAGATAAGCTTTTGTGGTTTTCTTCCGAAAGAGTTTTTACATAAAATTATGTGTACTGTAATTTGAGTTTATGTGTATTTATTGTTTCGAAGTAAATGGAAAAGGAAAAAGTATCTTATACTAATTCACCCCCACCCCTTCTTAGTATAACCATAAGTTCAACAATTGGTGTCAGAGCAAGTTTCTTCATAAACAATTTAACCAATAATGGGATATCTCTGGAGCACACATGGCAATTAAAACCAAGATTGATGAAGGCATAGAGAACAAAAGGGGGTCGGGAAAATTTTGAAGTTAAACTACCCTTTTTTCTTAGTTGTGGAAAAATAGGACATTTTATTGCCAAGTGTCCATATGCAGGAAAGGAAGATAGTGATGATGATGAAGAAGATAACAATGAGAAAGGTCTCTTATTAGACAAAGCACTTTGTTTGATGGATCAAACTATTCAGTCTAGAGCATAAAAATGAAGACATATTTGAAGACCCCTGGGTCAGATATCTAGGATTCAATTATGACAGGTTATACAACCCCAACCACTCCTTCAATAGATGCAACTACAAAGGAGTCAATAGAAAACAATACAAAAGCAATGGATGCCACCTTGATTACCCTACCAAATTTCGTGATTGTCAAGGTAAAGAAGTGCACATCAACAAAAGAAATTTGGGACAAGCTACAAGATATTTATAAAGAAGAAACTCCCTTCATGGTCATGGATACAAAGTCTGTTGGTGAAGAAAATTAAGATAATCAGAAAGAAAGGTTATATGGAGAAATGGACACAAAGTCTGATGATGAAGAAAATAAATATAATAGAAAAGTAAAGCCAGAAGAAGAAGATATTAAAGTAAGACTCAAAATAGAAAGACTTAAGAAAATTGTAAGTAAAAAGGAGCAATTGCATAAACATGAAAAGAAGGATGATGATCTTAATGAAGCAAATAAGACAATTATCATCCTGAAGACTCGGTTAGAACATGTAAAAAGGATAGAAGAAGCGTCGATAAGTCAACTCATGGAAAATTAAGAAATCTATGAGAAGTTAGAGTCTGAAGTTGTCTCATTAAGAAAGGAATTGAAGAAGTCAAATGCACAATTACACAGAAGTTTGAAGAGCACTGAAACTTTGAACAAGATCCTCAGTTGTGCCAAAGGTCACCATTCATCAATCATGACTTGAATATGATGAGAATCATAAGACCCCTGATGAATATGCAAGCAAGGAAGATCCATAAAATCCCAAAATCTATGTTGTTGTTCTCAAAGGATCCATCAACAATGAAAGTAGCAGGAAAGGAAATCATGACCAACAACAATTGGACAAGTTCAAAAGAGCAGTTCCAACAAGAAGATATTTCACACCCAGGTATCAAAATGTCTTCTTTGGCTATTGTTTCTCTTACAATAGTTTTGGTCATAAATCAATAGATTGTAGAGCATATGCAAGAAGTGATCATGTGAGAAATGAAAGTATAGCTTCTTATAAGACCTCAAAGGATGGTGATGTGAGAAACAGTTTTAGAAGTTCTCATGGATTTGCTAACAGAAACTACAACTCATCTGCTCCCTTACTTGATATTGAATGCTATAAGTGTAATAACTGTGGACACATAGATCGTTACTATACAAGTATCATAACATGATCTCATAAACAAAATGGGGAAGAAGATTCCAATGCTAAATATAAAAAAAAGAATACTTAAATATTTGGAAAAGGAAGAAAAGCAAGAAGATCCAGAAGAGATAAGCTGCAAAAAAGAACAAAAGAAGGAAGGATGTGGATTTGCACTCTATGCTCAAGATAAAGGGAACCGATGGCATATTGACAGTTGATGTTCAAAACACATGAGAGGGGATCATATTAATTTTCTCAAGTTAAAATAAGGAAAAGGAGGCAGTGTTACTTTTGGAGATAATGCCTTTGCAGATATAGCTGGAAAATGTATTGTTAGTCTTGAAAAAGAAACTAAAACACCAAATGTCTTGTATGTTAAAGGGATAAAAAAAATCTTCTAAGTGTTATCGAACTGTGTGATCGAGGTTATAACCTCACATTTGATTCTAAAGGGTGTGAGATAAGGAAAGAAGAACAAGGAATATTAGCGGCATATGCAAACAAAACCTCAAGCAATGTATACATACTCAATGAAGGAAAAATTGGGGGTAATTCCTGTCCCCAAATAGATTTACAAACTTGGGGGGAGAATCCCTTTTCCAATGACGTCAAAGGGGGAGAATCGCAGGCAAAAGAGGAGTTGTAGAAGGGGGGAGTATCTACTGGTTTGTCACAAAATTGTCTAAAGGTTGCCATCAACGACAAATGGGGAGATTGTTGGAAATATTGTTTTCATTGATGTCAAAGGAAAGGGGAAACGGTAGATGTCCAATATGAAGATGAATATATTGTTGTCATTAATGTTAAAGACATGGGGAGACTACAAATAAATATTGCAAGATGAAGATTGTTGGAAATATTGTTTTTGGGTGCCGAGTTTGGATACCCTAACTTTGAAGGCATGTTTACTCTTAATACCTAGCTCAGATAGGAACATAAGTTACATGGTTGGAAATCTTATTCCAAGACCTTTTAAAAGGTATATGGAACTCCCTTTGAATCCATAGGAATGAGGAGATATTAAAGGATTTGTAAAGTTAGTCTAGCCATAATTTTAGGTCGGCCTTGCCAAGATATTGAACAATGTTAGGTCGGCCCAAAAAGTGACTTAAGAATAGTATAAATAGAATGAGACATTCCTTAGTTGTTCATCAATTCATCCACTCATGGAGCTCTCAAAAAGGTGCACAATTCCAAGGAGAAGATGAAGAAGTGTCTCTTGAGGATATTATGGGGTTTCTTGAAGATGATTTCTTGGGTTTTCTTGAGGATGTTCTAGGTTCTTGAAGATGTTTTTGAAGGTTTTATAAGTTTCTATAAGGAGGAGGAGGCACACCTTGTGAAGAGGAAGGGATGTTTTCTTGTAGGTTCTTCTTTGGATGAGGCTAAGGTAGAAGGTGATTATGTCAGATTTTGGAGTTGGCTTGAAGGTGATCATATGACATAATTAGGGCTAATTATAGTGCAAATCGAAGACAAATTATGAAACGTATTAGAGGTAGATTGTGAAGCAGGTCATAGGCAGATTGTGAAGTAGATTAGAGGCAGATTATGAAGCAGATCAGAGACATATTACGAAGCAGATCAAAAGCAGATTATGAAGTAGATTAGAGGCAGATTATGAAGCAAATCAAAGGTATATTATGGAGATGATATGAGGTTGATTGTCTAACATATTGAAGTTGATTATGAAGTGATTATGACAACATTCTTGTACCTATAACAATAAGTAGGTTGGTGCCTACATCTTATTGATTTGGTGCTCAGTTAAAGAGATTGGTGTCTCTAGTAGGTTGGTGCCTACATATTGTTGAGTTGGTGCTCATTTGAGGGGATTGGTGTCTCTAGTAGGTTGGTGCCTACAAACTTTGTAATAGTAGGTTGGTGCCTACATGAATTTATAAAGATAAGATTTTGTGGTTTTCTTCTGAAATGGTTTCCATGTTAAATTTTGTGTACTGTGATTTGAGTTTATGTGTATTTATTGTTTCAAAGTAAATGGGTGATTGATAAATGTTTTAAAAAGGAAAAAATATATTATATTGATTCACCCCCCCTATTAGTTTACAAATTAAAAAAAAATAGTGTAAAAAATGGGACAATAGAAAAACCCAAGGAATCAACATAAATCTCATGTAAATCCTACTTTTCCCGTCATAAGTCTTCAACCGATCTAATTTCACCACCACTGCTAGGAACCTCTTTGTTTTAATGGTGTGGAGTCTCTCCTAAGCAACTCCAGTTGCTTCATGAATCTGTCTCCCCTCAAGAAAACCAAATTTCTCATTTGAGATTGAAATAGATAGCAAACATTTAGCTCTCCTAACAAAAATATTTACAACAATCTTGTAAATGCAATTACATAGGGAAATGGCTATGATTTCCTCAAAAGTATAAGGATTGTCAAATTTTGTAATTAGTGTAATAAATGTGGCATTGAAATATGCCAACATCTAGTAGACTTGATTCTTTATTAACTCTCAACAAATCCTTTTCTATACCTCGTAAAACCCTAAGAAGATTTCCATAGGAAACTCATTAGGACCAAGGATTTTGTCCTTTTGAAAACAACATGAAACTTCTTGTAGGTCATATTTTGAAACTTCCTCTATCAGCCTCCCATTGTTTTTCTAGTTCACAAAGCTTGGAAAAAAAATCATCATAACAACCTCTACAATAGAAGCTTAAATATTTTCCTTGTATATTTCACTTAATTGTTCTACCCTTAAATGAGCAAGATCCTCAAAACCAGAAACCTCTAAATCATCACTCCCATATATTTTCCAAAGAGTGTTAACATTTCTCCCATAAGCTGTGGAAAATTGATGAAGGTACTTTATATTGTCAGCCCGCTTAGAGAGCCAAAGTATTATGCTCTTAAGTCTCCATGTTGCCTCTTTATCGGCCCAAATTTTCCTCTTCCTACATTTTAACTACTTTATATTAACTTTGAATCCCTCGTCAGGATAGCTAGCCAAATCTTGGAGACTCTATCTCCTCCAAATTTGCTTCGATAGTGATAATCTCTCTCTCCTCTTTAACCTTCTTCTCGTGTGCCATATCACAACTACTTATTTAACCATTTTTAGATTTGCCTCAAATTGTAAAGTTGAAAATTCCCTCAAAGGCTCATCATGAGGGAACCATAGATTCTTCATCAAAATAACAAAATCCTCCACTTCTAACCAATCAGGATTAAACTTGAAGGGACTAGGAGGTTTCCTTCCCGCAAAAATTGATTCTAATAACACAAGAAAATGATATGATTCACTACCCGAAGCTACCCAGTATCTTAGTCTTACCTAATAATTGATAATATATTATGGCACAACAAACCTATATAATATCTTTTCCATTCACCCCCCCTCCCCATTCTCTTATTGCTCCAGGTTGGCCTTAACTATACAGGTTCTATATCAATTAATCCAACCTCTTCAAATCTCCTAAAAAATAAGTTAGATAAAGAATCCACCTAAGTAACAGAACCCCAAATTTATTATATCCCAAAAGAGAAATTGAGGTCTTGATCACCTAAAATGACATTTCCCTAACTTGTTAGGAAAATATAAAAACAAAAGCAAACAAAAATAACAATAGAACATGAGACTTACATGGAAACCCTAATGTGCGCAGTTAAAACCAAAAGGCAATGTCAACTTTAATATTTTATTCTCACTCAACAAACAACTTACAGTGCTTTCTCTCTTGTGATACAATGATAGGGGCCACTTCCCTTTTATAAACTACATAAGAGTGTTCCATAATTTTTTGCCCTCCCTGCAACCCACCACCCTTGGCATGCTCCATGCATGCGAATTGTGTGTGGGGAGAGTTATGTACTACTCTATAGGAAAATGTCAAAGATTTGGATATTGACTTCACCTCCTAACATATCTTAGCAAATCCAATTTGAAGTTCCTCTCTGAGTATGCCTACCTCTCAATTATAAGGACCATAAATGTGCAAAACAATAATGTATTTACCCAATTTGTGGGGAAATAACACTATTCCCAAACCTTAATCAAAATACCAAATGTAGGAGTATGATAAAAATCTAGCCCTCGAACTAGTAATCAAAGTCCTGGATCTACTTCTAGCATATACATAATTAAATTCCTGACCCCTTCACAACCTTTCCAAAATGAAAATAATTTTACATCCTTCACCCCTAAAATCATGAAGAAGTAAGATGTTAGTCAATTGTGCCTCCACGAGCCTTTTCAAGGCCTGCTTTTCCACAAGCCTTTTCAAGGCCTGATTTTTTGGTACTATCCAAATCTCAACAATTCATAAATAAACAAATGTTGATTCACCCACCATTGAAGTATTTGCATCTCTAAGAGCCCCAATTAAAGAGTGTTGTTTACTAGAGAGAACTTCATAGTTAGATTTTCCCGATGCTATAAAGAGATTTGATATTCTTCCTTAACCTAACCCTCTAGGATTTTTTCCTTCATTCAAACCTAGGTCTCCATCAATACACCCTTCAAAAAATATCCCTCCTTTATCGTAGATTATATATAAGAAAATCATCCAAAACAGGTTCCTAACAATTTGAAACCCCAAGGTCAATTATACCTCTTCTATTCAAATAAACTCAAGGAAATCCTTCTAACTCATACTCCTCCACATTAATTTCCAAATTCTCTATTATCAATTGAGAGGTTTCCTTGACACCATTCACCCCCCTTAATGAAATACCCTCATCCTCTCAACAACATGTTCAATTACACAAAATACCAATAACCCAAATCTAGACCCTTTTCACAAGGTGATAAAATATTTAAAGGAACGCGATCTTTTTTAGACTTACCGAATTTCTCTGAAGTGTGAACAATCCCACTTGACTTTAAGATTCAAGCATCTTCATGTTACCAGTTTCCATCCTGGCTTCTTGAAGATTTGGAACACCTTGTTTTTGCTAGGACCCCTGATATTTTTGTTGTCCCATATATACCCATCATTCTCCCCAGCGACATATTTCTCCTTCTCCCGTTTTTTGTACTAGGATAATTAATCTTTGATGGACCAATCTATGTCTCATTTAAAAATGTTAATCACCCACATGAGCCTTGTTCCTAACACAAGTCTTCTTGCAAATTGACAAATCACATTCCAGCACCAAATGGCTATGTCAATGGTCTCTAACACACCAAAAAGGTATCCCTACATAGTCAAATGGTTGAGTAAAAATATGCTTACCCTTTTGCAAGGTCATCTCAGTCACCCAACCCTCCCTTAAATCAATCCCTAGTAAAAATTTAGCCACAGACATAGATCTCAAGTCAATGAAACTCATATCCACCTCAAGGAGCTTCCCTGACAAACCCCATTCTCCTTAAACACCTCTAAAGACCAATACTCTAGAGAAAAATCCAACAATTTTACCTATACTGGAGTAAAATCAAATATTTTTGACCTAACATCAAAGAAATAAGTCCATTGCTTCACAACCAATGGTGTTGAGTCCCATTTCCATGACTCTACCAAGACTTTATTTGAATCCACTGCAGATCAAAACAAAAACTCATCCATCCTCGAGCGAGAAAATAGAACTTTGTGCATACCCTATAATCAAATCCCAAACATTATTCACCCACTCCTTCGAAGATTGTTCAATTGTCTTGCAACCAAAGAGTCGACCAACCATGGCTTGAGCCAATAGTTCCACGACTTCATGCATCTTAATGTCTTTATTGAGATCAAGCTTCACTGAAGCACCATACTGCTTGACACATCTATTCTTTTTTTTAACACCACAACCACCAATAGTTAATTATTCACCCCTTATGAATGGCTACCTCGTTGCTCTCCAGAAACACCAAAAGAATAACCTTTTTTCACACTCCTCCTCATTCTTTGAAGCTCTAAGACCCTCCTCAACACCATCTAATATTTCACATTGGTGCAATACTTCACCCCCCTTCGTCACACGCACATTATCATCCTCCACCCTCTTTGAGCTTTTCAAGGACATATTTGAACAACTCAAGGATAACCCCTTTCCCAAAACCAAACTCAACTGAGGCTAACCTCAATAAACTAGCCTCAAGCCCTTTTATTTCTTAATATCTTGGACTAGTTACAAAGTCCCTCGTCATCATCAATCCGAGAACCCTCCTCTAACCCTTTACTAGACATAGTAGAATTCCCTAAAAAACCACCCAGATTGCAATAGGATTCATCACAAAACCTCCCCCTACAAACCCTAAGACCTTACTGGTTACATTTATGGAGAAAATACTTGGCAAATTAAAGTCAACAAATCCAAATCCCACTTGATGTTGAGGAGATAAACCTAAATGATCTCGAGTAACCTTTTGGATTGGGTTTTTTTTGCCCCATCATAAATAAACCCTCTACCAAAACTCTACTCTATTGCTTGAAAATCATAAAAAAGGTTTGTCCTTTACTACAATACTTGTTATGCCCAAGATGGTCCACCAAAATTTCATTTTCCTATAGTTTCCACCTCCCTATATTTGGACTCGGATGACGACAAATCCATTACATCTTGACCACATCCACCCCTCAAAGATTTAGACCCAAGAGCAACATGGATCTCATGTCCTTTGTATGGATCTAGGGATAAATCTACCTCGTTGAATTCCTTTTCTCATTCTATGGAAATACATATAATGCCCTTTTAAATTGTTTGATGTGTTGCCTTTTTCCTTATGATCAACATTTTCTTATTGTATTTTTAATGTGTTGGATTTGTTGCATCAATGATATGTATTACCCCTGGAAGTGAAGATAATGCCAAATGAATTACATTAAACAAATTATCTTAGATGAATCAATATTTCCTATTTCAAGAAAGTTTAGTAGGAAGTAAATTATATTGTTGTCTTCAGGTGCAATTATTATTGTCATAGTGTAAATGTTCTACAAATTGGCTCTTTTCTGGTTGCTTAAAATAAGGAGAATGGAAACTGGCATTTTTGGCTTGAAATTTGACAAGTATAATTTTGGATTATGGAATTGCATATATAAAAGGTTAACATTGCAAAATCAGGCTGCAATGGGAGTGTTCAAGGTTGCTAAATCCACTTTTACATTAAAAAACAATGATTTCAATAAAGATTTCATGACTAAATTTTGATGATGACAAATTGTAAAAGGTCAAAACTGTAGAACATGTAGCCTTCTTCATTAATATTGGCTCAAAGTCATTGGATGTAGAATATTTTCCCTTGTAGAAGCAAATTTGACCCTCTGTGCCATAGTTATGGCCAAAACAATGATTGTTCCAGAGGCATGATTTTAACACTCATAACAAGTATTTTTGGAACTATGACATTTGTTTTGAGAGGGTATGCAACATGATGATTGGTGCTAATGGCAGTAGTGATGACTCGTAATAAACAGCTAGCATCAATTGAATGACCACCAATTTCTATGTGGTTGAAGAGTGAGGTGAAGTTGGAGATCTTAAGAAAGAAAATTGGATCAAACATTGAATTTGCATGCAAGCTCAACCATACTCCCATGACACTCTACGTGAAGAAGTTCAATGAGAAAGTTTAAAAAAATATATAATTACTCCTTCCTTTCTCAACAACGACAAGGGAAAAATTTCACCATGCTCCACAATATTGCATAAACAATGAGGGTTACTTGAATGCCAATTATAGAGTATCTAACATGTGGAAGCCCACTGCTATAATCTCCCTTGTTATAAGCTCATTGTTAAAGGGAGCCCACTGCTCCTAGAAAGCATATTGAGTGAGAATAGTCACCATAGATAGATTCAACTCACTCCTATGATAATAATTAATTATATTGATATATATAGTGTGGAAGCAATACTATGAGATGAGGAGGAGGAAGGACAATTGTTTTAACTAATGTGGTACATTGTAGGAAAACGACTTTGAATGATTATGCATTTCAAGGGATATGATAACCTTATATGCACCTTCAATATAATAGTTATTATACAATAAAAAATGAGTACAAAGGTGTCCTATTTAACATTCATTTATACTATTTTGGTTTATCAATATGTAATAAGCTCCTTTGACTATGGAGGAAAACCATCTTTGAGAGGTCAAACACCTTCCCTTGTATGCACAAGAACTACACCTACGTTGTTTGTAGTGTCCCTAGTTTTGACCTCTATAATGTATTGAACCAAATTATATTTGAAATGTAAATGTGTGGTTCTATGACAAGAGTCTAGCCATACGAGTCGAGACATAATGATCCCATGTTTTAATATTGTAAATGCATTGTAAACATGCTAATATGGATGCCTGGCGCAGACCTCACGTCAAAGCCTTGATTGATGAATGGCTAGGAATACATGTAAATGTATTTATATGGACCATTGTGGTATGATTATCATGTTAGGCTCAAGCTACATAAATAGGTATGTTGAAACACAATATAAAATGGTCCATGTTGGCTATTGAGAGCATGTGAACAAGAGGGGTTAAGACTCCATGAGAGGAAAAGAGGAAAGGGGCTTAAGTGAAAGTGAATCCTATATTTAGTGTTTGCCTCATATCTAAATACCTTTTCTCCATGCACCTTAAATGAATCCATCCACCTCCATTGACTCGTTAAACCAATAATTGAATGCATGCAAGAGGTTGATGAGGAAGTCTATTACATAATTATGGATGCGTGTTGTTGAGTAAAAATCTAAGAATTCTATGTTTACTTTTGTCAAAAAAAATGTCAGACATAGCTCCTCAAATCCTCTTATTGTTGTTTTGGAATTCATGTACAAGGGGCATTCCTACCATTAGGATATCGTGGAAAGAAACATGTTGAAGCTACCAGGTGGTTGATTAGGCCCTTACTTGTGTGGGAGGTTTCCATCCATTATGCTCATGCAAGGAGCATAATTATGGCATACAAATCAATAATCCCATGGGAGGGAAACATATGAAGAGAGTGCATTGTAAAGAGAAAGTGCACAAAGACCTTGGATGGGTATAGGAGGTTGTAAGTGAGAAGAGAGGTGGGCGAGTTAGGAACCTTGTGTAGTTTATACTCCCTAGATGCTTGAGAGATCAAAAAATACTCTTACAGACAAAACCTAGAAGGTATACAATATATAGATTCTTTTGTACCCACTTAGAGCACTGGAAAGGGGGAGGATTCCCGAGGAATTATGCAACAAAGAAAGGAAGGCCTCCATATATCTTTGAGGGACTATCAAGTAGAGAAGGAGGTATATTTTCCTTGGTGATGTGTGGGGCAAATGAAGTGAGTGCCTTAGCTAGTTATGTGGTTGGGAATTGTTGCATGGAGTGTTTTGGTAGGAACTATTTGTCGAGTAGGAGCGTAGATGGGTTGGGTTGGGAGAGAGAACCTTGTGACCTATTCCTTCACCCTGATGGTCTCATAGGCCAACACAAAGGTGGTATTATCATCGAATACTTATGGTTGTGTGGAAAGTTGCTTATACGTAGCTAGTTCATGGACCAATTCTGTTAACATATGGGTATTAATAGGATTGTTCATGAGTATGCAATATACATGGTTATTCTTTGTCATGGAAATCTATGAGAATGCATGTTGTGTGTATGCGTTAGTAATTGTGCATATGGGCACTTCGCACCATTAAATTGGAATTTCTTGCATGCTTGTTCGTAGTACACCATGATTGCACTATTCATGCATTTATATTCACTGGGATAATGGGTAATGGGTTTATGGAAAGACAAGATTACAATGACAATACCAAAGAATCGAGGTCTTGTATCGCAAGCCTCATCCATGGCTAAGTGCAACATGGAGCGATGGCACCATGGAAATGAATATTAAAACTTCCATTTACAGAGTTGCATTGAAATAGAGAATAATGGAAAAGTTTGTTGGTAACTGGGCATGACCAAAACTAAAGTATTTTAAATGTTATTTTTTTTTCATGACATGTGGCGGTGTCGTATTGATGTAGATTAAAAAGGTGCGCTCCATGGAAGAGAACCTTTATACTATGTAATGATATGAGTTGTAGACATAATTCCTAGATCAACAGTTGAAATTGAACCAATGGAAAAGATGCACATTTATTTTTATGCGTGGAGGCCATGCAAGTAGAGTATGTGACATTTCCATATTATGTGAGTTTAAAAGTAGCATGATGGGGAGGGGGGACCCTTATGATCCATAGAGATTTGGATCATCAGATCAAATCCAAATCAACGAACATAGTTTAATCTAGTTTGGAGTAATATGCCAGTTAAAATAGCAAAAAGGCCATGTGATAGAGACACTTAACAAGTTATAATTGGTGCAAGCCACAACCTCGTGGATACATAGTGAAATTTGGATCATTGATTGGGTCCAGAACAATGGTGGGGATTGCCTCACAAAGCAGAGATTAAGCTCTTTCGTCGATTGGCACATTCCTACTGGTGTGAGTTTTAGTTACACACTTGTGTGGAGGGGTTCAACTAACCCACAAAGTTTTGGGCAATTGATGTGAAATGATATATACAACGAGGGTTTAACCTGCCTTATAAAGGATGTAGAAATCCATTGGTGCAGGATTTATGCCTGTGTGCCAAAGGATCATGGTCCTTTGGACCTGCAATGATTGTGGTTGTTAATCAATTTTACAATGCATGGTTGGGAAGGCATTAGTTGTAGAGATGATTGGGACTTACCTTACAGAAGCGAATCCTTCATCCAATTGCATGTTGCCATGTGGTAGGTCTAGCAAGACCAATAAGCCCTGAAGAAAGAAAAGGAAAAGGAAGGAAAGACAAAGACGTAAAAGATAAGAGGAAGGAAAGGAAAGAAAGGAAAATAAAGAAATGAGTGTGAGCTTGTTCTTTGGCCATGTCCGTGGGAAGAGAGAGAATCAATATACCTTGACAATAATGACACACATGTTATGTATACTACAAAGCACTTCAAGGACTTAATCAAAGAAGGAAATTTGTGAGGAATACTTTGATGACCAAGGGCGATATTCATATATCTCACATTGTCTAATATTTTAACAAACTTTCTTCCACTTGCCGAAATTTAATAGATAATTAAAGTCAAGTTTTTTCTTAATAATTTAAGTTAATTTAGAATTAAGCAAAACCCCTAACACAAAATTTAAATAAAAAAGAAACTAATCATAAAGAAACTTTGATCATGCTTGGAATTTTTGTTAGATTCTTATTAGTCCCTGCCGACGGAAATCAGTTTTGAGTTTTAGTATTAGTTTGGCACTATTTCCAAAACAATTTAACCAAAGTTTTAGTATGATTTTAATCTGCTAACGAATAACATGTTTGGAAGCCTTATTTGGCCTCTTTTCGAGGCAGTGTGGTATACAGATACAGTATGCTGACAGGTACACTATAGTGTAATCATGTAGTTGATGAAACATGTCGTGTGCTGCACGCCCTAAGCCTCAAGACATTTGCATGGCAGGATGCATGACCTTCTTTGCGTGGCAAGTTCATGCAACTCCACAATCTGTATAATAAACACCCGAGGGTACACAGGCCACCCACATTAAATTTCATCTTTTCTTCCCCATTTGGATCGGAAATTTTCGTGTGACGCCTCATTTCCTAGTTTCCATGGCTTCTCTAATAGGAATAACAGTGTTTCTCGCCCTGGACCATCGCTAGCTGGGCCCTCATAATTCTTCACTGGACCTCGACCAAGGCCCATGGATCCTATTTCTTCACTCGACCAGCTTCGAAATTTATGGTGAGCTCGCCGGACTCAAGCGCCTGCTGAGGCTCTATGCTTCAACAATCTCCCGGTATAAGCTTTGAAATTCTCGCAGAGTTGCGTTAGAACGAAGCCGGTGAAGAAGTCCTCTCGGCAAATCGTCGAGAAATACTAATGACAGTGGAATTTCAAACGAACAAGAAGATGATGGAAGAAATTGCCCGCATTCCCACCAAGCGGCTCAGAAACAAAATCGCTGGCTATTCAATTGTAAGTAAAATTCACGATGCCCTTTCGTAAATCTTAATCATATTATTCGTTCTTTTGAGTATTTCCTGCTTCAAACCATTTAGATTTCTGATGGGCATTTTGTTGTGTTTATACAACATTTAATGAGTATTCAGAAAAGGCCTGTGTGAGGTATCTCCTTAAAAATCCAGGAAGAGGAACGCCAGAGGCGATTGGATTGTGTCCTTGACATGTCCGCAATACAGACATACCAGATTGAGGTTTGAACTCATATGTATATTTCTGGCCCGAAACAATAGAAACTAATACTTAAAATAGTTTGGGTTCCATGATATCTTACTTCCCAGCTAAACAATATGATGAATCCACTTGCCAGCTATTAATCTAGTGACCTAACGTGGCATTGTTGGCAGCTTGATGACTTCCTTTTCCTTCAAAGTATGATGCAGATGTCCCCATTTGTTGTCGTAGCAACTACATAGTGCTACTCATTAAATTAACATCGTTCTCCATGGCTGCCAAGGATGCCATCTACGATCTTCATCCTCCATGTTTGCCAAGGCTTTCTACATTTAATTCTTTACACGGCCTGCATTTAATTCCTTATATAACGTTTGGTCTTCGTTGCTCCTTCACCAAGCCTACACATGAGGCAACCTATAAACAAATGGCGAACTCACCAGTAGTCTGTAGATAGATGGCGAACTCACCATGTTGCCATTTATGAAATAATAACCAAAAAGGCATATAGTTTCTTCTATTACATGGATTTCATCTGTGATCAGTCAGATTTGAATATATATCCCCCATCTCATATATGTTACGTTACAGTCACTCTTCATTCTCAATGCAATTACTACATGATTTAGTAGTAGTGTAAATCACTTTCAGGAGATATTAATCAATGGCTTAAGTTGTGGTTGTAGATATTGTCGTATTTATTGGCATCCTCTGTGTCTGCAGCGACGGTGCGCACGAATGTATTGAGCAATGAAATTAATGGAGTCGTTAGTTGCTACTGTCTACATGGAAATGGTAGTGGCCTCTGTGAACATGGACTTTCTAAGCTGTTTGTTTGTTGCTGCATCCTCTGTGCTTTCAGGTTATACTTCTATAACATTGTGGACTTATGAAATATTTCTATTGAGTTATGTCAAACTTCAACAGATATGGCAGGAATTAGTTTCTTAAACATTAAATGAAAGAGCTCAACAAATACTTTCAAAGCTGAAGAGGATGGCTTGGACTTCTGCTTACATAAATCAAGATCGTGGATAAATGGCGAAGCCCTGTATTGACCCTGACCCTAAGCCTCACCTACACATACAAAAAAAAAGTTCATTAAGTAAAAACAAGAAGAATGGTAATGTGTATCATTGAATCGATAGAACTATGACCGCACCTCTGCCCTGCGTGCTACCTCTGCAATCCCAAACATGTTCGTTTCTCGTCGATGATTTGTTGTTTGTCGGCCACATAGCATCTACTGCAACGTCATCCCATCGTCTTTTGCATTGGTCTCAACAACTTGGTAATTTCAGTCCCAGTGCCACAACGACACTTTACCAACTGGCGAGCATGACAAATTGGTTATGCCATTTGTAGTATCACACTGACATTTGTTATGGTAATTTCAGTCCCAGTGCTGCAACGACACTATACCAACTGGCGAGCATGACAAATTGGTTATGCCATTTGTAGTATCATACTGACATTTGTTTTTTTTTGTAAATTGCAGGCAGGAATTTAATTAACAGAACCAAAATATACATCTAGAGCCGAATTGTTTGTAGCAGTTGGGGAGGCCTCAAGTGGTGAAGCCACCATCCCAATCGTTCAAAAATACTGAAATGATTGACATAATACAAAAAATAGACCCACTGGGTATGGTCTGACTGGGACTTGCTTCAAAAAGAAAGTCTCATACTGTCTGGCAGTGCTATAAACTAAACCATACAGAAAATTAAAACAAAAAAGCTGATAATCACAGAGATGACCCGGAGCTATGGCAGCCCATTTAGCGATTTGCAGGTGGCTCGTTTGGTTCCTCCTCAAGGATGGGGCAGGCAGCATAGAAATCTTCAAAAGTCGTCGGAGGGGGCAGAGTAGGAGAGGGAGAACATGGAGAGTCTTGAGCTGCGTCATGTGCGAAGGTTGCAGGAGTCGAGCCCTTGTCCTTCCTAACCTTGGACTTTTTCTTTGCAGACCCAGAATTCGGGGCCTCTGGAGCAGCAGCGTCTTCATTGTTTTCCTGCATGGTCGGTTCAGAATTGCTACCCAGGGAGAAAATATCCCATGTCGTATTGGCATCCAGGGTGTTTGAATGATTTGTGACCTCTTTCAGGCTGGCATTGATGTTCCTCACAATGGTGGAGCTGTGATCCAGGTGGATATCGGTGGCCACCCACCTTTCCAACTGGCTCAAAACAGTTTTATGGCAATTTTGGTATTGTACTATTTTTAGCAGTTTTTCGGGTCCTCAACTTCCGGGGCCATTTTGAGGCCCTAAACGACCTTTTTTGGCAATTTGGAGGGCCAAATGGTTGCCTCTGGCGTACATTTGGACCTATCCGAAAGATGTAAATCTTGGATAGACCTTTCCAATGGGCTACCGAGCACCCCAAACGAAGATCGTATGCAAAAGTTACGACCCCGGGAAGTTGATGTACTAACTTACCCAACTGGGACCCACATGACTTTTGGCGCTTCATCTCCTAGGGTTAGGTTTTTGGATGTCTAGGGTTTTTTACATTCCTGTTTATTGTAAAAGGCCTTGAGAGCCTCATTGTAACCATCTTCTTGCAAAATGAGCGCAGCCGTCACATCTCTTCTCAGAGATAAGCCGCCACCATTCCAGCAAGCTTGTTTTCCGCTGCATTTTACAGTTCTAGCTTATTTCCTTATTGAATAGAAAACCAGTTTTACTGTATCTCTGTTATTTTGTGTTAAGCATCTGATAATAATCTGTATTCATTCCGTTCTGCTCATAAAATCCGGATCAGTGGTATCAGAGCGGTCTACTCCTTGTCGTCTTAATGCATGTCCCCAATGAGGTCAGGGTACAAAGAATTGGGTCTCGAACTTGTTTCTCTTGAGTACAAAAGCTCTCGCACGCCCAAGCGACCTCCCATGGCGGGAGAAAATAAAGATGACGGGACAGGAGATCCTATCAAAATGTTGCTTGAGGAAGCCCTCGCGCAGCAGAGGAACAAGATGATGGATAATTTCGCACAAATCCTTCGGCGACTACCAACAAGCGACGCATCTTCCTCGAGCGGAGGCGCCGCCCCCTTCAAGGTACAAATCAAATTCGATATAACTATATTTGAAGGACAGATAGACGCAGATGCTGTAGAGAAGTGGTTGAATCTACTAGAAGGGTATTTTTCTGTCCATAACTTTTCGAATAAAGAAAATATTACTTTTGCGCTCCTCAAAGCTGTTCCCCATGTCAAAGATTGGTGGGAAAAATTCTGCGAGCAAAAGGACACAGAATAAGCCTCATTATTTTCAGTCATGACCACCTGGGAATCCTTCAGGGATGTTATTAAGGAACAATACTACCCTGTTGGAAGTTATGACGACTTGTATACCAAATGGACCACACTGCGACAAGAAAGAGACCAAGCAGTGCCAGAGTTCACAAATATCTTTCATACCTTGCGCACCAAGCTGGGTATCAAAGATTCAGAGCCACATCTGGTGCTCAAGTATCGCGGTGGTTTGCATAGATACATCCAGACCGAAATGGAATTTCTGGACATCTCTTCCTTGGGCGCGGCCTACCGATATGCCGTCAAAATCGAGCAGAAGCTCAAACAAAAGACGTGGCAATTTGGGCCTGGGAACCCTTCACAGCAAAAGACAGGAAAGGGCGGCCCCAACCCAGAAAATAAAGGACAGAGCAAAGATGGACGGTATAAGGACAACCAGTCCAAGCCGCAAGCAAAGAAGGACACCGGAAAAACAAAGAAAGATACCGGGAAGTGGTGCGACTTCCATAAGAGCACTTGGCATAACACTGCTGATTGCCGCTCAAAGCAGTCCCTAGTGGCCGAAGTGAAAGCATCTGAGTCAGATGCAGGTTCTGACTCTGAGTCCGAACCAGAAAGGGGAAGACGGATCATTGACGCGGAACCCAGTGCCACCATTGCTACCACCAAGCTTTGGCCTGATGAACCAGACGAGCCAGAAGAAGGAGAACGCCTCTTCCATTCACAGATGTGGGTAAAAGGCACCCCGCTGCACTTCATCGCTGATAGCGGTAGCCAGAAGAATCTCATCTGAGCAGAGGTCGTCAAGCGCCTGGCCCTGCCGACAATGCCGCACCCACAACCCTACACCATTGGATGGCTCCGCAAAGGAAACGATCTCCACGTCAGCCAACAGTACCGACTGCCATACGGCAACAAGCCCTTCAAGGACGAGGTATTGTGTGATGTTGCTCCTCTCGAAGTTTCAGATGTTCTTTTGGGCCAACCTTATTTATGGAAACGTCATGATGTCTATGAGTCTAGGCCTCGTAGTGTTATTATTTCTTTGAACAGGAAATTGTACAGGATACCCGAGGAAGTCCCTCCTAGTGCTATTTCCTTGATCTCTACCGAGCAATGCAGGAAGGTCATCTATCAGACCGGGAAATTTATCTTCTTCGTGATTCGCTCTCAGAGTGAAAGAAAGATCGCAGCCACATCCCGGGCCTCCAAGACCGATCTATCCACACAACAGAAGCAAGTGGATAAGGTGGTGGAAGGATACTCATATGTCTTCTCCTCTCCGACCGGGGTACCTCTGCACTGCCAGGTCAAGTATCCCATCGATCTGACCCCAGGCGAACTGCTACCCAATGGACCAGTCTATCGCCGCTCTCTATTGGAAAACGAGGAGATCAAGAGGCAGATCCAAGAATTGCTCCACAAGGGGCACATCCGTCCCAGTTCAGCACCTTGTGGGAGCCCAATCGTGCTGGTGCAGAAGAAAGATGGGACCTGGCGACTCTGCATTGATTACCGGGCCCTGAATAAAATCACAGTCCGTCAATGGTACCCGATTCCCTGAATCGACCACCTCCTTGATCAGGTCAAGGGGGCCAAATAATTCAGTAAGATTGATCTGAAGTCTGGCTACCACCAGGTCCCAATAGAACAGACAGATGTATGGAAGACTGCCTTCAAGTCAAAAGAAGGTCTTTTTGAATGGCTGGTTAGGCCTTTTGGTTTGACAAATGCTCCAGCAAATTTTATGAGGATGATGCACAATATCCTACGACCTTTCACCAACAATTTTGTAGTGGTGTATCCAGATCACATCCTCATCTACAACAAGACTTGGGAGGAACACTTGCAGCATATTCAGCAGGTTCTGCACACCCTGCGGAAGCACAAACTATATGCAAACTTGGAAAAATGCTCCTCCAGCATGGACAGGGTCCATTACTTAGGCTACATCATTGATCGACATGGTGTGCATGTGGATCCAACCAAGATCCAGGTCATCCGTGACTGGCCAGCCCCAACCACACTCACTGAACTTCGGAGCTTCTTGGGCCTCGCCAATTTCTATCACCGGTTCGTGCTGGGATTCTCTCATATCGCATAGGCCCTCAGCCAAGTGACCAGGGGTGGTGGTAAGGCAAAATTTGTGTGGGGCCTGTCCCAACAACAATCCTTCGATGACTTGAAGAAGCATTTGTGCTCATCGTCGGTACTCTCATTACCGAACCTGCAACATCCCTTTGAGATCGAGACAAATGCTTCAGATTATGCTGTGGGCGCCGTTCTCACTCAACACGGACACCCCGTGGCATATCATAGTGAGACACTATCAGATGTTGTCCGCAAGTACCCTACCTACGACAAAGAAATGTACTCCATTGTACAAGCCTGCCGCTAGTGAAGACATTACATTCTTGGGAAGGAGACAGTCATCCATACTGATCACAAGCCAGTACAGTTCATGCAGACCCAAGGAAAGTTGTAGAATGACCGCCATCAGAAGTGGTCAACATATTTACAGTAGTTCCACCTCAACATCAAATATAAAACAGGGAGTACCAACTGAGTTTCTGACTGCCTCAGTCGACCTCCAGTCGCGGCACTTACCACGGTGCTAGACTCTTGTGGCCACGAGACCTCCGGATGGCCCCACCTCTACGAGACAGACCCTGACTTCTCCACCACCTATCAAATGCTGGGCACCAACTCAGTGGTTGCTAATTTCCATCTTCAGGACGGGTTATTGTGTCGTCTGGGCCATCTCTGCGTTCCATCAAGCAAGCGCGCGAAGCTGATTTGGGAAGCTCACTACAGTCGGGTGGCAGGACACTTTGGCGTCGAAAAGACAGTGGCAGTGTTGCAGAAACATTTCTACTGGCCGAAACTTAGACAGGATGTCGGCAAGTATATCAGGTCCTGCACCGCTTGCGCTATTGCCAAACCGACCACTAAGAAACAGGGCCTATACACCCCTCTGCCTACTCCTGACAAGCCGTGGGAATCCATCTCAATGGACTACATGTCGGGCTTCCCGCCACCAAGGGGGGAAACGACTGTGTTTTCGTGGTTGTTGATCCAAGATGGCGATTCTAGCCGCTTGCAAGAAGAACATCACAGCAGAAGCCACTGCCAAGCTCTTCTTTGAACGAGTATGGGTACATTTTGGGATCCCACGGACCATTATCTCAGACCGTGACAGTCGGTTCCTCAGCTCATTCTGGTCAAGCCTCTGGTCACTGCTGGATACCAAGCTCACCAAATCCACTGCCTTCCACCCCCAGACCGATGGACAAACAGAGGTCGTCAACCGGATGGTCGTTAATATCATGCGCATGTACAATTCAACACACCCCCGCACATGGGATGAGAGTCTCCCCTATGTCCAACATATCTACAACCGAGCCCTACATAGCTCAACTGGCCACAGCCCCTTTCAGGTGGGGTTGGGATTCCAACCATTGGGCCCCATGGATGTTGCACTTCCCCTTGAGACCACCTCGGTCGACTCGTCCCCAGAAGCTGACAAAGCCGCCCGGTTCATTGAACGGATCCAGCATATCCGCCAACAGGTTCAGGATATTCTACAAAAGTCTAATGCCAAGTATAAGCAGCGCCATGATCAACATCGGGTGCCACATAAGTTTCAGGTGGGCGACAAAGTTTGGTTGCATTTGCAGAAAGAACGCCTCATAGGGCCCCATCGAAAGCTTCGCCCACTCCGTTATGGGCCGTACACCATCACCAAGGCAGTGGGTGACAATGCTTTTGAGCTCAACATTCCCCCCTTCCTTGGTCTACATCCAGTCTTCAACGTGGCTCTCCTTCCGCCATATTTCCCACCACTACTAGACACCTCAGAGATAGCAGAGAAGTTGACACCAACAGAGCTCAACCCTGACTTCCTACAACAAGCATCCAGTGATCATATTGCAGACACACAGATCAAGGGAATGCGACATCAAAGGATCCAGCTTTATCGAGTTGTCAAAGCAGGGCAGCTCCTACACCAAGGCAAGTGGCTCACCCAAGGCCAAATTCAGTAGAAATTTCCTCATCTGATGGGGGAACTCAACGCAATGGAGACCATTGCTTCCTAAGGAGGGAGGATCGATCCAGGTGGATATTGGTGGCCACCCACCTTTCCAACTGGCTCAAAACAGTTTTATGGCAATTTTGGTATTGTACTATTTTTAGCAGTTTTTCGGGTCCTGAACTTCCGGGGCCATTTTGAGGCCCTAAACGACCTTTGTTGGCATTTGGGGGGCCAAATGGTTGCCTTCGGCGTCCGTTTGGGGGGCCAAATGGTTGCCTTCGGCGTCCATTTGGGGGGCCAAATGGTTGCCTTCGACGTCCATTTGGCCACACTTGAAAGTTGTAAATCTCGGATAGACCTTTCCAACGGGCTACCGAGCGCCCCAAACGGAGATCATATGCAAAAGTTACGACCTCGAGAAGTTGATGTACTAACTTACCCAAACGGAGCCCACATGACTTTTGGCGCTTCATCTCCTAGGGTTAGGTTTTTGGATGTCTAGGGTTTTTTACATTCCTGTTTATTGTAAAAGGCCTTGAGAGCCTCATTGTAACCATCTTCTTGCAAAATGAGCGCAGCCGTCACATCTCTTCTCAGAGATAAGCTGCCACCACTCCAGCAAGCTTGTTTTCCGCTGCATTTTACAGTTCTAGCTTATTTCCTTATTGAATAGAAAACCAGTTTTACTGTATCTCTGTTATTTTCTGTTAAGCATCTGATAATAATCTGTATTCATTTTGTTCTACTCATAAAATCAGGATCAGTGGTATCAGAGCGCTCTGCTCCTTGTCATCTTAATGCATGTCCCCAACGAGGTCAGGGTACAAAGAATTGGGTCTCGAGCTTGTTTCTCTTGAGGACAAAAAGCTCTCACACGCCCAAGCAACCTCTCATGGCAGGAGAAAAGAAAGATGACGGGACACTGAGATCCTATCAAAATGTTGCTTGAGGAAGCCCTCACGCAGCAGAGGAACAAGATGATGGATAATTTCACACAAATCCTTCTGCGACTACCAACAAGCGACGCATCTTCCTCGAGCGGAGGCGCCGCCCCCTTCAAGATAGAAATCAACTTCGATATCCCTATATTTGAAGGACAGATAGACGCAGATGTTGTGGATAAGTGGTTGAATCTACTAGAAGGGTATTTTTCTGTCCACAACTTTTCGAATAAATAAAAGATTACTTTTGCGCCCCTCAAAACCGTTCCCCATGTCAAAGATTGGTGGGAAACATTCTGCGAGCAAAAGGACACAGAAGAAGCCTCATTATTTTTAGTCACGTCCACCTGGGAATCCTTCAGGGATGCTATTAAGGAACAATACTACCCTGTTGGAAGTTATGACGACTTGTATACCAAATGGACCACACTGCGACAAGAAAGAGACCAAGAAGTGCCAGAGTTCACAAATATCTTTCATACCTTGCGCACCAAGCTGGGTATCAAAGATTCAGAGCCACATCTGGTGCTCAAGTATCGCGGTGGTTTGCATAGATACATCCAGACCGAAATGGAATTTCTGGACATCTCTTCCTTGGGCATGGCCTATCGATATGCCGTCAAAATCGAGCAGAAGCTCAAACAAAAAACACGGCAATTTGGGCCTGGGAACCCTTCACAGCAAAAGACAGGAAAGGGCGGCCCCAACCCACAGAACAAAGGACAGAGCAAATATGGACAGTATCAGGATAACCAGTCCAAGCCACAAGCAAAGAAGGACACCGGAAAAACAAAGAAAGATACCGGGAAGTGGTGCGACTTCCATAAGAGCCCTTGGCATAACACTGCTGATTGCCGCTCAAAGCAGTCGTTGGTGGCCGAAGTGAAAGCATTTGAGTCAGATGCAGATTTTGACTCTGAGTTCGAACCAGAAAGGGGAAGACGGATCATTGACGCAGAACCCCAGTGCCACCATTGCTACCTCCAAGCTCCAGCGTGATGAACCAGACGATCCAGAAGAAGGAGAATGCCTCTTCCATTCACAGATGTGGGTAAAAGGCACCCCGCTGCACTTCATCGTTGATAGCGGTAGCCAGAAGAATCTCATCTCAGCAGAGGTCGTCAAGCGCTTGGCCCTGCCGACAACGCCGCACCCACAACCCTACACCATTGGATGGCTCCGCAAAGGAAGCGATCTCCGCGTCAGCCAACAGTGCCGACTGCCATACGGCATCAAGCCCTTCAAGGACGAGGTATTGTGTGATGTTGCTCCTCTCGAAGTTTCAGATGTTCTTTTGGGCCAACCTTATTTATGGAAACGTCATGCTATCTATGAGTCTAGGCCTCGTAGTGTTATTATTTCTTTGAACAGGAAATTGTACAGGATACCCGAGGCAATGCCTCCTAGTGCTATTTCCTTGATCTCTGTCGAGCAATGCAGGAAGGTCATCTCTCAGACCGGGAAATTTATCTTCTTCGTGATTCGCTCTCAGAGTGAAAGAAAGATCGCAGCCACATCCCGGGCCTCTGTCAAGCACTCTAATTGCAGATAATTAAATATCAACACACAGAGCGTATGAAATTTATTGTCAACCCGAGAAAGTCTTTTTATTTCAAAGGACAAGTGCACAATATATGCTTAAACACAAACCATTAGAAGTGAATACTTTTATCTTCTATCATCTATGTTCATCCCAAGAATCTACGCAATCCCAATTGCCTTCTAACTGCTGTACTACAATCCTTTTCTATTATGCATCAAGCAGAACGAATATCAGATCTAATCAACGATTGCAGGAAGGAAATCTCAATTGCATTCTAAAATAATCAACTGTCTAATGAAATCAAGCTGGGAATCATGAAGCATGACCTGAACATTACTCTAGAATTTAATAAAGGAGATTGAAGCAACTGTTCTAAGATACTGAATTGCAAAATATAAATCAATCAACACATAACAGGAAAGCTAATTCATAGGAGCTTCTGGGATTACGTTTCAGCTGTAGGATGAGCACAACAGTGTGAACAGAAATTGAATTACATAAAACAAACCTGACTCAGTCGACTGTTATTGATACCATTCACCAATCTCACAAATAAATCATTTACTGAGAAATCCACACAATGAATATTGCTGCTGCGTACAAAAGAAAGATCAAAGCATCACACAACAGAAAGATGAAATCCTAAATTAACACAGCAATCTCTGTGGAAGACGGGCCCAGTCTTCACACAGAGACGCTGGTTGAACAACACTCTATTTAACTCAGAAACAACTCTTTATATTAACAGAAGGATGAGTACATAGTTTCGGCTTGACTGCTAATACAAGATGAATTAATTAATTGCTGTCCAACCCCTCGATCGAGGTAATACCACATATTTATACATACAGTTGCAACATCTAAACCTATAATTGGGCAGCCATGAAGATCTATGATCTTCAGGCGCCCTAAATAATCTAGCTGTTACAATGCGTGGCAGAACTGAAATATCCAAATATGAGAGGAGTTATCAACTGTCCCAAGAGTGGCGGTCCTTCCAGCTCACAGCTGGATTCGAGCAGCGACATACTTAAGATAGAACTTTATGTTACAGCTGCCCCGCCACGACTGTGCCTTGATTGATGATTTGAGCCCCAAGGAACCTTCCTTAAGCAATGGACGTCCCTTCCTCCGTGACTTGTTCAGCTCCGATCTTCCTGCAGTCTATTTATCTTACTACCTTCACAATTTGCATCATGTTAGCACGAATTAAGAGATGCACAGCTTAAATCATCACAATCATAAGTATTAATACAATAAAAAAATAATCGGCCATACCTTGGTAATTTGGGGAATATATAAGGACAATAAGTTGAATTGCCAAGGTAATTGGTGTAAGACAAGGTAAGGGACAGTGATAAATGATGGTCAAAAAGGGCCAATTCTGGGCTCAACATCTCCCCCCAACTATCCTGTTGCATGTCCTCATGCAACAACCTGCATCTGAATATTGTACTGAACCTTGTCCAGGCAAGAGGAAAGAATGTAGATAAATCAGGCATCCCCTCTATCCCTTTGAAAAATTTCTGTGAGCAACCCGGCATCTTCCAACTTTACTGTTCCCCTTTCCACCGCTACTTGCTAATATCTGCAGTTCTCTTATGCTATGCCTGGGGAAGTTGAAAAGACACACTCAATCTGAATCCAATTCAATAACACCTGTAGGAGGTGGAAGCACTGGTTCTTGTGGGACAGTGTCTTCCAGCGCATCTAATCTTATCAAGGGAGTTGCTGGTTCTTGTGTAACAGCAACATCCCTTAAACCTTCTTCAGCAGCTGCCTCTATTGCTTTTGGAGACACTGGTTCTTGTGTAACAGTGTCTTCTTTGTCAATTGGCTGCTGAGATTGGATATCCTTTTCAATTTGCAGCTCCTCCTCCAAGATTTCAGTGTCACCTGAGCAGGGTGTCTGTACCTGTTCATCATCACTCCATTGTGTATCAGGAATGATCTCTACTCCCGGGTTATCCTCCAACTGCAGTTCAGGGGTTCTTGCTGCAGCATCCAAGGATGTTGGTTCTTGTGTGGCAACATCCCGGCTTACATTTTCATCTTTATTTTGCTGCAGCTTTTCTTCTATGAGTTCTGTATCATGAGATCTTTCTGGAGTCACTACCCAGAGTTCATCGTTGAATGCCAGAATATTCTCTGTCCCAGCTTCTTCTCCTGTCTGCTCAGTCGGTTGGGCGGTCAAATTCAGGATTGCTGGTTCTTGTGTTACAGCATCCTGTTCCAACTTATCAATGTCCTGCCTTTCCGTTTCTTCTTCTAAAATTATTGTGTCCTGGGAGCGTTCTGGGGTTACAGCACAAAATTCTTCACTATCCTCCAGGGTATCCTTTGGCTCCATGATTTCCGTGTCATGAGAACACTCTGGGGTCTCACTATACTCTTTTATAAGCTCCAGAGCATTCTTCATCTCCCGTTCTTCTCCCATTTGTTCTATGATTTCTATGTCGTGGGAGCATTTTGGAATTGCCATACATTCCTTATAAATTTCCAGGGCATCCTCCACTCCCTGTTCTTCTCCCATCTGTTCTATGACTTCTGCATCATGGGAAGTAGCAGCTGCAGCAAGGATGTTTAAAGGTGCTGGTTCTTGTGTTGCAGCATCCTGTTTCTCCACTGTTTTCCCTTCTGTGGCTACAGGCTGTTGTGCTGAATAGGTGCTAAGTAAAATTTTATGGCCTGCTTCCTCAAAGATCTCCCCACAGGTGGGGCAGAGTATTCGCTCATCCTTTTCTCCAGCTTCAGCAGAAGCTGTTTCCTCCACTTGGTCTGCAGCCTCTATTAATGTATACATCTTTCTTCCACCCTGCTTTTGGCAGATTTCCTTCCATGTTTCCAGCTCCTTTCTAAGTGCTTGGAGGTACTCTTTCAGCATTGCATTCTCATACAAGAGTCCCTCAACTCCCGGCTCTTCCTCCACTGGCCTTTGTGGAGCATCCCTCGGTTTTGGTGTAAGGATTGGGGGTTCAACCTGTGTCTCTAAGGTTGCCCATTTTGTTCTAGCTGCCTCTGCTGCTGTGATTGACCGAGTTCGTTTCCTTCTGATTGGTGCCACTAAATCAAACTCATTGGTGGCCCTCTTCCTTTTCTGTGGGGGTTTCTTTTGTGACTTTCCTTTTTGTAGTGTTTCTTCTCGTGGAGCTGGAATATAGGGAGGCAAAGCTGAAGTTAAAGGAATATTTACCTGCCCCCCATGCTGTTCTTCTTCAATCACAGCTGCTCCTCCTTCCCATTCCGGTGAAGACTCGATTGTGACCAGCTCAATGTCGTCCTCCATTGCTCTGGCTCCGTCATCTTCAGGTTCCATTGTCGCAGCTTTTGATGCTGCTCCAATTTCACCTTCTGCTGTCGGAGCTGCCCTGTTATCTAGGTTTTCCGCGAGGGTTTCATCTACATTGTCCCCTGGCAGCTCTGTTTGAGCTTCCCCTCGCTCTCCTTCAGATGCAGTGTCATCCCCCACTGGTTCTGCTTGTGCTGGGGATTCATATACTTCAAACGGCTCTACCTGTGCCTCGGGTTGTTCTTCTTCTGTAGTTTTGTCAACCCCTGATGTTCCTGCCTGTGCCCCCTGTTGCTCTTCTTCCGTTTCATTCCTCCCGGATGGTCCTGCCTGTGCCCTCTGTGGTTCTTCTTCCGTTTCATCCCTCCCCCCAACTTCACTGGAGGAACTCCGGTCCTCCTGTTGTGGCGGAACCGGTAATTGCTGTAATGGAATAACCCTCAAGGGAACAGGTTGCTGTGGCCGGGTGATGAATTGCTCCCATGTTATATTATGTTGGGCCAGGGTTCTTTTAATAATTAACTTAATGAGGCCATGGTGGGTGAGGGAGGATAATGGGTGCTTTGCAGATTGGACGAATGTTGCCATATGGCGCAAATCATGCAATAGGTAAAATGGAATATTTAACAAAATGCCATGACGGAGATGAGAAAGCAAAGGAAGTTCAGAGTTGTACACAGTTTGATATCTACATTCGCAAGTTATGTATTTCTTGAGGAAGATAGCGACCTGGTCCCATGGCTGCGGCAGTGACTTCAATGCAATCCCTCTCCTGGATGCTTCAACTTGCTCCCCTGGAAGTAAAAATTGTTCCCGTGCAACTGTTGCAGGAACTCGACGGTTAAACCAAGGTTTTCCCACCAATGGGATAGCTGTAACGTCGGATATAATGACCTCCGAAACATCTATACACAACCCCCACACCGTGGAGTGTGTTTTGGTAAGATTCAATGCGAATTGCAGGGCTGCGTCCCGGTCGAATCCATCCAATCGTTCAAAGAACTCGACCCAGCCAGCGGCTTGAAAAATGGCCAGAACCTGCAAATTCCGTCTAAGTTCCCGGGTATTGAAAGGTTCATGGCGAACTGGAATGCCCATGGTCCTGGCTGCAAGATAGAACTGCTGTTTCGACAGAGTACAGGATCCAGAATAGAAGTTGCAGCGCGGAGAATGCACGAATCGTTGAGCGGAGACGTTGAGCGAATGAACTAATTCGGAAAGTTAAGCGCAGAGAGGAGTTTAAAATTTTCATGCCGAATTGGGGAAGGTGGCAGTTATTAGTATTACGTCGTACGAGGGAAAGGTTCAATCAGATATAAATGGTGGTACGAGTGAAGGTACGGCCAATCTCGTTTACATGATATCAATACTTAGTCACGTGATAAATGAAAGCCATACCTCATAAAACTGTGCGTCGGAAGGCTGCGGAAACTGGTGGAGCATGGAGTTGGTGACGTCATGGAGCCGAACGCGTGCACAATCAGACGTGGAATCATGATGACTCGGATAAGGCACTGATTTCCTTCGCCGGTAAAACACAAGGCGTCGCATCCTCCGGGTTGAAATGATGAGTTCGCCGGCAGGACTGGGCTGAATCAGCGTCATAATTAGCAAGTTGAACAATCCTTCTTTTAACACGGGAGTTACCACTGCAAATTGCCAATGAAATGATCACACGGCCGATGAAAAAGCTTGTTGCAGCTGACAAGAAAGAAGTTACAGCCATCGGGAAAGAATTCGTGGCAGCCGGAAAAAGATTCACAATATCCGGGAAAAATTACGGCTGTCACGGGAAAAATTTACAGCGGCGGAAGAGACTTACGGCTGGCGGGAAAAGATTTTACGAATTTGGGAAATATGTCGCAGCCGCTGGAAAGAGATGACAGCTGTGGTGTGGAAGTGACTTGGTCAATGAGGGTGGCGGCCGGGAAGTGATGTGGCGACTGCGAGAAAAAGATGTTGCAGCCGCCGAAGTTACAGCCGCCGGGATTGCAGCTGCCGGAGTTGCAGCTATCGGAAAAGATTTGACGGCGGACAGGAAAAATTTACGGCTACCGGGAAATGGAGAATACGGTTGTGGCTGGTAAATGGAATGGCAGCTGCGGAAAATGAGATGGCAGCCGTGGAAGATGAGGTGGCAATAGATGGTGAATGAGGTGGCAACCATGGGGACGATAAGGTGGCAGCCGCGGAAACTGGAGTTGCAGCCGCCGATGTTGCAGCCGCTGATGTTGCAGCCGCAAATGTTGCAGTCGCCGATGTTGCAGCCGCAAATGTTGCAGCTGCCGAAAAAGATTGACGGATGTCGGAAAGGGCATTACGGCTCCCGGGAAATGGAGAATATGGTTGCCGGAAAATATGTTGCAGCTGCCGGAAAATATGTTGCAGCTACCGGAATTTTTTTTTTTTTTTTTTTTTTTTTTTTTTTTTTTTAACACAAGGACGGCACAGAGAGATTTTCATTATGGGCCCCAAACTGATCATTCTCCTGGCGCTTCCCTGAAAAATTTTTCTTAAAAGACAACAGCAAGCAAAGAGATCAAATGCAAAAAGAAAGAAAACGACAATTATACGCTACAGCAAAAAAAATTATTTATGTACAGTAAATATGATTTTCATTTTAAGATTTGGTAAAGGTAGAAAAATGTTCCTGCTCTGGTGCCAATTGGTAGTTTGGATCAGCAGCAATCTGTGAAATGAATGCATCCTTCGAAATGGGCTTCCGATACAGTCGCAGCCTGTGGCCATTAACAAGTAATGGCATACGGTTTTCATCAATGGTGACCAGGCGAACAGTGCCGTTATCAAATACCCTGTCAACCAAATATGGACCCAGCCATCTTGTGCGTAATTTCCCTTTGAAATCTTTCTTGAATCTAGAGTCGTACAGTAGTGCCCAGTCTCCTTCATGGAAGATTTTCTTTTTGATGAATCGGTCATGCCAGTTAGATCTCTGTTGCTGAAGCAGCACAGTCTGGTCTACCGCAGCTAATCGTTTCTCATCCAGTTCATTCAATTGATTCAATCTTCTTTTCTGGGCTTCTGCTACATCCAGGTTCATTTCAATGGCTGTTTTCAGGGTCTTGATCTCAAATTCAATTGGAAAGATGGCACTCTTACCATACACCAGATCATAGGGAGAAAAGCCCGTGGTATTGCGCCAAGTCGTGTGATATGCCCACAGTGCTTCTGGAAGTCTGTCAGCCCAATCCCTTCGATGGCTTTTAACTGTTTTAGTAAGGATTGCTTCGATAACTTTATTAGTGCTTTCCACCTGACCATTGGCCTGGGGATGATAAGGTGAAGCTATCTTGTGCTGCACATGATACTTCCGGAGCAAGGATTCAAATTGATGTGAAATAAATTGTGGTCCGCCATCGGTAACTACTTCCTTTGGTACTCCAAAACGGGTAAAAACTTCACTGTACAGGAAATCAATCACCGCTTGGTCGTTTGCCTTAGCCAAAGCTACAGCTTCTACCCACTTAGTCATGTAGTCTGTACACACCAAGATGTAAGCCTTCTGTTTGGAAGGAGGGTTGATAGGACCAACAAAGTCCAATGCCCATCTATCAAACGGTTCCAGTACCACTTGGGGCTGTAAAGGCATCTGGTCTGTCTTATTAGGTTGGCCCATCCTTTGGCAGCTGTCGCAGGACTGAACATATTTTTTAGCATCTCTGAACAGTGTCGGCCAATAATAGCCCATCCGCAACGCCTTATGTCCTGTTCTTTTATCTGCAAAGTGTCCTCCGCAAGGTTCATCGTGACAGGCCTTCAGTATATGAAAGATCTCATCTTCCCTTACACATCTTCTAATTTCAAGATCAGGTCCTGTGTAAAAGAGATGGCCTTTAAGCCAACAATACCTGGCACTTTGCTGAATAATTTTTCTTTTCTCTCGTTTAGACATATGTGGCGGAAGTTTCCCTGCAGCCAAATAATTAGCAACATCTGCATACCAGGGTGAATGAGCTGAGAGTGCAAATAAATGTTCATCCGGGAAAGCATCCTCAACAGGTGAACTGTCATCACTGTTAGTAAATCGTGATAAAAAATCAGCAACAACATTTTCTTTTCCAGGTTTATCTATAATAGTAATATCAAATTCCTGTAATAATAAAAGCCACCTGGTTACTCTGGCATTAGTGACAGGTTTATTCATTAAGTACTTAATGGCAGAGTGATCAGTATGCACAAATGTAGGATACCCAGTAATGTAATGCCGAAACTTATTAATAGAATAAACAATAGCAAGAAATTCTTTTTCAGTAACAGTATAATTTAGCTCAGCAGGGGCTAAGTTTTTACTCACATAATAAATAGCATAAGGTACTTGACCATCCTGCTGTCCTAGTACTGCTCCAATGGCGGTATCAGAAGCATCTGAAGAAATGTGGAAAGGTATGGTCCAATTAGGTCCCCTTAAAATAGGGGCTGTGGACAGTTTCTCTTTAAGCTTATCAAATGCTGTCTGGCATGCTGTACTCCATGCAAACTGCACATCCTTCATTAATAATGAAAACAAAGGAGAAGCAAGTTTGGAGAAGTTTTCTATGAATCTCCTGTAATACCCAGCATGTCCCAGAAAACTTCGCACCTCTTTCTGAGTTGAAGGGGTTGGTATATTCTTTATCACCTTAATTTTTGAAGGATCCACTTGAATACCGTTAGTAGAGATGAAATGTCCTAATACCACCCCCTCACTCATCATCATGTGGCATTTTTCAGTGCTCAGTGAGAGGCGAGCCTGTTCACAGCGAATTAAAACCTTCTTCAAATTTTCCAATGCTTCATCAAAATCCCTGCCATAAGGAGTGAAATCATCCATAAAAACTTCCATGCTATCATTTACCAATTCAGAAAATATGCCAATCACAGCTCTTTGGAACGTTGCAGGTGCATTGCACAACCCAAAGGGAAGCACCCTGTAGGCGAACGTTCCCCAAGGGCAGGTGAAGGTGGTCTTATCCTGATCCTCTGGAGCAATCTGGATTTGATTGTACCCACTGAATCCGTCCAGGAAGGAGAAGAACTTCTTCCCAGATAAGTTATCAAGTACCTGGTCAATAAAGGGCAGAGGAAAGTGATCCTTTTGTGTAGCCTTGTTCAGCTCCCTATAATCGACACAGACTCTCCATTTACCGTTTTTCTTGGGTACAATTACAAGTGGGGAAACCCACTCACTGTCTGAAATAGGATAGATGAATCCTGCTTCCAAGAGTTTCTGGATTTCTTCCTTCACTATATCCCTCAGATTGGGGTTCATGCGTCGTTGGGGTTGACATACAGGCCGGGAGTCGTTTTTAATATAGATATGATGAGTGCACAGACTAGAAGGAATACCCTTCATGTCTGTATACTCCCAGGCGAATGCCCCCTTACGTTCCTTCAAGAGATTGGTTAAGCGCTTTTGTTCTTCTGAGGAGAGAGCAGGATTGATGTTCAAAGTTCTTCCAGGCTCTACCTCAATAGGAATACTTCTCGAGCTTTTCAATACTGGGATTATATTTGCGTCATTGGCTAGTGCTTCCTCCGTAAGCTGTTCTTGTTCTTCTTTGCCGAGGGTACTCTTCAGAAGTTGATAAACTTCCTTGTCTACAGAAGCAGGTTCGCTAATGAAATTATTAATGGCATCGTCTTCTGTTTCGTTTTTGAAAGTTAGTGCCTTCCCTATTGTTAGTAATGGCTGAACATCTTCTTCTTCTTCTTGTTCTATCCAAAGGGAGGTTTCAGTTTCTAGACTCGGCCTTGCCGGAGGGTACAGGGTAAGATTTTTGGTTTCCATGCCATCAGATATAGTCATAGATCCTGATCGACAGCTGATGCAAGCATCAGCTGTAGCTAACCAAGGTCTCCCTAAAATCAATGGATGTCCCCCCGGCTGTGATTTTGGCTGTAATACCAGAAAATCGGCAGGGTATTCCCACGAGTCTACTGAAATAACGAGGTCGTCCAAAATCCCTTCAGGTCTGATGGTGGATCTGTCTGCCAGTTCTAAGATAGTAGGGGTCGGTCTAATATTGGTGAATCCGAGTTTTTTTACAGTCTCCATCGTTATAACATTGATCGCAGCTCCTAAATCTACTAGTACGTTGGGTATCTGCGTTTGTCCTATGTGTACAGTGACAGTAGGATTGCCGGGATCCTCATACTTAGTTACAGGGGTTTTTCCAGTCATTAAAGCGGATAAATTCCCTATAACATGAACAGTAGGAGGATCTCTGGGTTTCCTTCCCGGTCTTTTAGTGCACAGGTCCCGAACAGTTCTAGCGTAGATAGGTACATCTTGAAGAGCTTGTAAAAGGGGAATCTTAACATAAAGGTTCTTCAATTCTCCTAAGAGATTGAACTGAGGTTGCCCCCCTCTTTGTGGCAGCATCAATCTCTCAGGGTAAGGTGGTTGCCTTACCAACTGGGTAGGCTGCGTGTTATCCACTTCATCGTTCAATGTTTCAGCCCTCCCATCTGAGGGATGCTCAGCATCTTCAATGATAGGAACCGGATCAAAAGGATGCTGGGAACTCTCTCCTTTGTCATACACAGTTGGTGGAATATTTTCTGAAGTTACACGTTCTACTACCTTCCCAGACCGTAAGCGAATGTCATTACAAGGTACAGGGGAGAGAGAGTAGGCTGGCATATTGAGAGTTTCCAGTTGCTGGACTGTTTTATTATTTGGGTTAGGGTTAGGTTGGGCAGGCAGCTGAGGCCGTATTGGTATGTTAGGCACAGGATTATTTTGCAGCTGCAGCTGCGACTGCTGAGGTAGGTATTGAGGATATTGCTGAAATTGAGGATATGGAGGATACGGTAACTGTTGAGGTGGAGGTGGTTGAGGAAACTGATTCCCAGGATGGAAGTTCCTCCATCCAGGAGACCATGAAGTAGGTTGATGAGGTGGCTGTGTCCAAGGACTCCATGAATTATAACCTTGCATCGCAGGTTGAGGAGAATTCCACTGAGCATAATTTGAAGGGAATTGTGTATTCACGTTTTGCATATTAGTATTCCAATTATTCAAATTATTCAAAAATGGAAATGAATCGGGAGACATACCTTGATTCCGGGGCTGCCAGGGTTTCTTCTGTGCAATAAAGTAGGCTGAATCCACCTCTGGAGTTGATGCCTGCAGAACAGCTTTCACTTGGGGCAACGTGGGGCATTCTTTCATATCATGATTCAGCTCGCACAGCTGACACACTTGTACTTTGTCAAGAGGGCATTCCTTCAGTGGATGAGTCTTTCTACATCGGGGACAAAACACCCCTAGTGTGAGATCCTCCACTGCCTGTCTTTGCTTGGCCTTCAAGACGTCAATCTCTGAAGAGATAGAGCTCATCATTTCTGTTTTAAAGTTTTCAAGAAGATTGCCTATCTCTGCACGTGTAGCTCCCCCATTGGATGACTTCTGAGTTCTGTCGAAGACATCACGTTCCAGGTTATTTCGTTTATGCTGCTTATTATGCCTAGAAGATCCCCTGGAATATCTCTTACATAATTCCACAATTGTCTCAAAAGATTCTTTAGAGATATCCCCCTTTCCTAATAAATTTAGCATGTCTAAACAATCGTCCCTGATTCCTCGAAGCAGGATTATCTTAAGCACATCTAGTCCCATGTTCGTCTGTCCAGCTCTCTGCACATTGTACAACAACCTCTCTACAAAATCGTCCAAGCTTTCGTCCTCCTTCTGTACCATCTTGAATAACTCCTCCCTCTTGTCCCTGGTGTTGCAATATTCTTGATATTTTTCCAGGAACACTTGCTTCATCTTGTTCCAATTAGCAACAGTTCCTCCCCCAAGGCTCATGAACCAACGTAATGCATTGTCCTTCAGGGTGGCAGGAAAAAGCTTCAACTTTTGAGCATCTGTGACATAATCATAGCTGCGACAGAGGATATCGAATTCAAACAGGAATTCGTCTGGATCTTCTGCCGCCCTGCCATGGAAGCGGGGGTAACACCGACGGTGAGATGTTTTTCATAGGAGTTGTCCCCTCGAGCTGCTGTATTGGGAATTGCAATGTAGCCATAGTTTCTGGCGGGGAATTATCTTCATGATGGTATTGTACCACTGCTTCTTCCTCTTCATTCTCATGTCTGTTATTCATCTTTTCTTCTGTATCTTCTCCTTCGTTTGTTCCTTTATCCCTTACCTCAGTTGTAACAGCTGCGTATTCTTCGGTTGCAGCAGCTGCGTATTCTTCGGTTGTAGCAGCTGCGTATTCTTCAGTTGTAACAGCTGCGTACTCTTTAATTGCAACAGCCGAATCAGCTGTTCCTTCTTTAGCAGGAGTATATGCAGAAATCACCGCTGCTCCTGTATCTTCCACTGTAGATCCTGATGCTAACGCTCCAGGATCAGTAGGGCCTCTTTTGATAGGAGTCCCCTGTTGACGAGATCTGACAGCTGAATCAGTTTTGTCAACAAGGTCGTCAATGAATGTTCTTCTGCCCAGCGGTGGACCTCGACCACGACCCGAACCACCTGTACTGTTAGTAATTTGTGGGGTTTTGGGGGTCGGGAGGTGATCGCGTTTTACCCCCCTCGTATTCATGCGAAGCAGATCATTTCAAAAACAACCAAAAAGACTGACTAAAAGCAAATATCAAATACGACTAATGACTAGTGTTTAATTTTTATCCTTCCCCGGCAACGGCGCCAAAATGTCAAGCACTCTAATTGCAGATAATTAAATATCAACACACAGAGCGTATGAAATTTATTGTCAACCCGAGAAAGTCTTTTTATTTCAAAGGACAAGTGCACAATATATGCTTAAACACAAACCATTAGAAGTGAATACTTTTATCTTCTATCATCTATGTTCATCCCAAGAATCTACGCAATCCCAATTGCCTTCTAACTGCTGTACTACAATCCTTTTCTATTATGCATCAAGCAGAACGAATATCAGATCTAATCAACGATTGCAGGAAGGAAATCTCAATTGCATTCTAAAATAATCAACTGTCTAATGAAATCAAGCTGGGAATCATGAAGCATGACCTGAACATTACTCTAGAATTTAATAAAGGAGATTGAAGCAACTGTTCTAAGATACTGAATTGCAAAATATAAATCAATCAACACATAACAGGAAAGCTAATTCACAGGAGCTTCTGGGATTACGTTTCAGCTGTAGGATGAGCACAACAGTGTGAACAGAAATTGAATTACATAAAACAAACCTGACTCAGTCGACTGTTATTGATACCATTCACCAATCTCACAAATAAATCATTTACTGAGAAATCCACACAATGAATATTGCTGCTGCGTACAAAAGAAAGATCAAAGCATCACACAACAGAAAGATGAAATCCTAAATTAACACAGCAATCTCTGTGGAAGACGGGCCCAGTCTTCACACAGAGACGCTGGTTGAACAACACTCTATTTAACTCAGAAACAACTCTTTATATTAACAGAAGGATGAGTACATAGTTTCGGCTTGACTGCTAATACAAGATGAATTAATTAATTGCTGTCCAACCCCTCGATCGAGGTAATACCACATATTTATACATACAGTTGCAACATCTAAACCTATAATTGGGCAGCCATGAAGATCTATGATCTTCAGGCGCCCTAAATAATCTAGCTGTTACAATGCGTGGCAGAACTGAAATATCCAAATATGAGAGGAGTTATCAACTGTCCCAAGAGTGGCGGTCCTTCCAGCTCACAGCTGGATTCGAGCAGCGACATACTTAAGATAGAACTTTATGTTACAGCTGCCCCGCCACGACTGTGCCTTGATTGATGATTTGAGCCCCAAGGAACCTTCCTTAAGCAATGGACGTCCCTTCCTCCGTGACTTGTTCAGCTCCGATCTTCCTGCAGTCTATTTATCTTACTACCTTCACAATTTGCATCATGTTAGCACGAATTAAGAGATGCACAGCTTAAATCATCACAATCATAAGTATTAATACAATAAAACAATAATCGGCCATACCTTGGTAATTTGGGGAATATATAAGGACAATAAGTTGAATTGCCAAGGTAATTGGTGTAAGACAAGGTAAGGGATAGTGATAAATGATGGTCAAAAAGGGCCAATTCTGGGCTCAACAGCCTCCACGACCGATCTATCCACACAACAAAAGCAAGTGGATAAGGTGGTGGAAGGATACTCAGATATCTTCTCCTCTCCGACCGGGGTACCTCTGCACTGCCAGGTCAAGCATCCCATCGATCTGAACCTAGGCGCATCGCTACCCACTTGGCCAGTCTATCGCCGCTCTCTGTTGGAAAACGAGGAGATTAAGAGGCAGATCCAAGAATTGCTCCACAAGGGGCACATCCGTCCCAGTTCATCACCTTGTGGGAGCCCAATCGTGCTGGTGCGGAAGAAAGATGGGACCTGGCGACTCTGCATTGATTACCGGGCCCTGAATAAAATCACAGTCTGTAACCGGTACCCGATTCCCCGAATCGACGACCTCCTTGATCAGCTCACGGGGACCAAATACTTCAGTAAGATTGATCTGAAGTCTGGCTACCACCAGGTCCCAATAGAACAGACAGATGTATGGAAGACTGCCTTCAAGTCAAAAGAAGGTCTTTTTGAATGGCTTGTCATGCCTTTTGGTTTGACAAATGCTCCAGCAACTTTTATGAGGATGATGGACGATATCCTACGACCTTTCACCAACAATTTTGTAGTGGTGTATCTGGATGACATCCTCATCTACAGCAAGACTTGAGAGGAACACTTGCAGCATATTCAGCAGGTTCTGCACGCCCCGCGGAAACACAAACTATATGCAAACTTGGAAAAATGCTCCTTCGGCATGGACAGACCGAGTATGGGTACATTTTGGGATCCCACAGACCATTATCACAGACCTTGACAGTCGGTTCCTCAGCTCATTCTGGTCAAGCCTCTGGTCACTGCTGGATACCAAGCTCACCAAATCCACTGCCTTCCACCCCCAGACCGATGGACAAACGGAGGTCGTCAACCGGATGGTCGTACATATCCTGCGCATGTACAATTCAACACACCCCCGTACATGGGATGAGAGTCTCCCCTATGTCCAACATAGCTACAACCGAGCCCTGCATAGCTCAACTGGCCACAGCCCCTTTCAGGTGGGGTTGGGATTCCAACCATTGGGCCCCATGGATGTTGCACTTCCCCTTGCGACCACCTCGGTCGACTCGTCCCCAGAAGCTGACAAAGCCGCCCGGTTCATTGAACGGATCCAGCATATCCGCCAACAGGTTCAGGATATTCTACAAAAGTCTAATGCCAAGTATAAGCAGCGCCATGATCAACATCGGGTGCCACATAAGTTTCAGGTGGGCGAAAAAGTTTGGTTGCATTTGTAGAAAGAACGCCTTACAGGGCCCCATCGAAAGCTTCTCCCACTCCGTTATGGGTCGTACACCATCACCAAGGCAGTGGGTGACAATGCTTTTGAGCTCAACATTCCCCCCTTCCTTGGTCTGCATCCAGTCTTCAACGTGGCTCTCCTTCGGCCATATTTCCCACCACTATTAGACACCTCAGAGATAGCAGAGAAGTTGACACCAACAGAGCTCAACCCTGACTGCCTACAACAAGCATCCAATGATCATATTGCAGACACACAGATCAAGGGCACGCGACATCAAAGGATCCAGCTTTATCGAGTTGTCAAAGCAGGGCAGCTCCTGCACCAAGGCAAGTGGCTCACCCAAGGCCAAATTCAGCCGAAATTTCCTCAACTGATGGGGGAACTCAATGCAATGGAGACCATTGCTAAGGAGGGAGGATCGATACAGGTGGATATTGGTGGCCACCCACCTTTCCAACTGGCTCAAAATAGTTTTATGGCAATTTTGGTATTGTACTATTTTTAGCAGTTTTTCGGGTCATGAACTTCCGGGGCCATTTTGAGGCCCTAAATGACGTGTTTTGGCAATTTGGGGAGCCAAATGGATGCCGTCGGCATCCATTTGGCCCCATCCGAAGGTTGTAAATCTCGGATAGACCTTTTCGATGGGCTACCGAGCGCCCCAAACGGAGATCGTATGCAAAAGTTATGACCCCGGGAAGTTGATGTACTAACTTACCCAAACGGGGCCCACATGACTTTTGGCGCGTCATCTCCTAGGGTTAGGTTTTTGGATGTCTAGGGTTTTTGACATTCCTGTTTATTTTAAAAGGCCTTGAGAGCCTCATTGTAACCATCTTCTTGCAAAATGAGCGCAACCGTCACATCTCTTCTCAGAGATAAGCCGCCACCATTCCAGCAAGCTTGTTTTCCGCTGCATTTTACAGTTCTAGCTTATTCCCTTATTGAATAGAAAACAAGTTTTACTGTATCTCTGTTATTTTGTGTTAAGCATCTGATAATAATCTGTATTCATTTCGTTCTGCTCATAAAATCCGGATCAGTGGTATCAGAGCGGTCTGCTCCTTGTCGTCTTAATGCATGTCCCCAACGAGGTCAGGGTACAAAGAATTGGGTCTCGAGCTTGTTTCTCTTAAGGACAAAATCTCTCGCACGCCCAAGTGACCTCTCATGGTAGGAGAAAAGAAAGATGACGGGACAGGAGATCCTATCAAAATGTTGCTTGAGGAAGCCCTCATGCAGAAGAGGAACGAGATGATGGATAATTTCGCACAAATCCTTCGGCGACTACCAACAAGCGACGCATCTTCCTCGAGCGGAGGCGCCGCCCCCTTCAAGGTACAAATCAACTTCGATATCCCTATATTTGAAGGACAAATAGACGCAGATGTTGTAGATAAGTGGTTGAATCTACTAGAAGGGTATTTTTCTGTCCATAACTTTTCGAATAAAGAAAAGATTACTTTTGAGCTCCTCAAAGCCATTCCCCTTGTCAAAGATTGGTGGGAAATATTCTACGAGCAAAAGGACACAGAAGAAGCCTCATTATTTTAAGTCATGGCCACCTGGGAATCCTTCAGAGATGCTATTAAGGAACAATACTACCCTGTTGGAAGTTATGACGACTTGTATACCAAATGGACCACGCTGCGACAAGAAAGAGACCAAGCAGTGCCAGAGTTCACAAATATCTTTCATACCTTGCGCACCAAGCTTGGTATCAAAGATTCAGAGCCACATCTGGTGCTCAAGTATCGCGGTGGTTTGCATAGATACATCCAGACCGAAATGGAATTTCTGGACATCTCTTCCTTGGGCGCGACCTATCGATATGCCGTCAAAATCGAGCAGAAGCTCAAACAAAAGACGTGTCAATTTGGGCCTGGGAACCCTTCACAGCAAAAGACAGGAAATGGCGGCCCCAACCCACAGAATAAAGGACAGAGCAAAGATGGACAGTATCAGGACAACCAGTCCAAGCCGCAAGCAAAGAAGGACACCGTAAAAACAAAGAAAGATACTGGGAAGTGGTGCGATTTCCATAAGAGCCCTTGGCATAACACTGCTGATTGCCGCTCAAAGCAGTCGCTGGTGGCCGAAGTGAAAGCATCTGAGTCAGATGCAGGTTCTGACTCTGAGTTCGAACCAGAAAGGGGAAGACGAATCATTGACGCGGAACCCAGTGCCACCATTGCTACCACCAAGCTCCATTTTGATGCACCAGACGAGCCAGAAGAAGGAGAAAGCCTCTTCCATTCACAGATGTGGGTAAAAGGCACCCCCCTGCACTTCATCGTTGATAGCGGTAGCCAGAAGAATCTCATCTCAGCAGAGTTCGTCAAGCGCCTGGCCCTGCCGACAACGCCGCACCCACAACCCTACACCATTGGATGGCTCCGCAAAGGAAGGAATCTCCGCGTCAGCCAACAGTGTCGACTGCCATACGGCATCAAGCCCTTCAAGGACGAGGTATTGTGTGATGTTGCTCCTCTCGAAGTTTCAGATGTTCTTTTGGGCCAACCTTATTTATGGAAACGTCATGCTGTCTATGAGTCTAGGCCTCGTAGTGTTATTATTTCTTTGAACAGGAAATTGTACAGGATACCCGAGGCAGTCCCTCCTAGTGCTATTTCCTTGATCTCTGCTGAGCAATGCAGGAAGGTCATCTCTCAGACCGGGAAATTTATCTTCTTCATGATTCGCTCTCAGAGTGAAAGAAAGATCGTAGCCACATCCCGAGCCTCCACGACCGATCTATCAACACAACAGAAGCAAGTGGATAAGGTGGTGGAAGGATACTCAGATATCTTCTCCTCTCCGACCGGGGTACCTCTGCACTGCCAGGTCAAGCATCCCATCGATCTGAACCTAGGCGCACCGCTACCCACTGGGCCAGTCTATCGCCGCTCTCTGTTGGAAAACGAGGAGATTAAGAGGCAGATCCAAGAATTGCTCCACAAGGGGCACATCCGTCCCAGTTCATCACCTTGTGGGAGCCTAATCGTGTTGGTGCGGAAGAAAGATGGGACCTGGAGACTCTGCATTGATTACCGGGCCCTGAATAAAATCACAGTCTGTAATCGGTACCCAATTCCCCGAATCGACGACCTCCTTGATCAGCTCACGGGGGCCAAATACTTCAGTAAGATTGATCTGAAGTCTGGCTACCACCAGGTCCCAATAGAACAGTTAGATGTATGGAAGACTGCCTTCAAGTCAAAAGAAGGTCTTTTTGAATGGCTGGCCATGCCTTTTGGTTTGACAAATGCTCCAGCAACTTTTATGAGAATGATGGACGATATCCTACGACCTTTCACCAACAATTTTGTAGTGGTGTATCTGGATGACATCCTCATCTACAGCAAGACTTGGGAGGAACACTTGCAGCATATTCAGGAGGTTCTGCACACCCTGTAGAAGCACAAACTATATGCAAACTTGGAAAAATGCTCCTTCGGCATGGACAGGGTCCATTACTTAGGCTACATCGTTGATCGACATGGTGTGCATGTGGATCCAGCCAAGATCCAGGTCATCCGTGACTGGCCAGCCCCGACCACACTCACTGAACTTCGGAGCTTCTTGGGCCTCGCCAATTTCTATCGTCAGTTCATGCTGGGATTCTCTCATATTGCATGGTCCCTCAGCCAAGTGACTAGGGGTGGTGGTAAGGCAAAGTTTGTGTGGGGCCTGTCCCAACAACAATCCTTCGATGAATTGAAGAAGCGTTTGTGCTCATCGCAGGTACTCTCATTACCGAACCTGCAACATCCCTTTGAGATCGAGACAGATGCTTCAGATTATGCTGTGGGCGCCGTTCTCACTCAATACGACCACCCCGTGGCATATCATAATGAAACACTATCAGATGTTGTCCGCAAGTACCCTACCTACAACAAAGAAATGTACTCCATTGTACAAGCCTGCCGCCAGTGGAGACATTACATTCTTGGGAAGGAGACAGTCATCCACATTGATCACAAGCCACTACAGTTCATGCAGACCCAAGGAAAGTTGCAGAATGACCGCCATCAGAAGTGGTCAACATATTTACAGTAGTTCCACCTCAACATCAAATATAAAACAGGGAGTACCAACCGAGTTGCTGACTACCTCAGTCGACCTCCAGTCACGACACTTACCACAGTGCTAGACTCTTGTGGCCACGAGACCTCCGGATGGCCCCACCTCTACGAGACAGACCCTGACTTTTTCGCCACCTATCAAATGCTGGGCACCAGCTCAGTGGTTGCTAATTTCCATCTTCGGGACGGGTTGTTGTGTCGTCTGGGCCATCTCTGCGTTCCATCAAGCGAGCGCGCGAAGCTGATTTGGGAAGCTCACTACAGTCGGGTGGCAGGACACTTTGGCGTCGAAAAGACAGTGGCAGTGTTGCAAAAACATTTCTACTGGTTGAAACTTAGACAGGATGTCGGCAAGTATATCAGGTCCTGCACCGCTTGCGCTATTGCCAAACCGACCACTAAGAAACAGGGCCTATACACCCCTCTGCCTACTCCTGACAAGCCGTGGGAATCTATCTCAATGGACTACATGTCGGTCCTGCTGTCCACCAAGAGGGGAAACGACTGTGTTTTTGTGGTTGTTGATCGCTTTTCCAAGATGGCGATTCTAGCCGCTTGCAAGAAGAACATCACAGCAGAAGCCACTGCCAAGCTCTTCTTTGAACGAGTATGGGTACATTTTGGGATCCCACGGACCATTATCTCAGACCGTGATAGTCGGTTCCTCAGCTCATTCTGGTCAAGCCTCTGCTCACTGCTGGATACCAAGCTCACCAAATCCACTGCCTTCCACCCCCAGACCGATGGACAAACAGAGGTCGTCAACCGGATGGTCGTTAATATCATGCGCAAGTACAATTCAACACACCCCCGCACATGGGATGAGAGTCTCCCCTATGTCCAACATAGCTACAACCGAGCCCTACATAGCTCAACTGGCCACAGCCCCTTTCAGGTGGGGTTGGGATTCCAACCATTGGGCCCCATGGATGTTGCACTTCCCCTTGCAACCACCTCGGTCGACTCGTCCCCAGAAGCTGACAAAGCCGCCCGGTTCATTGAACGGATCCAGCATATCCGCCAACAGGTTCAGGATATTCTACAAAAGTCTAATGCCAAGTATAAGCAGCGCCATGATCAACATCGGGTGCCACATAAGTTTCAGGTGGGCGACAAAGTTTGGTTGCATTTGCAGAAAGAACGCCTTATAGGGCCCCATCGAAAGCTTCGCCCACTCCATTATGGGCCGTACACCATCACCAAGGCAGTGGGTGACAATGCTTTTGAGCTCAACATTCCCCCCTTCCTTGGTCTACATCCAGTCTTCAACGTGGCTCTCCTTCGGCCATATTTCCCACCACTATTAGACACCTCAGAGATAGCAGAGAAGTTGACACCAACAGAGCTCAACCCTGACTTCCTACAACAAGCATCCAGTGATCATATTGCAGACACACAGATCAAGGGCATGCGACATCAAAGGATCCAGCTTTATCGAGTTGTCAAAGCAGGGCAACTCCTACACCAAGGCAAGTGGCTCACCCAAGGCCAAATTCAGTAGAAATTTCCTCATCTGATGGGGGAACTCAACGCAATGGAGACCATTGCTTCCTAAGGAGGGAGGATCGATCCAGGTGGATATTGGTGGCCACCCACCTTTCCAACTGGCTCAAAACAGTTTTATGGCAATTTTGGTATTGTACTATTTTTAGCAGTTTTTCGGGTCCTGAACTTCCGGGGCCATTTTGAGGCCCTAAACGACCTTTGTTGGCATTCGGGGGGCCAAATGGTTGCCTTCGGCGTCCATTTGTCCACACTTGAAAGTTGTAAATCTCGGATAGACCTTTCCAACGGGCTACCGAGCGCCCCAAACGGAGATCGTATGCAAAAGTTACGACCTCGAGAAGTTGATGTACTAACTTACCCAAACGGAGCCCACATGACTTTTGGCGCTTCATCTCCTAGGGTTAGGTTTTTGGATGTCTAGGGTTTTTTACATTCCTGTTTATTGTAAAAGGCCTCGAGAGCCTCATTGTAACCATCTTCTTGCAAAATGAGCGCAGCCGTCACATCTCTTCTCAGAGATAAGCTGCCACCACTCCAGCAAGCTTGTTTTCCGCTGCATTTTACAGTTCTAGCTTATTTCCTTATTGAATAGAAAACCAGTTTTACTGTATCTCTGTTATTTTGTGTTAAGCATCTGATAATAATCTGTATTCATTTTGTTCTACTCATAAAATCCGGATCAGTGGTATCAGAGCGCTCTGCTCCTTGTCATCTTAATGCATGTCACCAACGAGGTCAGGGTACAAAGAATTGGGTCTCGAGCTTGTTTCTCTTGAGGACAAAAGCTCTCACACGCCCAAGCAACCTCTCATGGCAGGAGAAAAGAAAGATGACGGGACACTGAGATCCTATCAAAATGTTGCTTGAGGAAGCCCTCACGCAGCAGAGGAACAAGATGATGGATAATTTCACACAAATCCTTCTGCGACTACCAACAAGCGACGCATCTTCCTCGAGCGGAGGCGCCGCCCCCTTCAAGGTACAAATCAACTTCGATATCCCTATATTTGAAGGACAGATAGACGCAGATGTTGTGGATAAGTGGTTGAATCTACTAGAAGGGTATTTTTCTGTCCACAACTTTTCGAATAAATAAAAGATTACTTTTGCGCCCCTCAAAACCGTTCCCCATGTCAAAGATTGGTGGGAAACATTCTGCGAGCAAAAGGACACAGAAGAAGCCTCATTATTTTCAGTCACGTCCACCTGGGAATCCTTCAGGGATGCTATTAAGGAACAATACTACCCTGTTGGAAGTTATGACGACTTTTATACCAAATGGACCACACTGCGACAAGAAAGAGACCAAGAAGTGCCAGAGTTCACAAATATCTTTCATACCTTGCGCACCAAGCTGGGTATCAAAGATTCAGAGCCACATCTGGTGCTCAAGTATCGCAGTGGTTTGCATAGATACATCCAGACCGAAATGGAATTTCTGGACATCTCTTCCTTGGGCACGGCCTATCGATATGCCGTCAAAATCGAGCAGAAGCTCAAACAAAAAACGCGGCAATTTGTGCCTGGGAACCCTTCACAGCAAAAGACAGGAAAGGGCGGCCCCAACCCACAGAACAAAGGACAGAGCAAAGATGGACAGTATCAGGATAACCAGTCCAAGCCACAAGCAAAGAAGGACACCGGAAAAACAAAGAAAGATACCGGGAAGTGGTGCGACTTCCATAAGAGCCCTTGGCATAACACTGCTGATTGCCGCTCAAAGCAGTCGTTGGTGGCCGAAGTGAAAGCATTTGAGTTAGATGCAGGTTTTGACTCTGAGTTCGAACCAGAAAGGGGAAGACGGATCATTGACGCGGAACCCAGTGCCACCATTGCTACCTCCAAGCTCCAGCGTGATGAACCAGACGATCCAGAAGAAGGAGAATTCCTCTTCCGTTCACAGATGTGGGTAAAAGGCACCCCGCTGCACTTCATCGTTGATAGCGGTAGCCAGAAGAATCTCATCTCAGCAGAGGTCGTCAAGCGCCTGGCCCTGCCGACAACGCCGCACCCACAATCCTACACCATTGGATGGCTCCGCAAAGGAAGCGATCTCCGCGTCAGCCAACAGTGCCGACTGCCATACGGCATCAAGCCCTTCAAGGACGAGGTATTGTGTGATGTTGCTCCTCTCGAAGTTTCAGATGTTCTTTTGGGCCAACCTTATTTATGGAAACGTCATGCTATCTATGAGTCAAGGCCTCGTAGTGTTATTATTTCTTTGAACAGGAAATTGTACAGGATACCCGAGGCAATCCCTCCTAGTGCTATTTCCTTGATCTCTGTCGAGAAATGCAGGAAGGTCATCTCTCAGACCGGGAAATTTATCTTCTTCGTGATTCGCTCTCAGAGTGAAAGAAAGATCGCAGCCACATCCCGGGCCTCCACGACCGATCTATCCACACAACAAAAGCAAGTGGATAAGGTGGTGGAAGGATACTCAGATATCTTCTCCTCTCCGACTGGGGTACCTCTGCACTGCCAGGTCAAGCATCCCATCGATCTGAACCTAGGCGCATCGCTACCCACTGGGCCAGTCTCTCGCCGCTCTCTGTTGGAAAACGAGGAGATTAAGAGGCAGATCCAAGAATTGCTCCACAAGGGGCACATCCGTCCCAGTTCATCACCTTGTGGGAGCCCAATCGTGCTCGTGCGGAAGAAAGATGGGACCTGGCGACTCTGCATTGATTACCGGGCCCTGAATAAAATCACAGTCTGTAACCGGTACCCCGATTCCCCGAATCGACGACCTCCTTGATCAGCTCACGGGGGCCAAATACTTCAGTAAGATTGATCTGAAGTCTGGCTACCACCAGGTCCCAATAGAACAGACAGATGTATGGAAGACTGCCTTCAAGTCAAAAGAAGGTCTTTTTGAATGGCTTGTCATGCCTTTTGGTTTGACAAATGCTCCAGCAACTTTTATGAGGATGATGGACGATATCCTACGACCTTTCACCAACAATTTTGTAGTGGTGTATCTGGATGACATCCTCATCTACAGCAAGACTTGAGAGGAACACTTGCAGCATATTCAGCAGGTTCTGCACGCCCTGCGGAAGCACAAACTATATGCAAACTTGGAAAAATGCTCCTTCGGCATGGACAGACCGAGTATGGGTACATTTTGGGATCCCACAGACCATTATCTCAGACCTTGACAGTCGGTTCCTCAGCTCATTCTGGTTAAGCCTCTGGTCACTGCTGGATACCAAGCTCACCAAATCCACTGCCTTCCACCCCCAGACCGATGGACAAACGGAGGTCGTCAACCGGATGGTCGTACATATCCTGCGCATGTACAATTCAACACACCCCCGTACATGGGATGAGAGTCTCCCCTATGTCCAACATAGCTACAACCGAGCCCTACATAGCTCAACTGGCCACAGCCCCTTTCAGGTGGGGTTGGGATTCCAACCATTGGGCCCCATGGATGTTGCACTTCCCCTTGCGACCACCTCGGTCGACTCGTCCCCAGAAGCTGACAAAGCCGCCCGGTTCATTGAACGGATCCAGCATATCCGCCAACAGGTTCAGGATATTCTACAAAAGTCTAATGCCAAGTATAAGCAGCGCCATGATCAACATCGGGTGCCACATAAGTTTCAGGTGGGCGAAAAAGTTTGGTTGCATTTGTAGAAAGAACGCCTTACAGGGCCCCATCGAAAGCTTCTCCCACTCCGTTATGGGCCGTACACCATCACCAAGGCAGTGGGTGACAATGCTTTTGAGCTCAACATTCCCCCCTTCCTTGGTCTGCATCCAGTCTTCAACGTGGCTCTCCTTCGGCCATATTTCCCACCACTATTAGACACCTCAGAGATAGCAGAGAAGTTGACACCAACAGAGCTCAACCCTGACTGCCTACAACAAGCATCAAATGATCATATTGCAGACACACAGATCAAGGGCACGCGACATCAAAGGATCCAGCTTTATCGAGTTGTCAAAGCAGGGCAGCTCCTGCACCAAGGCAAGTGGCTCACCCAAGGCCAAATTCAGCCGAAATTTCCTCAACTGATGGGGGAACTCAATGCAATGGAGACCATTGCTAAGGATGGAGGATCGATACAGGTGGATATTGGTGGCCACCCACCTTTCCAACTAGCTCAAAACAGTTTTATGGCAATTTTGGTATTGTACTATTTTTAGCAGTTTTTCGGGTCCTGAACTTCCGGGGCCATTTTGAGGCCCTAAATGACGTGTTTTGGCAATTTGGGGAGCCAAATGGATGCAGTCGGCATCCATTTGGCCCCATCCGAAGGTTGTAAATCTCCGATAGACCTTTTCGATGGGCTACCGAGCACCCCAAACGGAGATCGTATGCAAAAGTTATGACCCCGGGAAGTTGATGTACTAACTTACCCAAACGGGGCCCACATGACTTTTGGCGCGTCATCTCCTAGGGTTAGGTTTTTGGATGTCTAGGGTTTTTTACATTCCTGTTTATTTTCAAAGGCCTTGAGAGCCTCATTGTAACCATCTTCTTGCAAAATGAGCGCAACCGTCACATCTCTTCTCAGAGATAAGCCGCCACCATTCCAGCAAGCTTGTTTTCCGCTGCATTTTACAGTTCTAGCTTATTCCCTTATTGAATAGAAAACAAGTTTTACTGTATCTCTGTTATTTTGTGTTAAGCATCTGATAATAATCTGTATTCATTTCGTTCTGCTCATAAAATCCGGATCAGTGGTATCAGAGCGGTCTGCTCCTTGTCGTCTTAATGCATGTCCCCAACGAGGTCAGGGTACAAAGAATTGGGTCTCGAGCTTGTTTCTCTTAAGGACAAAATCTCTCGCACGCCCAAGTGACCTCTCATGGTAGGAGAAAAGAAAGATGACGGGACAGGAGATCCTATCAAAATGTTGCTTGAGGAAGCCCTCATGCAGAAGAGGAACGAGATGATGGATAATTTCGCACAAATCCTTCGGCGACTACCAACAAGCGACGCATCTTCCTCGAGCGGAGGCGCCGCCCCCTTCAAGGTACAAATCAACTTCGATATCCCTATATTTGAAGGACAGATAGACGCAGATGTTGTAGATAAGTGGTTGAATCTACTAGAAGGGTATTTTTCTGTGCATAACTTTTCGAATAAAGAAAAGATTACTTTTGCGCTCCTCAAAGCCATTCCCCTTGTCAAAGATTGGTGGGAAACATTCTGCGAGCAAAAGGACACAGAAGAAGCCTCATTATTTTAATTCATGGCCACCTGGGAATCCTTCAGAGATGCTATTAAGGAACAATACTACCCTGTTGGAAGTTATGACGACTTGTATACCAAATGGACCACGCTGCGACAAGAAAGAGACCAAGCAGTGCCAGAGTTCACAAACATCTTTCATAACTTGCGCACCAAGCTTGGTATCAAAGATTCAGAGCCACATCTGGTGCTCAAGTATCGCGGTGGTTTGCATAGATACATCCAGACCGAAATGGAATTTCTGGACATCTCTTCCTTGGGCGCGACCTATCGATATGCCGTCAAAATCGAGCAGAAGCTCAAACAAAAGACGTGTCAATTTGGGCCTGGGAACCCTTCACAGCAAAAGACAGGAAATGGCGGCCCCAACCCACAGAATAAAGGACAGAGCAAAGATGGACAGTATCAGGACAACCAGTCCAAGCCGCAAGCAAAGAAGGACACCGTAAAAACAAAGAAAGATACTGGGAAGTGGTGCGATTTCCATAAGAGCCCTTGGCATAACACTGCTGATTGCCGCTCAAAGCAGTCGCTGGTGGCCGAAGTGAAAGCATCTGAGTCAGATGCAGGTTCTGACTCTGAGTTCGAACCAGAAAGGGGAAGACGAATCATTGACGCGGAACCCAGTGCCACCATTGCTACCACCAAGCTCCAGCCTGATGCACCAGACGAGCCAGAAGAAGGAGAACGCCTCTTCCATTCACAGATGTGGGTAAAAGGCACCCCCCTGCACTTCATCGTTGATAGCGGTAGCCAGAAGAATCTCATCTCAGCAGAGGTCGTCAAGCGCCTGGCCCTGCCGACAACACCGCACCCACAACCCTACACCATTGGATGGCTCCGCAAAGGAAGGAATCTCCGCGTCAGCCAACAATGTCGACTGCCATACGGCATCAAGCCCTTCAAGGACGAGGTATTGTGTGATGTTGCTCCTCTAGAAGTTTTAGATGTTCTTTTGGGCCAACCTTATTTATGGAAACGTCATGCTGTCTATGAGTCTAGGCCTCGTAGTGTTATTATTTCTTTAAACAGGAAATTGTATAGGATACCCGAGGCAGTCCCTCCTAGTGCTATTTCCTTGATCTCTGCTGAGCAATGCAGGAAGGTCATCTCTCAGACATGGAAATTTATCTTCTTCATGATTCGCTCTCAGAGTGAAAGAAAGATCGTAGCCACATCCCGAGCCTCCACGACCGATCTATCCACACAACAGAAGCAAGTGGATAAGGTGGTGGAAGGATACTCAGATATCTTCTCCTCTCCGACCGGGGTACCTCTGCACTGCCAGGTCAAGCATCCCATCGATCTGAACCTAGGCGCACCGCTACCCACTGGGCCAGTCTATCGCCGCTCTCTGTTGGAAAACGAGGAGATTAAGAGGCAGATCCAAGAATTGCTCCACAAGGGGCACATCCGTCCCAGTTCATCACCTTGTGGGAGCCTAATCGTGTTGGTGCGGAAGAAAGATGGGACCTGGAGACTCTGCATTGATTACCGGGCCCTGAATAAAATCACAGTCTGTAATCGGTACCCGATTCCCCGAATCGACGACCTCCTTGATCAGCTCACGGGGGCCAAATACTTCAGTAAGATTGATCTGAAGTCTGGCTACCACCAGGTCCCAATAGAACAGTTAGATGTATGGAAGACTGCCTTCAAGTCAAAAGAAGGTCTTTTTGAATGGCTGGCCATGCCTTTTGGTTTGACAAATGCTCCAGCAACTTTTATGAGAATGATGGACGATATCCTACGACCTTTCACCAACAATTTTGTAGTGGTTTATCTGGATGACATCCTCATCTACAGCAAGACTTGGGAGGAACACTTGCAGCATATTCAGGAGGTTCTGCAAACCCTGTAGAAGCACAAACTATATGCAAACTTGGAAAAATGCTCCTTCGGCATGGACAGGGTCCATTACTTAGGCTACATCGTTGATCGACATGGTGTGCATGTGGATCCAGCCAAGATCCAGGTCATCCGTGACTGGCCAGCCCCAACCACACTCACTGAACTTCGGAGCTTCTTGGGCCTCGCCAATTTCTATCGTCGGTTCATGCTGGGATTCTCTCATATTGCATGGTCCCTCAGCCAAGTGACTAGGGGTGGTGGTAAGGCAAAGTTTGTGTGGGGCCTGTCCCAACAACCATCCTTCGATGAATTGAAGAAGCGTTTGTGCTCATCGCAGGTACTCTCATTACCGAACCTGCAACATCCCTTTGAGATCGAGACAGATGCTTCAGATTATGCTGTGGGCGCCGTTCTCACTCAACACGGCCACCCCGTGGCATATCATAATGAAACACTATCAGATGTTGTCCGCAAGTACCCTACCTACGACAAAGAAATGTACTCCATTGTACAAGCCTGCCGCCAGTGGAGACATTACATTCTTGGGAAGGAGACAGTCATCCACATTGATCACAAGCCACTACAGTTCATGCAGACCCAAGGAAAGTTGCAGAATGACCGCCATCATAAGTGGTCAACATATTTACAGTAGTTCCACCTCAACATCAAATATAAAACAGGGAGTACCAACCGAGTTGCTGACTACCGCAGTCGACCTCCAGTCACGACACTTACCACAGTGCTAGACTCTTGTGGCCACGAGACCTCCGGATGGCCCCACCTCTACGAGACAGACCCTGACTTTTTCGCCACCTATCAAATGCTGGGCACCAACTCAGTGGTTGCTAATTTCCATCTTCGGGACGGGTTGTTGTGTCGTCTGGGCCATCTCTGCGTTCCACCAAGCGAGCGCGCGAAGCTGATTTGGGAAGCTCACTACAGTCGGGTGGCAGGACACTTTGGCGTCGAAAAGAGAGTGGCAGTGTTGCAAAAACATTTCTACTGGCTGAAACTTAGACAGTATGTCGGCAAGTATATCAGGTCCTGCACCGCTTGCGCTATTGCCAAACCGACCACTAAGAAACAGGGCCTATACACCCCTCTGCCTACTCCTGACAAGTCGTGGGAATCCATCTCAATGGACTACATGTCGGGCCTGCTGTCCACCAAGAGGGGAAACGATTGTGTTTTTGTGGTTGTTGATCGCTTTTTTAAGATGGCGATTCTAGCCGCTTGCAAGAAGAACATCACAGCAGAAGCCACTGCCAAGCTCTTCTTTGAACGAGTATGGGTACATTTTGGGATCCCACGGACCATTATCTTAGACCGTGACAGTCGGTTCCTCAGCTCATTCTGGTCAAGCCTCTGGTCACTGCTGGATACCAAGCTCACCGAATCCACTGCTTTCCACCCCCAGACCGATGGACAAACAGAGGTCGTCAACCAGATGGTCGTTAATATCATGCGCATGTACAATTCAACACACCCCCGCACATGGGATGAGAGTCTCCCCTATGTCCAACATAGCTACAACCGAGCCCTACATAGCTCAACTGGCCACAGCCCCTTTCAGGTGGGGTTGGGATTCCAACCATTGGGCCCCATGGATGTTGCACTTCCCCTTGCGACCACCTCGGTCGACTCGTCCCCAGAAGCTGACAAAGCCGCCCGGTTCATTGAACGTATCCAGCATATCCGCCAACAGGTTCAGGATATTCTACAAAAGTCTAATGCCAAGTATAAGCAGCGCCATGATCAACATCGGGTGCCACATAAGTTTCAGGTGGGCGACAAAGTTTGGTTGCATTTGCAGAAAGAACGCCTTATAGGGCCCCATCGAAAGCTTCGCCCACTCCGTTATGGGTCGTACACCATCACCAAGGCAGTGGGTGACAATGCTTTTGAGCTCAACATTCCCCCCTTCCTTGGTCTACATCCAGTCTTCAACGTGGCTCTCCTTCGGCCATATTTCCCACCACTATTAGACACCTCAGAGATAGCAGAGAAGTTGACACCAACAGAGCTCAACCCTGACTTCCTACAACAAGCATCCAGTGATCATATTGCAGACACACAGATCAAGGGCATGCGACATCAAAGGATCCAGCTTTATCGAGTTGTCAAAGCAGGGCAGCTCCTACACCAAGGCAAGTGGCTCACCCAAGGCCAAATTCAGTAGAAATTTCCTCATCTGATGGGGGAACTCAACGCAATGGAGACCATTGCTTCCTAAGGAGGGAGGATCGATCCAGGTGGATATTGGTGGCCACCCACCTTTCCAACTGGCTCAAAACATTTTTATGGCAATTTTGGTATTGTACTATTTTTAGCAGTTTTTCGGGTCCTGAACTTCCGGGGCCATTTTGAGGCCCTAAACGACCTTTGTTGGCATTTGGGGGGGCAAATGGTTGCCTTCGGCGTCCATTTGGCCACACTTGAAAGTTGTAAATCTCGGATAGACCTTTCCAACGGGCTACCGAGCGCCCCAAACGGAGATCGTATGTAAAAGTTACGACCTCGAGAAGTTGATGTACTAACTTACCGAAACGGAGCCCACATGACTTTTGGCGCTTCATCTCCTAGGGTTAGGTTTTTGGATGTCTAGGGTTTTTGACATTCCTGTTTATTGTAAAAGGCCTTGAGAGCCTCATTGTAACCATCTTCTTGCAAAATGAGCGCAGCCGTCACATCTCTTTTCAGAGATAAGCTGCCACCACTCCAGCAAGCTTGTTTTCCGCTGCATTTTACAGTTCTAGCTTATTTCCTTATTGAATAGAAAACCAGTTTTACTGTATCTCTGTTATTTTGTGTTAAGCATCTGATAATAATCTGTATTCATTTTGTTCTACTCATAAAATCCGGATCAGTGGTATCAGAGCGCTCTGCTCCTTGTCATCTTAATGCATGTCCCCAACGAGGTCAGGGTACAAAGAATTGGGTCTCGAGCTTGTTTCTCTTGAGGACAAAAGCTCTCACACGCCCAAGCAACCTCTCATGGCAGGAGAAAAGAAAGATGACGGGACACTGAGATCCTATCAAAATGTTGCTTGAGGAAGCCCTCACGCAGCAGAGGAACAAGATGATGGATAATTTCACACAAATCCTTCTGCGACTACCAACAAGCGACGCATCTTCCTCGAGCGGAGGCGCCGCCCCCTTCAAGGTACAAATCAACTTCGATATCCCTATATTTGAAGGACAGATAGACGCAGATGTTGTGGATAAGTGGTTGAATCTACTAGAAGGGTATTTTTCTGTCCACAACTTTTCGAATAAATAAAAGATTACTTTTGCGCCCCTCAAAACCGTTCCCCATGTCAAAGATTGGTGGGAAACATTCTGCGAGCAAAAGGACACAGAAGAAGCCTCATTATTTTCAGTCACGTCCACCTGGGAATCCTTCAGGGATGCTATTAAGGAACAATACTACCCTGTTGGAAGTTATGACGACTTGTATACCAAATGGACCACACTGCGACAAGAAAGAGACCAAGAAGTGCCAGAGTTCACAAATATCTTTCATACCTTGCGCACCAAGCTGGGTATCAAAGATTCAGAGCCACATCTGGTGCTCAAGTATCGCGGTGGTTTGCATAGATACATCCAGACCGAAATGGAATTTCTGGACATCTCTTCCTTGGGCACGGCCTATCGATATGCCGTCAAAATCGAGCAGAAGCTCAAACAAAAAACGCGGCAATTTGGGCCTGGGAACCCTTCACAGCAAAAGACAGGAAAGGGCGGCCCCAACCCACAGAACAAAGGACAGAGCAAAGATGGACAGTATCAGGATAACCAGTCCAAGCCACAAGCAAAGAAGGACACCGGAAAAACAAAGAAAGATACCGGGAAGTGGTGCGACTTCCATAAGAGCCCTTGGCATAACACTGCTGATTGCCGCTCAAAGCAGTCGTTGGTGGCCGAAGTGAAAGCATTTGAGTCAGATGCAGGTTTTGACTCTGAGTTCGAACCAGAAAGGGGAAGACGGATCATTGACGCGGAACCCAGTGCCACCATTGCTACCTCCAAGCTCCAGCGTGATGAACCAGACGATCCAGAAGAAGGAGAATGCCTCTTCCGTTCACAGATGTGGGTAAAAGGCACCCCGCTGCACTTCATCGTTGATAGCGGTAGCCAGAAGAATCTCATCTCAGCAGAGGTCGTCAAGCGCCTGGCCCTGCCGACAACGCCGCACCCACAACCCTACACCATTGGATGGCTCCGCAAAGGAAGCGATCTCCGCGTCAGCCAACAGTGCCGACTGCCATACGGCATCAAGCCCTTCAAGGACGAGGTATTGTGTGATGTTGCTCCTCTCGAAGTTTCAGATGTTCTTTTGGGCCAACCTTATTTATGGAAACGTCATGCTATCTATGAGTCAAGGCCTCGTAGTGTTATTATTTCTTTGAACAGGAAATTGTACAGGATACCCGAGGCAATCCCTCCTAGTGCTATTTCCTTGATCTCTGTCGAGCAATGCAGGAAGGTCATCTCTCAGACCGGGAAATTTATCTTCTTCGTGATTCGCTCTCAGAGTGAAAGAAAGATCGCAGCCACATCCCGGGCCTCCACGACCGATCTATCCACACAACAAAAGCAAGTGGATAAGGTGGTGGAAGGATACTCAGATATCTTCTCCTCTCCGACTGGGGTACCTCTGCACTGCCAGGTCAAGCATCCCATCGATCTGAACCTAGGCGCATCGCTACCCACTGGGCCAGTCTATCGCCGCTCTCTGTTGGAAAACGAGGAGATTAAGAGGCAGATCCAAGAATTGCTCCACAAGGGGCACATCCGTCCCAGTTCATCACCTTGTGGGAGCCCAATCGTGCTCGTGCGGAAGAAAGATGGGACCTGGCGACTCTGCATTGATTACCGGGCCCTGAATAAAATCACAGTCTGTAACCGTTACCCGATTCCCCGAATCGACGACCTCCTTGATCAGCTCACGGGGGCCAAATACTTCAGTAAGATTGATCTGAAGTCTGGCTACCACCAGGTCCCAATAGAACAGACAGATGTATGGAAGACTGCCTTCAAGTCAAAAGAAGGTCTTTTTGAATGGCTTGTCATGCCTTTTGGTTTGACAAATGCTCCAGCAACTTTTATGAGGATGATGGACGATATCCTACGACCTTTCACCAACAATTTTGTAGTGGTGTATCCGGATGACATCCTCATCTACAGCAAGACTTGAGAGGAACACTTGCAGCATATTCAGCAGGTTCTGCACGCCCTGCGGAAGCACAAACTATATGCAAACTTGGAAAAATGCTCCTTCGGCATGGACAGACCGAGTATGGGTACATTTTGGGATCCCACAGACCATTATCTCAGACCTTGACAGTCGGTTCCTCAGCTCATTCTGGTCAAGCCTCTGGTCACTGCTGGATACCAAGCTCACCAAATCCACTGCCTTCCACCCCCAGACCGATGGACAAACGGAGGTCGTCAACCGGATGGTCGTACATATCCTGCGCATGTACAATTCAACACACCCCCGTACATGGGATGAGAGTCTCCCCTATGTCCAACATAGCTACAACCGAGCCCTGCATAGCTCAACTGGCCACAGCCCCTTTCAGGTGGGGTTGGGATTCCAACCATTGGGCCCCATGGATGTTGCACTTCCCCTTGGGACCACCTCGGTCGACTCGTCCCCAGAAGCTGACAAAGCCGCCCGGTTCATTGAACGGATCCAGCATATCCGCCAACAGGTTCAGGATATTCTACAAAAGTCTAATGCCAAGTATAAGCAGCGCCATGATCAACATCGGGTGCCACATAAGTTTCAGGTGGGCGAAAAAGTTTGGTTGCATTTGTAGAAAGAACGCCTTACAGGGCCCCATCGAAAGCTTCTCCCACTCCGTTATGGGCCGTACACCATCACCAAGGCAGTGGGTGACAATGCTTTTGAGCTCAACATTCCCCCCTTCCTTGGTCAGCATCCAGTCTTCAACGTGGTTCTCCTTCGGCCATATTTCCCACCACTATTAGACACCTCAGAGATAGCAGAGAAGTTGACACCAACAGAGCTCAACCCTGACTGCCTACAACAAGCATCAAATGATCATATTGCAGACACACAGATCAAGGGCACGCGACATCAAAGGATCCAGCTTTATCGAGTTGTCAAAGCAGGGCAGCTCCTGCACCAAGGCAAGTGGCTCACCCAAGGCCAAATTCAGCCGAAATTTCCTCAACTGATGGGGGAACTCAATGCAATGGAGACCATTGCTAAGGAGGGAGGATCGATACAGGTGGATATTGGTGGCCACCCACCTTTCCAACTGGCTCAAAACAGTTTTATGGCAATTTTGGTATTGTACTATTTTTAGCAGTTTTTCGGGTCCTGAACTTCCGGGGCCATTTTGAGGCCCTAAATGACGTGTTTTGGCAATTTGGGGAGCCAAATGGATGCCGACGGCATCCATTTGGCCCCATCCAAAGGTTGTAAATCTCGGATAGACCTTTTCGATGGGCTACCGAGCGCCCCAAACGGAGATCGTATGCAAAAGTTATGACCCCGGGAAGTTGATGTACTAACTTACCCAAACGGGGCCCACATGACTTTTGGCGCGTCATCTCCTAGGGTTAGGTTTTTGGATGTCTAGGGTTTTTGACATTCCTGTTTATTTTAAAAGGCCTTGAGAGCCTCATTGTAACCATCTTCTTGCAAAATGAGCGCAACCGTCACATCTCTTCTCAGAGATAAGCCGCCACCATTCCAGCAAGCTTGTTTTCCGCTGCATTTTACAGTTCTAGCTTATTCCCTTATTGAATAGAAAACAAGTTTTACTGTATCTCTGTTATTTTGTGTTAAGCATCTGATAATAATCTGTATTCATTTCGTTCTGCTCATAAAATCCGGATCAGTGGTATCAGAGCGGTCTGCTCCTTGTCGTCTTAATGCATGTCCCCAACGAGGTCAGGGTACAAAGAATTGGGTCTCGAGCTTGTTTCTCTTAAGGACAAAATCTCTCGCACGCCCAAGTGACCTCTCATGGTAGGAGAAAAGAAAGATGACGGGACAGGAGATCCTATCAAAATGTTGCTTGAGGAAGCCCTCATGCAGAAGAGGAACGAGATGATGGATAATTTCGCACAAATCCTTCGGCGACTACCAACAAGCGACGCATCTTCCTCGAGCGGAGGCGCCGCCCCCTTCAAGGTACAAATCAACTTCGATATCCCTATATTTGAAGGACAGATAGACGCAGATGTTGTAGATAAGTGGTTGAATCTACTAGAAGGGTATTTTTCTGTCCATAACTTTTCGAATAAAGAAAAGATTACTTTTGCGCTCCTCAAAGCCATTCCCCTTGTCAAAGATTGGTGGGAAACATTCTGCGAGCAAAAGGACACAGAAGAAGCCTCATTATTTTCAGTCATGGCCACCTGGGAATCCTTCAGAGATGCTATTAAGGAACAATACTACCCTGTTGGAAGTTATGACGACTTGTATACCAAATGGACCACGCTGCGACAAGAAAGAGAGCAAGCAGTGCCAGAGTTCACAAATATCTTTCATACCTTGCGCACCAAGCTTGGTATCAAAGATTCAGAGCCACATCTGGTGCTCAAGTATCGCGGTGGTTTGCATAGATACATACAGACCGAAATGGAATTTCTGGACATCTCTTCCTTGGGCGCGACCTATCGATATGCCGTCAAAATCGAGCAGAAGCTCAAACAAAAGACGTGTCAATTTGGGCCTGGGAACCCTTCACAGCAAAAGACAGGAAATGGCGGCCCCAACCCACAGAATAAAGGACAGAGCAAAGATGGACAGTATCAGGACAACCAGTCCAAGCCGCAAGCAAAGAAGGACACCGTAAAAACAAAGAAAGATACTGGGAAGTGGTGCGATTTCCATAAGAGCCCTTGGCATAACACTGCTGATTGCCGCTCAAAGCAGTCGCTGGTGGCCGAAGTGAAAGCATCTGAGTCAGATGCAGGTTCTGACTCTGAGTTCGAACCAGAAAGGGGAAGACGAATCATTGACGCGGAACCCAGTGCCACCATTGCTACCACCAAGCTCCAGCCTGAATGCACCAGACGAGCCAGAAGAAGGAGAACGCCTCTTCCATTCACAGATGTGGGTAAAAGGCACCCCCTGCACTTCATCGTTGATAGCGGTAGCCAGAAGAATCTCATCTCAGCAGAGGTCGTCAAGCGCCTGGCCCTGCCGACAACGCCGCACCCACAACCCTACACCATTGGATGGCTCCACAAAGGAAGGAATCTCCGCGTCAGCCAACAGTGTCGACTGCCATACGGCATCAAGCCCTTCAAGGACGAGGTATTGTGTGATGTTGCTCCTCTCGAAGTTTCAGATGTTCTTTTGGGCCAACCTTATTTATGGAAACGTCATGTTGTCTATGAGTCTAGGCCTCGTAGTGTTATTATTTCTTTGAACAGGAAATTGTACAGGATACCCGAGGCAGTCCCTCCTAGTGCTATTTCCTTGATCTCTGCTGAGCAATGCAGGAAGGTCATCTCTCAGACCGGGAAATTTATCTTCTTCATGATTCGCTCTCAGAGTGAAAGAAAGATCGTAGCCACATCCCGAGCCTCCACGACCGATCTATCCACACAACAGAAGCAAGTGGATAAGGTGGTGGAAGGATACTCAGATATCTTCTCCTCTCCGACCGGGGTACCTCTGCACTGCCAGGTCAAGCATCCCATCGATCTGAACCTAGGCGCACCGCTACCCACTGGGCCAGTCTATCGCCGCTCTCTGTTGGAAAACGAGGAGATTAAGAGGCAGATCCAAGAATTGCTCCACAAGGGGCACATCCGTCCGAGTTCATCACCTTGTGGGAGCCTAATCGTGTTGGTGCGGAAGAAAGATGGGACCTGGAGACTCTGCATTGATTACCGGGCCCTGAATAAAATCACAGTCTGTAATCGGTACCCGATTCCCCGAATCGACGACCTCCTTGATCAGCTCACGGGGGCCAAATACTTCAGTAAGATTGATCTGAAGTCTGGCTACCACCAGGTCCCAATAGAACAGTTAGATGTATGGAAGACTGCCTTCAAGTCAAAAGAAGGTCTTTTTGAATGGCTGGTCATGCCTTTTGGTTTGACAAATGCTCCAGCAACTTTTATGAGAATGATGGACGATATCCTACGACCTTTCACCAACAATTTTGTAGTGGTGTATCTGGATGACATCCTCATCTACAGCAAGACTTGGGAGGAACACTTGCAGCATATTCAGGAGGTTCTGCACACCCTGTAGAAGCACAAACTATATGCAAACTTGGAAAAATGCTCCTTCGGCATGGACAGGGTCCATTACTTAGGCTACATCGTTGATCGACATGGTGTGCATGTGGATCCAGCCAAGATCCAGGTCATCCGTGACTGGCCAGCCCCAACCACACTCACTGAACTTCGGAGCTTCTTGGGCCTCGCCAATTTCTATCGTCGGTTCATGCTGGGATTCTCTCATATTGCATGGTCCCTCAGCCAAGTGACTAGGGGTGGTGGTAAGGCAAAGTTTGTGTGGGGCCTGTCCCAACAACAATCCTTCGATGAATTGAAGAAGCGTTTGTGCTCATCGCAGGTACTCTCATTACCGAACCTGCAACATCCCTTTGAGATCGAGACAGATGCTTCAGATTATGCTGTGGGCGCCGTTCTCACTCAACACGGCCACCCCGTGGCATATCATAATGAAACACTATCAGATGTTGTCCGCAAGTACCCTACCTACGACAAAGAAATTTACTCCATTGTACAAGCCTGCCGCCAGTGGAGACATTACATTCTTGGGAAGGAGAAAGTCATCCACATTGATCACAAGCCACTACAGTTCATGCAGACCCAAGGAAAGTTGCAGAATGACCGCCATCAGAAGTGGTCAACATATTTACAGTAGTTCCACCTCAACATCAAATATAAAACAGGGAGTACCAACCGAGTTGCTGACTACCGCAGTCGACCTCCAGTCACGACACTTACCACAGTGCTAGACTCTTGTGGCCACGAGACCTCCGGATGGCCCCACCTCTACGAGACAGACCCTGACTTTTTCGCCACCTATCAAATGCTGGGCACCAACTCAGTGGTTGCTAATTTCCATCTTCGGGACGGGTTGTTGTGTCGTCTGGGCCATCTCTGCGTTCCATCAAGCGAGCGCACGAAGCTGATTTGGGAAGCTCACTACAGTCGGGTGGCAGGACACTTTGGCGTCGAAAAGACAGTGGCAGTGTTGCAAAAACATTTCTACTGGCTGAAACTTAGACAGGATGTCGGCAAGTATATCAGGTCCTGCACCGCTTGCGCTATTGCCAAACCGACCACTAAGAAACAGGGCCTATACACCCCTCTGCCTACTCCTGACAAGCCGTGGGAATCCATCTCAATGGACTACATGTCGGGCCTGCTGTCCACCAAGAGGGGAAACGACTGTGTTTTTGTGGTTGTTGATCGCTTTTCCAAGATGGCGATTCTAGCCGCTTGCAAGAAGAACATCACAGCAGAAGCCACTGCCAAGCTCTTCTTTGAACGAGTATGGGTACATTTTGGGATCCCACGGACCATTATCTCAGACCGTGACAGTCGGTTTCTCAGCTCATTCTGGTCAAGCCTCTGGTCACTGCTGGATACCAAGCTCACCAAATCCACTGCCTTCCACCCCCAGACCGATGGACAAACAGAGGTCGTCAACCGGATGGTCGTTAATATCATGCGCATGTACAATTCAACACACCCCCGCACATGGGATGAGAGTCTCCCCTATGTCCAACATAGCTACAACCGAGCCCTACATAGCTCAACTGGCCACAGCCCCTTTCAGGTGGGGTTGGGATTCCAACCATTGGGCCCCATGGATGTTGCACTTCCCCTTGGGACCACCTCGGTCGACTCGTCCCCAGAAGCTGACAAAGCCGCCCGGTTCATTGAACGGATCCAGCATATCCGCCAACAGGTTCAGGATATTCTACAAAAGTCTAATGCCAAGTATAAGCAGCGCCATGATCAACATCGGGTGCCACATAAGTTTCAGGTGGGCGAAAAAGTTTGGTTGCATTTGTAGAAAGAACGCCTTACAGGGCCCCATCGAAAGCTTCTCCCACTCCGTTATGGGCCGTACACCATCACCAAGGCAGTGGGTGACAATGCTTTTGAGCTCAACATTCCCCCCTTCCTTGGTCTGCATCCAGTCTTCAACGTGGCTCTCCTTCGGCCATATTTCCCACCACTATTAGACACCTCAGAGATAGCAGAGAAGTTGACACCAACAGAGCTCAACCCTGACTGCCTACAACACGCATCAAATGATCATATTGCAGACACACAGATCAAGGGCACGCGACATCAAAGGATCCAGCTTTATCGAGTTGTCAAAGCAGGGCAGCTCCTGCACCAAGGCAAGTGGCTCACCCAAGGCCAAATTCAGTAGAAATTTCCTCATCTGATGGGGGAACTCAACGCAATGGAGACCATTGCTTCCTAAGGAGGGAGGATCGATCCAGGTGGATATTGGTGGCCACCCACCTTTCCAACTGGCTCAAAACAGTTTTATGGCAATTTTGGTATTGTACTATTTTTAGCAGTTTTTCGGGTCCTGAACTTCCGGGGCCATTTTGAGGCCCTAAACGACCTTTGTTGGCATTTGGGGGGCCAAATGGTTGCCTTTGGCGTCCATTTGGCCACACTTGAAAGTTGTAAATCTCGGATAGACCTTTCCAACGGGCTACCGAGCGCCCCAAACGGAGATCGTATGCAAAAGTTACGACCTCGAGAAGTTGATGTACTAACTTACCCAAACGGAGCCCACATGACTTTTGGCGCTTCATCTCCTAGGGTTAGGTTTTTGGATGTATAGGGTTTTTGACATTCCTGTTTGTGCTTTCATCTTATAAAATAATTCCTTTCGTTATAATTGTCATTTTATTTATTATTATATATAAAGATGTAACTGTTACAATAAAAAATTGTGTAGTGTTGTCAATAATTCATAACTTTGTGTTTATTATCTCTCAAGTATTGTCAATACTTACAGAGATAACAAGCACAAACTTGGCCCTTCCAATTTTTTTTAGCAGCCTCGCACACATATACATATATATTTTAAAGAAAAAATTTGTAGAGAAATTTACATTCCCACATTTATTGATGGCATTTAAATGGGACAATCATGGACATGAAACCAACTAAATACCTAACAATATTAACAAACCTATTAAACTAACCCTTTGAACTACATACACATGTATATACTCATATAAATGTATATACTCATATAAATATGAGTATATGGTTATAGACATTCAGATCTCTCTATACATGTATGCATATATATCAATATTTGCATTTGAATATGTACATGAATGATGATTGTATTTGTATTTTTGGGTCAAAAGTTGTGGAATAGACAGATGATCATAATTGAATAATATAGCTAACCTGAAGATTCAACACTAAATTTTTACCTTGTGATTAAGGTCACCGAGATGAAACCATAATACTTCCCCCGAGAGAGGACATTGTTCTTCAAAATGAAGCACATAGTTACATCTACATAGCGGTTTCAGGGGAAGTGGTAAGTAATCAATCTTCAAGTCCAAATTTGTTCCATCCCTAGGTTTGATTTTAGGCTCAATGCTCTCAATTTACTTGACAGAGATTAATATATGTATTTAGAATCTCCCTAAGGCTCTCTTGAATCATGTAAATATGTTATGTTTGTGTAGGAAGTGCTTGTTTCCGAGAACATAAACGAAGAGGTAATTTCCAATTTGATCTATTTTAGTTTCATACTTATCAAAGAATGCTATGATATGGTACTGGAGACCTCTTTTTTTCCACAATGCCAAAAGAACACTATTAATTTTGATTTTGATATCCCGGAACTTAGAGCTCAAACATAATCATACGCTTATTCGGCACGACCACTTACTTCAATTTCGGACTGATTTTGGGCCTCTAGCCACTAGGTCAGAAAACCTTGAATGGTTCTATCCCTTGGGTTAGAAAATTTTTCCATATTTGATTATCATTCTGTAAGGATATCGAGAAGTGGATAGAATCTTTTAGGTCTTGCTTTATGATACTAACCTTTTTGTTTCATATGGAATGAGCACAGGTCATGGAAACCTTAAGGCCAGGAGAAAAGTTTGGAGAAATTGGAGTTATCTGCAAAAGGGCACAACCATTTACTGTTGGAACAAGTAATCTCTCCTAGCTTTTGTGGCTCAATCGAAACGCATTGTTGGAGACAATCCAAACCAAACCAAAGGATGGAAATATAATTCTAGAAAACTTTTTTTAGGTATTACTTGTTCATTCCTAGAACATTTTTTTTCTCTGTTTAACATAAATAGAAGCAAGCGATCATTTACATTTCACTAGATACAAAATCCTTTCATAGATATGCATGCAATAAAACTGCAAAGAACTAGTAACACAACCATCTACTTCTGATAAGAAATCGTTAATTCTTTGGGACTTTTTTGGAAGCACAACTCTTGATGTTTGCATAGGCATTCTGTTTAGTAACGGTGAAAAACAAAAAATTAAAGGGCCAATTTCTAAACATTATTTGTTTGCCTCCAACATCCATAGGAATAAAGACAAAAAACCAGTAGCTAATAAAAATGTTTGTATAAAACATCAAGACAATAATAAGAGTCTGACATAACAACAATACACGTCTCTTCAAACATTATTAGAAAACATACATGCTGATAATGATCTATAAAACATATGAACAAGATGGTTCGATTTTTTTTTTGAAAGTGATTCAAGCAACATAACCCCGGGAGTTGCACTACAAAGAGCATACTTATTGGGCTTAGGTGTCAAGTCTCAGGGGTATTTATTATACCAATAGCAGATTGACTACGGCTTAGGTGTCAAGTATCACAGGTATTTGTTCTACCGAAATTTCCCATGGCTTGCACCTGACCTCATTGCTTTGAGACATGCCATATGGGTGGGCAAACAATATATGATACAGATTCACCAAATCTCATTGTTCCATATAATAGTGGATTTTCATGTTAGTTATATTCATAAGGGTATGCACAAATAGTTGGAAAATAATTTTTAGTCAGGTATGAGATATTTGTGATATATGTTCGGATCATGCATTTAAATCATATTAATACCTAAAAAATTAATGATGCTATATGTACCTTGAATGCAGAATTAGTCCACTCGATCCCTCTTTCTCTCACTACTGTTGTCTTCGGCTTGGCTCGTTCTTCCTTCGCCAGAGCTGCGAACGCTTGCCGAAACAACCGTTATCTTCCTGGACTCTTTCTTAGACGACTTCCATTGTCCATCGACCTTTGCGTGACTTGAAAAACACTGCCCCATATTCTTCATGGCGTTGTGCGTACACTAGTATTGCTCGGGAAACACCATTAAAGATCCGATAACATCATTAATGCTTGGGGAACTAACACCATAAAAGCTCGGAAGGAAGGTTCATCAATGGCAGAAAGATGCATGGGACATGTGGATTTCAGATGGTATATGGCATGGAAAGGTTATCAGATCGAATCCGTTGGAGGGAAGAGAACTGACTTGAATTCATTCTTCAAAACATAAATTACGAATGCGGTAAACTCTCATAAAGTTGTTCAATGAGACGATGAGGTGGATGTGCTTCTGTACATTAATTTTTTACAATTTTTCCTGACTGTACTTTTCCATGTCCACAAATTGACGACCACAAGAGCCCTCGACAAATACATTCATGTACACATCAACGGGTGTGGCATTCTGGAACTGTTGAAAAGCTTTGAATGGGTCAAACTGAGAGAGAATTTTTTTATAGTAATCTTAACTAAACAAAATATTTGCCTGTACGCTATTGTCTGCTTATTGATTTGTGTTTAAATAATATCTTTATCTACAATCGACACTTTTAAAACGATTCAAGGTATCCAAAATCCAACAATTTAGTGATCCATGTTAAAATTGATCCACATTAAAAATTGTAATGACAATAAGGGCTTAAGTCAAATGCAAGCCATTTTATTGAACAAGCATATACAATTTTCTCGGTGGCATTGCAACTTTCTTGAGTTTTGCTTTTAGTTTTGGCAGGGACTTGAAGCTTTGCTTTTATCTCCCTTATTATTATTATTATTAAGAAGATTAGTCCTTTTATCATTAAAACAGCTTACTCTCATGTTACCATCAAAATATAAACCTAAACCTAAGTTGTTTATATGGACCAGACCAGCAAGACATGAAGCAAGGGCAATTTACAAAATAAAATAAAATTCTAGAAAATATGCAATGTTGACTATGTATGTGTGGAGGTTTGTTTTCTCTTCGTTCGGTGTGAACAGCGAGGTTTTACAATTTGGTTCGTTCGATCGATCAGTCTATTTGTGTATGAGTTAGAAAGGAAATATTTCCAGAAACCAACAGCATTCAGTTGATTATCACCCTTTCTTTGGGTGTGTTTGGTGGTGAGAATGGCTACATTCGCTCGATCAGCCAGGAAATTTCTGATGCCTGGCATTCTTAAAAATCCCATCTCCATCCCCACGCGTTCTCCTCTGCAAGTGTTGCCCTCTTCCGCTTCCTGTACATGGCCACAGTTATTGAAGTGGAGCAGGGCATTTTCAACGGGGGCAGAAGCAGTGGAGCATATAAAATGGGATTACAGAGGGCAGCGGACATCTGTTCCTCTGGGGCCGTGGGTTCCAGACGTGGCAGTGGATGCCTTTGTCGCTCCCAATGCAGTGCTGGTCGGTAGAGTGGTGGTGCAAGACTCCTCGTCCGTGTGGTATGGATCGGTTCTCCGGGGCGACCTCAACAAAATATTTGTTGGGTTTTGCTCCAACGTGCAGGAAAAGTGTGTTCTCCACGCTGCGCAGTTGTCACCAACAGGTTTTTAATCAACCCCTCTTGCATTTTTCACTGCCCAGCTTACAACAATAGCTCCGCCCCTCTCTAGAATTTGAAGGATGATTGGATTCAAATCAGTTTTCAGATTATCTATCTGATTAGGCTGTTTAGGGTTACTTCCCACATACTGTTTTATCAATGAAAATTTTCGAAACAAACCAAAGCCGTGTGTAGATTGCTTAGTCGCAGCTGGGGTTTTGACACCTTCTAAAAATGACAGAAAATATAATATTTGATCACAGATGGATATATTTGAGTCCTGGTCCGTTTCCAATCAGAAAACTTTTCGAATGAGCTCTGGAAAGCTCACATGCAATAAATGCCTGTTGGCTTCGAATCCATATTGGGCATTTTTTTCAAATCAAACGAGAAATTCAACATGTATAGAAATTTAGAGTAATGCCATGCGAGTGTCACTCAAGGTCGGAATGTAATGAAACTGAAAATTTTCGAGAATAATTTTGAGCAATTATTTGAAACATCAACTGTCTGACAAATTTATGAATAACGCTTTCTGATAAGCATCAGAAATTGCGGTGAAAACGGGGCATGCTTTAGAGAAATGAGTAAAACTAGTTTGCTTTTTGTTGTTGTTTTTCTGGTTTAACACTGCGTGCTTGAGTTTGTGACCAATGCCTTCACAAGTAAACTCATCACTCATCCTCGGGGCAATATGAAAGATGGTAGCAATGAGTTCATATCTATCATTCATCCTCGTTGCTTTTAATGCACCGGGACTAGCAAGGTGCATCTACAGCCCAGGTACATTTGTCAAATCTCTAACATTAATAGAATAAATTGAAAAAAAAATTGAATTATGTAAATATTCAAAATTTAAAAATAGTTGACCATAATAATAGACTTTTTTTCAAAGGATCATAATAATTATAAAACTATAATAAATAAACCGGCATAGATTCATCTTAACCCTCGATCTTTTAAGCATCCATAGAATTAAGTCTCCATTTTTTTTTATCCTTCTTGGTGCTTATTAGATCTAGGGTTAATATGGATTTATGCCAGCCTTTCATATTGCCCTGAGGATGATTGATGAGTTTACTTGAAAGGTTGAAGGCTTGAAGCATGTTGGTAACAAAATCAAGCACGCAGTGTTAAAGCAAAAAACAATAAATATGTCTCTCTGTGAAAGCATCCATACTATTAATTTGGCTTGTGAACATGCTATCAACTACAATAGTTTATCAAGTCATACAATTTCTAGCCAGTCTGTAATCACTGCTATGACCTAATTTGATATTTTTCAATAAATTTCCAATTCATGAATTTATCAGTAGGGTAGCTGCCAGGGAATCTTCTTCTTCGTAGTAACTTAAGTTTTGCTATGTGTGTTATTGTAAATAGGGCAATACATGAGTTTATGTTCTCTCCATTATCGTATTATGTTCTTGTTTCAGTGTTTTAGTCCATGGAGACGTGATAGTACCCAAGGCCTAGAGGCTGACACCCACGTTCGTTAATTACCTTGATGAGTTGAACAGATGTTACCTTTACGAGCAGATTAACTGGAATTTATTTTGGCATTACAGTATGTGGGAAGTGATCCTTATATGTAGTATTGAGGATGTCTGCTTTTTTGTTGACTTTCTTCTCCCTCAGATTATCTGATTTGGTGTGAATGCCTTTTTTGGGAAAATTCAGGCCTTCCTGCAGAAACATTTATTGATAGGTTTGTCACAATTGGGGCATACAGTCTTCTACGATCTTGTCACATTGAGTATGAGAGCATTATAGGGCAGCGCTGTGTACTCATGGAAGGTTCCTTGGTAGAAGCACATGCTATCTTGGAAGCTGGATCAGTTCTTCCTCCAGGCCGTAGAATTCCTTCTGGTGAACTTTGGGGTGGAAATCCTGCGAAATTCATAAGGCTTCTAACAATAGATGAAGTTGCAGCAATTCCTAAGATGGCAAAGGCTGTTAGCTATGTTGCACAAGATCATGCATCTGAGTTTCTGCCTTACTCTACTGCATATTTGGAGGTGGAAAAGTTGAAAAAATCCCTCTCAATTCCTCTATGAGCAAATTTTCAGTCTGATGCTTTGGTAACTGATTAATTATTTAAATACTGATTTGTTTTTTGAACTCAATTTGTGTTTATCTTTAGTCTATTGGAATAACTTGTGAAGGTTCTAAATTGATGTTCAAACCATAATTACATATTTCTATGGAAGTTGCTTTCGAAAGCTACAATTTATTGTTGCATCCTTTTATAATAAGTCCTACTGCTTTAATTCAGCAAAAAGGTGGGAGTATTTTTGAAGTGTGTTGAGGACAGATTTTAACAATTTGTTGAAACGTGTTAAGGACAAATGCTTATTATCAATGATCCATAAATAATTCACCTGTTAAATTCTCAGGGGATGTGATTAATAAGCTAATGATAGTTTTTGTCTTAGTAGTGGTAAAATAGATTGTTTATATTTTATAGAGCAAATGGTGGAAATCATTTGTTTTGTGAGCTTTTAAAAAAGGTATCTCGAAGGATTGCCTATTGTGCATGCTGCCACAACTTTTTTTTTTAACTTTTCTTAGTTGTGTGAAGGATTGTATATTATGCATGCTTGCTGCAGCTTTTTCTTTAGTCCCTATCCCTGCTTCCCCTTGCCTAGATGCTATTGCCATAAAGATGACCATTAGCAATGTTATTTGAAGCATAGGTGGGAGAGTTTGCTAGTTTGGAGGCCTTATTTGGTGGAGCAACCTCTCTTGGAAGTTATCTTGTGGACATGAGAGCATTTGACATGCCATTTGATCCTTCTTTCATGGATCTCACTTGATGGAGATATGTACATGTGGCCTTCACCACCACTTTTTTATTATTGTTGACTTAATAGTTTTAGGATTTTTGATTTGTTTACTCCTCCCTAGGATAGATTTAGGGTTTTGGTGGATCTTTTACTATTTTATTTTAGGAAGAAGATGAGCTCAAAGCTATATAAAGCTTTGCTCTCTCCTTCATTTTTCATGGTTGGAATTGGGGAGAAATCCCATTGAGCCTATTTGAATATCTATTGGATTCTTTGATAGTGTAAGTGAATTGAAAGAGTTCTCTTGAATGGTAGTGTGCTCCTCATGTTTTATTTATGGAAGATATCTACAATTGATAGTGGTTTTGGGATAAATAAGTAAGTTTTTTCTTCTTCTATGTGATAGTTGTTGATTGGAAGTAAATGGTGTAGTATGTGTCTCAGCTCTTGGTTATATACTCTCTTGCCCTTCCTAATAATTATCCTACCAAAATCGCTTGAAAGCATCTGCTCTAGTATTTTCCCTTTGCAAGATTTCTAAAATAAGTAAAGCCATTAGAAGTGATTAGGGTGAGTGCTCTACTATCCTAATCCTCCTAATTATTCCTTTTTCCTTCACATTGACTTTTGTTTACCCTATTGCCCAATGGATAAGACACTAGTCTCCAATCCATTCATCATTCTTCTTAATTAACTATCATAAACCATTTTGCTAAAGCTATCTCTTCATTTGACCTTGAACCTAATTGCAAGCTTTAGTAATCTTACCCTAGGGATGCCTTCCTTGTTGGAGAAGAGCCAACCTAAAGCGTAGGAGAAGGATTGGTGTGGTGACATTGGCCGGCTTCTTAGTTTCACTTAGCCCATACGTAGAGCTTTAGGACTTTATCTTGAAGGTTATGAGTTTTTGTGATAACATTTTGGCGTTGTTGCTGAGAATAAGGTCCACTCCCTGGATGATTTGAAGACTATGCTTCATGACATACTGTGAGACTGTTTTGCTTGAAGATCTAGCTCTCACATGGCGACTCCATGAAGGGATGAAGCGCTTGTTCCTTGCATATTTCTTTGAAGACAATCGATGGATGTAAAGGTGAGCACATCTATCCATTTTTGAAGGCATTTGAAGCTCATCATGGTGACTTCACATAAGGTATTATTTCAGACTTGTTTGCAGCCCTATGTTTTGCAATGAGTTGGCATTTTAGTGTAAGATATATGCCCCATTGGATTTTTCAATGATTCATGGATTCCCCAATGAAAATCCTTCTCGTATCAGGAAAAAGGATCTTCCAGAATTTTATGGCAATCCTTATGACACTCACAATGCATTCAAGCATGTTTCTTTGGTTGGAGATTATATTTTAGATTCAAATATTGATCATGAGGATGTGGCTATGAGGTTTCTTGCTAGATCTTTAGAAGGAAGTGCTAGGAAATGCTTTTATTCTTTGGAAAAGGGAAATATTTCATCTTATGTAGATTTTACTCAAGTATTTCTTAGGCATTGGGATCCTTCCTATGAAGAATAGGATGAAAAAATTGAAGATCATGCACATGAGGAGGATGTTGATGAAGAAGCCTCTTAAGCTTTCATTTCATCTTCTCACGACGACAAGGGTTTGGTAAGCTCCCCTCTTTCTCAAAATTCTAAATGTGATGATTTATCTGTGGATGATTTTGAGAAAGATGATTTAGAAGAAAAACCCTTGGAGGGTGAAGATTTAGTAAATTCATGTGCTCCCACTTTTGATGATGACAAGGATCTGTTGAAATGAAAAGAGCATTTTCAGAAATTTAATCATGATTTGGGTAAAGATTATTTGAGTTTTTTAGGAGATCCAATCTATGATACATCTAATGAAGGAAGTGTAGATTTTGAAGCCTTTGGACAGCCTCATATGGATGAGGCAGCTACAGAATTCTCTCATGTTCATTTTCAGCCATCTATATCTACTAATGATGTAGATTTGGAGAAGCATGAAGGGGTTTTTTGTCAATTTGATGCAGATTTGGGGAAGCCTTGTTTTCCCTCCTCTAGGGCAAATTTGGACCATTATTTCCGGCCATACTCTTCAGTGATTAGTGCTGGTTTGGGACAACAAAAGGATGTTTTATTTGCAGTTTTGGAGTAGCATTGTTTGCCCTCTTCGAGGGCAAGTTTGGGATGACTCTTATTTTCACTATTTAGTTTTTCCCACAAGCCTTCATTTGCTTGTTCTACAACACTTTGTACTCATACACACACCTTCACAATAGCTTCATGGTTTCAGAATAGGCCAGTTGAATCACCTTTGCACATGGTTTTCCTCCCTACGCTTACGAGAATGCCTCATGGACTATATATATATATATATATATATATTTCATGTCTTTTTCACATCAATGGCAAGTTCACAAAAGCTCACATGACTCTAAACCATGCAAAATAGCCTCTATGATAGCCCCACACACAACCCTTTGTGGGCAAGATATTTCACATAGTACGATGGCCCTTTGGGGGATGAAAATAGTCAATTTGGAAGTGTTGGCCAAAAACCTCATCAACAAAATTTTCCATGGAAAAAGTATATGCAAGTCACAATAACACATTCCCTTGGGGTAGTAGGAGGTTAGTTGTAGTGTCAAACTTCATTTTTGCTCCTGCCATTCACAGCTATAGATTCATTTCTTAGGTGCTTTTCAATAGGCATTAGGGTACATAAAAACCATGAGTGCAATACCACACTTTGTCCACTATAATGGGCCTAAAGTATTGACTGGGTCATACATGTGCGACATCATGAATCCACTTAGAAAGAAACATTACTATTCCAACAAAATGCATTTGAAAATATATAAGTAGGGATTGTGTGATTCATGAGGAATACTATTGAATTATTTAAATAAGGTAGTCTGAACTTTATTTATATGAGATTGTTAGAACATAATGACTGATGTTCACTTATATACATAAATAAAAGCTAAGCCTTAGCATTAGGACTAGGTAAAATGTAAATGTAACACAATTTTTTTCTTGACAGAAATGGATAAGATTTTTATATTAAAAGTGTTGTGGAAGACCACACAACCAAGAAATTACAAACAGATCTGAGTGCCCAAAATTGGATCTTTGGACTAAAAAGGTAACAAAATTCTTCTGCAACATATTGATATAATGACGAGTACACTGAATTCTTAGAAAACCTATAGCTAAATTGCTTAACATATTGGTTGAGCAAATGTATGCAAGTGAAATACATTAAAACAAGATGCAGAATTAACTGAAACAGTGGCCACTGTGGCCTTCCTCCATATACTGGTCATCTTGATCAGGTCCCTGGACATGATGAGAAAGAGGTTGTTCAATGATTGCCATGGCAGTTATTGTTTCATCCTCGATGAGCTTGGAACCCGAAGAAATTAAAGGCTAACCAATGGTAGATTGGGATCCATGAGCAAAACCAAGGATTATATTATAATGCATCTCGGAGTCCCTGGCAAGCTTATTAATTAATCTCCCCCCCACTCCTTCACAACTCCTTCACATTATTCTCCATTTCTTCTTCCTTAGTTTCCTGTATTTCCAAATGACTATTGAGATAACCGATTGCCCGTTTCATGCCTTCTAGCTAGTTATGCATCCTTGGAAGAATTTTTCGTAATCTCCCCAATTCCTTCCCTGCCATTCGGATTCAAATGAGAAGGCTTGGCCATAATAGAGTAAAAAATAAAGAGAGTAGGTCCAAAACACAGATTGCCAACAAAGGAAAACCCATGAAAGGCTCCAAAAGCCGAACCAAAAGCACTGATAGAAGAGATACAAGATTACAATGGTATCGACGCCTCGAAACCACTAACCATTTCTAACAATAAGCTCCCAATTTGATGTCGCTCCATAATAAAATCAGACAATTAAGGACCAAGGACCCTACCTCGTTTAGAATCTTGTTGTTGTTGGGGAACAATTCCTTGGAATCAAGGATTGGTAAGAAAATCTGAGCACTCCGCACCTCCAGAGCCATCCAAATCCAAGATAAACGACACTGAAATAATCCCATTGTGATTGAAGAAAATGTAGACGGGGGCCATAAAGGAAAACATGCTCGGAACTCAATGGAAGGAAGAGAGGGAGCTAGAAGCACAAGGGAGTGCTATGGCTCCCTCGCGTGATTCAGTGGTGAAGGGACTCGCCATTCTCCATCGATTTCGGTAGTGCCATGTGTGTTGATGCCCATTAATGCCAAGAGAGGTTATGGTTATGAAAATTAAATTTGCCTTGATGCTAATCAAGCGATACAACCTCATTTGCTAAACGATCAACGATGGAATTGTTGAGGTGTCGAACATGGCAGAAATGGACCTTAGCAAGGTCCTGAAGGTTCCAATTTATCCTTTGAAGGGTCCTACTTTGCAAGGTCCCTTTAACAATTCTCTTCCGCACTTGCTTGATTACTAAAAGTGAATCACCAAAGATCATCACCTGTTGAATCAGAAGGCTTTTGATAATTTCTGATGCTAGATATAATGTATAGACTTCTACTTGATTGTTGGTAGCCACACCTATGCCCAAGGAGAAGGATATTTCTACATTTCCATTGGGGTTCAAGAGAATTCCCTCCCTCCTGCCACCCCTGTAAATGTAACATAGGTTTAATAATAAACAATAAAGTCGATTAGGTTGATTATGTCCAAATTTATGTACTTAATATGAAATATCATATCATTAAGTAACAAATAATTGTTTGGCATCATGCATTTATCTATTCAATTTTTTTCTACATGGCATTAGAGCATTAATAGTCCAAATCTTGTGATGGAGGTCACGAATCAAAGATCGGGAAGGAGACCATATTTTGTCGGAGACCAAGAAGGTAAGGTGACACAACTTGAATCAAATTGTCGAAATTAAAATGGAGACATGTAAGCTAAAGTTTTAATTTAAAATAAGTTAAAAAGGAGTTTTAAGTTTTCAAAATGTTCCTAAGTTTAAAACTTTGGAAGTAAGGAGTTTTAAAAATGTTCCTAAATTTAAAAGTTTAAAAGTTTGAATAACCATCGAGAAGGTAGTTGTTCAATGAATTTCTAAGCAAACCATCCCAAGAGAAACATATTAAACTAGTGATCAGACTGAAAAATTTATAGAAGAAAATAAAGACCTCAGTGTCGAGATTTAAAACAGAGATGTGAATGGAGAAATCTAAATAATAGAAAAATGTAGAACATCATGCATATGCATGAATAATAGATTGCCTTCTTGAAGTTCAAATAGACCCATAGAGAAACATGGTAAAATTAAGAAAATTTGATAGCAGTAACAGACTGTAAATAAAATAGTGCAGAGATAGCTAGCAGTAAACACACATCCACAAAATTTGAACACAGTATTTTTCACGGGGAAACCTTTTAAGGACAAAAACCCCAAAGCAATTAATAATAATTTATCTCCTAAATGAGATGACTGAGTTTGTACAATAATAGGCTAAGAACAAGCCTTTTCAACAAATCAGAATTTGTTTCATTGATCAAGAAGAACACTGATGAAGACAAGTTTCCTGTACAAGTCTGCTCTGTCATCAAACTGCCTTCATACCCAGATCTATCAATCATCAAACTGCCTTCATACCCAGATCTATCAAGCATCGAGAGCCTTCATACCCAGATCTATCAATCATCAAAATGCCTTCATACCCAGATCTATCAAGCATCGAGACTTGTACAGGAAACTTGTCTTCATCAGTGTTCTTCTTGATCAATGAAACAAATTCTGATTTGTTGAAAAGGCTTGTTCTTAGCCTATTATCGTACAAACTCAGTCATCTCATTTAGGAAATAAATTATTATTAATTGCTTTGGGGTTTTTGTCCTTAAAAGGTTTCCCTGTGAAAAATATTGTGTTCAAATTTTGTGGATGTGTGTTTACTGCTAGCTATCTCTGCACTATTTTATTTACAGTCTGTTACTGCTATCAAATTTTCTTAATTTTAACATGGTATTAGAGCTTTGCTTGTGAAGTACAACATTTGAGCAGGTGACTGTACCTTCCATAGACCTTGGGACAGTACAGACTGAGATAGCAGACCCTTAGTGGATCAGAGATGGCTTCTTCTGCCACTTTCAGGCCAGAGGACAGGCTTGAGGGATCAACAAATTTCAATTCATGGAAAGCAAGGCTTATGGCCACCTTGGAAGAGAATGACCTTGATGACTTGGTCATCAATGTTGTAGAAGAGCCCACATCAAATGCATGAAGGGCAGCGTTCAAGAAGAAGCAAGCCAAGGCAAGAAGGATTATCTATGACTCAGTCAAGGAGACCATAATGCCTGCCATAACACCACTGAAGACAGCCAAGGAGTGTTTTGACACTTTAACAAATCTGTACGAGAAGAAAGCACCTAGTCAAAAGAGAGTCTTGAAAAACAGACTTTGTACATTGAAGATGGAAAAAGATGAAGGAATGGCTTCCTTCTTCACAAACATTGCTCAGGTAAGAGATCAACTTTCTGCTATTGGGGTTACAATAGACGATGATGACCTTGTACAAACTGTCTTTGATGGCCTTCCAAATTCTTGGGAAACTTTCTTGGCTTCTGTAAGTGGACATGAGACTCAGCCAGATTTTGAGAGACTTTGGCATGACTGTTTGGAAGAAGAAGGCAGAGTTCAAAGCAGAACTAGGGGTCCTAAGGAAGGGAATCTTGCACTAACAGCCAAGACTAAGAAGAAGTTCAAGAAACCCTTCCCTCCCAAGAAGAAAGAGAAGATGCCACAAGGTAAGCAAATTGATATGTCACAAATTGAATGTTTTAACTGTCACAAAAACGAACATTATGCTAGAGACTGCAGGCAGCCACAGAGAAGGTTCAAAAGAATTTTCCAAGCATCTACAACTGAAGAAGAACCAAAGAAGAAGAAGAATGTCAAGTCTTCCAAGCAAGAAGTGTCAAGAAGTGAATACTACTTGATTTCTGCTCTAGCAGGATCCATCACCAACAGTTCAAATTCTTGGTTGGTGGACAGTGGAGCCTCAAAACATATGACAGGTTCCCGTGAAGTTCTTACAAGCTTCAGAAAGAAGAAGTTTGCCACTCAAGTAGAACTTGGAGATGACACCACCTACAAAAGTGAAGGAGTGGGCTCAGTTTCATTTCAACTTGATTCAGGGACCATGTTGCACATTGAAGACATACTATATGTTCTAGGCCTGAAGAAGAATCTCTTTTCAGTTGCTGGCTTGGAAGATAAAGGCTATAGAGTTATATTCATGGACAAAAAGGTTCTGCTCTAAGAAACCGGATTCGTAGGAACCCCCCCCCCCGTGTCCCGAATCGGTCGAATCGGACACGATTCGATATGAATTCGTGTCCGATTCGACTTTCCTTCGAATCCGAATTCGGGACACGTTTTTAAAACGAATCGGACACGAATTTTTAGCGTGTCCCGACTATCGGACACGAACCCGGAAAACAGGACACGTGAAGCGCGGAAAAAGGCGTCCGGGTTCACTTAAAAACAAAATTTTGGCTTTCTTTTTGTCATTTGCAAGGAAGCAATTGGTTGAGAGTGAGTTGTATGTGCAGGTGAAGGAGATTTGAAGGCTATCCATTGTTTCCAAGCGATTCCATGTGCATTCCGGTGGATTTGTGGAGAGGATTGCAAGCTCAACCATCACACAAGAAAAGGAATGTCTCAATCAGCTAGGGCAGGAGGTAGGGGGCAAAGGAGAGGGAGAAATGCACCATCTAGGGCCTCCCCTCCTATTCCATCAAGCACAAGCGGTTCTCCTCCTCCGTCAAGTGCTCCATCGGCTGCTAGTGGAGCTCATTTTATGGCTCCACTTAACCCTGTTTTAGCAAGACAACAAGCCCAAGAAAAAAAATACCTTTTGTGGAAGTATGGGACAAGGAAAGATGGACCCGGGGCAAAGCTTGGTGGGGGAGGCAATGTGTCTTGGAGATGCAATTTTTGCAAGCATGAGTTCATGAGCACATATTTCCGGGTTAAGGGTCATTTGTTGGCCCTTCCTTCTTGTGGGATTTCTTCATGCAAAGTGGTGACTGTTCACCAAAGGAGGGATATGGAAAGAGAGGATCATGTTGGCTTAGGGAAAGTGGCAGCAGCAAGCAAGAAAAAAGAGGATGATCCTCTTCCATTCTTGAGGAAGTCCTCTAGCACCAAGCCTCCATTTCCACCTAGCATTCATGGGCGTGGGCGTGGGGATACTTATCAAACAAGAAAGAGGCAATCTACAGGTGGTCCAATGGATAGGATTTTCCAAAAAGAGGCGCGAGAAGAGGTAGACCTTACTATTGCATTTTTCTTCTACCTCAACTTCATCTCATTCAATGTTGCACGGTCACCATTGTATTTTGAGACGGTTAAAACTATCTTGGAACGAGCTCCAAATGGTTATGTGCCTCCTGGTTCAGAGAAGCTTAGAACCACATTGTTGGTTAAAGCAAAGAAGGAGGTAGATAAAATTCTTGAGCCAATTAGATCAACATGGCCCTCATCTGGTGTGAGTATTGTTTCTGATGGATGGACGGATCCTGCACGCCATCCACTCATCAATTTCATGGTATCTTCCCAAAATGGACCGTTGTTCTTGAAAGCGGTGGATGCTCTTGGGGAATACAAGGATGCACAATTTATGGGTGATTTATTCATCAAAACCATTGAAGAAGTAGGTGTTGAGTCGTGTGTACAAATCATCATGGACAATGCACCTATTTGCAAGGCTGCTGGCATGATTGTGGAAGCTAAATATCCACAGGTATGTTCATTTTGGACACCTTTCATTTCTAATTTGCTCATTGTTTGAATTTGGTCATTGCAATGTTAGTGTTGTATAGTCATTGATACATGCTTTTATTGCTTTTACAGGTTTTTTGGACACCTTGCATTGTCCATTCCTTGAATTTAGCAATGAAAGCCATTGCTTCGGATGTGGCATGGATTGACAACCTTATTGAGGATGCACGCCATATCCGTAACTTTTTACAAAACCACACAAATGCCCTCACCATCTACAAACAGTGCACACAGCTTTCATTGCTGAAGATTGCAGATACTCGGTTTGCTTCCTCATTCATCATGCTCAAGAGGTTGAGGGAGGTCAAAACCGCTCTTGGGTCCATGGTGATTTTAGAGTTTTGGGCTTTTTGGAGAAAGACGGATCGGGCTGCTTCACAAAAGGTGAAGGACTTGGTGTTAAATGATGGTTGGTGGGACACGGTGGATCTTACTATTAAGATCATGGAGCCAATCATTTCTTTGTTGCGGTTTGCAGACACGGACCAGCCGATCCTAGCAGAGGTTTATGAGGGGTGGGATTCCATGATTGAGTCCATGAGGTCCATTGTCATGGAGAATGAGTGTCCCGTGTATGGGACATCGACAGAGAACTTATGGACCATTATTCGGGATATTCTTATGGAGAATGAGTGTCTCGAGTATGGGACATCGACAGAGAACTTATGGACCATTATTCGGGATATTCTTATCTCCAGGTGGGATAAGAATTGAACACCTTTGCATTGCTTGGCCCACTCCTTGAACCCCAAGTTCTACACTCAGGAGTGGCTCACTGGTGGATCGGGGGCCTCACACAGAGTCCCTCCTCACATGGATGCAGAGATTGCAAATGGGAGGAAGATAGCACTTAGACGGCTATTTCAGGATAGAGACATGCTTGAGGAGGTGGAGGATGGCTTTGTAGATTTTTCTACTGGCACTGGGAGATTTGGAGGCTATGATGTGCTTAGAGATAGGGAGGGTAAGAAACCCTATGCTTGGTGGGCAACTCATGGGGCAACATCCCCTATTCTACAGAAGTTAGCCTTCAGGGTCATCTCTCAAGTTACATCATCCTCTTGTTGTGAGAGGAATTGGAGCACATATGGGAACTTGTACAGTGTGAAGAAGAGCAGGCTTGAGTAGTCCAGGGCAGAGTCGATGGTGTATGTGCACTCCAACCTTCGTCTTATTTACAGGAAGAGGGAGGAGTGGGTGAAGGGAAAGACAAAGATGTGGGATGTCTTTCCTGATGATATGGGTTTGGACAACAGTATTGAGTTGGCATTAGAAAACATGGATCTTAATGATCCAGTGCTAGAGCCGGTCACTTTTGATGATAGTGATCGTATAGAGGGGTCATCCTCCACAGCAGCAGATTCAGATTGTCAGATGGGTAGAGAGGAGGAGGAGGGGGAGGAGGATGAGGATGAGGATCAGGGCAGTGGCAGTGATGAGTATGTTGATTCAGGCATGGAGGAGGACTACTGACATATGGGATTCTCCCATCTTGATCCACCCCTTTTTGTATTTACTATTAGTCTATTTGGCATTTGCCAGTGCCCAGTGGCATTTTGACATATATGTATACATTTTGATTTTGATGACTTAATGAGAAATATGGTTCCGACATGCATCTATGTGTCTGATGTCTCATTGTGATTTGTGAATGACAAATGTGAAATGTGTTGTGATTCGTGAATCGTGATTTGTGAATGACAATGTGTAATCATAATCATTAAGGTGTTTTTATTCTAATTTCTATTGAATATTTGTAAATGTTCTAGTTTCTAAATATTTTTGGATCTATATGTCTATATTTTTAAATTTTAATATATTTTTAAAAAATATATATATGTATATAAAACGTGTCCTGATTCCGGGGGTCACCGTGTCCGTGTCGGACTCTCGTATTTTCGTGTCCTACGTGTCTCGTGTCCCCATGTCAGGTGACTTAGGTTCTGCTGTGGTCAAAGAATGAAAGGTTGAGCGCAGCAGAATTGATTGGGGTTCGAGAGGGAGGCCTTTACAAGGCATCTAGGCATTCTACTCAAGCATTGGTTCACAGTACAATCAACCCTTGTGAGTTATGGCACTGAAGGTTTGGGCACCTTCATTATACAGCTCTCCCTGGTCTTCAAAAGATGGTTACAGGTATGCCTGAGTTTTCTAATGAACATAGTGGTATTTGCAAAGGTTGTGCCCTTGGTAAAAATACCAAGAAGTCCTTTTCCAAGAGTAACAGCAGATCAAAAGGAATTTTGGACTTGATTCATTCTAACATTTGTGGACCCATGTCTTCACCTTCTTTAAGTGGTTGTTTATACTATGTACTGTTCATTGATGATTACTCTCATAAATCTTGGATTTACTTTCTAAAGGCTAAAAATGAAACTTTTAATAAGTTCAAGGAGTTCAAGGCGCTGATTGAAAATCAGACAGGAAGACACATCCGTATCTTAAGGTCAGACAATGGAGGACATTATATGGGATGGACATTATAATCTCTTCAATATGGGCTGTAGAATGCACATCATTCTGCTCGGTCCAACAAGTGATGAACACAGAATTGGTGGTTGCATCTTTTATTTATTTGGACAGATGTATCTTTGCGTCAGATCTGTACTGAATACAGACGGATACTGCCAACTGTGTACGTTGGGTATATACATAAACACAACTTTAGAGGGTATTCTTTTGATACCAGCCTCCATTTTCATTCTCTATTTGTCCAGCTCCATACATTCTTCCTGGAGCTAGGTGGAAGAATAATGTTAATGATGATTCTATACAGAGGTAACCTGCAATTCCTCATTTATCCAGAATGTGAGGTAAGAATAAGATGTGAGGCGATCCTCTGTGAGCATTCCCATGTTGGCAGAGTAAAACAAGTTCTGAGCATGAGAAAACGTTGCACAAGTTCAAGAATCAACCCAAAAAATTATGAGAGAACATCATCTATGCCAATTGTTTGAGTCAAGTAACAGTATAACCAAGGCATAGTCCAGTCATGACCATCTCAAGGTAAAAGTAATCAGCATGTCCTAACCAACTGCATACTTTTCTTAGATCCTATACCATGTATGACAGTTTATTACTATGTTTTTCTTTCTTAGCATAACAATGTAAGCCTGATGTGTTTGCAATTAAGATATCTTTTAGTTAAGTGATGCAATTGCCAGGCAGATCCACTTCATGATTGAGGGCAAGATCTGGAATTCTTTTGGCTCTAAACTAATGTTCTTCCTTACTTTCTTACCTCTTTTTTTATTTTCTCAGCTCATAATAGTGCACCTAAAGATTTTTTGAAAAACTGCAGGTGTGCCTTTTGCATTCATTTACATTTTTTTCCATGTGTTTTTCTCCTTCACCCTCTATGGAAACTCATATAATGAAGCATCAATGATCCTTTCAGCTTCCTTGAAAGTAACACTAATCAGTAATGTCCATTCCCTGTTGTGATTGGGCTTTTATTTATTTTTGAATTAATGTTGCATATGAATCCCATCAAACTCCGCCTCCTTATAATCCAGGGCAATATGCTCACTGGGGTTTGACCTGGGTCATTAACGTGGCGATGCCCTATCTCAACCACTAGACCGCAGCCCTATGGACATGATTGTGCATTTTGATACATCCCAATGTAAACACAATACATTTACATTTTTCCTAAAAAGTTATAGGCAGCCTTTGTTCCGCACCAACATTTTTTCTACAAAAGCAAAAATATACACCAGATCAGGAATTTTTGTATTTAAAAAAAGAAAAATGAGATTGGTAGTCCTTTAAAAAAAGAAAAAACACTTTTTCCTTAGATTCCATGAAGCAAATTCAAGTTTTTCACTGTTCTAGTATTTTACACTTGATTTCTTCTGTCGTCATTTTTCTTGGCGATGTCAGATCTAGGACATGAAAATGACACAGATCAGAGTAAACAGTGTCCACTCAGCCTCCATGGTGAGACATTGGAATGGTCTTTGACTGTACTTCAAGTCCATAAACTCAACTTTCACCTGGGTTTAACAAACTACAACCAGCTTTTAATTTTTTTGGTTCCTTTTCATGCATAATCTTACCAGACATGGAATACACAAATGGCTTTATCTTGGGTACCGTTGGAAAGATATCAATCTGAACTTTACTCTCATGAACTTAGTTTCCACTCAGACCTGAAACCCAGCTTTTATTTTTCAGATTTTTCCCTCAGTAAATGGATTTTCAAAAACAGCTATTTTTTTAAACTTATCACCCCCAAAAGTTGTGAAGTTAACTTAAGATGGCCTTATAATGACTTTTTCACATATTAATTGTCTAGTTAACAAGCACAAGAAGATTCATACATGTTTGGTGATTCTCATGTCTCCTTGTTAAATGATAATAGTGCACAAGTCCTTATCCAGCAGATTTCTGTAAAAAATGCAACTTGTACACATTTGGCATTTTCTATGTTCCGTGATCATCAGTGGTCTTCAACCTGACAGCTCTATGAGAAGACACTGCAACAACTTCATATCAACATAACCATCTTGCTTGGAACTCTCCTGGAAACTCCTCAAATTTGGAATTGTAAAGAAGGGCACGGCCTACTGGAATTGCTTTTCCTTTATAAAATTGTCATGCCATTTCTTTCATTGTTTTTGCACACTCTAGGCCTAGAATGAGGCTTCTTCACCTAGCTCATCAAAAGCATTAAGTTCCAGCAGTATTTCCTTCTGAGATTTGTCCAAGTCCATGCTTAATTGAGTTGTTCTCAGTCTTAATTTCTAACTCAATTGGTAGGATTGGTTTCTTTCTATAAACTATCTCATAGGGACTAAAGCTAGTTGTTATCTTCCAAGCTATGTTGCACTGGCCTTGGGGACGAGGGGACGTGGAGGACGTGGGGATGAGTTTCCGGGACGGCTAAAGCGCACCCCCAATTTTTCAGGGGACGGCTAAAGCGCACCCCCAATTTTTCAGGGGACGGCAGGTTGGAGACGGCAATTTTATATATATAATTAATAATTATATTAAATTTAATATATATATTTTAATTATAAACACATTAACATTAAAATCAGAACAGCCTTCGATTGAGAGAAATCATAAAAAGTAGAACATGCTTGCAGCAAAACATTAAAATAGCTTCCATGTAACTTTATCAGAAAACATCAAAACATGCTTGCATCCTTTAATTGAGATAAATCATAAAAATCAGAATGTGTTTGCAACACAATATCTTCCATGTAAACTTTATCATAAAACTGAAAAACTTAAAATTTTAAATTTAAATTTAGAAGTCTAGAGTTATGAATCATTCATGATACATAAAAGTCTAAAGATGATTAAGGAAGGGTCTATTTAAGCATAAATTTAGCCGCCGAGTATGGTAGCCGCGTTGTAGCCGCGCGAGTATGGTAGCCGCCAGAGTATGGAGGGGAAAGATAATGTAGGGGGGCGTGGGTTAGGTTAGAAACTTAGAAATTAGAATTTAGTTTTTTAGTTTTACTTTTAGCCTTAGGTTTTTAATTTTTAATTTTGATTATTTTTTTTCATGTGCAGAGATCGAGGGACGTCTGGGAGTTCCCTGTTGCTCGAGGGACGCCGGGGACGTACCCGAAAAGTCCCTGATTTGGAAGGGGACGTTTAGGGGGACGTCCAAAAAGTCCCCAAGTTCCCGATGGAGTCCCTGACGATTTGGGGACGTTTCTGAGGAGTCCCAAGTCCCCGGAACGCGGGAGCGCAAGAAACGTGTGAAATTTTAGGGGGGACGGGTCCCCGTGCAGCATGGCTTCCAAGTGACCCTGTAAACCCACAATACCTCGGGAAGTCTTTATCCCAAGACCTTCATTTGAACTTCAACCATTTTTGTAATGATGTTCTCTAGTTCATGGTTAGTAACTCCGACATTGCCACTTGCTTGTGGATATGAGGGGCTGGACTTCCTGTTTCAGAGTCAATACTCCTCCTTAAGGCCTTTATGATTCTGTTTACAAAGGGTGTTACTCAATCACTGACTAGCTCCCTGGAGACGCCATATCTCATGAAGATATCTTCATACAAAGGTATTGCAACGTTTCTCATTGGTTCGACTTAAACCCACTTGGTGCATAATTTGTGCATACAATGATATGCTTCCATTTTTTACGCATTACTGGTGTGATTTTTACTATAAAGTCAATACCACATTTCTTGAATGGTTTGATTGCTAAAACAGGATTAAGGAGCATTACTCCACTTCAGGACCGCTTCCTTTTCTTTGGAAAGCATTGCAAGACTTGTGTATTTCTTTGAATCCTTGAATACTAAAGGCTAGTGATACCCACTTTGCAATTTTTTGGTTGCAGTCCTCTTAGAGCAAAGTGGGTATGCCCTCTCTCAATCAGTAGACCACAACCCTATGGACATGATTTTACATTTTGATGCATTTCCCAATGTAAACACAACATGTTTACATTTCCATAGGAATACTTTATCCCAAGACCTTCATTTGAACTTCAACTGTTTTTGTAATGATGTTGTCTAGTTCATGGCTAGTCGCTTCAACATTACCAATTGCTTGTGGATATTAGGTAGTGGGCTTCCTTAGTTTTATGCTCCTTATTTAAATTATAAATCTATAACTTAAATACCGGTTGTCTATGCTCCTACGGCAGAAATTGTACTTGAGCTATTTAATCATCAAGCGGAAGGAGTTAGTACTCAAGGAAACATGACAAGATGTAACATCGTCCTGATTGCATACCCACATGGAATAAATCATAATCAGATCATCACTGGTCCTTGACTGATACTTTACCTCATCCAACCCTTTCAGACAATCAAACTCAATCCACATGGAACAGAAATGGTCCATGCTCAATCTGTCCATTAACCTCCTAAAATCTGATCAAACAATCAAACGATCAACATGCAAGAAGGTTGCCTCCAACACTTGGAGCTTTTGCTCATAGTAGAGAGGTTGTCGAGTGTTTAAATTTAATGAGATTTCCACTGTCTCAGTTTGATGTTAAGCTATGTCCATTGAAACACCCATGCTCTGTGACTGAAACACAGAATGTCATCTCCTACGATTCAGTCAATAGAGACAAATGGGTATCTAAACGTATATGCAGTGATCAATTATTACAGATTTTTCGTTGAACACTACGATACCTAGTATCAGAGGGCCAGATCCATAGGTTACAATACAATCACATTGGTATGTTAGTAGCTTGTTAGAATTAGTATCACCAATAATCCCCACAAGTATATACTCCATCCTTGAAATGATGGAAATGACTGGTATCCCTCAAAATAATTTCTCTCCCTACAACCTTGGAAATGAACTTAGTAGTGGTGTGGCAATCACCACAAAAACGAAGGTTTTTTATGACCCGCATAGGTTTCTCAGGGGACGTGTTGAGAAGGCCAAAAGCAATGGCTAGCTTCTCACTATGCCCACATAACATGTGCTCTTTCTCCTTCTCGATTACATCATGCAGCACAAAGTTTGTGTCAGGAACAATCCCTGCCTCTGTCATCTTTCTAGACATGTTCTCCAACATTGAGTAGATTTTTTCTGTTTGTGGGTGTGATCTATCTCCTACAAGGATTGAATGCACTCTATTATTGACCTCAATCCAGCTCCATCCTGGCGTTGTTCTCAATCCCTTGTCTTTCATCATCTTTCTCACCCTTGCTACATCTTCCCACATGCCAGCTACAGCATAGATGTTTGACAGCAATACATAATTGCCAGGATTTTCAGGCTCTAACTCAAAAATGATTTGTGCAACGTGTTCTCCCAGCTTTACGTTGCGGTGAATTCTACAGGCACTAAGCAAAGCTCCCCATACACAAGCATTTGGTGATATTGGCATGCTATTTATTAGGTTATTTGCTTCATCCAAGCACCGAACACGCCCAAGAAGGTCAACCATGCATGCATAGTGATCAACATCAGGCGTGATGCTGTCCCGACTCATACAAGAAAAATATTGCTTGCTTTCATCCAATAGGCCTGCATGATTGCATGCAGAGAGAATACCAGTGAAGGTGATGCGGTCTGGCTTCATGTCTGCTTGTTGCATTTCACGAAAGAGTAAGAGAGCATCCTCACCATGACCATGCATGGCATACCCAACAATCATTGCATTCCAGACTACCACATTCCTTTTAGATATTCTATCAAACAAACTACGTGCATCCATGACAGCACCGCACTTTGCATGCATATCTATAAGGGCACTGCCCACAAAGGCATCTAGCTCAAATCCACTTCTAATAATGTAATTATGAATCTGTTTGCCATGTTTCAGAGATGCTAAGAGGGCACATGCAAGGATAACAGACACAACAATGAGCGAATTGGGTTTCAATACTGCCAGTTGCATTTGGCAAAAGAGTTTGAATGCCTCATCTCCATGCCCATTCTGGGAATAAACTGCAATTATTGTGGTCCATGACACCACATCTCTTTTAGGCATGCTGTCAAACAGTCTTCGTGCATCCTGTAAATTCCCGCATTTGGCATACATGTCTACAAGTGCACTCTCAACAAAGAAATCTGAATAAAACCCATTTCTGATGCTGTAACTATGAAGCTCTTTACCCCTTTGCACATCTGCTATGATAGCACATGCTGGAAGAATACCTAAAATGGTAACGGTGTCGGGTTTCTTGCCTGCCAATTGCATTAGACGGAAAAGTTGCAGGGATTCTTGTCCATGGCCATAATTTGCATAACCCATGATCATAACATTCCATGAGACAACATCTGTTTGTAAAGTTGTGTCAAAGACCTGGAGTGCACTCTCCAAAGCTCTGCATTTGGCATACATACTTGCAACGGAATTCAACACAATAGTTTCTAATGTGAATCCATGTCTGATTGCGTAACCATGTACCTCTCTGCCCTGTCCAAGGGCTGCTAAGCCGGTGCATCCTTGAAGAATGGCCACTATGGTGACTGAGCTAGGTTTCACATTTTCCATTTCCATGCCACGAAAGAACCTCAATGCCTCACCGCAACGCCCATTCTCAACATATCCTGCAATCATTGCATTCCATGAGACCACATTTCTGTTAGACATCTTGTTAAAAACTTGAAGTGCATGCATCCACATTTGGCATACATGTGTACAAGGGCACTCCCCACAACGTCCAATGACAATGAAACTTCAGGGATATGTTGTCTAATTACATGGCAATGGATCTCCCCGCCCTGGCGAAGTGCTGCCAAGCGAGCATAGGCAGAGAGAATACACGCAAAAGCAGTAGATGATTTGGGTTTCATGCCCGACAACTGCATTTGCTCAAAGTATTCCAAGGCCTCCTTTTCATGACCGGTGTTGGCAAAACCCGCAATCATAGCATTCCACGATACATTGTCACGTCGTTGTTGAGAGATTTTATCAAACACTCGGCGAGCATCCTCTATACTCCTGCACTTGGCATACATGCACACCAGAGCACTTTCCACAGAGGGGTCGGAATCAAACCCAAGTGCGATTATGTAATCGTGGATGTCTTTGCCTTCTTGCAGAGCGTCCAGAGCAGCACAGGCCTTAAGAACAATGGGGAAAATCAACTTCAACTTCTCTGGCCTGAAGCTCTCATCCCCCTTCTTCTGCTGCATTTGGTTGTAGAGTTGGAGAACAAAACCTCCTTGAAGTAGCCCTGCCTGCAATATCCGCGGATAATTGCCAGCCATGAATACACGTCTACATCTCGCTTATCCAAAGTGTCAAATGCAAGGCGTGCATCCACTAGACAATCACACTTGGAATACATGATAACAAGTTTGGCTTTTAGAAGATGATGGTTTACACCACCATCTTTAACGAGAAAGGCATGCAGTTGCTTACCTCCTCCGACATCATTCATATCTCCACGGATCTGCAAAAGAGAAGCATAATAAGACACATCCATGAAATGCAAGCTTTGGGCATTGACATGAAATGTGTCTTCCATTTTTCTCTTCTGCTTACTGATTGTCTCCACTTTGGCACTTTCAAGAGTGGCCTTCACAGTCATTTTATGTGGGTTGTAACGATCAGGAGGATGGTCCCCGTTGCATCTTAATCTCAATCTCAATTGATGGCGTTGTTCAATGGATGAGGATGGTGATGGAGGCAATGATGGTATTGCCGTTGCCACTGCCAACGCCATCGCAGAGATGACTGGAAGTCGAACTCAAACGTTCACGGAAAATAGCAAAAAACACTGAGATTACATGTTTTGGGTTCCTTGCATATTCATATGGGAACATCCATGGAGGAGATAAGCGACGAATGGAAAACCTATTTCCTTGATGCGTTGATACTAAAATTGTGGAGATTGCATTTGGGGATGGAATTTGATGGTCGAATGGTTCACCCTCGGTTGCACTCAATGTATTTTCATCTTTACAACACTATCTCTAATTTGATCTGCGATTTTCTAATTCAGTTCCTATATCATTGGTTGGAGCCTTCTCATATTCATGGTTATTATTCTTTATTAGTAGATTTTAAAAGTAAGTTTCATTTTTCTCTCTTTAAAATACAAAAAGAGATTAAAAAATAGTGAATATATACCAAGAGAAACGGAGAATATGTACCTTTCTAGAAAGGAATGATGTAGTCTAGAAACATAACTTTTTGCACCTTCGCTGGTCACCAGAACCGGCGATGTGACCCCTTCGGCGACTGACATAGTGACCCCTTCGGCGACGGTGATGGCGACATCTCCTCTTTCGGCGGCGGCGACCCAGCTCCCCTATTGCAACTCCTCCGACGAAAATTCCGTCAGCGACCACGTGACTCATTGGTTGACGACAATGTGAGGATGGCAGGGTCACGTCTACATTGAATTTGCCATCTTCCCCGACAGCAGCTTCATTCAATGCTCCCAACAACCAATGTTGAGCCTAATTTGCATAGGAGGCGTCATTCGCACAGTTCCACGACCCCTTCCCCTGCACCTTGAGCGTGGAGACTATTTAGGGCTTCCCTTGCATTCTCTGTGCGCCAAGTTTGTTTCGTTCAACACCCTGCACCCTGTGTCGGCTCTCAGAGGAAAACGACGACGAGGTGGTGTGGTCACAACTGTCGAAAGAGATTCACGTCGTCGCAATTGCAAGTATGTTCCTGGTTTTCATATTGTATATGCTTCATGTTGGATCGTTTTTTCCCATGGTTTTCAAAGTGTATGTACATTGTTTTTTCAAACTGTATTTGCCACCTGCTGCATTGTTTTTTCCCATTTGGATTGTGTTAGGCTTCAAGAATGTCGATATCAAGTGTGCTTATTTTTAAGTCCTTTGTGTAATTTCTTTGGTTTTGGGAGTTTGAATTTCCTTGCATCTATGATCCTAGTCAGGTATCATTGCATTGGATTCCCAAGAGTCGCAATTTCGAAGGGGCGTGATTCCTATTGTGGCAAGGTGGCGACTCTTAAGAGATTAAGATACCCTCTTAAGAGATTAAGATACTGCACTTGTAATTAATAAAAATCAAGTTGGGTTATGAGTTTGGCATACACTTGTGTTTTTTTATTGCATGGGACTGCCGATTTAGCTACGACTTGATTCTATATTGGTGATATGATCAGTCTTATGTCCACCCCATACAAATTGGATGGTTTCCCTGGATTCCCACAGCACAAGAAGTGATAGCCTCGCGTTTTCACTATAAAACGATGGGCGATTGTACAACTCGTTACAAGTTGATGAGTTTCCTTAATAGTTGGCTCGTCAAGAATCTATCATTCACGAGAGTTCTAACTATCATTCCTAGGGTTTGAGATCGCCTCATGATAGCTTACCTCTGGAATTTCGTTTGTTTCTTGACTTTTAGAATGCCACTGGACTGGCCCTCTTTCTACTCAAAATCTGTTCTGTGGGAGCAGGTTATAATTTCGATTATGTGGCCTTTGTTTTAGCTCAGTTCTTATTTGCTTGTTTCTGCTAATAAAATCTATTCATAATTTGTTGGGCCTCCATGTGCCCAACATTTCCACTGGTTATTCTTAATATTCATATCCTAAAAATTTATTGCAACCAACAATGGAGGCCACTTGAGGGGGCGTTGTCTCCTCCGTTGGTTACAAAACTTTACCTTCTAATAACACTACCAGTATAAGATTCTCATGATCTTGGGGTTTTGGGATGAAGAGCTAGGTTTGGTTTTCGGGTTTTTGTGAGTTCTGAACTTTTCCCTTTTCCCTTTTTCATTTTCAAGGATTCAAGCCCATTATTCTCATGGTTAACAATGGTATTATTGCTCTTATTTTTCCCGAATGTAAAAAAGAGAATATTGTATCTACAATTTTTTCAAGTCTGTTTTTTGGATCTGTTCATGTATATGTTTCAAAGCAATGTCTTCTTACTTCTGTGAGAACCCACACACAATTAAAGCTAAGGACCTGTAAATCCGATAATCAGTTTTTTTTCATAAATCATATAAATCTCATGGATTTCTTTTATGTTCATACAAATCTCATGGATTTCTTTTTTGTTCATACAAATCTCGTAGCTTGTTTACAATTTGTTCACAAACCTAATTATGTTTTTTTTTTCAATACAAGTCTTGAAAATAAATTTAGGATTGAGAAGCTTTTAACTTTTTGAAATTCTCGAGTAGGAAATGAGAATCTAAAACTCCTTTAAGTTAAAGGCGTAATGAAAGAAATCGTGTAATTTTGTTATTATTATTACTATTGTAATGGAATCGATATATCTTTTGGGATTAACTAGGTGAAACTGGGTAAACGAATTCTTTTTAGATAAAGGGTAAGAAATATAACAAGAAAAGATGAGTGAATGTTTACCCTAGTCTCAATAGAAGAATCAACAAATGTAGTGGAAATCAACATCGACTTCTTCTGAGTTGTCTGAATTATAGTGTGAAGCTATTAAGAACAGTGCTCTAAACCAAGGGTATAGGTGGACATTGACTTCGCTTTGTATTCCAATTGCACCAATTGATATCTGTGTTTCTCTACCTAAGTTTTTTCCTTTGTTAAATTTATTTGAAATATTTAAATGTCCCTTGAGTGTTTTTCTTCCCATTCCTTCCTCTATTTCTCCTATATTCTCATGAACCTGAAAAGGCAGTTCTGATTATTGTCATAATGCATATCACACCAATGGATAGCTCTCCTTAAATTAGATATCTCACAAAAGGTGAATCGATTGAGGTGGTTGTGTGAGTTTGTCAGCAACCAAGACTTAAGGCTAATGTTTTTCAATAGAGGCCAACTGCAATCAATCCCGCAAAGAAAACCTAGAGTTGACTTTGAAATTAATTCCTAAGCACCAAAATAAATGTATCATCGCGAGAGTAGTTCAATTGGGACCCAAGCTACCAAAGCTCATATAGAGCTTGATGAATCTGTCTTTCACCTACAACTCAAAATAATTGACAGATTGAAATGATGAGGGAGAAATCCACGGTGAAGGATTTAATCCACACACCTTCAGTGATCCCATCTTGACAGTCTTCAAGTGTGTGACCCCCAAGCCTACAAAGGACACAATATGGAGGATTAAGTTTTTTTGTTTTGTTTTGTAAGCTAGTACCCACCGAATTTCGAATAGTGACCTAACACAAGGAGTCCCTTAATAGTACTCCCATTCACCTTATATTCTACTCCCCGTGGGCTATGGAGGATTAAGTTCTTAATAATTGATTAGTTATTGTAAAAAAAATGAAGGTACTTGTCCATCTCCTTGGTTGGCTTCATTAATGGGTTGATCAATGGGTTGAACATCAAGGAAGAAGGCATATTTACAACTCCCGCTCTTTTCCACAATGTTCCCAATTATAAATTACAAGGTTTGATGGTCATTTTTATAAAGTTGCATCCTCTAATTTTATATGTTTTCTATTGAGATCTTTGATCCTCTTTTAATGAGAATATGATATTCTCTGATGCTCAGTTTCTTAGAACTCCAACTCTGTGCTTGCATTATCTAATATGCCAGAAGCTTTCTTTAAGATTTATGCCATGGCAGAATTTATCTCAAATTTACGTCGAAAGTTATCATTCTACAATATGAGAAAGGAACACAACAATTTTCTATATCTGTTGTAGTTGATGAAAAATAATAAACTAATTGGAACCATCTATCTTTTTCAATAGATATTTATTGTGTATCTGTTTGAGACTATTTGGTTCACGACGTATTTTGCTATTATATTTCATCTAGTCCCTATTAGCCAGGGTCAGGTCAATGAAGGATTGATTTTCTTTATTAAAAATTGTGATGTAAAAAACTTTGAAGAGGGCTTAGTTGTTAAATTACAAAATTCTTTTCCATTTTCATAATTTCCTCATTTTTTAATGTATTGGTTAAGGCATTCCATGACATTAAGTTATAGTACTAGTTATAGAAAATTATAATTGCTTTAGATGGAATAATGTTTTTTTTATCTATATACTCTCCATGATTTTGTATCCATATTCTCTCCATGATTTTGTATCTTGCTTTAGATGGAAGATGGAAGAATGGTTTTGTATCCATATATGATGGATTTCATTAAAGTTTGAGTCTCTTGGGATTGTATAAATTATCATTTATTATTCACTAATGTTTGGTTTCCTTAAATTTGTTTGTGGTGCATAATCGTAAGTTCTACTTACCAAAACAATTACATTATGAGAGTTTTGTTTCTATATTCTATGCATAATTCTAACAATGAACAAGTAACCCAAAATATGATTGAACTCCCTTGCCTTAAGATGTGATCTCTACACCTAAAGTAAAACAATAGCAACTAGAGGCAGGAGGCATTAATTTTTGAAAACCCCTCATTCAAATAGATGGTATTCTATTTTCCAAGACATCTAAACTTGGAAAATAAGGGAGACCATTCAAAAAAAGCAGCACATGTGGCTTGCCTAGCTAAAGAAGGTGTTTCCTATATGTTGTGAAGGGACCAAGCCTATCCTTGAAATCCTGTGTGGACCCACAGAGTCTAGGTAAATTTCCAGAATACAAAGGGCATCCTCAACTCGATCATGCACAAGTATTTGTAAAGACCTAGTATGAGCATTGAAATTACCTACGTGAATAATATCACCCGTCGAGAAATAGTAAGAGATATCTGACTATAAGTCAAGGAATGGAGTTTTATGGATAACTCAAGTGGTTCAATGCTTTGAGCTTTATGCAAGAGGTCTCAAGGTCGACCCCTCAAGTTGGTTGCCTCTATTGCATGCCTCACTTGATGTCCCTACCCAATCAATTACCATAATCAATGGTAACAAGTTTGCATTGGATACCATCCACAATTGGAGAGGAGTGCTTAGGAGTTTCCCATGATACTTTCCTTGGAAAAAAAATCAACTAATGGGTTCGTCCATCTATCTAACTATACCTTTAATCCACCAACTAATTTTGGAAAACCCTAACCTTTAAGAAAGATTTGTCCCAAAGCTATCTCAATGCTATCACTAATATCTTATTAATCACTTAAAATCCATGGGCCTAATTATACAAAAATGACATTTATTTACATAATTGGCCATTAATAGTTTATGAAACCCAACAATAGATTGCTAGAACAAGTACATGCAACATGTCCATAAGTCTAATCATGGTTGTGTTAGGGACACAACATCCCCTTCCTTAAATGCTTTGAGCTCAAAGCATAAGAGCAAGTAGGGTGGAGATGCTCTATACAAATGCCAATGGTTTGAAGAAACAAAGAAGCCTATGAAAACCAATATAAGTGTTGCCCAATAGTAGCAGCAACAATCTCCTTTGTTAACCAATGGGCCCTATATGTGTATCTCTCTCTCCCAGAAGTTGAATTAGCCAAGGTGCTATTTGTGTGCAAGAAAAATACCAATCTGAAAATGCCCTCACTACTAATTTACGCTAATGTAATATTGTCATCATCTGCAAAATTGTCACTAATTTTCAACTTTGGTTCCTTATCAACCTTGACCTTGTTTTCTGTGCAGATTTTAGAATATTTGTCTACTTCTAGCTTATTCAACTGTGTGCCTGTTGTTGGTTTCTTAGATCTTCTTACAGGTTTACCTACTTTGCCTTTTTGTGGCCCATAAAATAGTATTCTTCCTTCGGGGCCATTTAGTTATCTCACTAATTGTGCCTCGATAATATTTCTACCTGCTTCATCTTCTTGAAGTTTGTTGGGCTATTTGTCATCACATTTTTTTTCCAGATTTGCACATGTATGAATTGTTAGACTTTCTCCCTACTTGTGGAGCATAAGGTATCTAAAAATTCATTGTCATCCTCCTAGACATTCATGTTGAGAGCTATGAGCCTCTAGTTGTTTCTCTTTTTGGGGTGCTTGCGCACCCTAATAATCAATAAGATATATTTCAAGCCAAAAATCCTACAAGAAAGTTTCCCAAAGTTGTTTCCCTCTATGATGTACTTCTATAAAGGTTTAATAATTAATAACATTTTTTGTGGTGCTTCACAATTCTGCCATGGGGAACTCTGCCCCGAGACCGTTCAATTAATTTAGCACGAGGAACTCTTCCCCGAGACAAAAAAATGGAACTCTGCTCCGGCAGGAATATCTTTCTTGGATGGAACTTTTCCCTGGAGGAAGTCTGCACTGGTGGAACTCTACCCTAGAGGAACTCTGCCCTAGTAGGACCCCCCCTTAGTAGGAACAAGAACTTTGTCTTCATCTTTGCTGGAACTTTGTCACAGGGAACTCTAAAAATATGAGGAACCCCACCTCGAGACAACGCCCTAGAACTCCCCAACGGGAACTCTTCCTTCATCTGGCTGGAACTTTGTTTCACCCTGGTTGGAAATTTTCTTGACCTTGGCTAGAAATCTTCCTTGGAGAACTCTTCCCCGGGACCTTTTAATTAATTTAGCACAAGGAACTTTTCCCTAAGACAACCTGGAAATTTGCCCTGACATGAACATATTTCTTGGCTGGAACTCTACCTTGGAGGAACTGTGCCTGAGAGGAACTGTGCCCCAGCTGGAATCCCCCTTAGTAGGAATAGGAACTCTACCTTCATCTTGGTTGGAACTCTGCCTCGGATGGAACACATTTTTTAGCTAGAAATCTGTCCAGAGGAACTATGCCAGAGAGGAAGTCTACTCCAACAAGAATCTCCCCTCAGTAGAAATAGGAACTTTTCCTTCATCTTCGCTGGAACTATGCCCCAACAGGAATCCCCCCTCATTAGGAACTCTGCTTTCATCTTGGATAGAAATCTACCATGGGGAAGTCTACCTTCATCTAGCTGGAACTCTGTCCTAGCAATAATCCCCCCTTAATAGGAATAGGAACTCCGCTTTCATCATGGCTACAACTTTGCCCCAACAGAAATTCCCCTTAGTAAGAATAAGAACTTTTCCTTCATCTTGGCTGGAACTCTGCCCTAGCAAGAATCTCCCCTCAATAGGAATAGGAACTTTGCTTTCATCTTGGCTAGAACTATGCCCTAGCAGGAATCCCCCTTAGTAGGAATAGGAACTTTTCCTTCATATTGACTGGAACTCTACCCCGGGGAACTCTGCCTTCATCTGGCTAGAACTTTTCCCTAGCAGGAATCCCCCAGTAGGAATAGGAACTTTTCCTTCATCTTGGTTGGAACTCTGCCCCGAGGAACTCTACCTTCATCTGGCTTGGAACTCTTCCCTAGCAGGAATTTTGCTTCACCTTGGTTGGAACTCTACCCTAGGTAACTATGCCCCGGGGATTTTAATTAATTTTAGTAGGAACTGCAGTCCCTGAGACAATTACGTGGAACTCTACCCTGACAGGAACATATTTCTTGGTTGGAACTCTGACCCATGAGAGGAACTCTGCCCCATGAAAGGAACTCTGACCTGGGGAACTCTGCCCCGAGACAACGACCTGGAACTCTTCCCCAGCACGAACTTTTCCTTCATCTGGATGGAACTTTGCCTTGATAGGAAATTTGTTTCACCTTTTAATTAATTTAGCATGGGTAAATCTGCCCCTGAGATAACAACCTGGAACTTTGCTCCGGAAAGAACATCTTTCTTGGCTAGAAATCTACCCTAGCGGAACTCTACCCAAGGAACTCTTCCCTCTTCCCCAACAGGAATCCCCCCCTCGGTAGGAACAAGAACTGCCTTCATCTTGGCTGGAACTCTGCCCCAGCAAGAATTTTCCTTCAGCAGGAACTCTACTAATACCTTTTAATTCCATAAATGAATTGATTCTTGCATAATATTACTAAGATAATATCTTGTTATTTTTTGCAGGGTTTTCTTTTGCTGGAGGCATTAGATACATATCACATCATCATTTATTTCAATAAGATATGATCATATTACAGGTTTCAATTATATTTGAATAGTTGAACTTTTGTGTACTAGGTAGATACTCTAATATTATTAGTAGTGAACTAAATATATTATTCGGTAACCATTTCAAGAAGACTTAACTTACAAAGTAACCAAGGATGATAATGGGCAGAACCTTTTTTATTATTTGGCTACTGAATGCAATGGTCTGCGATGCACCAAGTGTTGAACATTCAATAAACACAGAGAGGAAGTACATTCCTGGGATCCCATAACATTGCAAGTTGGTTCCCTGCGGGGTTGTAATTACAAGCTCAGATCTGCTTCAAAATTAGAAAAATATCATAAGCGAACAAATTATGATGTTGAATATCGGTTCAAGAAGAATAGGAAGGCTGTTCGGAAAGAGGTCCAGAAAGAGGTACATTACTTTGTATTGATGTTATCTATATTTTTGGATATATTTAGTAACTGATGCTTTATCCATGGTCTCTTCTTATTGTTCTTGTTATAGGGGGTGAAGTGTGCACAGGAGTTGAGCATGGATGCGTTAGACCGCGTGAGAAGAATTGCTTATGAATATGATGCACAATCGAAGGAAAAAAATATGCACTAAAAAAGATTATTCGCAAGAAAATTATCCAAGATAAAGATTGGATGATGTTACGTAAAATATTTAGTGAGTCGCCACTGGTAATTTTTTTCAATTCCTGATCAAATATTCTATATTTGTTTTCTGATTGGATATAAAATCAAAGAAATAACCTACACTTTTTACAACATTCTTTCCTTGCAACAGAGAAATTTATGTAGCTCTTCAGATTGTCATGAAGATGATATCGTTTATATTGAAGAACCACCTAGTGTATTTTTGTAAACCCTGCACGTATTGTTAAATATCGTAGAAAGCTTAGTGAGATTCCATTTTATTGACATTATTACCTTATAATGGAAGGGAAATGTTATATCTTATGGTGAGTCGCCTTCATTGGATTTTAATGATGGAGAAGGAACTTGTCAAGAAGGAGAAGGAACTTTTCAAACACATGGTGTTGGTGAAGATGAGGATGTTGCATTGTATAAATTTCCATTGATATCACATCCATCTTTGTATATTGCAGGAGGTGGCAGAGATGGAGAGGGTGGCACTAGGGTAGATCATGGAAAGGACCAGAACATGCTAATCGAGGATTTTATTGGATAGCCTTCGATGCTCAAAAATACAAATACATGACGCAAGGGTCGTAAGCGGACCTTTCTCACCCCGGATGAAGTGAAGGATAAGAAATCTAAATATCGTCACCCTTCATTTGATTCACAATCAATTTCCAATACAAAGAGGCCATGCACATGCCCAATTAGGGAAAAATAGGTCGGAAGTAAAAGTTTGACCAGCAGTTTTGTATACAAGCGCACTTTGTATGTGTATAAAGATGACCATACTTTGATATAGGGTGTGTTTATTTATTTGATGCTTAAAACATTTGTAAGGACACACTACCAAGTTCACCCTCAAATCTATGTTGTTGTTACCTTTACTTGTAAGCAATAATGCTCTCACGGTTGTGGAATGATAAGCATAATGCCGCATTTGTATTGGTAACTAAATGTGCTTGGATAATGGAATAATGCATTCTCAATGACCTCAATTTAAACTATGATTAGTCATGTTGGTCAACTTATTGATGAAATAGATGGAGAAGTGATTCTAAAATCCATGTTGTTGTTGCCATTACTTGTAATAAATAAAGCTCGCACTGTTGTTGAATGATATATATGCACAATGCTTCATTTGTATTGGTAACTCAACGTGATTGGATAATGGAACAATGCATTCTCAAAGACCTCGGTGCAACTCTGATTAGTCATGTTCGTCAACTTACTGATGAACTAGCTGAAGAAGTGATGAGTGAATCATATAGTATGTTATGTGTGTGTGATGAATGCACATAGAATGATGTGATTCAATGTTATATTGGTGTTAATTGCTTCTATAACGTACCTGTGATTCTAAGAAATCTGAATGACTTACAAATACACACCATAGTGGTTAATCTAAGAATATGCATATTTAGTCCACGATATTTATGTTTTAAATGAATTTTGCTTACCCATGCATGTTAGTTGATTTCTTGTAACCAACCCTCACTATCCATGAACATAGAAATTACTTTCTCATCGAACATTATTGCATCAATGCTCAACCTAAAATGAACCTTTAGATCTTCCAATTGTTAGAATTTGCACTTGAATTAGATCTTCCAATGAATTAGAACCATGCTAGAAGGCCTTGGATATTTTGCGGCTTCATCACCAGATGGATGTCAAGTTTCAACTTGATCTCTCAACCACTTTCGTTTCATAGGAGAAAAAACCTCCATCATTTATTGATTTGATTACTAATGATATGCCAAAACTTGAACATGTCTCATTTGCTTCTAATTCAAAGGAACCATATCTTGTACCTTGATTTTGATCAACCAAGCAAGATTATTCACTATCTACATCTCAATTCTATCAACATCGTAATCATAATGATTGAAGGAAATCTCATTATCCATGGAAGTATTGAAATTCTTATTCCCATGCCTATGTGTATGATAGCAATGTTTCTTACACATCTTTAAGCGTAAATGACAAAATTGTGGATCAATACCTACTACTATGATTAATTGTCCAGTTGGATCAATAACTAGCCATGGCAACATTTAAGCTCTTGTTTGAGGACTTCTTGTCAACTTGTTTCGTCCACTGTACAATCACATAGTCCTCAATGCTTGTTTATCCTAGCAACAATATTTGTTTGGTAATTTTTTTTATCCAAGCCTTTCTTTGGTGCTTCTTTATTTTGAGTAAATGTTGCATATAGAACACCATCAAACTCAATTAAGGGCATAATTTCTAGGGCTCTTTGGACATTGAGATTCGAACTTAGGTTGTCATCATGGCAACACACCATCACAACCACCAAACCATGGCCTAATGGATGTCTTTGTTGCACCTTCTATACACATGCAAGCAGAAGGCACTTTTTTTATGGGAACACCATCTTTTCACATGTGGATTTTGGACACTTTTGACCCTTTTGCACCTCTCGATAAAAAAGAAATCCCTGCCCATAGGTATAACAAATTGTATGCCCTTTATTTCCTTATATCTAGTCACAAGGTTGTAAGAAAAAACAAGTGACTATTTTTTTAGAGGGTGTGCCAAATCTTTAATTGGGTTGTAATCTCATTAATGTTTTTGCAAGGCCATATACAACAATGAACTTTGACAATGATCCCCAATAATTTAATATGTAAAAAAATGTGTCTACTTAAATTGTTCATCAAACTAAAAGATATTGAAATCTGATAGTTGTAAGAAGAGTAAAAGATATGTGCGAATAGCCACAAAATATCCAAGGCCTTCTCGCATTGATCTCATTGTTAGAATTATATCTTCCAATGAACGCATCGAGGAGAGACGAAACGTGTGCTCCTCGACGATGCCGAATGCCTGTTTCAACGCTCTTCTACGAGTTCGGTCGCCTGAACTCGTCGAGGAGTGCTGAAACGAGCGCCCAGACTCATCGAGGAGCCTTGAAACGTGTGCTCCTAGACAAGGCCGTGCGCCTGTTTCGACACTCTTCGACAAGTTCGGGTGCCTGAACTCGTCAAGGAGCGCCGAAACGGGCGTCCAAACGCGTTAAGGAGCACCGAAACGAGCGCTTGAACTCGTTGATGAGCCCTCGTTTTGGGGATCCTGGAAGAGTCCGAGCACCCATTTCGATGCTCCTCGACGAGATTAAGCACCCGAATTGGTCGAAGATCACCGAAACGGGCGCTCAGAATTGTCGAGGGTCCCTGAAATGGGCGCTCCTCAACGAGTTTGAGCGCCCATTTTGGCGCTCCTCGACGAGTTCGGGCGCCCGTTTTGGTGCTCCTCGACGAGCTCGGGTGCCTATTTCGGGACTCTTCAACGAGTTTAGGGCCCGAAATCGTCGAGGAATGCCAAAATGGGCACCCGAAATCGTTGAGGAGCATCGAATCATGATGGCTCATCAAATTCAATTCCAGTTATCTTGAGGATAACACATGCTCAGACTCCAAATGTGATAAAAAACACTCCCGGGGGCAGAGTCTAATGCACTACAGGATGAATACTTTGTGGGAATATTTGCTTTAGCTTCACTTTTAGAAACATATTCTTGCATGAGAATTAGTAGTTCACCATGGCTTTTGAATTATTCACACAGAAACCTGCCAGTACACCTCTTAATATTCTTTGTGAGTGTCTCGATACTGTCTTTGAAACTCATTTTTTTTTAGATATTATGGAATGCGAGATAAGCGATGCACATGAACAAGCTTAACATAATTCTCGCAGGTTAGTTACTCTTAGATTAAATCAAGGCTATCTCTCATGCCATTGATAGGAACTTGAAGGATCACAGCTCAAGAAGATTGAACATGAAACTAGTTCATGAATTTCAATAAACTTTGGTGGGACTGTTATCATATTAGCTAAAGACCAAACTTCTTTGAAAAGACACAAGCCAAGGTTGAATTTATTGTTGGATATTGGTGGCATATTCAAATGTGTCATAATAGCCATTATAGATTTTGGAGCTTTTGTTGATTTCGGTGGGGGTCAAGAAGGCCTTCTTACATATCTATCTAAAATGTCATATGATACAATGTCTTGAATTTCAGATGTTTTATCAATGGGATAGTAAGTCTCAATAATGTGCATTAGAATATATATCAGGGGGAATGTAAAGGTCTCACTAAAATCTATATTATCAAAACAAAAGGCAGAACCTAAGAATTTTGCACTTTGTAGTAAAAGAAGCTAGTTTAACACTCGCTGAGATATAATTGTCTACCTTAAATCATGTGGGTTGCAATGTGACAGTCATTGATTCTATTTCAAAGTCTATATTAGTAGTAATAGTTGTTTAGAAAATCAAGCCTCTTGGAAGTCAACAAACATATATTAATTCTCTATATTCATTTGAAGCAGTATTAATGCAAACTGTTGAGGAATTTGATGCAGAAGATCTACACAAAACTAGAGTAATAGCACAGTAATAGCTACAAAGCAGCTAGTCGTTGCCATAAAATTGTTGTGCCAAAGAGGCGCATTTTGCAGCATAGTAGGGGGAGATGTGTAACTCTTTCCGTGCTCATCCTGGAGCTGACACGTGTCCTTTTAAAAAATGATAAAATATTATAAAAAATAACATGTCGGCCATTTAAAACATCATTTACAATGGCATATATATAAAACAACACAAATTAGATAAATTAAAACGCTTCCTCAATATTTGCACTCTAAAAAGGGGTTTTCACTTCGATATATTTGATCCCTCTCCGCACTTGGTAGATCCCCTTTAAGATGGATCTATGGTGGTCATAAAATTGTGTTATATTTTGTATAAATAAGATTATATTATATTATGTAAAATTGATATTGTTATGTGGACATCCCCAGAAACATATGTTCTGTTGTGGTTTTATTTTTAGCTCAAGTTTCTTGATCCTCTCCAATTGTATTAGGTGGATAGAGCTCCATCCTCCTTCGCATGAGCTAATACCACTTGCCCATAGTCACGAATGCCAAAAAATAGAGGATGCAAAAACCAAACCACATGGATTTCAAAGACTAGCATTGAGCAAGTCCACTAACATGGAGTTCAAAGACTATCATGGAGTTAAAAGCTCTTGTTATGAGAGAAATTTTGAACAAAGCTTCAGTTGCTCTGTTGTATTGGGATGTTAACACCATTTACTCATTCAATTTAATTTTGAATACTTTTTCAACAATACTTACCTATATATGAGCTTATGTCCATGGATTCATTTGAATTGTAACTTGTAAAGAAATAACACCAAAAACCCAACTCCCTAATATAAGTGAACAATACTCTAACCTATAAATTTAGAGAATAATGTATTTGTAATCTTATATGGGTTTTTTTATTAAATGAGTTTTTGTATTTGTAATCTTACATGGGTAGCCTTTTTTTCTTAAATGGGCTATTTCAATGTACACCATGTTTCATGAACACTGATTCTGATTACACTGAACTGCAGGAGAAAAATATGTCTAAATGGAAAGCACGGCTGGAATTAGGCCACAAAATGAGCGAGGAAGCAAAAATTCCCACTCTAATATTGCAGTACTGGGACACCAATAACACCACCGATGCCGATTGTGAATACTGAGGGGGAAATATGTATCAGTAATTTCATGCAGAAGAATACCATCTGCAAGCATAGATGAGATCTCATTGTTCCAGAACATATGACGATCCAGGATCTATAAGGCAGCATCCAGATCAAAATTGTTCCCATGCGCGGAAGTTATGGAATGGCTTCTCCATAACACAAATGATAGGAGGTGCATTATTAAGAATACTATGGGAAAACCTATAGCCTATTTTGAGCCAACAACCATGGGAAAGTACTATAAGTTTATGGCACCAGATTTTAATCTAACAAACGAGTGGATGCAATCGATAGAGCTTGACTATGTAAAGTTCATCAAGCAAGATTGGCTTCCGGATAAACAATTTCACCTAAACGGTGATGGCATCTACAACACCAAGACAATGTGCCAACCCTACAGGATGACCATATCCCTCTTATGTCAGTTATATGGAAAAGTGGATGTGACATATTTTAAGATTGAATGGGCCCCTCTATTGTACTATGTCATTGTTCGCGATGCAAGATTCAATTGGGATGACATCATCTAAGATAATATGGAGGACATGGTGCTAGAAGCGCAAGATGGGGTTTTCAAGCAACAATCAGTTTTTTACATGTCCTCGTATCTCATAGACGCAATCTGCGCATCAATTTGTTTTCCAGGCATGGGATGGCATTGGGTTCCCGGGGAGGCCCTATTCACGTATGCTGGCGAGTTTTTTGGGCCCAGAAACACATTAGTAGCTACAAGAAAATCTGTGAGGAGTTCATTAGGCCACTATAAAAAATCATACATGGTACCCTGACCAAGTGTATGTCAGATAATGCCATTGCCACTATGATGGAATTGGGTTATTAGTACCTGACTAAGGATGGCACTTACTTACAGGTATACGGGGCATCAAGGGCACCTAAAATTATGCCCAAGTATGTAACAGATTACGTGGTTTTGAGGGAAATCTCCTGTCAAGCATTTGTAAATGGGATTGGTTCTTCCCTTAACAACAACAAGAAGGCAATATGACCTCCCTTTCTAGTCACGGTTGGGGCTTATAAATTTTCAAAGGTAAAACAAGCCCTTAAATTGGCTGATGACTTAGATAAATATCATTTTGGACAAGGAAAGTTCAAAAGAAATGAGCGCAAGGGGAAATTCATTAATCATTCAACGAATGTAAAATACTCTTGGCTCTGTCAGCATGACCCTTGTCCCGAAGAGGAAAAATATAGGCAGGTGCAAGCCTTGGAGGAACTAGCTAATAAAGTGGATAAAGGGAAGCCTCCTCTAGCGAAGAATTCACCCAGAAACAACCGATAGGAGAGAAACAACATCACCCAAAAGGGGATGCCACTAGAGTTATGATCCAAACTAATCATGGGGACAATATCCAGAGGCTACAAAAACAAAATAAAGCTGGAGAGGCGACCCATGCAGTAGCACTGGCTATAGAAGAGCAAGAAGAAAAGGGAAAACAAGATGAGTTGATCGAAGGGGCCGAAGATCAAAGGAAGCACAGGGAAACCCATAAGAAGGAAACAGAGGAACTGGAACAAGCAAAAGGAATGTGGTAAACTGGGTCGTAGGACATGGAAACCTAGGAGAAGGTAACAAAGGAACTAGAAAAAGAAAAAGGAACGCAGGAAACTGGGCCACAGGACATGGAAACCCAAGATAAGGAAAAAGAGGAATTAGAACAAGCAAAAGGAATGCAAGAAATTGGGCCACAAGACATGGAAACCCAGGAGAAGGCAACTAGGTAACTAGAACAAGCAAAAGGAATGCAAGGAGTTTGGCCACGAGACATGGAAACCCAGAAGAAGGCAGTAGAGGAACTAGAACAAGCAAAAAGAACATAGGAAGCTAGGCCACATGGAATGGAAACCCAGGAGAAGGAAACAAAGGAACTAGAACAAGCAAAAGGAACGCAAGGAGTTGGGCCACGGGACATGGAAACCCAGAAGAAGGCAACATAGGAACTATAACAAGTAGAAAGAACCCAGGAAGCTGGGCCACAGGACATGGACATTGATGTGCCTATCGCTAGCTCTGACATCCCACTCACTGGGGGGAATTTCCATTTGAAGGAGCTTTGGATTGTAATGTACAACTCCTCTAGAGAAACTTTAGTAGCTAATCTTAGTTCTTATAAGTTTAACCTAAGGAAGAATCAAATCGTGCAAAAGACAGAAAGGAGACTTCAGATCGTTGCACATCCTGAAATGGTCACCGTGATGGAAGTCCCCATATTTCAGGACATTGATAAAGATCCTAGGGCCTTAACATCTATCACCATGGCTTCATCCATGTCCACAGGTGACAAAAGATAATATTGAAAAATTGTTAAGAGAAGCGGAGCAGGCCAAGCAAAGGATCAACTTACTAGAAGATATCCTCTTAGAGGCAAGAAAAGCAAGCATAGAATTGAGACATGACAATTATGCATTGAAAGTGGAGAAACGAACATTGGAGATCTTATGTGAAGACTTTCAAAGGGATAAGGATGAGATGGAAGCAAAAGTAAAAGAGCTTGAAGCAGTAAAGGAAAACACTGCCAGTCAAATAGAAAGTTTGCAGAGAGAGAGAGATGCATTGACCATAGAGGTGGAAGCTTCTAGGAAAGGTAAACAAGGTTTATCGAGATTCCATGAGTACACCCTTGTGCTACAAGAAGAATACCTAGGCATACATGAACGAGTGATGCATATGTTTTTTGAAGTTCAAAGGGAAGCAATTAAACTTCAGGATATAGGGGGGAACTCAAGAAAGTAATCAAAAGATAACTGGACTTAAAGCCAGGATGGATGGCATTGCAACATGTCAATAAGGAAACGCAGTCGTCCCCCCCAATATGTCCAGGAAAGATGTGGAATAAATATAGGTAGACTACGCCACCCTGGATAGCTGCCAAAAGGTAGGAGAAACCTTAGATAGGGACATCACTGCTCCACTCAAGAAATTCCAAGAATTTCACACTGCGATCGAAAAGGTTTTCCAAAGATGCATATTTCCTCCCCCAAGCATGCTCGAGGCATCCATTCCGAAGGAGAAATGACTGGCTAAGTTAAGGACCATCAAAGCTGAAGACGTTGAAGCAGTGAAGAGTGTAACCCAGGTCACTGTGCAAGAATTACATGATCATATCAGGAAACCCACAGAGAAAGATCAACTCATGACAACTTGCCACAACACAATCACCAAGGGATTAAGTACACTATCAAGAGAGGTGGACAAACATGAATTTTCATTGTGACTACTTGAACCAAAACAATTAAAGGTTATTATTTATGAGTGTGATGCTTGGGACCAATTCATTAAGTCTCTAGAAAATCCCCCTTCGGGACCATGAAATGTAGTTTTATTCCCCTTTTTCCTTTCAGAAGACCATGGAAGGATTTTTTGTTGCATCTTTTGCTCTCGAGGATAGCTTTCCTTGTTAGCTAATTGAATCTCAAAAATCCCATTTTCACCATGTGGTTGAATGTCTAGACTCTCAATTCTAATATGCAAGTATTTTTAATTGGAGAATATAAATCTTTTGTCTTGATGCCTTGTACATATGATTGTATGGTAGGATCTACTAATACGATTAATTTATTTGTTTGTCGAGTTTAATTTTACAATGTTGAAGACAAAAATACCAATACACGTCAAACATTTGTGGAGGGTCACTTTTAAATTTGGGAAGCTTTCATCAGTCATGGAATAATTACATATTATTGGTTATTGCATACACACATGTTACTTTTAAAAATGAAGTGCAAAAATATGTGTGTATGTAACTAACATCTCTTTGGAATTAAGGGCTGTAAATATGATCAATGATTTAAAATAATTGATGTATATTTATAGCACACTACAAACCAATCAGTGAGCAGTCACTCTAAACACGAGTCTAGTAGTAGCAACAATTTAACAAACCAATGGCAAAATAAAATATGTAATTTATAACAGACATGATGTATAATTAGAACAAATAGTCCAGTATTGGTTTCATGATCGTCAGTCCAAGTTCATTGTGCTTTCACAATATTTAATGTGCATAGTCTTTGAGCCATTCCTCTTGATACCATGGAGTGAAGAAGGAATTGCATCTATTGTAAAGGATGCCACGCTTGAAGTCATTGAAATCAAGCACATATAAAAGGATTTTTGAATTGTATCCATCACCTTTCCCATCCTAAATTTTGAACCACATCCATCACCTCAATAACGAATTGAACATCCTTGGTTTTCCTTCTACATCCTAAATTTTGAACCGCATCCATCACCTTGAAAATTCCATATATATACATATTATGCATATAGTCTTAATACCCTAATCACCTCTTGATACCCTAATAACCTCTTGCCAACCTCTTGTCATTGATGATTGATGTCCATATTAATGTCCAACAAATGAACAGAAAAGTAGGTGGGTGTGACTAGAGTACAAAAGTACTACTTAGCCATAAAGTCTAGTAGGATCATGCATGGCATCGAGATATCGCACCAAAACTGGCTACGTGAAAAGGAATCATAACACCATATATTGGCACCAAAAATGCATCATTCTTTTTATCAACCTCACTCATAAGATATATTGCGTAGGGGATATCATCTACATTTTTGGAGGCAATCTACAATGGTTGACATGCCTTGAATCTTCCATCAAAACCTATCTCTCTAAACCGTATATGAAAATCCTATTCAAGATCTTTGAGATGAGGCTGCCGGAAATTCTATGATTTAGAGAATTAAGTTCAACATTAGAAGACCAAATGAAAAGACCATAGTTTTCCTTGTAAACAATGGTAAGTCAAGAGGTATTTAAGTATACAAGTGAAAGACCAAGTAAATCTATTAAGTTAATAACCTTTAGTACACGAGTGAAATTATATTCCTTCAAACAAACAATACATGAGCCTTGATCACAATGGATATTGCAATTCTTTTTTGATGACTCTTTGCACATCATCCATGATTATATACAATGCTCGAAGTTTCCCATTAGCCCTGTAGACCCTCATGTGGCCACCCAGATCCCTCACTGGTCTAAATAATCTACTACAGTATCTCCAAACATGGGGCTGCCACCCACCATGAAACTGACCATAATATTAATGGTTTCCGATGCATCTTGTTGCTGCAGGCGAGGCCATAAATAATGAGTTTTTCAAGAAAATTGCTTCAACACTTACTTTCCTCCTAAATTTTCCTTTACTCCAAAATTTGCAGAATTTATGTAAATTCCAAAATGGCCATATATTAGATGCACATCCAATGTGTAACAAATATGACTAAAACCATTGACAATAATCTACGGAAAGCAACGGAGATTAAAGAAAATAAGACCATTTGAAAGGGGTTTGCAAACCTTACCTTGAAATAAACAAAAACACGCACAATCCCTTTTGTATCATAAACCGTCGGAAAATGATAATCACCTTCTACAGTTTCCTGACATATAGATAGCCAACACCATCGCAATAGTAAAAAAACATCATACAAATACCAAAGTAATATGAAAATTGATAGCTAAGCTATAACAATCAATATTACAAATATATGAATACATCTCATAAGTCAAACCTTGTGCATTGGAAACTGAGGGGTTGTCGAACGGACTAACATGTTCCAAAGTAGGAAGACGAACATGAGAAGCTTGTCGACCTATCATATAACAATTCTAGTTGGATCACATCGTGGAATATAAAGTAATTACACACATCCAAACTTTAACTACATCAAACATACATATTAGGAACAATATGAGTGGATGCATGACCAATACAAGCAATAAATGGTGATGGATACACAACACAATCAAGATAAATTAATATCGTCAACCAATCTAACTCACTAGAGATAATAGGCAACGCATTGTTTGATCGAGGGCGTCCTCTCTTCTTCAAATATGCGAATTGAAATGTTCCATCTTTAGGTGGGAAGACATTTAAATCAATATCTAAGCCGATGTTCTGTTTCCTTCTTCTCCTTTTATTTGCAAGGTTGGGGAAACTCTTCTTCTGCTTCAAGTATGTCTCGAACTCACTCAACCCAAGTGAAAATTGGAAATCCATAATCCGTTGACTATTGGCTTCATCGAACATGCGTTTAATCAAGGCCTCCAACTTTAATGTGTTTTCCAAAGTAGCATGAGGACTCTTTCTAAGAACATCGATGTAGCCAAACACATGCTCCTTAGCCATTTTAAGTACCTCAACATCTTGGTTAACACCTCCAACGACCGCTGGAACCATGTTGACATCCACGTCAACTATTGGTGTCTCCATTTCTATCTTAGTGGGACTATTGACTTCGCTGGGTGCTATAGAATCAAATGTATCGAGCTCTACATTTTGCTCCAACGACGACTCTCGAATGCATGATGATAAGTAAATCCAATTAACCTTTATGGCATGCATCCAAGTGTTCCCACAAATAGACCATGGACAGTCACATCCTATGAAATAAGCAGTACTAGGTCACAAGGTATTTCTTTTCGAGATAGCTTTGACTTCTCACCCAATAAGCATTAGATATGTTCTCATGAGGACAACAATGGTTGTCGGGAATTTTTTTACTTTCTCCACTAACGATTCATATTGCTTCTCTTTCTTGTAATTATTCATATATCCACCTTCTTTCAAAATATCATTGAATCGGTAATATGGTTCAAAATATTTCAGGAGCTGGTATAGAAACCAATCCATTCCACAGGCACATTTTTTTCATCGATCAGATAGAAATTTAGACTTCGAGAAGCAATGGTATGCCTCCACATAATTATTCATCTCTTGGTTGGCATGGGGGAAATCACGACATCCTTTGACCCACATCCCTAATTTAAAGATTTAAGTTAGTACAATAAAAATATTTACAGGGAACGAACTACAACGCAAAAACTATAGTATGCAAACTTACAAATTTTATCACTCACTACCCAATTGGTGTGAAAATACTTCAAGAAATTTTCCTCAGTTGCAAAATCCGTGTAAAATCTACCCATGTGATCTACGAATGATTCAACATTCGGATAGTTGTTCATGATATAGAACAACTTGTCCATCATAGCATTTTCCCGCTGTGTACTAGAGAACAAATTGTATATATATTTTTTTTTCCATGCCCTCATTACGTGCCAAACACACAATATCACCCGACATCGTGTCACCCTCCTGTCAAACACGATGTATTTAAGTGAGATATTGTTAAAATAAATACAAGACGCAGAATGGCCAAGTTAAAGTTACCTCAAAGCATCAATTTCAGCCAATGCATCGTCGACCATGAACGTATTAATGTTCCAATTAGGGCATATTTGGTAACACCTATTCATTAGCACCTCCAACCATGAGACAATATCGCCTGATGTGTTCTGTGATGAAATGAACCAAGCAATTGGAACCCCATTTTGTTGGCCATCAAAAGCAACAAGAGTGTACAACTGATACTACAATATTTAAATAGAAGACAAAGTCAACTTCATGATATCAATCATATTAAATCACAACTCAAACAAGAATTTCAAATTCATCACTCAAATTCACTTTACCCTGTATTTATTGGTGTTGGATGTTGAATCCATTCCTATTATAATATCATGGGATAGTTTTACCATCGTCTCCAACATCCATTTTGTTTGGATGTCAATTATAAATGGTATATTTTGACCATTCGACTTCTGGAAAAAGAAAAAGCCATCCGGTCGTTTCTGGTATCAAAGGCTAACACTCATTCCATATTTCTTGTGCAGTTGATAGTTTCCCTTTCCCATGCGATAATAGATGTTTACAACATCTTTCCTAGTCAAGAATAAATCTATACCATATTTTTTAACGTCTTTGTCCAGATTTTGCTCAATGTGCATTTTACATACATCGTCAATTGGCACACCCATGAAAAACACAACTTTCCACATAACTGACAATGTCCCTTGAAATCTTAGGTCTATGCAAGGACCTAGCCTCGACGGATATTTCATGTTGACCATGACAAGACCATCCATCCTCATCTTCATGCCCATATGAGTTGTATGTCATTATTGCTATATGGGGACTTTGATTCAAAACCTTTACAATAAAATATTGGCATCCCCTCTTTTTCGCAAATGTGCACCTTCGTATATATGCATTATCTCCTATTTTGTCCTTCGGTCCATATGTGCATTAGTAACTGCATTAGAAAGTACAACACCTCAATACATACAAAAATTCATCTATGTACTTTCATGAGTAACATCTAAAGAATGAACTTCTAAAATACGCACAGCTCATATCGCAGGGTAACACTACCCCTTTCTCTTGGGGGTTTGCTTCCTGTGCATCAAAAGTGCAGGGTGCCTCGGGATTGGTTTCCTCCCCTATAATAAATTCAGAGACTCTATGTGAAGGGATCAATGCAACACAATCAAATAAAGATTTGTCTTGACGAAATATTTCACTCCATGCTTAATCTTTGCAAGCAAAGGTCACGTCTGTTGGCTCTTGGACCTCAAGGTCCATTATTGTCTTCCATTTTTTTTTCCTCCCCATTTTATATGAATACCTCCAAACGATGTGGACTATACCTCCCAGGTTCTTTCACCAACACCAATTAAAATTTGGTTAATCTGATAGTCTTCGTTGTCTTCTTCCTAAGGGCTTGAATATAGAGAAGTTGCAAGTCAAACCATGAACAATACTCCTTGAAGATTCCGAACTGAAAATTGAGCATAGTTAGAGAAATTTCACCATTAATCATTGAATTTGTTACAATAAGATATCATAAAATATACACAAATAGATATCAAATGCTTGGCCTAAAAATCACTTCATCATTCTCTTCTCCACATACACACTCTATGGTTCGACATAAAATTCCACAAAAACATACCACTACCAGTGACTGACTACAATTCTAGAATACAATCTACAAGACCAAAAATGTGACACAGGAAGAGGAATAATAGTTAGAGGAATATTGCATATCTATTGATATGATGACAGAATAGTGGCCAGCGAAAAAACCTTGCAGGTAGAGAAGAATGATAATCCAACAAAGTCGTTTGGAGGATGGAATTCAAAACCTTTTATTTTACTTGTGTGGTATATGAATTTATGGAAATATAACAAAATCATTTGGAAGATGTGTTGCGCTTTGAATATTACAATCACGTCACCCCCATAAAAACGATTTGAGATGTGGGAAGGAATACAAACACGACCTTATGGGCTCAACATGTCACTTATGTGAATATAAATCCGATGGGGAGGATACCACTCCATCCCATAACAACTTGGGATAGACCCAATGTACCTTTTAATTGAACCATATACAATAGAAACATTAAAACCACATATCTGCAAAGGATATAAAAATCAATAGCAACACACATAGCCTTGACCATGACTAATCTCTATTTATGAAAATCAATTAACTTCATCCCTGGTGATGGAAAAAATTTGTCCCCTTTACTTGAAAATAGGAAAACATAATTCTAAATTTGCTCACCTTGCTTGGAAATAGGTGAATATCCGCTTGAAAACGAGCGAAAATTATTCCTTAGGCCCTATATGGTTTGGTTGTTTATTCATGAAAAATAGTAATAGGGGTTTATACTTTGAATGCTCTACACTTCGCTACCTGTAATACTGCAACTTCCCAACATAAACATCACTATGCTTCTAACAAAGACCACCTTTACCAAGTTTTCGACATTGGCCACTTATCTTCCTAGTCCATATACATTGGCATCATCGTCATTACCACATTCCAAAACTTTATTGGTCTATGTGTCCCTTGATTATTTGTGTTGACATCAACGTATTAGCATGGAAATGTCTAAGATTACCATATCCCACTATAACCTTTACTATCTCCATCAACACTGCATATCTTATATGCACACATGGTATCCCTATAACATTGTTGATGAAAAGACTTATGATCAATGATTTTCAACCCTTATGTTACTTAGGAAATATAACTCATTTTAGGGTTTTTCCTGATCCAAAATGGATATAGATCATTAACATATGAATTTATTGATACGTTGGAATGGGTGATATAGAAATTGAAACCTAAAACCATTAGTTTGGATCAAATCCTAGAAATAGAATTGATGGACCATGATTGAAAATCCTTTTGTTGGCCATTAAAGAAGTGGAATTTTCATATCTATGATTTCAAGGAAATTTGTCCTTTAGGTCCTCACTACATTATATGGGTTGATATATTTACAACAATGGTTTGTTTTCGTCAAATTGAGTTCACAGGAGACATCGATTCCCTAGACAAGGCAATGATCCAATTATTCCCCACAAGTTCAAGTGAAAGTTATGTCATCTCACCATGATTCATCCATGAGGAGATAGTAACATATCAGAAGACACTAGAGACTTATAAGAGAATCTTGTATATTCGAGAGGCTAATGAAAACTTAAACCTATCTCTAATTGTAACTATCAAAATCCTAGTAGAAAGACAAAGAAGGGTTCAAAAATTTTGATGGATTTTGTTGTTTTACATTATGAGAACTAATGTGCAAGGTATATTATAAAATAAGAGTGAGAAAATAAATATATAGAGGAGTGTAGCAGATCACAGAGTATCATATCTTACAATAAGTTTATATGTCCTTGTAATCTATAACGTAATATCTATTTTGTATTAGGTGAAATCAATGATCCTTCATTTCTTGATGGGTTTTCCCACATTGGGTTTCCTAAGGAAATATTGTGTTCCATTGTGTATATATGTTATTGTATTCCAATTGTTATGTTGCCTTAGCTAAATAATTCAAATGGGACGCTTACATTTATGTTAGTGACTCAAATACAAAAATGATAGTCTCATAATTGAGCATAGAATCATTGTAGTCAATTCCTAATTTTAGATAAGTTTTGGTGAGATAGCAATTGGAATATCCAATGTGGTCTACATATCATATTGGTATCAAAGTGAATTTATTTAGGCATTTTCGTGGTTTGAGCTTGTTATATGCTTACTTGGCTTATAAATTCTAAGTTTAAGGGAGATTTATGCATTACAGATCCCAAGATTGACATAATAAGGGTTAAGAAGCATCCACAAGCCTCATTAATGGTGGAACAATGCAGTGATGCACCCATTAATGAATTCATGTTAATATTTTTCGGGTTGGAATCTAAATTCAATAATATTAGTAATAATTCATAATAAAACCATCCCTGTGGGTCCCTAGATTAGAAAAGAAAACCCTAAAACTGCCTAGGGATCGATGCCCAGTCGTGCATGAATAACTGCCTAGAAATCAACACCCAGTCCTACATGAATAACTGCTTAGAAAATAATTCACCTCAACTAGAGTAGGAAAACCAATAAACCCAATCGCCTCTCCTTGAGATATGTGCCCTCCTCCTAGAGTAGAATTCCCCATGCAAGAGGCATCTAATCTAAGGTTTATACAACTGGAAAAACACTTTTCCTAAATTGGAAAAGCAACTCAGAAATATAAAAGCTCTCTTATTTTGAACTGAAATCAAACTGTTAAATTTTAGGACAGAGACTATACTAGAACATTGAGGTTACATGTGCCCTCTAATTCTTCCCTTTGTTGTCATCTCCTATTACACTGCTGCACCTTCTCTGCTATAGAAGAGTCTGAAGTTCAAATTATTGCTGGTGCCTCTGCTGCTGAAGATGAACACTCATGGAACAACAAGGTAAGAAAAACTAATAGGAGAATGGTATAGTTGAATGAAAAGAAACCATTGGTAATTGAGAATGGATTATTGAGAATATATAAAAGAAATAAGTGAAGTTTGCAGCCACACAAATTTTCCTCCTCACAAATATTACCACCGATGCTTCTGAATGCCTACTGCCTTCCCCACAAATGTTGCTAAGAAATTCTGCTAAGACAGTTTTGAAGCCTTGTTGCTCCAAAAACGTATTATTTTGTAAATTAAAGCCTGAACCTTTCTAACTGTACTTAGTTTTATAGTATTTCCTACTTAATAGCTATACTCAGGAAATATCACTATTTTTTTGTTATCTACGATAAATAATATGGGATTTTGGAAGATCATCTCTTGTAAATAATCCTTGCACATTTTATCTAAATTAATTGATCGCATACCTTTTCCAGGCTACAAGACAAGATATTGTAGCCTAGTCCTTGTGAATTTTTCATTAAAGTTCTGTACTTCTCTAAAATGTTTCATATACAAATATTTTACATGCTAGAGTCTTGGCATTACAAAAGAAAAGCGTGGTGTTCTCATTTACTTACATGAGTGATATCATTTTATGTGCTTTGAGTGATATTATCTCTTGTAATAATTCTTTCAAATTTGATCTAAATTAATTGATTGCATACTTTTCCAAGCTACAGGACTATATATTGTACCCTAGCCACATATTGTATGCTAGCCCTTGTGAATTTTTCAATAAAGTTATGTACTTCTCTAAAATGTTTCATATACAAATATTTTACTTGCTAGAGTCTGGAATAACAAAATAAAAGCATTGTTTTATCATTTACTTGCATGAGTGATATCATTTTATGTGTTTTGATTTTTTGGTGGTGTTTCCTGATGTAGGATTATCGCACCTAGTCTCATGTTGGATTCTCCAATGGATTCTTTAATCATGATGGAGGAAATATTTGGTTCGCTGCTTCCAATAATCACTGTCAGTTTTCTATCCATGCCTGCTTAGAGATAAAATTTGAATTCAACTGTAAGAACATGATTGGGGAACAACATGATTTGTGAAAATACTAGTATGACAAGGAGGAACTACGACATAAGCACATATTTTAATTTCGGTATAATATAATAAAATAAATTATAGCATAGTCAAGACTTAAGAGCACATGAGGATGTGGTTACAAAACTTAAGGCAGGTTAAATTTAGTTAAAAATACACCCTATATCTTTTAGGGTGGTTAAATCCATAACAACCTCATAAATAATGGTGTAAAGCTTATAGAAAATTACCTTACAAGAAGCAGTGATAAAAGATACATCCATCCAGACCCATCAATGTATTTTTAATTTAATCGATCCATTCTTGGTCTCAATTTAATATGCAATTATAGAACTGCATCAACTTTTGAAGCTATCTCTAAAATGTGTATTGTAATCCCTCTGACAAGACATGTCAGTAGATGCGTCATGTATTCTACAAAACATGAAGGTATAAATATTTGTTGAAACGATATCCTTGTATGTCAAACAGTAAACTTCAATTGGTCCTTGAGCTCATAAAAAAATCAATTATGTTTGGCAAAGCTGCAACCTTATTATTTATGTTTCCTTGCAAACCAATTTAAGAGAAGTCAACAAGCTTTGTATTTTATGGACCGCAAGTTTGCAGCATAATAACTAGGGTCCTTTGTAACTAGATGAAACAAGACAACTTTAGGATAGCAGATCTGCGAACTAATCTTCCTTAAAAGGTTGTAATGACATACATGATTTATATCTCCAATCCCGTTGAAACAAAAGCATAGCTGATATAATGTAGTTACATTTTTCAATAATACAAAACTATAGTCCTTTGGGCTAGTTTTAGAAGTTCATTTGGACTCCAATTTAGAATTTGCTTGCACCAAATTGCTATGCAAGCCTTGAGGATTTTACTGGTAAATAACAATGGAGAATGCCAAGGGAACTCCAAAAATGAGATTCCATACATGGTTGCATTCCTCTATTTCATATAGAAAGGGAAACTTCTCATAAAATTGGGGATCTAAAGGTTAAAAGAACTTTAGAGTGTAACCTATATTTTTGTTTACAAAAGTACCAGTTCACGGTCTAGGGTTATTTTAAGATGACTTTTCACTATTGAACCTTTGGGATTTTACTAGTAAAATAACCATTGTGAATGCAAATAAATTCCAAAAAGGAGGTTCAATATGTGGTTGTGCTCCTTTTTTCATATGTAAAAAATAAAGAAATCTATCCTATAATTGTGTTTTACAAAAGTACCGGTTCACAATACAGAGTTGAATTTAAGATTATTTGTCATTATTTGTGCAAAGGGAGACTTTATTATGAATACTAGTTGTAGCTAGTGTTTCCACACTAGCTCGTGCTAAAGAGAACCTATTAAGGATTCAGGAACCCTTAGTAACAGTTCAATAACGAGTAAAAAATGATATGTAAAACAAGTAAAAACTAAATATTAAAATGTGACATGTGCATATGATAACATAAAAATAAATCTAAACTATAACAGTAAAAAATAAACAACCATGAGGTACTCAGTAAATGGAATTTGATTTTTTTTTGTATTAATGGGAAAACAAGGCCTTGCAATAATGTTACCTCAAATGGTGAGGTTGTGGAGTCCTTGTAGCAGTACAAGAGTAGTGCACCAGTTCTCCAGAGTTCCTTTCTCTTCTCCAAATGCTCAATGGGTGGACAATACTCAACTAATATGGTGAACATAAGCTTAAGGTGATAGGCTAGGATTCAATAGGAATTTTGGCAGCATAAGGGTGTGAAGAGTGATTGATTCATTAATGGGGAGCCTCCATCACCTTTTTATGGGGGTTTTGGATGGTGGAGTATTGACCCATGGTTTTAGGCAACCAATAGTATTGGTAAATAGTTTTAGGGTTTTCCCTCTTTTTGAAATAATCTGACTTTTTTTCCTTTTTATTTTATTTTTAGGAATTTTGGACCATTTTTTTAGGGTTTTTGACCTTTTTGAAGGAATTTCATTAATCAAGGAGGGAAATAATGATTTTTTTCCTTTTTGGTAACCATTTGAGGTTTTTTTAGGGTTTTGGAGGCCAAAATTTTAGGAAAAGTAGACAAATGGGTTATGTGACTAGGGAGATGAGTTAGTGAACAATTTTTCGGTGTTAACAGATTGCCCCCTAATGTGTGAGGGTAGGAGCTCATCGTATGGCTGATAGACATCATAATTTTGGTCATTTTCCAGGGGTATGTGAATTGTGACGGAGGAGAGAAGAAACTGGTTGGAGTCCGAAACACGTGCTCCATACAAACTGCAAAGACTAAAACTGAAAATACATGACCTCAACAATGAATGAGGAATAATCTCAATATATGGACGAGGCGAGCATACCCATGCTTGTATCAAGATATACAAATAATAATGAGGCCCAAAAAGGGGACTTGAACAATACGTGGAGAACTGTTGGGTACATCATAATGGTCCAGAGGGGACACAAATATGGGACATACTCATGGTCTAACCATGACTGAGCTGAAGAAATGATACATGAAAATAATGGCAGTCATACTAAATATGGTACCATAACAACTGATGCTCTGCTGGATCTGAAGGTGTCCAACAACTAGATGGACTCGATGACTGAGAGTTAAAGTCTCAAAGGTACACTGAACTGCATCTGAATTGGGTAGTCGAGGAAGCATATAAATGGGGTGCTTCTGAATACTGTCATTAGGCGCAACCTGGATATTCGTGGGAACATACAACTGGGGTGTTCCAAATAGACTCACCAATGTGCTAGAGTCAAGGGACATCCGGGGTATTCGACCAACAATGGAAGGGAACAATACACTGCATGAATCTCAACGGTGCGATCATGATGTTGAAGTCAAGCACGTGAGAAACAACCATTAGGAGAGGCACTAAGGACTCCTCTCAAAATGGTCCGTAGGAACTCACCACTAATGGTGATGAGTCCAAGGAACAGGGACCTCTGGGTCTATCCTCTGGAATAGATGGGTTGGCGTTGACAGAGGGAGACCTGCAAGTATCAAGGCAATGATGTTTCCTTGATAGGAGCACGAGGTGTACAATGAAAAGGTGATGGTACGAGATGTGATACTGACACACTGTGGGGGGGATACAAGGGTCTCAGAATGGGGGGGATTCAAACTTCCTTTGTTCATAGTATGATGGCAAGGTTGACCTAGCAGCATATGAAACTGACTTCGGGGAAGGGTATCATAGGTGAATGGACCAGGGATTGTGACTACAATGGGGGAGACTAAGGGGGGAACCGATGAGGGATGTCAGGAGACTCTAAGGGTGACACATCGCAGAATAATCTGAACAAAGGAGACCAACCTAGGGAGGCGACCATAATAGTGGGACTAGATATGATCTGTCGTGGCGCCAAGAGGCATCGTTGGGGCCTTCTTTATGGTTTAAGGATCTCAAAGAAGGGATAGAAGTGTGCTCAAAGATGGTACTGTCGTGTGGATTTGTACGAGCCCATGATAGTGCATGCTCGAGTGTGCTTTCAATTTTAAGGAGTCTGAAAGTGATAAGAAGACTATGAAATGGTGGGAAGGTACCATCATGTGGATTTATACGAGCCCAAGATGGTGAGTGCTCATGGTTGCTTTCAATTTTAGAGAGTCAGAAAGCAAATAAGAAGACTCCAAGAGGTTCTTTTTCGTGTGTTAGTCTCCAAGGCACGAAAAAGCATAAAAGTATGCAATGAATAACTCTTCTAGCCGATGTGACTAGAGTATTCCTTTTTCGTAATTAGTCTACCAGGTCCGGAAAAGGGTTAAACTTATACATGATAGACGCACTTTCAAATACTTTTAGCGAGCATGAAAGGAAGCAAGATTGCTCGGTGATCTTTTCATTGTTTAAGGAGTCAGAAAAGAGCTTAATAGAAACTCCCTAAGTGCCTTTTTCGTAAAGGAATTGCTCGACCCGAAAAAGGGATAAAATTATACCGAACAAAGATAATGGCCAAGCAAGGAGGAAGTGTTCAATCAAGGGACAAATGTGAGAACCAAGATAGCAGGTGAGGGGGGAACATTGATGGGGCCTCCATGCAGGTTGATGAATGTTGGAAAAATAACGCAATGACTGCAGTATGGATGGAGCGGAGGGCTCATGGATAGGCCACGATGCAAAAAATGGAAAAAAAATGATGGCGACCTGTGTGGCACGCAAATCGAGGTGATGAGAGGCATGGTAAAATTGCCCAAATTTTTTTTGAGTGGGAGAGAGAAATGATCTCAAGCATCATCACGGGCACATAATTTTGAATCCAGTGGTGCAAACAATGCGAAAAATGGACGTCATATGACTTCAGAATGGTCAAAGCAAAAATTAGGACAAAATGGATATAAATAGCAAAGGGAGCCCAGCTCCACATGTCATTTTCACTATGCAATTTGGGAGGAGTGTGGAGGAGACCATAAGAGAAAATTCAGATTTCTCTTAATCCGACTGGTGGAATAGAGTTTTGCGACTTGTAGGTAAGTCTTGTAGTGTTTTGTGATGTTTTTGATGCATTTTGGGGGGGATTTGGACCTCTGGGGAGGCGTGCCAAGCTCGGCTTGGATACCACTGCGCCAAAGTGCGGGTTTCGAGGGAAAACCCGCGCTTCAGGGCACGGTTGTGGGTCTGATAGCCGCGCTGGCAAACCGCGGCTGTGGGCCTTACAGCCGCACTTTGAAGCGCGGATTTTCTGGAGAAATGCGTGCTTCAGGGCACGGTTGTGGGCCCCACAGGTGCGCTCTAGGGGCATGCTTTTCGAGGAGAAAGGTGTGCTCCAGATCGCACCTGTGAGGCAAAAAAGTGCGATGTGAAGCGCACATTTTTTCCTAAGTGTGTTTGTGTTGATCCGGAGGAGATCAAGGTAGGGTTGATATGGTCCCGATGGGGTTTTTATTGTGGTATTGACAGGATGCCGAGAGTTGCTTGGAGAGAACGTGAGCTCAGAAACTTGCTGGAGGTGATCCAGGACGGCTTGGCTCATTGTGGACTACAGAAGTTCGCACAGGTGCCTTTGATGCGCATAACCAAGTTGTTATTGAACAAGTTGGTTGAGTTTTGGGATGCTGATGCAGAGGCATTAATGATACAGGGTGAGCGATTAGAGATCACGCTCACAGATGTGTACTTTTTGAATGGGATGCTCCGGTTGGGAATGATTGCGGACACCCTCCCGAGGAGGCCAAGAGATGTGTCCATGGAGGATTTACTGGAGAGACATTGTTATGCCACATCACATGTGCATGAAAATGCTCTATTGATCTGTGACATTGAGAGTGGGGAGACTCGAGCTATTGTGGCGCTGGTGGTGCGCATGCTGGGGTTGAAGACACCCCACCGGGTCTCAAGGGGATAGATGGTGCCAGTGGAGCATGTTTTGGAAGGTACCTAAGATGTTTGGGGCTAGATGTATTTGACGGTAGTTCAGCGTGAGCCATGTTGGAGGGGAGTTCTGTTTCCCCTCGTTCCTTTGCTCGGGTGGAGGGATGGTGGGGCGGTTCTTTACTAAGGAGTTGTTCACTCAGTGGATGCATCTAGTTCCAGTGTTGATTGATGACTAACCATACTATAGGATGGACTACAGAGGGGATCCAGAGCTATCGCGACCTCTTGGTCAGGCTTGGGGACCAGATGGTATGTTTTTTCTTTGTGTACAGTATCATGTTGTATGTACTCAATAACATATATGATAGCTAGAGGACTTTTATGACACTGAGTCTGATGATGGTATTTTTATGTGAAGATGTGGGGCCACAACCTATGAGAGGATACCGGGCATGGAGAGGCCGAGTGGAGAGAGTATACTCTCCCGCGAATGGGTAGCGCCGACAACGGAGTGCGTCGACGAAATTGGAGACATTACATCTTGGGATTGACCATGTTTTGGATTAGGTGTTAGAGGACGGATGTGGCATCTGAACGGCCTCAAACCGAAGAAGAATCCATTCTAAAATCCCAGCAATTTGACCTCATCTATTCTCAATCAGGCTGCTTATATTCCATTTTACCTGATGCTCTCCGCAGCGATTCCTCCCAGAAAGACGTGCCAGGGTCATCCCACGCTGAAGAAGGCATTATTGGACACGTTGCATCTCATAGTCAACCTTACACTTCTATTCCCCCTGTTAGCTCCCCGACTTATAACCCCACACCCAATTCCACCATGAGTGGCCCCAACCTTTCACGTGCCACAACCCATTCCAGAGTAACACCTTCGTATGTTCCCATGGCCCAATATCCTCATGTCCATGGATCTTCATGTCGAACACATTGTTATGGTCACGCACAACTAGCATATACTCCTCCTATGGAACCTCCTTCCTATTACCACCAATAAGATGCACCCGCACCGGCACAACCACAAGTCTCCCTACTTAATATCCCCCGCTGGCACCCACACCGACACAACCACAAGTCCCCCTGCTTACTATCCCCCACCGGCACCCGCATAACCTCAAGCACCTCCGGCTTACTATCCACCGCAGGTAGCACTGACACATGCTCAACCAAAAAATCCTCCTACCCCCCAAGGGCAAGTTTATGCCCAACAAAATCAGCAACAAAACCAGCCTGCCCAAAGAAATCAACAAGGCCAACAAAATCGAGGAAGAGGACGTAACTGGGGGAACAACCAACCTCAGGATCGCGGCAGCCAACCACCCAATCCCCCGAACAATAACGATGCCACCCCATCCAATCAAAACCCTGATCGACCACCTCGTCAGGGAAAGAGCCCTAATTTACGAATGAACCACCCCTGTTCTATATGCGGGGTATATGGCCATTATACGCACAATTGTCCCCATTTGGAGTGAGCTCTCCAACTTTGGACCAATGACGCCCAACGCCAAGGACATGCTGTCCCTCCAGCACCACCCAACCCCCCGCAACCTCGTGCAAAACCTATGGTATTGTAGAACCCCTTACCCACACAAGTAGTAGTGAACACTCAACCGTTGACTCCCCCTCAAGGGGTTTTGACACCACAACAACAAATTACTTATGCTGCACCTACTAGTCAACCCACTGATTCAAGTACCCATCACCTTCTAATGATGTCATTAATTGACGTCAACCTTCAAACACACTGAAATATGTATGGTTCCACCATTGAAACCATTCCCACCGACAAGTCTACTAACGCTCTTCCCACTGATGAGTCGTTACGCATACCCACAACACCATGCGATGGGGCCCCTAAAGCTCCTCGCTTCCCATTACGTCGCATTAACAACAACCCCAACGCTCGCGTTGCCCCCAATTATAATATCGTGGATGACGGCCTATGTTTCTATGTCGGCCCTCTAGGTTCTGAAAAATTGTCCTACACAGCGCAAAACATTGTTATCCACCATAGGTGCAATAGACCCTTCTGACTCACGGATGATGGCATTCGATTTAGACCAATCTGAACCGTGTATGCCTTCCACATTAGCATTCCAAGTTTATGTGTCAATCTAAAATCTTGTTATCCATCGATGAGGGTGCCTCTACATGCGTTATGTCTACATTCGTGTGGCAGAAGCTCGGACCCCCTACATTACAACCATCCACGACCACCTTACGAGCTTATGATGGCCGCTCAGCTCAACCCCAAGGCCTCCTGGCCAATGTTCCAGTCCAATTAGCTGGTAAAACGATCCTTATCGAAATTGAGGTCATCAACGCAAAGCTTTATTATAACCTCCTTCTTGGACGCAGTTACATGTACGCCATGAAGGCTGTTGCTTCATCATTCTTTCACATTATGATGTTCCCCCATGAGGGACGGGTTGTTAACATCGATCAACTTACGTATTATGACCCGAATTCCCTTGCTGCACCAGAAAACATTCTCCCCATGGTTGAACAATCTGTTCTTGGTGCACCCACCTCTTTGGTTTCCATCGTTGGACCTGGAATTTACTCGGACACTCCCATGACCTCTACTTTTCGGTCCTTCCCTCCCCCTCAAGGTGATAGGCTAGGGTTCAATAGGAATTTCGACAGCATAAGGGTGTGAAGAGTGATTGATTCATTAATGGGGGTCCTCCATCACCTTTTTATGGAGGTTTTGGATGGTGGAGTATTGACCCATGGTTTTAGGCAACCAATAGTATTGGTAAATGGTTTTAGGGTTTTTTCCCTCTTTTTGAAATAATTTTTGACTTTTTTCCCTTTTTATTTTATTTTGGGGAAATTTGGACCCTTTTTTTAGGGTTTTTGACCTTTTTTGAAGGAATTTCATTAATTGAGGAGGGAAATAATGATTTTTTTCCTTTTTGGGAACCATTTGAGGGTTTTGGAGGCCAAAATGGTAGGAAAAGTGGATAAATGGGTTATGTGACTAGGGAGATGAGCTAGTGAACAATTTTTGGGTGTTAACACTAGTAAAAAATTTAATTCTTTCAAGACCTATCTAACGTTAGGGACAATTTATTGTTAGCCTTGTCTTGTAATTTTTTAAAAGAAAAAATCACAAATTTTACTCATACTCATAATAGAAATCTCCTTGCTAAACATGTCAATATTCATTGGGAAAATTGGCATTGACCTGAAACAAGACAACTATTGCCACACTGTGCAGACATATATGAGAAAAATAAACTTGATCAAAATATTGAGACACCTCATTTTTCTTAGTTGGAATTGGCCTAGGATGAAGAATATAGATATGAGAAATTTTGTGCATGCAATTTGGATATCTTTGACATATTTCAAGAGCAAATTTAATTAAAATTCTATAGGTCGTGGATTCTGCATTATTATTTAAACCCGTCTTTAAACAATGTGATGGTGACATAAATATAAGCCCTCCAATACTACTGATCTCAAGTGGGCCCTACCTCGCTCTATCAAAGGAACTCTATCCATGATACCTATCTATGACTAGATCATCCACCTGGCGTAGACCTGCTTGTTTAACTTCCATTTTGTAGAACAATTCTATAGAGACCTAACTTGAAAAGTAGCAACAATTTTTTCATGAAAATCTATGAGTTTTTGGCTAACTAGATGCTCCACAAAATGAGCTAGGGCACAACTTTAAACTCCTTATTCCATTTTTTCGAACCATAGATTCAAACACTCTTGCACTGAATACTCCCCAAACCAGACATTTGGGAGGCTTTTCGGATCCTCTCTCTTTCCAAAGCAGTTGGGCACAAGAACATTGGGAAATAGATGCAAACTCTGTTCACCACATGATAGAGATCCTAGGCCCTTAAACAATTTCTAAGATAAATATGCAACACAATTATGAGATGAATATTAAATTTCCCTTAAACTAGCTTGATTGCTTCTTTAACAAGGCCATTTTCGACAAAGACACATGGATCTTTCTCACTCATCAAATTGCATGAAGTATCTTTACTTATGATACTTTGTGATTTTCTTTTAGATGCAAGAGTTGAAGGCGTTTGAACCATGAGGTATATGCTAATCAAACCCTTTCAAAGAAATAGACGTTTGACAGATCAAATAGGTTCTAATAACAGTGACAAACTTGGGTGAATGGAAATGATCGAAAAATAACAACCATTTTTATTTCCATATGCTTGGATGGTCTTCTAATCTCATGCAATACAGTTTGGAATATCAATAGAGTAGAAAACACTTACTGTAAGGGGATTGAAAAAACATAAAATGCAAATTCCTCTTGTTATTTGAGAATTTTTTTATTAAGATAGAGTTATTGTCTACCTTAAAAATCCGTTGAAGTGTTATTCAAGGGGAGAATTTCAACAGCATGAGAAAATCAAGCAACCAAGCGCTGACAACATACTGCACAACAAAGCGAAATTAACCAAGCTTTCTCTGTAGCAGAGAAATTATCAGACACAGATAGAGGAGGAAACCGGGACGTGGTTTGATTTTCACGGGGGAAAATTGAGTCAAATCGAGCGGTCTTGGGTGGTAGATCCAAGGTGGTTGGAAAAATTGAATGAGCAACCTGCATGGAGGTAGCCTCCAACTTGTAGGCTAGATGAGTCACTGCCAAGGGTCGCCGTCACTGGAGGATTGTTGGGTCAACATTGTCGGGGGGGACCTGGGTTTCCATCGCCATAAGAGGATCTATTGTCGTCACCATCGTTGGAGGGGTCACTGTATTGGTTGCTGGAGGGGTCATGTCGCCGGTTCCCGACGACCGACAAAGGTTCAAAACCTTGTGTTTTTAGACTATGTCGAAAGGAATTACAAATTAATAAATTCTAAGCACATGCTTAAATTTATTAGTCCACCACACTCTTATTCACACAGTAATAAAAGTATAAGTATAATACCTATGAAATATTAGTCCATCAAAAAGTCCTCAAACAATAGATTCAACCCAACAGGGATTACATTTGACGCACATATACCCATTTTTTTTACTTTTTACCCTTAAAATACAGGTTGACGTGGAATAAACACGTCAGGGGCGAAGTTTGATTAATATTGGGGATCATCAATTTGACGAGCACAATCAACTTTTTTTGGTATTTAAAGTTTATATGTTTACCAGTTTTTTAAAGCTATAGCCTATAATTACTTTCACCTACTGTATTAAAACAAGTCGTCGTCAAGTTGTCAGGCCGAACTACGTATCCATCCCGCGATATCATATTAACTATGGTTCACATCATATATGTCCCGCAATGAGCTAATAAATTTTGGTTGAAGTACTTGTTCCTTTTATTTTTCCGCTCAACTGCTCAATGAATAGGAGCTACTACTATTCATGCTCCTCCTTTTCACTTTTTTGGTGGTACCTCTACTATGGATGTTGGTAGTGCTCTCTCTGCCTTATATTCTACTACCATAGCTGAGGCTATTGACCTCATTAACCGAGGTGGACCTCAGAATGAGTGAGTAAGGTATTTCCTATATCCTAAAGAGCATAAGGAAGGGTTTGGTACCGACTGATTGGTAATTGTGTTTCTAAAGGTACGTTAAGGGTGGAGGCTGAACAACGTGCCAATGCCATTTTATGGCTTAAAAGTTTGGTAGGATCTATTATAGGCTACATCACAGCCATGCCCATCAAGTTCCAGTAAATCGCTGTGAATGCAAGGGTTCGGGTTTTCGGGGAAAACATCCAAATTCCAAAAGGGACTATATTATGAACTATGAAACTTTGACCCCCTTGCTAGTACAAATTCTGCAAAATAATAACATTACAAATGCCCATTAGCTAGAGCTATAATTATAAGATTCCATTGGTTAAGGAAACCTTGTCATGTAATAGTCACCTTTAGTTGAGATGTTAATTCATTAATAATCTAGGGAATGACTAGGGACCAGGGTATTTATTTGGCTCTCTCACAAAAATAAGCTAACCGACATTTATAGTTTATGTCTAGATAGAATTGTAAAGTTCATATTGTAATTTACAGTTGCAATTTTTTGGAAAAAAACCATTCCCAAAAAATTGTTTAAAAGGCTTCATTGATTCCTGATACTAAATACCTCTGTTAAATGAGAGACTAAAAAAATCTTGTTAAATAGATTAACCTTTGCTGATGAAAAATGGTAGTACAGTTAAAAAATTACCTTGGGAAAATATCTCCATGACTAGGGCTCTAAATCTATTAAACCGATTTAATAAAAAACAAAGGGAAAGTGGTGGTCGATGGATTAATGGTAGAACTAGCGCATGGGAAGTTCCATCCATGCCTAAATTCGGAGCCCGAAATATGGTCTCAGTAATGTCAGATTCATTACCTCCCCTGTAATTCATTCATTAACAAATAGTGAGAGTCCAGAATTTCAAATCCATGTCATGAAGAAATTACCCAAAAATAAATAAAATGTTTATGTACATAAAAGAATTGATAACCAAGTGGCCATCTCAGTATCTCCCAGTAGGTTTTTGGAAGAAAGTTTCCCCCTTGGGTGGGAGACAATGCATCCCTAGGATGGCCACAAGGACGCCTATGTACGATTTGGAGTCTCAATGTTGAAATTTACAGTGAAATTACAAATCCCAGGTCTCGAATCTGCCACAATGAATATTGGTGAAGCTCCTTCAGTTATAAAATTGAAATTTCCTGGAAGCATAAGTAGGGGAACCAACACGAAAAATGTTTTTGGCAACATAATGTCTCAAATTGATCAATCGATACTTTTCCTCTGCTGCAGGCTGGCGCATTAGGGAAGATGCATGCGCTTCTATATCCATTTATCATCTTTAACCCTTAAGTCTAAGTCAAGGGCTAACATGGACTTGTCCTAGTGTAAATGGTAAGAGAGATAAATTCATGATCTTACTTACCATGGATGTTCTTGTAAGCTTAATTCATTTCTTGCGCGTTGAAGATCTCCCTCCTATAGGGTTGTAGAGAAATGCATTATGCTCCTATACCTTCATTGTATTGTTCGATTCGTGAAATATTTTGTTGATTAATTTTAAGTGTAGGATTGGTGTATAATAGCAGCAGTACTTGGATGTTTAGGGTTTAGTGGGACATATTCCTGTCTCTTTATAAGTGTGATAATGGTTTATTATATTCATAGTCGATATTTTATTTGTACAACAACCGATGATCATTTGTGTCGATAGAAATCATATTGTTATGTTTGTTTCATGAACTTGATATGTTTTAAATCTTAACTGAATCAAGAGCCATCATTTATTGAAAGAGCACCATTTGTGTTCCTGTTCATATACTTCGGCTTGTATCAAAAATTTACCAGAGCCATCATTCATTGAAAGAGAACCATTTTTGTTCTTGTTCATATATTTCGGCTTGTATAGAACATTTACCCAAGCTAGTTGATTTCATTTTAGAAACAAAAGAAAAAGCAGTAAACTTGTTGCTATATTTCATAAATAGATCAAATGATAAAAGAAAGCTGTCCATTCAAAGTTCGTGAGCCACATGGGACGTTACCAGTGCATACAAGGGGCGTATATTCCAACTTAGTAAGAGGACAGTGACCATTGTTACTCTTGAATTTACATTTGCTAATCACATGTATGTAGAATGTGATGACTGATATCTACCTCTTCTATTAATCATGATAATGTTCATTGATGATATTTCAATAGATGGGTAAATTTTTTTATTAAACATTATATGTAGGGTAGCTTTAAAAAAAAACCATAAAAGAAAATTATTTGATAGGTAAGGGTGGCCGTCAAATTTAACCCCTACAACCCAACACTACGAAAAAATATGTCCCTAAAAACTCAAATAGTTATACATTTATGGCCATCAAATTCAACCCCTACAACCCAACACTACAATAAAAACATGTCCCTAAAAACTCAAATAACTATGCATTTCTAATTGTAGTAATAAATATAAATGTGCCTTTCTTTAATTGCAGTATTAAATATAAATAGATATTTTGCAAAAGAATATTAATAATTATGCTGAAAGCGTTTCTTTTCCAAAGGTGGGTTTGTGGGCACAGTTACCGAATCGTCATCTCTCTGTCCTATAAAAGCATGCCATGTGTTTCAAAATTTCAGTTTTTTAAATAAAAATTATGCCATCTCGTGTGTTATGGACGCTCTGTTATGTTATGTTGTGTCGTGTTCCAACAGGTTTCTCCGGCTCGTTGTTCTAAGCATTTTGGCCCGTATGTCATTGCATGCTTTGTTATGTGTTTAATTTATATTGATGTGTGTTTCCAATGAGGAAATCGATGTGTTTTTTTATGGAGCAACTGGTGCGGGAAATAACTTTATTGCATCATCTCATTCTTTGTTTATCGGCCCATACATTCTCCAAAATCCAATATTAATGGCGAACCTGGTTGCTTCTTTCGATTATTCCTCTATGGCCTCAACTTCCTCATCATCTTCTTGTTGGAAATATCATAATTAATGAGTTGATAGCATATTTGATATGCACCGACTCTGTCAGACACTCAGTCAGTCTACAATGTTAGAAGTCAGTCAGTTTGCAGCCAATCCGGATCACGACAAGTTAGTATTTATGCAGCCGCATTTTGTATTTCATAGGCTCATAACTTCTTAGGTAGAAATTTACTTCAGTCTTTAATGTAACCCTGTAACTTCCATGTGAAGCTAAACCTAAGTTTGTGTATAAATGAAAACCTCTCACAGAAGATTAGATAGAGATAGAGATAAGAGATGTGTGAAGAGAAGAAGTGAAGATCCGTGAAGTGTTTCAAGAGCCCAAGATCTGTGTAAGAAGTGAAAGTTTGAAGTAAATCTCATCTCTCTGTAAGTGCGACAAAGTTACTCTGTTTTACAGTGGTAATATATAAATCTATAGTTTTATGAATTCATTCTCAAGAATGTTGATTTATGCATGCCGTGCATCTATTTCATATTGACCTGTGTAAATGTTGTTTACATTTACGGTCTGTAAATCAAATCAAGATTCTAAGTATTTCATTGTGGTGAAAGTTCTATTTTAGCAAGGAGTAACTGTGCAGTAAGTTTCACTTAGATGTTTCAGTTCTCATGTTTTAAGAAGAAATGTTTTAAGATAAAGTTTATTTAAGTTTGGGTTATGCAAAGTTAACCGCGCAGTTAATCTTGTAAAGTTAAAAGAGTGTGCAAAAGTAAATATTGTGTGAAGTGCGAAGTTCATACAAAGTCTAGTTCCGCGCAGCTAAAGAACTGTGCATTTATGCTAAGTTCAACTGCGCAGTAAAAGGTTGAATTGCACAGTTAATCTCTGCGCAGTAAAAGTTGAATCGCGCAGTTAATTTCCGCGAGGTTAATTTGTGAGGTAAATTGTTCGACAAAGTGGAAGAAAAATTAAAGCAAAGTATTTGCTAGGAGCAGTGCAGTTCTATAGCATAGAAACAAAAGAAAATATTTATCATCTACGTAGTTAATTCTTTTTAACTGCGCGGTGCCCTTTTCCCTTGATCAAGTATCAGAGCTTGGTTTACGGAAAGTAGAAATTGTATTTACAAAAGGGAAAAGTGATTAAGTATGGCTTCCACTTCGGGTAATTTGCAAACCCCAATATTTTTTGGTAAAAATTATGAATATTGGTCTCTAACTATGAAGGATTTGTTTAGAGGTCAAGACGTATGGGAAATAGTCCAGAATGGCTATGTAGAACCAGCAGATGCAGCAGCATACAACAATTTCACACAAGCTGAGAATGATGTTTTGAGGGAACACAGGAAGAAAGATGGAAAGGCGTTGTTCCACATACATCAAGCAACACATGAATCCATACTCCCAAGAGTAGTAGCAGTGCAGTTAGCTAAGCAAGCATGGGACACACTGGAAACTTCCTATCAAGGTTTGAATAAGGTAAAGACTGCCAAACTTCAAATTCTTAGAAGAGATTTTGAATCTCTGTCAATGAAAGATACAGAGTCAGTAGACTCATTCTATACTCGTGTTATTGGTCTGGTTAATCAAATTAAATATCATGGAGAATTTATAGGTGATCAAAGAGTTGTTGAAAAAGTTCTTAGAGTTCATCCAAAGAAATTTGAATCTCTAGTTGTGACCCTGGAAGAAAACAAAGATCTGTCCCTATTTACTATTGATGAGTTGCAAGCCTCATTACTCAATCATGAACATAGAATCAACGGTTCAGATATATCGTTGGAAGGTGTATTCCCAACACAATCATCCATAAGTCGTGGAAGAGGCAGAAGAAGATCAAACTCTAGAGGCAGAGGAAGAAGTTCTTTAAGAGGAGGTCGCAGCAACAGCCCTGCACAAGTCACTGGTAGAGGACATAATCAGATCCCCAGTCATCCAAGTGGACAAAGGTATGATAAATCAAAAATTCAATGTCATTGCTGTAAGAGGTTTGGAAACTTCACATATGAATGCAGGAGGAAGCAGTATGACCAAGGAAATCAAGGCCAAACACAGTTAAGCAACAACAACACTCCGAACAGCTCATTGTTCTTAGCATGTGCATCTCTACTGGAATGCAATGCTGTCCAAGAAAGTCCAAATGACATATGGTATTTAGACTCAGGCTGTAGCAATCATATGTCTGGTAATTTAAATCTATTTTCTAGTCTAGATAAATCAGTTCAAACTGATGTAACACTTGGAAACAATATTCAAATTATTGTTTTGGGTAAGGGTACTGTTGATATTCTAACCAAACAGGGGGAGCATAAATTTATGCCCGATGTTTATTATGTTTAAGGTCTGAAGCATAATTTGATGAGTATTGGACAACTGATGGAAAATGGTTATAGAGTTCACATGGTAGGGAAGCGTTGTGTGATCAAAGACGTATATCCAAGCAATCAATTAATAACAGAAGTGTAGATGAAAAGAAATCGCTTGTTTCCTTTGAGGATAAGGCCAAACATAAAAGGAAAAACAACTCAAGTTGTTCATGAAAGACATAATGAAAATTCTGGAGCAGCATTCAAAGCAGAAAGCAAAGAAGCAGACATTCACTGCGACAAGGAAGAAAAAGACAACGCAATGCAAGTTGCGTTTCAAATAGAAATAAAAGATGAATACTGGTTATGGCACTTCAGATTTGGACATCTGAATTTTGGTGGGATGAAGCTACTGCACATGAAGGACATGGTGAAAGGATTGCCATTAATTGAAAATCCAGAGAGAATTTGTGAAGGCTGTATTTTTGGAAAACAACATAGAGAGACTTTTCCAGTCGGAAAGTGATACAGAGCTCGCACACCACTTGAAATTGTGCAGTCCGATATTTTTGGACTGATGCAAACACCGTCCATGGGAGGATGCACTTATCTTCTCACATTTATTGATGATTTCACAAGAAAAACATGGTTCTATTTTCTAAAACATAAATCTGATGCGTTTGGGTGTTTTCAACAGTTCAAGGCACTTGTGGAGAAGTAGAGTGGTTACAACATCAAGATATTAAGAATAGATAGAGGTGGTGAGTATGTTTCAAATGAATTCTTAAACTTTTGCAAAAATCATGGCATACATAATCAATTCACTGCGCGGTATACACCGTAGCAGAATGGTATCGCAGAGAGGACAAACTGAACCATTATGGAGATGGCGCACAGTATGTTGGAAGCCATGCATTTGTCAAATGAATACTGGGTTGAAGCAGTGGCAACTGCAATATACATCATGAATCGATGTCCGACAAAGAGTGTGAAGAACAAAGTTCCACAGGAAGCATGGATAGGTATGAAACATAGTGTTTCACATTTAAAAGTTTTTGGTTGTGTAGCATACGCACATGTTCCACATGAGCCGAGAAGGAAATTAGACAATAAAGAACATAAATGCATTTTTATTGGATATTCTAAAGACACAAAAGCATACAAGTTGTATGATCCTATTGCAAGAAAAGTTATTATCAGTCGAGATGTTCAGTTTGTGGAAAATGAAGCATGGGTGGAACAGTAGAAAAGAATGTCAAAATCGTGTCACATGTTGAACATGATGACATCACAGAAGTTGTGGTTGAGATACCACATGTGAATCAGAACTGCGCAGTTCCATCTACTCCCAGGACTACGCAACATGTTTAAGCACAAGGAACTCTGACACAAGGTGCAACTCAAGCTACTCTGATAAGCACACCAAGTGCGCAACAAACTCCATCGAGCAGTTCGCGCCGTTCGACGCCAGCAAGTCCGATAAAGACAAGAACTTTGCGTGAGATATATGAGACTGGTACACCAAATTCATTCTCATGTTTTGCATTATTTTCTCAAGTTAATGATCCTCTAACTTTTGAAGAAGCTGTTGAAGACAAAGTTTGGGCACAAGCCATGGATGAAGAAATAGAATGCATTGAGAAGAATCAAACATGGGAATTAGTTGATGTTCCTAAGGACAAGGATGTGATAAGCATGAAATGGATTTATAAGACCAAGCAAGATGCTGATGGAAATGTGCAGAAGCACAAGGAAATATTGGTAGCAAGGGGGTTCACTAAGCAACCTAGCATAGAATTCAATGAAACCTTTGCACCTGTAGCTCGAATGGACACTATCAGAACAATTTTGGCCATCGCAACACATAAGACATGGCCTGTTTATCAAATGGATGTTAAGTCTGCATTTTTAAATGGTTATTTGGAGGAAGAAGTATATGTGGAGCAACCATAAGGCTATGAAGTTCCAGGACAAGGACATAGAGTATACAAGCTTAAAAAGGCACTCTATGGTTTGAAGCAATCTCCTAGAGCTTGGTACAGTCGCATTGACTCATATCTCATTCAGAATGGATTTCATAGAAGTGAATGTGAGACAACGCTGTACACAAAAATCAACAAGCAAGGTAATAAGCTAATTGTCTGCCTGTATGTAGATGATTTAATATTTACTGGTGATTTTGGCATAGAAGAATTTAGAACAGCCATGGAGAGTGAATTCGAAATGACTAATTTGGGGCTTATGAAGTATTTTCTGGGCATTGAAGTCCAACAGACTGAAAATGGGATATTTATATCTCAGTCAAAATATGCAAGTGATGTCTTGAACATATTTAAGATGTTAAATTGCAAGACATCTCCAACACCAGTGATAACAGGTATGAAATTGAGCAAAGATGATGATGGATCCAATGTAGATCCTACACTGTTTAAAAGGCTTGTTGGAAGCCTCATGTATCTTACAACAACAAGGCCAGACATCATGTATGGAGTCAGCTTAATCTCAAGATTCATGGAGTCACCAAAAGAATCTCATTGGTAAGCAGGTAAAATAATTCTGAGGTATGTAAGTGGAACAAAAGACTTTGGTATTTCGTATTCAATCTCAAAAAATTTCAAACTTATTGGATACACTGATAGCGATAATGGAGGCAGCATGGATGATAGAAAAAGCACATCTGGGAATACATTTCATGTAGGAATAGGTGTTGTATCATGGGCTTCAAAGAAACAAAGCATAGTAACTCTTTCTTCATCAAAAGCAGAGTATGTCACAGCTACAAGTGCTGCATGTCAAGCCGTTTGGATGCGGAGGATGGTAAGTGACCTATCACAGAACCAACAAGAACCCACATTCATTTACTGCGACAACAATTCAGCTATCACACTATCAAAGAATCATGTGTTCCACAAGATAACCAAGCACATCGACACAAGGTATCATTTTATCAGAGAATTGATAAACAACAAAGAAATCTGTTTAGAATTTTGCAATTCTGAAGATCAAGTAGCAGACATATTTATAAAACCATTGGCAAGGGACACATTCCAATATCTTCTAAGTTGTTTGGGAGTGACAAGTTTTGCGCAATGAACTTTGTCATGAACATAGCATGTTTCAGCTCTGAAATATTTTATTTTTGTTTAATGATCCCCATCCGCTCATAATTAAGGGGGAGTGTTGGAAATATCATAATTAATGAGCTGATAGCGTATCTAATATGCGCCAGCTCTGTCCGACACTCAGTCAGTCTGCAATGTCTGAAGTCAGTCAGTTTGCAGCCAATTTGGCTCACGACAGGTTAGTATTTATGCAGACGCGTTTTGTATTTCGCAGGCTCATAACTTCTTAAGTAGAAATTTATTTCAGTCTTTAATGTAACCCTATAACTTCCAAGTGAAGCTAAACCTAAGTTTGTGTATAAATGAAAACCTCTCACAGAAGATTAGATAGAGATACAGATACGAGATGTGTGAAGAGAAGAAGTGAAGATCCGTGAAGTGTTTCAAGAGCCAAAGCTCTGTGTAAGAAGTGAAAGTTTGAAGTAAATCTCATCTCTCTATAAGTGCGACAAAGTTACTTTGTTTTACAGTGGTAATATATAAATCTATAGTTTTATGAATTCATTCTCAAGAATGTTGGTTTATGCATGCCGCACATCTATTTCATATTGACCTGTGTAAATGTTGTTTACATTTACGGTCTGTAAATCAAATCAAGATTTCTAAGTATTTCACCATGGTGAGTTCTATTTTAACAAGGAGTAACTGCGCAGTAAGTTTCACTTAGATGTTTCAGTTCTCATGTTTTAAGAAGAAATTTTTTAAGATAAAGTTTATTTAAGTTTGGGTTATGCGAAGTTAACCACGCAGTTAATATTGTAAAGTTAAAAGAGTGTGCAAAAGTAAATATTGTGTGAAGTGCGAAGTTCATACAAAGTCTAGTTCCATGTAGCTAAGGAACTGGGAATTTATGCTAAGTTCAACTGCGCAGTAAAAGGTTGAATTGCACAGTTAATCTCTGTGCAATAAAAGTTGAATCATGCAGTTAATTTCCGCGAGGTTAATTTGTGAAGTAAAGTGTTTGACAAAGTGGGAGAAAAATTAAAGCAAAGTATTTGCTAGGAGCAGCGCAGTTCTATAGCATAGAAAGAAAAGAAAATATTTATCATCTACTTAGTTAATTATTTTTAACTGCGCGGTGCCCTTTTCCCTTGACTTCTTATGATGTATTTATCAATCATTTCCGTCCTGATGTAAAAACACATTTTCCAGCGATCTCTACAGACAGTTTTTTGATCATGGATTGAGAGTTTTTTTGGATAGGGATGAAATGGAGTTGGAAGACAAGATCTCTTCCCAAATAGAACAAGCTATCCATGGTGCATCTATGCAAATAGAAATTTTTTCTACAAGGTATGCGCAATCAGATTGATGGTTGAATGAACTTGTCCTCGTGAAAAACTCGATGGAAAACCCCAGGGTTACCAATTTTCCAATTTTCTACAAGACTGACCCTTCTGTGGTCTGTTGGGTGCTAAAAAAAGGAGCGTACTTTGAATCCCTTCGGGATATTAAATAGAATAAAACAATGGACACTGAAACTGGTGAAGGACTATTCAGAGTTGGAGAAACGCACCTTCCTTCATTGCAGATCTAAGCGGTTTTACACTGCCTGGGTGAGATCCATCTTAGAGATTCCAAAGTCTATAGGATTTTCATATACCATTCAGACTCACTCAGAGCACTGAAAAGGTTGCTCGACGAATTTTGTCGTCTGCTCTCATTTAAATACTTAGTTTTCAAAAGCTTCTAAAAAATGGCATCACTGCCTGATTCTTTGGGAGAGATAACAAATTTGCATCACACCGATTTGGAAGATGCTTAATATTTGTAGATGCAGACGCTTCTAGATTCTTTTGAAAAGTTAACTCGACTCAAACATCTCTCTTTGAGGGGTTGCAAGAGTTTGACCATCTCGAATGGAACACCTGGAGACATTACAACGAATGGAATACTTAGATCTTTATTCTTGTGAGCACGCGAATGAATTGCCTCCCCAAGTCGTAGATCAACTATCATTGCAAGAATTATATTTACATGGCATGAAGTTAAAAGAATTGCCAAGCATTGGCTGCAATTTGAAATTTCTGCAATTGGGTGATGATTTGTTGGAGATGCTACCCCCTGGTCTTGATGACCTCAAGAGTTTGGAAAGATGATCACTCTTTTCTTCGCCCCAACTGAAATCCTTGCCGGATTCCACTGGATTGCTAACTTAGTTGACAGAGTTGAGGATATCGTATTGTGGGATAGAATAATTACCACGATCGCTTCTCTAGATGAATATGCTAGAAAATTTAGAAGTATGGGACTGTCTTGTCCAAGAACATCCATTTAAAAAGGAATTTGAAGGAGAAAGAGAGACAGAAGGGGAAACAAGATCGGATAAATTGAACTCTTCCAATGGCAGATGCATGTTTAGGCTCAAGAGGTTACATCTGCCAGTCACAGAAATAAGGGAGGTATATTTTGATGACGGTGTTTGCCCTAACCTTCAACAATTGACCTTGATTGATTGTTATGAATTGAGGCAAATAGGAGGGCTCTATGGTCTGCCAAAAATTAGAGATCTCAACATTAGTGATTGTGCAATAGTTGAGTTCTCTAGTCTTGAAACGTTGTCTTCTTTGGAGAATGGCTATATCGATATCTGTGAAGATCCAGAGCATACCAGGGTTGGGGAAGCTCACCATTCTCCGATGTGGCGCATTAGTTTGATTGTCTCGGGATGCAAGAAGCTCCAGATCATACCAAGGTTGGGGCAGCTCACAATGCTCCGAACACTATATGTCTGTGTATGCTGTGAGATACAAGCGCTGCCCAGTGTGGAGCATTTCACCGGTGTGGGGCATTTCACTTCTTTGGAGTATTTGAATGTTTAGAGCTATGAGAAGCTTCAGAGCATACAAGTGTTGGGGTAGCTCAAAAAGATCCAAAAATTATATCTCTACATACAAGTGATGCTCAGTGTGGAGCATTTGACTTCTTTGGATGTTTGGAAATGCAAGAAACTTGAGAGCATGCTGGCTTGGGGAAGCTCACTAAGATCAAGAGACTATATGTGAGGGAATGCCATGAGATATCAGAGCTTCCAGGGGTGGAACATTTCACTTCTTTGGAGGAGTTGAATATTAATGGGCTTGGGAAACTCAAGATTATACAAGAGTTTGGGCATCTCACACAGATTAGAAAACTAAATGTTAGCTAATGCCATGAGATCAGAGCTGCCATGTGTAGAACATTTGACTTCTTTGGAGAAGTTGAATGTAAGTGGAATTCATAGGCTCAATAGTATACAATGGTTGGGGCAGTTCACAAAGCTTAGAAAACTAGAGAAAGAAGTTTAATGTAAGTGGAATTCAGAGGCTCAAGAGTATACAATGGTTGGGGAAGCTCACAAAGCTTAGACAACTAGATGTTAGCAAATTCCCTAGGATATCGGAGCTTCCAGGGGTGGAACATTTCACTTCTTTGAAGGCAACTATATGTTACCAAATGCCTTGAGATAGATCTCAAATCTCAAGAGCATACAAGGTTTGGGGAAGCTTACACATATTAGAAAACTAAATGTTAGTGAAGGCCCAGAGATATCAAAGCTGCCCGACGTGGAACATTTGTCTTCTTTGGAGAAGCCCGAAGTTGGATATCAATGGGCTTGGGAATCTCAAGAGCATACAAGGGTTGAGACAACTTACAAAACTTCATGAACTAAATGTAAGCAAATGCTGCGAGTTACAAGAGTTGTGGGGTGTGGAATATTTGATGTCATTGGAAATTATCAATACTTGTGAGTGTCCCAAACTGCACTAGAAGGAGGGAATCCTTGAGCACTTGGGCCAACAATTAAACGAAGGCTTCACAAATACGAAGAATAAAGAAAAAGATGCACTTGCCTAGAGTTTCTACAATTTCTATGTTGACAGTGTTTGACTGCAATAGCTCATAAGAAGAGAGATTTAAAAATTAATGTGTAATATTTTATTGTGGCTTTATAATTTGATAAATAATGTAGTTGAATATATGAACTTCCAAATTTCCATTACAAGGTGTATAACTGTGTGATGACATTTTTATAAATTTTTTTATTTATTTTAATTGAAATTAATTTTTTTTTATTAATATTCTAAATATTAACAATTGTTATATTCTTAAAGTTAAACATTATATTTATCAAGAAAGTTGTTTTTAACATTATACACCTCAAAAATATTTAATTATTAATATAAGTCTTTTTTTAAGGACACAAAAATATTTCCCATCCAATCAAACTCAAGATTGTAAAAAATGTTGTCCATAGATTTGTTATACACACAATTGGCGAGTCTGATGTTATTGAACAAAGAAGTTTTCTAATAAATCTCACATCTTTGATGGTCCTTGATCCCTCTAATACCCAAATAGAATGAGTGTCAACATCTTTCTCCACCTAGGAGTTTCTCAAATTTAGGTTTACGAAAAGAGACAAGTAATCTTTCCAACTTTTATTTAAAAGATATTTTAGTGTAAATATTAACATCATTACCAAAGAGATATCTCAACTCACTTTATTGAAACAATGCATTTGTTTATATGTATGAAAGATCTTAAAAGAGCCTAAAAATGTAATGGCCCTATGAGTTTTAGAAATTTCATGGAATTATATTTATTCATATTTTTTGAATTTGAGAGAATGAAATAGTTGGAGCCAAAATGGAATTATGGGTGAAAATAAAATATTTATAATTTTGTGAGTTATGTGAAGTGCAATCTTTCTTAAATGATATAGAATATGAAAATGTTACATAGTCTTGTGTTAATTGATTTTAGAGGAATAAATTTGCAAAATAGGATACGTGAATTGTAATAATTAGAGAGATTAGAATTAGAATTTTATGATAATATGAAAGAGTAGTCTAAATGTTATACAATTTGATATTTTCGCATTATCAATAATTTATATTTGTAGTTCCAACAATTATTCTCAATTTTTTTATGGAATTTCAAACAAAAATGATTATAAAAATATGACACATAAAATTTGTGGAAGTTAATCTCACAAGTGTAAGAATATCTTGTAAATTATTATGCTGTCTTATAATGTGCTATTGTGCATAATTGTATTCATAGAAAGATTTATATAAAGTTTGTGGAAGGTGGTCCCACACATATCTAAATTTCAATGAAGTACTTTCATGAGGTGATCTATAAAATCCAAAAGGCTTTTTCCCATATTATGTAATGTTTAGGAATTAGACATTTTTGAATTTTAATTGTTTCTACTTGTTTTGGTTTTTGAACTTGGGATGGTTCAAGGAAGTCTAAAGAAATCACCTTTTAAACTTTAAAAACAATTCACCTATTATAAATTTGGATTGTTGGGCATGATCACATGCTCTCTAAAACTCAAGAAGGGTTTTGTGAGATCGTTGCATTAATTAATTTAAAAATGGGATCATTCTTTAAACTTCCAAGCTTGTTTAAGGGTTCAATATGAATTTGTTTTTAAAGAGCCCATAAGCAATGTTTTTAAAAGAGTCTTGAACTAAAACCATCAACAAGAAAATGTGAAAGCTTGTCAAAGGCCATGAAGGTATGGCATCTCATCTATCAAGTTCAAATCCCTCTCACATAGAAACCAAAAACCTATATCTAGGGTTGGTGTAATCCTTGAAAACTAATTTATTGAAAGTGCCCATCATCATTAACACTTTGAAATTAGAAATTTGAATGCATAAAACTAGAATCTAAGGAAAACCTTTTCATCAAATAAAACCAATGCAAATATGCACAAAACCCTACCATTAGCATTGCATTGCAAACCACAAATATGGCATATCTTATGTTGTTGTGCAACATTATATTGCCACTCTCAAACAAGAAATCATCTTGGGAAGTAAGGCAACATAAGACATAAACTTCAAATAAATGAGAAAGACAAGAATTTCATATTACTTGAGGTAATATGAACATATGCAACGATAGACTATAAATACAGGTCATAATAAATGAGTGAGCACCAACTGTTGTTAGTGTTTATATTATATATTGATGTTAATAGAATATATCAATACCCTTTATATGTTGAAATATAAATTTTCATAGCAATTTGATAAATCAATATCAATAGCAAAACCACATTTTATTAAAGTGGTTGAAGTGGGTTTCCTATTCAATTAACACCACTACAACCAATCTTCACATGACTACAATTAGTTGAGCAAAATATTTTCATGAAATACCTCTTAAAGACTTAACCTATGACTATTGCAAGATAACTCACCAACAAACCTATCTACCACCATAATCACTAGCATCCACCACCGCAACCAAGAGGCCAAAGGTATTTTTCTCATTTTGAGGAAGATAGATTTTTACACCAAAATTGGAAGTTGAGTAATTATCTCAATGTCCTTAACTTATTTTCTTTCACACCATAGGTTTTAAAAATTATGGAATCTTGCCAACATTGCTTAATTTTTTTCTTGAAACCCTTGCTAGAGAATCTATTGCTTTAACTATTCTCTATTTCACAAACTAGCATATAAAAAATGTGAGCTCTAGTATCTCTTCTTTTAACTTGCTTTAATATATTTTGTAAAGAATTGTTATTTTATGTCAAAGAAATATATACTTAAATTAAACAATATATGATTTTAAAAAATTATGGAACCGTGTCAACATTGCTTTAATTAATTTTGTAAGTTATTATAATTTTAATAAGATAAAATATTACAACTATTTTTTTTAGAAAAGATGATGAGTTACACTTACTTGAATTAAAGCTGATTGACATCATTGGCTAATTTATTAGGATTCAATTGTGTAAAAATGTAGTTTCATCCTTAATACTAAAAAACACTACTATTTTTTTCACTTCATCAAATCTAGTTTGCTTTCCTTTTTTTCTTTTTGGCATTTTTTTGCACCTTTTGGGGAAATTGCTAGTTAAAAAACTATTCCATAAATAAAAGTTACACATGGTAAAAATAGTGTATTATCAGTAACACTTTTTTTGAAATCTGCAAATTGGAAATGCATAGAAAAGCAAGTTATATAGGTGGGTTGTATTTTAAAATGTGTTTTACATAAGGGGTTGTATTTTAAGAAGATGTATTTTACCAAGGAAAATGATGAATGATGGCATTGCATCAATTTGAAAACTTGCATTCAAAAAAATGAATTTGTGATTTATGTTATTTGTTATTTGAATAGCTTTAACATAAAAGTGAAAGAAATATCGGAAAGAAAAATCTAAACCAATCAACTACAAAACTAAAAGCTACTTACAAATATGTGTAAGATATAAATTTTTAAATATTTTTATTATTAATAATAATATCTCATCTATTTTATGACATAACATATAAACGTAGAAAACTATATACAAATGAGAAAGAAAAGTGCACTTGAAGTAAAAACATGTCCAAAGTAAATATAGTATCAATATACACAATTTCCTATAAATTCTTAACAAACCATCTAATCAACATTTGTGATGGAAACCAATAATAAATTATTAGACAAATATTTCACTTTGTCATGAGAACTAATAAATGATTGGGCAAAATAGTGAAGCAAATAATTTGGAAACTGAAAACTTTGTGTATTGTTGTAATACTATTTTTTATTCTTTATATGTTAAAAATATAAATATATTCATCGTATTTTATAACAATAACTTAAAAAATAAAAATAGTATTATGAAGCAATGTTTCATGCTGCTATAAGCTTCTATGTTATACTTTCAAAAAGTTTTCTCCATAATTGTTTTTCCTTTTTATCATTTTTTTTTCTTTTTCTTTCTGTAATTCATACTTTGTTATTGTTGGACATTAAAACTTAAATGAAACTCATAGGCATATAAAAGTCTTTGTAGTAAGGTTTAAAAGGTGTGAAATAGTCTTCTTTAATTCTTACTTTGTTATTGTTGGACATTAAAACTTAAATGAAATCCATAGGCATGTAAAAGTCTTTGTAATCAGGTTTAAAAGATGTGCAATAGTCTTTTATTTAGTTTCTACTTTGTTATTATTAGACACTAAAACTTAAATGAAACCCATAGACACGTAAAAGTTTGTGTAACATGGTCTAAGATGTATGTAATAGCTTTAGTATAATGCGATTTTCAAAAATTATGGTTAATAGAATGATATGCATTTGTTATAAGATGAAATCATGAAAATTGAAATAAGACTCTACACCAAAAAGAGACGAGATTTTATATTGATTAAAAAAAATAACTTCATTTTTTAAGGCAGTATAGGAATTATTGGCAGATTGGGTATCTTGTCTAAGAGTTTGAACAACCCCACAATTCAAATTTCACAATTTTTTTTCAGGTTTCTCTCTTGAAAGAGACATTAAGACCTCACACAACACAAACAAAATTACCAGTTACAATGTTGAATGAACCCAAAGACAAGAGAAAATAATATGGCAAGCCAAATTAAACTAGAATACTTCATTTTGTTGAAGTAAACACCAACTGAACATGCATTCCCAGATACTGAAGGAACATCTTAGAATCACCTCATCATTATGGTATGTAAGATAATTTGAGTGGAAAGGATATCAAAAGGGAAATATGGAATATCAAAAGGGACAATATGGAATGAAGTTTTGACTAGTATACATGGGAGAATAGAAAGGAAATTCAAAATCTAAATATTGGAAAAACTAAACATAATTGGGTCTCCAATATAAAAGCACCAAAGGAACTCTTAGATGGAATGGGTGATTATATATTTTTCATATATTAACTAGAACCTAAAAATATTTTCGGCAATCCAACCCACATTATAAATAATTGGAAATTCAATATTTACCCTCTGATTTCATTTGCCCTTGCTTATCTGCCAACTGGAAAGATTGTTTTAACTTAGTTTTTTGTTTTGTTCAAATATCAAATTATTTGGAGTTGTTTTCTTTCGTTATTCCAAGTCTGGTATGTTCTAACACATGCTTTCTACAAATCTGGAAGATTGAATAAGCCACTTCCTTCTTTGGAATCATTCATGGAATAAATCCGTAAAATCCATAGGACATCACTGGGGAAAAGTCATATGTTTAAAACAACTAAAATTTCATAAAACATGGGAATGTATTAGAAATGCTTTGATGTTAGTGGCCACTGAAAAATCACATGGAATAGACTTGCTTGTCAATGCTAATTTTTTTTTTATGATTAGGCATACAATGTACATGATTGAATACAATCGATTTCATGACGGGGTGGAAGAATTGAAGAGTGAAGTAAAGAAAGAGAAACACCAATTAAAGCATCCTTAACTTTGAAATAAAATAACATGTTTTTGAAATCCACTCATCATAAATAGATATTGCACGTTGAAACTACTAAATATCATATAACCATTGAATATCACATTAAAACATAATTTGAAAGACTTGAGAATTTAAAATTGATATTGTGTGTTGAAACCACTAAATATCAGATAAAAGCATAATTTGAATCACTAAGATAATATGGATTTGAATCATGGCATTTTTAGTTAGCCAAAGCGAAAAAACAAAAGTAGGACTATTGTTAGACAAAAAAACATAATTCAATTAAAGAAGGTGGAAAATGGATAGTTTCCTAAGTATTTGATTGGACAAAAGAGAGAAAATGTGCTTTTGCAAAATTGCCATTCAGGGCATTGATAAATGTTGCTAAAGAAATCGTATTGCTTGGAATCCTTCTGGGCCATTTATCACAACATTCTTGAATAGGTGCATAGGTGTATCCTTGGATGCTAGTTGCTTTTGTATTTGCAAGAAAATAATTCTCTGTGTAACTTTCATTCATTCGCAACTACAACATATTTAAAGTTCATATAAATTTGTTAATGTGAAAATGTGAAGATATCAAATCTCTTTGTATGCAACAAAAGTAGTGAATGACAAATTTGTAAATGGATGTAAAAATTAAGAAATAGTTTGAAAGCCAATTTTGCAAATGAATGTAAAAATCAATAGATAGTTTTGAAAGAAAGAAGACTAACAATTGCATTATCATTTATTATTTCTATGTCCTTGATGTTTAGTTCATATTGCCTATTATTTTGGTGGCATCCAATGACAATTGTTGCGATAGATCCAGTAGAGTGTGGATTGCTTAAACTCAGTAACTCATGTATAGTGGTATCTGGTGTCAGTCTATGGTGTTTGCAAGCTTGTGCTATATTTTTAACTAAAGTTGTTTCTTATAGGAGAGTGCAGGATTTTTCATCATGTCTATTATTTTTTCCCTTTCTTTTAATTGCAAAATCTGTGATTTGGAGGAAACCAGGGCAGAAGTGGCCAACAAAGTGATATATCAAATTATTGTTAATGTTGACTATTATTGTCGTTTGGCCATCTTTATCCACTAGGTCAACATGGACCAATTGTGCTTTAACAGGTGAATTTGGATTTTTTCTTTAGCCACGTCCATATAACACCAAGACATCTCCTTCAAATACATTATTGTATGTTGTGGAACAAAGTTTGATAATAAAAGATGGAGGCAATGCCATTTGTTTAAGCCTATAACATATAACAAATAGAACACATAAACAACAATACATAGTATTTCTATAAGGAACACTTGATTCAAGTAGCAATTATTTGAGTGAGAGATTTAAAATAAGATTACTTTTTAAATATATTATGCTATAAGAAATAGTAAGTTGTATAAATAAATTTTGGAATACTTAAAAGCGATATTACTATTTTTTTTCTCTCATCCTTTGATGTTTGTCCCAATGTAGTTTGGGACTTGATGTTAGTTTTGTCGTGGGACATATTAATGATGTCACTAAAATTACGTAATTGCCATTGGAACAAAATCAAGAAACAAAAACAAAATAATTTACAAGCACGAGAAAGTGCAATAAACATGTAATATAATATGTGAAAACTAATATTATAGATATTCACATGTAAACATACTTAACAATGAATTTGTACTTTTAACCCAAAACTAAAACATTACTAACATTTTAGTAAATTCCTTATGAATATTACATTTTGATAATAACTAATCACTCTAATCCAATAGCAAGTAGCTTGGTGCTTTGTTATGCTAATATTCAATTTCAAATTCTCTTACACCAAGGAATTCTAATCACTCTAATCCAATTGCAAGTAGCTTGGTGCTTTGTTATGATAATCTTCAACCTCAAATTCTCTTACACCATACAAGGAATTTTTTGTTGCTTAGGTATATAAATATGATCATGTTTCATGGTTTTTATCCACTTGCCCAATATTATTAAGGTTGTGTTTGTCAGTAATTCAATATTGAAAAGAGGAAAACATAGATAATATATATTTTATGAAATATGTGACATGGCTACCAAAACCAATAAAAATACACATGATAACTACTTTTCCAAGTATAATTTTTATAATAAGTTTAAAACAATCACATAAAAATTAGAGCCCATTTTCCATCTTAAAAAGGGCTTGAACTTAAGGTCCTGAACTAGACCCAAATATGTGTAGGTAGTAATCCCCCTATTACTCCTTTATAAAAAAATTGAAAATACTCAAGATATTTAGGGATTTGCTTAAGCACATGAATTTTGATCTTCATATGCATAATCAATTCAATGCAACATAGGGAAATTGTCTTAGTGTCAATATATTCAATAGTGGCAATGAGGGAGAATGTAGAGCTAATGGCAATAGTGGGGATTTTATTTTATTTAATTATTTTAATGTATATTAAATAAATATAATTTATATAACTAAATTTTAAATATATGTTAGGTTGTAGTAATGTCTACTTTAACCCTTATATCAAGATATTTAAAGAGTTGCCTGACTTTGATTTTCATATGCATATTCAATTCAATGCAATAGAAGGGAATTGTATTATATTAGTATCAATATATTTAATAATGGCAACGGGGGAGAATGTATGGCTAATGACAATAATTTAGATTTAACAATGGTAACGAGGGAGAATATATGGCTAATGACAATAATTTAAAAGAATGTTTGTGGGGATTTTATTATATATATATATATATATATAATTTTCTTAATATAAGAATTTGAATCTTTATATATGTATGGAACTTTTTAATTGTTTAAGTTATATGAACTTTTATATATATATATATATATAAAAGTTCATAAAATTTAAAGAGTTAAATTGAACCCTCAAGTTTCATACCTTAACTTCATACTTTACTCTTAACAGGTGGGTAATAAATTCAAATTGCATAATATTTTCTTAATCAATGCTAACATATTCTAAGGAATAAAGTATCTAGTAGTTAAAAAAATGATAGCCTATGGATGGAAGTGTAACGAAGGTCCACAAACAAAAAATTCAACACAAGTAAAGTGTTTTCCATACATTTTCTAAATACAACCTTCTTTAAAGATTCCATCATAACAGCTAGATGAAGGAACATCATGTAATACCCAAACATCAATTCAAATCTTAAATTATGGAGATCTAGATGTTCATGTGGCATATGTCCGTTATGAAAGAGCAATACACATTTGGTCACCGTCGAAAGCATTTGAAGATTGTGAACTTAATAATTGGAATAAATATAAGTGCAATCATTAGCAAATATACAAGGAGATGGTTCTTTGTATATATAACAAAGAAAATAATTGACATGACAAATTGATGTTGTCTATGCAAAATAAAATAGAACATCCCATAACTCAGAATAGATTATTGGATAAAGAATTCCAAAATCTCAAAACAAATGTTATAGAATTAAAAGCCGATGCAAGTAGAATCAAAGCATCATATAATTATTACGAGTGATGCAACTCAAATGGTTAATATTTTATATAATACAATAGTAAAAAATATTTAAATCTTAAACAAATCTGGCCAAGAGAAAATGATAATTACAACTTATATATATGTTCATAAGATATTTAAAAATAGTATGTAATATAGTAGTAAAAAATATTGAAATATCAAACAAATCTACCCAATAGAAAATGGCAAAACTTGCTACATTACTTGCCATCAGTTAAATATACTACCGAAGGTAGAACCACTCCGAGTTACCAATCATCAACCTGAAAGTTAATTTTAGTTCTTCTTGTCCATCTCTTACATGGCAAAAGACGTTCACACTAAGTTCTACCATCTTTAAACCAAAATTCATGATATTGATTTTGATATAATATTATATTCCGTTCAAATGGTACAAAATAAGTTGAGAATAATGTAGATATTCTTCTTGTCCATATCTTACATGGAAAAAGAAGTTGACACTAAGTTCTACTATCTTTAAAACCAAAATTAATGATATTGATTTTGATATAATATTATATTTTATTCAAATCTTACATAGTAAGATGATGATAATGTAGATCTTACATAACTATCTTTAAAACCAAAATTAATGATATTGATTTTGATATAATATTATATTTTATTCAAATGTTACATAGTAAGATGATGATAATGTAGATCTTACATAATATCTTGATAGATCAAGTATATAACTGGTAAATATTGTATTAGCTTCTAAGATGTTAATAGACAATATATAAAAGGTGCATCATTTATATGATGTGAATGCATTAATAGAAAGATTTGGAAATAAGATATTCAAAGAATGCTTTGCAATATGAATTTTCTTTCATATTAAAGTATTTAATACCAAACATTTTGAAGTGGCTTGAATTAAAATAATTAAATATAATTATGCTTTACTGATATGTAGGGGGTGGATGCACAAGAGAAAAAGATATATTTGAGTGAATTTTGAGGTTGGATGATCTTCATTTGAGAAGAAAACACATGGAGTGCAACATCATCAACTATTTTAGATCCGCACAAGAGGAAGAGCTATAATTGATTGAATTTTGTAAAAGAAGGAAGACAATTAACTGGAATGACTTGAAGCATGGATCATCCTCATTTGAGAAGAAAGCACATGGAGTGTAACATAATAAACTATTTAATTTAAGAAAGTCAAGGTGCAATTTGAACGAGTTGAATTCAATGATAAACATGTAATGTTCCATTTTCCATCTTTCAAGAGACTCATTGGGTTTGGATTTTGTTTATACCCCGTGGGACAACATCCTAAGGAGCTAGAGTCATTTATGCAGGGGCCACCTTTTTTATACTTTGAAAATGCAGCCATTGCACCAAATGATGTTTGGCAGATGATATCTAGACATTTGGGTGCCATGGAGCCAAAGTTTGTGGATTGAAAAAAAAACAACTTCTAGAAGGAAAAATGGCTATGTTCACAACCTTCCTAAAATATGGATGATTTCAAGTCTTGCCTCTACCTCCTATGACAATTCATGAAGCTCCGCCTCAAATAGAAAAGTATTGGCCACTGTGGGATGATAGAGAAAAACTAAAATGCTTATGCACAGGACGAGGTAGTGATGTCATGTGCCCAAAACTTAGATCTATAATGAGAACCTTATATGGAAATCCAACATAACTAAAAATAAAATAAATTTAATTTTAAGGTTAAATTATAGTTTGAAAAAAATTGCATTAGTGTCCAATTGCTCGAACCCATCACTGTATATTCTATACTAAAAGACATAATAAAATAATCATATTTTTAAAAACCATATATTTTTAAAACCCAAAAAAACAAAACAAGTAAAAAAGAACATGAAACTATTTTGAAGGAATTAAGTTTGCTTTAAACATAATAGTATATTGTAGTGTAGTAATCACTGAATTATGTCATTTAAAAAAAATAGAGTTGTGTGAACCTAATCATATAGAAAGTTAGTTTTATTGAATATGGAATTTTGATTCATTTTTAAAAATCAAAATTAATTAAAAATTGACCAATATTTTTAGGGTATTGTTTTATCATATATACAATTTGAATCATGATAGAACTCTGTATTATTAAAATTTCTAGCAGTTTCTTATCAAATTCGTGGTTAAAAAAGAATACTTTTACTATAAAATCAACTTAATTTGTACATTGTAAATTCATAATAAGGAAAGACATATTCTCATGCCAACCATAGTCATGAAAATACACTACAACTCTATATTTGAAAGATTTTAAAATAAAGTAATTTGTCAATAATAGCTTATTAAGTTGATGAAAGTGCAGCCCCAAGAGTTAGCTCAATTGGTAAGACGTGTGCACACTCTCTCGGTCCGGGGAGAGGTCATGAGTTCGAGCATTAAGTCCTTCGGGGTCAATCCTTCTACTAGTATTGGTGGGTTTCCCAATCAATTTCATTGAAAAAAAAAGTTAATAAAAGTACGGTGACAATAAGTAGAACTAAGTATAATTACTTTGCACATTATTCTTATATTATTTCAAATAAAGTGATGAAAATAAATTTATATTATTTCATATAAAGTAATGAAAATAAATATATCTCAATGGAAAAAAATTTGTATACAAATGATAAAAATACTTACATATAATCTTTTAAAAAAATCACTTTGAATAATATGTATAAGCTAAAACATTTACCTCTCTTTTGTCATTTTGCATAACAACATTTTATCCATCAAACTATATTTCAAAATTATTGGCTCATTAATCTTTAAATTTTTTTTCTAACAAGAAAGAATAGAGAATTGTATTAAAAAGAGTCATGGAAATACTAAGAGAGCACCCAACTCTAAGTCAACATTCTAAATTTGTGTAACAAACTAATCTCCTCCTTGCACCAACTCTTCACGTTATTCTTTTGCCTCCTCTCAAAAACTTCTTTGGCTTCCTCTCAAAAACTAGAGAACAAGAGTAAATGTAAACAAAAATGATTACACAATAAACTCAAATTGATTACAAAATCAACTTGAAAAACAAAACATGGCGAAGAAGGATTGCGAGATCTACTCCTTGTTGTCATAGGCTACAAAATTGAGGACTTCTTTTTCTTGACAACTGTTGTCCATTCTTCTTTTTTGCATGGATATGGGGTTCCGAGTTGGAAATTTGCTCCTCTCCTTCTGCTAGATCAACTGAGCTTCCTTATTTTTCCAAAAGTGCTTAAGGATTCTCTTTTCCAGACATGGGTGAAATGGTTCTTGTTAAATTGGGATTGTTTTCTTCCTTTATTGGGACTTGCAAAGTATGATCCTGGTGCTCACTCCTCATTGACTAAAACTAGTGTTTCTCGTTCTTGTTGCTTAATAGGTTCCTCAGTCGGATGAGTCATACTAATATCTTTTGGGATCAATTCCGAATCTGCTTTAGGAGAATGCAGATCTGGGGTTTCTTCGACATATAAGAATTGATTCAATCTCTTTGCACCCTCCCACCACATGGATTTGTGGTGGGATTTTTTTGAACCTTTGCTCTTTGAAACTTTTGGGCAAGAGGTTGTTGAATGCCCTACTTTGAAACATACTATGCATATGAAGATAACCAATTCGTAGTCAAATTTTTGGGTCCATGAGAAATTTGCTCCAACAATGTTTATTTCAACTGGAAACCCTTTATTAAAATCCATTTCCACACAAATCCTTGCAAAGGTAGTATAAGACCGAATCAAATTTTATGGGCTACAGAAGTGGAACTTGCTAAGAGCATTCCCAATGGCTTTAAGGGAGGGTTTTCCCAAAAATGCAAGGGAAGATTCAAAATCCTAACCCATACAAGAGTTGATACAAGTGTATACGTTAAAGGATCAAAGGAGGGAATCCATGGCTTCATGCATAAACCAAAGCTTCCCCAGAACCAATGAACATATTTGAGGATCAAATCCCTATCTTCTTCAAGGTCAAATTCAACAAAATACCCCCTTGTACAAGGGTTAATAAGTGCCTCTTCCTTCATCAGGGGTGCCCAGGAGCTGATAGCCTATTTCTGCAAATCAACAAGTCATAGACACAAACCATTAAATCAGCACACCAGTGCATGAGAGCGATAAAAAAAGGCTTTCTCTTCAGTGTCTAGATCCATCGGAATATATAAGGAGAGAGATTATTGAACCCACAAGCAATTAAGAGAAGGGATTCCATGCCCTTTTGCAACACCTTTTTTTACTACTAGGAATCCTCCACACCCAAAGGATGGATCTATAACCTAGGCTAGGGCCAACCCCAATGTTGAATGGAAGAACGATTACCCACCTGGAAGATGTTGTCACCGGGTTTATACGAAAATAAGGACCATCCTGGATGCCCTTGGGTCAGTTTAATTCCCTTTTGCAACATTCCCAAAAAGAAAATTGTCGATTAACCACTAAAGCTTTCGAACTAGAAGCTAGTGTGGAAGGGGATGACCCAAACAAAGAGGAAGGCACTAGATCGGGCACCAGTGTGGAGGAAAAAACCTGCTTTGATCCCTGCATAGACATGCATGATGCATGAGATGGAGGAGAGCATGTAGTAGGCATCGACGACAACAAAAGAAGGAGATCAAGTGGATAAGGTTTCAACAATTCTCTTCCACCGGCTCCTTTGCTTTCTCTCTTTGAGAAAACAAAAAAAATTCAATAATCTTTAAATTGTTATACAAAAATAAATATAATAAAATATTGAAATCACTCAATTCCCGCTAGCTCACTCGGTTAAGGTGTGGGTATCATCAGCAAGGTGACCCGAGTTCAATTACCCTCAGGGGTGACTTAGTTGGGAGGTGACACCCAAAAACCCAGTCAAGTTCAGGATGGTGTGGTCCAGTTCGAGTGCAATCCTCGATTGATTTTGATGGCTTAGATATTGCCCCTGGGTCATGGTTTCTGAAACCATAGGCCACTCCCGCAAGTCAGGGAGATTCGAGCAAACAAAAAAAAATATATTGAAAAACTAGGTCCATGTAATTTCCATTTATATACTTAGTTTATATAATCACATATTCCAGCAATACAAAATCTTGGGTTTGAAATTTAATGATTATTCTCAATTATGTTTAACAATTGCAAAGTTTATATTCATTATTCAAATTTTAAATAAGATTTTTTTAAAATGTTTTTTTTAATGTTAAATAGACATCTCAAAGTAAAAAATGTTATGATAAATTTTTTGCGTGGTCGATTTATTAATATCAAAAGTAGCTATTTTCTAATTTCCTAACCATAGAGTTACATTAAATGTAATTGCACCTTTAAAAAAAATCCTAGGCCCAAAATAGGTTGTTTTGAAGTTAATGGAATCATAGTAAATTTTAATAATTAATCCTCAACTTGCTTGCTCATAGACGTTATTTCCTTTTCTTTTCTTGTATGATTTGTCTTGCTTTCTTCTGATGGTCCCAAAAAGGGTTGTCAAGTATAGATAAATTTTCTTGTAAGGGGGTACTTTTCCATTGGTGGTTCGATCTCCAGCCCCATCAAGGGTTAGATAACATTAACATTTGTTGGCTCTAAATCATTTACTTGAAAAATTGTCACCCGATCATCTTGTTTCATAGAGATTATTTCATTTTCTTTTCTTGAATGATTTGTCTCGTTTTCTTAGATAACATTAACATTTGTTGGCTCTAAATCATTTACTTGAAAAATTGTCACTGATCATCTTGTTTCATAGACATTATTTCATTTTCTTTTCTTGAATGATTTGTTTCCTTTTCTTATGGTAGCCCCAAAAGGGTTGCCAGATATAGATGATTTTTCTTGTAAGTGGGGTAATTTTCTATTGTTGTTTCAAATTGATCTCCAACCCTGTCAGGGCTTTGATAACATAAAAAAAATTTGGTTCTAAATCATTTACTTGATCAGTTGGCACTCAATCATCTTGTTTCTTAATTGATTCCACCCAAAGGTGTTTAGTCATTACTCCTGCCACTATGTAGGTAGGTTTATAATTTATTCTCTATATACTCGAAAGCATTTGCTTTCAACTAAGAAGCTACCATGTGACCTTCAATAAAGCGTTTCTTGCAAAAAGATATATGTTCATATTCCAACACTAGTTACCAACTCTAATCCTCATACTGACGCAATTTCTTTAAATCCTTGCTCAAATCAACATTGATGTAGATTCGAGCAATAGTAAATCTTAGCCTAACTTCGTTCTCAATGCCCAAGGTAAGAATTTACCCAAAGTATTACATGAGAGGATTTACATTACATGAGAGGATTTATTTTCAAACCTCCAAAGGGAGACTAGGAAATCTCACTTGATTTGGAATTGATGAAGTGATTCAAATGCAAATTAAAGCTAAGATTCCAATACTACCTTAAAAAGTGCCCTACTTTTCCCATGAAGAGGGACTTGTGCTATGAGACAAAAATATCTATCACTCCAAGAAGTTCTAGATTGGAACAACCCACAAGAATGAATCATCATTGTGTATGTTAGAAAAGCACCTTGAGCATTAGGGATCTAAGATTGGAGGCCTTTCTTATTTTTATGTAAGCAACCAAATCTACATATCAACTAATGAGGGTTGAGAAGTATTCATCTTCCTCTTTGATCCAAGCAATATTTAACTTCAAAACCACAATAAAAGAATCCTAGACTAAGGGATTACCTATGAGAAATAAATATTTAAAAGAGGAACACGTCTTAAGAGTAGAGGCCACAAGATGATGTTACTTTTCCAAAAAAAAAAAAACCTCTTAAACTGACTTTTGGAAAGACATGTACATGTCTCCTTCATGTGAGGAAGAAACTCTTTTTACATAGTCTAATTCTACCTTGTTCCTTTCTTAATAAGGATGTTCCATACTACTATCTATCACCTACAACATAAGTCAAGTCTATAGATAACAAAATATGTGGGTAGGGATAAACCTAAGCTATAAATGGGATATATGTATTATGGTTGCATCTAACCTAGTTTTCAAGTATCTTAAAATGGAGATAAGAATTTCCTCCACTCATATATCACATGAGAACCTAACCTTAAATAGATAAATGATATACTTAAATGCATGTATGCACTCAAGTAATTTAATGAGACTCCAAACTTCAATTAAATAAGGAAAGACGCCAACAACTTTATATGACACAATAAGTATAAGCACTCTTGTAGAAAACAGTCAAATTCCTCGGATAAGATGGAGTGAAATACAATAAAGTGTGGCATACAAAGTAAGGTAAAGTTGGGGTTATTTTAGATTCAAATGGTGCTCCATATGTTAGAAACAGAGATAAAGAAAAAGGAGATTAGGATATAATACCTTTGTTATAGGGTAATTAGATAATTAGATATTGTGTGGAATATTGTAGTCAAACTAATTGTATTAAGAACTCAACGTATATCGTGGGTGAAGTGTACCTATTTCATACTCAACAAGATCTACTAAGTGTTAGAGTCTCTGTCTTTTTTTCATTTAAATAGACACAATGTCAAAGTGATGATAATAAACATGTTTAAGAATATGATGCAATATACAAGAAAGCATCACTTGATGTAGTTTATCACATTAATGGATATGATCAAGTTTTTAATTAGTTTTCTATATTGGTCATTAAAATGTAGAGTAATGAGTGAAAATATATTCAATAAGTTGTAATTCATAACTTGTGTTGATGCTTACAATGACATGGTTAAGAAACAACATTGTAGCAATTTTGGAGGGTTGGTCAAGGGGATGAAGGAGTATGGAAGCCCGTGTTGTATTTAGAGCCCTTGGGTAGATAAGACACAATGGGTACATTAATGGCATTGAGTACATAAGTGAAATAAAGTGAGGTTGGATTAGCTTGACGAAATACAAATCTTCTTTCAAAAGAAGTACATGAATTCATTAATAAATCTAAATGAGACCTATCTAACCATGTATGCATTAATTTCTGAAAAGAAAAAAACCAATGAAAAGATAAAAAAATGTTTATTAGCAATCAATTTTCTATTCTAACACTATTGTAAATAAAGTAGCATCTTTATATACGAAAAGAGAAATCAACAGATTCTTTTGATTTGGAAATTTTAAAATGTCTTTAAAATCAACATAATATTAATGCAACAACGTTAGTTAAATGAAAATGAAAATTTGTGTATCCGTCGTTAGCATAAAAATGAAACGATAATTTGTATGCTACCAACCTATACTGCATTTAACAATATGATTTTTTTTTCTTCATTACATTCACTTTTGTAATTTTTCAAATGAAATCAAAGATTCAGTTCATTAATGCATGATATTAATTGAAAAACAATGAACTTAGCGAATTAGTCGTCTGCTCTAAATGAATTTGAGAAATGAAATAAATTGTATAAAATGAAAGTATATTCAAAACAGTATCGGATGGCCATTTTAGTCTGAATTATGAAGTGTCAGAAAATACTACGACTAATGGTTAAAAATCAAGATTTGTATACCATTTAGCATAGAAATAAAAAACGAAAAAATTATGTACAAGTTAGTAAACCAAATTTATAAAAGTATTTCCAATCCTTTTATACATAAAATACAGTTTTGTGAAATGTAAAATAAAAACATAAATGGTAGGAAAGCTGAATGTAGAAAAATGGAAGAAGACACAGATATGTCCAAAATCAGATTTTTTATTAAAATATGGAATTTGGCAATCATTTAACTCTTGATAAAGGGAGGTTTATGAGACCCTACGCAATTCTCAACATTTTGGATTCATCCACGTGAAACTGAGACAGCCAGAGGATTCCTTTCTCAACTTATCATGCAGTAACCTCCGTGGAAGGACACTTTGCCTTTGCCCTAATGGATGGACCTGGATTGTAGCCTGGATTGTAGCCTTACCTTAGATGCGATATGTCTTAGTTTCATCAGCTTCATCGAGATTTTAAAGGTTGCAGCAAGGTAGATGAAGTGTTTCAACAACTTCCATGAGGGAGAGAATTTTTTGGGCAACTTCCAAGAGCGGAAACGTCGCTACGTCCTTCGATGTTTCAGTTTCGTTAGTTAGCAAGTTTCATCTTCTCATGTGTGTCTTAATGAGGGAGGGTGAGCCACAAGTAACCAACGCTCACTCTTGCTGAAGTAAAGCGAACAAGAGTGAAGCATGGCTCTTGAATCTGGGCCATATCATCTTGACCTTGGGTTTGTTTGTTTTTTGTTTATGCATAGCCTTTCCTTTCCATTCTTGAAAACTCAGGCCAATATTCATCTTTTGTATAGCAGCCTATGATTTGGTGTAGCACAAGGTTGAACTTTTATGGAACTAGGTTCTGTATGCTTTTAAATTCGAGGATTGGTACTGATGATGATAGCAATCGTGGAGATGATTTGTTGCGGGTCAATGATGGGAGAAGCCTATGGTCGAGCACCTGATATGATCGTCCTAATGAGAATACACAACACCGTTTGTCTGAAGGTTCTGAGAGTAATGGAGCTCTTTATGCATGATTCCGAGGGGCCCGAAGTTGTTTCATTGTGTTACGTCTTCGCACATACAATGCATTTCTATGCTCGGTCTCCTTCAAAGATCACCACCCGACCACGTGGTATAGGAACAACCATGGGACGAACTCAACGTTACACTTTCAGAAGCTCGGTGAACTATTCTCAATTGGCATATCACATCTGTCAACTCGCTATTCTCTATGCACGATAGCTTGTTGCACAGTGCGTTATTCTCCTCCCTCAATGGTCACTTCTGCTCGGATGTGGAGTGCTTCCTTGCCTAGGGCTTGCGATTTTGCTTCTTTGCCCACGAAATTTGCGTTCATTGGATTATGGCCTAAGTTACGTACTAGTTCGTAACAACCTCCATCTCACGGCTGATTATTCTTTTTCCTTTGCTCTTCCCTCTTGTCATCTCTGTGAATGCAGACGGACTGCACATGGTGGTTAGTTTTTATCATTTAGCAGTCACCCGTGCTGGTGTCGGGTTCTCCTCATTCTCACGTTGTTTTCCAAGCATTGCTGCCTTGCAACGTTAGGGTTCGCTGCACGGCCGTTGTTGGAGTGTTCACTGCATGTTATATAGTATAGGATTTTACTAGCAACAATTATATTAATAAAATTAATATGTTCAAATACGCTAACATGGATAATATACTTGACACATTGATAATGTTTTTTTCCTTAAAGAATGTGTCAAATATAAGCCTGCCCTTAACATATTAATTTTATTAATATGGTTGTTGCTAGTAACAGGTGAATGCATATGCAAATCTTCAAAATATTAATATTATTATATTATACCATAATATAAATAATAAAAAATATACATATTAATTATAATTATGTTATACTATATTCTAATATAGCTAAGGTCAGCTAAGATTAATCACATTTGAGCATCATTAACAAAAGTTACTATTGGTGTCAAATGATGGTTGTAATGTTTTACCATGGTTTAACCATGTTTAACCTTATTTTGAAAATGGTTGACTATGGTTCACAATGGTTAATAGTGGTAGAGTATGGTAGGTAATGGTTAACCATGTTTGAATGTTATTGACCATCTTTGATTATGGTGGACTATTGTTGACTATATTTGACCATGGTTGAGAAATTAAGACCACGGTTAACAATAGTTGACAATGATTTGACCATGAGTGATGAAGGCTTACTATGTTTGCCATGGTTGACTTTAATGAACCATGTTTGAATTTTGTTGACTTTGGTTAACCATAGTTGATTTAGTTAAACTTAGTTGAATTTACTATGGTTGAATATGGTTGATATTGGTCTATGTTGTTGACTTGTTTGAACTATGGTTGACTTTAGTTACCAGTTGTTGACTTTACCATGTTTGAATAAGTTTGACCATAGTACAGTTGAATATTGTATTGACCATGGTTGACTTTAATTAACCATAGCTGACTTTGTTTAACTATGGTTGAATTTCCTTAGTTTACATTGGTAAATATAGTTTGACCATGGTTGACTTTAATGGACCATGGTTGAATTTGGTTAACTGTGGTTGACTATACTTAGTCATTGTTGACTTTTGTGAACCATGCTTAAATATGGTTGACTTTAGCTAGGTAAGGTTGACCACGGTACATTAATCATGGGTGATGAAGGTTGATTATGTTTACCATTGTTGACTTTACTGAACCATGTTTGTTTTTTGTTGACTTTGGTTAACCATGGTTAATTTAGTTAAATATAGTTGACTTTACCATGGTTGAATATGATTGACATTGGTTGACATTAGATGACATTTTTTTACTTTTTTGAATCATGGTTGTCTTTAGTTACCAGTTGTTAACTTTACCATCGTTGAATAAGTTTGACCATAATTACCATGGTTTAATATTGTGTGACCATGGTTGATTTTGGTTAACTATGGTTGAATTTAGTTAGTTTACCTTGTTAAATATTTATTGACCATGGTTGAATTTGGTTAAATATGGTTGATTTTAGTTAGTCATTATTGACTTGTGTGAACCATGCTTGAATATAGTTGACTTTGGTTAGGTAAGGTTAACCATGGTACATAGAATGACCATGGGTGACGAAAGTTGACTATGTTTACCAATGGTTGATTTTAGTGAACCACGTTTGACTTATGTTGACTTTGGTTAACCATGGTTGACTTAATTAAACATAGTTGACTTTACCATGGTTGACATTGTTGTCTATTATGAACCATGGTTGAATTTTGTTACCAATTGTTTACTTTACCATGGTTGAATAAGTTTGACCATAGTACAGTTGAATATTGTATGACCATGGTTGACTTTAATGAACCATGGCTGAAGTTGGTTAACTATGGTTGAATTTAGTTAGTTTACCTTGTTAAATATTGTTTAACCATGGTTAGCTTTAATGGACCGTGGTTGAATTCGGTTAACTATGGTTGACTTTATTTAGTCATTATTGACTTTTGTGAACCATGCTTCAATATAGTTGACTTTCATTAGGCAGGGTTGACCATAGTCAATCATCATTAATTGGGTTTGACAATGGCCAACCTTAGTTTGAAAATGGTTGACCATATTTAACCATCTTTGACCATTGTTGAGGATGGGTGAGAAATGATGGTTGTGAATAATTGATCGACTAATCAATTATTCACAACCATGTTTTAATTTTGATTTTAATAATTTGGACATTGTGTATTACAATGAAAATCATAATATAATGATATAAATAATACTATATATTATTTATATGAAATAATATTATAAATATATCTATAATATTATAAATATTCTATTTTATAACTATATCTATAATATTTTTAAACGTGCAATAAAATTAATTTAATTATTTTAAATTATATTAAATTTTAATAGAATAGTTTTAATTTTTTTTATAAATTTATTTAAATAAGTGTATGAACAAATTCAATTTTAAAATTGTTTATTATTTTTCAATGAGGTATAAATTTTTTATAAAAATATTGATTAAACATGTAAACAAAATATTATAAAGTTATTTTGTTTATGAAAAATATTTTTTTATCTTTTATGAAAGATTTGTAACTTTTTTAAAGAAGTAGCTGCCTTTGAAAATTATTAAAACAAATTATATATAGATAAATTAAAAACATGATTAAAATAAATGATATGTAAATAGATTAAATTTTTTATTAAAGCAAATGATATGTAGATAGGTTAAATTGCTTTAAAGCTTAAATATTATCTTTAAACCATCTATAACATTTGATTATTAAAACTTATAATTAATAATCTAGATGATATTAAATAGATTAAAAGTTTTATTAAAGTAAATGGCATGTAGACTGTTCTAAAACTTAAATATTGTCCTTTAATTTGAAAATATATAACACTTTCTATGGCTGTTGAGTGTTAACGTTATAAGCATTATAAAAATTTAGTTCATAAAATTAAAAAAAACTAAAAATTATATATATCTATTTTTCTAAAATAAAGATTTCAAAAAGCTAAACACTTTAGTGCTGTGTTTCCATGATTTCTTGTGACAACGATATGGTTTCCTTTCTTCTCGCCAATCAATCATTTTGACAAAGATTTCTTTTCTATAGTTCTAGTGGCAAGTCTCCATGTGATTTGATTGAATGGTGAGCAGATGTATAGCTTAGATCTTCAAATACGTGTCTTCCCTTTACTCTGCTGCAAATTCTCCTTTAAAACACTGGTAAAAACAATAATGTGACATATCTCCAGCGTTTGGTTGACCTTTAGCGTGGGTTCAGTGTATGGAGATTGAAATATCCCAAAGGTTCATAGCACCATTTTCTGGATTAGATCCACGTTGCCCTTTTCTTCTCATAAACCTTATAACATAATATCCTTACAAAAGCGTTAAAACAATGCTCTCCAAATTTAAATCAAAATGCTAAGGATATATGCTAATAATGGACATGTTATCACACAACTTGTAGTTGTCCCAAAAGGTGATCCTATCTAGGATGGTAGAGGTGTTGGACAATTAAAGAGGTGACCCAAGTGAGCCACGATTCTCAAGGATAAGTGGTTGTCATGCTAATCGAGGCACCCTTCACTTTAGATCAAGCAAATGCAAGACCAAGGGGAAGACCCTAGCTAACCAGAAGAGGCTAGCGAACCTACTCTAGACCTTTTAGGGAAATGTGAAGTTGCAAAGAGAGAGAGATCAAGAGTAAGTATATCTAGATCTAAGGAAGACAAGTGACAAATGGAGTTAGGGCTTGGTTGAGGAGGCTTATGAAAGGGATAAATGCTCAACCATAGAATGAATATGTCACTAAATGAAATTAAAAGAGTAGATCTAGATAGATCTAATGAATCTAAAAGACCCAAGTGGGGCCCACCCTTGATTTAGTCAAAGTGAAGTGCAATGGGGCCCACAAGGTGATATTAAAGTAGGAATGACACTAGGAAGGTGGCTAAGTGATAGATCTGAAATTTGAAAGACAAAATAGCAACACCCAGATGATAGATCTGGATAATGATTAAGAACCCACAAGTGCGTCCTCCCTTAGAGATGGCCAGTGCCTTGGATTGAGGGGTAAATGGAGTCAGATTTCCACCAAATTTGGTCTCTAAGGTTCTTTAATTAATTAAGAGGTGGGTTTTAGTTATTAAGCCCAAATTATCACCAGATTGATCAAATCTATAAAACTAGGGTTTTAACAGTGAGGGTTTGAAGTGACCAATGGGTACAATGCATGAAAACCAATACGTACCTTGTAGATCTTGCCTCAAAAGCTTGCAACCACCTTGCAAATGATAGTTTTCCCAAAGTGAGGCAATCAAGAGTGAGATATAGCTTCCCCAAGTAAAATCATTATACTTCCAAGATGACCAATGTGCCCTTACCTGCCAAAAACGATCTCTAATGAGAATCGATCAAACATGAAAGAAACTATACAGGAGAAAAGATAAAACAAGTAGCATCAAGATGTCCAAAAGATACAATAAATATACTCCTTGAGACAAATATCGATCTGAGAGAGATATGGGGTTTCCCCACAATAGCACCCTCTTCAATTCGCCCTCCTCTTCTACCACACAACCTCCCTGCAAAAAAAAACGTTTGGAGAAAGCAAGATCCACAATGATAACACAGAGAAAAGATTGCATATTCACTTGCAAGAACATTCATCAAATCCAGAGAAGTAGATCTGCAAAATAATATTTTATTCCAAGAGTTAAAGAGCCCAAAGGTGCATTTACAATGAGGGGGTCTCTTCCTTAAATAGGAATGAGAGAGACCAAAACCCTAACCACTTTACGAACAAGTGGTGGAGATCAAAATATAAACATAATACAATTGACGGCTATGATGAGCCGAGGCTAAAACACATGGATCAACTCACTAATGAGGGGTGCACACTCACTAAGGTGGCCCTAGGGGGGTCGCACCACATAAAAAAATGACTAGGATGAGTGTAAGGAGCACATGGTGGGGCTAGGAGGTGTTAATATCCTTCACTAGCATCGCCCCATGGCATAATGATAAAATATATGAATCAATAACATCACAAAGTGACCAAGTGACCAAATCGTGGCCCCCTCAATAACATAATAATACATCAAAATAATGCCTCGGAGTGTGTGTAGACCCCACTAAATGATGAAACTGTGCCAGAAGGTGTGGGATGTATCATGAATAACCTCTGAACAAACCTCATGCCAATTCCTTGCCTCATTTTCCCAAAACGAATTCCTCAATGACCATTTTATCCCATTTTTTATCTTTGGAAAATCACCTGTAAATCAATAAAATGCATGTAGCTCTCTACCTGGTGCTCCAGGCACAAATATGACTATACCAAAGTGTCTGGGGTATGGAAATATGGTAATAACAAGTGGCTGGACCCCATACTCCCTCTATAGCACCCTAGGAGAACCAAATAAAAACTCATATGTGTTGCCAAGCCATTTTATTATGGCAAATCTGCATAAAAGTGACAATTTAAGTGAAATCTCATCCGAGAGTGCCTGTAACTGAAATTTGAGTGTACTAGTGGACTCACAATGTCCAAATGCACTAGAGATGAATACTCATACACCCTGTGGCTACCTGGATAATCAATCTATAGTCTGAGCCATGCCCGGACCAATAAAAATAAATGGTCTATAGATAATAATAACTATAAAAATCCATCAAACCATCAAGTGAAACCTGTGTCTGCTGCATGGAACCATCAAATGGGCATCAAAGGACAATAAATCATCATCCTTGAACATCACTGGTCCAACTCATCTCAGATCCTATAATTGACTTGGTCAAACTAGGTTTGACCAGGTCAAGACTGATCAAAATGTGACCCAGGCTAAAAATGTCTAATGTTGCAAGTACAAATGGTTAAGGTATGCTCTTTTAATCATTCTAATAGAAAGACTTAAAGTAGGAAGCACAATTTCACTGGCGGTTAATCAATAATTATATCAAATATAAGTTTAAATAATCATTTACTCAAAACAGAACCTCAAGAATATACTCATTTCATAGACGTGAACATTTTGCTAGCAAAGGGTGAGGGTGAAGAATGCAAGGCTAGGATAAGGGGATGACTTGACTAACTCAACATTGTGATACTTCGGATAAGGGAAAGGGAATACACACTTAAGAATATGTTGGATAATAAACACACAGGGAATGGTAGTGTCTCACAAATGGAATGAGTTGTTTAGAGAGGTGCTTATTCAACCTTGGCAAATGTCTACAACTCACATCCAAGTTGAATCCAGCTCCGTGAGGATATTTGATAGAACCACCGTGACTAGGCGCACAACTAACCGTAACTTGAGGTTCTAGGGGACACTTAGAATTAGTTGTTCCTTACTCTATCTCACATCCCAACCCGTAGTCTCCGTGAGGTATTAATCATTACATTTAATTCATGGATAACAATCTTTAGATTTAGCATACATTTAACCACTTCCTTTTAGGCCTTTAGGACCCTTTGGATTTTGCATGTGCTTATAAGCACAACAAATTGCAGCTTGCATCCAGGGTGCTTTAACAATTTCAATTTCCATAGACCTCTTTCATTGTGCTGAGAAGCACAGTTTTAATTTGTTTCCATGGGCTTGCACAAAAGATAAGATACAGTTTCCACATGCATGTAATGATGGTAGTACTATTTGCTTCAGGTTTAGCCAACACAACTCAAGCAACTAGGGGGATTATCCACAATCGGGACCAAACATCGGGGAAACCGACTAGAGTGATCAAAGTATCAAATCCAACTCACCTAAGCTCAGGAACCAACACCAATGGGTTCTCCTGGCCTAGAAGGATCAAGGCTTCGGTAAGTTATGTTTCCAACTCAAAGGCAAGACACAAAATAACAGGAATGTTATCCAACATAGAGGCAAAAGTAGGGAAGTCCTCCATATCACAGGCTGAGGAGAGAACATATGGATGGGGAAAGTGAAGGTGATGCCTAATCTAGAAAGCCATAAATGGTGGGAATGATCACGTCCACACTACTAAGAGGGTAAAACCAATGAGTATAAACAAGAGCTTCTAGTTCCGAGTAATAAGACCATTTAGATAATCATTTACAACCATATCCATATTATACATATATATACCGCCAGATCATGAACACTAGATACTAAGTCAAGCTACTAAGATGACCAAAAGGCAAGACAGTCATAACCACTACACACTATATACATGTTGGGCCATATACCTGTACTTTCCATATGGATCATCAATAACCACTGGATACATTGCTATTGAAACTATGGGCACTGCACTGCTTTATATGGAATAAAATGGTCATCTCAGTCATCAAATCTGAGGTCATGAGGTTCAGTCTTGGCATAAGGTTCATTGTTGTCTGATCTGGGGTTGCTCTGCTATGTGAGTGATCATCAAAAGTACTGCTCATCATAGGTTGATCTCATAAAAAAGATGTAAAGGCCCGGCTCAAAAATATACAATGAACTTCTCTACAATCATGGTAGCCTGGCTACTATGGATGTGATAACATCTGGCTCCGGCTGGGACAAGTGCTCTAAGGGAGATAGTGCTTGAGAACCTCAGAAATATCTGGTCCCCAACACTAACTGCATCAACCTTCAATCCAACACCTGATTGACCTACTTCATCTTCAAAGTGTACCTATTCCTACGCACATGAAAGCAAACAATACCGAGCAACATGTATGGCATAAAAATAAAATTCTAATATAGAACAGAAATTTAAATGCATGAAAGGAAGATATTAATCTAATCAATTAACATGTTTTATTGTTTTTATTTTCTGCATGAAAGCTTAGGAAGTAGCAAGATAACCAAACCCAAATAACTCGAAAAAAAACTCAGAAGACACTCGACACTCAGAAAAAGGAAGACACTCAGCACTCAGAAAAAGAAAGACACTCAAATCTTACTACTCAAGTGAGATTATTCAAAGCCCGCCTACACTAAACAGGCAAGAGGAGTCCAAATCAAGTTAAGTCAGGGATGTAATCCCTTAAATCCCTTTGATTGATAGGTAACATGATCTGTTTCCCACTCCCAGTAGTGTCGAAATACATATCATCAATACAATGCTCAACAATGAGTGGTCCAACCCATATATCGTCAGATCCCCTGGATTGTATGTAAAATATATGATTAGGCACTATGACCCTATCACCACTAGAAAATCTACGGTGATTCATAGACTCAATGATTATTTCAACATGTTCGGCTAGAATGGGATGGACATCAGTCTGGTATCATGGTTGAGGTGTAACTATCCTCGAGTTCCTATCAGGAGGAACTGTATCAAATCTAGGAGGCCCACCTTTCAAAGGAATGGCTACCCTATCAGTAAGGACTTCCTCAATCACTCTTCTCCTTTCATGTTTTTTCTCTCGGTTCATCACTCTGTGGGTGAATGATATACTTGGGGGTTTCTCCCACGGTCCAAAAGTCTTTGATATCAACTTCCTCATCCTCATCATCCACTCGAGATGGTATATTATGATTTTCATTGCTTCTACTACTACCTTCTCCGAATGGGATAGGAACAACCAGAATTTCTAAGTTTACAAAGTGAGTAGTGGGAAATGACGAATGATTCAAAACCGTGCTTTGAGAACTCTGATTTCCAGTTTCGATAGATATTGGTGAAGGAGTAGGAATGTGAGATGAATCATTAGAGTACATACTTTCTTCACCACTAGGTAGCTCTCGGGGGAAAAGGAAACTAGGGATGTCCCTTAGTAACATATATCTCAATGGAAACTCATATTCATTGGTTGTAGTGGTGACATGGGGCTCCTCCTGAAACATAACAAGGTTGTTCAAAGAGAACTCTCCTTCAGGAGCATCATGTATCAAAGCATGTTCTTTCCAACTCATAGAATTGTCATTGACTTGCCGTAATACACTTCCAAGGACACATGAGATAAATGATCAGGAACATCAGAATAGTGATATTCATTTGGTTCTTCATCCCTTCCCAATACATGAGAAGGATGTATTCCTTCAGTGTGGTTTGTCTAAGGAAGAATGTGGTCAAGCCCTTGCATTTCTCTGTCAATATTATGATCAACCAATGCAAGGAATTCTCTAACCATTCTAGGTATACGCTCACCCCGTCTTATCTGCTCTAAATTGATCTCAGAGTTATATGTTTCAATGATGGGGTTAGGTTGGTCATTCTGTGGTTCCACATCACCCAGTCGGTTTAAAGCTTGAATTTCTTCAGACACTTCTCCATGGTGCATTTCAAAGTTTATTTCTCTAGCAAAACTAGCTTTATCATTATCCTCCTTAGAAGAGTCATCATCTCTAAAAGATCTCCAAATATCTTCTCTTCTAGTACCATGATCCTCATTATGGATACCCATGAACATGAAAATACCCTCAGGCAATAATTCTCCCTCACCATAAGTGTTTCTGATACCATCCTCGTAACTTTCAAGATGACCATTGTAAAATGGCTCCCGATAAATCCTAACTAAAGATCCATCAGAGTTAGAAATAGTAGCGTATGATAAATCTATTTGAAGATAGCCCTGTAATCCAGCATACCAATTTCTACACAAAAGCATTTCGTAGGCTGGGGGAAAATCTATGACTACTATGTCCATAAGCATGGATATATCGGGGCACGAAAACAGGTTAGCTCTCAAGTTCTTAATTAAGCCAAAAACTTGCACTAGTCTTGAGTCTATTCCACACACATTCCCGTAAGGCCTAGTTATCTTTAATCCCATGGATTCCATAACTTGTAATGGTATGACATTCATGGAATCTCTAGAGTTCAGCATACAGTTGTGGAGAAGGAGGTCACCTACGTGAAGTGTAAGATAAAATGGTTGGTGACCACCGTTCTTCCTTTCGTATAAGGTTGTTTGGATGTTTATGAGAGGATCCTCCTCATCTTCAACCATGGCACTAGGTGCCAGGTTTGGAAGAGGTTGATCCTCACCATGCTTGGTGGTAGTTTCATGAATACTCTAAAAAAACTCTACCACTTGCTCTTTAATGGAAGGGATATTCATAAGTTCAGTGAGTGGAATATTATGCATAACTTTGTCCAATTCTTTCTCAATATTGATGTCTAAGTCGTACTCAGGGAGAATAGAAGTTGGCTCACTCACTGGGTTAGGCTGCTCACTATTCTTTCTCTTAATGAAAGGGGTAGGCTTTTGGCCATCCTTTCTTTTTTGATAAATCCTAATAGGAGCTTGGCCACTACTTTCAGGTTGCTCTGTGGCAAAAACGGGAAGACTGGGACTAGGAATTTCTTCATTCTCTTCTTCTTGATTTATTAAAATTCGTCCAAAATCCTTGTCAAAGTCTAAATTATCTACCCAATTAATTTTTCTCGGAGAATCTTGGGTATCTTCACTATGAGTGGGATATTTAGGATCATCCTCCTTTTGCTCTTCTGACCAGTTAATTCCAGGAGGTTCAGGTGACATTTAGCTCACATGGTTTCTTCTATTTTCATCATTATTAGGCCTCTTTTGAGGGTTCCAATAAGGCTTTGGGCCATAGGGTTTCCTATACCTTTCCGCTTCTTTGTTCTTAGAAAGATTCCTAGTCAGGAGAGTTAAGTTTTTCATCATTTATTGCATGCTTTCCATCATATCATTGGGATGTTTAACCTGTTCTTTTATTTTTCTAGCTTTGGGATCATATCTAGAGGATGAAGCACTGATTGAATAAAAAAAAATTTGCTTCCCCATAGAGGCAGCATTTGCTTCAGCCCTTCTAGCGTTTTCCTGAGCTTCTTTGAGGTCTTTAAGGTCTTTGTTTTTGAGATGGTAGCCAAGGTAACCTTCAAATGAATTGAGGTAATGAATCAACACAACTTGTTCTTTAGGCCTAATATGATCAAGGATATTGGCAACTATTTTGTCAAAACAGAGGTTGAATTCATGTACTGATTCGTTCTCTTTCTTTTTTATTTCAAAAAGTTGGTTTAGAAGAAAACGTGCATCTAACTTGACTAACCACTCATGCTTAAGTTTTTTTGCAAAGGCATCATATCCCATGATTGATGATGCAGGAAAATGGTCAAACCATTTACGAGCATCACCCTCCAGGGATGCAAAAAGACCCCTCATGTAAACATCTTCCTCTTCTTCCCCATAATATTCCATGTGAGCCCAAACATTCTCGATGTGGTCCTCAATGGAGGTTGCACAATTTCCATTGAATTTAGGAATCTTTTCAAAATATTTGTCGGGCATGTCATGAGGTGAACCGGGGATTTGAGAAAAATATAAAGGTGAAGCTTTGGCTTTGTTCACAAATCTACGAACAACCGGAGGGTTATTTTGAGGATTATTGCTTGGAGGAGTTTGATTTGTTCCCGCCATTGGATTTACTTGATGAGACAGGGATGCAGGAGGAACCAGATTAGTTGAAGGGGATCCCAAAAAATGGTTCAGAGAATCAAAAGAATTCACGATTTTCCAAAATAAATTAGATGATTGGGATTTGGGATCTCTTCGATGATATGTAAGCGGGGTTCCTTCTTACTGATTCATGTTATCTCTACTTTTGATATCGTAAGGATGTCTATGAGGTCATTCCTCAGCGGAGTCACGATTAGGAGTTGCCAGGTAAACTTTAACTCTTGTCTACTAAAAGATATGTTGTGTAAAAGTGGGGAGAGATGAGTGAAATGAGATGGTTATGTATGATTTAAGAATGTAAATGATAACCATCCAAGTTAGAAGACCGGATGCAATAAGATATGTAATGATCGCATGGACACTCACAGACACCTGAGGTAAGCCTCTACCTCCCCGGCAACGGTGCCAAAAATGTCATCACACAACTTGTAGTTGTCCCAAAACGCGATCCTATCCAGGATGGTAGAGGTGTTGGACAACTAAAGAGGTGACCCAAGAGAGCCACGATTCTCAAGGATAAATGGTTGGCACGATATTCGAGGCACTCTTGATTTTAGATCAAGCAAATGCAAGACCAAGGGGGAGACCCTATCTAACCAAAAGAGACTAGCGAACCTACTCTAGACCTTCTAGGGAAATGTGAATTTGCAAAGAGAGAGAGATCAAGAGTAAGTAGATCTAGATCTAAGAAAGACAAGTGACAAATGGAGTTAGGGCTTGGTTGAGGAGGCTTATGAAAGGGATAAATGCTCAACCCTAGAATGAATATGTCACTAAATGAAATTAAAAGAGTAGATCAAGATAGATCTAATGCCAATAAAAAAGACCCAAGTGGGTCCCACCCTTGATTTAATCAAAGTGAAGTGAAATGGGTCCCACGAAGTGAAATTAAAGTAGGAATGGCACTAGGAGGGTGTCTAAGGGACAAATCTGAAATTTGAAAGACAAAATAGCAACACCCAGATGATGGATCTAGAAAATGACTAAGAACCCACAAGGGCATCCTCCCTTAGAGATGGCCATTTCCTTGGATCGAGGGGTAAATGGAGTCATATTTCCACCAAATTTGGCCTCTAAGGTTCTTTAATTAATTAAGGGATGGGTTTTAGTTATTAAGCCCAAATTATTGCCAGATCTATTAGATCTATAAAACTAGGGTTTTAACAGTGAGTGTTTGAAGTGACCAATGGATAAAATGCATGAAAACCAATATGTACCTTGTAGATATTACCTCAAAAGCTTGCGGTCGCCTTGGAAATGATAATCTTCCCAAAGTGAGGTAATCAAGAGTGAGATCCAACTTCCCCAAGTAAAATTGCTATCCTTCCAATATGACCAGTGCACCCTTCCATGCCAAAAACTATCTATAATGAGAATCGATCAAACATAAAAGAAACTATCTGGGAGAAAACATGAAACAAGTAGCATCAAGATGTCCAAAAGATACAATAAAGATGCTCCCTAAGACAAAGATCGATCCGAGAGAGAGATATGGAGTTTCCCCACAATATCGCCCTCTTCAATTTGCCCTCCTCTTCTACCACACGGCCTCCCTGCAGAAAAAAAATGTTTGGAGAAAGCAAGATCCACAATGATAACACAGAGAAAATATTGTATATTCACTTGCAAGAGCATTCATCAAAGCTAGAGAAGTATATCTACAAAATAATATTGTATTCCAAGAGTTCAAGAGCCCAAATGTGCCTTTACAATGAGAAGAGACCAAAACCCTAACCATTTTATGAACGAGTGGTGGAGATCAAAATATAAACATAATAAAATCGACGACAATGATGAGCCAGAGCTAAAACACATGGATCAACTCACTAATGAGGGGTATGTACTCACTAAGGTGGCCCTAGGGGGGTCGCACCACATAAAAAAATGACTAGGATGAGTGTAAGGAGCACATGGTGGGGCTATGTGGTGTTAATATCCTTCACTAGCATCACCCCATGGAACAATGATAAAATATATGAATCAATAACATCTCAAAGTGACCAAGTGACCAAATCGTGGCCCCCTCAATAACATATTAATACATCAAAATAATGCCCTAGAGTGTGTGTGGACCCCATTGAATGATGAAACTGTGCCAAAAAATGTGGGATGCATCATGAATGACCTCTGAAAAAAACTCATGCCAATTCCTTGCCTCATTTTCCCAAATCGAATTCGTTAATGACCATTTTATCCCATTTTTTATCCTCGGAAAATCACTTGTAAATCAATAAAATGCATGTAGCTCTCTGCCTGGTGCTCCGAGCACAAATTTGATTGTACCAAAGTGTTTGGGGGTATGGAAATATGGTAATAACAAGTGGCTGGACCCCATACTCCCTATGTAGCTCCCTAGGATAAACAAATAAAAACACATCTCTGCTGCCAGGCCATTTTATTATGGCAAATATGCATAAAAGTGACAATCTGAGTGAAATATTGTCCGGGAGTGCTTGTAACTGAAATATGAGTGTACCAGTGGACTCATAAGGTCCAAATGCAATAGATATGAATACTCATACCCCTTGTGGCTATCTGGATAATCAATCTGTAGTCTCAACCATGCCCAGACCAATAAAAATAAATGGTCTATAGATAATAATAACTATAAAAATCCATCAAACCATCGAGTGAAACCTGTGTATGCTGCATGGAAACATCAAATGGGAATCAAAGGACCATAAATCATCATCCTCGAACATCACTGGTCCAATTCATCTAAGATCCTATAGTTGACTTGGTCAAACTAGGTTTGACTAGGTCAAGACTGATCAAAATGTGACCCTGGCTAAAAATTCCTGATGCTGCAAGTACAAATAGCTAAGGAATGCTCTTTTAATCATTCTAATAGCAAGACTAAAGTAGGAATCACAATTTCATTGGTGTTTAATCAATAATTATATCAAATATGAGTTTAAATAATCATTTACTCAAAACAAAACCTCAAGAATATACTCATTTCATAGATGTAAAAATTTTGCTAGCAAAGGGTGAGGGTGAAGAATGCAAGGCTAGGATAAGGGGATGACTTGACTGACTCAACACTGTGATACTTCGGATAAGGGAAAGGGAATACACACTTAAGCATATCTTGGATAATAAACACACAGGGAATTGCAGTGTCTCACAAATGGAATTAGTTGTTTAGAGAGGTGCTTATTCAACCTTGGCAAATGTCTACATCTCACATCCAAGATGAATCCATCTCTGTGAGGATCTTTGCTAGAAACTCTGTAACTAGGTGCACAACTAACTGTAACTTGAGGTTCTAGGGGACAATTAGAATTAGCTGTCCCTTACTCCATCTCACATCCCAACCCGTAGGCTCTGTGAGGTATTAATCATTACATTTAATTCATGGCCAACAGTATTTGGATTTAGCATACTTTTAACCACTACTTTTTAGGCCTTTAGGACCCTTTGGATTTTGCATGTGCTTAGAAGCACAACTAATCGCAGCTTGCATCCAGGGTTCTTTAACAATTTCAATTTCCATAGCCCTCTTTCATTGTGCTAAGAAGCACAGTTTTAATTTGTTTCCATGGGCTTGCACAAAAGATAAGATAAAGTTTCCACATGCATGTAATGATGCTAGTACTATTTGCTTCAGGTTTAGCCAACACAACTCAACAAACTAGGGGGATTATCCAAAATCAGGACCAAACATCGAGGCAACCGATTAGAGTGATCAGGGTATCAAATATAAATCACCTAAGCTCAGGAACCAACACCAACTGGTTCTCTTGGCCCAGAAGGATCAAGGCTTCAGTAAGTTTTGTTTCCAACTCAGAGCCGAGACAAAACTAACATGGATGCTATCCAACATAGAGGAAAAAGTGGGGAGGTCCTCCATATCACAGGTTGAGGTGTAAGTCAAGGTGAAAACCAAAGATGAGAGAGAGAACGGATGGATGGGGAAAGTGAAGGTGATGCCTAATATAGCAAGCCATAAATGGTGGGAATGATCACGTCCACACTACTAAGAGGGTAAAACCAACGAGTATAAACAAGAGCTTCTAGTTTTGAGTAATAAAACCATTTAGATAATCATTTACAACCATATCCATATTATACATATATATATACCACCAGATCATGACCACTAGATACTAAGTCAAGCTACTAAGATGACCATAATAACAAGATAATCATAACCATCGCACACTATATACCTGCTGGGCCATATACCTGTACCTGCCATCTGGATCATCAATAACCACTGGATACACTGCTGCTGAAACTCCAGACACTACATTGATCTGTATGGAATAAAATAGCCATCTCGGTCATCAAATCTGAGGTCATGAGGTTCAGTCTTGGTATAAGGTTCACTGTTGTCTGATCTGGGGCTGCTACGATATGTTGTCTGATATGGGGCTGCAATGTTAAAATTAAAACGTAGGACGTCAAATTTCAACCCTAGTTGGGGCCATCAACATTATGAGTAGGCATTCAACCCAGTAACTGAAAAGGCACTGCAGTTCCCCCTCCTACCATGGTTTGTCCCTCCAGTCAAGCGTAAGCATGAAAGAAATACAGGGACTAAAACAGATTTACTGTGAAAGCGCAAGCATGAGAGAAAAGAAAACAAGAAGATTACTAGATTCACTATTCGCCGCCTGCAAATTCCCTTATGATATTTTTCCATTCGCTCTTATTCTCGTTGGGTAAGTTCTCCGTCTATATAAAAACCAGATCCATATCAGCTAGATTGAAATCCATCTAAAATCTATAATTACAGTGCAAGCATGAAATAAGAGAAATTTACCGAATTCTCGCTTTCTTCTACGTTTGCTTCGTACCCTTCTCAAGTGTGTTATCAATAAACCTCCTAACCTCCTTTGAAAGACTCTGAAAACCTAAATTTATGGAAAACCTCCTAACCTCTTTTATGGAAAACCTCGGCATGTCATGGTAACTGCACATTAGCTGGATTCCCAACTGCCAGATGGAGCAATTTATTAGGAGTTTGGAGGAGTTTATTAAGAGTTCGGAGGATTTTATTAGGAGTTAGATAGTTACACAAATTGCACATTGGCACATTAGTTTCCAAATGGAATTCGACTAAGCCTTATGCACATTAACTCGACTGCCAACTGCTATATGGAGTTGGAATGCCACATGGACTGCACATTGCCATGCGACTAAGTGCAGTTATCACATGAGTTCAGAGGAGTTTATTAGGAGTTTGACTGTCACACGAATTGAGTTTGACTAAACCTTGTGCACATTAACTCGACTCCCAAATTCTATATGGAGTTCCACTGTCACATGGACTACACATTACCATGCCATTAAGTTCATTTATCACATGATCTATATTCGAACTACCACAAAGTGCAGTTATCACATGAGCTATTTTTTATTTTTTTTATAATTTTTAATTATGGATTTTGAACGACTACCATAGAATCAATCTGGATAGTACACTTGTCTCATTCTCATCCATAGATGAAAAATCATAGATGGTAGTCCAACCCAAAATTCTAAGATATAAATGCCTTGTTGTGGAAAAAATTGCACAAGTGCACTCTTCCACTTGGTAAGGGGCTAATCCTTGTAGGTTGTTGCAAGGCCTCAATCCTTGGAGCCCCTTTTGATGTGGTTTGGTATTCCTCCAAGTGATCCTACAAGAGATTGTTAGTGTAGCTCACATACAAACATGGAAATATTGATAAAAACAAAATGAAAGAGATGGGGGGAGAATGCAAACTTCAATAAAAACCAACTGATATGCTAAACCACTCCTTTATTTCCCAATGGAATAAATGTACAACACCTAGGAGGTGAAGGCTTCGAGGGAATCCAAGAATCTCCCTTAGGGAGGCCTTTCTTGTCCAAACTAAATTCTAAGTAGATGGAATAACAATGGAGAGAAACACTCGCCCCTCGATGGTAGGTGGCAAGCAAGCTTGAGAATGCTCACAATGGTAGGAAATGGTGGGTTATGAGGAAGTTCCAACTCAAATACAATAGCATAACCTTGCTCTAATTTATGTCTACAAAATTCATGCCAATGTATTTCTTTTATAGGCCAAGAGGTGGCCAACAAACAACTAGATCCAAATGTGAACTCTCCCCCCTAATGAACTAGTTCCAAGGTACACTAGGGGGTTTGATTAATTCCACCAAGTGTGTGAGGGTCCGAATTCGGAACCTTGGGGAGGATTGAGCCTTTAATGTGCCACTGAGAGTGAGTGGTCCCATTGTTTTGACAGCAGCTCGACTATTGAAGGAAAAGCCGTGCGGGTGTAGCGTAGACATTGTTCAGATAACTTGGGCTATAACGCGGGTCAACTGTGTAATACCCGCGCTACCCTTTGTTTTGATTGTTTCTTGGCACTTATGGACTCATGCTGTGTTTTGGATCTATTGAGGATGCCTGTGGTGATATGCATTATTTATGTTGATGATGCTTTGCTGGATGAATCATTGAAATGTCGCATGTGTGCGATTTTTAGGCGTTAACAGATGCTCCCTGATGTACGAGGTTCAGAGGGTATTGTAGAGCCGATAATGCATCATGTTTTCTTGTCTTTTCTCTCATGTTCTGTAGGACGAAGCATATGTGGACAAAATAAGGTTTTCCATGGGGGAAAGTTGTTGGTGAAAACCATTGGAGCTATAATAAAAAATACTTTTTATACAAACGAGGTGGGCATACCCATGCTCGTGAAATGCTGTCAAAGTGACTACAATGAGAGAGGACCAATGGTGTCGACTCTACTATATTGCTAGGACACGAATGAAGGCGACTTCAATCCATGTTTGAGTAAGTGTCCCAGGAACTGCTATGGAATTTTGAAGAAGTGGAACTGCTAGTGACCATGATAATTCCACTGTGGTGGGTGACCAAACTGGTATGTAAATATGCTTGAGAGCTTTACTATACCAAAGAGACTGCTACCATGATTTCCAAATGTGAACACTGCTACCTTCAAAAGCACGTTTCCCCCTGATGCGATGATGTGTTGATGTCGAGCGTAGGGGAAACCACTTAGTTAGGGAGCACTAATGACTCTCCCTAATAAGTTCAAGGTGATCCCTTATAGTGATTGAAAGGGACCCCAAGGTACAAATGCAACTACTGCAACTCTCGGGATGTTGTGTTTTTGATGTCAACGAGAGCTGAAGCACATGATAAGATGAGGGTCCTATCTTGAGAACCGAGATCATATTGTAATCAACTGATGGGCGGACAGACCTGACACAAAATTGGTTGATAAGTATGGGGATCATAACTTCTTTTGATCGATGTAAACATGGGGAGCAGGGATGACAAATTTTCTTTCGGGACGACACAGATTGAAACTGGTGGAAACAAACTACAAGTGGAAGGGATTTGATGGAGACGCAAAACAAATGGTAATGGTAAATGGAAAAAAAAATATTGTTAAACATATGGAGACTCAAATACATCGATCAAAGGAGACCATGGGTTGCTTCCAAACTAATATGGTGTTCCCGCAATGTGAGGTGTTGAGGGAACTGCTTGTACATAAAGAATGTTGGTGGGTTCCCCATAGTTTTGAATGTGTTGGGAGACCGATTTGATGATGGGCGGAGTCCCCACAGTTTTAAGGGTATCGAGGGACACTTTCCAATGATGAAGTGAGGGATAATTTGTAGATGCAAAGATGAGTGCCCCATGAAACGATGTTATGCAGTATATACTCGTGGGATAACTTAATAGAACTGGTTGTGTCAGAGGGTGGGGGCCCCATAGGTGTCTTTGCGGGGGTGATGATACGAGGGGCATTACGAAGGGTAAAGTTCTCATAGAGGTATGAGGGGGATTTGTGAATCATTCTCATAACATGTGGCGAGGGATTTGACGAATGTCTACTTGGTGGAGTAAATGCCTAAATGCAAAAATGATACTCGAAGAGGGGTTTTTCCAAGTTGGGTCAAATGCCTTGGACTTGTGGGGGGTTGACATCATGGGTGCCAATTGATGATGGGGATGGAAATGGTGCACACACCTATTGCGGAACATGCTATTCACAGGAATGATGTTGAGGGCACATCAAGGCCATGAATGAGGACCCTATGGTTATCAGTAGGAATACTAGGATTTTCATTACAAACGGAGGGTAAATAGAGTCTATATTCTAGTTTTGGAATGATACCTGCGGTAGGGTGCGTGCCCCTTGTTGTTCGAGCTTTGGAGTCTTATTCATATAATGGAAAAACAAGAGGCTCCATATTGTCCTGATCATGGTCTTGCACATGCAGCGCACATACCCAAGTGGAGTAAAAGACATAACCAAGGTATTGACAATGTAAAATTCATATAACCAAATCAGTGCATACCTGTGGGGTATTTGGATAGAAAAATAGTGGCCCAGTGACATTGGTGGAAATCTAGATTGGTTGGTTCCATGTTGAAGAGTTCGAAGCGGTGGTTATCGTGGTGCAAACGGTTTTGGAAACGGAGTTATTGTTTGTTCGTGGCATCAGTTGGAAGTTTGGGTCAAATGAGAATAAAATAGGGGTGGGGCCCACTTTTCGAAATCATTTGTACTTTGTGCCACCGACCTCCGAAAGTGCCTTTTGAGCGATTTTCGGAGATCCGGTGCACCGTTCGTCGAGCCGTGAGTTCCAGCTATGCCTCATCCTTGTACTCTTTACTTTCATTTGGGTAGACTTAGGTTTAAGGGTCTCCTGGGTTTAGGGTTTATGTGATGTATGTATGTGATGTATGTGTATTTTGCTTTATGTTGCCTATGTGTTGATGTGATGCATATGTAGTAGTTGAGACTAGCATATTTGTTTTGGGCATGTGTTATCGACTGTAGGACTTGTGATGATGAGATACATGTATGTGTAGTCATAGGTGAAACACATGGACATATTTATGTATGATTGATATGCAGGGTTATGCAGCCAGGTGATGTACTAGGTTCCAATTCAATACCTCATTGGTGACGTATTTGGTGAATGCATTGGTGTTTCTTAGTATATGTGTGAAAGTTATGGTTTCAAACTGTCGAATAAGAAGGCGCACACACATAAACTTTCGAAAGAGGAGCGAGTTACGAACACATAATACATTATTCAACTGCGATACGACAAGTTGGGAGTCGAGGTGCACTTGTAGATGGTGAATTCCTAGGTGTAGGGCATCGCTTAATAGAACTATTACGACATCATATTCTACTTGGTTGTTTGTTAGTTCCCCCAAGCACACTCTGCTGGTGTGGTGGAGTGCCTAGGAGGGGGAATATGTAACCCAAGCAGTGGATGCTAGATATTTGGACCATCGACTAGCACTGTCCGCATATCCTATGTAGATGTCTGTATGGGAGACCATCTGCATTTGAATAAGAGAGGTTGTTTACTTTCTAATTCGAGATAGTGTGAAATGGAAGTAAATTTTTTGACACAAAATAAGAATATCAACGGTTGGTTTTGGATGTCTTGTTTGTGCTAAGGGGGCACAAACCCCATTTTGATTTCTTAGTTTTTTGGGAATGCTTGCAGGTGGTCTGCGTCTCCGTCACAGGACAAGGAATCACTGCAAGTGAGGACACCGAATAAAGGAGATTCAACATCGATGGTATCTAGTAAGGTTGGTATTACTTCCTCGGTTGGTGACCTTTGCAGGGTTATACGAAGGGGTTGTAATTGACCTTGCATTATCATTAGTTCAAGATGAGTTTGTTGTTTGACGCGCAAAATGGGGCATTGAAAGGAGTAATGGGTGGTCTCTCCACAAGATCGACAAGGTATCGGTACGTGTGGACGGAAGTGTTATTGGTTTTCTTGAGTGATGATTTGCTCCATTATGCATGCGATGGCACTAGGAGGGAGAATATGGGCAGAGTGCCCACATGAGGATCATTCATTGTGTGATTATGTCGTCATAAGTTTAGATGGGTCTTGTGGCGTTATAGGATCTACCACATTTTTTTTCAGTTGGTGCAACTTCTGTGGGAGGGGTGACGAATGGTGTTGCTGATGTGGTGATCACATTAATCGATGCTACTTCCTAGTGTAACAAGGGGGGTTCCTCAATTGTTACTTGAGTGAGACGAACTATTTCTAGTGACTCTCAGTATCGAGGGAGTTCAGGGAAATGGTGTGTATAGTTCCCATGCTGAGCACATATGGAGCATGTGTGATTCGTACGCAATGTTTTGGGATTAGATGTGGATGAGGGAGGTGTGCCCCCTTTCACCATTGGTGGAGTGTGGGTGATGCTAATGGGGGTGTTTAGCAAATTCCTTAGCTCCGGTAGGGTAGGACATATAAGTTGGTTGCATGGTCTTTCTTCCCACAAAGAGAACACAACGGTGTGACCGTTTGATTGGGAGTATTGATCATTACGAGGGATTTTAACTCCTGATAGTTTATGCCCCTTGCTTTAGGATTCACGATTTTTACTGAATTAGATGGTGGGTTAGGTAATAGGGTACTTTTCAAATTTGGTTGTTTGGTGCCCCCATTGGTGGTCTTAATGACGACCGATTGTGGTGTAGTTGTGGATGTCATAGGTTGGGTTTTCGTAACTGAATGTGTTACGAGCCTTGCATCCCTACTAGCCTAAACAAGTACAAACTCATAATGGGTGATTTGTTTAGAAGCCCTCTCTGGGTAGGGTGGTGTGAGTTACCATACCAGTATCCCCAGAGTTATCTCTGGTAGAGTTAACTAAGCCATAATTGACATCCCTTGTACACCCGTGGGAGGATACAAGCATGGGATTTGAAAAATCAGTGGTACTAATGGACTCAACGTTTGTTCAATGCCATGACTCAGTGGTGGTGTTGATGACGGTGTTGAGGTGGAAGCGGCTCCATTTTCAGCGGTGAAAATTGTGCACAATAGGCCATCAGTTGATGTAGGGATATTTGGTGGTAGTCCCGAATATACTCCTAACAAATTGGAGTCTTTGTACATACCAGGGGCAATGTCAACATACATTTGATCATCGCCCAATACAGTTTGTAGGACATTGTCGAGGTTGCTTGTGGTATTCGGGTCATAGTAGTTGAGTTGGTCTATGGTAACTACATTCCTGTTTAAGGAAAACATCATGATAAAAAATACTGAGGAGGCGATTGCCTTCATGGCGTACATATAGCTACACCCCAATAGGATGTTGTAGTCGAGTTCTACATCGACTACTTTGATATTGATCATAACCATCTTTCCCCCCAGCTCTATGGGGACATTTTGGTACAATCATCTCGGTTGGGATGGTCTTCCATCATATGCGCGAAGAGCAATAGAAAAGGGCACCAGCTCAAGAGATCCTAAATGTTTCCAGAATTTTACATACCTAATGCAAGTGGATGCGCCTTCATCGATGATGCAACGGTGGATCATGACGTTTTTTACCGTGATTGGTACTTGAAATTAGGTAGATTTAAACTAGCCATGAATGGTAAGGTAGGGACAATTGGTCTTGCCATTGTATGTGGGATGTTATTTCCACGAGGGGGAGACCCAGGTGGTGTTGTAAACAATGATTGACCTCCTATGAGAGGGGATGGGTTAAATGGAACTAAGAGATCTCCAAGGAGGGAAGCAAGCGGGGTACCTCCTCCAATGGGAGAAGAAGTGGTGTAATTAATAGTTTCTCCGAGAGGAGAAAATGTACCTAGCAAATCTTGGCTTCAAATATATTATCCTATCAATGTAGCTTGGTAACGGACCTGGCTAGGGTACCTTCCTTGTGATCCATGGTGAGAAGGTGTAGTAACACCCCTCAAGAGAGGGGATAGGCCTTGTAGTCTACGAAACCATCTTAGGATGTTGTTTTGTTCCTCAATGGTGAAGGCTTTGTGTCAAATGAGAGTGATAGTGGAATTAAAACACAATTGAACAAATGCAAAAATATGCAAACCACAATAGATGCAAAATGGTGCAATAAGTGAGTGATATGTGCAATGTAGGTTTTAGTGCATGAGTTCCAAAATGTAGGTTCTTTTTATTACAAGTTTAGTGAACTTGTAGTTAAAAAGAAAATAAATGTAAATACCCTAAAATACCTAACGTCCTTCCTCTCAAATGTAACTGGGACTCCCAAAAGCACAATTAATGGTGATAATGGTATCCACTCACCAATCGAATAGTGGAGGTAACAAATAGCTATTTCTACCAAAGATGGGGCCAATGATCCAATAAAGAAAACTTGGAAACACCTCCCAAAGGCAGTATCTAACTTCAGGAGTCAACTGCACTCACAATTGATCCTTGGTGATATCCTAAGTTGGGCCACTAAGATACCTTGTGTCAAGTGTGGATCAGTGGTTCGACTTGCACGGTATAGTATTGTCTCCCTAGAACAAGCTGAGTGGCTTGTAGGGAAGAGCATGCCAGCTATACCTCGTTGTTCACCTCCTTGGTCACAACGCACTTTTGATCCGGGTTTTCTTTTAACACTTGCTTATAGTAGGATTTTGTATGTACCCTATAAGACAACAATGCTATGTTTCAAAATATCACTAATGAAACTAGATTGGTGGGCATTAATGGATGCCTAGCCCAATCAATCCTACCTAACTAAAGTATTGTTTTGTGTCCTCCTGTGGAGGATTATAGTTGGTTAAGACAATTACAATGTTGATTTTAAGGGGTTTGAATGCTTCACTTATTGAGTGTAAGAGGGGTATTTCACAATCCCTACCTTTCTAATTCACCAAGCTCACATGAAGTGCGAGGTGAAGAGCATACTAGGATTGGAAGAGTCTGTATGCCTCTTAATCTGTGCTAATGGTGCAAACACATGTGATGAAAGCAAAAAAATGATTTTATTGACAAATTAACTAAAAGAGTATATCAAGTAATGCGTACTTTTAACTCTAAGAGATGCTCATGACGCTTTGAAAAATAAAATATTCTAACTAATAGACAAGTGTGCAATGGAGGTATTTCACACTTCTCACCTTTTTTTAATTCACCAAGCTCACATGAAGTGCGAGGTGGAGAGCATACTTCGGGCGACAAGTGTTTTTAAGTCCTGGGTTGTGTGCAAAAACGCAAATGTTGAGGAATCATATTAATTTATAGTTATATATATATATATATATATATATATATATATATATATATATATATATATATGTCGTTGTAAATGATTAAATTAAATTTGACCGCACATGTGATTTTTTACCAGCATAGATCCATTTTAAACCCGGATCTAATAAGCATTGAGAGAGATCCAATTTCTGGAGGTGTATTTTTTTATCTTAATTTTTTTTACACATAAATAAAAAATTTAAATATCAAGAAATTGTATTTATCTTGGTGCTTAATAGATGGGTTTAAGATGGATCTATGATGGTTTTAATTTTTTTATATTATGAGCCAACATAAAAAAATTTAATTACTTTTTATTTTTGATAAGTTATGAGCTGACATGAATTTTGTAACGTGACAAACATGACAACATCTCCCCCATACTGGATTGTAAGCACCTCGCTACTCCTGGTGCAATAATATTTTATCATTTTTTAAAAAGGACATGTGTCATCTTCAATATGAGCACATATGGAGTTACACATCCCCCTACTAGGATGTAGAATACACCTCTTCAGCACAAAAACTAAAGATGGAATTTGACTAGTTTAACCCCTGAGAAAGGGAGGTTTCTGAGACCCTATGCAATTCTCAACAGCTTAGATTCACTCGGGTGAAACTCACACAGCAAAAGGATTCCATTTCATATTGTCATGTAGTAACCTCCAGCGGAATTAGGACACTATGATTTAACCCTAATGGATGGACCTAGATTGTAGCCTTACCTCCGGTGCGAGATGTCCTAGTTTTAGCAGCTTTGCTCAGCTTTTAAAGGTTGCAGAAAGGCAGATGAATTGTTTTGGAAACTGTTGTGATGGAGAGCAAAGTTTCGACAACTACCGAGAGCTGAAAGGTCACGGTGTCCCTTGATGTTCTAGTTTCATCAATTAACTTTTTGTATTCTCATGTGCGTCCAAATGAGGGAGGGTGAGCTATAAGTAACCAACACAAACCCTCGCCGAAGTAAAGTGAACAAGAGTTTGAAGCATGGCTCTTGGTAGGTGGGCCATATCATCGTGACCTTGGGTTTTTTTTTTTTATGTTTACATAAGAGAGACCCTTTCCTTTCCATTCTTGAAAATTGAGACCAATATTCATCTTTTGCATAGAAACCCATGATTTGGTGTAACACCAACATAGATCCATCTTAAAAAGGGATCTACCAAGTGTCGAGAGGGATCAAATCTCTCAAGGTACAAAGCCATTTTTACAGTGCAAATGTTGAGGAAGCATTTTGATTTATAGTTTTATATATATGTTGTTGTAAATGATTAAATTTAATTTGAACCCACATCTTATTTTTTATAATATTTTATTATTTTTTAAAAAGGACACTTGTCAACTCCAAGATGAGCATGGACTGAGTTACACATCCCCTAATGGTTTGTAGAATGTGCATATTAGGCGCAACAAGGTTGTACTTCTATGGAACTAGGTTCTGTATGCTTTTAAATTTGAGGATTGGCTGGGAGAAAGATGGTCAAGCGCTTGATATGATCGTCCCAATGAGGATACACAACACCGTTTGTCTGGAAGTTCTGAGATTAATGGAGCTCTTTATGCATGAGTCTGAGGGGCCCAAAGTTGTTTCACTGTGTTATGTCTTCGCACATACAATGCATATCTATGCTCGGTCTCCTTCAAAGATCACCACCCGACCACATGGTAAAGGTCGAACTCAATGTTACACTCTCAGTTGGCATATCACATCTGTCAAGTCGCATCCAATTCAATGCTAACAAATGTACTTTGTATAATGTCTCATATCTATGACAACGAACATCCATGTGGTAAATTCCTCCTTAGAAAACATATTTCCGTCAGTTTTATGCTCAAGGACGACTCATTTAGAGCATAATGAAAATCCTACTGCAATCAATTGCAATATCCTCACAGTTAATTGCACTCTTTAGCCTCTGTGCAGGCATTGTTCCAAATCCTAATATATTTGTGTTGCGTGTTCGCTACGAGGCGATTGTTGGAGTGTTCACTGCATGCTAAGTATGGAAACATGAAGGATGGTGACTTCATTTCCTTTCCGTATTTAGGGTTTGTGCAGACTACTCGCCACTTTTGAAATTGTGACCTTTATTGAGATAACTCATGTTCTTAACCATTGGACTCATTCAAATTCTCTTTGGATCATGTTGAAATTTGGGAATGGATAAAGAAACTAATAAGAAATATTTTTTTTTTTAATATTTTACTTAAAGGCAAAAGGGAATTTTGAGAATAAAATGAGAGATAAGGTAAGGGATTTTTTTTATAATAAATGGGGAATTAGTTGCATGAATAAGGGAAAAGGGGATTAAATAAAGGTGAAAGGGTAAAATGTCATTTAAAGAATGATTGTGAAGGCTAATGGGACTTAGGAGAAGGGTAGATGAACCTTAGGGAAAGAGGAAGGGAAATAAGCCAAGGGTTTTTTAATTTTTCTTTTATGACCATGGAAGTAATGGAAGTGGTAAACGCATAGCCATGTTATAAGAATACTTTTCTTAATGGTCAAGAATGATTTAAAAGGACACTTTATTTAATGAGAAATGATTAATTTCACCAAAGGGAAGAGGAGATTTATTCCTTTTTAAAACAAGGACATTGGCGGTTTCATACGTTGGGAGGACTAGGAGAGAGCTTTTAACTTTCTGGATGTAGACGAGAGGAGAACAATGACCAATGGATGCATTTGGAAAATTAATGTAGGACACAAAATTGATGATTTTTAGCTATCATGGCGCAAAGATGTGTACTTGCTGAAACTTTGACTAACTGTCGAAATGATCAAACAAAATCGGAATTCGGAAAACAAGATATGATCGAGATCAATACGATGAGCCGAATATGATGGTATAATAATCCATACACGACAATGCTCATAGTGATAAATGACTAAAACCCATGACACGACTCAACAGGGCACACAATGACACATGAGATGAAACTTGATGAATCTACTGAAGGGGTCATATAAATATGAAATCAGTGAAACAAGATATGGAGACGATCAATACTTCGACCTGGATAATATGGTGCAGACGAAATTATCATGAGAAAAAGTTCAATAGGTTCATCTTTGGCGTTATGTTCCGACACTTTAGAACATGTCGATGTTGAGCATCAACAATTTCCATGAAAATAGAATAAAAACATAAATGATTTAACCAATCATTAGACTAAACTATATGGACATACCAACATTTATCAATAGTACATACACATGGCATGCAATACATTTGTATCACCATCAACCATAAACTTAGCCCCTAGTTTGATTCATAGTATAAAATGAGAGATAGCACCAATGCAAAGATTGAGCTCTACTCAAATGGTAGAACAATTAAAAGGAAATATGCACAAAACAAAGTCAACAATATATAAAGAATCATTATATTATGTTAATATGAAGTCCAATGCATTGTTTCCTAAATCATTTTATCTATTCGAGATCATTGGATCACATAACCTATATTACATTTATAAGGGAAAATATGATGTATAGAAAAAACTCTAAACCACAAACCAAAATGACAATATGAAGGGCTTGCAATAATAAAATCAAGAGGTGTACCATAGTTTTTTAAATATATACAACACTCTTTCTGTAAAGAAAGGGAACAATAATTTAATGCAATGTTGACTTAATGTTGTATATTTTTTTCAGAGTGTAATGGATCACAAGATCCATTTGATTCATACAGAATAAAAAACTTTCTAGAGAGAACAGAAGACAACATTTGCAAAATTTTAATTGCAAATAAGAAACATGATATTATAAGTTCAATAAACGAATGAGCATGGATGTCGACATTGAACCAAAATGAACATGTCTTTACTAAATCCTTGATATAAAGGTAAGATAACTTACTACAATTGCACTTCAAACAATATGACATTCCAAAGTTCGTATAACATCATAAGTTTCAAATATAAAATATATACAAAAATATTGTTGCATATATCCAAAAATGTATCAAAAAATAAAATTATATATCCATAAATTTTCTCTCGATAAAATTTGAAATAATATCAACATGACCATATGCAAATCCCTAGTTTTGAAACATCAAATAAAATGAAATAATGTTAGGTCAACAAGCACACATTTCACTTAGAAGGACATTGCTCTTAGTGGACACAAATTCATTCTCTCTCTCTCTCCAAATATTTGAGGGAAGACGAGGATCCCGTGAGGGATTCCCTCAAATATTTGGATGGAAGGTGACTCAACTACCACGCACACACACATACTCTCTCTCTCTCTCTATAGTATATATTTCCCCAAATAAAACCTCATGGGATCCTCATCTTCCCTCAAATACTTGGATGGAAGGCGACTTAGCGATCACACACACACCAGAGAGAGAGAGAGAGAGAGAGAGTATTGCATGCCATTAGTAGATAGTAGCATACATGAGGGGGGATATTAGACACATTTCAAGCAAAATAATTTTGTTGCATATAGGTGGGAACATCCTATTATTGGTGAATATATACAATTCAAAAAAAATATTGTTTAACTGGTTTTCATTACTATGAACATAAACATAAGCAAGTTTCTATTAGAAATATCATCGTGGTTACAATTCATTTGATTGGTTGCAGTGTGAATATGTTTGTTGCTCAGACTTCCCTCCTTCTCTCCTCCCCCTCTGCCAAAAAAAAAGTATCCCACTAGTGGTACTCTATATTACCTCTTCCACATGCCTTCCTAAAATAAATGCCCATTACTAGGTAAGATACAGCCAAAATCTTTGTGCCTTGGAATTGTTTCTACAACATAAATACCCCTCTCATTGTCACACTTAACACGTGAATATGGACTTTTACTATTCCAAATGTTTGCTAAAAAAGTTGAGCCAATAGTAGTATATAAACCACATCATAACCACAATGCCAAGAAGGACAACTTCCATAAGGTCAAAATGCCTTTGGATGCAAGCATGAATATGCCAAGTGCAAGTTGATATTGTGAAGCAAAGTAGGCCTCTCTAGGTAGCATGATGAATATACTCTACCACATAAAAAAGAAATGTTGTTTTATTGCTACATTCAAACAAGAAATATGAAGGGAAGGCACAATTTATCTTAACCATAGAAAGACAAGAGTTTTTTTTCCACATATTGATAGAAGTTCAAAAACAACAAAGGAAAGTAGTATGGAAGATGAAAAAGAAAACATATCATAAACAAAATAATTTACATACAAACTTGGATTGAAATAGATTTTTCGACTATTTGTTGAGAAAATAACATCAGAGGTGAAGGGATTCTTTGCAACACCAAAAAACCTTCCACAAAAGAGAGAAGACTAGATCTATTTTTTCTATGTAGGAATACAAGAGGAAGTCCTCTATTTATAACAACATGAAGAAGCACAACATTTAAGGACAACTATACAATTAGGAAGATAAGGACTACTCTATGTGTTGACAAAGAAAAATTTCATTGTCCAAACAATAGGGTTTCTCTACAATGAGATGTTCCAATTGGACTTCACAATATTTAGAATAGAGAACCCATCAAATTTCTATCATAACAACCGCTACATGTTTTTAAAATTGTTTCTTTTAAAATCTTAAAATAAAAAATGGAAATGCAGTCTAATTCTATATGCAATATGTAGTTTTATTCTTTATGCTTTCCTATAAGCTAATAACTAAGAATTTGAACACACAACCATATATATTTCTGCAATTAATTTTAGAAAATAGTTATTGACTAAATAATGGAAGAAACAAAAATAATCAATTTAATAATCTAGAAAAGCCTACAATTAACATATAGTTATAGTTTTGTGTTATATGCTATAAACAAACAAATGAAAGATAAACATAAACAATAATGCATTCTTAATTAGAGAGTGATCTACACGTTAAATATACATTCTTTTTACAATTCCAATAGAATCTTAGTCTTTCTCTCAATAGCATGACCAATAATTGCTTATCCTCATTTATTGTCCAAATAAGTTTACAAAATTGCACAAGCAAAAGCCATTCACCTTATGCAAGGTTACATTTATAGATTTTCTAAAAGTAGCTACTTCTTGAATGTGTCTCTAGGCATTTGGTTTACAAAACATAATTGTTATTTAACTTTAATAAAGCTTATATTCTCCGTTCAACTTTATCTTGAAAACAGGCACTCCAAACGTCATATGTTGATAGTAATCCAACAGTACATGGAAGGCTCAATTTCTCCAATGCCACTTCATACATGATCAATTCTCTTTACATTGGCTCGAAACTCCTTTGTAAGGTAGCGATGAATAAATTAATTAAATTAATCTCTTTTTACATGGAGTTGATATATATTATTTTAGCCTTGATATATATTATTTTAGCCTGGACTTGGTCACATTTGAAGTTAATGTTTCTATAACTACCTTTTCCAACTCTATATTATTCTCCAAGTCATCCCTACACTACTATGTTGTTCTAGGTGCACTTGACTCACTAAGAGAAGAAAGGTGACATGGTTGAATCACTCTTTCAAATACTCAAATAGGTGATGGCATTTGTTGAAGGTACCTTCAATGTTATTATCCAATTTCATGCAAGTTGATTTCTAGTTTTCCAAGGTGACAATCAAAATCCTTTTATCTCATTCTTAAGAGATCTACAAAAGCTTCTATTTCTTTATATTTCCATTTACTCGGTTTGTTTAGACTTATTTATACTCTTTATTGAAATGTTGTGTGTTTAATTTCTTTGAGAATGTCAATAATTGTGAAGAAAACATTTGTATATCCTATAGTCTTTTGAAAACTAAGGTCTAATATATATTCAACTCATATTGTACTTCCATTAAACGTGATTTATACTCAATGAAGTTGGTTGTTTTTTCTTGCTTTGTAGTACTCAACATGATGTTCTAAAGTTTCTATTATTTTCCTAGTTTCTTCTAATTCTTTCACCATTCTAATCACATTGGAATTGGTTGCTTGAAAATAAGCAACTCATATTGAGACTATTGCTACGAGGTTTGAGTCTTTTCCTTTAATAATAAGGGTTTATTCAGTAACAATTAATTCCTCGGCTTTTAAATCTTCATTTTATTATGGGTTTTCCTGATTACTTGCTTCTTTTTCCTATAAAAAACAATGAATCGAGAATGGCCACTTGTTCCATGTTCACCTGTGATGTATTTCCTATGCTTATTCCTAGTAAAGGAATATGGTTTCCAACCACCAGCTACATTGCAGGTAAGTCAGTTCCTCATGGTGGATTTGATTCCTATGGATCTATTGTCTCTCCACCTATTTGTTAGGTTGAATGCTCCTTATCTTCTTCTCTTCTTCATCCTTGGATTTGGCCTCATCCTTTTCCTGTTGGCCTCATCCTTTTCCTGTTGGTCTCTTCTTTGCTTCTCTAAGTTCTAATTCTTGTTTAAATTTTCCAACATCTCTCCATTTGATTTGGCTCTCCTATAAATATTTTCTTCTAGATAGGTTTCATGTTGATAAGGCCAAGTATACCTAAGCACTGAGAAGCAGTTTGCAACTACAATGAGAGGGTCATGTCTTTTGAATATTTCCTCTCCAAAGTGATAAGGTGCCAAATATTCTTCCCCTTCTTTAGTTGATTTAACATCACATATGTTATATGATCCTATCAACAATGGCAAGGAAGGCCATGGTGCTTCCTTATCCCTCAATAAAGAAGCTCCAAGTCAGTGCAAATATGTTTGGTAGGAAATATACTAAATTAAAAGCTTATCTAGGTTAAATTAGGTAGGAAATGAGGAGGTATGGAAACCCCGTGCACTCTGAGATATGTATAGGCCTCCATCACGTACCAATCCCTTAGGGTGATCACTATCTATATTTCTTCTTTCTTTGTGATGCAATGGGATGGCTTGAAACAAATTAGAGTGTAGAGAAGAGTTATGAAGTCATCGTAGATGCATGTGTATCCACTCATGTACTTGTGTTCCCATGGTATTTGGAAATATACGTGTATTTCCTTGTTGTCTAATTTTCATTGCCATCCTAATACTATAAAATCATTTGTTGCACATATGATGTCCAACAAAAAGGATTACACAAATAATTTGGATGAATTCCCAGTAAGATATTTTTCCTTGAGATGGTACCTCTCATAGTTGTAGACAAGACGCTTCACCAATTAAATATCTTGGCAACATTTACTACTTGATAAATCAATGGGATCCATGATTCTTTGGATTGAGTTGTATATTTATCCCCGTACAATCTTCTTAGCAATACTACTACGTATCCAAATGAGAGTTTGAGGCAAGTAGCTGGATAGATACCTTTTTGACAAGATATAAACACCTTTTCCTTTACCCACCAAATTTTTATATTGTCATGATAATTCTTATCTATGGAAAATTGTGTTACCCACTAATCTGTGGTATGAGAGCACCACAATAAATGTGAAAAGTTTTTCACTTCAACGAAATGCTAATGTGAAGGGAAAGCACATATACAAACCAAGGTGAATTTCCATCTAGATGGAAATGGTGGATGATCATTGCATGTGGTTTCCACAACCACATTATCTAACCATTAGTCAAATTATTCTCTCTTTCATGTAGTGTACAGAAAATGCAGTTGCCAAGAAGTCACTATGTACTTAATGTATCCCATATCCAAAGTCCTATCTACCTTGCATGTATCTATAAATGTGAAATTTCTTCCCTCAACCACATGGAGACATAGGCTATATTCTTTGCTAAAAGATGTCATTTCACACACAATAACATTCCTTAAGACCTATGGCTGTTAGGTATCCAAAATTTAAATACACCATAATAAGTCCATGTGGGAGGAACCAGAAGGGCTTAAAAAGGAGCTTCTCCAGTCCTCTTATGATGAGGATAGGAAAATGTGTACAACAAAATTATGGGTGTATTATTTTCACTTACTTAACAATGCCAAAATTCATGCACAACTCCATTGGATCAAAAAAAGTGACTAACCCACCAAAGATGTATTCAAATCTCTATCTTCAAAGGATGTAAGTGAGTTCATTCTTGCTCTCAAAATGGGCCATGATTGTATCACCAATTCTGAATCCCTTAAGTTTGATTTTGTTGAGCAATATAGAATGGTGTTTCTTTCCCAAAACCATATTGATAAAAGACGATAATCTATTTAGAAGTGCCTTGGTCTTACTCCCTTTAGAATATCATAAAATCAATAACTAACATGTGATGTTCCATTCTCAATTGATGGTATTAAATCCACCCTACATGAGATTGAAGATGGCGAGGCACCTAGGTTGGATGGATTTCCATGTGAATATTACAAAACCTAGGCATTTTTTAGGCCACACCTACTCAAATTATACTGGAAATATCTTGCCTCTCAATCCTTGGGATAATGTTATGTTGGGGTCTCATCATAAAATTCATCCCCAAGGCTCATGACAACTCAAGCTCATTACCAACTAGAGACCCATTACCCTGATTAACTTGTCATAAAAAAATATGGCCAGGGCATTGTATCTAGGGGTCAACCATATGTTGTCAAAGATTATTTGGCCTAAGCAAATAGTCTTCATCAAAGGGAATTACATTATGGACATCATTGTTGTATGGGAGGGTGTGGAGTGGACTAGATCCTCTTGTCTCAAAGTCTTATTTATTAAAATTGAATTCGAGAAATTTTGTAATAGGGTCGAGTGGATTTTTATTTTTGGCATGTTGAAATCATCAGGGTTTGGACATTACTTTATTCATAGTGTGGAAACCCTTTTTTTATGCCTTTGCTTGTTTCTCTGTAAATTTTGACGAACATGAAAGCATGTTATATTCTAGCATGTAGGGATTCCCATTGTTCCCAACCATATATGTGTTGGCCTTTGAATCCTTCGGATATACTTCAACTAAAAATTCAATATGGATATGGTGCCAAGAATTCATCTCCCAAAAGCTGATGCTGACTAGTTAGTTGGTGGGCATTTTTTAATGATTAAATACATTTTTATTGGCCTTGGGCTTGAATATTTGATGGGTCAAGATGCAATAATATTGTCAAATATAGACGCCATTTCCTCACTACTCTAACAAAATCATACTTAGATTCAACAAGGGAAAATATTCAAGTTCTTAGACATTTGTTGTCACGTCCCCATCCATCAATCCGACCATCAGAGGGGACATGAACAACTTATGGGGGTTCTAAAATTTCACCCCACAACCATATTACGAAATTCATAAGCATTTAAATGCGTGTGTAGATTCATAATAAAATACACAATGTAAAATAAATTCATTCCACACACACAAACAACATACATATACTAGCATACTCATCACAAGCATAATGAGAATAATAATAATAATAATTCATGCATATTCAACACAACAGTAATTTAACAAGGAGACACTTATCTTTTAATTGAAGTTGTCCAAGCAACTAGCTATGGAAGAGCAACGTTCCACCCAGCCATAGGCACTTTGTCCAACACTTTATCTCTTTGTTGAGAGGCCACCCTTGAGTTGGGCTATGTATCCACTAAGGAGGAACTACACGGGCTCACTCACTTCCATAGGAACATTCTCTCATGCTAAGAAAACACGCAGTTGGGTTTATCAAGCATACAGACAAACAATGATATGAATGCTAAGCCATTGAGCTCAACCACAGAGCTACAAGCATCTCAATTGGCTTCAACCAACCTTGGAACCCACATTATCTACTGCACCCAACACAACGAAGGTCCCCTTCTCTACTACAGAGTCCCTTAGGCGCCCCTTCCCTCCAATGCTATTCAAGGTGGGCATAGAAAGTTCCAAGCTGCTATAAATTCAGATATTTCTACCTACACTGGGTTTATCAAGCCATTCCATCCTATGATCCCTCTCAGACTTCAATTGTCTCTTGGATTCTCTGCTTTTTGGCCACATTAATTTGCAGCCACGAAATTCAATTTCCAGGCTTCCAAATATGGGTTCTCCCACGGATTTTTGGGCTTTTGACACTCTCAAATTCGTCCCAGGTTTCGGGTCTATGGATCCCCCACTGGATTTCACACCCCACACAAATTTCTAGGTGTTTTTAACACTCTAAAACATGGCTTATTCTCTGGTTACAATTTCCGTTATTCTCACTACTGGGAATGCATAGCATGCTTAAAATTGGAGTCTGATTTCCCAATAATGAAATTGGAATTAAGGGAAATGAATCCCCATGAGAGAAATTGTCTTTTGGGTACCGAAAACTGATCCCATACTCAGCCATATGAATTTTTGGGTTGTGCCCATGCTCCATTAAATCCATGAGCTGATTTTTCAGTTGCCTTCTTACAACAAAAATAAAGATCAGTAAGGATGTCCACTTAAGTAGTTGCTTACCATTTATGGCCCATGAGTTCTTAGGATGACACTTGGAAACAAAGGATTTGATACCACGACCCCTCTCCTCTCCATAGTGGATAAACACAACCCCCTCATTTTTAGTTGCGTCCATAGCCATCTCTTGGAATTTTTATTTTCATTATAAATATTTACATGGCTTTACAGTTTTCCATGGCTGACTAGCACATGTCCACAAAAAATAAGGTATTTCCTTTATAAGTTGAGCATTCACTAGCGGGGCCTTGGCCTTAAGCTCCACACTAGGAATCATACACCGCATGTGTACAATATTTATATATCAAGCCAATAACTCCAAGGGTCAAAATGGGGGTATTACATCTGTTTTGCGTTTGGCATCTCCTCCAAGGACCTATAGAAGGTTGTAGTCCAATGGGTTGTAGTTAAAATCAAGAAATGGATTAACAAGCCACTAGCACTAGCTACCAAATTCCAAACGTGCATAAATATGAAAAATATGGTATTTAGGCACTATTTTGAAAATTGAATGCTTTGTAAATTTGTTGATCAATTTATTAACATATATACTTGTATATATACCTAGTACTTCACACTAATATAATCTTATTGTTGTATCAATTGGTGAACCGATGAACCCTCTACATTCTTAATTATTTTCTTACTTATTGAAGCAATCAATGACACACTCGACACAACAAAGAGGCCTCTCCAATTGGGTTATTGTGCTAAACTACTTTTGGATTCTCAGTCACAACCTCAAAATTGGCAATGTGGATAGCCTATTCAAACAAAGTGATATGTTTCTCTTCCCCTACATTATTATGTAATAATGTATATTTTAAGACAAATTAGATATAAAATCATTAAATTATCAAAAATCTATTAAAACATGACTAAGTTGAAAAAATCTACATAATATATTACAATGACATTATATTTTTAAACGTCAAAGAAACTAGAGTTAGAAAAAAATTGCGTAACATGCATAAGCCAATCCATGAACCATCATGACATTATAGTTGAGAATACATTTGCACATGGGTATATTGAATGCTTGAGGTGGTGACAAACTCTATTATAAATGCTGTAGTGTTTTTTTTTAAAGTAAGAGTACTTTAAATTTAAAAAAAAAAAAATTTCTTAAAAAATACTTGTAATACTTGTAAACCTGTATTGACCAATCAATGAATCAAATCATGAGTTGAACCATTAAGTGAAATCACCACAATAATCTATTTAATAAACCTAACCTACGTAGACCTATCCATCCTAGTTGTGACCCGGATAAACTACAAGAACACAAAAGTTCCATTTGTGATAGTAAACCTAACCTATGTAGACCTATCCATCCTAGTTGTGACCTGGATAAACTTAAAAAAACACAAAAGTTTCATTTGTGATAGTAAACCTAACCTATGTAAACCTATCCATCCTAGTTGTGCCCTGGATAAATTACAAGAACACAAAAGTTCCATTTGTGACACACTATCAAATAGGGGATTAGAGGTTGAGTACGTGATGTTGAAACCTCTACATCTTGCTCACTAATTTATTAAAATGGCTCACTAATTTATTAAAATAAAATAAAAAATAGCATAGAATCTTTTAAAACATGGATGGGTAATCTTCCATAAATTAAAGAAAAATGAACAAGCCCGTTTTCATATTTTCTATGAAAACAATATTTATTAATTTCTTAGTATGTCCCTATGGCCTAACTAAACTTGGATGGAAAAGTTCATGTTAAACCGTATTATGTCATATAACTTCAAAACATTGATTATAAGGTGATAAGACTTATTTCAGAATTATTTAACCCATAAATGACTCTTAGTAGAAGATAACCATATCCGAATTACAAAGAATTTCAATTATATCTAAACTTGAGAAAGTAAGGCCTCCAACTGAAGTAAATCTAGATTAAAAAAACCAATTCCTTCACAAAATAAACTAGTGCACATCTTATAATATGTTTATCACATAAGCTAGTAATAAAATTATGCAAAAATCGCCAATATGATCACTTGGAAGGTGAATAATATCATTAGTAATAAATAACAAGCCAGAAGAGTTTAGCCTTGGCTATGCAAATCATTTTTTTAATATACATAGAGCATCTCCATACAAAAAAACAATTTAAAGTAGTGATTTTAAATGAATAATAATTAATTAAAAGTCATTTTCAGTTTAAAAAATAAACAATATTAAAGCTTTACTAATCTTAACACAATTTCATAAAACAATTATGCTTACCTTAAACTTCAATACATGTACATTATTATAATAATACTTTATTTCTTAAAATAATTTTTTTTCCGAAGAAAAAAATCTTTTATTCATAGAAAATAACATAGACTGTCCAAAAAGGACTTACATCACTACTCTGAGAGCTCACATTACAATTCAGCATTGTCTTTTAGATCTCATACAAGATCCTGAAATATATACATGAAAAGTGTTTTGCACACATCAAAAAGACATTTTTCATTTCAAAACTGATATAACATTAACCGCCATTTTGACCCAAACGGCCCTATCATATTCAACAACCATGTTTTCATCTACATACTATTCAACCTCTGAATCGCATATGTCCTTATGGCGCTTGAGACTATAAAGAAGAGGGTCGGATCCTCTGCATCTCCTCCACCAGCGTACCTGGGGCAAGAAGCAACGTTCTCTTTGATAGCACATCTGCTTCATTTAGTTCTTGGTACACATGGTTGAAAGAAATGGAGGCAAACAATCCTATTTGTCTGGTTGTTCATCTTTACCCCACAGTTTTATAATTAGTGATGAGAGGAAGACTGCGGAAGAATTTTTAAAACTCGACAGTTTCGAACCTTTCAAGAAGGTTCAGAAAACCGACATGTTCCATTTAAACAACAAGACAAACACTATTTTTACTTCATCTCCCGTGCTATAAAGAGAGTGAGATTTGCTTCTCCCGAGGATGAACCTGCTTGAAAGGTTCGAAACTGTCGAGTTTTAAAAATTCTTCCGCAGTCTTCCTCTCATCACTAGTCCTATTTGTCTCTTAATTAAAATCAACAGATGTTGTAAATGAGGAGCATTTATTTGTATCATGTTGTTTTCCCAATCAATGACCATGTTATAGTCTCTGGAGACCTGTAAATTGTTGATATTCCAAGCTAATGTTGTATGAAGCATTGACCAAAGGGTCGACAACTCAGCCTTGCTATTGGAGCAGTGGCCTGGACCATAACGAATATTAATCTTCACTTCTTCTTAAATATATAAAATCCCTTCGGAACCTCCTAAAGGTGGGTCACCTTGGCTTGCTCCATCAAAGTAAGCCCATGGAATCCTCTTATCAATACTTGGGTGCACCAGCAGACAAGTTTTTTTCTGCTTCTCTTCTTTTTTATGATCCTTTGTTCACTTCACAATTAAAGCCGTTGTCCACTTCACAATTAAACTTGTCTGCTTCTCTTCTTTTTTATGATCCTTTTTCCACTTCGCAATTAAAGCCGGGGTGACTTCAATGGGGACTCTTCGTATTTTTCTTTATATATATATTGTTATTGTTATTTTTATTAATTTTGAATCAAGATATAAAAATACATTCTATAGTCCACCGCCAAAATGTAACTAACACTGAAACAAACATTTTCAAATAATAATGTTATACTTTTTTCAATAAGAAAAAAGCATTCAACTTGTTATTCATCCAAAGGAGAATCAAATGTAACATTGTTCACAATTTACATCTTTGCATCAAAAACTTCCACCAAGACAGATGTTAGCGCTTAAATTTCGCACACATGCGACATTTTAGTTAATATTGCAGTAAGGCGTCATCAACATATAGCATGCAGCTCACCGAAGACATCCTCATAAGATCCAAAAAACAATATGGTCTTTAGAGTACAAAAGGCGTGAATTTTGGGCTACTTGCACTACTTTTTCTTCAAAATTCATGCTACTCACGCAGGATTTATAATTGTGTACCCACGCTAAACTCGCGCAACTTTTCTTCAGAAAAGTCGCGCTACTCATGTGGCTTTTCCTTCGAAAGTCACGCTATTGAAAAAACAATGGAATCTCAACTACCCACGGCACATTGAAGGCTTATCAAAGCTCCATCACCTCAAAAAATTTGAATTTGGCTCCTTATATACTTGGGATCATTGAATGGCCCCCTTTGTGTACTTTCGAGCTAGCTCATGGAGTCTATGAGTTCACACTTGGATCTAGATGTTTCTTAGCCACCTCTTGGCCTATAAAAGGAAGCCATGGGCATGCATCTAAGTAGAGAAAAATATAGCAAGGTTATGCTGTTGGAATTGTGTTGGAACTTCTTCCACCTCTTCCCACACCTCTTATCATTCCTCAAGCTCCCTTGCTACCTTCCTTGAAGGGGAAAGTGTAATATCTCATTTTGACCCTTAGGATATATTAGCTTTTAATGTAAATACTGTATGCATGTGATGTATGTTTTCCTAGCGTGGAGCTCAAGGATAAGGCCCCGCTAGTGGATGCTCGAATTTTATTTAAAAGGAAAATATTAGATATTATGTTACCCATGTGCTATTTAGCCATGGAACATTGTAAAAATGATGTAAATAAACATCATGCAATAAAATACCAAAACTGGCTATGGAAGCAACTAATGAGAAGGGGCCATGTGTATCCACTAGGGAGTGGTGAGGGGGTTGTGGGATTGAACCATAGGCTTCCAAATGTCATCTTGTGAACCCATTTGAATTTCCTTGCCGACATTTAATTCTGTTGTAAGGAAGTTGTTGAGGAATTCAGTCCATGGCTAAAATGAAGCATGGGCAACCCAGAAATTCATATGGCAGAGTATGGGCTCTGTTTTCTTGTACCACAAGTCACTCTACCTCATGGGGAGGGGTTCTTCCTCTTCCCATTCCATGGTTGAAGATCCTAGCTTCAGTTTTCATCCATTATGAATTCCCAGCAAAGAGAAAAACCAAAAATCGCAACTTTGCAATTGAAGAGGCATAAAATCCCAGAATTGAGTATTGATAGTGAAATCTAATGGGGGATCCATAGATATGAACCTTGGGGCGAAATTGAGAGTATTAGATACCCCGAAATCCATTGGAAAACCCAGTTTTTATAGCCCAGAAACCCAGTGACGGGATTGAGTTATTTGTTGACAGAATTGTGAGAAATCCAAGTGTGGATGTTTGAACAGAGGATTGGATTTCTTGGTTTTAGCTTGAGATGTCTGTAGCTATGTGGTTGAGCTCACTGGCTTAGAATCCTCCTCCTTTTCCTATTGCATGCTTAATAAACCCAACTGTGTGTTGGCTTAGCATGACTATTTGAATGAAATCGTGGTTGTGAGTGAACCCATCTAGATCCTCCTTAGTGGATACACATCCCAGCTCGGGGTGATCTCTCGGCTAAAAGAATATAGGCTGGACAGAGATCTATGGTTGGGTGGAACGTTGTTCTCACATAGACAGTTGTTTGGACAACTTCATTTCAAGATAAGTATTCTTTGTGGTTTAAATTATATGCATTTTGTGTTATGTTCTGTATGCTTAATTGTGCATGTTAATTGAATGATATGATTATCTTAAGCTAGTTGGCATGAAGCTTGTGCATAGCATGAGAATGCGATTGGTTATTGTATGATTGTTTCATTATTCTTCCTGAAAGAAATAGGTTGATGTATTCCCTTCTGCGTGTGTGTTATTATGGTTATTCCGTTGTGTTTATATTGAGTATGAGTCTGCACTACATTTCAAGATAAGTATTCATGTGGTTTGAGTTATGTTAATCCTGTGCTTTGCAATGTTTTAATTAATGTCTATTGTTTATATGCTGAATGCATGACGATATGGTGTGTGGATAGTGTGTAATCCCGCTATGTTTATCAAGAATGATCTGCATGCATAAGTTTTTAATTATCCATGAATTTTCTTACTAATGAATGGGGTTGAGATTGTCAAATAAGCCCAGTATGTTTGGTCATGTTCCCTACCTTACACCGGATTGATGGAAGGGGATGTGACAAAGTGGTATCAGAGCCCATGTTGCAGCATTGGGGCTGCTTGGGCCGAACTCTGAAGTTACAGGCAAGTAACAGAATGTTTTAGCACAGTATTGATGAAGTTTGGGCGTCATTTTGGAATGGAAAGATGGTAAGATCATATTTCTTAGATGTGGTAGGGGATCACACCATTGCATAGATCTCTCCAACAAATTTCCAACGGTACCAGACTCGCCTCATTTGGCCAAGGGACGAAGGAGTTATGAACCCCAGAAGTTGCAGGGTTGGAGGTGTTCCAGGGTTGTGGATTTCGGATTTCGGGAATGCAAAGTTTTGAAAAAGTGCGTTCCGGTTTCCGCAATCCCGAACCCGCCATTTCGGGTTTCGGGTTTCGGGTTGCGGGAACAAGGATTTCCAAAACTTGCATTTTGGATTTCCACAATTCCGAACCTGCAATTTCGGGTTTCGGGTTGCGGGTTGCGGGATGGTTACATTTCCATGACAGCGACTTGACATTCCGAACCCGCAATTTCGGGTTTTGGGTTACGGGTTGCGGGACGGTTACATTTCCGTGACCACGACTTGACTTTCCGAACTTGCCATTTCGGGTTTCGGGTTGCGCGTTGTGGGACGGTTACATTTCCGTGACCGCGACTTGACTTTCCGAACCCTCCATTTTGGGTTTCGGGTTTCGGGTTGCGGGATGGTTACATTTTTGTGACTGCGACTTGACTTTCCGAACCCGCCATTTCGGGTTTTGGGTTTTGGGTTGCGGGACGGTTACATTTCCGTGACCGCGACTTGAATTTCTGAACCAACCATTTCAGGTTTCGGGTTGCGGGATGGTTATATTTCTGTGACCGCGACTTAACTTTCTGCACCCGCAATTTCGGGTTGTGGGATGCAGGTTGCAGGGTGGCAAAAAATAATATAGAGCCCAAAAGTTGATTTTTGGATAACAGGAGCTTGCGGAATCGGAATTGGATGAGGTCAGTGGCATTCTGAGGCCATTAACGGAAGCCATGAATGAACTAGTGAAGATCCCGAGCCCATTATGCTCTAATTTGGCATAAATTTGGGATTAATGGCTTTTACAAATCAGTGTCCTGACACTTGACAAAAGGTCGGGTTGAGCCAAAATTGATTTGGTGCGGTCATGGAGCAGGCACAGTGTTAAGTTTGGAATTTTGGAGCCAAACTCCAAAGGATATGGAGTCGGGGTGAGTGTGAAGGCCAAGAAGCACTATTTTGGGCCACTTTTTGGAGATTTTGAAAAGCTTGCAGTGGATGAAAGTGACCCTATAATTAGGATTCAAGAAATTTACTGAACTCAACATTTCATATTCTCATAAAATAGACAGTTCACGTTAGACAAATATTTTTCAGAAATGCTCAGTTTGGGAGATAGCCATTTTTGGTCCAAAATTTGAAATTTTGGAAAAATGTGAAAAGTGGAAAGTAGTCAAACCCATAATTTTATAAAAGATGAATGGTGCATCAGAAAATATATCCACGAGTTGTTGAGTGTTCCTTGTTATATGGACTAACTTCTCCCGGTAGAAAAGTTTTTCTGAATCTTTATGGATTTGCTTCTACAGGTGGCTGAAGTGGACAGTTCAAGATATTTTGCAACTGTGTAACTATGTGCAGAATTGTGGAGAAAATTGTCATTTTTGGAGTAATGCAATTTCCACACCCGATGTCGGAATGGAGCACAGGGATAGGAATTGGAAAGCTTTCCCAACAGGGAATAATGGTGTATGACCAGAATTTGAATGGAGCTATCATACATCATAGATAACTAGAGCAAAAATGTGCCAGTGGCTGTTTTGACAAAAAATGTTGTCAATATGGGCAATTTCTAGAATTGCATGCCTGGAAAGTAGCAAGTTAGAATATTATGCATGAGTATATGTATTGAATTGATGCTTGGTGATTAAATCATATCTAATTATTCCTTGTGTGTTTGCTAGAGGCCATGAAATCGTACCAGCTATTATGTGGAAGAGGAATTCCATGCAAAGATGAGGGATTGGAAAGGGAGAATTCCTTAACCCCTGTCTTGCTAACTATATTTATATTTTATAAGCTTTTTGCACATAAAATTATCGCATGGGAATGCTGAAAATGCAGAGATTAGATGGATGGCATGAATATGTACTAGTTGGCATATTCATAAACAATGCACAGTGCATGAGAATACGTTTTTGCACGCATATGATATTACATATTGGTAAAAGTAGTGGGATTTTACATATACAATGAACCACTAATGGTAAATGTTGTGGTTGATAATCACTATTGGTGTTGGTATTGGTGGTAGGACCAAAAACAACAAGAGCATGGCTGAAGATGTTGATGATGTTGTTGCATGTGACCAACAACCTTATGAATAAAAGGATAAGGCAACAAATCCATGATCAAGAAGTTGGTGTGCGAATTCTGCAATCTTCTATAAGAGACCAACTAATCAGGTAACATCAAGGGTGTAAATGGGATCCATGCAGGTAATGGTTTGATTATGATGATTGCGTAAGTGTTGAAAGGGGATTGGGTAAGAATCCATTGAACCATATTTAGTAATCATAGAATGGTATGCATTTAGGATTGAAATGCATTCATGGGAATGACATACTGCCATAGTGTGGTGGAGCATGGAGTGGTGAAGGCAAGAGGTCTCATACCATGTGTATGTTGGTTATGAGCTTAATAACCAAAACAAGTGAGGACTGGTGGTCTTGATTATGGTAATGCATCCTATATGAGGTAGTCATGGTTAGGCCATAATATGTTTGAATGCATAGTATTCATGAATCAATACAAGGTAGCATTGAGTGGATATGCATTAATAGATTTTATAAATCTTGTAGTTATGTATTGAGTGGAAGCATATGAAAAGTTTGCGTAAATGTTGTAAATGTGCATGCATAAGTGTGGGTGCACATGTTGTGATGCATTGCATGAATGCATAGGGATGGTGCGTGTGTTATTGCAAACTAAGTAACGAATGAGATGATGAATTGATGATAATTCTAGGATCCTTTCATGGGTTGTTATGAATGCAGAATAGTAAGTGCATGAAGAGGGCAGTCATGATCGATGGGCTGCCGGAATGCTCTGAGGAAGAGCAGAGCTGTATAAATCATATGACTGTGAAATAATGAGTATCTAAAGTTTCATTTAAATTGCATAAATGATGTGACTGTACCTTGCAATTTTAGTATGATAATGATTCACGTGAAGTAAATGATTTTGGTGATATTGATATGTTAACAACTGAAAGTGTTCGAATTATTGAGTGTTATAATTCTGAGATCACTTCAGTGATTATTGTAGCAATGAACAAATTATATGCATAGATACTCACAGCATGTTGGTTGATTGAAAGTTTTAGATTCCAGGTAGAAATGTCTTGCGTATGGAAATGAGGATAAGACCATAGTAAAGACCGAACTCTACCATGTGCAAAAGCCAAAGGTTACGAGAAGGTTCTCATGGTTGTGAAACTTAACTTATGCATGAAACAAATCTGAAAATGTTCTGATTTAAGTTTATGAGAATAATATCATGGTTGCAAATCTAATTTCTGTAGGGAACATATTTGAAAATTTTGATTGAGAGCTTATGAGAAGGAATCTCATGGTAGAGAACTCTAAGTTTTGTTAGAAAGAAGGATTGTAAATCTCAGATTTGTCAATCTCGGATTTGGAATTTTGCTAATAAATGACTAATGACTATTTGGCTTACATGAATTGTGTCAAGAAGACATGTTGTAAGTGTATGTTCATGTATGGCAACAGACATAAGACCATAATGCGAGAAGTGATACCACTTACAAGAGCCAAGCAATATGAGGATAGCCTCATGGCTAAGAAAATCAATTTCTGTAGTAGACAGAATTGCAAATTCATATTGAATTTAATTATTAATGCCATTGATTGGTTATGGAACAATCAGATTTGAATTTTATTGTTAAATGTTGTTGACTGTTTGGCTATTTAATAAGTGTGTTAGGAAGGCACATTGCAGTAAGACCATGAGAGAGGGCCTACAGAAGCCAAATTTCATGGGAAGGATCCCATATATTGGAAATGGGTTTCGGGTGAAACACCATTGGATATTTTGATAATGTCCCACCTGCACTGCATGATTGGTAAGCAATATGAGTGAGATGGTAAAGATTATGTTAGTAAGACATATGAGGGTTATGTAACATCAAAAGGAGTTGGGATGGCAAACCGAGGGACTGTAAACTCAGAGAAGGAGCCCCCATTCCTTATTAATGAAGAGAAATTACATCTGCAAAATGGATAAGTGTTCTGTAAACCCTAACTGATATATATTTACATACATGCATGTCTAATTATTGGAGCTAATGTGCAGAGCATGTTTTGATTTTATTTCCATTATGGCAGACTGCTTGAGTATGAGTAGGGCCTACATGGCTCACATCAGAAAAGGGGTGCACACTTTTCCGATGTCGGGTTATGACAGGATTGTCAACATTGACTACACCCTAAGAGAATGGACGCATTCCTGGTGTTTCAATGTTGGATAGTGAATGTTATGAAATATGTTTACAGTTTTAGAGAAGCAATACTGATGAGCTTGCTTATCCATCTTGTGTTGTTAGCTTATACAAATGCAATTTGGTGCTGCACATTAAAGGGAAAAGTGAAGAAAATGTACTCAAGAAAGTCACCTAAAGAGTTCCTATAGGGAACCGCTGGTTTGCACAGGAAAATGAGTGCCATCCTTGTGTGGGTTAAGAATTGTTATGTGCATAAAGGGTTGTGACACATGTGAAAGGCTGATGCAAGCCTAAGGCAGAGTAGTAGAGCCTTGACCTATAATGGTCGGTGGCGCAGTTTCCTTCCGTTGGCTGATGACCCAAACGGATGTGCTGGCTTGGCAATGGAGATGGCCAACTAGGTATGGGACTGGTTGGGCACCACCCAATGCTTGGTAAATCCAGTCGGCGTGAAGGTGTACTGGTTGGGCATTAACTATTTGATGTTGTGGAGCAGCCTGCGTGCTGGCCGAACATCCAAGTCCATAGGTTATTCCAAGGCTTGCAAAGCAAAGCAGGACCCTATGGACCAGAGAGGAAATGCACAATACAGATAAGTATTTGGTTATCTTGCGGCTTCTTGCTTATGAATATACATGTGTATATGATTTGGTTATGATTTCTTAAACTCTTGTTTAGAGATAAACCCTATGAAAATAAACTAAACATGTGAATTGATTCAATGTTTGAGTGTAGGTATTGTTGGAAGAAATGACTATGAAGACATCCTAGGGATGCATGTGGACATGTGACTGTCTTAAAGAGCTCAGCATGAGCAGTAATGAAAGATGGTTCTAGTGAGACTGTGTGGGTCCTAGTAGCCAAGAGTTGTAGACAAACTATGTGGAGGGACTCCATGGTTGAGAGGTCTGGAATAGACCATAGACACTAAGTGTCATAGCCAAGAAGGGCAGGTCAAGCATTCAAGTTGAAGTGAAAGAGGCTAGGAGCATGAAAACCATAGTGGTGGTGTGGGTTCCAGAATGGAACAAGACTAAGAGGAGAAAAACTCTTACTGCTCTCTCTTTCCTTTTTTTATTGATGCATTTATAAAAACAGAAAATGGTTTGATGCATGTCATGACTGGAAATGACTGTGTTAATTGCTTGAAATAACTGTGAATGCTGAATTAATGAATTTCCTGTGAATGGATGAACATGAAGGAATTCATGAGTATGTTGGGCAAGCATGGAAAGTGTCAAAGTCTCATAGATAAAGCATGGACTACCCATGTCAATTGGGCAATTAATTGATTGATTTTAATGTTTGTATTATGCTTGGCCTAACAGAAATTGCCATGATGTATTTCACAGGTGAGAAGTGAAAGTTAATTGGTTGCAACTGTTACAAAAACAGTGGTACTAGCGAGCAAAGAGTGGGCTGCTGTGTACATTTCCATGGAAAAAAACCAAAAGCTAATGGATTTGGATGAAAATCTTCTTTAAACAATTGCCAAAACCCAAGAGAATCTTGGAAAACTGCTCAAGCTACAAAAGCAGCAGAATGAGATGAACCATAAGGTTTTGCAAGACTCTATTTGCCTACAAAGACAAGTAAAAATAATTCTGGAAATAATCAACCGAGGAAAGGGCAATGGATCAATGAGGAGAAATTCATCCAATCAGTCCACTAAGAAACATTCAAGGTGGGAAGACTCAAAGGAAATTGAGTAGGAAAAGATAAAGCAGCCAGTAAAATGTTGGAAATGTGGAGGGAATCATTGCCTCCACAACTGCCCAACAAGGGAACATCAAGAGGGTAACAACCATAAAGATTTTAGACTTGTGGATGAGTTGGAAGGTCAGAACTAGTAGGAGATGTTTGTGGAAGCCAAAGGACTTGGTCCTGAAAGTTCAAAGTAAAGGATAGAATGCATGGTAGATCTACAAAAGCTTTGAAAATTTTGGACGTGTGAATTATATATGCATTCCCAAGTATTGGAACACCAAGGACGGTGTTATTCTAAGGGGGAGGGGATTGTAATATCCCATTTTGACCCTTAGGATATATTAGCTTTTAATGTAAATATTGTATGTATGTGATGTATGTTTTCCTAGCGTGGAGCTCAAGGCCAAGGCCCCGCTAGTGGATGCTCGAATTTTATTTAAAATGCAAGTATTAGATATTATGTTACCCATGTGCTATTTAGCCATGGAACATTGTAAAAATGATGTAAATAAACATCATGCAATAAAATACCAAAACTGGCTATGGAAGCAACTAATGAGAAGGGGCCATGTGTATCCACTAGGGAGTGGTGAGGGGGTTGTGGGATTGAACCATGGGCTGCCAAATGTCATCTTGTGAACCCATTTGACTTTCCTTGCTGGCATTTAATTCTGTTGTAAGGAAGTTGTTGAGGAATTCAGTCCATGGCTTCAATGAAGCATGGGAAACCCATAAATTCATATGGTAGAGTATGGCCTCTTTTTTCTTGTACCAGAAGTCACTCTACCTCATGGGGAGGGGTTCTTCCTGATTCCCATTCCATGGTTGAAGATCCCAGATTCAGTTTTCATCCATTACGAATTCCTAGCAGAGAGAAAAACCAGAAATCGCAACTTTGCAAGAACCCACGTTTTGAAGAGCCATAAACTTCCAGAATTGAGTATTGACAGTGAAATCCAATGGGGGATCCATAGATATGAACCTTGGGGCGAAATTGAGAGTATTAGATACCCCGAAATCCATTGGAAAACCCAGTTTTTATAGCCCAGAAACCCAGTGACGGGATTGAGTTATTTGTTGACAGAATTGTGAGAAATCCAAGTGTGGATGTTTGAACAGAGGATTGGATTGCTTGGGTTTAGCTTGAGATGTCTGTAGCTCTGTGGTTGAGCTCACTGGCTTAGCATCCTCCTCATTTTCCTATTGCACGCTTGATAAACCTAACTATGTGTTGGCTTAGCATGACTGTTTGAGTAAAATCATGGCTGTGAGTGAACCCAGGAGAAATCCCGATCCAGAAATGCCACACGTATCACTTTCAATTGGACTGGTATTAATTATCCTCAATCTTGGGAATTGAAATATTCTGAATTAAGGGACAAAGAAAGAGTTGCTGTTGCTTTCACTTCACAACCTCTCATTTTTTACGAAGCTTCGAGTTCCTTCCGCGTACCCCAAGACCAGCCAACACAACGTTTTACCCCTCCTTTGATTAAATCTGCTTCTATCTCTTCGTATAATAATGCCAGACTTCAAGCCTTGTCAAACCAAGCTAGTAAAGCTTCTGCTTCTGAGTTTTCCTCTCCTGTAAATGAGTCTTCTTATGTACAAACTTCTTTTTCTGGTTTATCCGACTTTGAACATAGAGGCCAGCATGCTGCCTGTCAAGCATGTCAAAAAATCAAACAAAAATTGATTCACCAACAGAAACAGAAACAGAAAGATCTACCTTCTCTAGGTATGTTTTCGGTCTTACCTTCCTTACACATGATGAATCTACCAAGGGAAGGAAGTAGTATGGAAGTTGTACACACTGGTCAAAGATCATTCATTCCCAGTAGGAATCTGCCTGAATCTGGATTTAGGCAATATATAGCTGATGGCCAGACTAAAAGAGAATTTATGCCTTGTAAATATTCCGCCCAAGACCAATCTGTTTCAGATGAAGTTAAGCTTGCAAATTGGGGAAATTTGCAACAAGTTCACACTGCCAGAAACATAGATGATATGGCACAAGATATTATGCTTCTGAAAAGACAGTGTGCAGATCAACAAGAGCATCTAGTTAAAATAGAAACAAAGCTTGAACTGTTAGATCACTTATTGCATGATTCTACAGAAATCCGCATGGCCATAGATCAAGCTTCTCAAAAGCTTGAACGAAGATTAGTTGTCCTTGAAGATCTCTGGAATAAAACAGAGAATCTTAAGAAAAAACAGTATGTGGTCCCTGACCATGTATTAAAAGCTGCAGCAAATGGACACTCTAAGAGTCACTCTTTGGGTCAGTTCAGTGTTCTGACTGAAGATGAAAGGCCAGAATGGGATTTTGGTGAAAGTGATACAGTTAGGGAGAATGTTGAAGAATGGATCAAAGAATTTAAAGGTTTCAAACCTGCTTTAGATCTTAAGTATTTGGTTAGCTTGAATGCTTTAGATGCTGAATCCTCTAACCAAAGAAGATAGCTACCTCCTCCCCACTTTGACACACATATGCCAGATGCTACCTCTGCTTCAGCCGCTCTTGCCAAAGTATTCCACTTTGGTATCAATTCAATGAATGAGTTAATGTCCCAAATGCCTGAGCAACCTGTATTGAATATACAATGTCAATCCAGGGAAGATATTAGAAATGCAATCCAAATGCTTGCTCAGTGGACTTTATATAAGAAACAACAGGACCCAAATCTCACAGGGCAAATGCTAGGAACCCAACTCATAGCAGGTCTTTCGGGTTTAGCATATGAATGGTGGCGATGGTTGCCACAGGAAACAAGAAATGAGATGCTTGATGTTGATGATGCAGATGAGCAAATTCTGAGTGCCCTAGGAAGAGAATTTTATGACCCTGAAGAGGGAGAAGATTATGATCACCTTGCTTCATTATTCATGTCTGCTCGTCTTTGTGATTTAAGCAAGAGTGAAGAGTATTTTTGTTATATGCAAAAGATTCTAATTTCATCAGGGAAATCAGGTAACCCTGCATATTTAAAGCATTGTCTTAGAAGCTATCCAGGACACGTTCCTGATGCAGTTGAACAGGCCCTAAAGGATAAAAAGGTAGAGTTGAGAAGCCTGTCGCTTGCTCAACTTCATTCTCACATTATGGAAACATGGCAAGAACATTGCCTAGAGAAAAGAGTGAGCAAAGATTTTAAAAGACATCAAAAGATGTATTATGCTTCCTTCTGCAAAGATGTTGCAGGAATTCCCGATTGGGGGTGTGGAGCACACAACCAAGGACATCTTGATCATTCTTCTTGCAAGTGTGAAAAGAAGAAGAAGAAGAAGGGCTTCTACACATCAGAACCAAGGTACCAGCTTGATAAGCCCTATCACCACAAATCAAAACACAGGTATAAGAAGCATAGATATGATAAACCCTATCATAAGTCCAAATATAAATCCAAACGCTATGTGAAGCATCGGACTGAAAAAGGGAAGAAAAATGTCTTTTTTATCTATGGAAAATCAAATCATTGGGCTGCCAAATGCCCAGAAAGCAAATCTCGACCTCGGTTTGCTGCTTTGTGTACTGGTTTGGATCCCGCTTGGTGGGATTTATTTGAAGTCACTGTAAATTCCCCTAAACCCTCTGGTAAAGTTAAGCATTTCCCTGTATAGCTTTCTGGTATTAAGAGTGATTTATCTTTGTTTAGATTAGATATCTTAAAGGAAGACTGTGTATTAGGTTCAGAGTTTCTGTAGAAAGTAAGTCCTTTCTCTGTTGATACAAACAACATGGTTTTCTCCTGTACAGTCTTTGGAAAGTCAGTCCAGTTACCTTTAAGTTTCAGTCTTGTAACTAAATGTAAACCCATTATGGTTGAGTCAGTCAGTCCTGAAGAGTCAATAGATTTAAATAAAATGGATCACTGCATAGCATATTTAGAAGTTCATGGAGATAAAGCCTTGGAAGCAATAAAAGAAAAAATAAAAAAAGATTGTTGTTCGGAGAGTCCTAATGCATTTTGGACTCGTGAGAAATATTTTGTTTCTCTTCCTTTTGACCCGCTTCAAAAAATAAAGCCCATGAAAGCTTCAGCTCGGTTAATGAGTCCCTCAGAAAGGGAATTCTGTTCAAAAGAAATTCAGGAGTTGTTGCAAAAAGGCTTGATCAAGCCATCCAAGAGTCTATGGGCATGTAGAGCGTTTGTTGTAAACAAACACTCAGAGCAGAAGAGAGGAAAGCCTCGTCTGGTAGTCAACTTCAAACCTATCAATGCAATTTTACAAAAGGTTAGGTAACCACTGCCTGACAAAGCAAGCTTGTTGCAAAAGATTGTAGGTTGCACTGTCTTCAGCAAGTTTGACCTTAAATCAGGATTCTATCAAATTGGGGTCAAAGCGAAGGATCGCTTCAAAACATCCTTTGTTGTCCCTCATGGACAATGTCAGTGGAAGGTTATGCCTTTCGGAATTAATAATGCTCCATCAGAATTCCAAAAAAGGATGGAGGATATCTTCAGAGACATCCCATGGCCTGCTGTCTTTATTGATGATATTTTAATCTGCTCAAAGAATCTTCAAGATCATCTTAAACATCTTCAGTTCTTCTATGATCTTGTTTTTAAACATGGTTTGGTCCTGTCTGAATCAAGGATGGAAATAGGGAAAACCGAAATGGATTTCCTTGGTTTTCATATCAAGAAAGGACAAGTTATTTTGCAGCAACATGTGTTGCAATCTTTTGAGCATTTTCCAGATAAGATTTTAGATAAGACACAACTTCAGAGATTTCTGGGAAGTTTAAATTACATAAGACCCTTCTACAGAGGACAAGCAACAGACATCCACTGTCTGCAACAACGGTTGAAAAAGAACCCTGTTGCTTGGTCGAATGAGATGACTTTGGCAGTTCAAGCAATAAAGGCCAAAGTTAAAGAGTTACCAGCCCTTCATCTGCCACAAGGTAATGGTCAATTGATAATTGAAACCGATGCTTCAAACACTACTTGGGGTGGTGTGTTGTTAGAAAAGATTGATGGCAGAGAGAATATATGTGGCTACGGATATGGTTCCTTCAAAGCTGCTAAACTAAACTATCCCAGTAGTCATAAAGAGATTCTGGCTGTGAAGAAAACGGTTAATCATTTCATTCTGTTTTTAAAGCCTGTTAAGTTTATCATTAGAACGAATTTAAAGATAATGCCAGGGATCTTTAAGAATGAAAACTTAATGGCAGAAAATAGTAGCCGAATTCTCAAATGGTTTATCTGGCTTTCAAATTTTGATTATGAAATTATTTATAAGCCAGGTTATCTCAATTGTCTTGCTGACATACTTACTCGTGAGACTGTGCAGCAGAAAGAAGCAGTTAGTTTGAAAATGTTTTCTGTTGGTTCAAGTTCCTCAAATCCACAAGATAAAAAGGGAAAAGGCCCAGCACTAGCAGAAGGTACGGTGTCGGATTATGTCAGGTTCAAGCCCCGCAATGCCTTGTTCATGAAGCCTTGGGATGATAGCTTATCCACAAGTGACATAAGAGAACTGCTTGATTATGCAGATCGTCATGTGGCTGAGAAATATCTCAGTTTAACTTTGATAAAGCAGATTTAGATGAATCCCTGCAAGTTTCATATTATGGAACGCTGGGAGCGTTCGGCTTTCCGAGGATTCTCCCAAGCTCAAGAAAAGCTCAGAAAATATAGAGAGCTTTGGGTGGACTGCAACGATGAACAAGAAGGACCGATATGGTACGTGGATATAGGAGAAGGAAATCTGAGATGGACAAGCTACAATATGATCCTGCAGTTTTGCAGAGAACAAACATCCATTGTCATATGTGCAAACCTTGGTAATATCAGGAATAGAAAATGGTCGGGATGGACTGAAGTTCTTTTGGATAAGTTCTGTCCCAGATTAGATTGGACAAATCAACGAGCAAATTTCATATTGCACATGGAAGCCGATATGCAGGTAGCTGACTAGAATAACCTCTGGTTTAAATTTTTATTGCGGCATCATGGAGGTCGTTACAGTCCATTGGAGCATACGGTACATGTCACACATAAGTACATCAAACGTGACGCTAAAGGTAACCGTATTGATACAAAAATTCATTGGAGAACTCTGCCACTTGATCTCAGAGTTGAATCTATGTTCGCCAGTGAATTTATTGGCGAGAAGAATGAAGTTCTTCATGGCTCCGATATTGAACAATGTTTCAGCACCTGGTTATACCCACCTCCAGTCTACAAGGAAGATACAGTGGTTCCTGACGATTCTCAAGATGTTGACTCTCTCCTGGAAGCCAAAGAGTTGGAAGAATATTTATATTCTGAAGACTTTGATTGTGCCTATGGCGGTCAGCCAATTGGACCTCCGAGTAATCCGGATTTATTTTGTGTTTGTCGATCTGGCGATGACTAGATGTACATAGATGTTTTCATGCTTATTATTTGAAGCCATGGTGGGTCGGTTTAAAGTAGCTCCACAGTTGTATTTGTCGGGATAATGTTCCTGGATATTTTATTATTTTTTGGGCCTTATATGTCGGCCATGATGTTTTGACAGATTCCTTTGTAGGCCATAGTTGTCGGCCACTTGTCTTGTCTGTCTGTCCGGGTCCCCACATGGCACTGCCTTTAAGGGACGAGATAATAGTGGTGAGTCCCACCACTACCCCGGATTCCCTCCTTTTGACCGAATGGTGCCTGTTTTCTGTAACCGGTAGACCGTCTAGCATGCTATAAAAGAAATTTGTACAAAAGAAGACTCATTTACAGGAGAGGAAAACTCAAAAGCAGAAGCTTTACTAGCTTGGTTTGACAAGGCTTGAAGTTTGGCATTATTATACGAAGAGATAGAAGCAAATTTAATCAAAGGAGGGGTAAAACGCTGTGTTGGCTGGTCTTGGGGTACGCGGAAGGAACTCGAAGCTTCATAAAAAATGAGAGGTTGTGAAGTGAAAGAAGCAGCAACTCTTTCTTTGTTCCTTAATTCAGAATATTTCAATTCCCAAGATTGAGGATAATTAATACCAATCCAATTGAAAGTGATAGGTGTGGCATTTCTGGATCGGGATTTCTCCGTTTCCACCATGCTGGTGTCTGCAGAACTCTGATGGACATGAGTTCGCAATTGGGGCAAGGTATCATTACCAAATCAAACACACACTCCGCCTTTGAGTTGAATGATTTTCAAACCAGTTTCCATGTCGAAACCTTTGGGCAAGATATAAGCTTTTAACAGATCATAGATATGAGGGTCGTCTAGGCTTATAGAAAATTTCGGATAGACTGTACCAAAAGTAGGACCATCATGAAGTGGTGCAGTGAAACCACCAATTACTGCATTTGAAAAATTCCTATGGCGAGTATCTACAATGCAACAGAGAGAAGAAACCGCAAGACGCGGACGAACTAAAGGATCAAGACCTAATTTAATTGCTCCAAAGTGAGCATATTTATATTTTTGAGAAATAGCCCAATCTATTTGACATTTATCAAGCAAAATTATATGTACAGGTTCTTGCTTATCAGTAAAAGCAACATCTATACTTGACACTCGGATATGGGTAGCAGCTGTGACATTCCACCATGGAAGTATGTATACTTCTTTGGGAAGTATCTGTGGTAATTGCCAATTTTCAGAAGGGTTATGATCAGAGATAGATATATACGAAGAATATGATGAAGACGGATTAAATGAGGATTGCTTGCGTTCTGCAAGGCTTACTTCAGTGTCATTAGATGAATTACATTCTAAATGTGTCAGCTCAATAGTATCCATTGAAGGGTCCATTTTAACAAAAGAGAGTGAGTGCTGACTCTAAACTAGTCTCCGACAACTCTGTAGACTTACTCCCCTATCCCAACGGGCCTTACTGCTACTCTGACTTCAGACGACTCTTACACTCTCAATGACCCAACAATCCACTCAACGGTCATTTCCACCGCCTACAGAATACTATTGTAAAATGTAGATAAATCAAACAATAGACTGAACAATGATATTGCAGCAGATTTAACAGACAATGTAAACATTCATCAGAAATATGAAAAAGATATACCAGAATAGTTGACACAAGTGTCTATGGCTCTGATACCAATACGCTCTGGGATCTATCTGTCAAACTTTTACAACAATTCCACATCACTTCAAACTTTATATTATGATTGCAGCATCAAATTACAGATTCTAGTGTGGATCGGCTTCGGAGGGCGAAGCTCATCACCACAAACACAAACTCTGACTGAGTTCCTAGACATAATGTCGCTGGCCCATTTACCGTTTAGAACTTCACAGAGCGATGAACCTACTTGGAGGCTTCCTGGGGATCCAGTGATATGCCTACTAGCACACTTACAGACTCGACATTTTTACAGAATCGAACCTTGGATTTCTAATGTTGTATTATACCGCAAGGGCAATCAGCAGAGCATACTTCCTTCAGCTCTGGACTAGACTCCTATGACTCGCAGAGCTCCAACTACTGGAATGCTCGGCTCTAGACTCCTAAGTTGCAGAGCTCTTAACTAGCTCGATGCACTAGACTCGAATGACCAAATGAACTCCGGGACCTTTCTTTTATAGCATGCTAGCCGGTCTACCGGTTACAGAAAACAGGCACCATTCGGTCAAAAGGAGGGAATCCGGGGTAGTGGTGGGCTGGACAGATATCTATGGTTGGGTGGAACGTTGCTCTCACATAGCCAGTTGTTTGGACAACTTCATTTCAAGATAAGTATTCTTTGTGGTTTAAATTATATGCATTCTGTGTTCTATTCTATATGCTTAATTATGCATGTTAATTGAATGATATGATTATCTTAAGCTAGTTGGCATGAAGCCTATGTATAGCATGAGAATGCGATTGGTTATTGTATGATTGTTCCATTATTCTACCTAGAAGAAATAGGCTGATGTATTCCCTTCTGTGTGTGTGTTATTATGGTTATTCCGTTGTGTTTATATTGAGTATGAGTCTGCACTACATTTCAAGATAAGTATTCATGTGGTTTGAGTTATGTCAATCCTGTGCTTTGCAATGTTTTAATTAATGTCTATTGTTTATATGCTGAATGCATGATGAAATGGTGTGTGGATAGTGTGTAATCCCGCTGTGTTTATCAAGAATTATCTGCATGCATAAGTTTTTAATTATCCATGAATTTTCTTACTAATGAATGGGGTTGAGATTGTCAAATAAGCCCAGTATGTTTGGTCATGTTCCCTACCTTACACCAAATTGATGGAAGGGGACGTGACAGAAAGTGTTTCTCCCATTTGTTCTTCAATTTATTTACCATTTAGTGTGGACAAAAAGGACCTCCCTAAGGGAGATTGTTGGCTTCCCTTGAATCCCACACCTCCTAGGTGACACTACATGTAACAAGCTTGACCATTGGGCAATCTAAATTAGTTCTAGCATTGGCTTCTTGTTGTGGTTTGCATATCTTCACTCCTTTTGTTTATTTCAAGTTATTTTCAAGTTATTTGTTTTTGTTTTGCTAAAACAAAACTAGGCCTTGTTAACAACCTCCAAGGCTTCCCTCTCGAAGTGTGAAGGGCTACACACATTTGTGAAAATTTTCCCACGACAGTTTTTATGGCAACTCCACTTCATTTTTGTTCATTTCTCATTAACTAGGTTGTTATTTGCTAGATAGCTAATTCCGATTTCTTGTCTTGTGCAGGAGATCAGGTCCATACCCTTCATTACCATAATTCAGCCTCCTCTTGGCCGAAATTGTTGTTTACACAGTAGCGCAGATATCCAGTTCCCATGCGCGCTACCCATGCATATTTTCCTTCGACAGTCGTGCTACTGTGTAGTTTATCAGTCTTTCTTTTGTGCAGTAATCAACTTTCCATTAACACATATTTGTTGTGTTGTAACCGCGCTACTAGCGCGTATGTGTTGGGGAAACCCGCACTACTTTACTTTATTTTTCTTTTTATCAGTTTTGCACAAATCTTGCAGTCCCAATGACTACTTCATAATCGAACCAAAATTAAATTAACTTGTAATAGTTAAAATTTTCTTTAGTAATTAGCTCACTTAGCCCAATATTAGGAATTAAAGGGGTCATCTCTTGAAATCTACTTAGGTAAAATAATTTGGGGCTTTCAACGGGCCTCATAGTCATTGTTCGAATAATTAAGTCTTCCTACCATGTCATTTATTTACATTAGATGCATTAATTAATCTTTTATGGTTAATTCTATGTAATAGACTAGGAAATTAACTTGTGTGGACCACAAGGCAACATGGGAGGATCAAAATACATACAAGGTGTGGACCACAAGACACCTAGGCCACTTGGGCACATTCCAAACTGATTCTGGATAAGATTTAGCTAAGAAAGGCGCTTTCTTGGAAATTGCTTTTTTTTACTGCTTTTTACCCTATGGGGAAAAGCTAGTCTACCTTGCAAACTTGTTTTTTGCACCCATGACTTTCCTTAATGATTTTTCCTTACAAACTTCGTATTTGGAATTTTTTTCCATCATACATTACCTTCAGATCACTAATTAGACAATTCGTGAGGATTTGGACAGATTTGGAAAGTCTACTTGCCACCTAGGGGGGATGAGCATATTTTTTGTAAGTCTGATGATGGAATGATTATTTTGGCATATTTAGCAATTCGAATCTCTGTTGTAATGTTTTATAATATAATCCTATAAATTTCAGAAGGTTTGCTGAATTATTTTGTTCATGAGAAGTTAATACAGAATTCCATCTTGTGCATAATTTTTGTGTCTTTTGACTAGTTGTGTAAAATTTTCTTATGAGAGAGTGTAATTGCTTGTTAAGATCCTAATGTGAACTGAATTTCACATGGTATCAGAGCCTTCAATCTATTCCTATCATCTTTGATTGTTTTGCAGGATCCAACCAGTCTCAGGAAGGGTGCATTGATCAATTCACCGGGTGAATTCTATTCTCTACAGGGCGCATTTTGGCATCCAGAAGTGTTCTAAAATCAGTCCATAAGTTATTTCAGAGAATCAATGGATCATACACATCAGATCATCCTCACTCCCTTCAATTAATTTTATTGGAAGGTGCAGATGGAGATTCTACTGAAGGGCAAAGGGATCTACAGGGTGGCCATGGCAATTGAAGCTGAGCCAACCTCAGCAGTAGAGAAATCTAAATGGCATAATCGAAGGGATGAATCCTATGGGATGTTATGTCTCACTACATCCAGAGAGCTTCTATTTCATCTTGATGGCCTCACTTCACCCAATGAAGTATGGCTGAAACTTCAAGAATTGTTCGGGAAAATCGATGAATTGAGAGGCCACCTATTGGATAACGAGCTAGGCCACCAATTTCTTCTCCAAATTTAAATATCTTGTATTGCAGCTGAAGCAATGTGGTATTGACAAAAAGGATGAGCAATTATTCTTGGCCATTCTCTCCAAGCTTGGCCCCGACTATTCAATCTTTGTCTCAACCTTCCATTCCACCCAGAAAGCAATTAAAAATTGGAAGAGCCCGACACTTTCAGAATTCATGGAGTCTTTGACACAAGAAAAAGACAAATTGGTCTTGATGGAAGCCATTAAAAATCCATCCAAAGACCACTGTATGAATGTTGGAGATTCAAAGGTTCAAAAGGCAAGAAGAATGGCAATTTCAAGAAGCCCACCAGTGAGAGGAAAGACAAGCAGAATTTTAATGGAGAGACATCTAACTTCAAGAAGAATCAGAACAAGAAGAATGAGAGGACAAAGTGAAATTATTGCAGCAAGGGATTTCATCCTGAAAGCTCTTCCATGAATAAAACCATTGACCAAATGGCTCAACTCTTGGAGAAAGCCAACATTCCTCTTCCAGAGAGCGTAAGGAGGAAGGATGGAGGACAAAATTCTGATAATAAAGAGAGAGTTCATGCTCTAATGGCCAGCACATCCAAACCTTCATCATTCATTATTGATACCGGTGCATCAAGACACATGGTGTCTACAAGTAAGTTTTTCACTTCACTTGACTCTTCCAGTGGTCCAAATATTGTATTGGGAGACAATTATGAAACTTCTAGCAAAGGAAAAGGTCGCATAGATCTCGAGTTTGGGTCATTTAATAATATTTTATATGTACCTGGACTTGCTGCAAACCTACTTCCAGTCTATTAGATGACCCATACAGGGCTTCCCAAGAGAGTAACATTTACCCCCAATGATGTTGAGATAGCAGAAATTTCAACAGGAAAAATTATTGCATTTGATACTGCTGATCACTGTTCTAGAATTTACAAGTTTTCTCATTTTGTGCCAAACCCCTCACCTTCTGCTATGTTAACCCATGCCAATGAGTCCAGAAAACTATGGCATGAAATATTTGGCAACCTAAATTACAAATACCTTTCGGAACTTCATGAGAAAGAGATGGTTATAGGGCTGCCCAATATCAAGTTTTCCAAAGGTGTCTGTCAATCTTGCATCCTAGGAAAACACCCTGAGCATAAGTACAGGAGATCCAATTTTGAGAGAACCACTGCACCATTAGACCTTATTCATATTAATATATCAATTCCATTCCCTCATGAGTCTTTGAACCATTCCAAATACATCCTCACAGCATAGATGACTTTAGCAGGCATTGTTGGATTTATTTCATCAAGCTAAAATCTGAAGTGTTTGGTATGTTCAAGCTATTCAAAGCCTCATTTGAGAACCATTTTGGTAGGCATATTAAAATTATCAGATCTAAGAATGGTGGTGAATATGTGAAATCATATTTTCAGCAATTTTGTGCCTCTTCAGGCATTCAGATGCAACACACAGTTCCATATACACCTCAGCAGAATGGGGTTGCTGAGAGGAAAAATAGGTCTCTAAAGGAGATGGCCACTTGTATGCTTGAGGAAACATCATTGTCTCCCAAGCTATGGGTTGAGGAAATAAATTGTGCCACTTAAATTCAGAATAGAGTGCCACACAAAGCTCTCAAATGTATCACTCCTTTCGAGGCTTGGACAGGTCACAAACCTGGCATCTCTCATTTCAGGATTTTTGGCTCAAAGGCTTGGGCTAGGATTCCACTTGAGAAGAGGAGGGAATTGCATCCCCAAAGCCAACCATGTTTATTTGTTGGATATTAAGAGGAATCCAAAGGTTATAAGTTTCTGAACATGACCACTCATAAAGCATTCATCGAAAGAAGTGTGCAGTTTGAGGAAGAGCCCTCCCAGAGCGCTGAAATTGGAGAACCATCTTCACCACCACCTGAAGAAGAAGTAAGTGATGTTCTTGAATTTTTTTATTCTGATATTTCTGATGATGAGGATCATTTTATTTCAGATGCTAACTCACCTACAAGGCCTAAATGGGCTGCAAAAACTTTTCAAGCAGCAGGTGAACTAGTTGGCAATCCTCAGGACCAAAGGAGGACTAGATCACAATTTGAGACTGCTCTCAATGTGAATGATCCTTACCTTTCTGAGAAATGTTTTATGATGATATATTCTGATCCTCAGTCATATGAGGAAGCCTCACATGACCCAAGATGGCATATTTCTATGGATGAGGAGTTCCAGTCATTGCAGAAGAATGAAACTTGGGAGCTAGTCAAGCTCCCCGCAGGCATAAAATTGGTAAGGTGCAAGTGAATTATCAAAACAAAATGTGCAGCGGATGGTACAACGGTAAATTACAAAGAAATTCTGGTAGAAAAGTGATTTTCTCAGGTCCAAGGACTTGATTATAATGAAACCTTTGCACCTGTGGCACATAAAGACTCCATTAGACTAGTTTTGGCAGTTGCAGCTTCCAAGCGGTGGGAAGTACATCACATGGATGTGAAAAGTACTTTCCTCCATGGAGAACTTGAAGAAGAGATATATATGAAGAAACCACAGGGGTACACATCAAATACAAATCTTGTTTGTAGGTTGAAAAAGTCTTTGTATGGACTTAAGCAATCCCCTAGGGCTTGGTATGTAAAAATGGACAGTTTCCTACTGTCACAATTTTATGTTCAGTGTAAATATGACCCAAATGTCTATATGAAGTTATTAGATGGTTCTATAATGATCATTGTGCTGTATGTTGATGATTTTCTAATCACAGGAAATTCAACAGATCAAATAGCCACTTTGAAGACCACTTTGAATGAAGCCTTCTCAATGAGTGATTTGGGAATTCTTAAGCAATTTTTGGGGCTTGAGATTTCTCAAACGAAGGATGGAACCAAGGTATCTCAATCCAAATATGCATCCGATATGTTAAAGAAGTTCAAGATGGCTGCTTGCAAGCCTTATAAGACTCCATTCCTTTCAGGATTTAGAATGGAAGAAGCATAATCTACACCCTTGTTTGACAGCACCTTGTATAGACAGCTTGTTGGCAGCTTGCTCTATCTTACTCACACTCGACCTAATATTGCTTATGCTGTGAGTGTGGAATCTAGATACATGGATCAGCCACATGAGATCCATTGGAGGGCTGCAAAAAGGATCTTACATTATCCGCAGGGCACAAAGAGTGATGGGATTCACTATGTTGCAAATTCGAGCCTAGATCTCTCGGGCTTCACTGATTCATGTTGGGCTGGTGATAGCCTTGACAGGAAATCCGCATCTGGATTTGTATTCATGCTTGGAAGTGGCCCTTTTTGCTGGTCCAGCAAGAAACTGAATGCCATAGCATTATCTTCAGCGGAGGCAGAGTACAGAGGAGTAGTGAATGCTACTACACAGTGTGTATGGTTACAGGGGATTTTGTCAGAGTTTGAGATTTCTTTCAGTACTCCTACTATCATTTTTTGTGACAACCAGAGTGCTATTAGAGTTTCATGTGATCCAGTATAGAGGCAGAAAACCAAGCACATTGAGATTCATTTGCACTACATCAGAGGCTTAGTGCATGACCAGATCATATATTTGCAGTATTGCCCCACAGGTGAGCAAACTGCAGATATCTTCACCAAGGCTTTCACAGAGAATGCATTCAACTATCTTAGATCACTGCTTGGGATGGATGAACATGTGTTGGAGTGAAGGGTTCATCAGCAACTTTTCAATTTTGATATGTCCATGTTTTGAGGGGAGGTTTTTCCCATGAGGTTTTCCTTCTATCCTTGTTTTTGTGGACCGACAGTATTGTACAGGGTGACCAAGTCTTGTTACTGGGCCCTTAGTATTTCATTTTTTGATATTTAAACCATATAAGTCAGACTTATGGGGGGTGTTGGAATAATTAAGTCTTCCTACCATGTCATTTATTTACATTAGATGCATTAATTAATCTTTTATGGTTAATTCTATGTAATAGACTAGGAAATTGACTTGTGTGGACCACAAGGAAACATGGGAGGATCAAAATACATCCAAGGTGTGGATCACAAGCCACCTAGGACACTTGGGCGCATTCCAAACTGATTCTGGATAATATTTAGCTAAGAAAGGCGCTTTCCTGGAAATTACTGCTTTTTACCCTATGGGGAAAAGCTAGTCTACCTAGGAAACTTGTTTTTTGCACCCCATGACTTTCCTTAATGATTTTTATTTTTCCTTCCAAACTTCGTATTTGGCATTTTTTTCCATCATGCATCACCTTGATATCACCAATTAGCCAATTCGTGAACTTTTGGAGAGATTTGGAAAGTCTACTTGCCACCTAGGGGGGATGAGCATATTTTTTGTAAATCTGATGATGGAATGATTCTTTTGGAATCTTTAGCCATTCGAATCTCTATTGTAATGTTTTATAACAGCAGCCTATCAATTTCATAATTTTGGCTGAATTATTTTGTTCATGAGAAGTTAATACAAAATTCCATCTTGTGCATAATTTTTGTGTCTTTTGACTAGTTGTGTGAAATTTTCGTATGAGAGAGTGTAATTTCTTGTTAATATCCTGATGTGAACTAAATTTCACAGTCATCACTAGTATTAAAGACATCTTTCTTTCCATCTCATAGAAGTTGTTAGTCTTGACATCTCATGTTATTTGTTTACTTCTCATGTTTTAGGAAAAGTAGTGTAATTCACTTTTGCACACAAGCAAGGACCTAAAGACTCTAATATCCCAAAGTATTCTCTTCACCTCACATTCCATATGATATTGGTGAATCGAAAAAATGAGAGAAGTGTGAAATACCTCCATTGCACACTTTTTAATTTCATAAGCATTGTTGATCAAAACTTTTAGTTGCAAGCACCTTTAGGATCTTTTGAGTTGAAGTAGAAACTACATATGCATTTACTTTGAGCTCTTTAGTTAGTTGCAACAAAAATATCATTTTCTTATTACACACATGTGTGTCCACTAGTACACACTAAGAGGCCTAGAAACTCTCTTACTTTGATTATGCTCTCCATCTCGCACCTTGCGAGACCTTGATGGATCATAAAGAAGTAGGATTTTGAAATACCTCTCTTACACTCCTTAATTGAATTTGGACCCTTAAAAATCAACATTTGTAATTCTCAACCAACTAAATTCCTCCACAAGAGGTCACAGGAAAATTTATAGTTTGGTTAGGATTGATTGGGCTAGGCATCCAAATAATGCCCCACCGATCTAGTTTCATTAAGTCTTTGAGACATAGCATTGTTGACTTATAGGGTACTTTTAAATCCTATTATCAGCAAGTGTCAAAAGACAACCAGGATAATAAGGCATGGTTCCCAAGAACGTGAAATCCAAGGTATAGTTTCCCTTCTCCCCACAAAGAGTCACTCAACTTTTTGTGGAGACGACACTATACCACTTAGGCCGAACCACTTATCCACACTTGACGTGGGTATCTTAGTGGCCAAACTTAGGATATCACCAAGGAGCAATTGTGAGTGCAATTGACTCCTGAAGTTAGATATTGATGTTGGGAATGTTGCCAAGCCATTTCTGGAGCATAGCCCCATCACTGGTATAACTAAATCTTTGTTACCTTCACTAGTCAATCATTGTGTGGATCCCATTATCACCAACGATTGTACTTTTGGAAGGCCTAGTTACATTTGAGAGGAAGGACGCTAGGTATATAGGGAATTTACATTTATTTCTTTTTAAAATACAAGTTCACTAACGCGTAATTAAAAAGAACCTACATGTGGGAGCACTTGCACTAAAACGACATAGCACATATCACTCACTTTGCACCATTTTTGCATCTATTGTGGTTGGCATATTTTTGCATTTGTTCAATTGTGTTTATTTCCATCGTCACTCTCATTTGTCACTAAACTTACACCATTGAGGAACAAAACCCCTAAGGTAGTCTCGAAGACTGCAAGGCCTTTCCCCTCTATCGAGGGGTGTTTTCCCTCTTTCTCCACGTGGTTCATGAGGGAGATACTTTGGTCGAGGCCACTCCCAGGAAACATTGATATGATCATCCGAGTGAGGCCGCTCCTTGCTTGATTCATTTTCTCCCCTTGGAGAAAAATTTGACCCTCTTGCTTCATCCTCTCATGGAAGAGGCCACCCTTTATTTCCACCTCTTGGAGGAAATCCAATTGCTTCTTCTCCCTCTTAGGGAGCATGGAACACATCATCCCCGTCCTCACATCAGGAACAAATATCACCACCACATACTCATCATTATCCCCCCTTTATGGAATAGTACACAACACATGATGGCAGGAACTAATACCAATCTACCTTTCATTGCTAGCTTGAATCTCCCTGTTTTTGGCTAAATTGATCAACGAACCCATAGCACATGATCCAGCATGGCCAGATATGCCCAACAAGCTCCCCTTAGATATCCCTAAATTTGAAGGGAAATGTTATCACATATATAGTAGTCGGGCTACCACACATTATTTTTCAGATTCCAGAGTACTTTTTCAGCCAGTTCCTTTACATTGAGATGATGAGATGAGCATCTATTATGGATCACTATCAGATTTTCGACAACATATATTTTACCCATGCCATGACTGAGTCTCAGGACACCCAGAGAGATGACCGATGTAGCTATTATACCATTTGTACATGAGCAGTTAGTAGTGCCCAGAGTTACAGTAGCAATTTCAGAGGACAGATGATGGATCAGAGTATGAGCATTCAGGGATATGACTCAGCAAGTATATTATGTTGTCATGGTTATATTGCTTTTATATTCATTCTTATGGCATGTCTTAGCACTTAGTGTCATGATCTGGCGATCATATAGATATGTGGACCTGGTTGATCCTATTATATATATTATATTGTCCCTACTCGGACTTAGAAGTTCATTATTCATACTCATTGGTTTTACCCTCCTTAGGGAGAATAGAGGTGATCATTCCACCATACATTGGCTTGCTAGTGTTGGCTCCATTGTTCAATGTCTTCATCCATCCATTACCTACCTTCTAGTTTATCACCCTGACTTACTACTTGACTAGTGGCATGGAGGACTTTCCCCCACTGTAGCCTCTGTATTGGATGAGCTTCCCTGTTTATTGTGTCTCGGTTCTAAGTTGGTGACAAAACTTACCTATGGTGAGTTGGATTTCCTTGTGAATTCCCCTAGTCACTAAAGTTGTGTTGGCTAAACCTGAAACTTTTAGTGCTGCCATGAATACAAAATATGGAAAATGAAATGTTATATCTTGTATTAAAATCCCATTCATGCAATGTGTTTCTCAACACACATGAATGAAAGGAAATCCAAATGAAAATGACCATGAAAATAAAATGTTATATCTTTTGTGAAATGAAAATACCTAGGTAAACAAGCTGTCTATGACACACCTAGAAGTGCTTAGGTAAACAAGTGCCTTAAAAACACACCTGCAGCAAAAAGCCTAAATAAATGTAAATCTATGCAATGTGTTTGTAAACACACATAGATCAAAGGCTATGGAAACTCTAGGCCCAAAAAGCAATGGAACTTAAATGCTATATCAAAAATATTGTTGGCCTCTTTCGTATTATGGATTGTGCACATCTGTTAAAGGTGAATAAATACTCTTTGAACAACTTATCCATTTGTGAGACACTGCCATTCCCTGTGTTGTTGCTCATTCACTATATGCTATGGTGTGTATTCCCTTTCCCATATCCAAAGTGTCACAATGTTGGGTCAGTTAGTCACCCTTTGGCCTAGCCAGTTTATTTTTAGCCTTCACCCTTCACTAGCAAATTGATCACAACTATGAAGTGAGTATGGTCTTGAAAGTCGAGCCCGAGTCATAAGAATAATTAATGACACTATATATTTGGATTTAGATCGCCAGTAATGATTACTTTTTGTTATAATTGCTATTTAAATGAATTGTAGAGCATGCGTTAACCTTTGACACTTTGCAACAGCTTCTGGATAGTCTGAGTTATATTTGGTTATGTTGACTTGGTCAAACCTAGTTTGACCAAGGTCAACCATAGGACATGAGATGATTAGACCTTGTGATGATACAGATGGATGATATATGGTCTATGTACATGTACATGATGGTTCTATGCATCAAATGCAAGTTTATGATGATGATTGATGGTTTTCAACATTATTTGATCATTTACAGTTTATTATCATTTCACCTGTTCGGGCATATTGGATATATTATATGATCATGCAGAGATTCATATCGTGTATGAGTACACATATTGGATAGATTTGGACCTTCTGAGTCCAATGAGACAGTATGCTTTCAGTTCCGGGTTGTTATAGTGATGATTGAGCCTCAATAGGCTATCCTAGTGCAGTTTTGGTCTGTCGAAGACCCTGTTAGAGCAGAGATGGATTTTATTTGGTTCACCTAGGGCGCTGTGCATGGAGGGGATGGTCCATCCACTTGATTTTACCATATTACCCCCCTCCCAGACACATTGGTGCCCTCACCTTGACAGCGCAGGCACTCCAAGAGGTATTTTGGGCAGTTTCACGCTTCCCAAGGCAGTTCAGAATCAGTAGAAATGGCTACAGAGGAATTCAATTTGGGCTACTGAGGCAAATTTTTAGCATGGGATGATCAGTGATGATGAGTGGTATGTCTTCCACACCTTCTCCAGCAGTTTCAGCTTCATCGGGACCCACATCCATCACTTATGGCATTTTCTGATGATTTCTGAGGCCTCCTAAGGCCCACGATTTGTCCATAGAGGCACGATTTGGTACTTTGATGACTATTTTATTATTATTGTGCTATGGGGATTGACCAAGGGTGTCTAAAATTACCCCTTGGACCCACCATAAGCTTATTGTTATATTTTGTCATCATGATTTGGTGGGATCCCCTCTTCTAGGGTGATTTTGTCCACTTATTATTATATTTTATGGTTGATCCATGTATTTTATTGTTGAGCTCATCTCAACCATTTATTAGATATTTTGATCTTTTAATCTTAGCCACTCATGTAAAAAGTGGTTAGGATTATGGCTTCTCTCCATCCTATTTAAAGAGAGAGCTTCTCATTGTAAAATCATCTAGAGATTTTTGGCTCTTAGCTCTTGGAATAAAATTTCTATCTTTTGGAGCACATGCTTAGGTTTGGAGTGGATGTTGGTTGCTTTGATTGTAAATGATTTTGTCCATTGCACTGGAGGATCTATTGTAGCTATCTTGCATATTTGCCATATCTTTTTTACAGGTGGAGGAGACTTCTTCAACAAGTGCGAATTGGTGGGGAGGCTTGCCCTTCAAGCTTGGAGGAGGACGTTTTGGGTTAAACAGGGAGTGGTTTTGTCTTTGCACCAACTATTCTTTGCTTATCTCTTTCTTGCTTGTATCTACCTTCAACATGATAAACTGATTGATGCTTTGATCCTTGGTTTTGACAGGTTAGAGGGACACACATGTGGCTTGGAAAAATCTATTTGGCAAGAGGGTTTCAAAAATTTCCCATTTGATCTTTGGCAAAAGTAATCCTCATCTCAACTAGCATTCATCTCTTCATCCAGGTATGCTCCAAAGGTATGTTCTTCTTCTTCCTTGACTTATCCATAATTTCTAGATCAATAAAACCCTAATTGATTAAAACCCTCATTTTTACTTTTTCTTAGATCTACTTAGATCTAGCCTTGATTTTGAAAAGATATTAAAAACCCTCCTCTATAGCATCCACGGAAATTCGGATCTATAGTTTGGTGGTGATTGGGTTAAAATTGACACACTTTTCAAGGAAATATAGCCCTCTTGAGGCAAATCGCACCCCTTGGGAGAAGCTTGTTTGGTTAGATCTAGCACATGGGTAGGTGAGATCCCGCTTGATTCATACTCTCCACACTTGATAACCTACCCCTAGTGTGTCACTTCTTTGATTTCTTCCTTGGGGGTATCATTCCTCATTTTGGGGGTTACGCCCACTTGGATCAAATTGGTGATGCACTTTAAATCTCAGATCTATGGAGATCTAGCCATTGGATCCCCTTGATTTTCAAGATCCACATTTATCATTGCCTAAACTACTTGGATCTACAATTTGGTGGCCATTGGACTTGTTTTGACACACTTTTCCACCTTTTTTTTTAGCCCTCCTTGAGCAAGGTCGCACTCCTTGGGTAAATTGAGTTTGCCCACTTTAAGGACCTGGGTAGTTGAGATTTCAGTGGATTTGGAAAGAGCATACCTTGAAACCTACATCTAGTGTGTCATTTTATGATGATCTGCCTTGGGGGTAGCATTCCTTTTTTTAAGGGATTGTGGTCCACTTAGGGTCATATCATGAAACATTAGATCTAGAAAGATCCAACCATTACATCTCAATTAGCCCACTTGATTTTCCTACAAGATGTCCCGATCTATACTTTGACATATCTTTTGACTCCATTAACCCATCCAACAAGGCACTAGTCCTCCTTAGGCAATTCACACTCCTTGGGAATTGTGTCAAACCTTAGATCCCATATGTGGGTATTCCTAATTTCAAATTAGATCCATAGATCTACTCACTACATACCCCTTAGTACCAATTTCATCCATTAAAATCCACCTTGCTGGTCCCATTTGAACCATTTGCATATCCCAAGGAAGTGGACCCCACTTGTGTAATACATGGTACTAGATCTTGTCACCTTATCTCATCGTTGGGCCTAAATCATACACTGGTTGAAATACTAATCATTCCTCAAACCTCCTTCAACCATATTTTAACTTCTAGGTCCACTCAACCTTGCATTGGTTTTTGTAACTTGTCATTTACTTATCCCTAGGAACCTTTGTTTAGGTCCAATCATCTTTGCTGGGTTATACGGTCTCCCCCTAGGTATCGATTTATCTAGATCTAAAGCGAAGAGTGCCTCGGTTGACGTGACTCCCACCTTGCATTGGGAACCGTGGCATTTCTTGGGTCACCTCTTTAGTTGTCCATGTCCTCTACCATCCCGGATGGGATACCACTAGGGGCAACTACAAGTTGTGTGATAACAGGAAACAAGGATATGATCTTGCAAACCATATCATGTCCTTCCACTTATGGTGTTCCTCCAACAACATAGTGGATGACTCAATGAGGCTTCGCCTCTCACAGCGAACCCTTACAGGTACAACTGCAAAATGGTATGTGATTCTACCAAGGAAAACCCATGCCACCTTTGGGATGACAACCACTACATTTCTCACATACTTTCAATTTCCCATACACCATGATTTAGGATTCGATATTCTCACATAATTTTGTCAAAACACTTATACCCACATAACAGACCATATCCATGAGTAGCATAGACGGTGCACATTATGCAAGATCGACATACAACCTCAGTTCTTGTTGGATTGGTTCATCAAATCACTCCAACCCACGATAGAAAAATATGTGGCAATCTCATTGCCTCAAACTAAGGAAGAGGCCATCTTGAAGGTCTAGCATTTTGACTTCATTTATAGATAATCGGGTTAGTTATACACCATCCTACATGATGCTCCTATACATTGATCTTTGGACCCCACATCGACGGGGTCCTCACATTCAACATATGGGATTATTGTGTCCATTTCCTAGCAAGGAAAGGCATCCCCTCCTTCGACCACTATGCCATCCAATATGGCAATTCAATACCTTGTCATCCCTCACATATTGGTATGGCCTACAGTTGTACCAAATCCTTAGTTTGGATAGCTAATATGGACCCTACAGTACTACCTACCCCAACGCAAGCCAAGCATCATCGGTGCCTCCACCGCAAATGGCACAAGCATCTCCCGCGTCCACATCATATGGAGTGCAGAATGTGTATATCCACGGGTGTACAATCCTTATTACCCATTTTTGTGTCATCCTAGTTGTACTCCCATACCACAAATGGGGATCAATTTAGTACAACCTTCATTCGCACAACAATTGAACACATCTAACCCCCAAAATCCTCAAAATCAAGGGAAGAAGAAAGATAAGAACAAACATAACCAGCAGTAGGGGAAAGGGGGAAACCCACCACCCTAGAAGAACCAGAACTAGGGTAACCAAAATGAAGGGACTAATAACCCCCCTAAACAAGGAAAAAACATGAACCTGAGGACAAACTACTCTTGCTCAATTTGTGGTGAGTATGGTCACTATACTTGCTATTGTCCACTCATCCCCAACTATTAACAGTTGGTGGAAGCCAAGAAAAAGACATCGATGAATCCCCCTCAGGGTACCTAATAAACCACAACCCCATCCAGTTGTCTTACAACAACCCTTTTCCAACCAAGGGTTTGTGACTTAGCAACAAGAGCCACACCACCCCTGCGATGGTTCCTTTCATAATATCTACATGAACACGACATATGTTAATCTCCAAACCCCACCCAAAGTCTACAGCGGGATTGAACCCACACAAGTGGAGGATGTACCTACCCCTTTGGGGGGGGGATTTACAAATACTGTATCCAAGTGGTGAACAAATCCCAAGGATACCAAAGGTACCACTTAGGCGCACCCCCCATAACCCTCACATGAAAGTTTCCCACAACTACAGTATTTTGGATGACTTGGCCCAGTCACCAGATTCCATTTCCACTTTAGAAGTGATACAATATTTCCTAACCCAACAAAAGGTGTTACTTAATGCACTTGGCACTGTCAATCCATCAAAATCGTGGCTTATGAACTTTGATCTTGATAAAGATGAACCGTGACTACCCTCTTACAACGGATTCCAATTTCTAGTTACAGTTAAAAACATCATGATCCATCGATGAAGGCCCATCCACCTGTGTCGCATCATCTAATGTATAGAATTAGTTGGGTTCACCAGAATTAGTTCCCTCGTCTATTTCCTTTCACGCATATGATGGGAGACCATTGAAACCCATGGGTTTGTAACAAAATGTCCCCATCGAGCTAGAGGGGAAATGGTAATCATTGATATTGATGTAGTCGATGCGCAACTCGACTATAATATCCTTTTGGGTCATAGTTATATGTATGCCATGAAGGTGGTTTCCTCTTTGGTATTCCACATCATGATGTTTCTCTTTAATGGGAAGATCGTCACCCTTGGCTAGCTCAATTACTATGACCCTCACACCAACACCAACCCTGAAAATGTCCCACCCACTATAAGCAGAATGAGTCAACCCCCTTACATTGGTAGATGCTTGGGAGTGTACAAAAACTCCAACTTGCTAGGGGTCTATTCAGGTCCTCCGCCTGAAATCCCTGCATTGAAAAATGGCCTTATGCATATCACTTTCACCTCTGAAAAATGCCTCTCCAACCCCATCGGCATCATCATCAACACCTCTGATGAATCATGGCATTGAACATACATTGAGTCTGTGAATGCCTCCAATCTTTCAAATACCATTCCTGTACCCCCCATGGTAGTGAAAGGGATGTTGTTTATGGCTTAGATAACTCTTCCTGGGATCAATTTAGGAATACCTATGTGATTCCTCATTCCACCCTACCCAGAAATGGACTTGAAACTAGTATCCCATTATGAGTTTTTCCCAGTCTCAGTAGTTACGCCATATAGGATAGTTACGCCATATGTACTAGATGTCGAGCCTACGACACATGTGAGTAAACCATCACTTTCTTTTGTTAAACCCAATAATGGGGGCATAAGACAACCCAAGTTGAAATCCCCCGTCGTGACCAACCCTCTTCTCGAACTACCATCGGTAGTTGCTAAGACTAAAGCAGGGGCCATAAATCAACCTAGGTTTAAATCCCCAATAATGAAAACTACCACTGCAATAAGGGTCACTCCACTGTGTGCCATATGCGAGAAACAAGGCCATGCAACCAAACTGTATCCCACCTTGTCGGAGCTCAGGAATCTGCTCAATACCCCCATTAATGTGACGTATGCAACATATACAATAGAAGGGGGCACATTTTCATCCTCATCTTCACCCAATGTGACAATTAAATCCAATTCGCTGCGTACCAATCATGCATGTTCGTTTTGCACTCATTTTGGGGATTATACGCACCATTGTCTCGACCTCCCTTGATTTTGAGATACTTTGGAAACCATCTATCTCACCCTCCCTTTGGTTGAAATTCCTTCACCTCAACAAAAAGAAATGGATTCCATAAATATTGTCATTACATCGGAGACAACACTAGTTTCACTAGCCTCAGAACTGATCATCACGGCGGTACCCACCACTGATCCCACACCGCTGCAAGAACCACAACCTACAGATCTTGCGCTAGAAGCACAAAATGATGGATGCACATCTTGTGGGAACCAGAATCACATGTTTCCCAACGATATCAGCACGGCCATACCTGACTATGGAAATCCACCCTCAACTTCGTCACATGAGCCTATATGTACCAAGATCCCACACCCATGTCGATCGTGTGGTGAAAATTCTCACTACACGTTTCAGTGTCCCATCTTACATGCTAAACGAGAAGTCCACCTCAAACTTATGTGGTTGCAAGATCAACTTCCCCACCTTAGGGTATTCCCAAAAGGATTACCAGTTGAGGAAATCATTTCTCCTTTTTCAGATACCATCGATAACAGATCATCCCTATCCATCCTACTTACTAGTGACGATTCATTTTCTTCCAACAAAGCCCTGGATCCACCCAATCCATCTCATGTTTCCTAGGCACCAACGGATATCCTTTCAAGTGTTGTATACCTGTCAATCCATCTGAGTATACTACCACCTTGATATAGCTCTGGATTCCAACATAGGGATGCCTCGATCATCATAAGGGTGGAACCATATTTCACCCCTTACAAGTTTCATCCGACACCAATTTTTATGCTCCCTCCTTAGGTGCACTATGTTTCTGGTGATTATTTATGCATTTTCAATACCTTTGTCATGTTCTTTATTACACTTGGGTATCTGCGTCATGTACGTGGGATAATGACCACGAAATGGAGATTCCAACCCTTTCATCAATGGTGCAGGCCTTGCGTCACAGGTATCACTCTGAAACTGGCATATAGGCAATTTTTTCCCTCTATTTACATTGCATTTACCAGTACTCCCATTGATAACCAAAGGGTCCTACTTCCCAGTAATGATGTGCCATCAATGTCATCACTTAGAATAGCAAGTTTCCCCCATGGGTGTGCGCACCATTACAAACCCTATCATAAATTGGCACCCATGATGTTGACCCCCCACAAGTCCAAGGAATTTGATCCTGTTTGATACGATCAACCCATAGTTCATCATTTTATAGTTGTGCATTTAATCCCCCACCTTCAGTAATTGATGCCATCATATTCCTTGGCACATGTTAATAGTAACACTCACAGTTGACTACTCTTACCTCTGTTACATCCATAATTAATATACCATCTGCACTATTCTTCGTATCATAACCCCCACGAAGACAACAATGGGGCCCCCACCCTCTGAAGCAACCAATTCTATTCATTTATTCCTGTAGGAACTGTCTGCATGGCATCGATTCATGGGGAACCCATCTTCACATTTGCAAGAATCCCTCACATCATCATGGAAAAATTTCCTCAACCCACTAAAAAACATGGGAACTGAACCCATCATCAAATTGATTCCTCGACTCACCCAAAACCGCGGGAATCCCACCCATCATCAAAATGGTCCCCCACCACATTCAAAACCGTGGGGACCCCACCAATTATTCTTTATGTACAAACAGTTCCTCGATCCACACAAAACTATGGGAACCCTTTTTCTTTTGGCAACAACCCCTAGTCACCTTTGATCGACGTCGTTGACTCTCCTTATCCCCAACATTGTTATTTTTCCAGTCACCATCACCCTTAGTATCATTTCTCCGACAAAGCATTCATCTGCATTTTGTCTCCCTCTGTTACACTCTATACCTTACGCTTTGAAGAATGATGACGTTAGTTACTCCCCAAGTTTACATCGATCAAAGGAAGTAATGAGCCCCACGCTTATCAACCAGTCTTGTGTCAGGTTTTTCACTCTTATAGTTGGTTACAAAATGATATTGGTTCTCAGGATAAGACCCTCATCTTATCATATAATTCAACTCTCATCAACATCAAATCACCATATTATGAGAGTTACAATGGTTACGGTTGTACCTTGGGGTCCCTTTCAATCAGCATAAGGGATCACCTTGAACTAAGCAAGGAGAGTTATTATTTATCCCTAACTTAGCGATCTCTCATATGCTCGATGTCAACACATCTATCACATATAGGGAAGTCATACATCTTGAAGGTAGCAGTTTTCACATTACAAATCATGGTCATAAAACAGTTTGTACAGTGAGGTTCCCCATCCAATAACTTCACTAGTATTCTGGTCCCCCACCGCAATAGGATGCTCATGATCATCATTAGTTTCACTTCTTCGGAACTATTGTTGTAAATGTAACTTCAGAAGATATTATTTGTATATTATTATTATATTAGTATTGTACTTTTATTGTACCTCTATCGGATATGTTTTTCCTCCATTCGGGGATGTCATTAATGTATTTGGTCATGCTAGAATATCGAGGTAAAACCTCCATTGTAAGTCATGGAAATAGCTCCCCAAAAGATAAATGTAAATGATATTTTTTAGTCTCCCTAGGACAGGTCATCCCAGTCAGTTAGATAGTCGGCCCCATTAGGAAAAAGGTCACTCTCACTTAAAGTATAAATAGAGAGGATCACTCTCTCATTTGAAAACACATTCACTCAAGCAAGTCCGTATCAAGTGAGAGAGAAGACAGGTTTGTTGGAGGAGAAAGAGAGATAGCTGAAGAAGACATCTTATATTTTGGGTTTTCCATCTTGCTTGATATTGTAGTAGTGACGAATCTATTTTTGAGGAAGTTGCGGGGTTTTCTCGTTTATGGTTTCCCCAAGGAAATTTCTTATGTCTTTTTTGTTTTGTTTTGCTTGTCTATATTTCAGTTTAAAGATCTAACTAAATTGAATTAAAGTGAAAACTCTAACATGGTATCAGAGCCATCCTGAAAGAAGGCACTGTGTAGCAGTGGGAAACTAGGGATTTGTGGTTCAAGTTCTTCTCTCCATAGATCATCAAGAAAACAGGGCTAGGATAACTCACCCTAGGAGGGCACATCTTTTGGAGGAAGCAGAATTCAATTTGCATTTTTGACCCAGTCACTAGTGCCAGGAGAAAACTAGGGCATCAATCTTTTGGGGTTTTCCTCCATCAATCCGGAAAAAGGAGTACACTAAACAACTCGACTTGAGGAGGCGCATCTTTCTGTCTAATCAGAAGTTCAAAATTCCAAGTTTGGAAAATTAGGGTTTCTCTAACAAACCCTAGGTCATCCAGCTCCAAAACCAAGTTGGGAATCTCAAATTGGTAAGTTCTATTTCTTTGTTATTTCCATTTGAGGTTCTCATTTCAAAATGACAAACTACACCAAGCTTGAGGATAAGCTTGAAGGAGCTGATAACTTCTGAGCATGGAAGTATAGAATCTCTCTTGTCCTAGAAGAAAATGTTTTGGAGAAGCATGTCAATGGGGAGGTTCCAGAACCAGAGGGGAAGAGGTAAAAGCAATCCACAAGAATAACTTGGTCAAAGCCAAGAGTATTATTGTAGACTCCATCAAATATCATATCATCCCTCATGTATCATCCTTGAAGACTCCCAAGGAGATGTTCGATGCTTTGATGAAGATATTCGAAGGGAAGAACATCAATCAGAAGATGAAACTAAGGAACCAACTCAAGAATGTGAAGATCCAACACTCAGAGACTATGCAATCCTACTTCACAAGGGTTTCTCAAATCAAGGAGAAACTTGAAGCAATTGAAGACAAAGTAGAAGAAGGAGAGATTGTAATGACCACCTTGAATGGTATCCCAATATCATGGGACTCATTCATTCAAGGAATATGTTCCAGGAAGAAGTTGATTAACTTCAGCAGACTATGGGAAGAATGCACCCAAGAATAATCTCGACTAGTAGCAAGAGGAGAAGATGGGAGCTAATAATGACCAAGCTCTAACGGCTCACACTAAAATAAATCACAACAAGAGGGAGGACCATCATCACAAAAGATCCAAAAGGCATCATGGACCTAGAAGGGATCTCTCCAGTATCAGATGTTCCACATGTGATGAGAAGGAACATTACTCAAGAAATTGTGCCAAAAATCAAGGACCCTCCAGGAAATCTAAAAAGAAAAGGCATCATGCTCACACCGTTGAAGATAATGAACCAACAAGGAAAAGAACCAGAGAAGAAAGGGATGATTCTTTAAGTGATGAAAAATATGTCTTAATCTCAGCACTCATGGGAGCAATGATTGGATTGTATATAGTGCAGCATCCAATCATATGACGGGGTACAAAGAATATTTCATCAACCTATCAGAACATGAGTCACCTCACAAGGTGAAACTTGGGGATGATTATCAATATCCCATCAAAGGAAGTGGAGAAAATTCTTACAAGCTAGATTCCAACAAATCATTAAAGATGAAAGATGTTCTCTATGTACCAGGACTGAAGAAGAACCTTCTCTATGTTGAATTAATGTAACTTCAAAGAATATTCTACTTGTACTTTATTAGTGTAACTCCGTCGGGGATGTTTTACCTCCGTTCGGGGATGTCATTATTATATTTGGTCAAGTAAAAGTCATGAGGTAAAACCTCCATTGTAATTCGGGTCGTTAGTACCCTAAAGAATGTAATATAATATTATTTGATTCTTTCTAGGATAGGTCAGCCCAGTCAGTTAAAGTGAGGCCGACCTAGCTGGGTTAAAAGTCAAGTGAAAAGTAAAGTATAAATAGAGAGCAACTTCCTCTCATTTGTACCATTCACTCATTCAAGCATTACGCATTAGAGGAGAGAGAGAAGTCTACGAAGGAGGAGGAGGATTGGCTTGGCTCTAGAATTTGGGTTTGTCTCTCTTATTTGTGAGACCTTATTTTGGGCATTGTACTTTGGTTATCTATATTGAGGAAGTTCTTGCTGGTTTTTCTTCCCCTTGAGAGTTTCCCAGGATATATTGTTGTGTACCTTGTGATTGTGTATCTTTCATAGATCCTAGTTATGTTGCTATTGTGAAAAACTATTAAATGCTCATGAAGTTAGAATTTAGTCTTTAGTAGCATATAATCTTAACATGGTATCAGAGCTAACCTGAAAAGAGCAACTTTCATAAGGTAAATCTCTCTCTCTCTCTCTCTCTCTCTCTGAGCTTAAAAATTAGGGCTTCTTACAAAAGTGGATTTTTTTAGTGCAATTGGCATAGGGAAGTGTGCCTCTCCAAGATCGAAATTTTGGCACCAAGATCGAAGTTTTTCAATGGGTAAATCTTCCAGAAATTCAAACCCTAGTTTGAATTTGGACCAGAAAAAGCCAGAAATTGCAGACCATAATTTCACAAGTCAAATTTGGTGAAATTTTGGAATCTTCAGAAACCAAGTGTACCAGCATACTCGCCTCAGAAAAGCGCATCTTTTGGTGAGTTCGGTTTTTACTTTTGAGAAATTTTAATTTTTGGTTATTCTCTTCTATCCGGGATAAGATGGCCCCAAGCACTAAGCTTGATGACAAGTTGGAAGGCATATAAAACTTCTGTGCTTGTAAGTATATGATTGGACTCATTCTAGAAGAGAATGATCTTTCAAAGTTCGTTAAAGAAGTTGTACCAGAACCCAAAGAAGCTAAAGCTAAGGAAAAGCATAAGAAGGACATGATTAAAGCCAAGAGGATCATAGCAGATTCCATCAAGGATCATTTGATTCCTCAAGTATCCTCCAAGAAAACCCCAAAGGAGATGTTTGATGCCCTATCAATAATGTATGAAGGGAGAAACAAAAATCGAAAGATGAATTTGAGAACCCAACTCAAAAGCACGAAGATGAATCCAAGTGAATCTATCAAAGATTACTTTACTAGGGTTTCTCAATTCAAAGAACAACTAGAATCAATTGGATACAAGATTGATGAAGATGAACTAGTGATGACTGCTCTCAATGGTCTTACTAGAACTTGGGACTCTTTTATCCAGCCAATGTGTGTAAGAAAGGAAAGTCTACTATTTGAATTTGTATTGGAAGAATGTATCCAAGAGGAGGCTAGAGTGGCAAATCGAGAAGCACTACTCAAAGATGATGATCAAGCTCTAGATACCCATACTAAAAGAGGAAAGGGAAAACCTCATTTCAAGAAGGAGTTCCATCCTCATAAGAAGTTTCAAAATTATAAGAAGGGAAACCACAAGCGAAGAGACTTCTCTTCTTGTCAATGTTTCCGTTGTGATAAGATGGGACATATTTCCAAAGATTGTCCAGAAAGAAAAGAAGAATACAAGAAGAAGAGTAACAAAAGACATCATGCTCATTTTTCCGAAGATGAAGAAGAAGAAGAATAAGGACCTCCCAGGAAGTTACCAAAGGAATAAATTGACTAATATGTCCTATAATGATGGTGCTTCAAAGCACTCTCTCAAACTTTAAAGAAAATGACTCCCCTCAGAAAGTTTCACTAGGAGAATACGAAAAGCAACATACAAGCTTGATTCAAGAACTTTGATGATGAAGGAGGAGAAGACTTGATCAAAATTATAGATCATAAAAGGTACAGGACCTCATAATCAAATGATGGAGTAGAGCTCACCATCAGACATTCTAGTAATCCCTGCAAGGAGACTAGGATCAAAAGAGATCCTACCAAACAAACAAAGATAAGTATTTGAATTGTCATTTTATCAAATTGTTTAAATTATATTTTTCAGTTGTGTACATGTTTATATTACTAGAAGTATAGTATGCATGTTAGAACATTTGCATTAATATGTGATGGGTAAGTATCATATGGTGCTATACATCATTCCATTTCTACTTATCTAGAGTGAAACCTCTTTGTTGACATATTGGCAGTAGTGCGCGCTCTTAATAATCTTCTGGTAGAGATGGAAGGCATCTAGAAAGTTACCATATGAATACAGGATATGGATGAATGTTGTGTTGAAGCATTGGCTAAGATAGCATTATGACAGTGTGACTTATGTTTTTATGCATATGTTTTGGAAACTATAAATGTTTCTAACCATGCTATTGAATTTGACTTGTAGGAAGTATCGTACACGATCACCTACAAATGAAGAATGACGAGACTTGTTCCGTAGAACAAGTGATGATGGTTCAACTATAAACAATACTAATGAAATCAAGTAGAGGAATTCGACTCTGACGAGATGTTTCTCTAGTAGCCAGACTCATGGTGTAATCAAAGTAGAAGAAGATACGAGCAACCTACAGGACTCAGAGAACCACATGTATGCAGATTGAAGAATACTTTGTACAGGATCAGAAGTCACCCATGGATAGAATGATGAGATCAAGGATCACCTAGAGTGATGAGACATCAACCTTTTCTACAAGGTTGAAGATGAGAAGCTCATAGATGGGTGCAAGAGATAACTTGCATCAGGGTTCAAGATCTTGGTATATAGTGACTTAGAAAGATGAAATAAATGGATATACAAGATGGAAGTATTGTGGCGCGTGGATTCTCTCAAAAAGAAGGAATCAATTATGAAGAGACATTTGCTCCCATAGCAAGTTACACTTCCATTAGAACCATCATGGCATTTGCAGCCACTATGAAGTGGAAGTTACACCAGATGGATGTGAAAAACAACTTTCCTGAATGGTGTCATTGAAGAAGAAGTGTACATAGAACATCCACAAGGATTTGAGGTTGAAGACAAAGAGATGCATGTATGCAAACTAAAGAAGGCTCTGTATGAGTTGAAGCAAGCTCCAAGAGCTTGGTATGGTAGAATTGATAGTTTTCTAACAAGCTTAGACTGTATCAAGAGTAAAGTTGATCCTAACCTTTACTTCAAGGTTATGGATGATGAACCTGTCATATTATTGCTATATGTGGATGAATTATTCCTAACAAGTAATGAGAAGCAAATTTCAGAGTGCAAGAAGAAGCTCACTATAGAATTCGAGATGAAATACCTTGGCTTGATGCATTATTTTCTAGGTCTCAAAGTATGGCAGAGCCCAGAAGGAATCTTTCTTAACCAAGGGAAATATGCAGTAGAAATATTGAAAATATTTGATATGTTGGAGTGTAAAGCCATGGCCACACCCATGGATACAAATTTGAAGTTACTATCTGATGCTTCGTCATAATTGGTGGATATGACACTATACAGGCATATTATTGGGTCATTGATGTATCTGATGAATACCAGACCAGATATATGCTTTGTTGTGAACAGCTTGGGTCAGTATCGGGTTGAGCCCAGACGTGTTCACCTTGTAGCTGCAAAGCATGTGATGAGGTACCTAAAAGGTACAATAGACTATGGTCTCCATTATACTAGAGATCATGACTTCAGAATGTTTGGTTACACAGATTCAGATTGGAAAGGAAGTGTCTCAGACAGGAAGAGCACTTCAGGCGGATGTTACAGTTTGGGGTCAGTCATGATCTCATGGTTAAGCAGAAAGCAGTCCAATATTTCTCTTAGCACTGCAGATGCAGAATATATTGCAGCATGTTCTACCAGTTGTGAATCCATATGGATTCGGAAGTTGTTATTGGGTCTATTTGATCTGGATTTGGATACCACAGTGATTCTATATGATAACCAGAGTTGTATAAAGATGACAGAGAACCCTGTGTTCCATGATAAGTCGAAGCGCATAGAAATACAGTATTTCTACATTCATGATATGGTGCAGAAGGGAGCTATAAAGCTCCAATATGTGAGCACTGACGAGAAGGTTGCAGATGTGTTGACTAAGAATTTTTCTCGTGTGAAGTTTGAGCACTTCCGTGATAAGCTTGGTGTAGTCCGTAAGGACTTCCCTCGAAAGGGAGAGTAGTGCTGATGATATTGTGGTGTAGTGGGATTGATCATCTCTAGACAATGATCTCGTAATTCCAAAAGGAAGGATAGTCTTAAATGTTGAGCCTGAGTTATGGTGGGATTTATCATCCCTAGACAATGATGCCGTAATTCTGAAAGGAAGGATAATCTTAAATGTTGATCCTTAGACTGAATCCCTAGTTCCGAAAGGAAGGATTGTTCATGATCCCCAGTTCTAAAAGGAAGGGTCACTAGAGTTATTGGACTGAATCCCAAGTTCTGATAGGAAGGATTGTACATGATCCCTAGTTCTGAAAGGAAGGATCACCAGAGTTGTTGAACTGAATCCCGAGTTCCGAAAGGAAGGATTGTCCATGATCCCTATTTCTGAAAGGAAGGATCACCAGAGTTGTTAGATTGAATCAAGAGTTCCGAAAGGAAGGATTGTCCATGATCCATAGTTCTAAAAGGAAGCATCACCAGAGTTGTTGGACAGAATCTCGAGTTCCAAAAGGAAGGATTGTCCATGATCCCTAGCCCCGAAAGGAAGGATCACCAGAGTTGTTGGACTAGGTCTCGTAATTCCTAAAGGAAGGAATTACCACGATCCCGTAATTCTAAAAGGAAGGATCATGTGTGCTACAGCTGATGATATTCCCGTGCCGCAGAAGATGATGTTCCAGTGTTGAAGATGAGGATGCTCTAGTGCTGCAGATGTTCCACTGTTGAAGATGAGGATGCTCCAGTACTGCAGAAGATGATTCTCCAGTGTTGAAGATGAGGATCCTCCAGTACTGAAGATGATGATTTTCTAGCCTCATGCTACAGATGATGATACTTCAGCTCTGTACTGAAGTTGATGTTGTTGTTGAAGAACTTCCAATGATTTATAGATGTACCAACCAATGTTCTAGATGATGTTATTTATGATGCCCCTCCTCCCTCCGATGATGTTGTGTAGACTTACACATGTTGTTCTTGTCAGTAGAATACCCTTCTTGTTAACGGGGAGTGTTCAAGTAATGTAACTTCAAAGAATATTATGCTTGTACTTTATTATTGTAACTCCATCGGGGATGTTTTACCTCCATTCGGGGATGTCATTATTATATTTGGTCAAGTAAAAGTCATGAGGTAAAACCTCCATTGTAATTTGGGTAGTTAGTACCCTAAAGAATGTAATATAATATTATTTGAGTCTTTCTAGGGGAGGTCAGCCCAGTCAGTTAAAGTGAGGCCGACCTAGCTGGGTTAAAAGTCAAGTGAAAAGTAAAGTATAAATAGAGAGTGACTTCCTCTCATTTGTACCATTCACTCATTCATGCATTACGCATTATAGGAGAGAGAGAAGTCCGCGAAGGAGGAGGAGGATTGGCTTGGCTCTAGAGTTTGGGTTTGTCTCTCTTATTTGTGAGACCTTATTTTGGGCATTGTACTTTGGTTATCTATATTGAGGAAGTTCTTGTTGGGTTTTCTTCCCCTTGAGGGTTTCCCAGGATATATTTTTGTGTACCTTGTGATTGTGTATCTTTCAGAGATCCTAGTTATGTTGCTATTGTGAAAATGTATTAAATGCTCATGAAGTTATAATTTAGTATTTAGTAGCATATAAGATTAACACTCTCCATCTCAGCAATAGATTCCAAAGGAATGAGGGTTGCATTTGTTCATGGTGTTGGGCCCAATTTGGGACAAAGTTTTGGTAACATTTTTTATAAGCAGGAAAAGCTGAGCTAGGCACAGCTTAGAAAAAGATGTAATTTTGTCTAAGTGTTGAGGGTGCTGCGAAGTTGTGTGCAACATCCGAATTTTGGAAGCACCGCGAAGACCAGCGCTGCGAGGAAGCAGTGCTGCGAAGCAGTCAGGCCACGTGGAGCCAGCAAAGCGGAGTGCTAGACAAGGATCAGGTGCAGGTATCGGATGGACCAGTAGTGGTCTAATTTTGGAAAGATGCTCCAGGAGTGTCGAGCGGCGGGCACGAGCAAATCAGGAAGGCGACCAATGCACGAGTTTGTTAAGGAAAGGACAGCTCAGGGAAAGGGATGGCTTGGCAGGCCTGGTGGGCGAAACCGTTAGAGATGAACGGTTCAGAGAAAGCGACCTATTGGCGCGCATGCAACAAGAAGGCCGATAGCGACAGAATGAAGACGTGGAGAACCGCCACGATGAAGCAAATGCTACTAGATGCCAGCAAGCCGGTTTAGGGAAACCGGCATAGTTTTGTAAACCCTAAGGATTTTTGGGTTAGGTCTTCGGAATTGTAAAGACATGACCTTCGGGCATGATCTATTTAAGAAGACAATTTTGTATGGGATGGGGTTACTCTTTACTTTCTGCTATTACAGTTCTGGATATCATATTGTAAAATCTCTTTGAGTTAAGAAGATTGTAAAGGCTCTACAGCTGTGTGCGCAGAGACCTATCTGGGAGGAAGGAGAGTCTGCAGCTGAGTGCGCAGACTAAGAACGGTTGTCCCCAACCCTTTTTAAATATATATATTACCAACCGTTCTTTTGGACGTAGCTTCCCACCCGGGGGAGTGAACCACGTTACATATCGTGTTGTGTGATTGTGTTTTATGAATGAATGCTTATCTGTATTTTCTGTAAATGAATGTCTAGATGTTTCCTTGCATGCGGTTATGAGAGAACTTTGATATGCATTTGCCTTCAGAAGAAGTATGGGGATGATATGTTAAGTTTTGTATGAACAGATGAATGATAACATTTAGCGTTATGTTTGAAGACAGGGAATCAGTCATTTGGTTAAACACTCTCTTATATGCAGTAAAATAATGATTAACAGTTGGATTGTATAGTCATATATGTTCAAATCGCAGCACCCTGACTTAACGAATGAATGTTAGAAGAATAGTCAGCTAAGTGCCTGAACGAGTGGATGAGTGATATTCGTTTCAGTGCCTTGAGTGTCTTCAATATAATCCAAGTGTAGAATAAAGCTGCATTGTTCGCAGCTACAGGAGAAGTCCCGCGGTAGAAGAACATAGTGGTGCGGACCGCAGTGTTGCCCATCGCTGCACAGTCTCACCTCGTAACACATACCCCCTGTTGTGTTGCGCAGTACGTTCATCCAAGCAACTTATCACTTACTGTGGAAATATAATTCCGCAGTACCCCATAGATACACCTCGGGTGAGACCTCAACCTGCTCGCAGGTTGTTTCCAAAAGGGCTGGTGCGAAGGGGTTTTGTTGGTCAAAGGGAAACCGCGAAGAACCTGGGTCTTACAGAAAACCTCTGGGTCAGTTATAGCCAACAAATGGTTCCGTTGCCGCGCTAGAATCCATGATGAGTTGCAATCGTGATGTGTGACGAAGAATACCAGTTTCCAGAAGGCTCAGACAACTAGAATCCTGAAAAGACAGAAATCCAAGCTTGGTGGGACAAGACCAGAAGAGACTTTGCAAGGCAAGAGAATAGACATCCGTGTCTATCTGATGCACAGTGGTTGGATAGATATCCGTGGGAAGATATTCACGAGATTTTCTGGGCATTGTTTCCAAATGAGCTGCACGCGTGGATCTCGCGGCTCGCAGAAAAGAAAACCTATTTCCAAGGAGGAGTTCCTACAGAGTGGACTCTTGAGCTCACAGTGCAGCTCAAAGCAATAGACAGCTCGTTGACACGCGCAATTGATTTTTGGGTCGATCATATGCTAGAAGGCTTCGTAACAGAATTTGCTGTAGACACGCTCAAATCCTACAGCCAAGCAGAAGCATACTTTTTTGGAGGTTTCCAAGGTAAGTTGTTGAACAATCTCAGTCTATACATTAAGATGTTGTTAGCTAAGAAAGGTGTTTTAAGAATGCAATAATATTCTTAAGTTTGTCATGGTAAACAGTATATATAGTGATTTTGATGAAGATACCCATAATATTAGAAGTGGAAAGAGGTATAAATTTAATAAGAATCTTGCAGGCCCTAGACTCCATATTGACACTGAGATCCCGTGTAACCTTGACAATGAAGCCGCACCACCATTTAGCCCTGAGAACCCACCAGCTGCAGAGACCACACCACCTTTATCTCAAAACCCACCCGCTACGCAGCCCACCCCGCAGAATACTCAGCCTAGTACATCTATCCCGGTAAGCCAATTTGTATTCACTGCACAGAGCCCTTTACAGTAGCCGTGCACTAATTAGGGTGCCCCACCACCTAGTAGCACAATGGCAAACACAGATATGAAGCTACAGATATTCAAAGGAACTGGCCTAGAAGACCCTGACCAGCATTGGTTTCTTTGTGAAGCCGTATGGAGTGTAAGACAAATCCAGGATGATGCAGTGAAGAGAGCACAACTCATCACCACTTTTAGGGACAGAGCTTTACATTGGTTCATGAAGTACTCTACCACACAGCCGAGAACCCTCATAGAAATTAAAGCTGTGCTTGTGGCAGAGTTTAAGAAACCTAAATCTGAATCTCAGTGTATAACCGAGTTGAAAGAAATAAAGCAGAAACCGACTGAAACGGTTTGGAGTTTGATCAGAAGTTCAAGACCCTATTAGACTAAGTAAGCTTTGTTATAGCCCCGGAACAACACAAGGAATGGTTCATTGTTGCGTTGTTGCCCCATATTAGATTACCATTGATGCAGCAGAAGGTTACATCGTAGGCAGAGGCCTTGGAGATCACAATGAAGCTAGAGGTTTCGCCGATTGGTGAGACTAGTTCTGGAATGTCTCAGATCCAGAACCAGCTGACCACCCTGACACTAGAGCTGCAAAGCATGAAGAATGGCAAAGAACAAAGGTATGAACCTAGACATGAGGTCTGGTGTACAAGTTGTAAAGGAGAAGGCCATGACCGGGAGCATTTCCCTTTATTCCGCGACTATCTTAACAGTGGTGCGCCCAACCCACTAAATCCGAATCAGGCCCCATGGTGTGAAATTTGTAGAACTACAAGACACAGACCTGAAGACTGCTATCTTATACAGAAATATGTGAAAACACCTAAAAATTTATACTGCAATTTCTGTAAATCAGTTGGACATGATGAATCCAACTGCCGCGCATATGAGCTAATGAATGAGAGAAAACGGGATATGGACTCAATGAGAGGCGCTGGCTTGTACCGCGTACAAGAATATAACCAGGCGAAACAAGAGAATGCACAATATGACCAAGGAGGATACAGAGGTCGTGGTGCTGGATACCACGACAAAGGAAGAAATGCTGGCCCGACGCAGGGAAGAGGCCGTGGCCAGTCCATTTGTTATAATTGTGGCCAGCTAGGTCACGTATCTAGAGATTGTGTTAACCTATGCAGTACGTGCAATTATTGTAAATCATTTGAGCATGTTATTGAAGATTGCCTAGTGCTAGAGGTGGAAATGCAGAAAAGAAGAAAGATGGATGCACCAAACACGCACATCCAATGGATCGCAGTAGAGAAAAGACCAGTAGACCCGAGCATCAATGTGGTCACGTGCAATGGCGCTCAGACAGGCCGTGATAGGGGAGCAGAAGCTTCCACGTCAGGGGAGCCTCACACAAGCAGATCCCTCTTGAGACAGTATAGATAAGGAAATCTCCAGGTAAAATACCTGCTCTCGACCTACGAAAGAACAAGGAAGTCTTTATCGATGCGCGGGATACCTTCAGAAAACCAGCAACAGAATCACAGAGGATCCCGTTGTGCAGTGAAGCACCACCGCAGCTAGCAATAATGTTGCCTTCTAAGACCAGGATTGTCCATCTGGACCCATTGGCTATTGCATTACCAATGGCAGAACATATCGTCCTAGACACAAAGGGTGTCGAGCGGGTAGAGCTCGACTTGCCCAAAATCCCCTTACCAGGCTTACACTTCATCCACATGCAGATCGTCGAGGATATGCATGAAAAAATAGTAGAGTCGATGAAGTCTCAAGCGAAGCTCCACGCATCAAATAGGAAGCTCGAGTTGTGCGCAGACATGTAGCTACATGATGAACAGGACCACCGGAAACAATTGGAGAATACCATATCCACTGTTTCCCAAGATATTGAAGGTATAGAACTCCAGGCTGATCCTGCAGACACAGTTCTGAGGATTGGAGAAAAGGTGAGATCTTTGAAGACGGAGATGCAGGATAGGGATATCCTCCATGAGGTGGAGCTTGAATCCCTGAAAGAAAAACTGAACACGCAGGCGCCATTAACTGAGTAGCAGTTAAGAGAGCAAGCAGTGAATGTTGTCGCGCAGAGCATAACAAGTGAGATGGCTAAGTGCCAAGATATCTTGGAAAAATTTTCAAAGGCATTCACTGCCCTTGAAGAGGATCAAGGGCTATTGCAGGTAAAGACCGCAGTAAAAGAAAAGCAGATCGCGCTAGAGAAGTTGGATGCAGAGCTCAAGGCTCTGCCATCCAGGGAGAGGCTGTCCAGGTATAAGGAAATATCAAGCTTGAAGAAGGAATTCCAGGCATTAAGAGAGAAAGAGACTGAGATGGATAATCAATCACAGCAACTCCTGGAGGATGCTACAGCAGTGTCGCAGCAGATAGAAGACAAGTTGAAGGAACTGCGCGACAACCAGGAGCAGGTACAGGGACAGATTGGAGAAGAGATAACTCCAGCATTGCTTGAGACAGTACAACAAATTGAACAAGATACCAGAGAAGCAGTGGAGCAGTTGTTCGGTACATATAATGAGTTCGTGGCCAAATTAGTTCCGCCGGTCGCGGAGCAAAGTGAGACGACCGAAGCAGCAAGTGGCTCGGAGACGAGCGACATGTAAGTGTTAGGGGCATGTTGGGCCCAAGTTTTGGTAACATTTTTGATAAGCAGTAAAAGCTGAGCTGGGCGTAGCTCAAAAAAAGATGTAATTTTGTCTAAGTGTTGAGGGTGCTGCGAAGTTGTGCGTAGCATCTGAATTTTGGAAGCACCGCGAAGACCAATGCTATGAGGAAGCAGTGCTGTGAAGCAGTCAGGCCACATGGAGCCAGCAAAGCGGAGTGCTGGACAAGGATCAGGTGCAGGTATCTGATGGACCAGTAGTGGTCTAATTTTGGAAAGATTCTCCAGGAGTGCCGAGCAGCGGGCACGATCAAATCAGGAAGGCGACCAATGCACGAGTTTGTTAAGGAAAGGACAGCTCAGGGAAAGCGATGGCTTGGCACGCCTGGTGGGAGAAACCGTTAGAGATGAACGGCTCAGAGAAAGTGACCTGTTGGAACGCGTGCGACAGGAAGGCCAATAGCGACAAAATGAAGACGTGGAGAACCGCCATGATGAAGCAGACGCTACCAGATGCCAGCAAGCCGGTTTAGGGAAACCGACACAGTTTTGTAAACCCTAAGGGTTTTTGGGTTAGGTCTTCGGCATTGTAAAGACATGACCTTCAGGCATGATCTATTTAAGAAGACAATTTTGTATGGGATGGGTTTACTCTTTACTTTCTGCTATTACAGTTCTGGATATCATATTGTAAAATATCTTTGAGTTAAGAACATTGTAAAGGCTCTACAGCTGTGTGCGCAGAGACCTATCTGGGAGGAAGGAGAGTCTGCAGCTGAGTGCGCAGACTAAGAACGGTTGTCCCCATCCCTTTTTAAATATATATATTACCAACCATTCTTGTGGACGTAGCTTCCCACCTGAGGGAGTGAACCACGTTAAATCTCGTGTTGTGTGATTGTGTTTTATGAATGAATGATTATCTGTATTTGTTGTAAATGAATGTCTAGATGTTTCCTTGCATGCTGTTATGAGAGAAATTTGATATGCATTTGCCTTGAAAAGAAGTATGGGGATGATATGTTAAGTTCTGTATGAATAGATGAATGATAACATTTAGCGTTATGTTTGAAGACAGGGAATCAGTCATTTGGTTAAACACTCTCTTATATGCAGTAAAAGAATGATTAACAATTGGATTGTATAGTCATATATGTTCAAATCGCAACACCCCGACTTAACAAATGAATGTTAGAAGAATAGTCAGTTAAGTGCCTAAATGAGTGGATGAGTGATATTCATTTCAGTGCCTTGAGTGTCTTCAAGATAATCCAAGTGTAGAATAAAGCTGCATTGTTCGCAGCTACAGGAGAAGTCCCGCGGTAGAAGAACATAGTGGTGCGGACCACAGTGTTTCCCATCGCTGCGCAGTCTCACCTCGCGGCACATACCCCCTGTTGTGCTGCGCAGTACGTCCGTCCAAGCAACTTATCACCTACTGTGGAAATCTGATTCCGAAGTACCCCATAGATACACCTCGGGTGAGACCTCAACCTGCTCGCGGGTTGTTGCCGAAAGGGCCGGTGTGAAGGGGTTTTGTTGGTCAAAGGGAAACCGCAAAGAACCTGGGTCTTACAGAAAACCTTTGGTTCAGTTATAGCCAACACATGGCCAAGTTCTAATGTGGCCAAAAGGAAAGACAATAAATGATGCAACAGTAATTGGAGAGCAAGAGGGAGGCTTGTACAACTTGAAAGGAAAACCAGAACAAGCATCGGTCCATGACTCCATGGAACCAAGTGAGTTGTTGCACAGAAGGCTTGCACATGTGCACTATAAATCACTACCAATTGCAAGCAAAGCAGTTTCAGGTTTACCATAAATCTAGACAAAGCATGAAGGCATTTGCAAGGGATGTGCACAAGGAATAATGTGAAGAAGACATTTCCTAGCAGTGAAAGCAAGGAAAAAATAATATTGGAGATATTCCACTTAGATGTGTGTGGTACCATGTCTTTTAGCTCATTAAGCAGGTATGTATATATGTTTCTTTTATAGATGACTTTTCCCGTAAGACATGGATTTATTTCTTGAAGGGAAAATATGAAGTATTCAACAAATTCAAGGAATTCAAAGCAATAGTTGAAAATCATATTGAAAGGAATATCAATACTTTACGATCAGATAATAGTGGAGAATTCACTTTAGAAGAATTCAAGGACCTTTGCATAGAATCTAGGATTAAGAGTGAGTTGATCACTCCTTACAATTCTCAACAAAATGGCGTTGTAGAACGAAATAACAAAACAATAATGGAAGTAGCGAAGTAAATGATACATAATCAGGATCTTCCGATGCACTTATGAGCAGAAGCAACAAGAACGAATGTTTATGTACAAAAATGTACACCTCACCGTGTATTGAACAACAAGCTCCCGAAGAATCTTTCTCGGGAGAGAAACCAGAAGTCATCCATCTCAGAATATTTGGATTCCCTGTGTACATACATATCCCAAAAGAAAAGAGAACAAAGCTATACCCTTCAGGAAAGAAGGGCATACTCGTGGGATACAATGACACATCAAAATATTACCGAATATACTTCCCAGTATTCAAGAAAATCAATATCAAAAAAGACATAAATTTTGATGAATATTCAACATACAATAAATCAAGAAAATTACCTATTGAAGAAACTCAAGAACCTGGAGTTCCCAGAACCAGAGACATAGTTATGGAAGAAACAATTCAAGAATATCATCAAGACCATGACATGACAAAACCACAAGAACCTGTAGATCCACCTCGTGAGAAGAACTCCCACAACAAAAGACCAGCATGGGAACGTGAAGCAATACAAGATGTAGAGAAGTATGGAATTCCAAATGGGACACACAGAGAAAGCAAGAGACCCAAACCATACTCCAATTATGTGGCCCTACTATGTGACATCATTGATAAAGAACCTTACAACTATGAGGAAGCAACATAGAAGAAGGAATGGAAGGATGCTATGATCGAAGAGTGCCTGTCGATTATGAAGAATGATGTCTGGGAGATAGTTCTGAGACCAGTAGGGAAGTCTGTTGTGACTTCAAAGTGGATCTACAAGATCAAGCATGCTGCAGATGGTAGCATTGAAAAACACAAGGCAATATTTGTGGCACGTGGCTTCTCCCAGAAAGTGTTAAGATTGAATATGCTAAGATAGATAACATCAGTGTTCAATTAAATTTCACAACAATAGCATATACAGGATCACTAAAAGAATAACAAGCAGAACATAAATACAAGAGACACAAATTTACCTGGGAAACCCTCTAGGGGAAGAAAACCCAACAAAAATTCCTCAATATAGATGATCAAAAGTACAAAGACAAAACCCCAAACAAGTGCTCCTCCTCCTTGCAGATATCTCTCTCTCTCTCTCCATTGCAAATTACACAAGTGAGTGTGTGTGTCCAAATGAGGAGCACATTACTCCTATTTATACTTTATCTTCCACTTGACTTTTTCCCTAACTAGGTCGGCCCCAACAACTTAACCACTCAACTTAATGCTGACTGGGCCGACTCCTCTAGGGCACTTAAACACCCCATTACAATTGACTCAAAGGGGATCTATTGCCCCGACTTACAAGGGAGGATTTACCTCAAAGAATTTACATAATCAAATACAATAATGACATCCCGATTGAGGAATAAAACATCTCCGAATAAATTACAACAATAAAATACAATAGAATATTCTTTGAAGTTACAATATTTCAACACTCTCCCTTAATGAGAAGGGTATTCTAGTGAAAATAGAAACATCATCTGTAGGAACAAGGAGAGAGAGAATCATCAACAACATCAAGGTGATACATCTATAAATCATTGGAAGTCTTCTTCAACAACATCAGCAACTGGAATATCTTCAACGTCTTCAGTATTGGAGCATCATCTTCTACAACACTGAGTCTTAATCTTTGGTCTTCATCTTCTACAGCACTCGATCGCTCGATCAGATGCAACAACACTTGATCTCTCGATCAACACCATCATCCTGATCTTTTAATTAATAGCAACATAACCTGCAACACACATGATCCAATTACGGGATGATCAATCCATTTCACTTTAGGACATAAGTCCAAGGATGATGCAATCCTGATCCAATTACGGGATTATCAATCCCTCTCACTTTAGGACAAAAGTCCAGGGATGATACAATCCCACCACATTCTCGAGGACATAAGTCACAAGATCCATTATGGACTGAAGTCCAAGGATGATACAATCCAACCACATTCTCGAGGACAGAAGTCACTGGATCCATTCTGGACTGAAGTCCAAAGATGATACAATCCAACCACAGTGTCAGTCCTTTTTCATACTAGATGTGACCTAGATCAAATCTAGGATTTTCCACCACAGTGCTAGTCCTTTTTCATACTGGATGTGACCTAGATCAAATCTAGGATTTTCCACCATAGTGCCAGTCCTTTTTCATACTGGATGTGACCTAGATCAAATATAGGATTTTCCACCACAGTGCCAGTCCTTTTTCATATTGGATGTGACCTAGATCAAATCTAGTATTTTCCACCATAGTGCTAGTCCTTTTTCATACTGAATGTGACTTAGATCAAATCTAGGATTTTCCACCACAGTTCCAGTCCTTTTTCATACTGGATGTGACCTAGATCAAATCTAGGATTTTCCACCATAGTTCCAATCCTTTTTCATATTGGATGTGACCTAGATCAAATCTACGATTTTCCACCACAGTGCCAGTCCTTTTTCATACTGGATGTGACCTAGATCAAATCTAGGATTTTCCACCACAGTGCTAGTCCTTTTTCATACTGGATGTGACTATCCTCATCCATGAATCGAGCAAGTCATTCGGTGGGTCTAGCCTATGAGCGCCCATTACGTTGCACACCACAACCACCTACATTACCTCACCACTTGTTCAGATCCTCTGGTAGCCTAGGAGACTCAATTACGTCACATGACCCGTGACTACCTGCTACCTCAACCAAGCTCATTGCTCCCTCTTGATTTGAACCACTCCAATATTGTCCCTGAAGTATTCAAACTTCCCTCTCGACAGAGGCTTGGTCAACACATCAACAACTTTCTCATCAATGCTCACATACTGGAGCTTTATAGCTCCCTTTTGTACCATATCGTGTATAAAAATACCATATTTCCATGTTCTTTGACTTGTCACGGAACACTGGGTTCTCTGTCATCTTTATACAACTCTAGTTGTCACGTAGAATCACGGTGGTATCCAACTCCAAGTCAAATAGACCTGACATCAACTTCTGAAGCCATATGGCTTCACAACTAGCAGAACAAGCTTCTATATACTCTACTTCAGCTGTACTGAGAACAACACTGGACTGCTTCCTGCTAAACCATGAGATCATGGCGAATCCCAGAAAATAACATCCACCTGAGGCGCTCTTCCTATTTAAGACACTTCCATCCCAATCTTCATTTGTATAACCATACAATTTGTTGTCATGACCTCCAACATAGTATAGACCAAAGTCTATCGTACCTTTCAGGTACCTCATCACATGCTTTGTAGCTACCATGTGAACACTTCTAGGCTCAACTAGATACTAACTCAGGGTGTTCACAACAAAGCATATATCTAGCCTGGTATTCCTCAAATACATCATCTTTTTGTAAACTATAGAAACCACCATCCATCATCCTGGATCTCTACTTCACATTTTCCTTGGCTAAGGAAAAATCTCAGCCACATATCTAATCAGAAGAATCATGCCAAGATTCTTTAACTCTGAGATCTACTCCCTCTAAAGTGGACTCTTCTACATGTGAGTATTGTCCTCCCTCTATGACTGAACATTATGCACACTCTACATTGAGTGATATTCTGCATATCTATCTGTGCCATCTCCTGTCAGATGGGTCTACTGATATGATCCTTAAGATCACTCGAACTCTATGGTGAGTTCCTTCTTGCATCCATCTGAGAGAAGCATGTCATATGTATATAGAAACCATCTTCAACCTTGTAGCAAAGGTTGAAATCCGCATCACCTGTGGTGATCATCAAGCTCATCAAATGACTATCAATCCTGGGTACCTGTTGAACCCGTACAAATCCTTCTTGGGAATCATCCATGGGTGTAATTTATCTCTGGAAATGTGTCTAGCCATGAGCCTTGCTTTGTACTTCTATAGTATGTTTGATTTGTAAGTCTTCTTGTTGAACAATCATCACTTGTTCTTTGGAACAAGTGTTCATCATCCTTCTTTTGTAGATCATAGCACACGATCTTTCCTACAAATCAAATTCAATTACATGATTAGTAACACTTCATAATCATCAAATAATGTTGAAATTTCAATGATAACCTATTATGCATACTAATATGATTCACATAGTTATGCAACTATCTTGACCAATACTTTGGCACAACACTTTTCCATATCATGTATGCATACAATGGCTATCTAGATGCCTTCCATCTCTACCAGAACATACTAGCAAGAGCGTGCATAGCTCCCATCATGTTAGCAAAGAGGATTCATTCTAGACAAGCAACAATGGAATGTTTGTCCAACTTACCCATCATATGCATATTAGTAGTATATTGTTCAATGCTATATGAATGCTTACACTATGCATGATATATTTCCTGATTCTAGGAATACAAATATGCATACAACTATTACGAGCAATATCATTAACTATTCAGATATTCAAGAAGTAATTCAAACAACAACTCAAATACTTGTCTTTTATGTTTGTGTGGTTTCCTCCCTCTTGATCTCTATTTTCCCTTTATGATAGCAGCATGATTATATGTCTTTGAACTTCTATCCATCCTGTACCACTATGCATGCTTAAGTGTGCACTAGTTTCATCATTGTTTCATCCTCAAGATCGCATACATAATCACACATTCATTAGTATAATATCAATAAGATTAAAAACATTATAACCCTAAATAATCTTAAACACATACGGTCATAATCATTAATCAAACTAAGAAACACAATATGCATAAAGCCTTGATTAGCTAAACTCTATTTTCAGGAATAATCATTATCAACCATATGAAAGTATACTTATCTAAGATCCTAACACAAAGTAGGATTCTAACTCGATATAGGAAAACATACCTGGATTAGCATGCTTGCTAGTTATGTCGAACATACCCAAACAATATCTTCTTTGTGCTATTCAATGATTTAGAGACCTTGTGCTAGTAACCTGCATATCTCATAAGTTAATCATAGTAGAACCAATTCATACATACCTCGTAAGTAGAGATTCTATGTTATTAAAGACTATGGATGAGTCTTTGTCTTCATGTCACCATGGTCATATGCTCTTGATCTAGAACTTGATTTGTCTTTCTTCGTGTGCCTTTCATGTTAGCAGACAACATCATCCTCATACAACACCACAAGTGCATTAGTACAATCATAAGTGTCATAACCCTTAATAAATGAATGTTTTCTATCATTCACATGCATTCATACTTTTACTAAGGTGATCGGACAAATATAAATTAATCATGATTGTACTAACCTCAATAATATGAATACAAACATATCATGAACTTAATCATCAGATAAATAAAACAACTTTCGAAACATACTTGCATCTCCTCAAGTCATACCTATCGAGATTGCTTGTAGTATTCTCTATAAGGGTAAAACCCTAATCGTCCAAGGTAGATCACTTGTAAACATCTTATATAGATTCATGGTGCTAGGATGATAGAATACCAATGCCATTTAAACCTCCTTCATTGCTTCCCTATGAGTCTCCCAACTTTGCTAGGGTTTCTTCTTACTTGTAGAACTCGAAAAACCCTAATTTTCAATCTCCTTCCTCCCGCAACATTTGATGGAAGATTAATATATATGATGAAGGGATTCCAAATCCATTTTCAAAGTTTCCAATGTTGCAGCAGGTGTCTCCAACATTGTATCAGGTCCTTCCATACCTAAAAAATTGAAAACCCTAAGTGAGAGCTTCTTCCTCCTCTTCTTTGATTTCCTTCATTGAGCTATTTCAGATGTGCCTTATTTTTTCTGGTGTATATCTGAAATTTCGGATCCTTGGGGTATGAAAATTCATCCTGTGGTATCCTGACTTGTCATATTTCCAACCCCACATATTTGAGCTTCATTGGATTCTCCATGAGAGAGATATGTTAAGTGTCCCAACATGACATGTTTATGGGATGAAACATCATAGCGAACTTGTATGGCGTTCCATGTGTCATTGTTTCAACTTCGGCCTCTGATACAGGGACAGGTGAAACTAAAGTCCATGCCCTAACTGTCCCTTTTTATTGAATTCCATTTGGAGCTTCCTATCCTGAGATATGACCTTTTTCCCTAGGTCACTTGTTTAGGGATGCATTCTGGAAGAGGTCGAAACCCTAACTTGTACGGATCACATCTCACAAAGTACAACGAATATGAGGCTGAAACTCAGACACAAGGTACATGCATATTTCATATTCGGCCTATCCAAGTTTCACATCCTAAAACTGCGCCAAAAGGGATTTATACCGAAAATGCCAATATGACTAGTGTTTGTTATACAAAGCCCTAGCTTTCAAATTGTCGCAAGTGAAACAAGTGTCGTAAATTCCATACATTGCCTTATTTCAAGCTAGCTCTGATACCATGTTAAGATTCAATATGCTAAGATAGATAACATCAGTGTTCAATTAAATTTCACAACAATAGCATATACAGGATCACTGAAAGAATAACAAGCACAACATAAACACAAGAGACACAAATTTATCATGGGAAACCCTCTAGGGAAAGAAAACCCAGCAAAAATTCCTCAATATAGATGATCAAAAGTACAAATACAAAACCCCAAACAAGTGCTCCTTCTCCTTGCAGATATATATCTCTCTCTCTCCATTGCGAATTAAACAAGTGAGTGTGTGTGTCCAAATGAGGAGCACATCACTCCTATTTATACTTTATCTTCCACTTGACTTTTTCCCTAACTAGGTCAGCCCCAACAACTTAACCACTCAACTTAATGATGACTAGGCCGAATCCTCTAGGGACTTAAACACCCCATTACAATTGACTCAAAGGGGATCTATTGCCTCGACTTACAAGGGAGTATTTACCTCAATGAATTTACATAATCAAATACAATAATGACATCCCGAAGGAGGAATAAAAAATCTCCGAATAAATTACAACAATAAAATACAATAGAATATTCTTCAAAGTTACAATATTTCAACAGAAAAGAAGGCATGAATTACGAAGAGACATTTGCACAAGTAGCAAGATACACTTCCATCAGATCTATACTTTCACTAGCCGCGATAATGAAATGGAAGGTATAGTAGATGGACGTCAATACAAAATTCTTGAATGGTGTAGTCGAGGAGGAAGTGTATGTGGAGAAGCCACTAGGATTCGAGACACATGAAAAATAGACTCATGTGTGCAAGTTGAATAAACCCTTATATGGTTTGAAACAGGAACCCAAGACATGGTACGGCATGATGGACAACTTTCTGATGAGCTTAGGCTTTACCAAGAGTAAAGCAGATTCCAACCTTTACTTCAAGGTTGAGGACGGAAGACCAATGATACTACTACTTTATGTAGATGGCCAATTTGTAACATGAGAGGATGATATCATTGCAGATACGAAGAGAAGGCTTGCCACAAAGTTCGAGATGAAGGACCTGAGAGTGATGCACTACTTCTTAGGCATGGAGGTGTGGCAGAGTACAGAAAGGATTTTCCTTGGCCAAGGAAAGTATGCAGTGGAGATTTTGAACAGGTTCGGAATGATGGAATGCAAGGCAATAGCCACACCAGTGGAATCGAACTTGAAGCTACTATATGATGCTTCATCAGAGACAGTTGATGCCACAATGTACAGACAAATGATTGGTTCATTGATGTACTTGATGAACACGAGACCAGACATATGCTTTGCTGTGAACACCTTGAGCTAGTTCCTGACGGATCTGAGACATGTTCACTTGATTGTTGCAAAGCATATATTGAGGTACTTGAAGGGCACAATTGAGTATGGGATCAAGTATGAGATGAAGCAGAAGATTAATCTGCATGGTTATGTTGATTCGGATCGGGAAGGCAGTGCCACAGACAGGAAAATAACTTCACGATCCTACTTTAGTTTGGGATCCAGTGTGATATCTTGGTTTATCAGGAAGCAGTCATGTGTGGCACTAAGTACAGTCGAATCAGAGTATGTTGCAGCCTGTTTGGACAGTTGTGAGGAAGTATGGCTCTGGAAGTTACTGTCATATTTTTTTGATCTCGAGTTAGAGGCGACTTGTATCTTTTGTAACAACCAGAGTTGTGTGAATTTGTTTGAGAACCTGGTGTTCCATGACAAGTCAAATCATATTGAGATCAAGTACCACTATCTCTAGGATATGGTGCAGAGAGGAGCAGCGAAGCTCCAGTATGTGGCGACAGACGAGCTGATAGCATATGGGTTGACCAAGCTGCTAGACAGAGTGAAGTTCGAGTAATTCAGAGAGAAGCTTGGTGTTATCTAGATCGAGGTTCCTCGAAAGAGGGAGTGATGTGATCGGAAGATGTAGGTGCACTAGGGTTGTATCTTACATGGTGGAAGACTCAGGTGGTCCTTAAAGACGTAATGCACATGGGGTTCTCTTGGGTTGTATCCACATGTTTAAAGACGTTGGTAGGTCCATGGGTCATAAAGAATCTGGGATGCACCTGGGATGTATCTTACATGGTGGAAGACGCGGGTGGTCCACAAGGACGCAATGCACCTGGGGTGCTCCTGGGATGTATCCACATGTTTGAAGACATGGGTTAACTAAGAGAGTCATGATACATCTAGATTGTATCCACAGGGTGGAAGACAGATTTTCTTGGTTTGTACCCACTAGGTGGGAGACGCAGGTTGACTAAGAGAGAGACGTAATGCACCTGGGGTGCTCCCGGGTTGTACCCAATGGGTGGGAGATAGGTTGTCTGATGGACATGATGTATGCACCTGGGTTTCTCTCCGTGTTTGATGATGAGATGATCTAGATACGATGAAATGATAGTAGGAGACACAGGTGATTGTTGTGGCAGTGTAATGTGTGGTCTTTTTTTGTACCTACTTGATGGCTTGCTCGTAGAGATGATGAAGACCTAGATGGAAGCTAGGCCTACATCCAACATGAAAAAGGGATGGCTCTATAGAACTTCTCATGATGGATAGATTCAAGATATTTCACTAGTCAATGATCAACGAGATGAGGATTGCTACGGCATCGACATTGATGATGTTCCAGTGATGATGATGATCTAACGATGATGATGATGTTGTCCAGAGTTTGTGTCCATCTGTGATGATGACTGTGGTGAGAGAATACCTTCCTAGTTAAGAGGGAGTGTTGTTGTAAGTGTAACTTCGAAAGATATTCTCTGTATATTATTATTATATTATTATTTTAATTTTATTGTACCTCCGTCAGAGATGTTTTTCCTCTGTTTGGGGATGTCATTATTTTATTTGGCCATGCTAAAATATTGAGGTAAAACCTCTATTGTAATTTGGGGAAATATATCCCCAAAAGATAAATGTAAATGGTATTTTTGAGTCTCCCTAGGACAGGTCGTCCCAGTGAGTTAGAGAGGTCGGCCCCATTAGGAAAATGTTCACTCTCACTTAAAGTATAAATAGAGAGGATCACTCTCTCATTTTACAACACCCTCGCTCAAGCAAGTTCGCATCAAGTGAGAGAGAAGACAAGTCCGTTGGAGAAGAAAGAGAGAGAGTTATAGAAGACATCTTATATTTTGGGTTTTCCATCTTGTTTTATATTGTACTAGTGACAAATCTATTTATGAGGAAGTTGCGGAGTTTTCTCATTTATGGTTTCCCCAAGGAAATTTCTTGTGTCTTTTTTGTTTTTTTTTGCTTGTCTATCTTTCAGTTTAAAGATCTAGCTAATTTGAATTAAACTGAAAAATCTAACAGGAACCAATAACATCATTTCCAGGTTCATCTACTCTCATGTGGATTGAAGCTTCACCAGTCATCACTAGTAATTCTCCCCCATGGGAGGAACTTTCCGTTCACACTAGATTTAGAACTTAGAAGAATAAGAGAGAACACAAAAGAAACGATGATGCATTATCGGCTCTACAGTACCCTCCAAACCTCATACATCAAGGGGCATATGTTAATGCTTAAATTGCACACACATGCAACATTTTAGCTAATCTTGAAGTAAGGCATCATCAACATATAGCATGTAGGTCATCGAATACATCATCATCAGATCCAAAAAAAAAATCTAAGCCTCAGAGTAAAAAAGGCATGAATTTTGGGCTACTCACACTACTTTTCCTTCAAAAGTCACCCTACTCGTGCAGGATTTATAACTGTGTACTCACACTAAACTCGCCTAAATTTTCTTCAAAAAAGTCACGCTACTCGCATGGATTTTCCTTCAAAAGTCGTGATGCTGCAAAAACGACGGAATCTCAACTACCTGGAGCGCATTGAAGGTTCATCAAAGCTCCATCACCTCCAAGAATTCAAATTTGGCTCCTCATGTACTTGGGATCATTGAATGGCCCCCCTTTGCATACTTTGGAGATAGTTCATGGAGTCTATGAGTTCACACTTGGATCTAGATGTTTCTTAGCCACCTCTTGGCCTATAAAAGGAATCCATGGGCATGCATCTATGTAGAGAAAAATAGAGCAATTTTATATTGTTGGAATTGTGTTGGAACTTCTTCCACCTCTTCCCACACCTATTAGCATTCATCAAGCTCCCTTGTCACCTTCCAAGGGGCGAGTGTTTCTCCCATTGGTTCTTCAAGTTATTTAGCATTTAGTGTGGAGAAAATGGACCTCCCTAATGGAGATTGTTGGCTTCCCTTCAATACCACACCTCCTAGGTGACACTACATGTAATAATATTGGACATTGGGAAATCTAAATTGGTTCTAGCATTGGCTTCTTGTTGTGGTATGCATATCCTCACTCCTTTATTTCAAGTTAGTTGTTTTGGTTTTGGTTTTTTTGCTAACAAGAGCTTGCAGGATCAATATGGAGTCATTCACATTTGCTTTAGTAACACAATAATGGGCCTTGTTAACAACCTCCAAGGCTTCCCCCTCAAAGTGGGAAGGGTTGCACACCTTTGTCCAAATTTTCCCACAACAACAAACTTCCTATCAAACTATATTTTTCCATGATAGCATAGCTTAAACAAAACAAAACTCATATTTTTACCTCCATTTGAGAAAAAGTATTACAAAAACTGAAGTAGATCACAGCACTATCCATTTAAGAAACAACAGTTTACAAAAAAATAAGGGATGGGCCACTAGAAAATATCTAAAGAGCCCTTAGAAACTATGGATTTTTCCACTACTTCGTCAAAATGTATTTTTCCATCCATAAGGCCCGCTACCCTCTTTGAAAGATAGTCTGCAACCATATTGAATTGACAATAGATATGGGGGAAACTAATATGAGCAAAAACAAAAAATTATCTACGCCACTCTATTGCACCAGTGATCCACGTTTAGAACCCATAGTATAGATTTGTCGGCATCCCATTACATGATCATTTTCGAGTCACCAACAACCTAAATATGATCAACACCTTTTAGATTAGAAAACCATAGAAGTCCCCATAGAGCAAGTAATTAGGCTTTTGTATTGGTCTCCCTACCACATCCCATCCAAATATGAAAAGAGTGATTATTATTTAATTTTAAATGAATACCAACACCACAAATACCATTAGAAGTTGACTCATCAAAGAAACTAGTAATTAAATAATCATCAAAGTTAGGTTGTGGAATGATCGTATTTCCTCTTTCATTTTATCCCTATAGAATTCAAGAAAATGACCCACTATCCTGGAGCTGACAGAATACAAATTTGGCTTCATATCTTCAAATGTAGGTAGGTTCCTAGCCTTCCAGATTCCCCAAATATCAAAGAGAGGGATTTATTTGAAAAGAATAGCATTTTCAAACCAAAGTTCCATACACATCCAAAAATATGAAGCATCCCATTTTCTAGAAAAATCAAGACTCTTACAAACTTCATCCCAGACTACCTTGAAGAAAGAATAGTGCACAAACAGGTGAGAAATAGTTTCATTGTCAAATTTACACACGCTGCAAATTCCAAGACCAAAAAACCCTCTTTTTAAAAGATTTTCCCAAGTTAATGTTTTGTTTTCCAAGCAAAGCCATAGAAAACAATTCAATTTGAGAGAAGAGTGCCATTTCCATAATGTAGAGTACCACCATTTCCCATTCACCTCAACATATCCTTCAGAGATAGCATTATATGCAATTTTTGCAATAATTTTTCCATCTGACCCGTTCCAGACCCATATTAAAGAATCATCATTGTCATTAAGTATTATTCATGATTGATTTAAGCCCAGAATGTATCTATTACATTCCGATACCACTTCAGCAACCATCCCCAAATCAGAAGCAAGAAGCCAATAAGAACAGGATGAACCAAAAAATCCAATTCTTTTAACCTAATCCAACACCTCGACATTTAAAGCCTATAAATATTTTAGAAGAGTTTCATAAATTCTATAAAAGCGTTCCCCACCCAAAAATGGATCAATTCCAATATATACATGTAATCCAATACCAACTTTCCACGAGAGCCATGCTCCCATCCAAGGAAAATATCTAACCAAGCCCCTCCAAATAATGGAAACATTAGTAAAAGTATTAATTGGCTTCCTTATCCAGTCCAACACTAAATTTCTCTTTAGATATTTATCTTTGAGTACTTCACTCCAGAGTCTTGGCCCAAATAATCCCCTCCATAGACTTTTTAAAATAAGAGCATAACTAAACCAGTCTAAATTCTTCAAACCCGATCCACCCATATTTTTTGGAGTAGAAATACTTTCGCAATTGGAAATATGAAATTTTTACTAGAGTGATTCCAATCCCACAGTAAATGCATCATTATTTTCCTGATTCCTTGGATAATAGAAACATGAATCTAAGCTAGTGGAAGCTAGTAAATTGGATTTATTTCCAATACCGATTTCACCAGGATGAGCCTTCCACCAAGAGAGAGCCATCTATTTTCCCAGTTACTAATTCGTCTTTCCACTTTCCCAAGAATCCATATCCATCCCTCTTTCTTACAACAGTTAGGATTTAGCAAGTAGCCAAGGTACTTAAACCCACATCAATGTGCTCAATATGATAAGGAAAAATATTATGTATATGGTTCAGTACTTCAGAAGATATATTATTCTATAAAAACATAGATTTCTTGGAACTTACTTCCATCCTTGAAGCTTCACAAAAGAAACTAATAATATTCAAGAAAGCTATCCAATCATCAACATTTCCATTCCCAAACAAAAGTACATCATCTACAAATAAGATATGAGTAATGAATTAATGAGGAGAAATTTTAATTCCCACGATTTTCTTCTCCATCTTAGTCATACCAATTAGTCTGCTCAATCCTTCAATAACAAGAAGGAAAAGCAATGGGGAAAGGGGACACCCCTACCTTAGACCCCTGGAACTTTTGAAAAAAGTAGTTGTAGAGACACTTACGAGAACCACAAAGTTTGCATAAGAGACACAATCCATAATCCAATCAGTAACTTCAACAAGAAGTCCAATCTGCAAGAGGACTAATCTCATAAAGGCCCGATCTACTATGTCTTATGCTTTAACCAAATCCATTTTAAGAATAAGAGCCTGTAAACCCTTGGTCTTGCTAGAGTGCAATCTTTCCTAAGCAACCCTAATGGAATCCAATATCTTCCTATTAGAAAGGAAACCAAACCATTCTCTTGTCACACAATCTGCCAACACTGGTTTAATTCTATTCACAATCACCTTTGAGATTACTTTATATACCAAATTACATAATGATATTGGCCTAAAGTCATTAAAGGTCTCAAGTTTATCTTTTTTTGGATTAAAGCTATAAAACTAGAATTTAAAGCACTTAAGACATAACCTTTGAGTTTGGATTGTGAAATTCCACAAGGATAGATCACAAAGCTTGAACAAACCTCACAATTTCACTATGTTAATTGCAGAGAATAATTAGCAAGAAGTATGATCAAATTCACTCATAAACTCAAAAGATGTGTGAAAATTGTTTTTGATACATTCATCAGCTGTAAGCTAGAAAAAATATGGTAATACAATAGAATGAATTCAATACCCCTAAGAGAGTTCGAATTCTCCTCAAGTCATGGCTTGGGTTTGCATTGGAACCATCTCCTGATAAGATCTAGTGGCCACTGATGGTTAATGATCAGTCAACCAGAGTAGAACTGAGCATAACTGAACCATGTGGGCACCAAAATAGCGAAGGAGACTCCAAGGATGGCGCATACTAGTTTCCAGTGGTCAAGAAGGGGGATCCTACAATCAATAGCATTCAACTAGGATCTACAATCATTTAATTGAGCAATCAAGGGGACAAGGTTCCCTAAGTCATGGAACTGACTCATAGATCTCCTAAATCTATGTAGGAGGGCACATTTGTAACTCCAGCAATGGAAACAAGGGCGCATGAGTGGCTAGGATGGATAATAATGGCCAGAAACAAGCTCCATGGGTCCCAGAATAGGGACTAGGTGCTAGGAGACTCCATTGTTGATGCATGGATGCATGCAATGCTGCATGGAATGCATGCAAAATGAAAATTGCATGTGGTGCATGCAAAACCAAGATGATGATGGTGAGAATATTCCAACATGGATTCCTTTACAACATCCAAAATATCTTTTCCACATACATCAAAAAATTCCAAAAATAATTCTACAGTGCAGCCATCAGGGCCTGGACTTTTTTATTCTACAAATTTCTTCAATATCCCCTCAATTTCATCCAAAGTGACAAATTCACCCACCTTGTATCCCTCTTCACTATTAAAAATTATGGGATAGTTTTGAATCACCTTCAGCTAAGCACCAATACTGTTAGAAGCATTACTTCTATAAAATTTGTTAAAATGTATAACAACAGCCTCCTCCAAATCCTTCTAAGCAGATATCTTGCAACCTTATAGATATTTAGGGTATGTTGCAATGATGAGTCACATCAGTGATTCAGAACCATCCTCATATGAAGAATCTACAAAGCAGAAATTTTGGAAAGATGCAATGACAGAAGAGTACAACTCTATAATGAAGAATGATGTTTGCGAGGTTGTTCCCAAACCTGATGGGAAGTCCATTGTGACTTCCAAATGGATTTACAAGATAAAGCATGTTGCGGATGGTAACATTGAGAAGTATAAATCCATATTTGTTGCCATAGGTTTCTCTCAGAAAGAAGGCATCGATTATGATGAGACCTTTGTCCCGGTTGCAAGGTAAACCACAATCCGAGCAATGATTGCACTTGCATCTGTTCTAGGATGGAAACTTCACCAAATGGATGTGAAGATAGCCTTTCTCAATGTTGAGGTTGAGGAAGAGGTTTATATTCAGCATCCTGAAGGATTTGTGGTACATGGGAAGGAGTCCCATGTTTTCAAGCTAAATAAATCTCTATATAAGCTTAAGCAATACCACAGGGCTTGGTACTCCAGAATTGATAGCTACCTTCAGAAACTGGGTTTCTGTAAGAGTGAAGTTGATCCAAATTTGTACTTCAAAGTAGTGAAGAACCAACCGTTGATATTGGTTATGTATTTTGATGATTTGTTTCTCACTGGAGAGGAACATCTGATTGCTTGGTGCAAGAGGGAGCTCACCTGAGAGTTCGAGATGAAAGACTTAGGTCTAATGCTCTACTTTCTTGGCCTTGAGATCTGGCAAATAAAAGATGAAATTTTTCTATCTAAATGGAAGTACACTATGGATATATTGCGTAGGTTTGGCATGATAGATTGCAAATCTATGACTACGCCGATGGTTTCCAATTTGAAGAAACTTCATGAGTCAAGATCTGGATCAAATCCAGTAGATCCCACTTTGTATAGATAGCTTATAGGATCGCTAATGTACTTGATACATTTGAGGCACGATATATGTTATACTATGAGCATTCTGAGTCAATTTATGTTTGATCCGAGACACAGATAGTGGACAACTTCTAAGCATGTGCTTAGGTACCTTCGAGGTACAATTTCATATGGAATCAAATATGCCTCCAGTGGAGGAGTCATGTTACTTGGTTATAAAGACTCAAATTGGGGAGGAATCATTGTGGACTGTAAGAGCACATCTGGCTACTGTTATAGCCTAGGATCAGCTATGATATCTTGGTCCAGCAGGAAGCAGGGCGTAGCCTAGAGCACTACCGAAGTAGAATACATAGCTGCTAGTGTTTCCTGCCGAGAAGTAGTGTGGCTCATAAAGCTACTTGCAAGGTTGTTCGGTGAAAAGCTTGAGCGTACAGTTATTAGGTGTGAAAATTAGAGTTGCATCAAGATTTCCGAAAACCCAGTGTTTCATGACAAGTCAAAGCACATTGAAATGAAGTATCACTTCATACGAGACATGGTCCAAAAAGGTACAGTGAAACTTCAGTACATTGCTACTGATGAGCAGATTGCAGATGTGTTAACAAAGCCTCTGTCAGTGACGAAGTTTGGGTACTTCCGAGACAAGCTTGGTATGGCATAGAATGCCTCCCTCGCTAAGAGGGAGTGCTAAATATACAGCATCAAGAGACATTCTCCAAACCAATCTTGTGTAGTCAACATTGATCCTACCGTATAGAGGTGAGAACTTTGATTTCCTTCTTTGTAAAGGTTATTCCTCCCGTATAGAGGTAATTGATTAAAGTAATGATGTTGTAAAGTCTTGTTGGACAAGGCTTCGGACTTGTGTGTGTCAAGTCATGATTATCATGTGAATCTTCTGTATAAAGGTATCCATGAGATGGACCTCCTGTATAGAGCTGGCCCTTCCGTATAAAGGTCATCCTTTACTTGTTAAAAGCATTTAATGTTGTGTGATATACTATTAACCATGATCACCAGATTGCTATTAAGCCTCGTTTAGAGATTGATCGGCTCTAAAGTGAATTACTTTAGCATATGATCATTTGGTTCGGAATAATATAATATGATCACAGCATCTGATAATTCTTCTTAGTATAGTGTAATGTGATGGATAATTAAAGTTAGGACATATTGACCATGAAGTAAGAGATAAAGAAATAAAAGATAAAGCATAGAGATCAAGAGAATTCGAAATTGCCCATGTAGACACTTCAGCTAATTAAAGAGAACTCAAATTATTAAAGCTTCAGTTAAGTATCAATGCTTCAGTTAAAGCATCAGTTAAATATATGTCTCAGTTAACTAAAGAACTCACAGTGGTCACTTCAAGTAAATCAATCAGCATGATTTCAGTTAACTAAGTGTTATTGAATGACAACACTTATGTTAAACTAAAAGATGACACTTGAGTTGTGACATTTGCATGTCGACACTTAAGTTAGCCACCTAACTAAATGGGCAAGCTTTCAGTTAAGAGGTGAGTTCATCCTAAGTGACAGCTCAGAGAGATGAATCACTACATGAGAAGTGGGGCGCACCACTCCATGCAAGATTAATACATCCAATTTGAGGGCAAGTTTATCCTAAAGTTAGAAGTTAAAAATAGAATAGAATAATGTATAAACATGATATACAGGATTGTTGAATCTAGTGTGAAGCGAATTTTCTTCTCCATTGAAGGAAAGACGCTTCTCTTTGTGCAGGGTATTGTTCATGCTTGTTATTGTTTTGTTGGGCACACATCCGATTGATCTCCCTTCTCTATTGCTTTTGTATATTCACCAAGAAGTTTGGTGATCTCTTATCTTCCGAAAGCAATCTTCTATGTTGTAAAATAAATCATTCTTTGCTATCCATTATATTATACTGAGAAGAATTGTTGGGGTTTTTGTTCTCATAATTTTTAAGATTTTCCCCAGGGTATATCTTGTTTTATGGGTGTATGAATTTCATGGATTGAACTGTCTCATTGCTTCAAGTCTCTGCATGTAAAAGAATTAAAAATCAAAGCTCAACCAAATTTCAATAGTGAGAACATGGTACATGGGGTTAGAGTCGGCGATAATGGTAGTAGTGCGAAGTAGGATATAGTGACGGAACTTCTGAATAGCAATGGCTGCTACCAAAGCTAACTTCTCTACATGCGAATACCGGGTTTCAGAGTCAATGAGACCCTTACTAAGGTAGTATATCACATGTTCCTGCACGTGAATATCTTCATGTACTAAAACCATAGTGATAGTTGAAGTAGAAGCAACAAGATAAGGGATATAATCCTTGGTGTAATCCGGAGGTTGTAACACGTGCGCATGAGTCATGAGTGATTACATGTTTGAGGTTGTCAAAGGATTTTTTAGCGTAGTCATCCCAAATGAACGGGATGTCCTTCTTTAACAACCGCATGTATACTTGTGTTTTCTCTATGAAATTACACACGAAATGATGCAGGTAGTTTTCCTTCCCCTACAAACTTTGAAGCTCTGTAATAACCGTGGGTGGTGGCAAGGAAACAATGGCCTCCACTTTGAGGGGATAAATGTGGATCCCATCCTTGGAAATGATGAAGCCTAGGAGGCATCCGAACTCCACACAGAAAATGAAATTGTGAGGATTCAAACGGATGTTATATCATCGACATCTGAGAAACACAACCTTCAGATGATCGATGTGGAAGTCACGACGATTCGAATGAGCAGGTAGATCGTCTAGGTGAGGTTCCACAAAATCCTTCACATCGTGGAAATCATACGACATGGCCCACTGGAATGTAGCACCAGTATTTTTTAGGCCAAACGGGAGTTTTTGATATGCGAATGTACCCGATAAGCATATGAAAGCAGTTTTATGTTGGTCAGTTGGGTGGATCTCAATCTGATTATAGCAAGAAAATCCATCCATGAATGAGAAGATGACACTTCTAGCACAATTGTCGATAATTTGGTCAATAAATGGGGTAGGGTAATTGTCCTTAGGACAATCCTTATTGAGATCCCTGTAATCGACACAAACTTTGATGGTCCCTTATTTTTTGTAACTGGGATGACATTAGAGACCCAATTTGTTAAGGGAACAAGATAAATGAACCCAGCTTTCAACAGCTTTTCTATCTCTGCTTTGATAGCCGCAGTTTTCCTAGGGTGCATGGGATGGACTTTTTTCCAGACAGGTTTTGCATCGGGATATGTTTGACTCTCATGCATGGCAATAGCAGGATCAATCTCGGGAATTTCCTCATACCTCCATGTGAAAAACATCGTGGAACTGTTTAAACAAGGCCATAAAAGTGTTGACTTCATCGGGAGAACAAGTTTGGCCTATGTGAATATGTTCCACAACTCCTAGTTTGACCGAGATGTCCATAGGAAAGGTAGCGTGATGTTTTCCAAGTTTCCCTTGGTTACCGTATCGGAGGTAAGAATAGATATTGATCGTAAGGAAAGACATATGGTGAAACAATAGTTTCAATGGCGTTCTCTACAATATATAAAGGCGGAAGGAAGGACAATCGATGATTAAGGTCTTCCCATGGGGGTTCATCCACGCTCATAATCTCCATGATTGATTCATCATAATGAAAATTTTGGAGTAGAGGATCAGGTAAGGATGAGTTCCGTTGGAGTGGCAGATAACTTGGGTTGGATGCCACCAAAGAGTGGGCATCCAACCCAGATTATCTGCCACTCCAACGGAACTCAGCTGGTAAATCAGGTGTTGATTGGATGGTCTCATAAGTGGATTCAGCAGGGCAGAGAGGCATCACATCTCCAATCAAATACAAATGATCTGGATCGAGAACAACCCATTGTTCGGTTGAGTCAGAAGGGGATGGGATCATAGATGAGATCATGTTCATCGTGGAAACATGGGAAAGGGGATCTGGTGTTGGAAAGACTCCCATGAGGGATGAATATTTAAGGAGTCCTACCCCCAAACTCTCATATATATCTGCGAATATTGTCCTAAAAGAGTGACATTATCTGCGGGATGAGTAGTGGTGTCAGGTGTACAAAAATCTAACTGGTCGATAGTGAAAATTCTCCCTTGGTGGGGAAATTGTACAATGCGGAAGACAGATGATGTGGCTGTGGTCATGGAATAGAATCAATTGTGACCAAGTAATAAGTTATAATCCAACGGGGCGGAAACTACTTCCATGTTAATGGAAACAAAATTACCTCCCAACTCTACGGCCAGGGATTGTAACAACCTATGGGGTTGAAATCCACGTTCGTCGAATGCTTTCAATGTAGTAGGGGAACGGTTCAACTCGAGAGAGTCGATGGCTCACCAACAGGATAGCGACATAACCGAGGTAGAGGCTCCTTCGTCTACAACAGTACGATGGATACTTTTTCCAGAAACGTTGGTAACAATTTGAAACACTTGGTGGGAAAGCCTCGGCTTAAAATACTCTAGTTTGAACATGATGGTGTTGGAGGAATCGAGATCTACAGCTCCTATAGTAGATAACAGGGTCTTACGCTGGTTGGGGAGGTTTTGTAAGACTTCTAGTGTCAACATAGTACAAGGGGCCTGGGATGGATCCTCTGCGGCCCGGATGTTAGGATTGAAAATAGATTTTCGAATAGTGCTATTTAGCGGATGCAATACTATATCTGGTAAAGGTTTCTCTATGACGAGAGGAACTTGAGGTGAAGGAATACTAGATGTAGATGCGGAGGATTTTTCAGTATTACCTTTGTTAGATTCCTTGTCATAAATAGAGTCATATGTACATGACCTGGTAGACAAGTTGAATGTTTCGTTGCGCATCATGAGAACATGAGAGGTTGTGGGCGGTTCTCCTTGAGAAGGAGGGGGTGGTTGTGTAACCATTTGTTGTTGTTGTGTGGGGAAGAGATCAATTAAAACTACGGGTGTGGGTTTTGCCTTGAGAAACTTTTGTACTTCTTCACGATGTGGACATTCTTTCGTGAAGTCATCGTCACCACATAGTAAACAAATATATTTGACCTTCCATTTTTGTTTTGTGTCACCGAGATTATTTTTGGGCTCCTGCTGGTTAGAATATTTCTTGGATTTTCCTTTGTTCTTCTTTTTTCCACTGGATTTTTGAGGTGAAGCATATTGAAACGAATTCACTTCCGCAGTGGAAACAGGGTTGGGTGATCGATTGGTGTTTTTTCCATCTTGTGGTGAAGATGGAGTTGAACTATGTTGGTTATGTGGTCCATCTGATTGTGTAGCAGGCTGGGAATGAACAGAACCAATAATTCCATCAGCATGTGATCCCAGAGGAGGTTGTTTTGGATCATGTGTAGGGCGTGGGGCATTAGGACTGATATCGTATAGTGTGCTAGATTGAGCGTAGACTAAGTCTAGATACTAAGCACACGAGATAGCTTGTTCTTCTGTAATGGCCCCGCCCATAGCCACGTCTTTAGTTATGATGGGTAGTAATGACTTTGTGAACCAATCGGAAAGTAGTTGATCCGGAATGGGAGCTTTAATGAGACATCATCTCCTTCTCCACTCATGAATATGATAAGAAATGTGGGTGGAGGTATATTCTCGAAGAGAATTCAAAAGATCTGTGTTGGTTTCGTAGCGGATCGGTAGTTGAAAATGAGTCAAAAAGGCCATAGCCAAAGGTATAAAATCAGAAAAAGAGTGTGGTGGAATCTCGATGTACCACTTTGCGGCAGTGTCGATAAGAGTTCATTGAAAAATCCTTAGACGGATAGAATCATCCATTAAGGAATTTGAGGAGCACCACAAATGATAATTCATTACGTGGTTCTTAGGGTTCTCACAGGGTTTGCCATCGAACTTCGAGATGTTTGATGGTAACTTCACAGGAATAGTTGGCCAATGTATACCATGTTGAATGGGATCATTAGTCAAACGTGACAGATCTGGTAGATCAAGTGTAGCCAGAAATGGTAATTGTCGGTTTGGATGTGGATACTGGTAATATTGATAAGGCATCGGGGGTACCAGTAGGACCATGGATCGAATGATAGTAAGGACCTCCCATAGGAGTTTGGCCATATGGAGGTGGGCCTCTTGGGTTGGGAGGTGGACCAGAAAGGGGGTCCTCCTCCGGAGTAAGGTGGTCCACCGCCAAAATACAGGGGTCCTCTAGGTGGAGGTGGTGGGGGTGGGACATGTGGTAGGTGAGGAGGCGGGACAGGTGGTGGGGGTGGTTCGCCGGTTAGAGGTCCAGGCAGTGGAATATTATGATTCCCCCATAAAGTGTTCATATTTTTGGGATAGGGTAATCCAAGAAAAATATTTCCTGGATAGTTTTGACCTACAGCATTATTATGATTACGCGGGTGTGTATCCTCCCTTAGGGGTTGGGTCCAAGTGGATGGTACCCCCATTTGATGTGCCCACATAGGTTGTCCCATGGTTGGGAGTGAACTACCAACCATGTTATATGACGAATGTCCTCCGCTCACGTTGTGTCCCCTAACTGGAGGATGCCCCCCAGTTAGATCTGGTCCACTTACTAGGGGTTTCCCCCCAGTTGAAAATTTTCCACCTATTGGAGTATGCCCAGTAAGCATATGTTGACCACTAATTGTAGGTTGAACCATACTCATCTGATGACTACTAACTAGAGGATAACTTCCACTCAAAGTTTGAGGTGGAGGTTGTGTCCTAGTTATGAAGTTAATAGTAGCTGAAGGTTGCCCTCCAGTTGTTGGGGCCAAGTAAGGTGTTGAACCGATCGAATGGATTTGAGGTGTACTAGAAGGGAAAGAGGGTTGACCTGGTTCATAAGTGGTCATGTGGGGTGTAGATATTCCTGGTGAAGAAAAAGACAAAGAATGTACAGGGGAATGTTGTTCAAAAATGGGTACTTCCGGATTGGGCCTAGGGGGGAAACTCTGGCGTCTAAGTTGGTTACCGAATGTTTGTAAACATTCAATAGTCTCATAAATTGGCACAAGAAAGACGTCATCAGGAATCCATGGAGGAAACCGACATGGTGGAATTTCCACCATCGGAAGTGAACCAAAATCGGAAACATGCTGACCTAAAGAGATGTCCCAAAATGATGCGGTTGGACCAAAAGCCGTCGATATCGGGTCATCCTAGGGATGATGGAAAATTCAGTCTGTGGATCCTGGATTTCCTTCCATCGAATGATGAAAGGTTGTGTCATGTGGAGTAGTTTTTTCCACCAACAAAGGTCCCATGGGATCAATGATAGGTGGTTTACAGGAGGAAAGTAGTTCACTCCTGATTCTAAAGCTGAAGTTCCTTCTTCATGTGACGCAAATATTGTGGGTTGATCCATGGTTGCTCCTGATTTATCCTCCTGGTTAAGGGGATATTCAGGTGGAAAATTTAATATTCTACGAGATATTCTTAAAGTTTTTCAGCGAGGGTGGCTGAAATAAAAATTCTCCTAAAAGTCTCTAAAAAAGAAAAACACACTTCAAGACCTACTCAAGATAAAGCCACATGCAAACTATGTGATAGATGGGATTCAAAAGTTTGTAACCTCACGGGATTATCAAGGCGTCGCAACTCGTGATATACTACAGGTTCCAACAGTTATACTTGACCCAATATTTCAGACCACTAACCAGGGAGGATTAGGACCGTACCCCTAACCGTATCCCGACTACCTGGTAGTACGTGCGTACTATCTCCTCGAGTGTTGTTCTCGGTGTATTTCCACGCCAAGACGGCCAATGGTTAACTCGGATGGTTTCAGGAATCCTAGTGGGGTCTCTCGATATATTCAAGGTACATGGGAGCTCTGTGAGGACTCATTTGATAAAAAAATTGCTTATATGTAAAAATAATAATATCGAATTCGACTTCTAAAAAAAACTTAATAACAATGATTTTCTACACATGATTTTCACAGCATAAGAAAATAAATTCAATAACCATTTTTATTTTTACAAAATTATATGTTTAAAGGAAAGAAGATCACTTTCCTGGTGCAAGATGAAGCCCTTAGTTGCAGAAACTTGCTCCCTTGTTCTCCTCCACTGAGCACCACGATCGCAACAAGTTTTGGGGGACAACTCTCCTCCCAACCTAATTCCCTAGCATAAAAAATGCTGAGGCCCCCGAGCCCCCAGCAGTTAACACTATGCTAGCCTCTAATATCCCAAATCAAAACATCCACACTCCCCGACAACCAACCTTTCTGTCAACCCTATCCCTCCTCCCCTGAATCACCTCACAGTTCCCCCATTTATGCAAGTATTTTTCCATTAAATAAATGAATTAAGGTTATGCATGAGTGCCAAATGGCCTTCATGCATTTTTATTTTATTATTATTATTATTATTATTATTATTATAAGGTTAAATTAACTTTAACTATGTTTATTTGCTAATTTTCTTTATTTAGAATTTCTTTTCCTAATTCTCGTTTTAAATAATATTTTTTGTTTGTTTTATTAATGTTAATATTGTTATTATTATTTTGATAACTAGACCATTTAACAATACTTAATCTTAATTGAGTTTTGGGGTGTTACATACTTTCCCCCTTCGGGAAACTTCGTCCCAAAGTTTTTTTTTTGTTTACAACAAAACAAAATAATTAAGTTTAATAATACACAACATAATACAAGACTTACTTGATAATATATAAAATCATCTTTCTTGGAGCGCCGGAGCTTCTCTAGTTTTGAGAGTCGATTACTCTGCTTAGCTAGGGCGGCCAGGGCTTGGCCCAGCCGCCCCTCCGCTTCTGTACATTGTTTGCTGTGTTTTCTTGCAGGTTTTCTGAAGGGCGGCGTCCTCCGGAGGAGGCATCTCGGGGATCTGGGTTCTCGGCAGTTGCTAGGGCGGTCTGCTCCTGATTAGTTGCAGGGTCTGTCTTTTGGCTTATCCACCGGAGGCTGTATGCGGGTTGTTTTTCGCCGTCTTGGGAGGTCTTTGCGTCTGTTGCTCTGTACACAGACTTGGATCTCCTGCTTCCTCTGACGCGGGTTTACTTTGACGGATCTTGGCACTGATGGAGCCGTTACTGTTGCTTCGGGCTTGGCGGTCGGTGGATTTCGGTGGAGGTGTCTGGTTCTTTCGGTGGAGGGACGAAGCCGTCTTCTGCAGTCAAGGTTCTTGGAGGCCGGCGGGTCCATTCTCGGCGGTTATTTAGCGACCGGGAGGCAGATTCCGTGGATTCGGCTTCGTGACCTACGCGACGAGCAGTCAATGAGGGATGCCATCGATTCCAGAGGCAATGGTGGCGGTGGTGGTGGTCGTGGCGGCTACCGTGGCAGCGAAGGCGGCGGCGGCGGTTACGGAGGTGGCCGTGACCATATGGACCGTGGTTTTGGTGGTGGTCGTGGCGGCGGTGGCGGAGTGCTGGTGGTTACGGTGGTAGGGGAAGCTATGGTGGTGGCGGTGGATCACGCTACGGAGGGGGCGGTGGTGGAGGCTACGGTGGTGGCGGTGGTGGCTACGGTGGTGGTGGCTCTGATGGCGCTTGGAAGCATGGTGTTTAGGGCTTTATGTGGCTCTAATTCCGTGGGGTTCCGTTCGGGGTCCGGGTTCGTTTCTTGTTCCGTCGGGGCTCCGGTACTTTGATTTCTAGATGATGGCTTCAGCCGCGGTCGATTCTGTTCTTCTGGCAACGTTTTCTTTGGGTTTCTTTTTTTTGCTGCTCAAGATTTTTCATCATCTTGTGGCAACGTTTCTTTTTTCGGTTCAGCAGCTGTTTTTCTGCTTGTATGGGACAAAAATATGTGAAAATGTAGGGATCCTTGTGATTCTACTACATGTGCATAATGTAATTTTAATCATCTTTTTGAAATAAAATTACGGACTTTTTCCAAGGAAAAAAAATACAAGACTTACTTAATTAGTATAGTATATATTTAGTACTGTTGTGAAGGCAAAATTTGTGCATGTGGCCAGTACGCAAAAATTTCCTCCTGCACTAATATAGTCAAACGCCCTAATTCCTACATGCTATTGTTTTATTTTCTGGGATCTCATTATGCAACCATTCACGCAAGTTGTGCATTAATTTCATTGTACACTTCATATACATGATATAACAGTAAGAGAAAAAAAAATCAAGACCGACTCAACAAGACAGAAATACATACACATATTCCCTCCCAAAACTCCCTCATTCCTTACTCACCCTCTCCCTGAGAGTCATACCACCCGAGAAACCTCCATAACCCTCCACGCCAACACTCCAGGTGGTCCCGCTCTCCATGGCACGGGCCCTCTACTGTGACATGTTCGTAAATAGTATAGTAGGCATCAGAAGCTTCACGGTTAGCATAATTGCTAAACCGATCTATGGACCTCATCGGCCACACCGAATTTTGGTCAACTTCCGGTATCTATTTTGACCTCATCGGCCGCACCGGATTTTGGTCACATCTAGTTACCTCATCAGCTGCACCAAATTTTGGTCAACCAGGCATCTCGAAAGTTTGGCCCTGACTCCCTCCATATCCCTCCAAGGAAACCAACCCCAGGCATCGAAAGTCTTTCTCCATATACCTCCCTCTATGGCTGGTGTACCTCAAGCCATGGACTTTCGACATTAGACCTCATCGGCCGCACCGGATTTTGGTCTCCTCGAGTCACCTCATCGGCCACACCGGATTTTGGTCGATCAGGCATCGTAACTGTAGCTGGCATAGGGTTAACTGTTGGGTTGTCCCCCAGCCCATAATGGTACATAATATACCTTTTCTTATTCGTGGTTATGGGCCCCCACGAAATCATTGAAATATAGTAGTTCTCTGTAATTCAGTCTTGCTCACAGCCAACAAGGTTATTAGTACTCCTCTCTAATAATAAACAATATGAGTTCTCTCTTGTTAAATCATAAGGTGCAACTTTTCTTTGTATTCACATCCTAAAATATATATATATATATATATTTCTCAATTATACTCATTTGAAATTTGTTGATAGCATAAACGATTTAGCATCGGTACTCTATAGATCATAATGTAATGCCAATATAAACATCATAATAACATAAACCATATTTCAGCTATACTCGATAGATCATCTTGTATCCATTTCCAAAGTCAATATAACATCAAGATAGCATACATATATAATCTAAGCCAAATATATGATAATGTATCCATTTTCAATCACCACTGTAAGTAACATGATAATATCAATAATTATATATTATTGCATGATCATATAATAAAACATAAATAATCTATTTATCATATGAGGCCGCAATCGTGATAAGTATCTAATTAAGTGTCCTCATAAACAATATCATACATAAAGAGAGCATTAAGTTAATATCTATCTCGTATTAACAACATATACTAATATTTATAAAGATATTTCATGAAACTAACATTCATCGTAAGTATCCACAGTATATGTATCTACATCATGAGTTTCTACCTTATGAACTTCATCACTTAAAAGGAGTATCCATATCATGACTATATACTAGAAAATAGGATAAATCCACATCATAAACATCATATTAGAAAATAAGTATCCACATCATGATCATCATGCTAGGAAATTGGCATCTGCATCATAAGCATCATACTAGAAGTAAGTAACCATATCATAAGTATCTATGTCATGATCATCATACACAATATAAAAATGAGTATCCACATCATAGTCATATTAGAGGTATTAACAACATATACTAATATTTATAAAGATATTTCATGAAACTAACATTCATCATAAGTATCCACAGTATATGTATCTACATCATGAGTTTTCTACCTTATGAACATCATCACTTAAAAGGAGTATCCATATCATAACTATATACTAGAAAATAGGATAAATCCACATCATAAACATCATATTAGAAAATAAGTATCATGATCATCATGCTATGAAATAGGCATCCACATCATAAGCATCATACTAGAAGTAAGTAACCATATCATAAGTATCTATGTCATGATCATCATACAAAATATAAAAATGAGTATCCACATCAAATTCATATGTCTAATACCGACTACTCAAAAAGATAGGGAAAATATCGACGCATGTCATCTGTATCTTCCCATGTGGCTGATTCTGCACTATATTGGTCCCATTGGACCTTAACCTGGTCTATGATACGTCTACGGAACTGTCGAGTCCTGTGGTCCAGAATGCAATACGGTTCGACCTGAACGGCCCCTTCCTTGGAAAGCTGCAATGCCTCCAAGTTCAAAATATGAGATGGATCAGAGATATAGTGCCTAAGTACTGAAACATGAAATACATTATGCATCCTTCCTAAATGGGTGGCAGCTCAAGCCGATAAGCAACTGGCCCAATTCTCTCTAGGACTTTGAATGGTCCCACAAATCTTGGTGCTAACTTAGCCTCCTTACCAAATTTAAAGGGGCTTTTCAAGGGTCTTACTCGCATGAACACCATGTTACCTACTTCATAACTTCGGTCAAGCCACTTGGCATCAGCGTAGCTCTTCTATCGATCACAGGCCTCCTTAAGCCTTTGTTTGATCATGGCCATCTGCTCTTCCATCTCTTGAAGTAGATCAGGGCCTATTACAACACAATCCTCCAAACAATCCCAACTAAGGGGAATCCTACATGGTCTTCCATATAATGCTTCATATGGTGCAACACCGAGGGAGCTATGGTAGTTATTGTTGTAGGAAAATTCTACCAAGGGAAGATATCTCTCCCATTGCTTTTGCTGGTCCATGACATACATCCTTAGCATATCCTCCAACACCTGGTTAACTCTCTCATTCTAGCCATCTGTCTCGGGATGATACGCTGTACTGAAGTTTAATTGCGTACCCAGGGCTCCTTGGAGGCTCTACCAAAATCTAGATGTGAATCGAGAATCCCTATCAGAGATAATTTTTCGAGGAATCCCATGCAATCGAACTATTTCCTTAAGAAAAACTTGAGCAATGGTTAGTGCATTAAAGGTGGTTTTCACTGGGATGAAGTGAGCACTCTTGGTGAGATTGTCCACCACTACCATGATACAATCATGTCTTTGGGGATTCATGGGTAATCCTCCCAAAAAGTCCATAGAAATGACGTCCCATTTAGACTCAGGTATGTCATGAGACTGGAGTAGTCCTGCTGGGTAGTGGTGTTCAGCCTTCACCTGCTGACATTCTAAACAATGAGCTACATAGTGCACTATGTCCACCTTCATTCCATTCCAAAAGAATGCTTTTCTTAATGTCTCATGCATCTTCCGTACCCCCCCATGGGCTGAGTAAGGTGCTCGATGGGCTTCATCCATCACCAACCTTCGAAGCTCCTCATTGGTTGGCACATACATTCTCCCCTGAAACCTTAATAGTCCATCTTCATCCAAGGAGTAACCCTCAAACCTAGATGGTGTATATTTCCCCTTAGCTAATGCAGATTGAACCTGAAGGTACCATTGATCCTTACTTAGATGGTCCTTTATTCTATCCTTGAGATCGTTTCTGATAGATATCACTGCACTAATTTGTGGTCTTCTGCTTAGAGCATCTGTTACTCTATTCTCCTTCCCTTTTATATAGGATATCTTGAAATCATATTCACTAAATAACTCACTCCAGCGCTGCTGGCGAGCATTCAGATCCTTGTGAGTGAATATATACCCTAAGCTCCTATGGTCCGTCTTTAATTCGAATTGGTGTCCTATCAAGTAATGCCTCCATATTTTAAGTGCCATGACTGATGTTGCCAGTTCCAGATCATGGGTAGCATAGTTAATTTCATGGTTTCTAAGATTCCTCGAGGCATAGGCTATAACCCCATCTTCTTGCATTAAGACCGCTCCGAGTCCTTCCCCGAAAGCATCGGTGAAAACAACAAATTCCTTGTCCATATTGGGAACTTTAAGGATTGGAGCGGTGGTCAGACGATTTTTAAGTTCATCAAAGGCACTTTGGAAATTATCATTCCATTCAAAATGAACCCCCTTCTTTTGCAAGGTTGTGATAGGTGAAGCAATTTTAGAGAATCCTTCCACGAATCTTCTATAATACCCCACTAACCCCATAAAGTTGCGTACTTCTTTGGCATTCCTGGGGGTTAGCCAATTTAATATGGCATCGATTTTTCCTAGATCCACAGAGATCCCTTCTCCACTGATGGTGTGACCTAGATACTGAATTTCCTTATGGAAGAAAGAGCATTTGGACAACTTCCCAAACAACTTATGTTCCCTAAGGAACTGAAGCACCATCCTTAGATGCTCCTGATGCTCGCACTCGTTTCGAGAGTATATTAATATGTCATCTAGGAACACCTATACAAACCGATCTAAGTACTTTCGAAACACACTGTTCATCAGGTTCATGAAAGCAGCAGGGGCATTGGTTAAACCAAATGGAACCACTACGAACTCATAGTGCCCATACCTGGTCCGAAAGGAATTCTTAGGGATGTCCTCCTCCTTGATCCTTAATTGATGGTAACCTGATCGGAGATCAATCTTAGAAAATACCGACGCCCCTTTTAGTTGGTCAAATAAATCATCAATGCGTGGCATTGGGTATCAGTTCTTAATGGTAGCCTTGTTCAAATCTCGGTAATCAATGCACAGACGAAGGGTACTGTCCTTCTTCTTGACAAATATTACCGCTACCCCCCAAGGTGATACACTAGGTCGGATCAACCCCAGATCAATGAGCTCCTTAAGTTGAATACTTAACTCGTTGAGTTCTGATACCATCATCCAATATGGGGTCCTAGATATTTGTTCTGTGCCCAATTTTAGGGAAATGGTGAATTCAAACTCACGTACTAGGGGAGATCCTGGTAGCTTATGGGAAAAACATCGGAAAACTCAGAGAGGATTGGGTGTGGCATTTCAGAGGTGTTATTGTCTTCCCTTACGGCTTTTATAGCATAAATCTTACACCCTTTCCTCATACATTTCTTTACTTTGGTGGCTGAAATAAATCGCAGAGAAACGTCCCGCTTAATCCCTTTAATCACTACTGGCTCTCCTAAATCATTAATGCAGAAAAATTTCTTCTCATAACAGTCAACCAGGGCTCGATGTGATTCCAACCAATCCATTCCCACTATCACATCGTATGCACCTAAATGAGTGGTATATAATTTCATTTTAGTACAAACACTTCCTATTTTAATTATACAGTTCTTCACCAAGAGACCTACGGGTTGCTTCCGTCCTGAAGCCATCTACACTTGGTTAAAGTCACTTTGAGCTTGGGCTTCCAACCCACATTTATCTAATGCTGAAGGGGAGATGAAACTATCAGTAACCCCTGGATCTATTAAAACAGACAAGGAAATGTCCTTGGTCATACCTACTGACTCCATGACTATAGCCTGGTGTTCTACTTGACAATGGTTGATTGCTGCGTGAATCCGATGCTAACCCTGAGATTGACTGTCTTGTTTCCCTTTTTGCTCTACTGGGCAGTCTCGCCGGAAATGGGGACCCTGACATGTAAAACATCTAATCCCTGATGGGGTGGGAGTGTTCGTTTTTCCACGACCACTATGGCCTCGACCACGACTGCCACTCTGATGCTGCCAAGATCCTGATCTCGACCCTGCTGTTTGAGATATAGCTGGTGGAACAAAGGGGGATGAGGTTGTTATGCTGGCCGTCCTGGTTGTTCCAGAGTGTGTTCCTCGATACCCGATTCTCCTGCCCCCTATTTGAAGGGTCCCTACTGGTCCGAGGTTCCCTTTCGATACTTGTCCTTGGGCATGTACTTGTGCCTACCTTAGTGCCTGTAATCCATTAACATTCTTTTTCTGTACTTGCTTAGCTCTATTTGTCGTTTCTTCCAAGGTGGCGGGTTTCCACATGGCTACCTCGGTGCAGATATCTTCATCCAACCCATGCAAAAACCTTTCGGCTTGTCTAGCGTCATCAGCCATGTACTCAACATGATGCAACAGGGAGCAAAATTCAGCCTTGTATTCTTCTATTGGTCTCCCCCTCTGTTGGATAGCATGGAAGGCTGCCTTCTGCTGATGCTTGTGTTCATCGGGTAAATATTTACTTCTGAAATGTTCCTCAAACAACTCCCATGAAACCTCTAATGGTCCAATATGTAGCTTTTTCTCTACGCTTATCCACCACACTAGAGCTTTGTCCTTTAGCAAGCTCATTGCTATCTGAGCTCGTTCATTTGTGGCATAGTCTTTGAAACTAAGGGCCCTTGTAACGAACATCAGCCAAGATTTCGCCACCCACCCCTCTTATGTCACGTCCTCTCCCGTCATCCCAATGCAGGGGAGAGAACATGAACCAACATACCGGGCTTATTGGCAATCTCAGGCCCATTCGAAATGTTTAAGAAATGCATGGTTAAATAAAAACTTGTGCATACATATTCGTACTCAACAAGAACAGCGAAATTAAACACTATAGATGCACATAGTTTCATCATGCATTCAACATATAAACAGCAGTCACTAATTAAGACATTACAGAACATAGAATTAACACAACTCATTTAATAAACACAATGGAATAATCATAATAACATACAAGCAGAAGGAGATGCATCAGCCTATTTCTTCCAGGAAGAATGATGAAACGATCATATAGTAATCCATCCCATTCTCATGCTATACACAGGCATCATGCCAACTAACTTAAGATAATCATTTCATCCAAGTAACATGAGCAATTTAACATACAAGATTAACACATTGTTGAACACATAATGCAAATAAATTAATCCACAGAGAATACTTATCTTGAAATGCAAATGTCCAAACAGCTGGCTACATGAGAGCAACATTCCACCCAACCATAGATCTCTATCCAGCCTGTATTCTTTCAGCTAAGAGATCATCCCCGAGCTGGGCTGTGTATCCACTAAGGAGGAACTAGACAGGCTCACTCACAGCCATGGATTCACTCAAACGGTCATGCTAAGCCAGTACATAGCTGGGTTTATCAAGCATGCAATAAGGAAAATGAGGAGGATGTTAAGCTAGTGAGCTCAACCACAGAGCTACAGACATCTCCAGCTAAATTCAAGCAATCCCATCCTCTGTGCAAACATCCACACTTGGATTCCTCACCATTCTGGCAACAAAATAACTCAATCCCGTCACTGGGTTTCTGGGCTATCAAAACTGAGTTTTCCAATGGATTTCAGGGTAGCTAATGCTCCCAAATTTTTTCCAAGGTTTATACCTATGGATCCCCCATTGGATTTTACTGTCCAATACCAAATCTGGGCGTTTTTGGCTCTTCAAAACGTGGGTTCTTGCAAAGTTGTGATTTCTGGTTTTTCTCTCTACTGGGAATTCGTGGGTGATGAGAATTGATGCTGGGTGATCAACAATGGAATGGGAATGAGATTGGAAGGATTCCCAAGAGGTAGAGTGACTTGTGGGTCAAACAAAACAGAGCCCATACCCTGCCATACGAATTTATGGGCTGCCCATGCTCCATTGAAGCCATGGACTATTTTATTCAACCACTTCCTTACAACAGAATTAAATGTCAGCAAGGGAAGTCAAATGGGTTCTCAAGGTGACATATGGCATCCTATGGTTCAATCCCACAGCCCCCTCACCACTCTCTAGTGGATACACATGGCCCCTTCTCATTCATTGCCTTCATAGCCAGTTTTGGTATTTTATTGCATAATGTTTATTTACATCATTTTTACAATGTTCCATGGCTAAATAGCACATGGGAAACATAATGTCTAATACTTGCCTTTAAATCAAATTCAAGCTTCCACTAGCAGGGCCTTAGCCTTGAGCTCCACGCTAGGAAAACATACATCACATGTATACAATATTTACATTAAAAGCTAATATATCCTAAGTGTCAAAATGGGGTATTACAATCTCCTCCCCCTTAGAATAACACCGTCCTCGGTGTTCCAAGACTTAGGAATACATATACAATTTACACATGTCCAAATTTTCAAAAACTTTGCGGGTCTGCCCTGCATTCTATCCTTTACTTTGAACTTTCAAGACCAAGTCCTTTGACTTCCACGAGCTTCTCCTGCTAGTTCTGATATTTTATCTCATCCACAAGTCTGGAAAATTTATGGCTGCTACCCTCTTGAGGTTCCCTTGTTGGGAAGTTGCGGAGGCAACGATGTCCTCTACATTTCCAAAATCTCACTGGCTGCTTCATCTTTACCTGCTCAATTTCCCTTGAGTCTTCATGCCTGGAACGTTTCTTAATGGGCCGATTAGAAGAATACCTCATCATTGATCCACTTTCTTTTCCCTTACTGATTTCTCTCATAATGCTTTTTACCTCTCTTTGCAGACCAATGGAGTTCTGCAAAACCTTGTGGTTCATCTCATTCTGCCTCTTCTGTATCTTGAGCATCTCTCCAAGATTTTCTTGGTTCTGGTAAATTGTTTGAAGAAGAATTTCATCCAATTCCAACAGCCTATGGTTTGCTGCCATGGTTACTGTGCACAGCTGGTTCTCACTTTTCTCACAAGCAGCACTCACTCGTACAGCTGCAACCAATTGATTCAATTTCCACCTGTGAAATTCATCATTGCAAATCTTGTTAGGCCAAGCATAACCTAAACATTAAAAATCAGTCAATTGTTTTTCCCCAATTGACATGGAGGCCCCATGCTCTATTCATGAGACTTTCACACTTTCCATGCTTTTCCAGCATACACATGAATTCTTTCATGTTCATCCATTCACATTAAATTAACTACTTCAGCATTCACAATTTATTTCAAGCAAATAAACACATTCCACTTTCAGCCATACATGCATTCAACAATTTTATGTTTTTATAAATGCATCAAGAAAAAGGAAAGAGAGAACAGTAAGAGTTTTCTTCTCTTAGTCTTGTTCCATTCTGGAACCCACACCACCACTGTAGTTTTCATGCTCCTAGCCTCTTTCACTTCCATGTGAATGCTTGACCAGCCCTTCTTGGCTATGACACTTAGTGTCTATGGTTTATTTCAAACCTCTCAACCATGGAGTCCCTCCACATGGTTTGTCTACAACTCCCTTGGCTTCTAGGACCCCTACAAGTCCAATAGCACCATCATTCATTTATGCGCAAGATGAGCCTTTTTAGGACAGTCACATGTCCACACGCATCCTTAAGATGCTTTCATAGTCATTGCTTCCAGCAATACCTACACTCAAACATTGAATTAATTCACATGTTTAGTTTATTTTCATAGGAAATCATAACCAAATCATATACACATGTATATTCATAAGCAGGAAATTACAAGATAACCAAATACTTATCTGCATTGGATGTCTTCATTTTATTCCATAGGGTCCTTCTTTGCTTTACAAGCCTTGGAATCGCCTATGGAATTGGATGTCTAGCCAGTGCACAGGCTGCTCCTCAACATCAATTAATCTTGTATGGTTGGCCAGCACACAGGCTACTCCACAACATCAAACAACCTTGTATGTTTGGCCAGCACGCAGGCTACTCCAAATCATCAAATAACCTTGTATGTTTGGCCAGCACGCAGGCTGCTCCAAAATATCAAATAATTAATGTCCAACCAGTACACCTTCACGCCGACTTGGAAGGAAACTTCACTATGACCATTTCTAGGTCAAGGCTCTACTATGGAACCATAGGCATATAACAGCCCTTTCATCAACACCTTCACAACCCTTCATCAAAATTCCCACAACCTCCACAACATCCTTTAAACACATTAACCCTTCCACCACAACCCCTCACAACAACCTTTTACTTTGTTCCTTTAGTGTGTAGCACCAAATTGCATATGTTTAAGGTGACAACACAAGTAGTATAGGCAAACTTGTCAGTGCTGTTATTCAAAAATTATAACCATAATTCATAGCATTCACTATCAAGTATTGAAACACCAGGAATGCGTCCATTCCTTTAGGGCGTAATCAATATTGGCATCCCTAACATAACTCAGCACCAGAAAGGTGTGCACTCCTCACTGATGTGAACTATGTAGGTCCTAATCATATTCAAGCAATCTGCCATAATGGAAATAAAATCAGAATAGGCTCTACATATTTAATCCAAGAATTAAACATGCATATTCTTGGCTAGGGTCAGAGAACACTTATCCATTTGCAGATGTAATCTTTCTTTATTAATGAGGAATGGGGGCTCCTTCTCTGAGTTGACAGTCCCTCGGTTTGCCATCCCAACTCCTTTTGATGTTATATAACTCTCATGTGTCTTACTTTCATAATCTTTATCATCTCACTCATATTGTTTACCAATCATGCAGTGCAGATGGGACATTAATAATGTCTAATGGCGTTTCACCCGAAACCCATTTCCAGATCAGGGAATCCCTTCCCATGAAGTTTGGCTTCTGCAGGCCCTCTCTCTTGGTCTTACTGCGAGGTGTCTTCCTGGCACACTTATTAAATAGCCAAACAGTCAGCAACATTTAACAATGCAATTCAAATCTGATTGTTTCATAACCGATCAATGGCACTAATAATTAAATTCAATATGAATTTGCAACTCTGTCTACAACAGAAATTGGTTTTCTTAGCCATGAGGCTATCCTCATATTGCTTGGCTCTTGTAAGTGGCACCATTCCATCCATTATGGATTTATGTTTGCTGCCACACATGGACATCCACCTACAACATGTCCTTCTGACACAATTTTTCATAAGCCAAACAGTCATTAGTAATTATAAGCAAAATTTCAAATCTGAACATTTACAAATCTGAGATTTACAAATATTCTTTCTAACAGAGCTTAGATTTCTCAACCATGAGATTCCTTCTCATAAGCTCTAAATTGAATTTGCAAATATGTTCCCTACAAAAATTAGACTTGCAACCATGATATTATTCTCATAACTTAAATCAGAATATTTTCAGATTTGTTTCATGCATAAGTTAAATTTCACAACCATGAGAACCTTCTCATAACCTTTGGCCTTTTGCACATGGTAGAGTTCAGTCTTTACTATGGTCTTATCCTCATTGCCATACGCAAGACATTTCTACCTGGAATCTGAAACTTCAATCAGCGAACACTTTGTAAGTCTCCATGCATATAATATTTCATTTGCTGCAACAATCACTGAAGCATTTCCAGAATTATAACATTCCATAATTCAAACACTTCCAGCTGTTAACATATCAATATAACCAACTCATTTACTTCACGTAAATCATTATCATACTAAAATTGCAAGGTACAGTCACATCATTTATGCAATTAACTTAAAGCTTTTAAATGCTCATTAATTCATAGCCATATCATTTATACAACTCTATCCCTCCACAGAGTATTCCGACAGTCCATCGATCATGACTACCTTCATGCAATTCTTCCCCTGCATTCATAGCAGCTCATGAAATGGTCTCAGAATTATGATTAATTCATCATTTCATCTATTGCTCAATTGTAATGAGACATATACATATATCACAATCATGCATGCACACAATATATCCCTTCCAGTGTAGTTACCCACATGCATGCATATTCACAACATTTACTCAAGTTTTTCATATGCATTCACTCAATGCTTAACTACAAGATTTATAAAATCTCTTAATACACATCCACTCAATGTCACCTTGCATTGTTTCATGAGTACTATGCATTCAAGCATATTATGACTTAATCATGACTATCACATATAACATGCATTACCATAATCAGGATCACTGGTCCTCACTTGCTTTGGTTGTTAAACTCATAATCGACATACTCAAATGGCATGATATAATTTCATATGAATGCATTGAGATTCTAAGCAAGTATAGGGTGTAAGGATCATTGCCTTCACTTACCCACACCTCACCATACTCGGTAGGTTAACATCTCCATTCGGGCACTCAATACCACATGCAAACCAAATCAACATAGTTCAAACATAGTCAAAGGGATCTTACCAAATCTTCTTTCAACATTCATGCAATTATGCATCAATAACCATCACTTGCATGGTTGTCATTAACATCACTTGATGTTACCTGATTTGTTGGTTCTTACAGCAAATTGCAGCATTCTTCCACCAATCTTTTGATCATGGATTTGCTGCTCTAGCCTTTTCTTCATAAGGTTTGTTGGCCATATGTAGCAACATCATCAACATCTTTAGCCATGCTTCTGTTGTCTTTGGTCCTACAACCAAAACCAATCACCAATAGTGATTATAAACCACAATATTTACCATTAGTGGTTCACTGCATATGTAAAATCTCACTACTTCTACCAATATGTAATGTCATATGCATGCAAAACATATACTCATGCACTATGCAATTTTTATTAATATGCCAATCAATGCATATTCATGCCACTCATCTAATCTCTTGCATTTTCAGCGTTCTCATGCCATAATTTTATGCATATAAAGCTTATAAAACATAAATACAGTTAGCAAGACAGGGGTTAAGGAATTCTCTCTTTCCAATCCCTCATATTTGCATGAAATTCTTCGTTCACATCGTAGCTGGTTCGATTTCATGGCATGCTACTTCCAGGCATGCAATTCTAGAATTTGCCCATATTGACAATAATTTTGCCAAAACAACCACTGGCACTTTTCTACTCCAATTATCTATGGTGTATGATAACCTTCTTTACATTCTGCCTATGCACCATTGATCCCTGCTGGATAAGCTTTCCAATGCCTATCCACTTGCTCTATTCCGACATCGGGTGTGGAAACTGCGTTATTTCAAAAATGACAACTTTCACCCCAATTCTGCATACTTTTACATAGTTGTATTTTGGTCCCGAATGCCAACTTCAGCCACCTGTGGGAGAAAATCTATGAAGAATCACGAAAACTTTTCTACCGGGAAAAGTTAGTCCATATAACAAGGAACGCTCAGCAACTTGCAGATCTCTGTTCCGATGCACCATTCATATTCTATGAATTTCTGAGTTTTACTACTTCTCACTTTTCACGTTTTTTCCAAAATTCTAAATTTTGGGCCAAAAATGGCTATTTCCCAAACTGTGCATTTCTGGAAAATCTTTGTCTAACGTGAAATGTATGGTTTACTAAGAATATGAAATGTCGAGTTCAGTAAATTTCTTGATTCCGAATTCTAGGGTCACTTTCAATCACTGCAAGGTTTTCAAAATTCCCAAAATGTGGCTCGGAATAATGCTTTTCAGCCTTCTTGCACACCTCGACTCCACATACTTTGGATTTTGGCTCCAAAACTCCAAAATTAACACCGTTCCTGCTCCATGACTGCTCCACATTAAATTCAGCTCAATCCGACCTTCTGTTAAGCGTCGAGACACTAATTCGTAAAAGCTAATAATTCCAATTTTATGCCAAATTGGAGCATAATGAGCTCGAGATATTCATTGGTTCATTCATGGCCTCCATCGATGGCCTCAGAATGTCATTGACCTCATCAAAATCTGATCTTGCATGCTCCTGCTATCCAAAATTATAATTTCGGGCTCTATACTCTTATCTATCCCGCCACACGCAGGCCGCAACCTGAAAGACGGCGGTTCGGAAAGTCAAGTTTCGATCACGGGGATGTAACCGTCCCGCAACCCGCAACCCGAAACTCGAAACTGCAGGTTCAGAGGGTCAAGTTGCACTCACGGGGATGTGACCATCCCGCAACCCGCAACCCGAAACTGCGGGTTCGGAGGGTCGAGTTGCGGTCAAGGGGATGTGACCATCCCGCAACCCGCAACCCGAAATTGCGGGTTCGGAGGGTCGAGTTGTGGTCACAGGGATGTGACCATCCCACAACCCGCATCCCGCAATCCGACATTGCGGATTCGGGGGGTCAAGCTGTGGTCACGGGGATGTAACCATCCCGCAACCCGCATCCCACAATCCGACATTGCGGGTTCGGGGGGGTCAAGCTGCGGTCACGAGGATGTAACCATCCTGCATCTCGACATCCCGAAACTGCGAAAACACTTGCGTTTTCCTGCAACTTGCGGGGTCCGTATCTCCTTCGTCCCTTGGCCAAATGAGGCGAGTCTGGTACTGTTGGAAAGATCTTCGAGAGATCTATGCACCTGTGCAATCTTCTTCCTCATCTGAAAAGTCTGACCCTATCATTTTCCCCAATCAAAATTCCGCCCCCAACTTCCCAATACTGTGCTAAAACGTCCTGCTACATGCCTGTAAACTTGGAGTCGGGCCCAAGCAGCCCCAGTGCTGCAAGCTGGGCTCTGATACCACTCTATCACGTCCTCTCTCGTCATCCCAATGCAGGGGAGAGAACATGAACCAACATACCGGGCTTATTGGCAATCTCAGCTCCATTTGAAATGTTTAAGAAATGCATGGTTAAATAAAAACTTGTGCATACATATTCGTACTCAACAAGCACAGCGGAATTAAACACTATAGATGCACATAGTTTCATCATGCATTCAGCATATAAACAACAGTCACTAATTAAGACATTACAGAACATAGAATTAACACAACTCATTTAATAAACACAGTGGAATAATCATAATAACATACAAGCAAAAGGAGATGCATCAGCGTATTTCTTCCAGGCAGAATGATGAAACGGTCATACAGTAATCCATCCCATTCTCATGCTATACACAGGCATCATGCCAACTAACTTAAGATAATGATTTCATCGAAGTAACATGAGTAATTTAACATACAGGATTAACACATTGTTGAACACATAATGTAAATAAATTAATCCATAGAGAATACTTATCTTGAAATGCAAATGTCCAAACAACTGGCTACGTGAGAGCAACGTTCTACCCAACCATAGATCTCTGTCCAGCCTGTATTCTTTCAGCTGAGAGATCACCCCCGAGCTGGGTTGTGTATCCACTAAGGAGGAACTAGACAGGCTCACTCACAGCCATGGATTCACTCAAACGATCATGCTAATCCAGTACACAACTGGGTTTATCAAGCATGCAATAAGGAAAATGAGGAGGATGTTAAGCTAGTGAGCTCAACCACAGAGCTACAGACATCTCCAGCTAAATTCAAGCAATCCCATCCTCTGTGTAAACATCCACACTTGGATTCCTCACCATTCTGGCAACAAAATAACTCAATCCTGTCACTGGGTTTCTGGGCTATCAAAACTGGGTTTTCCAATAGATTTCAGGGTAACTAATGCTCCCAAATTTGCCCCAAGGATCATACCTATGGATCCCCCATTGGATTTTACTGTCCAATACCAAATCTGGGCGTTTTTGGCTCTTCAAAACGTGGGTTCTTGCAAAGTTGCGATTTCTGGTTTTTCTCTCTGCTGGGAATTCGTGGGTGATCAGAATTGATGCTGGGTGATCAATAATGGAATGGAAATGAGATTGGAAGGATTCCCAAGAGGTAGAGTGACTTGTGGGTCAAGCAAAACAGAGCCCATACCCTGCCATACGAATTTCTGGGCTGCCCATGCTCCATTGAAGCCATGGACTGTTTTCTTCAACCATTTCCTTACAACAGAATTAAATTTCAGCAAGGGAAGTCAAATGGGTTCTCAAGGTGACATATGGCATCCTATGGTTCAATCCCACAGCCCCCTCACCACTTCCTAGTGGATACACATGGCCCCTTCTCATTCGTTGCCTCCATAGCCAGTTTTGGTATTTTATTGCATGATGTTTATTTACATCATTTTTAAATGTTCCATGACTAAATAGCACATGGGAAACATAATGTCTAATACTTGCCTTTAAATAAAATTCGAGCTTCCACTAGTGGGGCCTTGGCCTTGAGCTCCACGCTAGGAAAACATACATCACATGTATACAATATTTACATTAAAAGCCAATATATCATAAGGGTCAAAATGGGGTATTACATCTTGTTTCCCCGTGAATTCTGGCAGGTTAGACTTATGTACTTCCTTCATAATATCCAAGGGTGCCCGTACAGCCTTTGAGGAAGTCGGTTTTTCTTGATCTTGTTTCAACTTTTTCTCGAGCTCTCGATCTTGACTTGGATCACGATTTTGATTCATATTTTGGTTTTGGTTTTGTCCAACCATCCAATCCTTAAGCATGCCAGTCATTTCTCCTAAGGAACGCAAGATGGCTTGCTACACAGGTACATCCTCAGTATTGGTGGAGGATTGCCGACGACGCTTAGGCGCCATTTCTCTCTGGAGTTAACAAGAGGGATAGTGAAATTGGTTTGGTTTTATTACCGGTCGAAAGGTAAAGCTTTAGTTTTTTTTTTTCATTAATACTTAACATCACGCCACTCATAGAGTATTTCAAAAGTTCAAATTATTTTTTATATATATATATATATATATATATATATATTATTAACATCTTTAATAGAGATGGTTAAAATCTGAGCACCAATTAAATCCTATTACTATAACAACTAATATTCTAATACCAATAAAAATAATATCAACTAATTTAATCATTAGTTTTATAGATTTATTTCGTAATACTAATTGATCACTCATGTTACAATATGTATTGAATATACTTTTAACTATAAAATTTATTATCCAAAAAAATTTCAACAACTTTTATATATATATCTATCTTTTCCTAACTTTTTTCTGTTTTTTAGATTACTTTTACTATACCTTTTTATTAAGTACCACAACTCTTTCTTCTTGACAAATTATCAAATACATTTTTAACACCTCAAAATATACAAATATAAATCCATAAAGATATTTTCCATATATTACTTATTAAGTTATTACTCTCCACCTATGTTAAGATAAAATTACAAAATGCTTTAATAAAATATTATTTTACGAACATCAAAAGCTCGTAATTGTGCAAAGTGCTATATTAAACCATATAGCCAAATGCTTTATATTATATTATTAGTATTTTTTTTTATATAATTAATTTATGTAAAAACAAATCACTGTGAATAAAAAATACAATAAAAGCATATAACCACGAATAAATTAAAGAAACAACTGACGGTTGGGATGTGAACTCGTTAATACTGCGCGAAAACCATTGTGATATGACCAGGGTCTGTTGTATCAGTGCATTAACTGCACTCTTAAATGCTCTCGGGGATAGATTCTTACCTACCCAACTGCATGTAAAATTGTTGCCAAATGGCACTTAACGAGGTGACCTATGGTGTATCGAATTTAAGGTGTAATACAATTCCAAGTTGATTATTTACTTTTAACTTAGTGCCAGTATGATGAACTAGCAATCCTTGTGTTGGTTTAGTATTTAGGCAAGTACTTAAAAATTATATATAAATAATCTATATAAACACATTATATATATATATATAATAAATCAATATATATATATATATATATATATATATTAAATGTGTATGATCAGCTTATCACTAAATGAGGTGGCACAAAACAGTGCCATTAAGCTCGGGTCATCAATTTGTCATGATGTAGATGGTTATCCTCCTGATTACCTGCGGATGGAGTTCGTTGTACCTTTGATATCACGTCATTTTAACACACGAAAGGTCTACAATTAATGTGTCTGGGCGACGCCAGTATATTTTGGGTTTTCCCGGGAAATGCCAGGCCATAAAAGAGTGCAGCTGCACAACAAGCATCTCTTGTTTCAAAATTGCACTCCAGAGGTTTGAGTCTCTTATCTATTGCATTTTTAGTCCTTTTGTAGTATTTCAACTCCATGCTCAATATAGCACGTAATTATAATATGAGACTTGGAAAATTTAGTTTATAGTTTTGATATATATATATATATATATATATATATATATAACACCGTTGAAAACTCATGCAATTTTTATCTGGTAGAAACTTTAAAAGTATAGAACTTTTGCTCAAGCATGAATTAAATTTTGGTGGATTCTAGTCAATAAATTTGGCGCAGTAATTTATTGGCTCAAGTAAATTAATAGTATGTTAATGGGAATAAAGGTGGATTGCGGCCAAAACAATGTTGTCTATGGCTATAATGTCTAGAGGGATTCTACATCTTTAATAACACATCAAATCTGCAATAATTATCAAATTGGCAATTCTAAGACTACAGTTTGTAGGTTAAATTTTCTATGCATGGATCAGGTTTCGAGTTAAGAAATTGGCACGCTAAAATATTCCAATAAATGATGCATATTCCAATAAAGTATGATACATATATATATCGAATGACCTATGCATGGATAATGGATCTAGCAATAACTATTTTGTCAGTGTCACGATAATCTACAGATATTTGCCTTAAACTATGCGACCTCCTTGAAGGCCTAGCTTTTCCAAAAAGTGGCGGTTCGAGGATGAAATCTTTATTAGGCAGCCTGATCGTGAGGTTTTACAGCTAGCTATGAAATCCGCGACTTACCTTTGTGGTTGGCTTACCTTTGTCTTATGCCCCCAACAGATGATTATCTATTCTGGGTAAGCAAGATAAAAATGTTCAAAAGTAATAATATTTTATCATTAGTGATTCCTGTAGATAAAAACTAAACATTCCTGTAGAATCCTCCGCAAGCATGTTGGCCTTAGTTTTATATAAACTAACATGGGGACAGAAGGAAGGACAAAGGAAAAAAATAATAAAAGATATTGTATGTACATTTACCATTGAAGCACTTTGAGTGCCTCGATTGGCTTGAACTTCCTTTAATTATTTTAAAATTGCTTCTCAAGTTGTGTAAAAATTATATGTCCGCTTTATACTAACATGTAATAGGGGATGGTAAAACTATTTGGTTGATTTTTTTCCAATTCTCCAGTGGGATTACTAAACGTATGTTAAAAAATCCTTTTAATTGGTCACAGGTAGCGTAAATCACAATTCCGATAATAACAATAATTTTTATTTATTTTTAAATGGTATTTTATTGTTTCTATGAAAAACTATTTTCCAATTATGAGGTTATTTTTAATAAATTAGGTAATATGTTTAATATCTCAATAAGATTGTGTATTTAATTTAATTTTAAATTTTAAATTTTATTAATTTAATTTGATTTCAAAAACTATTTTTATTTTATTTTATTTAGGCTTACAAGGTGGCTAGAATTTATATTGATTCATAAGATGATTTCATTTATTTACGATTATAGGGATTTATTCCAAGGAAATATCCAATGTGAAAATAACAAGGGCAAAGCCAACCCGACAGTCTAACAATTCTTATTTTATTGACTGAAATTAATGGTTTGACTTTGAAATCTCCCTTACTTTTTCCCAATTAACCTAAAATACACACCATAAAGAAGTTTGAGCCTCGTTGCACTGTTCATTAATTTTCTATCACTAACAATAATTTTGTATAAATAATGTTTGTTCATTAATTTTCTATCGCTAACAATAATTTTGTATATATAATGTTCAAAATTTTTATTTTTATTTTGTATATATATAATGTTTCAAATTTTATTTTTATTGGAAATTTTGAAAAATGAATAAAATTTTTGGAAACAATAATCCCTGCAACTAAAAAATTAATAGGAACGATCAAAATGAAATAATAACAACATTTTAATGTCAGTGGGTCATTTTAATTGACACAGTTTTCCCTTGGCCCCAGAACTGACTATCGATGAGTTGTAATTTACTTGGATTTCCTACATTTGAGGATTTCGAAGCACTCCAATTAGAGTGCTTTGCGTTCTGGCATTTTCCAGCGAAAAGAGGATGCACTCCACGCCAAGATTTGGAGCATTGACCTAGGGCTCACTCAGGTTTGGCATGTCGAGGCTGGTATTTAAGGTTTAATTCAATGTCGGTGGTCCTACTTCCAAGGACTCAACGCTCGATGGGTTTTGGCTAATAATTTAAGGTTTAACATCGTGCAATTAACAAATTAGATCTTCAGTGTAATGTGTAGAATGCATTGGCATTGAGATCTCCTATGTAGGAATAATCAACATCTATCCTTAAAATAATTTAATATTTTAATTGTGGCATTTGTGTGGTTGTTATACAGTAGAGCCTTAAGCATGTAAGGCAGCCTTCTCAAAGCACTGTAAATTGATATGAGATCTACTTGAGAATGTGAATGTGAAGATACCTCGGGGATTTCAAAATTTGGAAATAAAAATTTGGAAATAATTACAAGCTGAAGGATGTAGCTACAGTTGTATTAATATATTGGCGATATCTAACTACCTGATGCCTTCTTCAGGACCTATTACTTTGTGGCTGGCAACTACAACGAGTACATGACTGTGGTGCTGAAGGACGACTATTGTTTATATTAATTTGTGTGTCATATAATACTTTCTTTATGAGACACGATAGGACAACTAAGTCGCTTCCGACCACCGGAATCCGAGAAAAAAGGAAATGTTGAAATTGCAGTTTGCAATGTTCAAATTGTGATTTCGAGAATTTGAGTAGTTATAAAATCCAGTATTTATTCTAAAAACAATCAGTATGCTCAAATTACATAATTGCAAAGATTGCAATTTTCAGGGGCGATTTTAGTTGGAAAGATGGGACGTTTTGGTTGTTCTTTAACCTAAGCGAGTTTAAAGTTTATTCGGCAGAATCAGCACGAGCAGTAATCCGTTAGAAAGCCGAGTGAAGCAAAAAGACGACACGTGAGCGTGGGGCCGGTGACATGTCCGACCAAGCGTGTGATGTGCCGAATGGTATTGGCGCTTGCCATTCCATCTAACTGATCTAAACGTACATGTGATAATTTACGGCAAGACGGCCTGTAGTGGCCCCTGTAGTGTAGTGGGATAAATTAATGTGATACTTTACGCGAGACAGGGTTAAATTAATGTGCACATTTTACAAAAAAATTAACTGGCATTATTAATTAAAGATAAAATAATATAACGCAAGTATCATCATAATTTCCATTGAAAGTTGTGATAGATTTTTCACTTTCAGAAATTAAATTATATTAATTTTTTTTTTAATAAATATAATAGGTTTTCATTTTCCAACTCATACTTCTACTTCCAGCAACCACGCTCTGGGAAAATAGCTAACCTAGAATATTTATTCCACCCCATGAAACACCACCGAACTCCACCCAAAACAAAGATGCAAGTATACTCCAAAACGTAGAATATTTAGACTAAACCCTAGGAAACACCGGGCATTGATTCCGCCAATCGACAGAAAACGCTTCGTGAGACTCCGCCCTTGAACCGAGAAAATCCGATATGATGTAAAACATATGCATTGTTGAAAGACAGAGGCATGAAAGTCGCTTCCGGTTTGCGTTGTTGCCTTAGTAAAGCAGTTTCAACTCAATCGTCGGGCAAGCCCGATTGAAGCAAGCAAGGCGAAACGGTAATCGTTAAGACTCGACGGAGAAGAGGAGCCGGGGATATATTATATAAGTATAGTCGTGGACTGGCAATTTGAAGTAAAGTAAGGCTTTCCCAGTAAAGACTACAGAACATAGTAGTAAAAGTAATAATAATAAATCTTTCCCATGAAAGAGAGCGGGCAATATGAATAATAGTAGTAATTGTAAATACCGAACATAGTAATAAAAGTAATAATAATAAGGATTTCCCGTGAAAGAGAGCGGGCAGCATGAATAATAGTAGTAATTGTAAATACCGGCTCAAGGGTGCAGGAGCGGCAAGTGTATTGGTCATCCTCGTCATCAAGGGCGTGGGCATTATTTCCATTGGAGTTGTTAACTTGTTACTATGGACGGGTCGCAGTCCAAAGCTGCAAAGTATTTCCAGCTGAGAATTCTAGTCGGATCCCTAAGCTGAACTATGGGGGAGAAGGTGACATAGTAATTCTGTTATATGGTTTAAACATAAGCTTAGATAGCTCAACAACATAGGTGAGTCTCACTGGGCATAGCATGGCCCTTAGGTCCTAGATTTTGAGCCATGGCTCTGATACCAGATGTGAGGACTCATTTGTTAAAAACATTGCTTATATGTAAAAATAATAATACCGAATTTGACTTCTAAAAAAAACTTAATAACAATGATTTTCTACACATGATTTTCACACCATAAGAAAATAAATTCAATAACCATTTTTTTTTTTCCAAAATTAACTGTTTAAAGGAAAGAAGATCACTTACCTGGTGCAAGATGAAGCCCTTAGTTGCAGAAACTTGCTCCCTTGTTCTCCTCCACTGAGCACCACGACCTCAATAGGTTTGGGGGGACAACTCTCCTCCCAACCTAATTCCCCGGCATAAAAAATGCTGAGGCCCCCGAGCCAACCCTATCCCTCCTCCCCTGAATCACCTCACAGTTCCCCCATTTATGCAGGTATTTCTCCACTAAATAAATGAATTAAGGTTATGCATGAGTGCCAAGTGCCAAATGGCCTTCATGCATTTTTATTTTATTTTTATTATTATTATTTTTAATAAGGTTAAATTAGCTTTAACTACGTTTATTTGCTAATTTTCTTTATTTAGAATTTCTTTTCCTAATTCTCGTTTTAAATAATATATATATATATTTTTTGTTTTATTAATGTTAATATTATTATTATTATTTTGATAACTAGACCATTTAACAATACTTAATCTTAATTGAGTTTTGGGATGTTACAAGCTCCAATCCGTAGTGATGTTGTCTAATGCACAACCATACGACAGGAGCCTTCTGATATATTGTCGAGTACGTGAAGTACCTTTCTATATACCTGAAGGTACATGAAAGGTGGCTCGATATACCGAATGGTACGTGGAAGAATTACAATCCCCCGGGATGCAGTGCAGGAAAATAACGACAATTGCCACGTTTTAAGATGTCGGAACACGTCTCTAACCTAGCACACGAGTTTCTATACAATTTTAACCTAGGCTACCGCTTGATTTTAAGTTGTACAGTTAGGTGAATCCATGAAGTGTAGACTTGGAATTTAAACAAGATGCAAATCTGATCTATATGATGTTATCGAACAATCTACCAAAAGTGGACTTAAGGCGTGATCTCCCTAGCTCAATGTAAGTCTAGAACAAATAGGAAAAAATACAGATCTACTTTCCTAGATCAATAGAAGTGCAAACAAGTAGATGGATCACTCACCTCATATTTTCAGATCCCTTTGCACTTTGTTGATCCAATGCTCCAGCGTCGTCAGATCTCAAGCTGCAAGACCTTGTTGAACAAATAGAAACTAAAAAATAGTAAAAGCATAAATTTCATATGATTGATCTAAGTTAATAGTTAAGGAAGAAAACTCTAAACATTATCAATGAGACAATCATTTATGGAAAGAAACTGTATTACTGTATAAAAGAGTGGAAATACATAAAAGAGTGAGGATTACAACCAAGCCCTAACGTTGCAATCTTCCTCCAACAAGCCAAGCCAATGTCTCTAAGGAGAATGGGTGCCTCCAATGGATGGATGATCTTCCTAAGCTTATTTCACCAGCATATGGATGCTATATCCTTCCTCCCTTTGGAATGGAGAAGAGCCTCATATATATAGGACTAGGAGGATAGGGTAGGTTGAGATATAGTGGGAGAGGACTAAAGGATCCTCTGAAAGGGATAGGGAACTGAATGCCAGCTCCCCCTATAGGTTAGGGATAGAGATCCAAGTCACACACCTTTGAAAAAAGGCTCGAAGATTCCCTTTATCCACTTTAACTGACATCGTCGCACTCTGCATTAAGACAACCTGCGACGGTGCATGTTGCACAAGAGTGACCTGCGACGACCTATCTAAACCTTATGGGAATAGGTCAATATCTCTTCCAGTTTGACTTCCTAGTAATGGGAACTTCACGGATGTTTACACTGAGTCTTAGAGTAGCAAGATTTAGGTGTAAAGGTTGGAGAAAAGTACAGTGCTCCAAAAGTACTATCTCTTTCTATTTTCCATTTGAGGTTCTCATATTATCAAAATGACAAACAATACCAAGCTTGATGAGAAGCTTGAGCGAGTTAAGAACTTCATAGCATGGAAATATAGAGTTATGCTCATTCTTGAAGAACATAACTTAGAAGGCTTCATAAAGGAGGAAGTTGCAGAACCAGAAGGAGATGAGGCCAAAGAAAAACACAAGAAGAATATGATCAAGGCCAAGAGGATCATAACTAACTCTATTAAAGATCACTTGATTCCTCAAGTGTCTTCAAAGAAGACTCCAAAGGAAATGTTTGATGCATTGTCCAATCTATTTGAAGGAAAGAACATCAACAAAAAAATGACCTTGAGAAATCAACTCAAGGGTGTGAATATTCAGAAACCAGAGACCATGCAGTCATACTTCACTAGGGTTTCCCAGATTAAAGAATAATTAGAAGCTATTTGAGATATGATAGAAGAAGCAGAAGTTGTGATGACCACCTTGAATGGTCTCCCAAGGGATTGGGAACCTTTCATTCATGGCATAATCTCTAGAGAGAAATTGATCAAGTTCAGACAATTATGGGAAGAGTGTGTACAAGAAGAAGAAAGAATAGCAGTAAGAGAAGATAAGTTAAATGACAATGAAGACCAAGCTTTGGCAGCCCATACCAAAGGAAAAAACAAAAGGAAGGACAGTGAACATTCTCCTAGAAGAACTCAAAGATTTCAAAAGAATAAAAGGACTAAGAAAGACTTCTCATCCTTTGAATGTTTTTCTTGTCACAAGATGGGACACATTGCAAGAAATTGTCCTCTTAAAGTTGAACATTTCAAGAAGAAGAATAAAATATTTCATGCCCATGCAGTCGAAGATAATGATTATGAAGATGACAAGAAGGACAAAGAAGATGAAGACTCCAGTGAATAATATGTCTTAATCTCAGCCCTCACTGGTTCAGTTTCTCATGGAAGTGACACTTGGCTCATGGATAGTGGAGCCTCCAAACACATGACAGGTTACAAGGGTCCTCTTTCACATCTTGTATAGAAAGATTCTCCACACAAAGTGAAGCTTGGAGACGATTACCAATATCCTATCAAAGGAATGGGAGAAGCCTCTTACAAGTTGAATTCCGGAAATTCCATGAAGATGAAGGAAGTTCTATATGTCCTAGGTTTGAAAAAGAATCTCATTTCTATCTCAGGTTTAGATAAGAAGGGCTTCATAGTTGCTTTTGTAGATGGTGAAGTCCTCATGTGGCCAAAAGGGAAGACAATAGATGATGCAGTTTTGATTGGAATTGAAGGAGGACTTTATAAATTGAAGGGACATGCAGATTCATACCTAATAGCTAGTACCATGAATCCCTGTGAATTGTGGCATAGAAGACTCACTCAAAGCATTACCAATAGTGAGCAAAGTGGTGACAGGATTACCAGAAATCCAGGTTGATCATGAAGGAGTGTGCAAAGGATGTGCACAAGGAAAGAATAAAAGGAATCCATCTCCAAGTAGTGACAGTAAGGCAAAAGACATTTTGGACATTATTCATTCAGACATTTGTGGACCAATTTCAAATACTTCCTTAAGCGAGTGTGTTTATTATGCTTCCTTTATTGATTATTATTCCCGCAAAACATGGATTTACTTCTTAAAGAATAAAGGTGAAGTATTTGAAAAGTTTAAGGAGTTCAAGGCCCTTGTAGAAAACCTCTCTGAAAAGAAGATCAAAATCTTAAGGTCGGATAATGGAGGATAATTCACATCAAGTGAATTCAAAGACTATGTAAAGAAGTTGGGATTAAGAGGGAGCTCACCATTCCCTATAATCCCCAACAAAATGGTCTGGCTGAAAAGAAGAATAGATCTATCGTGGAAGTAGTAAAAGCCATGATCCATGATGAATATCTACCCATGCACTTATGGGATGAAGCAACTAGAACCGCTGTCTATGTGCAGAACAAAATCTCTCACGATGCTCTTGGGAACAAGACTCCAGAAGAGATGTTTACTGGTGAGAATCCTGAAGTCAGCCACCTGAAAATATTTGGTTGTCCAATATTCTTACATATTCCCAAGGAGAAAAGATCTAAGTTATAACCTTCAGGAAAGAAGGGGATATTTGTGGGTTACAGTTTGAAATCAAAGGCCTACTGAATCTACATCCCAAGATATCATCAGAATGAACTCAGCAAAGACGTTACATTTGATGAGGATGCAGCTTTTTACAAGACTCGTGAGGATGAGGAGGAGCATGAAGCTCCTAGAGTTACAGAAACTAACAACACACCAGTAAGAAATGTTGAAGAAGAGCATATACCAGAAGATCACGACATGACAGAACCTCAAAGACTTGAGGAGCCACCTAATGAAATGATTTCACGAAAAAAAAGACCAACTTGGGCACGAGAAATAATTCAAGATGCAGAAAAGTACAGTGCTCCAGAAGGAACATGCAGAGAAAGTAAGAGACCAAGGGTTTCCAGTTTTTGCCAGTGTTGTCCACAGATTTGAGTAAAAAGGAGGTTTGCTCAACTAGCCTTGGGAGGGTGCATATTTCCAGTGGATCAAATTCTCCATTGAAGAACTTTCAATTTTGACCCTCCTCTTATTAGGGTTTCCAAAACCAAATTTGGCAAGATGACAAACAACACCAAGCTTGATGAAAAGTTTGAAGGGGTTGATGACTTCAGAGCATGGAAATATAGGATGCTCCTCATCCTAGAATAAAATGACTTGGAAAAGTATGATTGAAGAAGAGGTTGCAGAACCAGAGGGAGATGAGGCTAAAGCAAGGCACAAGAAGAACATGGTTATGGAAAAGAGGATCATTGTTGATTCTATCAAGGATCATTTGATCCCTCATGTATCATCAAAGAAGACTCCGAAGCAAATGTTTGATTCCTTGTGTAGTTTGTTTGAAGGCAAGAACATCAACCGAAAGATGACCCTGAGAACTCAACTCAAGAATGTGAAGATGTAGGAGGAAGAATCCATTCAATCCTGCTTCACAAGGGTATCTCATATCAAGGAACAACTTGAAGCTATTAGAGACATGGTTGAGGAAGCAGAAGTAGTAATGAACACTTTGAATGTCCTTCCAAGGTCATGGGAATCTTTCATCCAGGGAATATGTTCTAGAAAGAAGTTAACAAAGTTTAGTAGACTATGGGAAGAATGTACTCAAGAAGATGCTAGATTGGTAGCAAGAGAAGAAAATTTGGGTAATGATGAATATCAAACACTAGCAGCACATACAAAGAAAGAAAAGAGCAGAAAAGAAGTTCATAAGTCTCAAAAGGCTCAAAGGGATTACTCAAACTTCAGATGCTACAGCTGCTAGAAGATGGGACATATTGCAAGAAATTGTCAAGTAAACGATCAAATCAGAAGAGGAAAAATACATCACGCTCATACCATACAAGATGATGAACCTATTCAAAAGAAAACAAGAGAAGATGATTCAAGTGAAGAATATGTTTTGATATCAATTCTTACAGGGACAGTCACTCATGGAAGTGACACATGGTTTTTTGATAGTGGTGCCTCTAAGCACATGACTAGTTACAAGGATTCTCTCACAAGTTTGATTCAAAGGGATTCACCTCATGAGGTGAAGCTTGAATATGACTATCAGTATCCTATTAAAGGAGTAGGAGAAGCCTCCTATAGGTTGGACTATGGAAAACCTATGAAGATGAAGGATGTGTTATATGTACTTCGTTTGAAGAAGAATCTTCTATCCATTTCAGCATTGGATAAGAAAAGATTCAGAGTTGCCTTCGTGGATGGAGAAGTTCTCATGTGTCCAAAAGGAAAGACCATTTATGATGCAGTTGTGATTGGTATTGGGGGACTATACAAGTTGAAGGGTCACTCAGATTCAGCTCTAGCACACAGTACTGTGAACCCAAGTGAGCTATGGCATAGAAGACTTGCTAATTTGAATTACAAAGCATTGTCGATCGTGAGCAAGGTGGTGACAGTTTTTCCAGAGATCTAGGTAGATCATGATGGTGTTTGCAAAGGATGTGCACAAGAAAAGAATGTGAAGAACTCGTTTCCAAGCAATGGCAGCAAAGAAAAAAGAGATCTTGGATCTAGTGCATGAGGACCAAGGATGAAGACTACAGCAAGTTCTGGACTAGACGAAGAAGAAGATCAAGGTCTTCAGAATCGGACGATGGAGCAGAGTACGCTTCCAGAAAATCCAGTGACTTCTACAAGGAAGCAGAAATCAAGAGGGAGCCTACAAAACAAAACAAAGATAAGTATTTAATGTTTTGAGAAATAAGTGTTATTTATCCAATTGAATTGTTATTTTATTGATGAATAACTGTTAAATTAGTATTGGTTAACCCTTGTGGACATTTCTGTCAGTTCCATTATGGAGGCTATGAAAGCAATGATCTATGATCAATATTTACCCATGTCTTATGGGTAGAAGTATCCAGTATGCCAACTATGCTCAAATAGCCACCAGATAATGAAGGACAAGGTTCCTAAAGATGGGACCTTCAGAAAAGAAGAGTATTGTGATACATCGAAGGTATATAAAATATACATCCTTAGTTACAAACAGATTGAGATTAGTAGAGATGTTACCTTCAATGAAGATGCAACTTTCAGTAGATCCAAACAGAATCATTCAGATGAGTTCCATGATGAGGAGCCCGAAGCTCCTAGAGTTGCATAAACAAACATAAATGATGAGGTTACACTAGAAGAGTATGTACCGGAGGATCATGACATGACAAAACCTCAGAGACCTGTAGAGCCTCCTCGAGAGATGATTACACATAAGAGGAGACCATCTTGGGCTCGTGATATTATTCAAGATGCTAAGAAGTATGGTGCTCCAGATGGAACTTCCAAAGTAAGCAAGAAACCGAGACCATATTCCATCTATGTGGCATTGTTATGTGATATCATTGATGAAGAGCCTACCTGTTATGAAGAGGTTGCAGAGAAAGAAAGTATGGAAGGATGCCATGATTGAAGAATACTAGTCTATCATAAAGAATGATGTTTGGGATGTGGTGTTGAGACCAAAGATAAGTCGGTGGTATATTCAAAGTGGATCTTCAAGGCGAAGCATTCAACAAACGACAGTATCAAGAAGTACAAGGCAAGATTTGTGGCACGTGGTTTCTCCCAGAAAGAAGGAATAGATTACGAGGATACTTTTGCTCCAGTGGAAAGATACACTTCGATTAGAGCTATACTTGCTATAGCAACATAAATGTAATGGAAGGTACACCGGATGGACGTGAAGACAACTTTTCTTAATGTTGTGGTGGAAGAGGAAGTGTATGTGGAGCAGCCACAAGGATTCGAGACACATGACAGACAGACACAGGTGTGCAGATTAAAGAAGGCCTTGTATGGATTGAAGCAAGCACACAGGGCATGGTACGGTAGAATTGATAGCTTTCTGATGAGCTTGGGATTTACCAAGAGTAAAGCAGATTCCAACCTTTACTACAAGGTTGTGAATGGTGGACCAATGATACTGTTGTTATATGTGGATGACCTATTTTAATAGGGGACAAGAAGCTCATCACTGAATGTAAGAGGAATCTTGTTGTAGAGTTTGAGATGAAATACCTAGGTATGGTGCACTATTTCTTGGGTCTATAGGTATGGAAAAGACCGGATGAGATTTTGCTTAACCAAGGAAAATATGTTGTAGAGATCCTAAAGAGATTCGGGATGATGGGTTGTAAATCCATGCCTACACCGATGGTGACAAAAATGAAGTTATTGAGTGATACTTCATCAGAGACAGTGGATGCCACCATGTACAGACAGATGATTGGTTCGTTGATGTACTTGATGAGAACGAGGCCAGATATATGCTTTTCGGTGAACAATTTGAGTCAATACATGGTTGAGCCAAGACATGTTCACTTGATTGTGGCAAAGCATGTGATGAGGTACAATTAATTGAAATTCGTCATTTAGATTGGGCCGGTAGTGTCGCAGACCGGAAGAGTACATGTCATGAGGTACCTGAAAGGTACAGTTTATTATGATTGTGGCAAAGCATGTGATGAGGTACAATTAATTGAAATCCTATTAAAGAAATGTAACTGCAAAAGATATTATAATTGTATTTGTTTATTATATTATTATTATTCCTCCTTCGGGAGATGTCATTAATGTAATTGATCATGTAAGAGTGATTGAAAGAGTCAATGTAAACCTTAGAAGTTGTGTCGGCCTAGAAGAATCCAGAAGAAAAAAAAAAGTTATTTTATTATGTAATTAACAAGTCGACCCAGTTAGTTAGGAGAAGTTGGCCATGTTGGGGAAAAAGTCACCCAACTGAAGAATATAAATAGAGAATTCGAGTTACTCATTTGGATCATTCACTCACTCACTCAAGTTCGCATAAGAGAGAGAGAGACAGAAATTTGTTGGTGAAGGAGAGTAGTTGTTTTGTCTTGGGGCTTTATATTGTCTTGGTGAATTCTATATTGAGGAAGTTTTGCAGGGTTTTCTCCCTTGTGGTTTCCCCGAGGAAAATTTTGTGTTCTTTGTGTTGATGTGCTTGTCTTTCTTACAGTGTTAATGTTATTATTTTATTGTTTTAATGTTATTATGCTAAACAAGTAAAAACTTAACAAAGCCATCCACTTTTGTAACTTCTCCATGCAAATATGCTTTTACCTATGTCTAAACTCAACAATAAGACATGCAAAATATTGGCTTCTAGATGCCATTGCCAAGAGTCGATCCAACCATAATGAACTATTTCTTTTTAACCTTCTATTGAAAGATAATTTGTCTTCACACAATGAAGACAAGGATATAGATCAAAGAAATTTGTCTACAAATGGCCATCTTGAGGACAATGCTTGCATTCATCAAGAATTTCCTCTATGTGTTTATCATCATCATTAACTCCTACATCAACTTGTTGAACACTTGAATCTAGCCCCTTCAAATTTTCGACAAGAATTCTCAAACTCACAAACTGAACTAGTTTGTAGTTAAGAATATAAAAGCTGATGTGTTTTCCATAACCGAAACCATGTTGAATCTTGTCAAATTGCAATCCTTCCCAAGGTGTAACAATTATTTTGGAAATATTATTTTGTGCTTATTGATGCTTTTCCATACATTCATGAATGATTTCTTTTGTAACTTCAAAAGAAAATTCACATTCACATTCACTTATACCACCTTTGGTATCACTTTGTGGTTTGGCATTTCTACTTGTAATTTATCTTCAACAAAACTTGCCTTCATCAATTCATTGTTAATGGATAATTCCATCTCATAACTAGTGAAGAATTCATCAATCATATATTTTGTTGCATTTGTATCAATCACTTGCATTAGATAATTTGTGTCACAAATAGCATGAACCATTGACTTGTCTTGTTTCATGTTCTCAATTTGCATTGTTAGCATCTCTTGCTCCTTTTCACCTTTTTTTTTGTTTAAGCAATTCAATCAATTTATCCTTCATATCCATTTGTTTGTGAAGATCAACAACCCAATCATTTAAATCATGAAAGGAATCATGTAGTTCTTTAATTTCTTGATTGACATTTTGCAAACACTTTCCTCCTTCACTCATTTTAGATTTGCAATTGTAACATGCTCAACTGCCTCTATAGATGAACTAGTGGGTCTATAAAACTATGTAGTGTGGGTACTCCTTGGATGCGGAATTTAATTCCACATCCAGTGAGTGCCTACAGTTGAAATTTGAATAAACATACAAAGAAATAAGTTGAAAATACGAGAAAAAAAAATAGTATTTTTCCTTCCAAAATCGATAGCTTTTATTTTATTATTTTATTGTTTTCCATAACAAGCCCATTTTAGACCTCAAAATTTCTCTATTTTTGAAGAAATTGCCTTAGATTGTTGGCATAATCACCAAAATTTGTTGGCTATCAAAGAAAGACAAACCACTAGTTGGGATGGTTTCAAAATTATTGTGTAGACAAGGTTCTATGCTTGGTTCTCAGGGGAACCTATTGGCACAATAGATTTAACTCATGTAATTAATTCCAAACTAATCAGTTCATCAATACATTGAGTTGTTCAATAAGCTTCATGTCACTAGGAATTTCTAATCCAAAGAGATACTTTTAAGTTCCTTTCTAGTTTATTTCCTAGTCTTAGAACCAAACTAACTATGTTTGAATAGATTCTTTGGCCAAAGCATATAAAATAGCCATTGTGGTTGAAACCAAGATTGGGTATAAGTTTGTGAAAAAACTTCCAACAACGCTAATAAAATTTCCTCAAACCCTTCCACATCCAAGGTTTCATCCAACCCCAATGGACAACCTAAGGGTTTAGGCTATCCCCCTTCATTTGTTGGTAAAGGAAAGTGTTGTCACCTACCATAACAAATTTGATCATTCCACTGATGAATGCAAAGTTTTAGTTCAAACAAGAGTCTGAGACTCTCTTTACAAAACAACAACCAAAAGAAATTTATATCCTCACAGACCACAACCTTAATATGTAGAGAGTATGGTCGACAACACAGTGGCTCCAAATCCAAAGCTTACTCTAACGACTAGGGACTATGTGGCAAGTATTGAAAGGAAGCAATCCTCTTCACATAGCATTGCTAGGAAAAAGATTGCTTGGTTTCTCTCATAATTGATAATGGTAATTAGAAGAACCTAGTATCTGGGAAGCTTGTTTCAAATTTATATCTTCCTAATATAGCCTATCATATTCCTTATCACCTTGATTGGGTTAACGATGTTGTGAACCTGACACTAGTTACACGACAATGCACAATCACTTTTGTCATTGGACTTTTAAAGGACATTGTTCACTATGATATCACTCCATGGCATTGATTTTAATTTAGTTGTGGGTGTCCCTACCAATATGATCAACATGCCATTCATGATGAGAGGCATGACATCTATCAATTCCAAAAAGATAGTGAAGTAAAGAAACTCACCTCTACTTCATTACCCAATATTCATTTACATTCTGCAAGCCAATAGTGAAACATGGCAATCTCCAAACATCTCTCGGCTACAAAAAGATGGTGAAGTACACAAACTCACCTCTACTTCTTCAGTACCCAACACTCCTTTACTTTTAGGCAAGCCAATAGTGAAACAAGTCAATCTCCATAGTTCTCCATACTTGCTCTTGTCTGACAAGACAAAGAAGAAAACATTAGCAAGCTCCATCCCTTGCATATTCAAGCTATTGTTAATTCTTATTCAAACCTTTTTGAAGAACCTACAGATCTCCCTCCCTTTTGCACCAACCAACACAATATCTATCTAGTTCAAGGTTCCTCACTTCCCAATTCCTCTACATACCACACCACACCTATCAAGAGTGTAGAGATCAAGAAGCAACTAAAAAAGCTTTTTGAAGATGGTAAGATATGTCTTAGCACTTCCCTTTATGGTTCTCCAATGCTCATCGGTACCAGCAAACAAAAGGAAAATGGGGATTATGCACAAATCATTAAGCATTAAACAAGATCATCAAGGAAATTTGATGCCCTCTACTCGAGATCAAGGATCTCTTACACCAATGGAAGGATGCTAAATGTTTCAGCAATATTGATTTAACTTTTGGCTATCACTAAGTCCATGTGAATCATTCTAATGCTTTGTAAACACATTTTGAATCCAAATATGGACATTGTGGCTAGCCATGCATTTGGGCCTCACTAATGCTCCAAGAACATTCATGAAAATCATCAATGACATATTTCGGACATCAGTAAATTTATAGTGGTGAATTGGATGACATATCAATCTATAGCAACAGCTAGGAGACCATATTCAACATGTTCATATCACCCTTGCTCTTCAGTAACATGCATTGCAAGAAAAAATTTAGAAGTCCTTTGGACAAATTTCCATTCATTATTTGGATTTTGTTATTGACCACACCGGTGTGCATGTAGATCTAGCAAAGGTCATTAGGGTTGGCTTACTTCCTATAATATTACAGATCTAAAGAGTTTCCTTAGTGGTATGAATTTCTATAGAAAATCCCTAGCATTTATCTCACATTGCTTGACCACTTCATCAGCTCTCCAATCGAAAGCATTTATCATGGAATGTTGCAACTAAAGCATTTCAACAATTCAAGGATGTTGTTTGCGCAATGTCAATGCATGATTTCAATCAACCCTTGGATTAAGCCATAGGCATTGTTTTTAGGCAAGGAGGCCACCCAATTGCATATCACTCAAAAACACTTCTGATTGTAACAAAACTATAATACATATGATAATGCCTTGGTTCAAGCACTACAACAATGGCAGCATTACATTTTTAGTACGGAGACAATACGTCACATTGATCATCAACCCCTTATGTTATTAAATTCCCAATCTACAGTTCAAGAACAAAGGAACCTTAAATGGCCTTCTAATCTTCAGTGTTTCATTGCATTATGAAGTACAAAAAAGGGGTCTGCCAATAAAATTGTTGATATGTTAAGAAGACCCCCTTTCAAGGTTTTATATATTCTCAATACCAGATTTGTTGCCTATGAAGAATGGAAGTCACTTTCTTCTTCAAATCTACACAAAATGATTCTCATTGTTTTACAACTTGCAATGATAAATCAACTTCTTTCTTGATTATACATTAAGAGATGATTTGTTGTACAAATAAATCAATGGTGTGTTCCATCTTATTCAAATACATAACAGTCCTCTTCATATGGTGGTCATTTTGGCACTTTGAAGACTTTGCAGCGTTTACAGTGATATTTTTTATTGACTTTCCATGAGGAAACATGAAGATTTTATTAAAAGGTGTGCCTTGACAGTGAATCTAAACCTTCTAATAGAAAGCTTCCTTGTACATATTTCTCTCATAGAAACTTCCTCTATAAGCTTCATATATTTTCCTTTATTAGAAACTTGGACAACTTTGATCACTCCTACAATTTTGAACTCTTATACATAGTAATGCAAATAGGCATACCGATAAGTACATTTTCAACAATCATACTTGCATACTTGTCTTTCCTCCTTTACCTATGTGTCAGTTATTTTCTATCGCTGGTAGTATTCATACTACCACACTATTTCACAAGTTTGCAAGTGAAATAAGGTAGTTTGTAAACAGTTAATTGGTTCATTGGTTATTACACCATAGAATAGCTTAATTCTAAGAACTTTGTTACCGAAAGCTCACTTCCCAAGTCACATGATTGGGAATTCACAAATTTTACTTGCAAAATTGTAGTGCATTTCTATCAGAAATCACATTGAATGTAAGTTTTGTCACATGTAAATGATTTTTACAAAAAATACACCTCCATATTAAGAGCATACCCAATAAAATATTCACCAAATAATTGCAAGATAAATCATTAACTTCCTTGGTATATCTTTTGAATCAAGTCAAAAATATTGGCAGGATTTCATGACAGAATGCAAAGAAGATGCACATATAACTGATTCATCTTCCCTGAGTCGTTACCCATAGTGAACCAGCCCTAAGAATGCAATGTCCTGGAGTGAACGAGTTTGATCCAGTTTATCTAGTCTTTTAGTGTTGACACTTAATAAGTGAAAACTAAAAAAGGGTAAAAAAATTCTATGAAGCTAAGGCAGGTTGAAGTAGCAAATGCCAAGGTAAATGATTTTATTTTCAGTACATCCAACAAACCTTAGCCCAAGTGAGCCCTTCATTTTCCTCTCATCTCTCCACTGACATCACCAGCAATCAGTATTTGACCTTCTCTACTCTCAAACCCTACCCTACCCACAATAGGTTTTCACTGTCCCGAAGCTGAAGTGTTCCAGCACTCATGGTAATAGCTTGATTCTCAGTTTAGCTCATCAGTTTGAATCCCTCGTGCAAAGGCTTGCAAGAGCGAGGTCTGCCAATGTAATAGGGAAGAGCCAGATTAAAATGAGAATGGAAGTATATCTCTAGAGGATTGGAAATCTGGTTATGTTTCAGTTGCATATACACTTTCTTATCGATTACCATAGGCATGGATTTCTCAATGTAGTGAGAAAAAAATCATGAAATGCTACCTCCTCAGTCCTTCCTTCTTTAAATGTAGCATCTATAGTGGTATGTTCAACTTTTAAGCAGGCAAATTAACCAGGGTCAGTTACAAAATAAGAGATTACAGCACTTCAATTTGGGCAGATTTGATAGATGAATCAAGTTCTTGGGAAGAGGAAGAGAATCTAGTTGTATTTGATGCAATTGCTGAAGGCTATCCCTTTAAATGAAAGCTTCCAGCTAAAAGATTCTTTATGGCAGATGTTTCTCCACCACCCACGACACCTGTTGCATTGTTTATGGCATTGTCATATTCACAAGTTCAACTATAGGGATGGCATATTCTGCTGCAACAAGGCACTTATTTGCTTACTCGTTCTCTTCTTCTTGTTTCCAGATTTTCATTTCAGACGGGAATGAGTCAAACATGGTCAGATGCTTGTGAAATTTCATTTAGAGGGTATAACGATTCTTCTTCATAGAGTACTCAGAGGTGTATGTCATATAATGGTAAAGTAAGCTAATCACTGCACAAATAGAAACTTTTGTAAGAATTCCAGAGCCAAGAGCAATCAACTGGTTTCAAATGACAAAGATTCATTGCCTACATATTTATCAGCATAGATCCATCTTAAACCCAGATCTATCAAGCACCGAGAGGGATCCAATTACTTGAGGTGTAAACTTTTTTATCTGAAATATTTTACAGGTCCAGAAAAAATTTACACCTCCAAAGTATGATCCCTCTTGTGTTTAATAGATCTGGGTTTAAGATGGATCTGTGCTGGTTTCAAGCATAACCTACATTGGTTCAGGCTAGGAAAGTGATCATCTAGAGTGGAGAGACATGCTGTGGATTATCTTTCCCCCAAAGATGTAGGCTTGATCTGTGCCAGTGTGGTCTGGCATTATTTATTATTGATTAAAATATTGAAGCATACTGGTCCTGTTTTGGAAAGCCTATTACAACGGACAGCCATTGCCACTATTGAAACCATCAAGGGACACTTCCTAAAGCATAAGTTTAGGGATGCTGTAATCCCTTGGCTATAAGAGCTGGTTGACTTGATTTTAAGCAAATGACCCTGATTATGTGCTAGCACAGATATAAAGCTGGAAATAAACAGTCTTTAAAACATATTAAACTCAAGCAGCCATGGCATTCCCAATCTACTAATGGCTCACCTCCAAGTACACACAAAGAGTATAAAATATTGATTTTGTCGTCACCTTGTAATGCTCATAAGCTATAATTATTGCATTAGATATCATGCGCTGCTCATATTTGAAACCCTTGGTTTATATTATGCATTTCACATAATTAGAACCCAACTCAATAATACAGAAAAGAAAGCAATGACCTGATAACTTTCTATATTATATTTATCATTGGACTGCATATGACATTCACAAAAGTTTCATGATCACATCTATGATTTTATTGAAGAAAAAGGAGAACTTCGGTTTTCTTGCTGGTTTTACAGTGACCACACAGTTTCTAAAAACCTGAAGCTATGGCTGTAAATTCCACCTCTATACAGATTTTTAAACTTGTACAAAATGTTAAAAAACTTTAAAAGATCATGATTAGCGATTTATATTTAAACCCCTGTAGACCCAAACCCACACACTCCTCTAAAGGTGGAATCCAAATCATCCACCTCCAGCACCTGTGGGGTTAGGATTTTCTCAGTAATCAACTGGGCAATCCGATCTCCAGCCTTTATCTCAAAATTCTGATCAGAGTGGTTAAAGAGAATCACACCTACCGGGCCACGATAATCTGCATCTACGACACCAGCACCCACATCTATCGCGTGCTTCCAGGCTAGCCCAGACCTAGGAGCTATATATAACAAACCCCTATTAGTTCTTCAAAACAGCAAAGACTACAGAGGTTCAAATCTCATTGCCACATTCAAAAACCCCCACAGACCTAGGTTTAGAAAAACTGCCAAGCATTTTATTTCATTTACAATAAAGAGAGGCTACAACCATATTAGTGCAAGAGGTTACCTACCTATGCGAGCATATGTGCCTTCGGGTATGGCGATGGACAAATCTGTGGGCACCAGGGCCTTCCCTCGAGCGGGCACCACACAAGCATTTGCGCTGCAACAAGAAACAAGAAATGTTATGCAATTCATACGATAAAAATAAACAAAAACTGACTACCGGTGCGAGGAGAAAACGGCATTGAAAACAGGCACCTGTAGAGATCATATCCGGCTGCCAAAGACGAACCTCTGGAAGGCAAAATAGCTTTGGAAGAAAGCTTCTTCACACGCAACAATGGTTCCAGGACGGTTTTGGCACCATTCATGTTTATCTTTGCGCTCTCTTGGTGGCTTTGGCTTCTATCGAGCTTCTGCATATTTGCAAGAGGCTCTTGCGGCTCTGAGACTGCTGCGGGCTCCATTGATATCCCAATTCCCTGGAAAATGCTGACTTGGCCAATGTGTTTTCAACTTCCGTTATGTTTGGATTTCGCCTTCTTCCTCCAATTTACTCATGGCGCGAAATGCGTTTGCAAGTTGCCTTCGCAGGAGCATTTTGCTGTGTTCAAATTTAGTGCGTGTTTTTTATTTACGACGGTAAGAATCCTTGTAAGTTTATTTTCTCTCTCAATTATATATTTAACTTTAATAGATATTATCATTGCATCCAAGCCACAAGATATTATCAGTGCATGCAAGCCAGAAGATATTTCAACCTAATTGAAATTCATCTATCCCTACTAACCAATCACCCTATCCTTGACCAATATTATCATTATTATTAGAGATATCATTCCAAATTTATTAGAAATATATATTCCAAGTTTATTAAAAATATACATGTTTTTTTAAGCTTAAAAAAAAAAACAGTAATTTGTTATTTTCATTGAAAAATCAAACTCACAAAATATTTCTCAAAAGTGAATAGAAGTTCTAAGTTGTGATCTCAAGTCCATGATCACCAACCCACAACATATAACATGAGTATAAATAACAGTAACAAGTTTTCAACAAACTCGCGTGCATAGATCCACCATCCAAAAAAACACAAAAATAGCAGTCCGCCAGAAAAATTAGATGGAAAGATGGCTGTCATTATCCACGAAGATGTCATCCACCCATTCCTCAAAAGTGATTGATCCATCTAATGGACCAATGGCTTCTTTTGACAATATGTCTACTTCAGTGTTGACTTCCCAAAGAGATATGCTCAAAGGACTTAAGAGATGAGCTATTTGATTCAGCCAAAACAACAAGTGTATAATGTGAATGTCATGTTTACCTACAATCCAATCAATTAAGACTTTGGAGTCTCCAAAAGTATGTATGCATAATATTCCTCTTTTAGATGCGAACCAAAGTAAGCCTCACACTGCAAAGAGCTCTCCTTTCATGTTTGTACATTTTCCAACTCCCATTTTTAAAATAAGTTTATGATCTTTTTTTATCCATAATACCATACCAACACCACAAACTCAGTTTTTTGCCACTCCATCAAAAAAAAACAAAAGAGACATTATAATTCATAATTCATATGTTTAAACTCAACAAGCATTCACTAACCAAATATAAAAATATAAAAATAAAATTAGAATTATAAAAAAAAATGGTGTACTCTAAATATTCTACATTTTCAAGGAGCGAGGTTGGGAATCTTTAAAAATTCTTAGAATCACATATATTAGCTATAGAAATTGCATAATTTGAGTGGCATGGGAGTATTCAAGGGTATTGAATCTATTTATGGATTCAAAAACACAATTTTAACACTTTCAAATTTGGATTTTACTAAAAAAAAATTAGTGGTTCCCACCAAAACTACCGTAAAGTCAAAAACATAGAATAAATAGACTACTTCTAAAAAATAAAAATAAATAAATAAAATTTATTTCATTTAAAAATAATAATTAAATATATAAAGTAAATAAAATTATAAAAAAATAAACGAGTGAAAATTCTTTCATTTAGAACAAAATGAATTAAATACAATTTTAATGAATTGTATATTTTAATTTTTTTTATTTAAAAACATTATAATGAATTTAGTTTTTTATTATGTTTAAAATATTATAGTTTATTTTATTTGTTTGTTTTATAGTATTATTGATGTTAAGAGAAATAAACATTACCATCATTTTTTTTTCAAAAAGGAAAAAAATATATATATATTTTATATTCATAAAATTAAAGGAAAAAAATATTTTAAAATTCATTGCTTTTTACTAGTAGATCAACCTTCTCTATGTGCAAAAAATCCACTTGATTAACAAGCTATCTCATCCAGTCTCTATCTAACAAAAGTTCCAATAGGCAGACTGAACAGGATACAAAAACAAAATAGAGTTCACCATTAATGACACAATGTTGTGGGAAGAATTGCACGAAGGTGTGCAGCCCTTCCCACGTTGGGTGAAAGCCTTTGAGGTTGTCGACAAGGCCCAATATTGTGTTACTAAAAGCAAATGTGATCGACTCCAAATTGATCTTGCAAGGTTTTGTTAGCAAACAAAAACAAAAAAACGAAAGCTTGAAAAATAACTTGAAACAAAGCAAAGGGTGTGAGAATATGCAAACCGCAACAAGAAGCAAATGCTAGAACCAATTTAAATTGACCAATGGTTAAGCGTGTTACATGTAGTGTCACCTAGGAGGTGTGGGCTTCAAGGGAAGCCAACAATCTCCCTTAGGGAGGTCCTTTTTGTCCACACTAATGCTAAATAACTTGAAAAAATAAATGGGTGAAACGCTTGCCCCTTGGAGGAAGGTGCAAGGGAGATTGAGGAATGCTAGTAGATATGGGAAGAGGTGGAAGAAGTTCTAACACAATTCCAATAGCATCAACTTGCTCTAATTTCTCTCTTTAGATGCATGCCCATGGCTTCCTTTTACAAGCCAAGAGGTGGTCAACAAATAACTAGATCCAAATGTGGACTCATTGATTCCATGACCTAGCTCCAGAGTACACATAGGGGGGTCATTCAATGATCCCAAGTACATGAGGAGCCAAATTCAAATTCTTAGAGGTGATGGAACTTTCATGAGCCTTCAATGCGCCATGGGTGGTTGTGGTCTCGATGTTTTTTATAGTCGCACGTATTTTGAAGGAAAAACCATGCTAGGCTAGCACAGACACAAAACTGATAATACGCGTTGTAGCATAGGATATTATGGGTGTAACCGCGCTACCTCTTCTTTTGACTGTTTTGGGCATTTTTGGACTCATACTGCTTTTTGGATCCGCTGAAGATGTCTTTGGGGGGATGCATGTTATATTTTGATGACACCTTACTGCAAGATTAGCCAAAATGTCGTATGTGTGCGAAATTTAGGCATTAATAGATGCCCCATCATGTATGAGGCTCGAAGGGCACTATAGAGACAATAATGGCATCATTGTTTCTTTTATGTTATCTCATGTTCTTGGAAGTTCTCAAGCGAGTGTGGATGGAAGCTTCTCTTGGGGGAAGATTGCTGGTGATAACTGATAAAGCTGTAACAAAGAATAGTGTTTTATACAAACAAAGCGGGCATACCCATGCTCGTGAAAATTTGTCAAGATGACTACAATGAGAGGAGACCAAGGGGTCAACTCATAATACTAATAGTACATGGACGAAGGTGGCTTCAATCCATGTGAGAGTAGATGAACCTGGAAATGATGTTACAGGTGCCGAAGAAGTGGAACTATTGATGACCATGATAATCCCACAGGTATGGGGGACCAGAATACTGGTGAAGTTGTTGGATAGAGAACCTCATTGTACTACTGCTACCATGATTTGTTAATGTGAACATTGCTACCTTCGAAACGTGCAACTCTCCCTGATATGATAGATGTGTTGACATCGAGCCTAAGAGATACCACTAAGTTAGGGAGCACTAATGACTCTCCCTACCCCTACTTAGTACGAGGGGATCCCTTATGTTGATTGAAAAAGACCCCAATGAACAACCGCAACTACTGCAAATCTTAGAATATGGGGCCCGATGTCAATGAGAGTTGAAGTACATAATAAGATAAGGGTCTTATCCTAAAGACCAAGATCATTTTGTAACCAACTATAAGATTGAAAGACTTGACACAAGACTGGTTGGTAAGCATGGGGTTCATAACTTCCTTTGATCGATGTCAACTTGGGGAGTGACTAATGGCAACATTCTTCAAATTAGAGGGACAGAATGTAATGGAGGGAGACAAACTGTAGATGAAGGATTTTGTTGGAGACACGACACTAAGGGTGATGGTGACTAACAAAACTGGCAATGTTAGGGGTAGGGAGACTCAACGACATCGATCAAAGGCGACCAGGGGTTGTTGCCAAAATAATTGTGGTGATCCCACAATTTTGAGTGGATCGGGAAACTATTTGTACATAAAGAATAATTGGTGGGGTCCCCACTATTTTGAGTGTGTCGAGGGACCAATTTGATGATAGATTGGATTCCCACGGTTTTGGGTGATTCAGGGAATTGATTTGATGATGGGCGAATTTCCCATGGTTTTGAGTGAATCGAGGAACATTTTCCATGATAAGGTGAGGGTTGTTTGCAAACGCGGAGACGGGTTCCCACGAATAAATGCCATGCAGATTATTCCTACAAGAATAAGTGAATAGAATTGGTTTCTACAGGGAGTTGGGGGGGAATTTTTGTCTTCACAAGGGTGATGATAGGAAGAAGAGTGTGTAGCTGGTGGATTTCTCATGGGGGTATGAGTAGTCAACTTTATAATCTTGATTGTAACAAGCGCCAAGGAATCTGATAGTATTGGTTGTTGAAGGTGGGGGAGTAAATGCACAACTATAAAATGATCGACTATGGGTTGATCTTTTCAATTTGGATTAGATTCCTCAGACTTGTGGGGCGTGCAACATCATGGGTGCCAATTTTTGACAGGGATGCAATGGTGTGCACACCCATGGGGGGAAACATGTTATCCTCGATAATGAAATTGATGGTACATCTTTACTAGGGATGAGGAGCCTATGGTTATCAGTGGGAATACTGGTAAATGCAATGGAAACAGAGGGAAAACGTTGCATATATGCTAGTTTCGGGATATACATGTAATACAATTATTGTGCCATTGCTGAAATGGTTGGAGTCTTAGTTGTTGGTCATTTTCTTGCACATATGACGGATATACCCAAGTGTAATAGAGATCATGATAAAGGTATTGACAATGCAGAAATAATGACCAACGACATAGCGCACCTATTGAGCGCACGGAAAATGAGTGTTGGACGAAAGTTCTCAGATGGAGGGGCGAGTATAACCATTGTGAAGATCTCGAGGTGGTGTGAATGGTTCATCAAACGGACCTACGGTTTGGCCATACCAAGAGTTTGAATATTGAGTCAAATCTGTATAAATAGGTTTGGGAGCCATTTTTCGAGGTCATTTGTACTTGTTCGTCTTGTTGTGATCCAGAGCATTTCTGGGTGATTCTAGGTGATCTAACCATCGTTTTTCTTATCCATGAGATTTAGGTAAGCCTGCACTTATCCTAGTCATTTTTGTCATGTTAGTATTTAGGGTTAGGGGTTCCTAGGGTCGTACGAGCCTTTTTTGCTTGCACAAAGCGACCACGCACAATTTAGGGTTTTCTCGCATTGTTGCACAAGAAAAATTGTTATCCCACACTACATACCGCACAAGAATACTTACTATTGTGCGTGGTTCCTCATGCGGGAAATTGGATATTTACACACGCCGTGCGGGATAAAAACACTCCGGTCGCGCGCTAGTCTAGCACGACTGTCTTCATGACGTGGCAGAAGTGAGCAACTCCTGCACTACTATGGTTGTATGGGATATTGTTAGACAGTCGCGCTACACGCGGTGTTTGCACATGGATATCGCGCTACTAGCGTTTATGTATGAGTGAAACTCACGCGATATGGGAGCTAAGCTAATTTGGAATTTTGGATGCCAAGATCAACCCTAATGTGATGTTGCTTGTGCTTGCAGGTGTGTTGTGTTTGACTGAGATGGCTTTCACCAAGTGGCAAGAGCACCATTATGATGCTCTCGTGGAGGAGGTGGGTGACGAATTGGTTACCTGATCCGAGATTTCTGTGAGAACTTTCTCAAACAAAATATTCGACAAAGGACCTTTTACTGATGATTATATGCATGTGAACATGAGAAATTATTATCATGCATCTTTAAATAAAATCAACCATACGACAATGCAATAGAAATTCAAGCACATAAATGAACACCCACATGATAACGGAGTTCAACAAACTATGTTGGCTACATCTTCAGGCCCGCTTCAACTGTGAACTGATCCATTAACATTATGAGTAAAATGCATAGAAGTTAATTACATCACAAATGGATTTCACCTGCAAGAAGTCTTTACCAACTGCTCACTATCTGGGTTGCATAACAAGTACCTCTGAAAATCCACACTCTCCTTCAGATCCTTCACCTTTGTTCTTCGAATCTAGAATGTCGAAGGCCAACACTTGCATCAATACACACCTCTATAGTTTCTTTTGCTACACAACAACTGTCTCTGAAAGCCACAATCTCCTTCAAGTCCTTCACTTTTGTTCTTCATATAGAGAGTGTCGAAGGTTGACACTTGTATCGGTGCATAACTATAGATGGTAATCACACAATCACAAGACTACAGGATTCAAGCAAATTCATACTTGCCTTATCATTTCCCATAGAACTTATGAAACTCAGACAAGTTACAAAGTTTCCAAATAGGCTTTAGGAAAAATAATGCCTCTCACAAATATGTGGCTTCAAATCCCATTTCAACATGGAAAATATCATCTTCAAGTCATAATAAATGTGCACAAGTGGTAAACTCCATGGTCTCAAACCGCTACAACATGATGTGCACCATTAAAATATTTCCAACAATGATCAGGCATAGAGCACAATTCCTCTCACTCTCATCATCACTTAAGAGTGGCTAAAAGAACCTTTTACAATATAGCAACGTTCATACAAAGTTGCCCAACATAGGCTTTAGGAAAAATCATGTCTCTCACAACAAGTGGCTACAATCCTATTACAATCATGTCAACATCATATTCAAGTCACAATGTACAAAAGTAGAGTGCACTTAGTGGAAGACGCCATGGTCTTGAAGTCCACTATAAAAAGTGCAAGCATCTCCCTTAATTGCCATGATTAACTCTTTATGGAAACATTACAAATAAAATGGATTTCCAATAGTGTGTCTAACAACTATAATGTAAAAATCCATAACAAAGGAAGAAGGCACATAACTCAAAAAGGCATAAAAAAAAACCCTTTACCAAAGTTCTTGACCCATCGTCCATGGTGTGCTTGGTCTCTTCGATCCTTGGCCTTCGAATGTCTCTACCATGATGCCTTGTGGCTTCAGGCTCAATGGATTGATTACCAAATGGCTCATATTGTGACTTGTGTCTTGTCAAAATACTTGTCAAAATGACTCCCCTTGTGGCTTGATGGAGAAGCACTTAAATAGTGCCTTGGGTGGTAACCAATCACTTAATTTTGGCAATTCAAAACCATGCCAACCAAACTCTTAGCATGGTGTGAGTTCATTCCAACAACCACTTTTAATACATTTGGCTATTTAAAATCATGTGGTGTCTTTAGGAATGTTGGTTCCACCCAGCAACAACCTGTTTTAATACATTCCATCGTCATCATATGGGTTAAATATATCCCATGCGTTGAATATAGCATCCATCCATAAGTTTTTTAAACTATATGGCATTTTCCATAACCATTTGCATGCATGGCGCTTGACTTATCCACTCCATCGTGGCATAAAACAATATATAATATGGTTACAACCTCCCAAGATTCATGTGGTGAGGTATAATTCATGGCATATATTGTTTTAAAAAACTTTGGATATGGTTGGCTCTTCGTGGTATCGGTTTTGGAAATGTTTTAACCACCATTTTACATGTGGCGCACCCACCATACACTCGTTGCAAACTTTAACCCAAAGTTTAAATCCACCACGTATAATATGCGTCCACATAATATAATCAAATGGGGGGTTGGTGTAATGTCCCTCGCGGATATAAGAGTGTATAAGGGACATATCATTAGCTCTCTGTGGCTAATTACTTGATTTTTAGTGCAGCGGATAAACCATCAAAATTTAATTTCCATTTTTAAAAAATTAATTGCGACACAAAATCCAATAATTAACAATAATTTAATATAAATTCATTAACATATCCAACATATTATCTAAGGGATGGGAAGGCTTCTTAACATCATCTAACATCATCAAACCTTCAATCAAATCCATATCAGAGATGATAACCACTTCTAAATGCTAATTATTCTTAATCACAGCTAACTAATAATTAAGGTGTTAATTACAACACTTAACGACACTTAGTGCACAAATGATGACACTTATCGCAAATCCAATTGTTTAAAAAATAACCATTGATTATCAATCTCAATGTCTTAATAACATCTAATTATGTGTAAATAAGGCCTAATTACCAAAATTACAATAATTAATCATGGTAATTACGAATGAGAATCCACAAGGCTAGTTAAGTAGTTTTCTAATAAAAGCAGCTAGTCTTGCACAAAATCAAATTGTAACCATGCCATTAAATCCAAAATAAATCCTACAGCCATTAAAAACATAATTAAGTGTGCACCTACATCCAATTAAAGTTTTATTTGAATATCATTCCAATTGCACATAAGGTGATCTTTTCCATCAATTCCAATGAAACTAGTTAACATTCACCACAAGGAATTGAGTCTAAGTAATTGAACCAAAATGCAATGCATCCATAAGTAAAGGATCACAACTAATAATTATCCACCTACATCACAATAAAATGTTAGAAATAGGGAACATGGTTGTAGCATTCCGTTTTTACGAAAACAAATATTTCAATCCACAACTAGTTATCAATTTTCACCGCAATGTCTATAGTTTCCAATTTAACTTTCTGAATGCCAAATAAAAAGAAATATATGAATACCGTATCTCATGGACAGCATAGAATGGGTCACCTACATTCATATGGCTGTAGCTTTCCTCCCATATATATTCCATTAAATAATTGACAAAACTAGATAATTCTACTCATCCGAATTGACTAGTAATTCTAATAATCGCTAGAATAATTAAATCCACAGCTCATAGAATCATTCAAAATCCATTTAAACTCCAAATAACATGTTTTATCAGTCATAAAATAGGTATATATCATTCAAAAAAAATTTCAAACACTTCATATGCAAAGTCACAAACCTACTCAAACAATTCCATTAAAGGAGCTAGAAATTGGAAATTGATCTAGAATTTCGGTAGACATTTCCCAAACACTATCTAGAAGATTTACCCTCACATTCTCACACAAATTTCAAGTTCATTTATCATAAATAAGAATAAAAATAACACTCGGGCATTTTTACAAACACTTCATGTGCCAAGTCTCCAAACTACACAAAACAATCCATTCGAAGAACTAGTTTTCGCATAAAAGATATAAGCATCAAAGAGAAGTGATTTAAAAAATTCCGAGGATACTGTGCCATAAAAATACACATTATATAATGAACAAGGAATAAATGTCATTTCTATAGCAGAGGTTCCAAAAAATCATTTCCTCAAACAATTTGTGCCCAAAATCCCAAAAACTAGTTTCCAATTCCTTCACAAAATTTACTTACATAAATAGATCGAATTCCATGAGAGATTTCTTCCACAATTAGCTCGTACATTTCATCAAACATTTCATGTGAATCCATAAATAAATCATATCATAGCCAAATAAATTAAATAAACATGAGATAAAGCACTTATCATTGCCAAATACACAACCAGGATCCACCATGCCATGTTCCACCCAACCGTAGACACAATGGAATCCAAAACTCACTTTTCAATGGTAACCCCCAATACAGAACCATGATACACAAGAAAGAGCACACTCAACCACAATTCTTTCAAGGAATCAGTCCAACCACAACCTAATGGAAACTATGGCCTCTACTTCCACTCTAGGGAAATTCCAGTGGCTCTAGGACAATAGTCCAACCACAACCCAATGGTAAGTAGCACTTTCAATCCAGCGAAATTCCAGTGGCTCCAGGACAACCTAAAATCCAAGGCATTGGACCTCACCCCTGCTGCAAAACCACAATCTCCAGAGGCAATGCACAACTATGTACAACCTCAAATCCAATGGTAGTGGACCTCACCCTTGCTGTCAATCTAGGATCTCCAAAGGAAATTTCGGGACATACACCAGTGGCTCCAGAGTAACTCAGCTTGGGCACCAAATCCACAAGGAAACAATGACCAGACATGATCTCATACCAAGAGTATCCAAAATCAAACCACAAGTTCCAAACACAAGCATAAGAGCAAAAACATGAACCAACACACAAGTGTGACTAGCCAACACAAGCAAATCGGATTCCTTCATGAGAAATTTGAATTAGGAGAGAGAGGGACACAAGCATGAGAGTTACATTCCCATAATAGTAAATTGGAGTTACACATCATGAGGCTACACCAAGAGACACACTAACCCAACTCAAGAGGGCGCACTAGGTGAGAGAGAGAGAGAGACTCTAAAACTAATAAAAATTAATCCCGGAATAAATGAAACCAAGAAGTAACATAACATGTGAGGGTACATAGCCAAGAGGGTCCACCGAGTCCATAAGAAGGGTGTATAACATCAACATAGACACAAACACAAAGGTAACACTTTTCCTGCAACCCCTTGCTCGTAACGTCATGGTTCCTTGTACTCTTTTATGTGGCATCGGTCGATCTGGTTGTTTTATTTTATTTTATTATTTTATAATTTCAACATAATAAAAATAATAATAATGTGCAAACCATAGTCTAGTCACCTTGTGCCACTTTGTCCAACATAACAACAATAATAATATGTCCATGGGCTAAACCAGAGGGTATTACATCCCTCCCCCCATAAACCATGCATCAACCTCGATGCATACACATACATGCATTTACAAAATGATAACATACATGCCCATACATGCCTCAGAAAGATAACATATTTCTAACCACAAAAATTCCCACTACCACCTACTTTCATGTCCATCTCCACTACCCATGGGAGAACCGGGACTAGTAGAGTGGACTCAAGGAAGTAAGGGTCGATCTTCAATCCCCATGACAGGGTCTTCAATCCTCTTTACAAGGCCTTCAAACCTCAACAAATATACATCTACCTGAAAATCACATTTCATTCACTCATATGATTAACATCAGGTATATAAAGAAAATATGTGATACATGATATAAAGATATTCTTCTACAAAGATACTTTTCACGTTCCAACAAACACATGGTTAATGGCAAACATATATATATATACTATTCATCTAGATACATAAAATACATCTTCAAGATACGTGATACATGAAATAGATCACACAAAATATATTAGTATATACAAGGAACATGTGATATAGATACTTCTTCAACAAAATACTTGAAATGCATCTACATGAATCTTATTCTAATCAATTTCAATCATATGAAATGCATCAAGTGTATCAATCAATGAAGTGTATCAAGTATACCATCCAATCTCATGAATTGCATCAAGTGTGTACTCTTTCTTCATGAAATGCATTCCAGTCAATCAATCACATAAAATGCATATACTTTACCTATAGATACATGAAATACATCATGCATATGCTCTATCAACAAGATGCATGAAATACTATCAAGATACCACAATAATAATTGTTCATTAAATAAAAGATACTCTTCTAGCAAGGTACTTTTCAAGAAACTTTTCAAAAGAGAAACTTTCAACAAGGTCATAAAGACATTCAGACCATGAAGATACTTTTCTAACAAAGATCATAAAGATACTCTTCTAACAAATATCATAAAGATACTTTTCTGACGAAGATATCAAAGATACCTTTCTAATGAAGATCGCAAAGATAAAGATCACAAAGATATTTTTCTAGCAAAAGATCGCAAAGATCACCTGAACATTTTATGCACTTACTGTAAGGGGTAAGTGAACTTATATGCAACAATTCCAATCTAACTAAGAAACCAAAAATGGCCATAACAACTAGCAGTTAAACAAAGCATAAGTCTTCTTTAGAGAATAGTAAAAAAGCCAATATACATCAACTAATAGTAATTAGTATCAACCAGTAACATCAACCAATATCATTCATACATCAGTCATATAGACGTCGGTCCAAAATACATCAATTCATAATACCTCAACCGTATGTCAATCATATGTCGATCATATATCAATCATACACAAATATCAACCAATGAAAATCATACATACATCAACTGACCATACAAACATCAATCATAGTACATCGACCAGAATACACCAACTAGAATACTTCAACCAGAACACATCATCCAGAACACATCAATTAGAATACATCAACGAGAAGCAAAATACATCAACCATAATACATCAAATCTGAATACATCAATCAGAATACATCAATCAAATTACATCAATCATAATACATCAATCAATTACATCAACAAAAGGCAAAATACATCAACCATAATACATCAAACAGAATACATCAAATCGGAATACATCAATCAAAGTACATCAATCAGAATACATCAACCATACATCGATCATCGATATCAATCAATGACAACCAATCAAACATCAACAACAACCAAAGGTAACTGTACTTACATTAATTATACCTCGATCACCCATCAATCACCATGACCAACAAGAACAACCAATAATATCCATACATACAGTAATGACAATATCATACATGTATCAACCATTAATCAGTCAATCAATAACAACATACATCGACCATACCAATCATATTGAATAGTTACTATCTATCATAACACTATATATAATTATTAGCACATGACTATATATATAATATCCATATATTAATAATACATATGTACAACCAACATCATCACACAAACACTACTAATACCGCACTCATGTAAACACTCAACATATACACAATCATAAATTACGTTGCTAATTATTTACATGTAGCACAATACTTATACAATCGACCAAAGTACATTCATAGTCACCTCAAGAAACCAAACATCCTACCACCAAAATATTCCAACATTCTATGATAAAATAATTATTAGTTATACAATACACCATCATACACTCATACCATGCACCATACTTACTATTACCATGTATTATTTCTATACATAAGTCCATTTGTCTACATGCATATTATAATTCTTCAATCAATCATATATCATATTATTATTAATAATATACACATCATATTAGTCATATAACCCATATATCATATATTTTATACACTCGTATAATTATTATGTTATACCATAATATCCATACAATTATAGCAGTATGATTACTTAATCCAATGCTATCATATTAGGTACGCATTATAACATATATACTAACAGAATGCTTCTGACCACACTATACTTCCTAATACTTCTAAACACTTCCCAAATATTTCCAAACTTTACACTTACTTCATTTCATACGTTCACATCTATACATGTTATATATACACAATATCATATACACGTAATACTAATAATTATTGCATATTTTAAAACACACACACACACATATATACATATATATACTTTTAACAGTTACATATATACCACGCATATTATATATATATATATATATATATATATATATATATATATATAGCATTTATATTATGCTATATTCAATATCATATACCCCTCATCTATCTTACATCACATATTATGTTATATACATATTTAAATTTATGTCATACAATATTATCATAAACTACTACACTACCTTCTTATACACACAAAATAAAATAAAATAAACAAAATTAAGAGAATATGAACCATTAAAACAAGTGGCCCATTTCCTCAAAAAATAGACAAGGAGTTACATCTCCACAAATAAAATAAAATAGAAGAGAATATGAACCATTAAAGACAAGTGGCTCATTTCCTCCCAAAATAGACAAGGAGTTACATCTCCATGAATAAAATAAATAAAATAGAAGATAATATGAACCATTAAGAATAAGTGGCTCATTTCCTCAAAAAATAGATAAGGAGTTACTCACATACATTGAAAATAATAATAATAATGAAAATCTAACCACTATTAAAACAAATGGCCTATTTACCCAAAATACACAAGGAGTTACTCGTCAATGTAACCACCACCATCCAAGTGGCATAAATAATCCTATAAAAGCATACCATCAATAGAAAATCCAAAATCCATATAAGGTATAAATGCCACTTAATAAATCATATTAATATTTAATATTAATTAAACTATATCATCTTTATATATCTTATATGATTACATATCATATACATATATACACAATTATTTACTTTATACACTATGTATATATCACACCTTACCACATATATACTAATCTATGTTAATATATTACATATACTAACATATCCATAAGCCCTTAACCTTTGAAATTGAAAAGAAATAAAAATGAATTCAAACTTATCTCTGAAGTAGGAATTAGTCAAGGCTTCTGATTCTTCTATTAACATAAGGGAGGTTAAAATTCTTTCATAAAGCACATCTATAAATTCCAAATGCATATAAACAAAGTTATGAATCCATAATAAGCCCAACAGTCACAGAGTTGGAACCTAAGCTTTGATACCACTTGTAATGTCCCTCGGGGATATCAGAGTGTCTAAGGGACATATCATTAGCTATCCTAGGCTAATTACTTGATTTTCAGTGTAGCGGATAAACCATAAAAAAATAGTTTCCATTTTTCCAAAATTAATTGCAACGCAAAATCCAATAATTAAAATAATTTAATATAAATTCATTAACACATCCAACATTTGATCTAAGGGATGGGAAGGATTCTTAACATCATATAACATAATCAAACCTTCAATACAATCCATATCATAGATGACAACCACTTCTAAATGCTAATTGTTCTTAATCACGCTTAACTAGTAATTAAGGTGTTAATTACGACGCTTAACGACACTTAGTGCACAAATGACGACACTTATCGCAAATCCAATTGTTTAAAAAATAAACATTGATTATCAATCCCAGTGGCTTAATAACATCTAATTACGTGTAAATAAGGCCTAATTACCAAAATTACAATAATTAATCATGGTAATTACGAATGAGAGTCCACAAGACTAGTTGACTAGTTTTCCAATAAAAGCAGCTAGTCTTGCACAAAATCAACTTGTAACCATGCCATTAAATCCAAAATCAATCCTACATCCATTAACAACATAATTAAGCATGCACCTACATCCAACTAAAATTTTATTTGCATATCATTCCAATTTCACATAAGGTGATCTTTTCCATCAATTCCAATGAAACTAGTTAACATTCACCACAAAGAATTGAATCTAAGTAACTGAACCAAAATGCAATGCATCCATATAAGTAAAGGATAAAACCTAATAATTAGCCACCTACAACACAATAACATGTTAGAAACATGGCACATGGTTGTAGCATTCTGTTTTTATGAAAATAGAGATTTCAATCCACAACTAGTTATCAATTTTCACCGCAATGTATCTAGTTTCCAATTTAACTTTCTGAATTCCAAATAAAGAGAAATATATGAATACTGTATCTCATGGAAATCATAGCAGGGGTCACCTACATTCATATGTCTATATCTTTCCTCCCATATATAGTCTATTAAATAATTCACAAAACTATCTAATTCTACTCATTTGAATTGACTAGTAATTCTAAGAATCGCTAGAATACTTAAATCCACAGCGCATAGAATCATTCAAATTCCATTTCAAATCAAAATAATATGTTTTATCAGTCATAATAGAGATATATATAATTCAAACATTTTTTTAAATGCTTCATATGCAAAGTCACAAACCTACTCAAACAATTCCATTAAAGGAGGTAGAAATTGGAAATTGATCTAGAGTTTTGGTAGACATTTCCAAAACACTATCAAGAAGATTTACCCTCACATTCTCATACAAATTTCAATTTTATTTATCATACATGAGAATAAAAAGAACACTCAGGAATATTTACAAGCATTTCATGTGCCAAGTCTCCAAACTATGCAAAACAATCCAATCGAAGAACTAGTTTTCGAATAAAATATAGAAGCATCAAAGAGAAGTGACTTAAACCATTTCGAGGATACTATGCCAACAAAATACACATTATATAATGAACGGGGAAAGAAATATCATTTCTTTTTTTTTCCTAGAAAAAAAAGCGTAATTTCATTTCATCCTTAAGAGTACGAAATTACATTGAACATCATCACTCAGTTAGAGTGGAAGATGTAGCAACTATATCTAGCTTCAAGCTTCAGTCTGAAATATGCAGTGATGTTCTCACCACGTGAGCATTAACATCTTATACAATGATATGTTTAGTCCCTGTAATCATATCTGTATAGTTTTTCAAAAAATATTTTATGCCGGCCTGTACAAGTTTTTTAAAGAGCAAAATAAACATAGAAATGCAAGAAGTTTACATATATCCAACCAACAGTTCCCCTGTAATAACTTGAAGTTCCTCAAACTTCAAGAAAGCATGTCATAACATCATTCAATAAACGGCCTGTGGAACAGTTCCCGGCCAACCCCATCTTTAAATTCTTTAATTTTCCAAATACCGACTCCTAGTAGCAACCCTTCCTTCGAGGCTTTGTCCGCCTCTGCGTTATTTTCCCGAAATATGTGCTTGCAATTGAAAGTATCAAAGGTATAAGAGACATTCTGAATTTGTTCCAAAACAGTAGCAATCCTCCGGTTGTTGCACAGATAAAGGCCATTGACCCACTTTATCACATTCAATGAGTCCCCAAACACAGAAATATTACTGACAGAATGTTCCACAGCAAAGGAGATTAGTAACTTTAGACTAAGAATCTCAGCCCAGTTATTGGTCCCCCTCCCAAATCCAAACAACATCACATAAAAATGAGTAGGAGACATATAAAGAAGAGCCCCTCCCCCACATAGTTCATTCTGACAGGCCCCATCAAAGAAACCCCATGGCTGAGTTCGATCAATATCCACCGGTTGTATATTTCTAGGAATAGTAGCTTGTCTGATACGCTTGAGAGCTAAAAAAATGCCACAGCTATTAATAGCCACTAAAGCTGGAAGTCCCTTCTTGTCAGAAAACAAACAATTGTTCCGAGATAGCCAAATTCCCCAGATAACAATAGGAGGGAGTTCTTTAAAATTTGCAAATGCTAGATTATGTGACCACCGACTCCAAGCCTCCTCAAGGGAGTTCCCATCCCATAGGCAGTTTACTTTTAAAATTCTAGACACAACATTCCATACCTCCGTGATGAATCTACAGTGGAGAAACAAATGTAGCACATTTTCCTCATTCTGATAACACAGGTAGCACCTTGAAGACATCTTCTTTACAAAAAATACCATGTCGGGATCTTGTTGGCCAGGACACACCACATGAATATGCGAGCCTTGAGTGGGCACTGAATTCTCCATAGAGTTTTCCACCACCATACCTACTCTCTGTCCACAAAGTTCTCACTGATCCACTGATAACCATATTTTGCAGTATAATTGCTCGAGGGATCCCCATCCCATACCAAAGTGTCGTCTTCTTCTTTAAGGAAAATCTGATCCCTACTGAGAGCCCTCAAGTACAGTCTAAGTTCATTCTCCTTAACCACATCTAATCCAAAGGTATCCGCTCTCCTCCAAACAGGGATTCCCATCCAGACATTCTCCAAATCCGCCAATTGATGGAGAACAATAATATCCCTCTGCCTCAACTCCTCAATCAGCCCTGCTGACAGTAAGTGTTGTGCTTCACATCCCAATCAAGGATCTCGTCCAATCCTCAGCTTCTGCCAACATCCCAGACTAGATTCTGTTCAATTACATGAAACGAGGAAACCAAAGCTTTCCAAATAACAGACCCCCCTTTATGTGACTTGTGAGGAGACCTAATCCAATCTTCCACTGTATCTGGTTCAATATATTTTTGAATCATAACTCTTGCCCAGAAGCCCCCAGATTTGATTAACCTCCATCCACACTTAGCTGCCAATGCTTTATAGAAATGAAATATGTTTTTCAGTTCCCACCCACCCAGAGCTTTTGGAGCTGCGATTCTCTCCCATTTCACCCAGGGAGTCACATGTGCATCCTCCTTGCCATTCCACAAAAATCTGAAACAAATTTTCCTAGCAGCTTCAAGAATGCCCTTAGGTATCCATGCTAGAGACATCCAATACAATGGAATAGCTTCCAGCGCCGACTTCACCAAAACCAACCTACCAGCTCGAGAGAGCCACCTGAAGCTCCAACTTTTTAACCTTTTCTCCAACTTTTCCAAAAGCCATACCCAATCCTGTTTCAAATAGTCATTAGGATTTAAATGGAAGCCCAGATATCTTAAACCTTCAGAAAGGGTAAGAAGAATGAAGGGAAACAGATCAATGTAAGTGTGTAGTTCCTCCTCACATAAGAGAGAAACAGTAAGTGAGGAATTCCAATCATTAATCTCCATTCCAGTTGCAAGGGAAAAGAGATCCAGAATTTCTTTAAGTTTAACAGCTTCCCTCCTTGAACCTAAGCAGAAAATCAGAATGTCATCCACAAAAAGTAGATGTGAAAGAGAGGTGCCCGGTGCCACCAAGATCCCTTCAAAATCACACGTTCTTTTAGCTTCCTTAATAGCCCTACTCAAGCTCTCGGCCACTAGCAAGAATAACAAGGGAGACAGTGGACATCCCTGATGCAGGCCACGTCCAACATGAAAGAAGGGGGTCGCCGCTCCATTCATTAATACCGAGAAGGAGACTGTGGATATACAGCTCATGATCCATCGAATGAAGCCAATCTCAAACCCCAAATGTGTTATCATAAGCCTAATATAAATCCAACTAACCTTGTCATATTCCTTTGATAGATCAATTTTTAGAATTGCTCCTTTCAGCTTTCTGGATTTGATACTGTGTAAGCCTTCCTGAGCTATACCAATCGCTTCATGGATCTGGCGCCCTTCAAGGAACCCGAACTGCTCCTCTGAGATATGTGTAGATAAGATAGGTTTGAGTCTACGAGTGATCACTTTAGTTACAATCTTATACACACAGTTGCATAAGGAGATAGGCCGAAAATCATTAAGATTAGAAGGAGTGTCCACTTTAGGAATTAGAGCAATGAAAGTGGAGTTAATGCTGGCTGGAACTCTGCCTTCCTTTCTAGAATCCTCAACAAGTTGTAAGAGATCATCACCAATAATATCAAAAAGTGCTATAAAAAGTTCAATCGTCCATCCATCAATCCTAGGGCTCTTGTCCTTCTGAAAACTATTCAAAATAGCCTTCAGTTCGTCCCCCAAAATGCTATCCATCAACATCCTATTATCATCCCCTTTAACAAACCGAGGAAAAATTTGAGCTACCCTGATGACCTCTTCAATGTTCACTCTGTTGTTGGCTTTGAAAAGATCCTGGAAATGATTAACCCCAACCCCGACCAAACCATCAAAAGTGAACTGAGAATTACCATCAGAATCTTCAAGACTCTAGATAGTGTTGACAGATCTTCTGCCTTTAGTGTATGCATGAAAAAACTTGGAATTATCATCCCCACTTTCCAGCCAAATGGCCCTAGTTTTCAATCTCCAAGCCTCTTCATTTTGCATAAGGATCCTATTCCTCTTATCCACCAGTTGTACAAGATGTTCCTTCGTTGCCTAAGAGCAGTATCCACCACCTGTTCCATCATAAATAGAAGAAATCTCCTCTTCAATAGACTTGAGAGCCCTGTCATACCTACTCCTCTTATCTATAGCCCACGTTTTAATAGGTTCCTTGAGTGATTTAATGTTCTCCACAAAATGAAAGGCTGCAGTATGGACAGACATCGGATGGTAAGGGATCCAATGCTGATGAAAAAGATCAAAAAAGGTTGGGTCTTCCAACCAAACCTTATTAAATTTTAAGGGCGTAGGAGGTTTGATAGGGCCTGCCTTCAACTCCATAAAAATCGGTTCATGATCTGAACAACCTCCTGACCCTATCCATTGCCTAACATAGAAAATAGACTCCACAATCTGTTCAGAAATAAGGAAACGATCCAACCTATTTGCCACTCTATCCATACCAACTCTCTTGTTTCTCCAGGATGGCTTCAAACATACAGGCTCCACATCAATCCAATTGCCTTCTGAAAATTTCCGAATAAAAAAATTTGAAAGAGGATCCACTTGAGTGTGAGGCCCCCAAATCTCAGCTTGCCCAAGAGAAAAATTGAGATCCCCTCCCAGGATCATAGAATCTCCCTTGAGCAGATCTCTATCCAACAGGGCAGTCCAAAATGGTTCTCTATCACAATAAGGTCCATAGATATTTGCAATAGTAAAAATCCTGTCAAAATCCAATGACTTACAAGTCATTCCTAACACCGAATGCATTCCCCAGAGAGAGGAGACACAAACCTTAGCTTCATTCCAACCAATCGCCAAACCTCTGGAGTGACCCCTAGCATCCAAACCCTCAAAACCCAATCCCGGAAACCATAACTTTAGTCTACTAATAGCTTCATCACCACTACACATAGTTTCTTGAAACAACAAAATATCAGGATGTTCCAGTTGCAACATCCGACGTAGTGCAGGTCTTTTGGAGGGACCATCTAGACCTCGGCAATTAAAGGACATAATCTTCATCAGAACCCTTCCTTATGGGAATTCACCGCTCTAAGTGCCCTCTCAATAGACAATTGTTTACCGTTCCTAAGATCCGAGCAGGCTCGGGACTTAGCTTCAGAGATGAAGGACTTCCTACCTATGGATTTTGGGGGTTTAGTCTTCTCTTTCCCTAACCCCCCGGCAGATGGCTTATTCATAGAACACAGAAAATAACCAGACTCCGAGGAACCAGTGGGTGAAGAAGGCTCAGAAGGTGCAGTCAGATGTTCAGGGGAAACAACAAGGTTAATAACCGGGGAACAATCTAACAGTAGAGGATCCACAACAGGGGGTGAATCCACAGAACACAAAGGGACTGAAAAGGATGACAACATTTGTGGGGAAATATGTAGATTCCTAAACTCATCCACCCAATCCAAACCAGGAAAAGAAAATTTTTTAATAAAAATATTGAAGGAAGGATTTGATAAGGAAACAGAAGAAGAACCTGCTGCCATGTCCGGTGACCAAAGAAAAGAGAGCAGAGATCCCTCCTGAGCTGAATCCCATGGCTGAGAAGGTTCGGGCTCTTCTGTGGCCACAGTGGCACCCACAACCAAGACAGAACCATCCTCCTCCACTATGCCGACAACCTCCTCACCACCCGTAGGAACCACTCCATCAAAACGAACAACCATAGGAACCTCCACATCAGAATGAACAAACACTTGCTGATCCTCAGCAACATCTTCCATTGTCACACCAGCCTCCTTTTCCACAATCCGTCGCTTCAGAGTATTACCAAACTTCATACGAACAGGCACAGAGCATTCGATAGCCGGATGTCCATATTCATGACACCGTCTACAACGAAATGGCACATTTTCATAGTCCAGATTTTGTTCAAATGTATATGGTCCCCATTTCAAATCCATGCCCTCATATAACCCTTCCCTAACATTAATACTCACCAAAATTCGCGCAACCTTCTGCATCGCAGTTGCCACAAAGGAGAAATCTGCATCCAGGTAAGTCCCCAGTAGGTTACCAATCCTCCTGAAATGTTCCTCGGTCCAGTAGTGTAAAGGGAGACCCGGAAGCCATACCCAAAGCGGGATAACATCCATACGTTCACGGATAGCATCGAATAAAGGATTCCACGGCTTAAGTAGGAGAGGAACCTTAAGAATCGACCAGTTCAAGTTTAATGCCCACTGAGCATGGGCGTCCGAGAAAAAATGAAAGGCGAACCACCCTCCAGAAAGCCCCACTACACGAGGGACATAACCACAATGACCAAGCCAAGCCCCCAAGGCCCACTGAATCACCGTCTTGTGGCTCACCGGCTTTCCATAAACCCGACCCACCAGCACTGACTTGACCATTCCTACAATCTGCTGGATGCCAATGTCTTCCTAGAGCACATAATTTGGAGCTTTTCCCGTATTCTTAATCCACTACCTTCGGCTCTTCACGCGTGGTGCATTGTCCTGCAACCCTTCTAATCCAAGAACACGACCACGGTCCCTCTGATCAGAATCCCCGAACAGGCTAGAGAAACCACGCTGTTCACCAGAATCCAAATTTGCTGCCACAAAACCTCCAGGGGGAGACAAATGACAAAACCCTTCCCGCTTATCCTCTCTAGCCACCGACTCAGCACTGATACCCTGCACAGGTGAAATACTTTGGTAACCTTCCGAGGAGTTAATGAAATCCGGTAGATCCCCAAGACCAACACTCAACGGCTCCGGGGAAGGTGAACAACAAAAACCCTTAACTCCCCAAATGCTCGCACAACGTTCCTCCGGTACGAAATCTACTGCAGGCCCTTCCCAGAACGAAGAGTTGGGCTGAAACGACGGAATAGATGCCTCCAGCGTTGAATGTGGTCCAACAGAAGACCGACTACCTGCTAAACCACCCTCCCCCTCAATATTCTGAAAAACGTCAGGTGGCGAGCTCTAGATATCATGGTGCCGCAATGTGTCGCTGTCGTAATCCACCTCGTCCATCGAATCCATAGGGAAAAACAAGTGCCTACCCATGGAGAAAATAACAGGAAAACAGTAAAAAAATTACACAAGTAAAAATTTTTAGTAAAACTCCTAAAAACCACTGATGGAGCCTGTCTTGGGAAGCGTTTAGCCCAATTGACATGACTGACGGCCTGCTGCCGTCTGCAGTGGGCTGCATAGTGCCCACCATTCACCGATCATACCCTAATCTCCATCAAACCCTTGCCGCTCAATCACGCGATCATCAAGAAATATCATTTCTATAGCAGAGGTTCCAAAGAATAATTTCCTCAAACAATTTGTGCCCAAAATCCCAAAAACTAGTTTCCTATTCCTTCACAAAATTTACTTGCATAAATAGATTGAATTCCATGAGAGATTTCTTCCACAATTAGCTCGTACATTTCATTTGAATCCATAAATAAATCAAATCAGAGCCAAATAAATTAAATAAACATGAGATAAAGTACTTATCCTTTCCAAATACGCAACTAGAATCCACCATTCCATGTTCCACCCGGCCATAGACACAATGCAAGCCAAAACTCACTTTGCAATGGCCACACCCAAGTCTGAACCATGATGCCACAGGAAAGAGTGCACTCAACCACAAATTCTCACAAGGAATCAATCCAACCACAACCCAATGGAAATTGTGGCCTCTACTTCCACTCTAGGGAAATACCAGTGGCTCCAGGACAACATTCCAAACACAACCCAATGGAAAGTAGCACTTCCAATCCATGGAAATTCCAGTGGCTCCGAGACAAACTCAAATCCAAGGCAGTGGATCTCACCCTTGCTGCCAAACCAGGTTCTATAGAGGCAATACACAACTATGTCCAACCTCAAATCCAATGGCAGTGGACCTCACCCTTGCTTCCAATCCAATATCTCCAGAGGCAATTCCAGGACATACACCAGTGGCTCCAAAGTAACTCAACTTAGGCACAAGCTCCACAAGGGCACAATGAATAGCTAGGATATCATACCAAGAGTATCCAAAATCAAACCACAAGTTCCAAACACAAGCACAAGAGCAAAAACATGAACCAACACACATGTGTGACTATCCAACACAAGCAAATCGAATTCATTCATGAGCAATTTGAATTGGGAGAGAGGGGGACACAAGTAGGAGAGTTACATTCCCAAAGTAGTAAATTGGAGTTACACATCATGAGGATACACCAAGAGACACACTAACCCAACTCAATAGGGCGCACTAGGTGAGAGAGAGAGAGAGAGAGAGAGAGAGAGAGAGAGTCTAAAACTAATAAAAATTAATCCCGGAATAAATGAAACCAAGAAGTAACATAAAACGTGAGGATACATAGACAAGAGGGTCCACCAAGTCCAGAAGAAGGGTGTATAACATCAACATAGATAGAAACACAAAGGTAACACTTTTCCCGCAACCCCTTGCTCGTAACGTCATGGTTCCTCATACTATTTTATGTGGCATCGGTCGATCCGGTTGTTTTATTTTATTTTATAATTTCAACATAACAACAACAACAATATGTCCAGGGGATAAACCATAAGGTATTATAGTTGAGGCTAAGCCTTTGGCCCCTCTTTTCCACCATATGGAGCTCCCTCCAACTTCAAATACAAGTTTTACAATGCCATGGTAAGAATCAAACACATGGCATAATGGTGGGAACATTGGGCTCCTAACATAGAGGTCGCGAGAGGTCGCGAGGTCGAGCCCTTAACCCTCAAATTTTTTTTTGTTGCAACAACCATCATAGTTCCAATCACCGTCGGCTTAGATTCGATACTGCCACTTTGGCATCCAGACTGCCATATGTCACTTTGTCATTGGTCCAACTCAACATCTGTACACACCACATAATCTTCAACTTGCCACGTGTTTACACCATATTCTTCCATGTCATCTGCAATATTTCCATTTGGCGCCATGAGGGGTTGCCATGTAGGCACCGTATAAGCCACATGGAACCCTTTCAGGGAAGATCCTCATTGGTCATATTCAGAGCCTTGTTGTCTAGACAGTAGTGACTGCCATTGTTCGAGTATTGGGGGTATCATCCCCTCACAAGATTATAGGTGGGAAGCTTGGATTAGTCAAGCGGGTGATGGAGGGGAACAAGGTGGCCTAGTGGCCCATGTTGTTGACTGTATTAACGGGTCATTTGACAGATTCCCGATGTGGCATAGGTTAAAGGACCTTTCACCGTGGGAGTGTGTTGTACTCATATTTCTTTGAGTGGTTCCCTTCTTTGAGGCCATGGGTGGTGGTTCTTATGAGGGAGCCCCAAGAGCCCTGGATGATGTACTCAGGCGAGTGGTGGCTCGTATTGGTGGAGGAGAGATAGGCCATGTGTTCACTCCACATTACTTGGATTTTTGGAAGCAGCAGATCCACTACATGGATAGGTATCCCTGGAGTGGTATGGGCTACCGAGGGGATGTCATGTCCCCCACTGACTTCCTTAGGCCAAGGGGGACCCTAACACACACATTTTTTTTTTCAAAACCGATTGAATACACACACACAGTCGAAATGGTTCGGATCCGCAATCCGCAATTGCAGATGCGAAAGTGCAAAACTTCATAACCGAAAAGCTTACCTTCCCGCAATCCGCAACGACAGATCCACAATCCGCAATCCGCAATCCACAAATGCGGATGCGGAAGTGCGGAACGTCGAAATCCAACCTCCGCAAAAAGGTCACTTTTGCAATCCACAATCGCGGATGTGGAAGTGCGGAAGTCCAAAACGTAACTTTGAATTCAATGTTTCCACAATCCGCAATCCGCATTGCGGATGCGGGCATGCAGAACCATACCCCTGCAATGGTAACTTTCCACACAATATTCTGAGGGGCATAAATTCCTCACCCTTGGTCCAAATGAGATAAGGTCAATACCATTGGAAATCTCTTGGAGATCTCTATCCAATGGTGAAATCCCTACCCCATCTGAACACTCCTACCATGTCAAATTTTCCCACTGAAGTTCTGTCCATAACTTCCACTTAAATTTTTCAACCTTCTTCCTGCCATGATATTCCCTCCCACCTGACCCACAAAGGGGATTCTGAAACATTTCCAGGGAATTCCCCTCCTTCCCAAGGATCAAATGTAAGCATACAACTCATTCACAGGGTTAATCATACATACCATAACATGTAAAATGCATTAAATTAGATCTAACAACACATCTATCACATGCAAGACTTATAATGCATTAAACTCATGCAATACCATGATATACATATAACAATGAACTTAGCCATTTACTCAGGCCTACACATGACTTCATGTCAATCAAATTCATATCAACATGCATTCCACCATTTCACAATTGAACATAAGCAACCATTTCGTAACAATGAAACACCTTCATTTAACATAACAAAAGGTACTTATCTTTTAACTTCTGAAGCTACCAAGCAATTGGCTAAGTGAGAGCAACGTTCCACCCAACCTTATATCTTTGTCCAGCCTGTACTCTTTCAGCTGAGAGATCACCCACGAGCTGGGTTGTGTATCCACTAAGGAGGGATGTCAGGTTCTCTCACGGTCAAGGTTCCATCCCAATTCTAAGCCAATATGTAGTTGGGTTTATCAAGCATTCCAGGGCACCTACCCATGCTAAGCCAACCTACAGTGGGTTTATCAAGCATCCAGGGACATACTGGTCATGCTAATCCAACTTCCAGTTAGGTTTATCAAGCATACCAACGGCAAGGTCATGCTAAGCCAACATACAGTTGGCTTTATCAAGCATGCCAGACAAGCCGATCATGCTAAGCCAACCTGCAGTGGGTTTATTAGGCATACAAGGACAACAAGGGAGGCATTGCTAAGCCAGTGAGCTCAACCACAGAGCTGCAGGCATCTCAACACTCAGGAGACTTGAAATCCACATTACCTACCACATCCAACTCAAGGAAGACCGTCTTCTCTGTTGCACAGTCCCTCAAGGCCTCTTCCCTTCCAGTGTTATTCCAGGATGGGCATAGAAAGGTCCAGTCGCTAGTTCTATGAGACTACAACCTTCACTGGGTTTATCAAGCAACCCAACTGTTATAGGTCAAACCTGCACCTCTCCGTCCGTGATCACCTTGAGCTGTCGATCACACAAAAGGACAACTTGGATGGAGGAGCATGTTGACCTTAGATGAGACCTTGACCTACTCCACCTCCTTGCAAGCTGGCAAAACCCTAAAAATATCATTTTGAGACATGGGCGCTACTCTATCTCAATATACTAGCGCCTGTACCCTACTCCAGTGTACAATAGTAGCGTACACCTCCTCATGGGCACTACTCCTCTTCAATAGAGTAGCGTACAACATTTAAAAATTGGCGACCACTTGTTGTAAAACACTATAGTAGCGCCCTGGGTGCTACTCCACTGTGAAATAGTAGCGTACACCTCAAAATATGATTAAAAATAATTAATTTCACGAATGAGGATTAGTTGCAGTTGGTTTCCCAACTTCCCCAACTTCCTCTACAACCACCTCTCGACCTGAACTGCCTCCCTTGTCCTATAAATACAAGGAGGAATGAAGAGAGGGGTTAGACATGAAAGATATAGAGAGACTCTTTCATAAGAGGAAGCTTGTATTGGAGGAGGTTATGCTGGAAGATTTCCAAGCCAGAGAAGAGTAGGAGCCCAGGATCAGGTTGCATGAGCATGCTGCAAAGTCAGGTATATTGTGTATCATTCACTTGTTTTTGAAAATAAAGGTTTAAGCATATTTCTCGTCCCAAATCAAGTACTTATTGGACTATGTATCTATTTGGATTATGTTGGTTAATGTTTGATGATTGAATCATTATTCTATTGCATCATTATTATATTGGACAAGATACCTTGAGAAAGGTCTTTGTGTTGCAGGTTTACTGGATGGGAGATTGAGTTGAGGATCAAGCGCAAGATTGGACAAGAGCTAGGATCAAACTTCGTTCAAAAGGTATGTCCTCAAGACCTATAATCTATTTCCATTCATAAACATCTCTGTAATGCAAGTAATATGCTTACCTGTCAACCCCTTAAGTTGATAGTATTCGTTTCCTTACTATAGGGTAGTAATTCCCGCCAACAGACTGGCGACCATACTGGGGAAGGTTGTTTTTCTGCTCTAGGAAACCTTTCTTGTTTGTCTTTTCAGAACCTATTAACTCCTTTAATCTACTGAGAATCCTTGTAGGTATCCCCTGCTTACTTCACTCAGTCTTTTTGCATCTTGTCAAAGTCAATTTTTGGACTCTTTAAGACCTGAGCGCTACTATGTTATACATACAGTAGTGCCCATACGCTACTCTGTCTCTATACAGTAGCGCCCACCCCTCCAGATACACTAGTTTCCCTACTACATAGTAGGGTACATCCCTGTAGCCTTCTGTTGGTTGTTTGGTTGAGTTTTCTGCCTTTTTGGGTAGGTTTCTGACTTTGTTCTGGGCCTTTTTGACTGGTCTGTGAGGTCTGCAACTTTTCTTTGAGTCTCAGTACCCTTCTTTGAGTCCTTTTGGTCATCTTTAGATCACTTGGTTGCTTTTGAAGTGTTTGGTTCACTTTTTACTCTCTTTGGAGACTAAGCTTTGTTTCTCAACGAACACATTTGCTTACCTACACCCTGATGGTGTGGTGCTGACCTACAAACTTGTATGCTTTGCATCTGCTGTTTGTGGCAATACTTACTTGCTCTTTAGGTTTCTTATCCTTTGTTTTAGGGTTTGATCCATTTTGGAGCCTTTAGGGTGTCTTCCAAGGTCTTTTGAGTTCCGACATTTCTTGAGTTCATTCTCTTTTCTAGTATCAAGTGAGTTTGGAGCACTTTAACTTGCTTCATCTTTCAGTCTTTGTGTCAGTAGGGTGGTTGTTAGCTCACTTTCCTACCGATTGCTTGGCTTAGTGGTATTGTTAGGGTTTGGTGGTTTGGGACTTTCCTCTTGAGTTTGATTTTCCCAGTTTTGAGCATCTTTCCTCTTTGTTTTCTTTCCGCTTTGCTTCCAAGTGTGAATGCTTTTTCTTCTGAAAAAACTTGTAGGACAAGCCTTTGTTGAACCAGTGTTTAGACAGCTGTGAGCTTAGGAGCCTGTTTACCATACTTACACATTTTTGTATAAGTCTTATTTGCTTTCCATGTTTATAGTTCTTTTTCATTCATAATAACAGAAAAAACAAAATTTGGTAGCTTAAGAATAGTGAGGCTTATATCTTTTGCAAAATAGCATAGTTTATTTTGTTCATAATTTTAAAAGAAAACAAAAAAGAAAATTTGCTTAGATTTGCTCAGTTTCAATTTGGAAAGAATATTAAATGAAAAAATAAAAATTTTTGTTGTTGAAAGTTGTAATTTATGGACTTTGCTTTTCTGTTGCAACCACGCCACACAAACGCACTACCTTTTGAGTAAAAAATAGCCCTAAAAATATTTTAATAAAATTAAATAGCAACAATTTTCTTTTTTAGGGATACACAACAACAACTAGTCTTGGTTAGGATCTTGGGTTTAAAACACCTTAAACCACTCAAGATCACACATTACGCAAAAATCGTAGTTCGACTGTCATTTAGGTAAACCCATATATGTCAAATATTCCTGGGAAACTCTACTGAAACCAGAGCTAAGCACGAGGCCGTGGAAGATCGGGATTGTTGAGGATACCTCCCTCACGTTCCTTTTGACCATAAACTAGGATCGATTTGCGTACGGGGATTCATTTGGATTTCGGGCTTAGTTACCCTGCCCATGCATTTTGATCAGGCTGACGACTGTCCCCTCAGGATATTTCGCATGTATGGTAGCCTTAGTATCTGACCATAGGATCATACACAGGTGACAGTAGAGGGTATATCTGTTGTACCTAGGACAGACGTGGGAGGAAATCCCTTGTAGGTCTTTGGGAGGGCGGTTGGGTGATTCCAGCACTTGCACCCTTAGTCGTTGTATTGTGGACCCCGGGTAACTGTTCTTTATCCTTCATTGATCTGTTCTGGGCCCTCTTCATCCCAGACTCTTCTCCGGAAGGCATCTTCTTTGCTTGGTTTGCATACTTAGGATTTTTTAGTGGTGTGCTGTTTGCCCCTATTCATTAGTGTCCACTAGGTTTTTTCTAGCTTTATTTTATATATAATTGTGGAAGACCAAGAACTTCGTAGGTTGAGAAGGTTGCAAAACCTTCCTCCACTTAGAACAGAACCACTACCGCCAGCTAGACGACAAAGGGTAGACCCCAGTGTTCCTTTGGAAACCACTGGTGAAATAGAACTTCCTGAGGAACATTTTACAACAGAAAATCCTGAAATAGAAATTCCTGAGGAACTACAACCTGAAATAGAGTTTCCTGAAGAACTACAAACTGCAACATAAAGCCCTGAAATAGAGGTTCCTGAGGAACCACAACTGGGGACTCCAGATCAACAACATTTTAGTTCAGTTGAGATTGAATATCTCACTCCTGGTGATTTCAGTACTCCTTTTAATCCTCCTCTGACTAATCTTAGAATTCCGCTGCTGATACCCGTTGGTTTCCAGCAACCAGATTATAGTGCATATCATTTCACACCTGATCATTTTATGATTAAGCCGGGAGGCAAACTGGGAGTTCCACAGACTCCCACCATAGGTATGAACACAAATACTGTAAATCCTCCTCCTACTGCTACACTGAGTTCGGCACAGAAAACCTATGTGTCCACTCCGTCCTTCAGCTTTAATACTGGCACGTTAGGCATGCCGAGTTCAACAACTATGGCATCTTCCTCTACACCCACTTTTGGACCGAGCAGTACAGCTAATCTAGTTCCACCTCCTGTGAATCAACCGTTATATCACATACCTAGCACTTGGATTTCCACACCTAATATAGGGCCAAATGCTTATGCAACTGTGCCTGTCATGAGTACCATGACTGCACCGTCTACGTCAGCTACCACTGGTTTCAACAAATTTGCAGGCTATAACATGAATCAAGGTAATATACCTGCAGGAAACGTCCCTTTTTCCTTATTTTCAGGAGGAGGGGGTAACATTTTTAACCAGCAATATGGTGGGGCTAACGCCCAGCCATAGTGGACAAACCCACAGAGCACTAACCCACTTTCATACGAGTGGGGAAATTTCAATAATACTTTTGCGCAACAACAGATGGCAAGGGGCAACCCCTACCAGTAGATGGTCGGGGGCAACCCCTACCAGCAAATGGCTAGGGGCAACCCCTACCAGCAAATGACTGGGGGAAACCCCTACCAGCAGACGGATGGGGGCAGCCCCTACCAGTAGTTTACGGGTCAAACTATGGGTGGTTCCCCCTTTGCGACCCCAGCTTATTAAGTACCGTCTTGCAGGCCTCGTTTACCATTTCTAGCAATTTTAAATTTGCCAGATCTTTCCAAGTTGACAAACGATCCAGTGTATCATAACGCCACATGGCCACCAGTTCCTACCAAGTTACCTTCGGACATTCCAAAGTTTGAAGGAAAAACTGGCGAGGATCCTGGTGACCATGTCACTACTTTCCATTTATGGTGTTCCTTGAACTCCTTAAACGAAGATTCCATTAGGTTGAGACTGTTCCAGAGAACCTTAACTGGTGCTACAGCTAAATGGTACATCGAGTTACCAGTAGCCACTTTCTTTAACTTTCGGTATCTCGCGACTATTTTTCTGAACCACTTCCAGCTTCCTGTTTGGTATGATGTCGGAACAGACCTTTTGTCTACATTTAGACAAAATAAAGCCACTCACTTATCTGATCACATTGAGGAGTGGCAAAGACGGAAGAGGCTCATTAAAGCCAACATAACTCCATAATTCCTTCTTGAGTGGTACTTGAAATCACTCCTTCCTTATATTTCTAAGGAAGTAGCTACTTCTGGAGTATCTACAGAGGAAGAAGCCATCTTACGGACCCAGCAGTTAGACCTTGTTTATGCACAATCTGGGTTACTTTATGAAATTATACCGGATGCACCGCGATCAAAACTGATCTGAGTAGACCTAAGCCTGGACCACATGTCGACGGCATAGTGGGTTCAGTTGATTCTGCAGCCTTCGAAGCTTTGACTAAACAGGTTCATGCCTTATCTGTTAAACAATCGACTGCAGAAGTTACTTCCGTCACAACCTCTCCTTCTACTTCTGAAACTGTCAACCAAGTTCAGAACAATCAAAAGGGCCCTCAACAGCCCAATAACAAAAAGAAGGGCAAGAAAGGAGAGGGGAACCATCAGAAGCCCAAAAAAGAGAATGCCGAGGAGGGTAACAAAGAGAAGAAGAAGGTTAAGTTCCCTTGTAAACTTTGCAAGCAGGACCACCTCACTCATCAATGCCCTCTACTCGAAGAAGCCCAGAAGCTGCTTCGAGAAGAAACCTGACATACTGAAATATCCATTCCCTAAGGGGCACGGTTCAACTTCTGGCACCTCCAATACTAGGGGCACCACACATACTTCGGTTGATCAAAATTTTATTAACATGGTTAAATCGGATGCACTCTTACAAACGAGAGCCAGGAATTACACCCCGGATGCACAGAAAAAGGATAAGGAGATTCTAGAATCCGCCACTCCACTCCACATACATGTGGACCCACTGCCCAAGATCCCGAAAGGTGTCTTGAAGCGGGCATCGCACAATCCCAACACTCGGGCTGCTTCTAACTACAATGTGGTTGAAGATCTAACCTAGACCCCTTGTGCTATGTCTACCTTAGAAGTCTTGCAAAGTTGTCCTTTACAACGAAATGCACTTTTGGCAGCTATTGGAAGTATGGAATCCTCTAACATTTTTGCGCGATTTGATATGGCTGATATCAAATACCGGTTGCCGTACCACGTTTCCCTTCAGATAGAATTCGTCCATGGCCCAATGACCATTAGACGAGCTGTCATGGATGAGGGCACGTCGACGTGCGTTATGTCAATTTCCTGTTGGAAATCTTTGGGTTTTCCCGAGTTAGCCCCTTCTAACACACTGCTTACTGCATTTGATGGCAGGACTTTCCGCCCACATGGGGTTTTGCCATCATTTGATGTCACATTGGCCGGTAAGACAGTTGCTGTAGAAGTAGAAGTTCTGGACGCTCCACTTGATTACAACATGTTATTAGGCAGGAGCTGGACATATGCCATGCGAGCTATTGCATCGGCAGTTTTTCGAGTTGTTATGTTCCCGTTTGAAGGTAAGGTCGTTACAGTCGATCAACTTTCTTTCACTCAGAGAAATAACCAGGCTTCTTCAGAATTCATGATTCCCTTAGTTGATCAAACCGCCCCAGTAAGCGAGAGCTTAGGAGCAGGGCTTTACGAGTCGTTAATAGGCACTTTCGACCTTCCCTCCCCGTTCTTTTTATGCGTTCTGATGTGGGTACTTCTACTGAAACATTCATGGTTGGTTTAAGAACTGATCCGTGGATCCTTCCCAGTACATCAGAACCTTCAGTGCCTTTATCCATTGCAGAAGTAGCCTACATGGAAGCACAACATGCTACAATGGAACATATCGTGACTCCGCTAGTCTCTGCTGAGTCAGATATGGACTATGCTCCGGCATGGTCACTGAATTCTACCCACTCTTTCAATTGTTTAGACACGGTTTTTTCGTCTGATGAAGCCATCTTGGAAGCCATGATGGGCCTGGACCAACCATGGGAACATATGCATCACAGGTCTTACTTGCTTCCAGATCTAGATAGGATAGAGAGAGGGGAATTCCTTATGAGACCTGGTGGATTTGTTGATTTGTCATCTTTTCCTTCTACTTCGAGAGCTGTTTATGCTGAGGGAAATATGACTAATATATCGAGAACAATTCTGATTAACATTTATACCAAACCTGGGGTTGTGGAAAACATTTTTATTGGTGCAGACTGTTCTCCAAAAGAGATCGCTCTGTATACTAAGCTTTTCAAAGAATTCTGCGACATTTTTGCCAGGTCATATGAGGAGATGCCAGGCATTGACCCAACCATCGTGGAGCATGTCATCACGACATACCCTAACGCAAAACTTGTGAGACAAAAGCTCCATCCTGTAAATCCTAGAAAAGCGGCCGCCATCAAGGCAGAGGTTGAAAAATTGCTTAAAGTCGGATTCATCTATCCGATTGACATGACAGAATGGGTTTCAAATCTTGTTCTGGTTGATAAGAAGCAAGGTACCATTCGAGTCTGTACTAACTTCTGGGACTTGAACAAAGCTTATCTGAAAGATAACTATCCTACACCGTTTATTGATCAAATCATAGATTCTTGTGCGGGACATGAGATGTTCTCTTTCATGGACGGATTTTCGGGATATAATCAAATACAAATCAAACCCGAAGATCAACACAAAATAGGTTTCATTTTCCCGTGGGGAACCTTCGCTTACCGGAAGAAGCCATTTGGCTTGAAAAATGCTGGAGCTACCTTCCAGCAAGCAATGAATTTCAATTTTCATGATATCAAACACATAGTAGAACCATACTTGGATGACCCCCCGGCGCGATCTCGAAAGAGACGGGATCATCGAGCTCATCTGAGACTGGTGTTTGAAAGATGCAGACAATATAAGATTCGTTTGAATCCTAATAAGTGCATGTTCTGCGTCGAATCAGGACATCTACTGGGATTCATTGTCTCCAGTCGTGGCATAATGGTCGACCCGCTAAAAGTAGAGGCGATTGTAAATCTGCCTCCTCCTCGCACCTTGCGACAACTCCAAAGTTTGCAAGGCATGTCTAATTTCTTGCTACGGTTTATTATAAACTATGCTAATATCATGAAAGGTTTTATGAGACTAATCAAACAAGACTCCTACTTTGTGTGGGATGAGGCTGCTCAAGCATCCTTTGAGGCCTTGAAAAAGGAACTACTTTCAACCCCCTTGTTGAGCCCGCCAGACTACGCAAAAGACTTTCTTTTATATCTGGCAGCGTCTCTTAATACAATTGGCATAGTATTAGTTCAGGAGGACGATACGCTCCAAGAACATGTCTTCTACTATCTTTCTCGTGCATTGATAGCCCCTGAAGTTAAATATTCACACATTGAGAAGTTAGCACTTGCCGTGGTCTATGCGGTACAGAGGCTTCGTCACTATATACTTTTACGAACAACTACTCTGATAGCAAAAGTCAACCCCTTTCAGTATGTTCTCACTCGACGAATCATCGGTGGTAATATAATAAATGGATTGTAATCCTACAGGAGTTCGATTTGGTCTTTCAATCGGCCAAGTCGAAGAAATCACTAGTGTTCGCTGAGTTAATCTCAGAGTTTCCGAGTGACCTAGAGCATGTCGAGGAAGAATCATCATTCCCTGATGAGCATATATTCCTCATTGCTTCCTCTGACCCATGGTACGGGGATATCTTAGTATATCTCCAGACCTTGAGGTGTCCTACTACTTTTTCTCGAGAAGAGCGACGCAAGCTGAAAAGCCATGCGAATAACTATCTCATCATCTCAGATACTTTGTATCGACGTGGGGTAGATTCCATCTTACGATGTTGCTTAACTCTAGAAGAAGCCGAAGCAGTATTAAATGATTCCCACAGTGGATCTTGTGGGGGACATCTTTCCGAGTTGGCAATAGCTCAAAAGATACTGCATGCTGGATATTTTTGGCCCACGATCTTTAAGGATTGTGTGGAAGCTATGAAACGCTGTCATCCGTGTCAATTTTTCACCAAGAAAATGAGGGCACACCTAGCTCCTCTTCATCCTGTGATTACAATAGATCCCTTCACAAAATGGGGGGTTGATTACATGACTTGCAATCTAGTTTCGGCTGGAGGGAATCATTATATCATCGTTGTCATCGACTACTTTACCAAGTGGGCGGAGGCAATGCCTATTGTCAAGGCAGATGGAGAAACTGCCGCTTATTTCATGTTTAATCAGATTATTGCACGGTTCGGCATACCTAAAGAGATAGTGACTGATCACGACAGTCATTTCCAGAATAGCATGATGACAGATTTGTACACAATGTTAGGGTTTCGACAAGAACATTCGTCTTCATATTATCCACAGGCGAATGGACAGGTCGAAGCAGTTAACAAAACTTTAAAGGTTATACTGCAAAAGACTGTTAATGCCAGTCGAAATAACTGGCACATCATACTGTACCCGGCTCTTTGGGCTTACCGAGCTAATGTAAAGACTGCTACCGGGTTCTCTCCTTTTCAGCTTGTGCATGGGATAGAAGCAGTTGTTCCGATTGAATGCGAGATTCCTTCATTAAAACTAGTTGTTCAATTACTACCTGACACCTCAATATTGGAAGAACATTTGTTACATTTAGAACATCTAGATGAGCAGCGTCGCGACACGCTCACAACAAACGAGGTTCACAAAAAATGAGTCAAAGGACAGTACGACAAGTCTTTCAGACCTAGGGTTTTCCTTGAAGGAGATTTCGTTTTACTCTGGGATCAAGACAAGGAACCTATAGGACCCGGCAAGTTTAAGTCCATGTGGCTCGGGCCCTACATAATTTCCAAAGTATTGAAGAAGGGAACTTACGAGTTGGTAGACTATGAAGGTAATAAACTGTCCGAGCCTAGAAATGGGCTCTACCTGAAGAAGTACTACGTTTAGGCTGTTGTGATTTTTCTTGTAACATAGCTGTATATTTTGTAGAGCTGGTTTTGTTTATGCTTGTTATTTAATCTTATGTGTGTTTCCGTTTCGTGTACCTGATGTCGACTGAACATTTCTTAGGATTTGCTGATGGCACCAGTCACCACACCCGTCAGTTGGCTTCAGCAGCCTGGATCATTTACTCACCCGCTGGACAACTAGTCTCTTTGGGGGGGGGGTTGTTTGGGTCCCACTACGAATAATATGGCTGAATACAGTGCAGTTATAGAACTTCTCTGAGATGCTCTCAGTCATGGCATTTCACATTTGGAGGTAAGACTTGACTCACAACTAATTGTATTTCAGTTAATGGGTGTTTACCAGATTAGAGATCCGGTATTGCTACGTCATTTTCTGCGAGTTAGACTATTGGAAAGACAGTTTAATTCTATTATATATGAACACATTCCAAGAAATTTAAATGCATTAGCTGATTCATTGGCAAACTATGTTCTAGATTGGCATTTGTATCATACACTTTCATTTCACACATAAAATTCGAACACATACACATGTAAATAACCGATACTATATATAGCCGATACTGTATCAAAAAATATATGAGTTTTGGATCACAAGTCTAATACAAGTCATATCATAATAGTACAAAAATGAGCTCTGTGGCCTCAAAAATATACATATTATGTATCCATCTCCTATGGAGAAGGAGGGACCTCATCATCATCTACTGCATTCCAATAACATATGACTAGCCTAGCTATCTTCCGCAGCACTCTAAGCCATGCTGGGGGCACACCAACTACATCTTCCTGCATATCAATAGGTATCTGATCCATACGACATGCAAGAACATCATGAGTCAACCGACTCACTTTTCTCTCTATGGTCCCCAACATAGCATTTGCTGCAACAATATCGGCTAGCCTTACGAATATAGTGGGATGTCCCTCAGGATGTACAGGCCCAATATCAACATATGACACTTGTTTAGTACTTCAAAATTCATTCATAAAAATCAAATACTTGAAAATTTTCAAAAAATTAAATAATTCTCAAAATTAAACATACCAATAGCTCCCCAGGCTCCACCTGGAGGAAGCACCAGCTCTGGATCATGGTGGAAGTCCAATCCAACATATGGAAATTGCTCGAATGCGGGCACCTGCCTCTCCCACCACCCCCAGAAATCATTAGTATGATAACAATAGTGACTTTCCCCACCACCCTGGCGGAGGAATATGTCACCCCAACGGCCTAGTCTGGGCTCATGGGGGTTAACCTGAGGTAGAGGCATCCCCAAGCTAATAGAAGGTACCCTCTCGAAGAAGAAGGTACATAAGATGCTGCCCTACCCAAAGTTCTTCATACTCCCAGATTTACAACCCGTGAGTTGAGCTTTCATGTTTGCCAGTAAACTAGTGCACCAATCGTACACATGACCCTGTAAGCATTGTACACCAATATGCACGGAGTGTCTAGAAGCTAAGTGTTATGAGGCACTACCTGCCACCCAATTAATCATACTCACAATCACCTTTAGAGGGAGGCCTTCAATGGTAGAAATCAAGATTTAGCTTCCTGATTTCTCAACTCCAGCCACACAATATGTATTCAAGTACTCTTGCACCGATGCTATACCCATATTGCGAGAAGACCCCTTCAAATTTACTGCATCTCCCCTCCTAGAGAGTCCAGTAATGAAGTAAATGTCATCAATTGTAAGCTCCAAAGTTTTCCCTCGGATGACAAATGTATTGGTATCCACATCCCAGTACTTAACAAGTCTTCGAAACAATCTATTTAGTGCCCTCATATTTACGGTTCGATAGAAATTCAACAAACTGCATCTTCTGGGAGCATGGAGAGTGGCTGGGTCCTGTATTGCCAACCTATCCATGTCCTCATGTTCCCTCTCCCTCCAAAGAAGAACCATCCTGCACAAAAAATGTAAAATTTTTAGCTCTCGGCAGTTGTTTCTCCACTTTCAGGCATGAGCGCTACTGTACATACTAGAGAGTAACGTATGGGCGCTACTCTATGTGAGCATAGTAGCGCCCATCTCCCTGTATACCCTACTATGCTCACTACACAGTAGCGCCCATGAAAAAAACGCTATGAGCATTGCCTTATAACTGAATTTTGGCTCAAAAATTTAAAAACAAACCATTGAAATGCAAGATGGAAGGATTTACACTTACTTGGTGGAAGAAGAACGCTGATTGGTTGTTCGAATCGATCGCCACGAAGGATTGAAAAGTCAAGGTTTGCTCCCAAATGCTTGCCCTACAAAAGAAAATGAAAATTGAGTTTAATTATGAAATTACATATATGGAATTTGATTTTAATTTTTACCCACTTGTTAAAATGTCTATAGTTTCAAATTCTACCATAATGTCCTAATTAATCAATTAATAGAGACACATGGTGCAAAGGTAATTTCACTCATTTGGTTCTCATTTTTTCACTAAAAATTTGTAGGATCAATCTTCTAAGACTAAATTTCTCGCTGTTAGACCTTTTTAACTAGCTCATAGTTCAAATTTATGTATCATCCAAGATTTTTTGTCGCGATTACTAATATTGTTGTTGAAGACCTAGTTTTGGCAGATTATGAAGTCATGATCCCAGAAGCTGACTTTTAAGTCATTTTAAGCTCTTGTTTGGACTATTTAAACCTAAACAAGATTGTCGAGCAGACTTGTCCTCTTCAAGCTCGTTAAATTAATTGAAGGCTCATCCACTCAGGTATAGAATTACCCCTTTTCCAGGCCTAGGTGGATAAATTACGGAAAAGGTATACTCTTGTATGCGCTAGAAGAGTTCTTCTTCCTTTGTTTTATACTTTTTCGGGGGAGGAGACTATCTGTACGAAAAAGGACCTTTTGGATCCTTTCTTTAGGGTTTTCAGGCTCTCTATACAAGAAAACACCGCCGAGCACAGACCAATCCGGGCTCGATATAAAATCCACGAATAGGTGTAAAGAGGATTGTTTAAGTTTTTCAGACTCTATAAACAGGAAAACACCGACGAGCATTAATCTGCTTGGGCTCGATACTAAAATCCACGAGCAGATATATGGAGTTATTGTTTAATTTTTTCAGACTCCTTGAAATTGAAAACATCGGCAAGCAGGAACAGATCTCGGCTTGATATTAAAATCCAAAGATCAGTAAACATATAGTAATCTTCTATCTCTTCTTCGCACTCTGTAAACAATGAAGAAGGTACTGAGTCTTCCTCCCATGGGCTCGTTAAACTTTTTACATGGTTGGATCTATTGAGTTTTCATTCTTTCTTGGACTCATTAAAACAACAAGAAAGGTATTCTTTTATCTAAAAAGAATAAGGGATGGGAAAGATGTGTCATATCTTCAATGTCAAAGGCAGTTCAGTCAGTTCTATCCTTGAACACAACACCTACTTGAGTCTATCACATCAGTTGGGTTTAGTTTTTGACCTTAGGGTGAACCTGATCTCCGAGTTGTTTACTCCCCCGGTTGGTTATTCTTCCAACCATATGGAGGGTCTGATAATGTCTCCTACATTTTAGGCTTATCATTTTCCCCATTATGTCGAAAACTGCCTGAGTCACTTTGTGTCGTGCTCATTATTCAAGGATATACCCTGTGACGACCATCCTGCAGTTTACCTTGACCTCATGTGTCGGCCAACCTAGTGTCAGTCTTGTTACATATTACTCCATATCAGCTCATACCAGTTGAGTGTTCCTCGAGTTGGGTGATGGAGGTTGCCTTAAGGCCTCCCTTCCAACGGACTTCTTCCCATCGACATCAACTCATTTTTCTCTGGGAATGAAGTTTAGAGTTTCGGTTAGTACCTTGGAGATTGCAGTCACCAGTGGCAATTTTCCTCGCTGTTGAATGTCGAGAATACATCAATGTCTCTTCTTCGACAGGATCCCCAAGTGTTCAACTCCAAGTCCACTTATTCACACTTGTTGGATCGTACTGGGTACCTTGGGCCCCATCATCATTATCGGTGGAAGCCCTCACATTTTTTAATGGTATACATCAATGACCGGTAATCAAACGGTAACCCCCATGTTCAACTATCAGCTCATTTATTCACATGGTTAGGGTTTGTACCTTGAGTTGTTTTGGATGAAGACCTTGGGATTTTGATGACAGTACCTCATTATGTTATCACCCAAGTTGCGCAAGACTGAGCCTCACTTATATTCGGCTCTCCATGAGACTTAGATCCAGTTTGTTGTTATGGCTATGATCTCTTAGTTTGACATGGATCCACGCTTGTATTCTAAGTGGCCATGCTATATATACATCTCCTTGTTATGTGTCGAAGATCATGTAGTATCACAATGCACATCTGTATGATGTCAAGAATGTAATTGCTCGCTGACCTTGATCTTTGTTTTAGGTGTTCTTGTGACTTTCTTCCGCGGTTCCTTGCTCCTCCTATGGATTTGGATTGTAATGCATTTCAGCCATCGTTCCCTCTGACCTCACACATTAGGGGGCATCTGTTATAGTTCAAACCTGCACCTCTCCATCCGTGATCACCTTGAGCTGTCGATCACACAAAAGGACAACTTGGATGGAGGAGCATGTTGACCTTAGATGAGACCTTGACCTACTCCACCTCCTTGCAAGCTGGAAAAACCCTAAAAAATATCATTTTGAGACATGGGCGCTACTCTATCTCAATATACTAGCACATGTACCCTACTCCAATGTACAATAGTAGCCTACACATCCTCATGGGCACTACTCCTATTCAATAGAGTAGCGTACAACATTTAAAAATTGGTGAACGCTTGTTGTAAAACACTATAGTAGTGCCTACTCCATTGTGAAATAGTAGCGTACACCTCAAAATATGATTAAAAAATAATTAATTTCATGAATGAGGATTAGTTGCAGTTGGTTTCCCAACTTCCCCAACTTCCTCTGCAACCACCTCTCGACTTGAACTGCCTCCATTGTCCTATAAATACAAGGAGAAATGAAGAGAGGGGTTAGACATGAAAGATATAGAGAGACTCTTTCATAAGAAGAAGCTGGTATTGGAGGAGGTTATGCTGGAAGATTTCCAAGCCAAAGAAGAGCAGGAGCCCAGGATCAGGTTGCATGAGCATGCTGCAAAGTCAGGTATATTGTGTATCATTCACTTGTTTTTGACAATAAAGGTTTAAGCATCTTTCTCGTCCCAAATCAAGTACTTATTGGACTATGTATATATTTGGATTATGTTGGTTAGGGATCTGCTCTGCAATCTATCCTTTGCGATCCAATCCCAAGTTCTCACAGTTTCGCTGCACTGTTCCGGTTTGCAGTTTCCTCATGGGTTCTTACCACTCTGTCACCGGTAGACTGAGTTCGCACATACAGTTTCTATGGCTATCAACTCTCTGGTATTTTCTATTACATAGGAAAACACAATCGTCTTCAGGATTCCACACGACTGGTTCTGAGTCTGTGGGTATGTCTGGACAAGTTTTTTTTTTCTTCTGTAGATTGATGGATCATGAATGGCCAGTGTGTATGGATGATGAATGCCTGTTTGCTTCCACAATGGGTAGTCAAAACCGGTTCTGTGAGTTTTCAGGCCTTGAGTGTCTTTTCAGACAAGAAAATAGAGTTATGCTTTGCCATACGGAATCGCAAGCATGCCCCATACTCCATCGGCTTCAGCAGCAGGGTTCTCAACCACTCTTTGCAACCACATTAATGTCAGCAGGGAGTTCAAATGGGTGCACAGTTGGACATGTGGCAACATGGGATACCAATCCCATAACCCCCTCACCTCTCCCTAGTGGATACACGTGGCCCCCTTCTCATTAGTTTCCTCCTTAGCCAGCTTCTTGGTTATTTTATTCATTAATAATAATTACATCATTCACATTTATTTATGGCTTAACAACCCATGAATAATCAAACTGTCCAAATACTTGCCTAAGAAATAGCCTTAAACATCCACTAGTGGGGCCTTGGCCTTGAGCTCCACACTAGGGAAAATACACACACTGCGTATATATATATACAGTCTTTACATCGAAGCCAAATAACATCAAGGGGAAAATGGGGTATTACATGGGACCTAGAGTTATCAGTTCCTGTCCATGGGTGGGATCTCACAGGTATGACATGTTTTGTGTTTACACAGTTTATTTTCTGTTCATGGACTTGATTATGCACATAATTCTTATGTATATTGGATACTGACTATGGATTCTTATATGTGATTTAGATGTTGGATCGGTGTGGCCTCCATGGGTTGCAAGATGCCTCCGGTAGTGTGACAATGGGGTTGGGCCTGTAGGGGTTGTCGAAGAAGCTATTGGTGCTGTTGGTATAGTCATAGGTGGGGGTTACCCCTCAAGGGGCTCATCCATAGGGGACTGTGCAGTAGAAATCCTAGCCAACCTAGAGAGGCGGTTTGGATCATTGTTGGGTGTGTGAGCTATCTCAAAGAAATCACCTAATATTTAATTATGGACCAGGGTTGGTATTCTTAGAGTTGTGGAAAAATATATGTTGAGGTAGAATGGTACCTAGGATTTCTGCTTGTCATATCTTAGAAATATTTAATAAAGAAAAGATCGAAAGATCTTTCAAAATGAAAACCGAGTCAAACTTCAGAAAGACAACAAAGGGACTAATTAAACCTGATTAAATTAACAGATTAAAATAGTAGAAAGCTACACTACTCTACTTTATGGATAATGACTGAAAGATATAAGAACAACAACATTATTCTGGAAAGCAAAACTAAACTAAAACAAGACTACTTTGATGAAATTTGGAAACTGCTGATTAAAAACTCTAATCTAGGAATTAGAAATAACTGCAAGTGAATTTGAAAAACCCATCTATGACAATTAATTATGAAAACAAGGAAGTATGTTAACTCAAAATAAGACTACAAACTACTTAGTAAATTCAGCAATGATTCATGCATTAATATTCAAGACTACACTAAACTACCTAATTCCATTCTCCTTGGGGATTCTGAGGAAGAGTGTCAAAGTGACTTTCAAATGTACAAAGGAAGAAAAAGGGAAGCAAGTCTAGTTTAACCTCTACAAACAAATGTAAACTAAAGATTATCCAACTACAATTAACTTCAAACATTGCAATCTATTTCCTATCTATAAGCAAAATGATATGAAACTAATGTAACTTAGAAACAAGTAGAAAACTTAATAAAGACATTTACTGAGATTGAATTTGATGGAAGCAAGTAGAAAACTTGATAAAGGTATGTTATATAGAAGCAAGTGGAAAACTTGATAAAGATATTTATTTCTGAACCAAACCCTTTCTTCTGAACATCTTCATTATTTGTGTGAATGGAAAACTGATCTTACGTTTTAACAAAGAAACTATCAGAACTAAGATACTTGGAGAATGAAATTATTAACTCTAATCCAAAAGAAATCTTAAGATCATATAATAAACTACCCTAAGAATGAAACTAATGAGTTCTAGAACAGTAACATGTTTAGCAAATCGAACATGAAAGACATAACTTGAGAAACAGTTAAAGCAAAGTTAAAGAAGATGAGATGGAAACGAAGAATGATGATAAAAGTTAATTAAAAAATTTATGCAATGCAAAACAAGATCTTAATTACATCTAAGACTGCTAATTAAAAGCAAGAAATATTACAGTTAAAAGCCTAAGAAACTGGATTAAAAAACAATGCAAAAAGTACTAAGGTCCGAATGACGATTCGGATGGCTGTCCGAATGACAATCCGCATGGAAGAAAACGATTTAAACTAAAGAAAGAGAAGATTGGATGATCTTAACTACAAGCTGGCTGATGCATGTGATCCTACAGTGCATGGGAAGCAGTGAGTAAGCTATTTAAGGGATAGAATAAGAAAAAGCCATCTATGTTAATCAAAATTTATGAAACTAGCTATTTCTATTTCATCCTAAAACGAGACTGAAATGTAACTAAATCTAATCTTCTGCTACAGGAAAGAAACTATTGAACTTAAATCCAACTATGAGTGAACTTATAAGGTTAATCTAACTAAACTCTAAGCAAATTAAGCAATCTAAACCATTGAAGCAAACTAAATGAACTAAACTATTTAAGAAAACTAAATGGACTAGACATGACCGGTCACCAGTTACATTCTGGAAATATTATTTATATGAACAACAACAAGATATACATAACATAAAACAGAGGTATCCTTTATTTACACAACAAAACAACATATATGTTATGAAATAAAAACATCATATATAAGACAAATACAGAATTTGAACAAATAACACAACTTATCTGCAGAAGAGAAAGACAAATTATATATACAAACGGAAGACCACTGGTTGTTGAGGGGCCCTTCTCAGCAAACAGAGGTTGAGTCTTAATCAGTCAATCACCATGCATGCTGATAAATTTTCATAAAACTAGAATAGAGGTGTATTAAATAAAAATAGAGTTACAATGTTTTTGTATCCATTTGCAGCTGGAAAAGATTAACCAGACTAAAGATAAAAAGGATTGATTGACTGATTGACCTAACTAACTCGTCTCTGCTACGAGGATGTCTATATATGCAACGTTACAATTGGGGAAGCAAGTCAACCCTTTAGTGGTCGACTTCTCTAATAATAAGCAATCTTAATGCCACAAAATGGGTTGACTAAGCAGCTTGTGACAACACATAATCCAGGGAACGACCTCATAACAGTTACGACAGCGCACAGAGCATCCACCAGGTTCCATGGCATCGGTTTCCTTCACGCAATCGTTGAGATGTCGATCTTCCTTTAACGTGGAAGAGAAATGTGCTGTCGAGCTGAGCGTTCAAGAGAGGGAATCTTCCAGAACACCAGCTCACGCACCATAGGGGCCACATTCTAAACAGAACCCATATGACGGTTTGCTTCCTAACGGCCTGAGAATATATCAACCGACGATCTTGCGGGCTAAATGCGGGTCTGAACAACGGGCTGAATACAGCTAATCATTTGCAACGTAGATACACATCTGAGTGAAGGTTTGTTTGAGAGCCACAACCTGTAAAATGAAGTATATTTTCCAAGCAAACCAAGAAATATTAATTTAAACATCAATATATCACAAAATGACAATTTTACCCAAATTTCATGTGATGTGTGAATATATGCATACTTCATATGTTTGACGGTCTGAATGACAAGCAGAAAAAATGGTGAAAGTAATGCCAATCAGAGTGTGTTGATGTTAAAAAATTATGACAAAAATGGACACCAACATTCCCCCAAACTGGAGATATGCCAGGTCCCACTGAGCAAACAGAGAAAAATTTAGTAAGAAGGTTGAGCTGCGCTAGCAGCTGCCTTCGACTTAGACGAGGAGGTGCGTTTAGCTCTAAAATTCTAGAGCTGGTCCTTCAAATTATCATGCTTCAAATTGAGAGAGAGTTTGGAGGCTGTTTTGGCTTCGTTTAAATCCTCCACACACTTCACTTGGAAATGCAAATTCTTGTTTTCTTGACGAAGCCCAGAAATGATTTCTTCATACCTTAAACTCTGTCTTCTTAGCTCTGCTACGTCCTGGGTTAATCTATCCACAGTCTGCTAGAGTGGAACAAATACTTCTGTTAAAGACACTGTTATCGGACAATCCACTCGAGCGGACGCGAGCCGGATCCCCCTAGCTCAAAGTGAGTCTAGAACAAATAGAACAGACTACTAATGCATTTCCTAGATCTACTTAAGGATCAAGTACTAGATGTCTTACCTTTTCACTACGCAATCCTTTCTCCTAAATGTTGATCCACGTCCCACGGTCGTCAGATCCAAGCTGCAAGACCTGTCAAGACAAGAAACAAGAGAAACCAGTAAAAGACATCTATACAATAAGAGATCTAAGTGAATAGTTAAGTAGGTAAACTACTCAATATCGTTACACACATGAACAACATTGGTGGAAAGCATTTGTATTACTGCAAATAGAGGAGTACATGATAGAGATATAGAACCACAACCAAGGCTTAACGCTGTAGCCCTTCTCCGACAAAGCCAATTGCCATATCCTTCCAAGGAAGTATGAGTTCTCGAATAGGTGAGTGGAGATGTTCTAAGAGTGATTTCACCAGCATGTAGATACCATAGTCTTCCTCCCTTTGGGATGGGAGTGAGCTTCACTTATATAGGACTAAATGGATAGGGTATGGATAGGATAGGTTGAGAGATGGTAGGAGAGGCTTAAGGGATCTCTCCAAAGGTCTAGGAACCGAGTGCCAGCTCTTCCAAGAGGTCAGGGATAGGGTCCCAAGTCAACAAGCTTCGAGATGGACCTCTAAGAAGCTATTTTTGCCACTTAACTGACTTCATCACACCCTGTAATGGAGCAAGGTGCGACGTTGCATGTTGCTAGTGTGCAACCTGCGACGACACTTCAAAACTGAGCACAATTGGGTACAAATCCTCCCAGGATGATTACTTAGTCCAGGTATCTTCAGGGGTGTATACACTGAGTCTTATGATGAGTAGATTTTGGGTGTAACAGAATTCCCCCCAAAGCATGAAGCTATTGAAGATAGACAGGTGAAGTGCTTTGATAGAAGTAATGGCAATAGACTCGTCGGAAGAAGGACACTACTGCAGTACAACTGACTCTAAACTCACAATCTCATATGAAGTACAACATGGCTGTCGACCAATACCTTGCAAATCCATGGTAGTAATGACTGACTGAACACAATCATGGCTACTAGACACAAGCGTAGATCCATGATGAGATGATAACATAGTTGCGACCAATACAAAAGTGGATCCGTGTAATATAACTCAATACAAACTCCATCGCAACCTGGGTAAAACATGACTCCCCAGGGTCTTCAAGATGAACCCGCAATGATACAAATCTATCCATGTTGTTATAGGTCAAATTTGCACTTCTCCGTCTGTGATCACCTTGATTTGTTGATCACACAAAAGGACAACTTGGATTGAAGAGCATGATAATCTCAGATGACACTTTGACCTGACTCACCTTCCTGCAAGCTGACAAAGCCCTAAAAAATATCATATTTTGGCATGGGTGCTACTATTCTTAAGCAAACCAGTGCATATGCCCTACTCTGTAAGCTATATAGTAGCACACACCTCCTGATATGCGCTACTCTACTTCAGTAAACTAGCGCACAACATCAAAAAGTGGCAAACGTTAGTTGTTAAACACTGTAGTCACGCACTGTGCAATACTCCATATGAAATAGTCGCGCACGTCTTAAAATATGATCAAAAAAATATTAATTTGACGAATAGGGATTAGTTGCAGTTGGTTTCCCAACTTCCCCAACTTCCCCTTCAACCACCTCTCGACTTGAACTATTGAAGAGAGGGGTTAGACTAGACAAGACAAGAGAGCCACAGAGAGACTCTTATTATATGAGAAGCTTGTATTGAAGGTGGTTATGCTGGAGAAACTTTGAAGTTAGAGAGGAGAAAAATCCTAGGATCAAGTTGCATGAGCATGCTGCAAAGTCAGGTATACTTTGTATCATTCATATGTTTTTGACAATAAAAGGTTGAAACATCTTTCTCGTCCCAAATCAAATGCTTAATGGACTATGTATTTGTTTGTATCAATGTTGGTTAATGCTTGATGTTTGAATTACTTTTCAATTTCATCATTATTATATTGGCCAAGATATGCTGAGAAAGGTCTTTGTGTTGCAGGTTTATCAGACGGGAGATCGAGTGGAGGATAGAGCGCAAGGTTGGACTAAATCTAGGATCGAACTTCGTTCATAAGGTATGTCCTCAAGGTCTCTGATCTATTTCCCTTTATAAACGCTTCTGTAATGCAATCAGTATGTTTACCTGTCACCCCCTTAAGTTGATAGTGTCTATTTCCTCACTATAGGGTAGTATTTCCCGCCAACAGACTGGCGACTCCGCTGGGGAGGTTGTTTTTTCTGCTCTAGGAAACCCTTCTTGTTGTCTTTCTAGTACTTCTTAACCCTTTTAATATTTTTAGAAGCCCTGTAGGTTGCCCCTACCTGCTTCCCTTTGTTTGACTTAGTCTTTTTGCACCTCTGCAAAGTTAGTTTTTGACTTTTTAAGACCTGTGTGCTACTCTACTGTACATACAGTAGCGCATATGCACTAGTTTTCCTCTGCACAGTAGCGCACACATCCCCAAATGCGCTCGTTTTCCTACTACACAGTAGGGCACATTCCTGTAGCTCTCTGTTTGAAGTAGGGTTGAGTTTTTTCCTGTTTGGGTGGGTTTCTAACTTTGTTTTTGGTCTTCTTGACTGGTCTTTGAGGTCTGTAATCCTTCGTTGAGCCTCATTAGCCTCTTTTGAGTCCTTTAGGTCATCTTTTGGTCACTTGTTTACTTTTGAGGTGTTTGGTTCATTTGTGACTCTTTTTGGAGACTGTGCATTGTTCTTTAGTGAACACAGTTTCTTATCCATACCCTAGTAGTGTGTTGTTGACCTACAAAGCTTTGTGCTTAGCATTTGTTGTTTGTTGCAACACTTGTATGCTCTTTGGGTGCCTCATTCTTTGATTTAGGGTTTTGACCCATTTTTTGGAGCCTTTGGGGTGTCTTCCAAAGTTTTGAGTCCCGACATTTCTTGACCTCGCTGTCATTTCCAGTATTAAGTGAGTTTGAAGTACTTTAGTTTGCTTCACCTTTGAATCTTTGTGTTAGTAAGGTTGTCTTTAGTTCACTTTCCTACCTACTACTTGGCTTAGTGTTCTTGTTTAGGGTTTGGTGCTTCAGAGCATCCTTCTAAGTTTGATTTCCAGTCATAAGCATATTTCATCCTTGTTTTCTCCCCACTTTGTTTCCAAGTTCAAGAGCTTTTTCCTTTGAAAAAATTCGTAGGACAAGTCTTTGTCGGATCATTGATTCGATTGTTGTGAACTTTAGAGTAATTTTTCCATACTTTCACATCTTTTGTAGGTCTTACTTGCTTCCTCTTTCAAGTTCTTTTTCGTTCATATATAACAGAAAAAGAAAAATAAGTTTGGCAGCTTAGAATAGTGAGGCTTATAATCTTTACAGAGTAGCATAGTTTACTTTGTTCAGAATTTGAAAAGAAAACAAAAATAAATCTTTATTTAGGTTTGCTTACTCTTCAGTTTGGAAAGGATATAAAACGAAAAATAAAAAAGTCTTTTTGTTGTTGAAAGTTGTTTCATTTTATGCACTTTACTTTCTGTTGCAACCACATCACACAATGCACTGCCCCATTGAGTAAAAGTAACCTTAAAAAGAATCTTAATAAAATCAATTAGAAACGATTTTCTTTCTAGGGATACACAACACCTTAAACTGCTCGAAGCTTGTTACATTACTAAAAAATCGTAGTGCGACTGTCATATAGGTAAACCCATTTGTATCAAATATTCCTGGGAAACTCTACTAAAACCAGAGCTAAGCACGCAGTCGTGGAAGATCATATTTGTTGAGGATATCCCCTTTCTTTTCCTTTTAACCATAAACTAGGGTCGATTCGCGTACGGGGGTCCATCTGGACTTCAGGCTTTGTTACCCTGCCCATGCGTTTTGATCAGGCTGACGACTGCCCCCCCAGGATATTTTGTACTTATGGTAGCCTTAGTATCAGACCTACAGGATCATACACAGGTGACAGCAGGGGATTATAGTTGTTGTACCTAGGACAGACGTGGGAGGAAATCCCTTGCAGGTCTTTGGGAGGGCGGTTGGGTGATTCCAGCGCTTGCACCCTTATTCATTGTATTGTGGACCCCGGGTAACTATTCTTCATCCTTTGTTGATTTTTTCTGGGCCCTCATCATCCCAGACTCTTCTCCGGAAGGCATCTTGTTTGACTGGTTTGAATACTTAGGATTTTTTTTAGTGGTGTGCTGTTTTCCCCCCTAGTCTTAGTGGCCACTAGGTTTTTGCTTAGTTTTATTTTTATATATAATCATGGAAAACCAACAGCTTCGTAGGTCTAGAAGGTTGCAAAACCTTCTCCCACTTAGAGTGGAACCACTACCACCACCCGGACGACAGAGGACAGACTCCAGTGTTCCTTTGGAAACTACTGGTGAAATAGAGGTTCCTGAGGAACCACAACCTGCAACACAAAGACCTGAAATAGAAGTTCCTGAGGAACCACAACCTGGGACTCCAGATCAACAAACTTTTAATACAGTCGAGATTGAGGATCTCACTTATGGTGAGTTCAATACTCCTTTTAATCCTCCTCTGACTAATCTTAACAATTTGCTTCTGTTACCCGGTGGTTTCCAGCAACCTGATTATAGTGCATATTTGTTCACACCTGGGTATATTATGACTAATACAGGAGGCGAACAGGGAGTTCCACAGACTCCCACAATAGGTATGAACACAAATACTATAAATCCTCCTCCCACTGCTACACTGAGTTCGGCACAGCCAACTTCTGTTTCGACTCCGTCCTTCAGCTTTAATGTCGGTACCTTACGCATGCCGAGTTCAACAACTGCGGCATCCACCTCTACGCCGACTTTTGGACCCAGCAGTACAGTGAATCTTGTTCCACCTCCTACAACTCAACAACCATATCCTATACCTAGTACTTGGATTTCCACACCAAATGTAGGGCCAAACGCCTCTGCAACCATGCCCATCATGAGTACCATGACCGTGTCATCCACCTTGATTACCCCTGGTTTTAATGCCTTTGTAGGTTACATTTGTAATGCATTTATGTGATTACAAATGTCTTGACGTCGAACATGGTAGAAACCACTTGATTACCGACCATTGATGTAAACTGTTAACAAGTGTGAGGGAGATCACCATTGATGTTAATGATTCCCAAGGTATCATAGTACATATCATCAAGCGTGAATAAATGAGTTGAAGTCGAACGCAAGATGAAATATTTCAATCAAGAGTCAATGATGTAAACTCATGATGAAAGCGAGGTAACCTGCCATTGAGGCATGCAGGTCAAAGGTACTTGGTTGGTTTCTAGTTTCGATCCTCGGATGATGAGTTGAAGTCGACAAGGATGAATCCGTTGAAGGAGGGCCATGATGAATCCCCCATCAATCGACACGAAACACGACAAAGATGTGTAGGGTAGATCAGATGGTATAGTAACATGCAAGACTGATTCAGAGTAAACTGATATGGTGACGGGTGTACTGACTACAAATGGTAAACATATTCTTGAACATGGGCATGGCATGAATGACTGATGATGGAAAATTTTCTTTGAATGACTCAAAGGAGTGATAATACTCAGGAAATAAGTGGAACTTGAGGACAAACGGATGATCCAAGCGTTGTATGCAAATGCAGATGAGTGCCATGTTCAGGAACGACTATATACTGCCACTAATAAGGTATGTAAAACAAATACTTTCCTTTTTCCCCATCATGAATGATGAGTGCCTCATGTGTTTTTTACGAGCTTGATGAGGGTAACCAGATGCTCGGTATAGCTCATCTCATAGATGAGTCCAATCCCAAATATTTTATGAACCTGGGATAGGAGGGGTTCGTCCCATGACATGCCCTTCAATGTGAAAATTTTAACGAGTCCATAGAAGGTAAACTTGGTTGTCATTTCATGTTTAGAGAGTCTGAAAAGAACTAAAGAAGACTCCAACGGTCCTTTTTCGTAAAGTTAGCCTCATCGCCCGAAAAAGGGTAAAACAACGCGGGAGAGGACTCTTCCAGTGATGATTGGCTGGAGTATTCCTTTTTCGTAATTAGTGCCTCCTGGTTCGAAAAAGGGGTAAACTATCACCAGGAAGACGACCATTCAAATACTTTAACAAGCATGAACACGACAAGTTCGCTTGGCAATCTTTTCATTTTTCGAGAGCTTGAAAAGAGCTTAATGGTAGATTCTGGGGGGTGTCCTTTTCCGTGGAAGTTTAATGAGCCCGGAAAAGTGACAAATCATAACTTGGTACTTGTTCTCATAGTTCCATGAGTACAAGAACAAACAAAGAGTAAACTCATCATCACGCAAGAATTGCAGACTAATCGTTGCAAAAATAACGACAAAACGTTCAAGGGAGTGTTCATACCTGTGATGACCGTTATGATATGAGAAACGGTACAAAAGACCACTTACAACTCTTGCACACTAGAGAATGTGTCAAATAGCCTCAAATATGACAAAAATGGTCAAAAACTATGATAAATGGCCCAAGAGCATCAAAATATTTGAAAAGGAATATTCCATTCTATTTATAAATAGAAAAATGGGCCAAAATAGATTTCATTGTTTCAATTGCCAATTTGGGAGGAGAAGTACCAATTTGGAGCAAAAACTTCCTTTGCCAATTCGGAGAGCTACGATCCGCCATTTCACCAACCTCCCAGATCAGGTAGGGCTAAACTTCATCCAACAACTTTCCAGTGGATTAGATTTTGTTTTTAGGTTCATTTTTTTGGTTTTTTGATGAGTTTATGGAGGGCTACTGTGCTCTCGGCTTGTCCCAGTTGGCCCTTTCGGGACCTGCGACGAGATCGGGTCATCGCAAGCCTCGAATGGGTGAGGTGCGATGACATCGCACTGTACGCAAATGCATAGTGTGACGGCGGAATTGCAAATTCCAAACATAAAAAATAATCCAAAAAATGGGCTTGTGAAGGTCAAAGCAAGACCTAACAGTGTTTAAATGTCCTTCTTGGCAGGTTGCTTGCTAGCCAACATGGTTTTAGAGTGGCGAGAACGAGAACATGAGATAGAAGATGAACAAGCTGCCAACGATCCACAATGGGTGGATGCCTTGGGGAATTGTGGTTTACTCAAATTCTTTGATATTCAGGGGATGAGATCCCATATCCCACTGCTATCACACATGCTCCAGAATTGGGATGCGGCCCAACAGTATTTCGTGATTGGTGAGCACATCCTCACAATAGATGTTGAGGACATCTATTTTCTCACAGGTCTGTCCCGGAGAGGGGAACCTGTGCATCTTACTGGAACACGGGCCAGTGACCGCACAGTTGATGACATGGTGTCACAACATTGTATCGCTTCTTCTCGACCTTCCAGTGGGAAGATTCTTATCAGGGATGTGGTGAGTCGCCCACTGCATACCATATTGCTTACTATTACTAGAGCGGTGGGTAGCGAAGCCCCACACACGACTACTTGGACCCAGATGCTTTATGCGGAGGACTGCATGTCCCCCATGGTTTTCAACTGGTGCGAGGGTCTCCTCGCAAACCTCCGAGCTTAGTTGACCAAGTGTTGGTGGGGAGAGCTCAAGAAGTTTGGTTATGGGTCGATCGTGGTATCGTTCCTCTTGGAGCGGATCCCTCTACTACACCCATAGGTGGTATTAGATGACAGGGATCATAGAGATCCCCACATGCTCAGATGGACTGAGGTCATGACTCGTCATGGTGGAGGACCTATCATCAGCTTTGGTCCCGAGTTCTTTAGCTGGTTGGAAGGCCAGTTACTCATGGTTGAGGAATTCTCGTACGGTGGTACAGATTTCAGAGAGGATCCTGATTTGGTGCTGCTTGAGGGTGCAGCATGGGGTGACATAGGTGAGAACAAAACCCTTGTACTTTTAATTTTGTATATTATATCATTTTTTTTATGAAGTGCTGACAAGTATATAACATGTGTGTGCATATGTGGGGCCCGTACGGCCAGTAGGACTTTCTCTCTTGGCGAGGAGAGACAGAGGTGGGGAAGCAGTTGTGTCCCCAGGTGCTCATGCTGCCATCGAGGAGATGGAGGAGGTATATAGGAACTTGTCCCAGCTGACAGTGGAGGTTCTTGAGCCAATGATAGATGACCTGCCGAGACCTATGCATAGGTTTGGGGTTGGAGCGTCCGTACACTTCAATGCCCTACTGCGCAAGGTGGCGGGGACCGTGGATTGCTTCCTCACCTAGCGACAGTGTGTTGTTCGTGCTAGGGGTGGTGTACGGGTCAGGTGTCAGGCTCGATGACACTATTATACTTGTACTGAGAGCTTAGAGGCCTCATATTTTGTACTACTGAAAGCTATGATGCTTCATATTTTTGTAGAGACTCACTGAAAGCCATCGTGGTTCAGATTTTGTACCGGCACTACTTTTGAGTGATATATATATATATATACAGACATTATCGACGATTTATACATTATGTGTTTTAAAATGATGAGTGATGTGATCTTGTTTACATGTTTGCTTTTATACATTGCATTATTTACATGTTGTGAATGCTTTTACATATTATGGATATTATGTGTGTGTGATGTACCAATCCAAAATGAAGTTGGCCATCAAGTCAACAACTGTGTTTAACTCTCGTGGAATGTGCAGGTATTGAACAGATTCAAATGACCTTTCTAGGAGACGTACTCATCTGAAGAGATGGAGTAAGGTGGGATCACGGATGTTGTAAACCCAGTTGAGATGGGAAACCACTAATTGAGAATCCATGTGGATGACAATGTGGTTCATACCCAAGGAAATGGCATTAGCTAGGGTTCCGATTACTTCCTGATACTCTGCGGCATTGTTGGTCGCAAACCCTAGGCAAATTCCTTCTGAGCTAATGAGCTCACCTGTTGGGGAATATAGTACCCAGGCTGTCGAAGCAAGGTTATGGGTATGCCAGCTGGCGCCGTCCGCGAATCCATAGCACATTGCCATCTGCACACACAGACATAACATGGTATAAGAAGCGGGAACAAGATCTAAAGACACTAAAAAACAAAAGCGCCGTAGCACACACAAAAACACAAAAAACACACCATGTACAGTATATACAAGAAAGTCTAAGCGCGATGAATTTAGGCATAATATCTCTTCAGGTAAAGCCCATTGCGGGGTTCACCTAAAGAGATTCCATCATAGCCTTCAAGCTCGTAAGCTCCCTTCTCCAAAACACATTTGACTATGTAAGGTCCATGCCACATGGATTCGAACTTTCCTACTCCTAGTTTATCGTGCTTCTGATCATAAGTGAGGACCAGGTCATCCTCGTTAAAGATACGAGGTTCAACTGACTTGTCATATTGGGATTTGATGCATTTCTTGTGTGCTTCATTAGCAAGAGCGACATCTCGGTGGTACTCGTCCAGTTTCACTAATTGTAAGAGACGTTCTTCCTCAGCAGTAGTGTTAGGAAGAAGTTCGACAGCGAGTTGTAGAGATGGAATTTCGCACTCTATAGGTAGGACAGCCTCCAATCCATATACCAATTGGAAGGGAGTGAAGCCTGTGGCGGTTTTGACGGAAGTTCGGTAGGCCCATAATGCTGAGAAGAGTATGTTGTGCCAATTGGACTTATGTGTCCCTACCATCCTTTGGACCATAGTTTTCAAGACCTTGTTAATGGCTTCAACCTGTCCATTGGACTGCAGGTAGTAGGGTGTTGATTTTCATGGCGAAAACCCAACCTGTCGCTCAATTCATCAACCATATGGTTTTGTAAATGGGAACCATGATTGGTAACAATTTCTTGAGGAACTCCGAACCGTGCTATTACATGATTGAACATGAAGAGTGCGGCGGTTTTGCCGTCGTTCTGGTATGTAGGCACAACTTCGACCCGCTTCGTGAAGTAATCCACAACTACAATGACGTAACTATGCCCCTTGGCCGAGGTAGGATTACAATGCATAAAGTCGATGCCCCATTTTGCGAAGGGGTCGACGGCAATAACCGGGTGTAACGGGGCGAGATGGGTGCGCTTCTTCGTGTGGAAGTGTTGGCAAGGAGGACATTTTTTTACAGCCTCAATACAATCTTTGCAGATAGTAGGCCAAAAATATCCTGCACACAAAATCTTCTGGGATGTAGCCATCCCAGAGAGGTGAATGCCACATGCCCCAGCGTGACAGTCATTGAGAACACGTTCAACCTCATCATGAGTGAGACAACGTCGAAGAATTTAATCAATGCCACGACGATACAAAGTATCATTGATGATTAAATAATACTTTGCATGGTGATGTATCTTACGAGGATCGTCGCGAGAGAATTGAGGGTTGAAGCGTTGGGTTTGAAGATACAATGAGATATCTCCATACCATGGGTCAGTCGTACTGATGAGAAACAATGATTCCTTTAGAAAAGAGTCATTGTGCTCAACTTCTGCATCAGGACAGGGAAGGTCACAGATCAGCTCGGCAAACACCAAAGACTTCTTAGACTTAGCTTTCTCGAAAAGAAGATCAAATTCTTGCAGTATCACGATCCAGCGTGAATAGTTGCCCCCAAGCACCTGATGTGTCAATACGTGGTACATGGGGTTCGAGTCAACGATGATAGTGGTAGTGTGGAGCAAGATATAGTGCCGGAACTTCTGGACGGCGATGATCGCCGCAAATGCGAGTTTTTTGACATGTGAATATCTAGTTTCAGCGTCAGCCAGACCCTTACTTGCATAGTATATTACATGTTCCTGGGCATTTTGATCCTCCTGTACCAAAACCATGGCGATAGTGGTAGCAGAAGTGGCGAGATATAAGATGTAATCTCGATAATAATTGGGCGGTTGGAGCACGGGGGCATGCGTGATGTCATGTTTGATGTTGTCGAAGGATTTTTGAGCTTGGTCGTCCCAAATGAAGGGGACGTCCTTCTTGAGCAGCCTCATGTACCCCTGAGTCTTCTCCATGAAATTGTAAACAAAACATCTTAAATAAGTCGCCTTCCCTTGGAGACTTTGAAGTTCCGTCACATCAGTTGGGGGTGGTAGGTTGATGATGGCCTCCACCTTTAAGGGATCAATGCGGATCCCATCCTTTGAAACGCTAAATCATAAGAGGCGTCTAGACTCAATGCAAAAGATACACTTATGAGGATTCAGATGGATATTGTACCATCTGCATCTGAGGAAAATGGCCATCATATTATTAATGTGGAACTCGCGCTGCTTTGAATGAGCAGGGAGATCATCCAGGTAAGGTTCCACAAAGTCCTTAATGTCATGTAAGGCATACGACATGGCCTGTTGAAACGTGGCGCCAACATTTTTAAGGCCAAACGGGAGTTTGCGGTATTCAAACATTCCCCATGGGAAGATGAAAGTCGTCTTATGTTGGTTGGCTGGGTTGATATCAATTTGGTTGTAACCAGAAAATCCATCCATAAATGAGAAGATGGCACTCCAGTACAATTGTCGATAATCTGGTTGATGAAGGGGGTCGGGTAGTTGTCTTTTGGACAAGCCCTGTTAAGGTCCCGAAAATTGACACAGACGTGAATGGTACCTTGCTTTTTGTTCACAGGGACGACGTTTGAGACCCAATCCGTCAATGGGAAAAGATAAATAAAAGCAGCCTTTAAGTGCTTTTCAATTTCTGTCTTAATTTTCACAGTCTTCCGGGGTGTACCGGTCGCAACTTTTGGCATACAGGTTTGATGTCGGGATAGGTTTTTATTTTGTGAGAAACAATTGCGGGGTCTATCCCAGGCATATCCTCATAGGACCAAGCAAATACGTCTCGAAATTGTTCGAATAAGGCCGTTCCAGCAGCTATTTCTTCAGGGGAACACTTCTGGCCTATGCGAATGTGTTCCACTATACCAGGTTTCACTGAGATGTCTACCGGGACGGTTGGCTCAATATTGGCCAAGTTGCCCTCCGTGTCCGTAAGACATGTTAGGATGGGGGAATGAGGGAACAGGTAGATATCTGGTTAAAAGAGGGTATGGATGTTGTCCTCTATGTACTCCAAAGGAGGAAGAAAAGATGACCTATGGTGGAGATCATCCCATGGACCGTCGTCAACATTCATAACTTCCATGATGGACTCGTCTGAATGAAAAGTACGAAGTAAGAGATGAGGTCGAGATGACGTCCGTCGTAGAGAACATGATGGAGAGGCCACGGTTAAATGGTCCTCTGGAGCTAATTGGATAGCCTCGTAAATACGTTCAATGGGTGAAAGAGGCATTATATCTCTAAGCAGGTGTGTTGTGGCTTCATCAGGTACAAGCCAAGCATCAGTAGAGTGAGATAAAATCTCTGTGGAGATCATGTTCACCATAGCAACATGATTAGGTGGGTCTGCGGCTGGAAAAACGTCAATGAGAGATGAATCTTTCAAAAGGCCAACCTCTACACTCTCATACTGTTTTGACATCTGTCCAATGGAAGGAACATGGTCACCAGAATGAGTAGTAGCGTCTGGTGTACAAAAATCTAATTGGTCGATAGTAACAATTCGTCCTTGGTGGGGGAATTGTACTATGCGGAAGACTGAAGAGGATACCACCTGCATGGTGTAAAACCAATTGAGACCAAGCAAGAGATTATAATCTAACGGGGCCGAGACCACTTCCACGTTAATGGTTATGGTCTTTTCACCTAACTCAATTGCAAGAGCTTGTAAGATCCCATGAGGTTGAAAGCCATGCCCGTTGAATGCTTTCAATGTGGTAGGAGAACGATTCAATTCGGGGGAGCCAATGGCTCTCCAATAAGCGATCGACATGATAGAAGTGGAGGCGCCTTCGTCTAAAAGGGTACGATGGACAATCTTCCTACCAATGTTCGCAGAAACTTGGAATGCGAGTTGGTGTGAGAGCCTCAACTTAAAGTTGTCAAGTCAGAACATGATGGTATTTGAGGAATCTAGGTCGACTGCACCGATGGCTGCAAGGAGGGTTTTGTGTTGATTAGGACAATTTTACAAAACTTCCAGGGTAGACATGGCGCAAGGAGCTTGTGCCAAGTCCTCGACGATATTGTAATTTTGTGCCGCCCGAGCGTTGGGATTCAAAACAACTTTTCGAATCGTACTCTTGGGCGGTCGCAATATCGAGTCTAAGGAGGGATTCTCAATGGCGAGAGAAGTTGATGGTACAGTGACATCAGTTAAGGAGTTGGAAGCTTTTTCAGCATTGCTTCCAGTGGATTCCTTCGAAGGGACCGGTTCGTAAAATCGCGAGCAAGTATTCAAATTGATCATCTCGTTACGCAACATGATAACATGCGCGGTATTGGATGATTCCCCTTGGGCTGGGGGGGTTTGAGCAATCATCTGCTGGTTTTGAGTAGGAAATGGATCATTGAGGACTGCGGGAGTTGGTTTGCCCCTAAGAAACTTTTTCACTTCATCTCTATGGGGACATTCTTTGGAGAAATGGTCATCTCCACACAGTAAACAAGGATATTTTAGTTTCCATTTCTGCTTGGTATCGTCAAGAGTGCTCTTTTTGTTAGGATATTTAGACACTTAGGAGTTAGTTAAGATCAACTTGTATAATATATCCGTTAGGGATAGTGTGTTTCTTTAGTATGCATTAGTATGCATTTGTAAATACTTAATCCGACGGTCACGATATGTTTCCGACATAGAGTGATCCGACGGTTCAACTTCTCTTAGATCAACCTAACCTTGATCCGTGGCTTAACATCCGATTGGTCCATGATCTCTATTTAAAGAGCATGGAGGTTCATTGTTTAGTTGATCGATTATGAGAAGCTCATTTGTAACTTTCTTTCTTTGCATAATAAATTGTCCCGTAGAAGCTATTTGGCCGGGGTCGTGGAGTGTTTCCCTCAAGAGGGTTTAAACCATGTCAAAACATCGGTGTGTTGATCTGTGATCTGTTTGTGTGAAGTGGTTGCTCTTGGTGTTCGGTCCTTTGGTAGTACCTTGTGTACCCGAACATGGTATCAGAGCTTTTATGAAGTGCTGCTTCCGGTTATGATCTAGATCTTGAACTGCTGTTGCTGAAACTCGAAAGGGTTTCTAGTTATGGTATTTCTGTGCATTTCTGGGATGTGGGAGGTGTTCCATTGCGTCTGGAGCGTCATTTCCATTGGGAAATAGTTTTCGTTTCATCGAAAACGGTTCCCGGTTGCTCCAGAAATGCGTATTTCATCAGATCTGAAGGTATAATGTTACAGTGACGTATTTTTTTTATTTCGTTTTTTGAAAAGAAAAAATTTCATATTTCTTTTTTTATTGTTAGATTTTTTTTGGTTCGGATTGTTGCTTTCCCTTCTGCGTATTCTCTTTGCCGTGCACGTTGAGCGATATCGGCAAATCAGAAACAGAAAGGGAAAGGGTTTTTCTCGGCTGCGTATGCTCTTTGCCGTGCACCTTGCGTGATCTCGGCAAATCAGAAACAGAGAGAAAACGTAGACTTTCCGGGCAAGCTAACAAGATCTAACTCCACAAGTGTGGAAAAGTTTTTTTGTTTTCGATTTGTGGTTTGTTTTGTAGGAAAAAGGGCAAGCACGCAAACCGAGCAAGAAGAGTTAAAAAAAAAAAAAACCTTCTTCCTCATTCCCATATTTTACATACCTTTTAATCTAGCTCACTTGGTTCAAAGTTGCTTTATTCCTTAATAGGTCTTGAGTTCAAGTCTTAGGAAGTTACTTTTAAAATAAAAAGTGCATGCAATTTCTAATTTCAAGTTACTTTATTGTAAAAGTGCATCTCACTTAAATAATAAAAAATAAAAATACAAGTGAGTCACTTAAGTTTTTTTATTGTTGCACTATTTAAAAGTAATATCATTGTAAAAGTGAAATCACTTATTTTACAAAAGTGGTTCACTTAAAGCAACTTTCTTGTAAAGTGATTGTCAAAAGGTCCATCTTGGGAAGAGGGGGTTTTTTTTTTGGCTGGACATTCTCTAGCTGCCACGTCACTATTGGGGACATCTTCAACAGTTTCTTTGTTCAAGCATAACTTCATCATACAGAGTCCGTTTTCAGTGCCGTTTTTTTTTAAACCGCCTTTTTTTTCGAGCTCTTCATATATAGACTATTGGTTTCTACATTTACAGCCATTAATTTACAAATATGGCCGCCCTTTGTGATATTCTACTTAACAGTTCCAACTATTTCTCATGGAGATCTCGTATGGAGGATGTTCTACGAAGTAGGGGACTTTTCAGAATTACAACAGGGAAAGAAAAAGAATCCACTGATGATGATAAAAAAAATAAAATGGGCAAATAGATGTGATGAAGCTCGTGGATTGATTGGGATGTCAATCTCTAGTGATTTGCGATTCCACATATCTGGAATTGATGAACCTAATGCTGCTTGGGACAAGTTGGAATCTGTGTTTAGTAAACACAATGAAATTCGAGGTCACCAACTCGAAAATGAGTTGATTTCTTTAAATCCAAGTGACTTTTCATGCATTCAAGATTATTTATCTAAGTACAAAACTCTTAAACTCTTATGTGCAGAATGTAAGATTGAGAGGGAAGACAAACAATGCATTTATCATATTCTTTCCAAACTTGGACCTGCATATTCTGTTTTTGTATCTACATTTTACTCCATGAAAGCATCCTTGAATGTAGCTAGCTATCAAGAGCCTAGTCTTGAATCCTTTTGTGATTCCTTGATTAGAGAACAAGATAAACTCATTCATCTTGGAATAATCAACAATGCAGATACATCTGGGAAAGCCTTATTGTCCCAACATAAAGAAAAGTCCAAGCCTCCGAAGAAACAAAATTTTTGCAATAATAAGTCAAACAAGGGTCCAAAACCCTCTCAGTCAGCTCTTTCTTTAAAAAATGAAAAAGGATCCAAGCCAAAAGGCGAGAAGACTGAGCGTCATTGCAACTATTGCGGGAAAGATAATCATGATGAATATAAGTGTTTCAAGAAGATGGCAGCCTTGGAAGCAGCAATGAAGAAGCACCACATCAGCCTAGATTCGCCTTCAGAATCTGCCTCTCATGGACATGCACTTTGTGCTTCTGGTTATTCTTATAATGCATCTTCTTCTTCTACTTCAAATGAATGGCTCATTGATTCTAGAGCATCTTATCATATGGCTAAGGATCAAACCATCTTTTCTACTATGCATGAATGTAACACCAAACAAATATTTGTTGGTGATGATAGATCTCTAAGTGTTGTAGGAGCTGGAATAGTTCCAGTAGATAATGGTCATTTTAGTGATGTACTATGTGTTCCAAGAATTTCCTGCAATTTGTTATCAGTCTATCAGATCACTCATTCTGGTGAAGGTAAAACTGTGACCTTTACACCTCACCAAGTTGTAATCAAGGATTTTAAAGATCCTCAACAGGTGTTAGCTACCGGAATTGTTGATGATATTACCAGGTTGTACAAGTTTAACAACTTTGGGTCATCACCTTTCCCTTCAGTTTTTGTTGCTCATAGTGATAACTTGAGCAAACTTTGGCATGAGTGATTTGGTCACTTAAATTATCGCTTATTGCAACAACTATGTAAAGAAAATATGGTGACAGGTCTTCCGATGGTATCTTGCAGAGATGGTGTGTGTTCCGGTTGTGTACTCGAAAAACATCATCGAGACAGTTTTGACAAACGTGCCTCTTGGCACGCCTCAGTTCCCTTGGAGCTTGTGCATAGTGACTTGTGTGGTCCTCTTCCATCTGCTTCCTTTTCTGGTTTCAAATATTTCTTAACTTTCATTGATGATTACACCAGACGCACTTGGGTTTATTTCCTAAAACTTTAGAGCGAAGTATTTAACATGTTCTTGGCCTACAAGGCCCTTGTTGAAAAACAATCTGGTCATCAAATTATTAAGTTAAGATCTGACAGTGGAGGAGAATATGTTAACAAACAGTTCACTACTTTCTGCACTGAACAAGGCATCCAACAACAGCACACTGTTCCATATACACCACAACAAAATGGTGTAGCTGAGCGGAAGAAACGCACTTTCAAAGAAATGGCTAATTTTATGATCCAATCTAAGGGCCTAAGTCTTCAATTTTGGGTTGAAGCCATAAATTGTGCAAATTACATAGTTAATCGCACCCCCACAAAAGCATTACAAGGCATAACACTAGAAGAAGCATGGAGTAAAATTAAACCTGATGTAAGTCACTTTCGTGTGTTTGGTAGTGAAGCATGGGCTCACATTCCGGATGAAAAATGGAAAGCATTCCAGGCTAAAAGTGAAAAGTGCATATTTGTTGGATATTCTGAAGATGTAAAAGGTTATAGATTTCTTCAACCACATTCTCATGCTATAATCATTAGAAGAGATGTTAAATTTGATGAAAATCTCTTGGCCTGCGAGCCTAACTCGACGATTGTGCCATCTTTGGCCTACGAGCCTGATTCGACGTTTGTGCCTTCTTCTTCTTCCAACTTCCTTGACAGGTTTCCAACTCCAGTTTCTGATGATGACAGTGAGGATGAAAATCCACCTCCGCCTGCTCATGTTCCTCTAGTTGCACCAGCACAAGTGCTTCCTCGATGGGTCCGTTCAACATGTAAAGCAGCTGGTGATCTTGCCGGTGATCCTAGAGATCAACATCGAACACGTTCTCAGTTTCAGCGAGCCTCTTCTCTTTTGGCTCAAGTTTCCGAGAATCATGATCTAGAAACTTTTGCAGAAGCTTTAGGGAATCCAGATTGGGATGCAGCCATGGATGAAGAATATCGTTCCTTAATAAAACTTGTCAGATGTAAATGGGTCTACAGAACTAAGTATGCATCAGATGGAAGTGTTGAAAGACTTAAGGCAAGGTTAGTTGCCAAAGGTTTTTCTCAAGTTGAAGGGATTGACTACAATGAAACCTTTGCTCCCGTTGCAAAAATGAACTCCATCCGCCTTATTCTTTCCCTTGCAGCTTTACACAACTGGGAAGTCCATCAAATGGATGTCAAGTCTGCCTTCTTACATGGTGATTTACAGGAGGAAGTTTACATGGAACAACCTCCTGGCTATGTTCAAAATAACTCTAGCCTTGTCTGCCGCCTTAAGAAATCCTTATATGGCCTTAAGCAAGCTCCTAGAGCTTGGTATGCCAAAATGGATAACTTTCTCCTTGACACTGGTTTTTCTAGATGCCATTCTGACCCCAATGTCTATACCAAGAAAGTAGGAAACCATCTCATCATACTTGTTCTATATGTTGATGAACTTATTCTTACTGGTAGTGACCCTAAGCTTATAACCCATGTGAAATCCAGTCTTAAACAAAATTTTGAAATGTCAGACTTAGGACATTTGCATTATTTTCTTGGTCTCCAAGTCCTGCAAACCAAAGAAGGAATCTTTCTTTCTCAGTCTAAGTATGCTTGTGACCTTCTTTGTCGCTTTCACATGGAAGATTGTACACCAACCCCTTCTCCCTTCTAGTCTGGAGTCAAACTTTCTGCCACTTGTACTTCACCTGAAGTCGATGACACCTTGTATCGTCAGATTGTTGGTAGTCTCTTATACTTGACTCATTCCCATCCTGACCTTTCCTTTGCCGTTGGTCGAGTTGCCCGTTATATGCAGACACCTCATGAAAGTCACTGGAAAGCAGCTAAAAGAATACTTCGATATATTCGAGGTACAGTTCAGTTTGGGATTCATTACAGTACAGGGGGGAAACCTTTGTTGGTTGGTTTCACTGATTCAGATTGGGCTGGCGATCCTGATGATCGAAAGTCTACTGCAGGTTATGTTTTCAGTCTGGGATCTGGACCTATTACTTGGGCTTGTAAGAAACAACAAGCTCTTGCTCTTTCTTCATTAGAGGCAGAATATCGAGCAGCAGTTAATGCCAGTCAGGAAGCTTTATGGCTTCGACAGATCCTTTCAGAGTTTGGATTCGAGCAGCAGCAGCCTACTCCACTTTGGTGCGACAATCAAAGTGCCATCAAGCTTGCCAAAGATCCAGTTCTACATCAACGCAGCAAACACATTGAGATACATATACACTTCATCAGAAATCTTGTTCATGATCGGGTTCTTGAAGTGCTCTTTTGCCCTACAGATGATCAAGTTGCAGACATCTTCACCAAGTCTCTTACAGAAACAAAGTTTTCTAAACTTTGATCTATGTTAGGAGTTCAGGAACTTGTCATTAAGGGGGGATAGGCTCTAATGCCTCCTTCCTTCTCCTAATAGTGTCACTTTTGTAAATCCTTCAATCCTATCCCAAGTTGTTCTTAAGGGGGGATGTTAGGATATTTAGACACTTAGGAGTTAGTTAAGATCAACTTGTGTAATATATCCATTAGGGATAGTGTGTTTCTTTAGTATGCATTAGTATGCATTTGTAAATACTTAATCCGACGGCCACAATATGTTTTCGACATAGAGTGATCCGACAGCTCAAATTCTCTTAGATCAACCTAACCTTGATTCGTGGCTTAACACCCGATTGGTCCATGATCTCTATTTAAAGAGCATGGAGGGTCATTGTTTAGTTGATCGATTATGAGAAGCTCATTTGTAACTTTCTTTCTTTGTATAATAAATTGTCCCATAGAAGCTATTTGGCCGGGGCCGTGGAGTGTTTCCATCAAGAGGGTTTAAACCACGTCAAAACATAGGTGTGTTGATTTGTGATCTGTTTGTGTGAAGTGGTTTCTCTTGGTGTTCGGTCCTTTGGTAGTACCCTGTGTACCCGAACACTTTTGTTCCTGCTGGGCGGAAGAATTTTTGGGTTTCCCCTCGTTCTTCTTTTTACCGCCAGAATTTTGAGATGAAGCTGATTGGACAGAAGTCACCTCTTCAGTTACAGCAGGAGCAGTTGACTTGGTGGTGCTGTGGCCAGCCGGAGTCGGATTGGATGATCTAACAGTGCTAGCAACAGGCTGGGTGTTAAGGCAACCAATGATTCCATCAGTTTGGAGTCCCTTATATGGTTTCGCAGGGTCATTAACATCACGGGGTGCATCAGGAAGAATATCAAACAAAGTGCCGGATTGAGTGTAGACTAGGTCTAGCACATGGGCACTCACGATGGCTTGTTCTTCGGTGACACCACCTCACATAGCAACGTCTCTTGCTATGGAAGGGATGAGGGATTTTGTGAACCAGTCTGCTAGGAGCTGATCTGGAATGGGAGCTTTAATGAGACGTCATCTCCTTCACCACTCGTGGATATGATACGAAATGTGAGTGGCAGTATTCTGACGGAGCAAGGTTAAAAGCTCGGTACCAGTCTCATACCGTATGGGCAGCTGGAAATGTGTCAAAAATTTCATGGCAAGAGAACCAAAATTAGGAAAAGAGTGTGGTGGCAACTCAATGTACCACTTGGCAGCCGAACCGGTGAGAGTCCTTTGAAACAATCTAAGATGAATTGAATCATCCATTAAGGAATTAGATGAACACCATAAGTGGTATGTCATCACGTGGTTTTTAGGGTCTTCACCCGGCTTGCTGTCAAACTTGGGGATATCAGACGGAAGTTTCACTGGAATCGGTGGCCAGTTAGACCCGTGGTAAATAGGATCGTTGGTTAAACATGATAGGTCAGGTAGGTCCAAAGTAGCTAAGAAGGGAAGCTGTGGGTAAGGTTGCGTGTATTGGTAATATAGATAAGGCGTGTAAGGACCAAACTGACCGTAAGGTGTACCAAGAGGGAACTAACCGTAGGGGGGTGTGCTACCCAGACCGTAAGGAGGCCCACCACCATAAGGTGGTCCATTCCAATAAGGTGGGGGTCTGCCTCCACATCCGGGAGGGGGTGGAGATCCATCGCCACCACCGGGAGGAGGTGGGGATCCATAACCGTAATGAGGTGGCCCACCACCGCCTCCGCTTGGAGGGGGTGGTGGACCACTTCCGTCGCTAGGAGGATGGGGGCCCCCACCACCTCCGCCGCTGGAAGGATGAGGGTCTCCACCACCACCGCCACCACCATAGTAATTACGTCCTCCACCGCCTCCGCCTGGAGGGAGGTTCCTCCTCCACCATGATAGGGTGGTCCCCCGCTGCCTCCGCCGGGAGGGGGTGGTGGACCATTCCCGCCTCCGCCAGAAGGGTGAGGGATGTTGTAGGTAAAATGAGGTGGGTCTCCACCAAGGTTAGGTGGGGGCCTTCCGCCTCCAGCAAGAGGTGGGGGAGGGCTGATCGAGGGTGGTGGTAATTGAGGGATAGTCGGTTGGGGTCCGTGTTGCAACATAGGTTGTTGCCCCCAGAGAGTATATGGATTCCCAGGATAAGGTATCCCGTATGGTGCGTTTACGGGATTAGGTTGGCCTGTCACAGGGTTAACAGAACCTAGATACGCTTGACTCCATGAGGGTTGAGTTACATTTGCAGGCCCCCCAACATGAGATAATCCCGTGGTGGACGGTCTAGCGGGTTGGGAAGGTCCAACGAAAGGTCCGTTGGGGATTCCACCACCTACGTTCTGGTTAGGAAACGGGGGTTTCCCCCCAGCCACAATAGGTTGACCACTATTCAAAGGTTGAACCAACATAGGTTGTTGACTAGCTACTATAGTAATAACATTACCAATAAGATAATCCGTGGGAATGGAATACCCTCCCCTCGAATTTTGACGTGGGGGAGGAACTGGTAAAGTAACCGAGGTACTGACAGGTGTGTTGGATTGTTGTCCTTCCACCGGTTGGTTCACTTGAGGTGCAGGACTGGAATCTTGCGAGGGTTGACCAGTCTTATTAGCGGTCTCGTGGTGGAGTGCTTCAGGTGATCCGAAAGATATCGGATGAACTGGGATGGGTCGGTTGTCAAATATTATTTGGAAATGGCGATTCTGAAACTCTTCAGAGTGTTGCTCGAGACTTTGTCTTCGAAGCTCATCACCTCTAATATGTAACTGTTCCAAACGTTCATGGATGGGGCCGAAAATCTCGGCGGGGTCAGGCCTATAGTAAGGCCTAGAGAAATCTGGAGTAGTCTAGTTAGGTGGGGATGAGATGGAAAAATGAGCCACTAGGTGGTCTGTAGAAGATGTCCAATAAGTTGCTAAAGGACCAACAACTGCGGTAGGGTCACCCTGGGGTCGTTTTATCCATTCCAACGCTCCAGGTTCTCTCGGGATAACGGGAGAAAGGTCTTGTGAAGCGAGGGTTTGTACTCCTTCATCCTGTAGGGGGTGAGAGGCAGGTGAATCTGGAGGAGTTTGTGGAAACAAAAGTCCTCCAACATTCAAAGTGGGTTTTTCCACTTCAGTAACTACGACCGCGTTACGCTGATCCATTCTTACCCTCGAAATAACCTCCGAATTAAGGGGATATTTGGGTGATAAGTTTAAGATCCTACAGGACCTTCTCTAGGGAAAATCCACCAGAGTGTCAGGATGATCAGCCAGGATGGCTGAAATAGCATTTCTCCTAAGGGTATGCTAAATGAAAAGCAATCCAGAAAAACCTACTCAAACTAAGGCAACAAGCAAACTTATGTGACAGAGTGGATTCAAAAGTCTAGAACCTCACGGGATTATCAAGGCATCGCAAACCGCGATATACTGCAGGGTCCAACAATATGACGTAACAAGGAGGATTCGGACCGTATCCTTGCCTGCATACCCGATTACCTAGACATTATGTGCATGCTAATCTCCCCGAGTGCTGTTCTCGGTGTATTGCTTTTCCAAGACGGCCAAATGGTTAACTCAGTTGGTTTCAGGAATCCTAGTGGTGTCTCCCAATATACGCAAGGTACGTGGGAGCTCAAATCCGTAGTGGTACTGTCTAATGCACAACCATTCGGCAAGAGACCTTCCAATATACTACCAAGTACGTGATACACCCTTCGATATATGCCAACTACAGATTATGGTACTTGGTGGGTACGTGAAGGAGCTCTATATACCGATAATTATGTGGAAGACTACAATACCCCCGGGATACAGTGCTGTCAAATAACGACAGCTGCCACGCTTAACGATGCCGGAACATGTCTCTAACTTACACACAAGTTGCTAAATTTTTTACCTAGTTCTACTGTTAATTTTATCTTGGACGGTTAGGTGAATGCCTGAGGTGAGTACATAATCAGAAGCATAATGCAAGCCCTGGCTACATGCATGAAATATTCTTTTCTTTCAATGAATTCTAGCTATGGAAAGGAGAAATCATTTTCCGATAGTATTGCCAAAACAAACTCAATGCAACACAATCCCAATTCAAACAAATCTGACTATGAAAGTATTCTTTTCCTTTTCGACGAAACACAAAAAATCCCAACACTACTATCCAAATCAAAGCATTTTTCTTGTTCTTTTTCTTTTTCAAATCAAAACGACACTAGGTGATGAAAAGGGAGGATTCTGAAAATGGAATATGCAAGTTTTTCAATTTCACTTTCAATGGTATAAAAGCAATAAAAAATTAAAAATGCATCTATCATTCCTTAGCATGGAAACAATTTTGCAAAAATCGAAGTGTTCTTTGAGCCTTTCAGGAAAATGAGCGATTCATAATTCGAGAAAAACAAAATAGATCATACATTCATTCAACTTTTCCAAAACACAAACGAGAATTTTCCAATGCACAGCAATTTTCTTCAATAATGTTCGAGAAATGATGGGAGAGAAGTACTTTTTTAATTTTTCAATGGATGCATCAAAGAGTAAACTTGATAACAACTAAGCTTTCAAATTTAAAGGGCTGAAAAGGAAACACTATTTCCAGCATTAGTTCATTCGGAAAACTCAAGAAAAGACAAGCACTCAACCAAGCCGAAAGACACACTTAACTCAAAATTAAGCAGCAGCAAGCAAAGCTCAAAACAAATGTAAATGAGGCCTGGAAGCTGATCTAATGTACCGATCAGATCAGGGATGGAAAGAAGGGAATGCAAGGGTGAATGGATGAAGGTGGAGGAGACAAGAGTATCCACCACTACTGGTATTCAAGCTTGTCCAAGATGGAACCCAAAATCAATCCAAACAGAACCAAACACTCAAAACACAAATCATAAATGGGATCCCTAGCTGGATCTTGCAGCACAGAGAGAGTTCATACAGCAAACCAAAGTCCAAACTGTCAAATAGAGAAGAGATGCTTGCATGCCAAAATTTGACAAATCGACACACTTTGTCCTTGTACACAGTGCGACGTCGCAGTTTGCTTACACAGGAAGTGCGACGATGTCGCAATCTGCCAATGCAAGGGATGCGCCGAGTAGTTAGCAGGTAAAGAACAGAGACCCAAAATGACATAGTGTCACTCTGTTTCCACTACCCAGGTGCGACAAGCGAAGTCTAGATTCAAAAATGAATCAGATCTCTCAGCAATGAACCATGAAATGGTTTGGGAATGAGTTGTATAAACTCATAGGAAGTAGATCAGAGTCTTCAATACGAAGATCTGTTAGTGAAATCAACTCCAAGAAGTAAATGGAAAAAATAAAAGGCTCGTGTCAAGCAATCAAATGAAAATGACTCTCAAATAAACAACCACTGACCATTTTCTATTGTCCCCAGTATGGTCGCCAGATTTGTTATCGGACAATCCACTCGAGCGGACGCGAGCCGGATCTCCCTAGCTCAAAGTGAGTCTAGAACAAATAGAACAGACTACTAATGCATTTCCTAGATCTACTTAAGGATCAAGTACTAGATGTCTTACCTTTTCACTACGCAATCCTTTCTCCTAAATGTTGATCCACATCCCATGGTCGTCAGATCCAGGCTGCAAGACCTGTCAAGACAAGAAACAAGAGAAACCATTAAAAGACATCTATACAATAAGAGATCTAAGTGAACAGTTAAGCAGGTAAACTACTCAATATCGTTACACACATGAACAACATTGGTGGAAAGCATTTGTATTACTGCAAATAGAGGAGTACATGATAGAGATATAGAACCACAACCAAGGCTTAACGCTATAGCCCTTCTCCGACAAAGAAAATTTCCATATCCTTCCAAGGAAGTATGAGTTCTCCAATAGGTGAGTGGAGATGTTCTAAGAGTGATTTCACCAGCATGTAGATACCATAGTCTTCCTCCCTTTGGGATGGGAGTGAGATTCACTTATATAGGACTAAATGGATAGGGTATGGATAGGATAGGTTGAGAGATGGTAGGAGAGGCTTAAGGGATCTCTCCAAAGGTCTAGGAACTGAGTTCTAGCTCTTCCAAGAGGTCAGGGATAGGGTTCCAAGTCAGCAAGATTCGAGATGGACCTCGAAGAATCTATTTTTGCCACTTAACTGACTTCGTTGCACCCTGTAATAGAGCAAGGTGCGACGTCGCATGTTGCTAGTGTGCAACCTGCGACGACACTTCAAAACTGAGCACAATTGGGTACAAATCCTCCCAGGATGATTACTTAGTCCAGGTATCTTCAGGGGTGTATACACTAAGTCTTATGATGAGTAGATTTTGGGTGTAACAGACACAGGGTCCTTTTGAGGGCTCGATCCCCTTAGAGATGGTTTGGGATCAACAAGTGTAATGTGTCCCTTAGGGGCCTTATCTTCAAGATGTGTAGAGGTAGGCTCCAAGACAGGGTCTTTTAGTAAACTGGCTAATAAATTGGCCAACGCGAGGAGAGGGGACTCAAAGACAGAGTCATTTGCTTGGTCGTCAGGGTTGTCTGGGTGCATTGGCTTACTAACTGCCTGATTGATGGATTGAACAACGGTCTGGTCGACGTACTAGACGACGGTTGGGTCGATCGTTTGGTCGCGATTAGCCCTTCTTGAATTTATGGGTATGAGTGAGAAGAACGTGATTTCCGTGGTGATGTCCTCGTGGACATGCTCAGGAGATGATGAATTATCAAGGTGTATTGCTCCTGAGGGATCCTCACTGAATCTTACAGACTTGGCAACATTTTCTTTTTGGGCAGGGTTTTGGGTTGGCTCATTATCATGGGATCGAAAACGATGGTGTTTACAAGAGACAGGGGATTTGACCTTGGGATTCTTGACTAGATGAGGGTTCAGGGCTTCAAAGACGAAGCATTCCCAAGTTTTCCCCTTTTCTTCTAACTAATGAGTGATCAGGATCTTTATAAGACAATGATGGTACAAACTGCCAGTAGGGTTAACAGTATTCTTCCTAACCTGACTGGACATTTTTTTTAGGATTTTCAGGAAATAGAAGGGGAAGTTTAGGGCCTGATTATCAACGAAATGTGCCAATAATCAGAAATGACAGGATTTGAAAATAGAAAACTTACCTTCATAAGTGATCAGATGGATGATGATAGTCAGTGGCTCAAGGTATTCAGGTTTGACCCATTCCCTGTGGACTCCTTTCGCACCTTCAACATGCTGATATTCGGCCTTGAGGGTGAATTTATGGGTCGTTCATGGGAGAAACAGATGTTTGTGCCAACGGGCAAATTCCCTGGGCAATTTCGTGGCTGAGGCTATGGCATCTTCCATCACTGGAAAAGTGGGATGGCCGACCCGGGCTATCTTAGCATCGAATCCTTTTGCAAAGAGCAGGGATATTTCATGGTCATGATCGTCAAGAAGGTGAAGGAATGGACCCCATCCATCTCATAGGAATATTTCACGGCATTCCTTGAATTCGGGGATGCGAAGGAGGTCCTGGTAACTTCGAGGCTCGTGAGGAATTGGCATTTCGAACAGAGGTTGAAGGGATGCAGATGGATAGAGTGAATGCATGAAGATTGCAGGGGATGGAGCTTGGTAGGTTTAGGGCGGATGGAAAAATGAGCAAGATGAAGAAGAATTTACGCAGGGGGTAGGTTTAAAGCGAGGGTCGTTTGAGCGGCTGAATGATCGTGGAGGGAGATTTCACACGTATGAGTGATACGCTATTATTCAACTACCTTGAATCGTGTGCCACCTTAGAAATACGTAATTATGAATTCGTATGGTTTGTGATGTATTCAACCGTGTCCAAAGTAAAACTTTGGACAGGTTGAACGTAATCTTTATTATGAATTTAGAGACATAATTACAAATAAAAAGTCATGATGTCTTAGTGAATGAATGATAGATGGCACGATAACTCTTAAATGGAGGATAAGGATCATATGATAGCGCCCAAAATGTATGATTGAACAATTTATTTGATGAGATGAAATGAGTATGCAAAGATGGCGTTTAATTCGATCCTTGTTATGATTAGTTACTTAGATATATCAACAAAAATTGAAAATTTTAAATGTCTTGGCATACTTATTAATATTATTACGAGCTATGGTTTCATTCAACACTTCCTTCAGATCGCTATTCATTTGCCTCATTTGTTAGCTCACTCGGATCGTCATTCGAGCCTTCATTCAACCCTTCCTACAGACCTTTGTACAAAAACGTGTTTTGATGGATTTGACTGCTGCTGATTATGCAGAGAATTTTTCTGGAACTTGTCAGCACACAAGAGATGCTGCAAACCTGTTTTTCTGGAACTTTAAGTCACGTTCTTTTTTATTTGTCATTGATCAGAACAATCTTCCTTCTGCTTTTTGCTTTATCCTGAAAACACCTATCATTTTATTAGAGATAAATAATATTTTTGTCAATATTTAGAAAGTAAAGAAACAGTTCTAATCCTCCCCAAACCAAAAATATGGCGTGTCCTCAAGCCATAAAAAATAAAAATTGATTAATATTCAAATATTTTCAAGTAATGGTTTAGGCAGTAGCTTCTATAATGCTATGATAATTTTCGTAAGAAAATAAAATGTTAACTAATAAATGTAGACGATTCAGATATGTACATTCATCAAAAGAATACAACAGTGCTTAAGAAGACCATATGAAGAATGATAGTATAATTGATGTGAAAAATGCCATAGGAAAACTAGTCATCCATGACTCATTGTAAAGATCTCTTGTCATTCAAAGAATATAGATAAGGTTCACCGTAGAGCTTGTGAGACTTCTATAGTTATGGGTCCCATTTCCAGGATAGTCATATCCTAGGTATTGTGTGAATTAGATGACAATGTCCAAGTCCAACTTACAGCTATTCTCTAATGACAGTATAAATAATTGGCCTAAACATGTGTTTGTATACTCAGGGTTTTTATGAGCCATGTGCATAGCAATGCATTAACCAAACCTCTTTTACTCGATATTTCCCCGCTGCCAACAAGCCTGTTCAGTACCCCGACGGGTTTATCTTGGTACCATGAAAGCATAGCCTCACTGCCAGCGAGCCTGTTCAGTACCCCGGCGGGTTTACTTGCATTTATCGAGCTTCCTTGTTTAAGATTTTACTTAGCTTGGACCCACTGCCAGCAAGCCTGTTCAGTTCCCGGCAGGTTTGCCTTGTATAATGATATATATGTATTTTTTGTAACGAAGCCCGTTGGAATTAGAGTGTGCTAAGCCTACTAAACACATAATTCGAAAAATTTTAGAACGACCCTTATGAGTAACTTTATTTAAAATGGCCTAAATCATAAATTGTGTTAAAAGATAATATCCTAAAGTTATTCTTTGACCTCTCAGTACAACTTCTTCATAAAAGATCAGTAATGTTCCCCACAAAATAGAAATATCATTCACTTTTGAGCTACCTTTTAAAAATGCTTTAAGAGACAAGTTTTGATAATGTGTCTAGGATGAACCATTGATCCACAGGTGTAAGATAGAACTTTTTGGAGATCATAATGATTAAGGTCGGTCTTAAGCAGCTGTTCTAATGCTAAATCAGAAATGTGCATGTCCGAATCAAATACCATATATAGAATCATAAGAGAAAGTGGTTTAGGATGATATAAAGAACATCTTAACCTTTACTGTGAATTTCAATTTTTAACAATAATCGAAAGAGAAGGAGAATTATAGTATTTCTTTTAGAGCACTTCCGTTTTCAGATAATATTGCATGAGATGATTATAAGGACAAGGTTCTTGTAATCAAGCTGCAAAACCACTAGTGAGATGATTCAAACTTATTCAAAACAACAACATATGTACAAAGAAAAAGTTATATGAAATTTGAAAAAAAAGGAAAAAAGAGTCTTCCTGTTTTAATTGACACAATTTCACAAGCTGATCATAAAAATGAATTTATTGTAAAAAATGCAATCAGTTGTTAGAAATGACTCTTATTATTGCAAGACAAAAACATATTTATATATATACAAATGAAGATAACCCAAAATAATTCAAGAACTGGGAGAAGGGGGAATGACTTCCTCGTCTACCAACTCCATGTCCTTCTGTTGTAAGGTATTCTACACAAAATCGTGTTTAGATGTTAGTTGATGAAAAAGTCCGAATTTATGTCCAATTACAACAAGGGAAATTTGAGAATCATCAATTGTTTTAATTTTAACAGATCCATTATCAAAAGTTGTAACAATTTCATATGGACCCATCCATCGAGTAGTCAATTTATCTTTTATAATTACTTCCTTATGTGGATGGTTGTGTGTTGAAGAGTTAGGAATAACCACATCTGCAAGAGTAGCATCATTCACAACTTCATAAGGTATGTTTTCTTCTTCATTCTCTTCTCGAATAACAACTGATGACTTGGGATGATCTTGCAAAACTCTTCCAGGCCGCAGTTGAATCTCATATATTGGGGCGGTCGAAATAGCATATGATGGAAGAGGAAACAACCCAATGCTACCAAGATATTGGGTTGGTTTGTTGTTAGGGTTCGGTATCGGTTGTGCAGGTCACATTGTGGGTCTTGGAGGATTCATATTCTGGAAATAGTGAGGTGGATTCAGGATAGGGGGTAGTGAAGGAGGTACAAATCCAGGAAAAAGTTGTTGAATATTAGGTGGGTAAGGATAGTTAGGCATAGGAGGAGGTGGTTGAGCATAAGCTTGTCCTCTCCACCCGTGTGGCCATTGTTGTTGTTGAGCATTCTGAGAAGGGTATTGAAGTGGCCAATTCTGCCAATCTGAAGGGTTCCTATGTTAAGGAGGTTGATAAGGGTGGTAAGAGGGTGGAATTTGTGATGGACCTTGTATGACGGTTGATTTCTAGGTTTCCAAGGCCTCCTAGATATTTCACCAAAGCTTCCACTCTCGTATACAACTTGCACCCAAGCAACGATGAACAATTATCAGTTGGATGTTATTCTGTACAAAGGTGACAAACTGAAACATTATTCAATGGACATTCTAGTTGAGGATGTTTAGTTCTACACCTGGGACAAAAAACTCCCACTGCTGCACGTTCTTCATCCTGTCTCATTTTAGCTTGTAATGCATCTAGTTGAGAACCCATAGCTCCCAAGATATCTGTTTTAAAATTTTCTAATAGGTTTACCAACTCTACCCTTGTAACCCCACTAGGACCGGATGTGTTTCCTTTTGGGTTCCTAGCATAAGATTCCTGAAAGTGTCTTCCACTTTTCCCTCCGTTCTTAGAGTAATTCCTACATAGTTCACAAATTTGTGCAAAAGACTTGTGAGAAATGTCTCATGCTACCATGAGATTAAGGTCTTCTAAGAATTCTTCTGAGATTCCCTTAAGGAAGAGTGTTCTTACTGTGTCTTCCCAAAGATCACTATATTTGGATTTGTGTAGCACATAGTTAAATCTTTCGAGATAGTCTTGTAGGCTCTCATCTTCAAGTTGTTGAATTTTGAAAATATTGTTGCGAGAGTCCTTAGGTTTATAGTAGTCCTGATATTTTTGGAGAAATGCGTTCTTCATGTCTTCCCAAGTTCCAATACTAGATTCTCCTAATCCCATAAACCATCGAAGAGCAGAATCTCTTAATGTGGCAAGAAAAAGTTTTAGTTTTTGGCCGTCTTGTAGGTAATTATAACTCCTACACAAAATGTCAAAGTCGAGTAATAATGTATATGGGTCCTCGCTACTCTTCCCATAAAAGGTTGGTAGTGAGGTGGGAGAGATGATTTTCATAGTCACATCTTGTGCGGTGTCTAAGATAGGGAACCCGAAGGTACCTTCAGTTCTAAATTCTCCTTCTTCTTCATCTCGCCAGACATGATCTTCATTTTCATCCCCCATGAAGATTCGATTTCCAAAGAGAAAATACCCAATCTACTAAGTTGGACCACCTACTATTAAAAAGTAGTGTCTTTGGGTTTTTGGACGAATGGAGGGTTGGGATGTTCTAAAGTTTTATCCTCTTGAGTCTCCTCTTGTCTAAGTTTAGTCTCAATATGAGCTTGGGGTTCCTTTAGTGGAATTTCTTTATGAGCAGATTGTTCTGATGTCCCTATGATTTCCCTTAAATAATTTCCAGAAAAGGTTTCCTTAGCTTTCCAAGTAGGAATTTCCCACTCTAGATGTCTTCGGATACCTTCTGTTGAGTTAGTAATTGGGGTGGCATGCCCCCCGTATAGGTTAGTGGGAATTTTAGTAAGGATTTAGTAAGAGGGATAACTTTAATAAATCTACATTTTGAGTTTCTAGACCTACTCATGAAAACAAAACTAAATCTGAAATAAATTTTAACTACCTCAATACTAGTGCTGGGTTTTGGGGATGCATGTTATAACAGATGCATAGGTTCTTACCTCTTTTCTTACTGCTCACCCGCCACCAGCCTATTTCTAAATTTCAAAAGAGGAGAATTCAAAGCTATCCCTAAGTTTTTAAGAGAAGGTGCTACCTATCTACAACTAAATTCTACCTATCTACAACTCCTCGGCAACGACGCCAAAATGTTGGGTGTGTAAGCTATCTCAAAGAAATCACCTAATATTTAATTATCGACTAGGGTTGGTATTCTTAGAGTTGTGGAAAAATATATGCTGAGGTAGAATGGTACCTAGGATTTCGGCTTGTCAGATCTTAGAAATATTTAATAAAGAAAAGATCGAAAGATCTTTCAAAATGAAAACCGAGTCAAACTTCAGAAAGACAACAAAGGGACTAATTAAACCTGATTAAATTAATAGATTAAAATAGTATAAATCTACACTACTCTACTTTATGGATAATGACTGAAATATATAAGAACAACAACATTATTCTGGAAAGCAAAACTAAACTAAAACAAGACTACTTTGATGAAATTTGGAAACTGCTGATTAAAAACTCTAATCTAGGAATTAGAAATAACTGCAAGTGAATTTGAAAAACCTATCTATGACAATTAATTATGAAACAAGGAAGTATGTAAACTCAAAATAAGACTACAAACTACTTAATAAATTCAGCAATGATTCATGCATTAATATTCAAGACTACACTAAACTACCTAATTCCATTCTCCTTGGGGATTCTGAGGAAGAGTGTCAAAGTGACTTTCAAATGTACGAAGGAAGCAAAAGGGAAGCAAGTCTAGTTTGAACTCTACAAACAAATGTAAACTAAAGATTTTCCAACTACAATTAACTTTAAACATTGTGATCTATTTCCTATCTATAAGCAAAATGATATGAAACTAATGTAACTTAGAAACAAGTAGAAAACTTAATAAAGACATTTACTGAGATTGAATTTGACGGAAGCAAGTAGAAAACTTGATAAAGGTATGTTATATAGAAGCAAGTAGAAAACTTGATAAAGGCATGTTATATAGAAGCAAGTAGAAAACTCGATAAAGATATTTATTTATGAACCAAACCCTTTCTTCTGAACATCTTCATTATTTGTGTGAATGGAAAACTGATCTTACGTTTTAACAAAGAAACTATCAGAACTAAGATAATTGGAGAATGAAATTATTAACTCTAATCCAAAAGAAATCTTAAGAACATATAATAAACTACCCTAAGAATGAAACTAATGAGTTCTAGAACAGTAACATGTTTAACAAATCGAACATGAAAGGCATAACTTGAGAAACTGTTAAAGCAAAGTTAAAGAAGATGAGATGGAAACGAAGAATGATGATAAAAATTAATTAAAAACTTTATGCAATGCAAAACAAGATCTTAATTACATGTAAGACTGCAAATTAAAAGCAAGAAATATTACAGTTAAAAGCCTAAGAAACTGGATTAATAAACAAGCACAAAAACAATGCAAAAGTACCGAGGTCCGAATGACGATCCGGATGGTTGTCCGAATGACGATCCGGATGGTTGTCCGAATGACAGTTCGGATGGAAGAAAACGATTTAAACTAAAGAAAGAGAATATTGGATGATATTAACTACCAACTAGCTGATGCATGTGATCCTACAGTGCAGGGGAAGCAGCGAGTAAGCTATTTAAGGGCTAGAATAAGAAAAAGCCATCTATGTTAATCAAATTTTAGGAAACTAGCTATTTCTATTTCATCCTAAAACGAGACTGAAATGTAACTAAATCTAATCTTCTTCTACAGGAAAGAAACTATTGAACTTAAATCCAACTATGAGTGAACTTAGAAGGTTAAGATAACTAAACTCTAAGCAAATTAAGCAATCTAAACCATTGAAGCAAACTAAGCAAACCAAATGAACTAAACTATTTAAGCAAACTGGATAAACTAAACTATTTAAGCAAACTAAATGAACTAAACTATTTAAGCAAACTAAATGGACTAGACGTGACCGGTCACCAGTTACATTATGGAAATATTATTAATATGAACATCAACAAGATATACATAACATAAAACAGAGGTATCATTTATATACACAACAAAACAACATATATGTTACAAAATAAAAACATCATATATAAGACAAATACAGAATTTGAACAAATAACACAACTTATCTGCAGAACAGAAAGACAAATTATATATACAGAAGGAAGACCACTGGTTGTTGAGGGGCCCTTCTCAGCAAACAGAGGCTGAACCTTAATCAGTCAATCACCACACATGCTGATAAATTTTCATAAAACTAGAACAAAGGTTATTAAATAAAAACAGAGTTACATTGTTTCTGTATCCATTTGCAGCTGGAAAAGATTAACCAGACTAAAGATAAAAAGGATTGATTGACTGACTGACCTAACTAACTCGTCTCTTCTACGAGGAAATATATATATACAACATTACAATTGGGGAAGCAAGTCGACCCTTTAGTGGTTGACTGATCTAATAATAGGCAATCTTAATGCCACAAAACGGCTCGGCTTAGTAGCTCGTGACAACACATAAGCCAGGGAACAGCCTCATAACAATTATGATAGCGCACAGAGCATCCACCAAGTTCCACAGCGTCGGTTTCCTTCACGCAATCGTTGAGACGTCGATCTTCCTTTGACGTGGCATAGAAATGTGTTGTCGAGCTGAGCGTGCAGGAGAGGGAATTTTCTAGAACACCAACTCACGCACCATAGGGGCCACGTTCTAAACAAAACCCATATGACGGTTTGCTTCCTAACGACCCGAGAATATCTCAACTGACGATCTTGCGGGCTGAATGTGGGTCTAAACGATGGGTTAAATAAGGCTAATCATTTGCAACGTAGATACACGTCTGAGTGAAGGTTTGTTTGAGAGCCACAACCTGTAAAATGAAATATATTTTCCAAGCAAACCAAGAAATATTAATTTAAACATCAATATATGACAAAATAACAATTTTACCCAAATTTCATGTGATGTGTGAATATATGCATACCTGATCTGTTTGACGGTCTGAATGACAAGCAGAAAAAATGGTGAAAGTAATGCCAATCAGAGTGTGTTTGATGTTCAAAAGTGATGACAAAAATGGACACTAACAAACGTTGATAGAGGGAATCAACGATCGAGGTTAGTCCAGCTCGAGGATGATGAGCTGGACCATATTCTTTAGCTTCCAGTAGAGTTAGGGAATGGATGGCGTCAAGTGATGCGACGACTATCCATAGCGTGCCACAGGGCTCATGCAACATAGGGTGGGAATAGTATAGCTCCACCCGCTGGAGAGAGGCCGTGTTATAGACAGGGACATGCCCCGAGAAAACAGTCGAGGGAGGCTAGAAGAGCATCAGAGGCGAGGCTAGAGGTAGTGTGGTCATTTGCTATCAGGGAGCTAGACAAGCCATGACCAACAAGGGATATGTGAGTGCTATGCACTTTGTATTTTGAATAGATATTTGGTCCTCATTTTGTATTTTGTATAGATGTAGCCTATGGGAGGTTGATTTTTTATGTACCCCCATAAGGCATTCGATTCTATGTCTTGATGGCCCATGAGGCCACATTTACAACAAACATTTTTCAGATATATATATATATATATATATATATATATATATATATATATATATATATATATACCATTTTTGTGGCATTTTTTATGATATCTTTTATGTGTTTGGTGTTTGGATGTTATATATGTGATGATGATGCTTGTATGTATGTTTGATGTTCTCGATGTGTAGTTGTGTGTATGATGAACAACACACATATACATGCTAGTTTTGTGTATGCATGGTGAGACAGATGGTTGATGTATTAGGTGCCAGTCCAACACCTCATTTGCAATGTGGTCAGTCAATGCATTGGATTGCCTAGGGACATGCGTGAATGTAATGGTTTCAAACTGTTGTACTAGGAGGCGCACCCAAAAAAATTTGTAAAAGAGGAGAGGGGTTAGGACCCATAATAAATTTTTGAGCTGGGAGATAACTAATTGGGTATCTAGGTGCACATGTATATGGTGTACGCCAAGATGGATGGCATCACTTAAAATCCCCATGATTGTGTTGCATTCTGCTTGGTTGTTAGTGAGTGCCCCTTGGAAAACTCCGCCAGTGTGGTAGATAGTTTGAGATGGGGTATAAATGGCCCAAGCATCCAATGCTATATTCTTTGACCATCTTCTTGCGTCATCTATAAAGCCAACATAACTATCTGAGTGGGAGACCATATTCATTTGAAACAAAGAGTGGTTTTATTCTCAACCGAAGCGATCGAAAATACAAAGAATAAAGTACTACATTGTTCATTTAATGTGTAAATGGGCAATGCAAAGGGTGAAAGATGGTTCCACCCTTCTGATGGAAAGGCCCTCCTAATGTTGGAACCTTGAGCCATATCTCGGTGGTAGTATGCTAGTATGGATTAACCAATGTCCACCATTCGAAAGGGTATCCCCAAGTGTCTTTAGGAAACAAGCGATCAATGCATAAGATCCAAGTCTTCGTTGGAAGATGATGAATCGTCACTGGTAAGTAGGTCGGTCAAGGATGATGTGTTATTGATGGTATCCAATGGGGTAGAAACAACTTCCTCAATAGGTAATCCTTGTGAGAATACCCTTAGGTGGGAAAGTTGATCTTGTAGCTGCATAATTTCAAGGCGGGATTCTCGTTTGGCGTGTAGGATGGGACACTGAAACGAGGAGTGAGAACTGTCAACACAACATCGGCATGGGTGTGGGATCGTGGCACTAGTATGCACATGTGTCGAACTTAGGTTTGGGGTGGCACTATTAGGTATGATTATGCCTATCTCATTGGGAATCATGTGAGAATGATGCACATCCATCATGTTGCGCTTCTGGAAAAAGAGCCATAGGTGGATGTTCTTGCGGCGTAGTAGGCTCAATGGTGGGTATTTCCATGATGGTGATTTTTGAGGTAGGCGCAACAGGTGTTGTTGGCGATGTAGTGACAACATTTATGGAATTCATTTCATGTTGGTGAGGTGAAGGACTCTCAAGCAAAGGTTGGGTGAGGCGAATGGTCGCTAAAGCGTCTCGAAATCAATGGAGGTCGGGACAATGGTGCGTATAATGCCCAAACTGAGAGCAAATCGAACATGATGATTGGTACACAACAACTTGGACATAGTTGTTGTGTCGAGCGAAGATGAGGAGGAGGATATGCCCCCTGCTATCACATGTGTTGCGTGCGTCACATTAACAGGGGTATTGAGCAGATTCCTGAGTTCTGGCAAGGTGGGGCTCAGGTTAGTCGCATGGCCTTGTTTCCTACATAGGGCACATGGTGGAATGATCCTTGTTGCAGGAATAATGGTGGTCATTACTGGTGATTTTAACCATTATTGGGTTATTCCCCTTGATTTAGTCTTGACGACTATCGATGATGGTTGAAGGAGGGATTTGGTGATGATGGGGGCTTTCAACTTTGGTTGTCTTATTCTCCCATTAGTGGGTTTAGCGACAGTCGGTGGTGGTTTAGTCATAGGTGTCTTAGGCTCGATGTTTGGTACATATGGCATACTTGGGCTAGATGGCGTGAAGGCCGAGATGGGGACAAGCTCATAGTGGCCCTCTGGTTTTGAGGTCATTTATAGGTAGGGTGGAGTGAGGTACCACACAGGTATACCCAAAGTGATCCCAAGTAGGGTCATTTGAGCCATAACCAGTGTCCCTTTTACTTTTGTGGGGGGGGGGGACAAGAATGGTATCTGAAATATGGGAGGCACTAATGGACTTAACGTTTGTTCAATGCCATGAATCATCAGAGGTGTTGATGATGATGCTAAGGGGGTGGTAGATACATTTTCAGAGGTGAAAATGGTGCACATAAGTCCATCGGTCGATGCAGAGATTTTAGGCGAAGGACTGGAATATACTCCTAGCAAGTTGGAGTCTTTGTACACTCCTGGGCATATATCAACGTAAGAGGGTTGACTTGTTCTGCCTATGGTGGGTGGGACGTTTTCGGGGTTGGTATTGTTATGAGGTCATAGTAATTGAGCTGGTTGAGGGTGACTATCTTCCCATTAAAGAGAAATATCATGATGTGAAAGATCGAAGAGGCAACTACCTTCACAGTGTACATATAACTATGACTTAAAAGGATATTGTAGTTGAGTTGCGCATCAACTACTTCATGTTGATGTATTTGTAACTTCAGAATGTATTTCATATATATATATATTGTACTCCTATAGAGATGGTATTATTCCTCTATACGGAAATGTTTGTATTCCTATAGAGATGTTATTATTCCTCTATACGGAAGTGTTGTCATTTATATTGTAAGTGTCGTAACTTATACTTGATGGGTTATTAGACCACCTTGTTGGGGTCGGCCCTGTATAAGTCATGTGGGTCGAAGGGTTATTAGACCACCCTATTGGGGGTCGTCCATGTGGGTCAAAGGGTTATTAGACCACCCTATTGGGTGTCATCCCAGTCAGCATTATGTTATGTCGTTAAGTTAAGGCCAACCTAGTAAAGGTTATTAGGAAAGTCAAGTCAAGTATAAATAGAGTGTGGGAGGTACTCTATTTCATCATTCTATTCTCTCACACACTCTTTGGAGAGAGGCGCACTTGTGGAGGAGGAGAAGCTGCTGGTAGGAGATTTCTATCTCTTATGCTTAGGTTGTATCATTGCTCTATCTATCTCTGAGGAAGTTATTGGGGTTTTTCACCTTTATGGTTTTCCCCAAGTAAACTCTGTGTCTCTTGTGTACTTGCATTATTGTGTCCATGATTGATATGTTGTACATGTTGTTCTCTCAGTTAAGATCCTAGATCATATTGAAGTAAATTATGAAAAATGAACACTTCAATATCGATCATAACCATTTTTTCCCCTCGATGCAGACATTCTGGTACAATCCCCGAGGTTGTGATGGTCTCCCATCATATGCACGAAGGGCGATAGGAGAGGGAACTAGATTAGGTGGAACCAATCGTTTCCATACATTAGATGACATGACGCATGTGGATGTGCCTTTATCAATAATGCATTGATGAATCGTAATGTTTTTTACCTTCACTGGAACTTGGAATGTGACGAACGAGGGTAGTTGTAGTTCACCTTTATCGAGATCGAAGGTCATAAGGTGCAAGTGCGAAGGGTCAATGGAACCAAGTGCATTAAGTAATGCCTTCCAATGAGTTGGGAAAGACTATAGCACCTCTAACGTGGACATGGAAGTTGGTGACTAATCCACGTCATCCACAATACTGTAGTTGTGGGCGGCTTTCATATGAGGGTTATGGGGGGTGCACCTAAGTGGTACCTTTGGGATCTTTGGGATTTGTTCACCATTTGGGCCTGGTATTTGCAAAGGGCCTCCTGAAGGTGTAGGTACATCCTCCACTTGTGGGCGTTCAGACCCGCCACATCCTTTGGCCGAGTCTGTAGGTTGATATATGTCGTATTCATGTAGATGTTCTGGAAGGAGTTGCCACTAAGGGGGTGGGACTTCGACTGTTGAGTAATGACTCCTTGATTGGAAAAGTGCTGTTGTAAGACCGCGGTTTGGGGTTGTGGAACATTAGGTTCCTAAGGAGGATTCACTACTGTCTTTTTCTTCGCTTCCACCAACTGTTGACAGTCGGGGATGAGTGGAAAATGGTGAGTATAGTGACTATACTCTCCACAAATCGAGCATGAATACTTGGTACTCAAATTGGTGTCCTTTCCTTGTTTGGGGGGGTTATCAGCCCCTGCATTTTGGTTACCCTAGTTCTGGTTTTGTTGGGGAGGGGGTTGCCCCCTTGCCCCTACTGTTGGTTTTGTTTGTTCTCACCTTTCTTCTTCCCTGGATTTTGAGGATTCTGGGGGTTGGTTGTGTTCAACTATTGAAATTATTGAGCTTGTTGTGCGAAGGAAGGTTGTACTAAATTGACCCCCATGTGTGGCATGGGGGTATAACCAAGAGGACATGGAAATGGGTAATATGGATTATACCCCTAAGGTGGGATATAAGCAGTTTTCACTCTGTACGATGTGGATGTAGGAGAAACTTGCACCATTTGCGGAGGAGGTACTGTGGATGCTTGGCTTGCATTGAGGTAGGTAGGATTGTAAGGTCCATATTTTAGCTGACCAAACTAAGGATTTGGTGTAGGTTCAGGGGGTGCCAACATGGGAGGAATGGGTGAGTACTGTGGTTCCATATTGAATGGCATAGGAGTTGGAGGAGGAGGAACCTTTCCTTGTTGGGAAATGGACCCGATAATCCCATCCATTGAATGTGACAAAACTGCAGGTGTGGGATTGAACGATCGATGCCGAGGGGCGTCAGGTAGGATGGTATACAAGTAATCAAATTTTGCATAAAAGAGATCAAAATGTTGGGCCTTCATAATGGCCTTTTCCTCAGTTTGGGAAAATGAGGTTTCCACATCTTTGTTATCATGGGTTGGAGTGATTTGATGAACCAATCCAATAAGAATTGAGCTTGAATGTTGATCTTGCACAATGTGTGTCATCTACGCCACTCATGGATGTGGTCCGTTATGTGGGTAGAGGTATTCTGTTGAAATTTTGTGAGAATTTTGAGACTGAGTTCATGGCGTATTGGCAATTGGAAGTATGTGAGAAGCATAGTAGTTGTAATCCCAAAGGTGGCATGGGTTGCCCTTGGTAAGTTCACATACCATTTTGTAAGTTGCTGTAAGGGTTTGCTGAAAGAGGCGAAACCTCACTGAGTCTTCTACTATGTTGTTGGAGGAACACTATAAGTGGAATGACATGACGTGGTTTGCTGGACCGTCTCCCTGTTTCCCTTCAAATTTAGGGATATCATAGGGGATCTAATTGGGCATAGTTGGCCACGATGGATTATGCGTTATGGGGTCATTGATCAATTTGTCCAAATCTTGGAGATTCAAGCTAGCCATGAAAGATAGGTTGGTATTAATTCCTGCCATCGTATGTTGTGTGTTGTTCCCTCGAGGGGGAGAATAGGGATATGTGGCAGTGATCTCTATCTCTGATGTGAGGACAAGGATGTTGTGTGTCCTCCCAAAGAGGGAGAAGAAGAAGGTGAATTTCCTCTGAGGGGTGGAAATAAAGGGGAGCCTATTTTGTGACAGGTAGAACCAAAGAGGTTTAAACTATCTCCGAGGGGATAAAATATAGGGTTACCTATTCCACGTGAGGTTGCAGCAAAATGATCTATGTTTTCTCCGAGGGGAAAAAATGAATCGAGCAAGGAGAGGCCCCACCTATATGATCCTATAAATGTGTCCTGGGAGCGAACCCACCTAGATGATCCCATAAATGTGGCCTGGGAGTGGCCCCAACTAGAGTATCTCCCTCGTGAACCATAGGGAGAAAGTGGGAAAACACCCCTCGAGAGAGGGGAAAGGCCTTGCAGTCTTTGGGACTTCCTTAGGGGGTTTTGTTCTTCAATGGTGGAATTTTAGTGGCGAATGAGAGTGATGATGGAAATAAACACAATTGAACAAATGCAAAAATATGACAACCACAACATATGCAAAATGGTGCAAAGTGAGTGATATGTGCTATGTAAGTTTTAGTGCAAGTGCTCCCGCATGTAGGTTATTTTTAATTACGAATTAGTGAACTTGTATTTAAAAAAGAAAATAAATGTAAATTTCCTAAAGACCTACGTCCTTCTTCTCAAATGTAACCGGGCCTTCCAAAAGCACAATCGATGGTGATAATGGGATCCACACAGCGACTGACTAGTGAAGGTAACAAAGAGTCATTTATACTGGCGATGGGGCTATTCCCAAAAGAGATTGGAAACATTTTCCAATGACAATATATGACTTCAGGATTCAATTGCACTCATAATCGCTCCTTGGTGATATCCTAAGTTTGGCCACTAAGATACCCACGTCAAGTGTGGATAAGTGGTTCTGCCTAAGCGGTATAGTGTCACCTCCACAAAAAGCTAAGTGACTATTTGGGGAGGGCAGGACAACTATACCTCATCTTTCACGTCCTTAGGCACCACACCTTCTTATTCAAGTTGTCTTTTGAAACTTGTTGATAGCAGGATTTAAAAGTACCCTATAAATCAACAATGTTATGCTTCAAAAACCTAATGAAACTATATTGGTGGGCATTAATGGATGCCTATAACCCAATCAATCCTAACCATGTTATAATTTTTCTTCTGACCTCCTACAGATGAATTTAGTTGGTTGAGAATTTACAAATGTTGATTTTAAGGGTTCAAATTCACTTAAGGAGTGTAAGAGATGTATTTCACAATCCTACTTCTTTATGATCCATCAAGATACCACGAGGTGCGAGATGGAGAGAATACTCAAAGTAAGGGAGCCTTTAGGTCTCTTAGCGTGTGCTAGTGGAGACAAATGTGTGTAATAAGAAAATGATATTGTTGTTGCAACTAACTAAAGAACTCAAAGTAAATGCAAATGTAGTTTCTACTTCAACTCAAAATATGTCAAAGGTGCTTGCAACTAACAATTTAGATCGATGATGCTGATGAAATTAAAAAGTGTGCAATGGAGGTATTTCACACTTCTCTCATTTTTTCGATTCACCACGATCACATGGAATACGAGGTGAAGAGCATAGTTTGGGAGATTAGAGTCTTTAGGTCCTTGCTTGTGTGCAAAAGTGGATCTGCGCTTCTTTGCCGAAAACATAAGAAATAAGCAAATAACAAGCATGAAGTCTTGAATACTAGTGATGACTAAGACTCCCACTGAAAGCCCCGAAGTCTCTTACCTAAGTAAATTTCAAGTGAAGACCTCTTTACTTCCTAATCTTAGGATAGGTGAGTTAATTACTAAAGAAAAACTAACTATTGCAAGTTAATTTAATTTTGGTTCATTAGTGAGCTGTCATTACGACTGCAAGATTGTATGCAAAATTGATAAAAATCAAAGTAAAATACAATAGCGTGGGTTTTCCTGGAACATATGTGCTAGTAGTGTAGGTTTTCCCAATATAGATGTGCTAGTAGCACAGTTACAAAATAGAAAAGCTGCGCTAGGGAGAGCATATTACCACGCAGAAGAAACTAGGGAATTCTGCGTAGTAGTGCGATCGTCGAAGAAAATTTTGCGTGGGTAGCGCACTCGCGGTGCCAAGATCCGCGCTACTATGTAAACAAAACTTACGTCCTAAAGGAGGATAAATGATTGGAATGAAGTACATGGACATGTTCTCTTGCAGAAGACAAGAACCCATAATTAGCCATTTAGCAAATAACAACCTAGTTAAAGAGAATTGAACAAAAATGAAGTGGATTCGGCATAAATACTGTTGTGGAAAAATTTGCACGAAGGTGTGAAACCCTTCCCATGTTGGGTGAAAGCCTTTAAGTTTGTCAACAAGGCCTAGTATTGTGTTACTAAAAGCAAATGTGATTGAATCCAAATTGATCCTACAAGCTCTTGTTAGAAAACCAAAACAAAATAAAACAAAACGTTGAAAATAACTTGAAACAAAGCAAAGTGAGTGAGAATATGCAAACCACAACAAGAATCAAATGCTAGAACCAATTTAGATTGCCCAATGGTCAAGCTTGTTACATGTTGTGTCATCTAGGAGGTGTGGTATTCAAGGGAATCCAACAATATCCCTTAGGTGGGTCCTTTTTTTCCACACCAAATGATAAATAACTTGAAGGAACAAATGATAGAAACACTTTCCCCTTGGAGGAAGGTGGAAAGGGAGCTTGAGGAATGCTAGTAGGGATGGGAAGATATGGATGAAGTTCCAACACAATTCTAGCAACATAACGTTGCTCTAAATTTTTTCTCTTTAGATGCATTCCTGTGGCCTCTTTTTATAGGCCAAGAGGTGGCCAAGAAATAACTAAATCCAAATGTGGACTCATTGATTCCATGACCTAGCTGCAAAGTACACAAAGGGGTCCATTCAATGATCCCAAGTACACAAGGAGAAAAATTCAAATTCTTGGAGGTGATGGAGCTTTCATGAGCCTTCATTACACCATGGGTGGTTGTGGTCCTGTTTTTTTCGACAGACACACGAATTTCGAAGGAAAATCCGCGCTAGGATAACGCGGGCACAAAACTAATAATACACAATGTAGTGTGGGATATTATGGGTGTAATCGCACTACCTCTTCTTTTGACTATTTTTTGGCATTTTTGGACTCATGCTGCTTTTTGGATCTGGTGAGGATGTATTTGGGGGGACTCATGCTATATGTTGAAAAATCCTTAATGCAAGATTAGCCAAAATGTTGTGTTTGCGCAAAATTTAGGCATTAACACCCAACTATCATCACAGATTTATAAAAATTTATGAACAGATATCCAGTGACCACATGTCACTAACAGACTAAAAACTAGAAATTATGCCATCAGATAAACATAAGCTTTTGATATAGAAACACCTTGCATAAAATCCTTAAAGAAAAGGATGTCATCAGAAGAATTGATAGCCTTCTTGGACAAAATATCATCTTCATGATTGAAATCCCTGGAGATATGATCAATAGAAAAGCTAGAGAAATTCTACAACATATTTATCACTCTTTGAAACCAAGCATCTAGATATAATACATGTAAATTATATTGACCATTCACCCAATGGATAATCACCTGGGAGTATCCATAAGCCTGTAGAGAAGAGACACCATTGACTACTACAAAGTGTAATAACCCCCTGAGAGCAACCAATTTTGCTTTGGTTTTAGATCCAAAGCCACATCCCATCCAAAGATTGAATTGGTGGTCATAATTGAGTTTGAGAACCATTCCACACCCACAATATCCATCTATGGCTACACCATCAAAATACACATTAACATAGTGCAAAAAGAGTATGATGGTCCAATAGCCTACTTCTTTTTTATTTACTAGCTGCATGATAATCTTGGTATAAACATAGACATTTTCTTCTACAGGACAACACAGTAGGAGCAATATCTTCAAATATAGCTCTATTTATCATATTCCAAATTGTCCAATATAAAAAAATAGTAAGCAATTTATGAATAGTACATTACTAGAACCATAAAGTAAAACTATATTCAATACTGTTATTACCCCGACAGAGATCAAACTAAAAATAAAAAAAATAAAAAAAAATCCTTAATCTCCTGCTAAACACGTTTACTGAATTTGCAAAAACCAAAAAGATGATCAACGGTGTCCACACCTTCCTTGCATAAAATACACTAATTAGTTCCAAACCAACCCTTTCTGACCAAATTCGCCCAAGTAAGGATGCAATTTTCCAATACTAGCTAGAAAAAACACTTAAGCTTCATACACATTTTCCACTTCCAAATCTTACCATACCACCAATTAGGCATAGTGTTAAAGAGAGAAGAAATAATGACTTCATAAGCAGTCTTAGCAATAACCTGACCTGAAGTATTATTCCAACTCCATACCAATATGTCCTTTGTTTCATTAAGTATTATACCTGCCCTATTAAGAGACTTAATATATGCATTCCATTCTGAAGCCCGTCTACCCTGAAGACCCAAGTATTTAGCATGCAACCAATAGGATTCTAAAGGTATCGACCAACTTGGCCTCTTAATGTGAGCATTCCATTATGAATCCCATCTACCTTGAAGACCCAAGTATTTAGCCTGCAACCAATAGGATTCTAAAGGTATCGACCAACTTGACCTCTTAATGCGAGCAAGAGTAACAAACTCAAATTCTACCAAGTATTCCAACAGGGAATTTGATAACAGATAATTTTCCTCGCCACCTATAAAAGGATCAATCCCAACAAGAATATTAGCTCCACTCCCAACTTTCCAAGTTATCCATCTATTGATCCAATGAAATTCCTGCATAAAACCATTCCATATGCAAGAAACACCAAAAACTGACTTCTTAGACTTTATAATTATTTTATATTCATTTTGAAAATAGTTTATAACACAATTTTGTATCACTTGAAAATTAAGGAGATTGTAATAAGTATATTAAGATGGAGTAAAGACAACTTATCAAAGCGTTGGCAATAGGATATATAGGTTCATCAAACCTATGGATCTTTTAGAAACAACAAGTCGACTATGAGAGTCAATTGAACGATTGATTGAGTGGTCAATTAAGGAATCAACTAGATAGTCTAGTAGGTATTCGATTGGTCAGATAGTTAGACTAAAATAGTCAACTAGTGTGCAAAACAAGGCATACATCAAGGAATTTGTATGCATCCTCACAAATTTATGTGGACCTAGTCTTCCTCAGTGGAAGGGAGTAGGTTACATCTTGGTGCTATATAGATTGGTCTCATGGGTCGATTTAACGATTATATGAGATATACTAGTGATATGTGTTGTGTATGGAAATCTTTTGGTTTTATACGCTATTATGTGTGTTGAGCTATGCTCAGTTGTGCTTGAGTGTGGTAACAATGTCTTTAGACCCCAAATCTCTCTTGGAATACTAACTCTTTGATCTACTTATGATATGAAATGGATTTGAACAAGAAAATGGTGGTAAGATTTGGTACCTACAAGTGTAATTCGACAATTAATTAATGTTAGATAAAACATAAAGGACAACACAAGTGTAAAAGTTAAAATAAAGGAAAAACAAATAATTAAATGAAATAGAAAATGAAAATATGAGAGACAAGAATGGGAATTGATAGGTCAATCTCTTGGCCTTCGCATTACACCCTAACTATCCTATATCTTCTTCTAATATGACTCTCAAATGGTTTTTTGCGTGTTGGTTGGTTAAAGAAGAGGGTAACAATGCCTTTACACGCCAAATCTCTCTTGGAATACTAACTCTTTGATCTACTTATGATATGAAATGGATCTGAACAAGAAACTAGTGGTAAGATTCGATACCTACAAGTGTAATTTGACAATTAATTATTGTTAGATAAAACATAATGGATAATGCAAGTGTAAAAGTTAAAATAAAGGAAAAACAAATAATTAAATGAAATAGAAAATGAAAATATGAGAGAGAAGAATGGGAACTAAAAGGTCAATCTCTTGGCCTTCCCATTACACTCTAACTCTCCTATATCTTCTTCTAATATGACTCTCAAATGGTTTTTTGTGTGTTGGTTAGTTAAAGAAGAGGACAAGTAGCAAAAATACTTGGGTTGCATTATAACCGAAGATTGTGAAAATAAGACTAAGCAACCATTCGAATTTTGGTTTTCCCATATGAATTACTAAGGTTAAATCATTGTGTCCATTATATGATTGATATCATGTGCAGCGAGAATCTATTATATGTGTTTTATATATTGCTCTTATTCATTTTTAATTGATGTATGTGTTTATCTTAATTATGAAAGAATCCATTCTCAACCATAACTCTATTAAGCTTACTAAGAATTTTGTTCTTCATCAAATGTTGAAGATTGCCAACAGTGTTGTGTTCCCCACTATTAACTATTAGATTTACTTTGAGATCATAAATCTATGATCGCCTTTAATTGAGTATTACATTATTCTAGTCTAGTTTCTAACTTCATTGAGTTTAATGATTATAGATGGTATACACAAGAGTTTGTTTGTTTCCCGTAAATTGTATGCTTCCCATTAAAGCTCGAGGGTCATACGCTACATATTGAATACCCTTAAGGAAGCATGCAGGTTGGTCTCAATCCTTGAGGTTGTATGAACCAAAGAATGCCATCTAAAACTACATGTGTCACACACAATAGATTATTTGTCAAGGATGGAGCATACGGTGTAACTTTATGCTTCCAACATGTGTGGGGCATCCTCTGAGCCAAGGTGACTCCCAACTTGAACAATGATTCCTCTTTTGCTATTTTATCTCACACCCACATTAATTATTGTAGTTGTATGATTGTTCGACATTTCATATATGCTTCAAACAATCACCAATCCATCATCCAAATCATGGTTCTCGAGTAGTTGGTCATTGTGTCTCTTACTGGGCCATTGGTTGATTGGTAAATGGTGTCATTCAAATATTATCGAGATGAATAAAAAAACATTTTTCTTTAACTCATATTCCTCCCAACAATTTAGCACTTGTGGATCTTTTATGTGAATTGTCATGATATTTATAGTTTAATTATTTAGCCACTACAAATGTCTAATGGATGACCATCAATCACATGTTTCACGTAACATGCATGGTTTAAATAATTCCAACACACACATATATATAATTAATTAATTTGGAGGAGAGTTCAAATAATAGCACAAAAAATGTGTAATTGTTCATCGGTACTGTCTTTGTTTGTTCGAGCCCCCAAGATAACAAGGCATTTTTATATTCCATGGAAACTCACATGCAAAAGTATCTAGATATGTTTTATATTTGACATTAAATGGTTGTTGGGTTCGTGTGCCATCACAAACTAAAGAATGTATAAACCATTCGATTTCCATTAATCTATATTGTTAATATCGTTTAGATATATATTGTTTGAATGGTTCATCATGTGTGTACGAATATCTAATGTGCAGAAGGAATAACTACATCCTACTTCCTTTGAAATTGGAGCATCCTTTGGCCTTTGTACTTTGTTAACTACAAGTTACAGCCTCCATTCAATTTACCCAAGCTAATTGTGACATAAAAAGACACCCAAGGATTTGCGATCTAGGCATTTGATCCATTTGTTACAGCTAACCATGTATTAACATATGTTTTCTCTTGGATGTGCATGTCTTAATTTCATGTATTGGGTTGTACCTTCACAAATATGAACACAGTTATTATTAATGAGATTTGGTTTAGTAAATGCTCAAAAACAATATTTTTGTATGTGAAGTATTTGACTTAAAAACAGAGCACTAGAATTAGAACTGAACACACACACCAAACCATGATGGTGTCTCAGCCTCAAGCATCTTGATATATTTAGTTTAGTTGGATTTCAACATGCAAATGAGTTTCATTGAAAATAAAGTTATCAATGACAAAGTATTTGTAGAGTCTTGGATTTTATTGGCATGTCCACTAGTTGCTTGTGTGTAGGTTACATCAGAGAACACACCAAACCACTAATCTTGAGAAGCCTTTCATAGTAGTTTCACTTAAACATGAACTAAGAATAGAGACTTTGTCATTCTGAAGGCTAATATTTCTACATAAGTCTAAGAATAGAGAAAACAAAATTAATTATGTGAAGGATATGTGTTGAAGTGAGTGGGATATAAGTCCCTTGTTTATGGATCATATGGTATCAGAGCACTTGAGTCCTTGATCATGACGATGTTGTTAGTACTTTGAAGAGAAAGTAGACTCAACATGGCTAAATTAAAAAGAGAAAGGTTAAACTATCTGCAAGCCATCAATGTTCAACTTCAAGAAGAGAACATACACTCGAAGGAGAAGGTCCTTGGTAGAGGATGGCAGAGATGGGGAAGAACGTTGAGAGTTCAATGAATTGGATGTTGGACAATATTGTTTCCATTGCTAAAGAATTGATTTGATGAATGTTAAGACTCTCTCATTACTATCATGGAATATTGGGACAAGCATAGAAGTTCATCGTGTGTAATTGGGATAGAAGATCATCTAGATGGATTGTTAGTAGGGGGGAAAACTCACTCAGATGATGACTCACTACAACAAGAGTTGGTAGAGAAGGAAGAAGCATTTGCAAATCTACAACAAGTTTTCAAAGAGACCAAAGAAGCAAAGACACATTCCTATTTTCATTATTGAGGCCAACACCACGACCAAGACAACTCTAGTAAGATCAACTTCCTTAGAAATTTCTCAAGAGAATTTTGGTTAATTTAAAAATCATACAAGAAGCATTGGTTTGGAATTGTCAAGGAAGATGGGCTACAATGGACAAGGGTTAGGAAAGAGAATACAAGGAATCCTAAGCCCCACAATATCTAAATTATGGGTCAAGCATGAAAGCTTAGGTTTGGATGGTCAAGAGGGAAATAGCATGAACACCAAGTCTTTTTTTGTGAAGCCAAAAGATGATGTAGATTTTTGTTGTTCATTGTAAGAAAGAACAACAATGAAGGAAAATGGAAGCACACTCCTCCTCCATGATTCTTGTGAAAGAGTGTAGAAGGGTAGAAACAAGAAAAGTGCAAGGACTCATCCTACACCAACACTTAGAAGAAGCACTAGGTATATTAGACGAGGCAAGAAGAAGGACAATAGGTATGCATCAATAAATACTTCCTTCATTTGGCATTTTGTAAGAGGAAAGGCCATAATGCTACTAGTTTTTGGTGCCTAGAGGTATGTTCATTATGTGGGAAGAAAGTCCATCATGTGGCATCTTGTTGGAAGAATCAAGCCACATGCCACAAGCCATATTAATATCAAAGGAGAAAAGGATATAAGAATTCTCCAAACCAATAGAAAACTTAGAGGCACTTGGAGAAAAGAAGGAAGCCAAGTAGTCCATGTAGTACTATGAAATTTTTCCACCACTACAAGTTGAATGGACATTGGGAAGCAAAGTGTTGGTGACTTAATACAAAGATTTATAGCAACTGTACAACCAAGAGAAGGGTGTGGACAGTGAAGTCTAAAGGAGATGAAGAGTTCCCTGCCTTAGCAACCAAGTAAGCAAAAAGTGTCCCACAAATTTGTAGCAACACAAAAGGTCAATTTCACCAATGAAGCAAGTAGTTGTCTAATGGAAACATGAGAGAGCAAAGAAGGATCTCAAGCATGGGTTGATGTCTCTTTCATTGCAATTTGGTTGAAGAATGACTTGCCAACATATGAACTAGCTTACTAATGAGTGAACAATTAGATTAGCTGGGTTGTAAATGAATGTTGGATAATTCATGAGGATTGTGTTGCACACAAAATATTGTCATTCCAATGACATTGCTATAGAGATGGAGTGTTGTACAAGCGCATGCAATAGCAAAGAATTGTTTCCATGTCAAGAAGAAATTTATCATAGTAGAAGAGGGAAGAGCACATGACCCGAATTGGATCAATATATAATTTGTCATCTATTATGGTACTTTCTGGGTGAAACAATTGGATGAATTGGATTGTAGGGCCCATTTAGGGGTCGGTCTTACTTTGTATATTTGGAATCCAGAACCTTCTGAGGCCCATTTGAGGGATTAAATGATGTTTTTTGAGGTCAAAAGTTTACGACCATAGTTCACAGCCCCTTCATGCTATTCTACACTTTGAGGAAATATGACCTTTCCAATTGTGCAAGAATCACCTCAATCAAAGTCTTTATGAGGAAGTTATGCCTCCCGCAATTTGACCTATCCAGTTGACCACCATGATACCAAGTGGATTCCATGTCAGCTATCATTATCCATGCATGTGGAGCTAGTGTGGAATTTCAAGAATGTTCTATAGGGTCCAAAACCCTAACCCTAATCTAGAGTTGAGCCATGTACAAACCCTAAAACTGACCCTAGAAGGCTATTGGGCTATGTTAAATACTGGGCCGTTAAGAGGAGAAGGGTTTCCATTATGATAATGTTATTGTATTGTTCCATAGTTGAGAAAAAATAAGGGAGTGGTTATTAGAGCATAAAAAATGAAGCAGGAGATCCTATAGTAGTTGTGTGGGCCATGGTGTTAGAGGTTACTCCATAGTGAGTACCACTCTCTTTGTATTTGCATTGCATATTGGAGAATAAAAGAGCAAGGCATAGTCCTCACTTATGGCTGGTTTTTTCTCCATTGTGGGTTTTCCCAAGGTATATGATGTGTTATTTGTGTGGACGTGTTATTTTTCTCTAGCTATTTTCCTTTCGGTTTTAGTTTATTTATAATTACGTGGAATTAAGCAAACACAATGAATTGAGTTGTAAGATCCATTGTAACGAATTGTTCAAGTGCAATATCCACGATAGTTTACCGGTCATATTGGTATCAAAGCAATTTTCTTTTGGGTTTTGTGGGAAATTGCAGGATCTAGGAGTTGGTGGAATAGAGAAAAAGTATTCAAACCCTAACCATGGTAGATGAGTCACATGAAGAATCAGAGGGTGAATATGAACAATAATTTACAAAACTAGAAATACAAGTCACTGATATCTCATGCAATATGTCAATCCTCATGGCAGCTCTAGAGAGAAAGTTTGGACCTTTAAGTGATTTTAGAGGCTCTAACTCAGAGATCAGATCAGTGGGGAAATCATGAGACAAAGGAAACCCAGAAAAGGAGCTGAGGAACGAGCCCAAGAAAGAGCAACCAAGTTTCAGTGCCATTACCCCTTCCTAGTCGCTATTCACGATGGAAACAAATGTGGATATCAAGCCCTGTCAAGGTGAGGTCGATGCTTTGAAGTTGAGTCATTGGTTGCATCAATTAGAGTCTATTTTGGTATCTGCAACATCGATGAGGAGCCTAATATTTCATTTTCTCGATTGAAATTAGAGGGCCATGCATTAACTTGGTGGGAATGCCACATAGAGGCACTTAGGTTGGAGGGTGATCCGCCATTAACTAAGTGGGAGGATTTGAAAACCCTCATAAAGTACCAATTCTACCCTATCAGGTATATATATGACCGATGGATCTGTTGGCATTACTTCAGGCAAAGGAAAGGGTAAAGTGTAGAAGAGTACACCATTGAATTCAGGAAGAAGGCTATTATGTTGGGTATCTCACTCAGGAATACATATGTGCTCTGGAAGTATTTGGAGGGTCTACACAGTCATTTATGAAAGCATGTGATGTTCTTCATTCCCAAAACAATTATCGAGGCTTGTGTGCAAGAAAAATACTTGGAGAATAGGCCACAATAAAGTACAACCAAGTGGTTCCAAACAAAAAGAGAACCAAGACGCTTCCAAGGAGGGGAAGAGGAAGTGGAAAGGAAAATTTAAGAAGACTACAACCATGACACTTCAATGCAAGGATCTGAAAAATCATTGTAATCATTATAACATTGATGGCCACACTAAAGAAAAGTGTTGGAAACTACATCCAGAGTTGAACCCTAAGAACCGCAAGAAGGCTTCCAAGAAAAGAACCTTCTAGTCATAGATTTGAGCAAACATGTAGAGAGAAAATTAGACGTGGATGAGAAGATTGTTTGCACTTCAGTTCTGCAGGAGGTGAATGTGAGCATCCTTCATCATAAGGAAGAAAAGGAGACGGAAAAACTCTCCCATATCAAGATCCATATCAAGAAGACCAAGGTAGATGCTCTATTTGATTCTAGTTCATAGGACAAACTCATATAAGTTAATCTAGTTATCAAGCTTGGGTTGGAGGGTCGTGATCATCCTATCCCTTATCCATTGGGATGGGTAAACAAGGATACAAATAGCAAGGTCACAAAATAGTGTAAGATCAAATTTGTCGTAAGTGAATATTTTATCAATGAAGTGGAATTAGATGTGATACCCCTTAATGTGTGTGGTGTAGTGTTTGGAAGCCCCTACATGTATATGAAGGATGTGGTATACATGAGGAGAGAAAACCAATACCACCTAATCAAGGATGGGAAGTCCTTCATCATCCATACACATAAAGGTAAACCGAAGATATCAGTGGTAAGTGCCAACCAAGCCAAAATGTTGATTAGTTCAAGTAAGAAATATGTTTTTCTTTTCTTACGAGAGAATTGTTTTAGTGATTAATAGGTAAGAGTAAAGGCATCCTTAGAGGGGTGTACCAGAGAGCAAAAACATCAGTTGGAGAAGTTTCTTCATGCATATATAGGGATTTTCCAGGAGTCTAAAGGGATACCACCCAAGAGGGAAGTAGAACATGAGATACAATTGTTTCTCGACTCCACATTACCAATATTGGGCTGTATAGACAGTGTATTTTGGTAGTAGATGAAATGAATAAGTAGTTGCAACAATTGCTAGAGCAAGGGGTGATTTGACCAATAATCTCACCTTGTGGGTCACCTATCATCATCATACCAAAGAAATATGGAACTTGGAGGATGTGCATCAACTGTAGATATTTGAACAAGATTAGACTTAATAATTGGTACCCTCTACCTAGGATTGGCAATTTGTTAGACCAGTTGCAGTGTGCCAAGTACTTCACCAAGTTGGATCTCAATTCGGGATACCACCAGGTACGTGTCAAAGAAGAAGACACCTTGAATATTTCCTTTAAGACAAAGCAAGGTTTGTATGAATGGTTGGTCATGCTTTTTGGTTTATGTAATGCACCAACTACATTTATGACACTGACGAATAATGTTTTGCGGTCATATTTAGATTCATTTGTTATAGTGTATTTGGATGATATATTGGTTTATAGCTCTACCTGGGAGGAACAAATTTCATATCTCATGCAGGGATTAGAGACTCTTAAAAGCATCATTTTCTATCTAATATCAAGAAATATGAGTTCACACAGTAGTCATTGGTGTATTTGGGGTATGTGACCCGTGGAGGGGAACTCAAGATAGACCCCGCAAAGATGGAGGCCATTAGAAAATGCCTAGTTCCTACAAATTTCGTTGAAGTTAGGAGATTTGTTGGGGCACCACAATACCTATGGAAGTTAATCACTACCTTTTCAACAGTATCTACACCACTCCACACCATAATAGTGAGCGGTAAGGGTTTCCAGTGGGGAAATAATCAACATAAATATTTCGATGAGCTAAAACAAAAGATTATTCAACCACTAGTCCTCACATTTCCCAACTTGTAGAATACTTTCGAAATGGAGATAGATGCAAGTGAGTATGTTATTGATCCAAGTGGATACTGGTGGCCACCCACCTGTTCCATTGAGTTACAACAACTCTCCATCTTCATGGAAATTTTCTATGGTTTTTCGGGTCCTAAACCTTCAGATCCATTTTGAGGCCCTAAACGATGTTTTTTGGCCAATCAGGGGGGCAAGGTTTCCATGGCATACTCTAGCCCCAATAAAATATTTTTATTCTCAACTATTTATTTCCAATGAGCTATCATGTTCCCTAAATGAGGATCGTATGCAAAATTTGCACCCTCGGGTGGTTGACGTATCAACTAGCCACGTCAAGGCCCACAAATCCTTTTGGTGCTTCATATCTTAGGGTTAGGTTTTTGGATATTTAGGGATTTTGCATCTTTTTTCTTATGATAAAAGGACTTCCCCATCTCTTTGTAATTAGCTCTTTCAAATGAGCATAGTCGACACATCTCCCTTCCGAGATAAGCTACCACCATCTGAGCTAGTTTGAATTGCTTTGAATTTTACTGTGTTTTTCCATTTCATTCGTTAATATAATCTGGGTTTTACTATACTATCGTGCTTTCTCTAAAATATTTGTGTGTGTGTTTCCATTTTATATTGTTGCCTTCATTTATTTCTCCAAATAATCCAAATCAATGGTATCAGAGCAATATGCTCTAGTTGTTTCTCAATGCATGTCCCCAATGAGATCGAGATATCGAGAGTCGGATCTCGAACTAGTTGAGATTGGGGAAAACCACTCTCGTCGGCCTAAGCAGAATCACATGGAGGGAGAAGAAAAAAGAGACAATGGATCAAGATATCCTATTAAGCTATTGCTCGAGGAAGCCCTCACATGATAGAGGAACGGGATGATGGATAATTTCTCCCAGATCCTTCGATGACTACTGACGACAATGGAGACACTTTCAATGAGAAGCTATTTTGGAGGCGTGACTCCCTTCAAGGTACAAGTTAAATTTGGCATTCCCTTATTTGAAGGCCAGATAGATGTAGATGCTTTGGAGAAATGGTTAATATGTTAGAGTGTTACTACTATGTTAAAAAAAATTCCGACAGGGAAAAGATCACATTTCCACTCCTTAAGTCCCTCTCGCATGTCAAATATTGGTGGGATGGTTACTGCGAGAGGCATACCAGAGATGAGTCCCAGTTGGGTGGATTTTGTCAATGTCATCAAGGAGGAATTCTACCCTATCGAAAACTAATATGACTAGTACACAAGATAGACAAATTTGCACCAAGAGAGAGACTAGATGGTGCCGACGTTCACCAATGTATTCCGTACCTTGTGCTAAAATATGGGTATTAGAGACTCCAAGTGACACTTGGTCCTAAAATACCGCAATGAACTACACAAGCACATCCATACATAGATGGATTTCTTGGACATTTCCTCACTAGGAGTTGCTTATCGATACGTTGTCAAGATCGAGCAAAAGTTTAAGCAAAAGAACAAGCAGAAGTTTGGGTTTGCAAATCGATTGCAGCAGAATCCTGGTAAAGGCAACCCTAACTCACATAACAAAGGACAGAGAAAGGATGGCCAAAATCATGACAACTAGGCCAAGCTACAGGTAAATAAGGGTGATGGAAAATCGAAGGACATTGGAAAGTGGTGCGAGTTCCACAAAATCCCTCGGAACAACATTGATGAATGTTGCTTAAAAAATCATTTTTGGCTAAGATAAAATCCTTAGAGTTGTACTCTGGCTCGGACTCTTATTCAGAGCAAGAGAAGGGAAATCATATCATTGACGCAGAACCTAGTGCCACCATCACAACCACAAAGACCCAACCATAAGAGTCAAAAGGGATAGAGGAAGGGGAGAGCCTCTTCCATTCACAACTGTAGGTGAGGGGGAATTCACTACATTTCATTGTTGATAGTGGTAGCTAGGAAAACTTGATTTTGGGCGAGTTTGTCAAAATATTGACTTTGTCGATGATGCCACACCCCCAACCATACACCATTGATTGGTTGAGATAGGGATGAGACATTCGCGTCAGTCAACTATGTCACCTATCCTACGTCATCAATCCCTTCAAAGATGAGGTATTGTGTGATGTTTAACCAGTTGAAGTTTGTGATGTTCTTTGAGGAAAACTGCATATGTGGAAACGTGATGTTGTTCATGAGTCCAGGCCCATAGTGTGTGACGAACAATATTCATTTCCCAAATACACCATTAGTTATTCAATATTTGAATATCCAATTTAAGTAGAACAATAGATTGTAATACATAAAGGATAAATATAGTAAATGTATAACATATGAGATATGAAATGATGAATATAATGACCATGTGACAATGTACCATTGATTGGTCACAATGGTAAGTCATGTCATTTCAATAGGTCATGTATTTTAGATAAGATGTGTCCTTTCATTAATCATTAATCACTAATTATTAATTATTATTATTATTATCATTATTATTTATTGTAATTATTATTTTATTGTTATTTATTATTATTTTTATTATGCATGTTACATTTCCTTCCCCTTTAAAAATGCTTTGTCCTCAAAGCATACAAAATTTATGTCTTCGTTATGGCTTGTAATGTCTTCTCAAGACTATTCTTTCTTACATTCATCATTGTTGAGGCCACAAGGTGATATGATCTTCTCAATGATGAGTAGAGTTATCGAATTGTGTAAGGGTCAGACCACCCTAATTTGATATTTTGTGATTTTGTTTGGCAATGACTTCTATGATGATATGATTCCATACTTGAACTTCTCCTCAATAGAGTAGGATCTCTACCTAAGCTTGCATATTTATTTTGTCTTTGGTTAGTTCGTTGATGACCCTTATAATTAGGATGACGATAGGGTATGCTTGTATCTAGTATCATGTTCTCTAAACCTTTGTCTTTTGATGCTTCTGGCAATTTATTGGTAGGTATGGTTTCAATTGGATATATATTGATTCTCTTCTCCAATGTCTCGATTTTTACCTCTGATGACTTCTTTATTTCATTGAGATAGATCATTGCTTCTTTATTTATTGTTGGTTATTTATTGATAAGTTTCCCCGGATTCCTTTGTAGCGACTTCTTATCATCCTTTAACTTCTTGATTTGGGTAAGTAAACTATGATTATGAATCCTTAATCTTGAAAGTTATTCATTGTTCTCTAGCTTTTCAACTTTATCCTTAAGTTATCGGTTTTTTGATTGCGCCTCTTTTAATCTTTTGATTTGCTCGAGCAACCTTTGGTTAAGGTTCCTTAACCTAGAAGCTTCTTGATCATTCTTTGATAACTTCTTGTCAAATTCCTTCACACGATATTGATTCTCTTGTTCAAACTTTTGAAAACATCGCTTCTTCTCCTTGGACTTCATACTTTTCGCAAGTTGTTTCTGATTATGATTTCTCAGGCGAGAAATCTCTTCATCTTTCTTAATGATGACTTTGTCATATTATTTTTGTCAATCCTACAAATTTTGTATTGACTTCCGGCTATCTTGAAGGATCACTTTTGATACATCCTTAGGGTCTTCTGATGAAATAGATTATGAGTTTGAATTTTTACTGATATCTTGCAATGTTAATTCATGTGCATGCACATTGCATACATTTTCCTTTGTAATGTAATTTTTTTTACAATTGTGACAAATGAGCATTTTATTTTTAAAGGTTGAGAAATAATTAAACTCCCTTCACAATAAGGACATTTAATCCAAAATGTTGTATCATTTGCAAACTTGTAATAAACAAAAGATATAATATTAAATAATCATTAACATATTAACATATCAATAATAATTAATTATTAATCATTCTAAGGGACACATTCCTTTGTGAATGGTCACCTTAAGTGCCTCTAGGATTTCTATATGTATGGCACTATTTTGGCATTGTAATCATCATATTTCTTATTCAATATACATTTATTATACACCGGTTTATTTATAGAGTATCTGTCCCATCTACAATGGAAGTTTTTGAAGCAACAAACTTTGTTCGTCACATTTGGTATTAGAGTTTTGTTCTGATCCAACCATTGGCCATACATTCAACAGACCTTGTCTAACTTGGCCTCTGGCCACACTCAATATTTTCTCAGATCTTGGTCCTTGACCACAACTTCCCTTGGCCATCTATAGTTAAGGAAGTTCTATTTAAGAAACAATTACTCTGCTGCCAAGATAGTTTCAAGAAATATCAAAGAAAAAAGAAAAAAAGAGTTCCAGAATATCTTTTAGCTGCCAGAACAATATGCACTTTGTCTGCATACACAATGCCGACATTCTGACAATAGAACTAGGAACCAAAGAAGATGTTATCACATCCATAGTAGCCGGGCTACCATGATTGCAGAGCAGTTCAGTATATATTTTTGAGCTTTTCCTTTACACAGTTTCAGTGAGATTGGCTATGATGAGCAATATTACTTATGATCACTCACACATTGGAGAAACCCCAGATCAGACATGTAGTAGACTTTATGCCATGACTGAGCCTCTTGACCTCATATTCGATGACCGAGATGACCTTTTATCCCATACAAAGCAGTGCAGTTCCCAGACTACCAACAACAGTGTTTCAATGGTTACAGGTGATCCAGATAGCATATACATGTATATGGCCCAGCAGGTATATGACGTGCATTGGTTTTATTGTCTTTCTCTTTTGGTCATTTTGATAGCTTGACTTAGTATATAGTAATCATGATCTGGAAAATATCTATATGAAAATGAGTATGGTTGTTATTGATTATCTAAATGGTTGTATTACTTACATGTAGAAGCTCTTGTTTTATACTCATTGGTTTTACCCTCTTAGGATTGTGGACATGATCATTCCCGCCTTTTATGGCTTGCTATATTAGGCATCACTTTTGCTCTCCCTATCCATTTGTTATCTTTCACACTTTTTGGTTTTTACCCTGACTTACACCTCAGCCTGTGATATGGAGGACTTCCCCACTTTTTCCTTTGTGTTGGATAGCATCTCTGTTAGTTTGTGTCTTGGGTTTGAGTTGGAAACAAAACTTACCCTTTGGTGAGTTGGATTTGATACCTTGATCACTCTAGTCGGTTGCCCCGATGTTTGGTCTTGATTGTAGAGAGTCCCCCTAGTTACATGAGTTGTGTTGGCTAAAACCTGAAGCAAATTATACTACCATCATTTGTGGAAACTTAAATGAACAAACACCTTGGATGAAAGATTGAGTAGTTGTGTTACTAAACACATGCAAGATCCCCAAAAGGGTTTTGAAATTGAATGAATTGGAAACTAAAATCACCATGTATGAAAGCTTTAGTAGTTGTGCTTATAAGCACATGCAAAATCCCCAAAAGGGTTATGAAATTGAATGGATTGGAAACTAAAAGCACCCTGGATGAAAGCTTTAGTAGTTGTGCTTCTAAGCACATGCAAAATCCCCAAAAGGGTTATGAAATTGAATGAATTGGAAACTAAAAGCACCCTGGATGAAAACTTTAGTAGTTGTGCTTCTAAGCACATGAAAAATCCCCAAAAGGGTTATGAAATTGAATGAATTGGAAACTAAAAGCACCCTGGATTAAAGCTTTAGTAGTTGTGCTTCTAAGCACATGCAAAATCCCCAAAAGGGTGATATAGGCCTAAAGAAAGTAGTGGTTAAATATATGCCAAATCCAAAGACTGCTGGCCAAGGAAATGAAATATAATGATGTGATTTGTAGACATTTTCCAAGGTTGAATAAGCACTCCTCTAAACAACTTATTCCATTTATGAGACACCGCCATTCCCTATGTGTTTATTATCCAACACAATCTTAAGTGTGTATTCCCTTTCCCTTCTCCAAAGTATCACAGTGTTGATTCAGTTGAGTCATCCCCTTGTCCCAGCCTTGCACTTTTCACCTTCACCCTTTGCTAGCAAATTGATCATGTCTACAGAATGAGTATATCCTTGAGATTCTTTTGTAAAGTAAATAATTATTTGAACTTATGCTTTATGCTGTTATCTATTAACTTCCATTGAAATGATGCTTAATACTTTAAGTCTTGCTATGAGAATGATTAAAAGAGAATGTATTAACCATTTGCACTTGTAGCAGTAGGCTTTTCCAGCCTGGGTCATATTTTGATCATTCTTGACCTGGTCAAACTTAGTTTGACCTGGTCAACCTTGGGATCCGTGATGATTTGGACCAATGATGATGTATGATGATGATATATGGTCTTTTGATACACCTTTGATGGCTCCATACAATGGACACAGGTTTCAGATTATGGTTGATGCACTTTTTTATTGGTTATTATTATTTCCAGACTATTATATCATTATTGTCCGTGTATGGCTAATGCTACATATGATCTTACAGGTTGCCACAGGGTGTATGGGTACTCATCTCTAGTAGATTTGGACCTTCTGAGTCTATTGAGACACTCCGTTATCAGTTTCAGGCACTCTCAGAGATGATATGGTTAGATTTCCACCTTTTTCCAGTTTGTGATGCAGAGATGGCTTGTCCAGTAGCAGCATTGATGAGGCACGTTTTCCTAGGGCACTACAGAGGAGAGGGGTGGTCCAACCACTTGTTATTACCTTATTTCCCCCTCTCTAGACATTATGGAATAGTCATATTTTGTGCTCGGGCATCCGGTAGTAGGTTACAGGAATTTTGATGGTTTTTCAAGTGGAATAAAAATGGAATAAAAGGGTCATTAAGGAAATCGATTTGGGCTATTGAGGCAAGGTTTTGGCATCAGGTCTGTTTAGAGGTCATCTGTGATGTATCCCACTCCATCCAGATCAGTGTGCAACATTCAATGGGGTCCACACACTCTCTGGGTTGTCATTTGATGCTTTCTTCTCTTAGTTGAGGGGGCCACGATTTGATCATTTGGTCACTTGGACATGCCATTGAGTCATAGTTTATATCATTGTTCCATGGGGTGATTCTAGTGAAGGATAATAAGACCTCCTAGCCCCACCATGTGTTCCTAGTCATTTGTCCTAGTCATCTTTATGTGGTGCGTACTCCCCTAGGGCTTCTTTTAGTGAGTGCGCACCCCCTCATGTGAGTGGATCCATGTTATATTGTACCGGCTCATCTTAGCCGTTGATTGTATTGTGTTTATCTTTTGATCTCAACCACTCATTCATAAAGTACTGGTTAGGGTTTTGGTCTCTCTCCTCATATTTAAGGAAGAGCCCCCCCCCTTATTGTAAAGGCATCTAGAGACTTGTGGCTCTTGGTTATTTCAATAGAAGAAATATCTTTGGAGTAAATGCTTGGATCTTGAGATGAATGCTTGGATATGATGATTGTAAATGATTTTCCATTGCACTGAGGGATTCTGGTAGCTATTTTGTATTTTTGTTCCACTCTATCGATTTGCAGGGAAAGAAGATGATTTGGAGGAGTGCGCATTGTTGGGGAGGCCTACCCTGCAACCTTCTGTCACCATGTGCTCCTAGTCACTTGTCCTAGTCATCTTATGTAGCATACACTTGTTTTAGACATCTTTATGTGGTGCACAGGGCTTCTTTTAGTGAGTGCGCACCCCCTCATGTGAGTGGATCCATGTTATATTGTACCAGCTCATCTTAGCCGTTGATTGTATTGTGTTTATCTTTTGATCTCAACCACTCATTCATAAAGTGGTTAGGGTTTTGGTCTCTCTCCTCCTATTTAAGGAAGAGGCCCCCCCTATTGTAAAGGCATCTGGAGACTTGTGTCTCTGGGTTATTGGAATAGAAGAAATATATTTTGAGTAAATGATTGGATCTTGAGATGAATGCTTGGCTATGATGATTGTAAATGATTTTCCATTGCACTGAGGGATTTTGGTAGCTATTTTGTATTTTTGTTCCACTATATCGATTTGCAGGGCAAGAAGACGATTGGAGGAGTGCGCATTGGTGGGGAGGCCTACCCTGCAACCTTATGTCAAATTTTGGTTCAAACAGAGAGTGATTTTGTCTTTGTACCAATTATTCTCTATCATTTTATTCTTACTTGCATCTACCCTCATTGTTGTTTTCTAATTGAGCTTTGTCTCCTTGGTTTTGCAGGAAGAGAGGGACGCACTAGTGGGCTTGGGAAAATCGTGTGAGCAAGAGAAACTACCAAATATTTCATTTAATCTTTGCGGGAGTAATCCTCATCATAATCGACATCCATTCTCATTATCCATGTACGCTTGAGAGGTACGTATTTTATTCTTCTAACTTATCCATTTGTTCTCTAGATCTCAAACCCTCATTTTTATTTTTATTTTTTAGATCCGGTGAGATCTAGCAATTGATTGGGGATTAATAATTAAAACCCACCTAAATAATAATTAATCAACCTTGGATCTAAAGTTTGGTGGGAATTCGACTCCATTTACCCCCTAATCTAAGGCATTGGGCCTCTCCAAGGGAGGTCGCACTTGTTGGGTAGATGGGATTTTGCTAGATCCATCATGTGGGTATTGCTTTTTCCTCATCAATTCCATAGATCCATTGAGTAGCAACCCCTCTAGTGCCGTTTCACCTTAATATTCACCTTGTGGGCCCTATTTTGACCATTTTCCATATTTTAAGGGTGGGCCCCACTTGGGTCTTTCTACTTGGAATTATATCTATCTAGATATACTAATCTAAACCTCTAAGTGGCCTAATATTTCCTTGGTTGAACATTTTTCCATCCCCTAAGCCTCTTCAACCAAGCCCTAACTCCTTGGGTCCACTTAACAATCCTAGATCTAGATCTATTCACTCTCGATCTCTTCCTATTTCATCTTTCACATTTGCCTAGGAGGTCTTGAGTAGGTTCGCTAGCCTTCATTGGTTAGATAGCGTCTCCCCCTTGGTATTTCTTAGGCTAGATATAAAGTGAAGAGTGCCTCAGTTAGCATGACACCCAATTGCAGTGGGAACCGTGGCATCTCTTGGGCCACCTCTTTAGTTGTCCAACGCCTCTAGCATCCCGGATAGGATCATCTTTTGGGACAACTACAAGTTGCGTGATAACATCTTTGGAGTCGTTTCCTTTGAGGTAGAGTCTTACCTCAAGTGTCTGCGAGTGTCCGTGCATAATTCATATCTTATCACATCCAGTCTTGTAACTTAGATGGTTATCATTTTCATCCTTAATTCAAACATAACCATCTCATTTCACTCATCTCTCCCTGCTTATTCACGACATATCTTTTGGTAAACGAGAGTTAAAGTTTACCCGGCGACTCCAAATCGTGACTTCGTTGAGAAACAAACCTATAGGAAAATGTCTTCCCAAAATATCAACATGCCTGAAATGACCATGTAATTCATGTCAAATCTGTGTGAATTGGTCACCAATTTGACTTTAATAATGAAGAGTCAGGATGAAAACTTTAAGAAGCATGATGACCAAATGAAATCAATGTTAAAAAGTATTTGTAATAATTCAATCCCTCCAAATACTGGTGCTGCTAGTACTCAGCCACAAAATCCAGTCGGTACACAGCCTAGTAAGTCTGCCTGTCCTGGTAACCCACCTGTGAGGAGAATCATCTCCAAGCCTCCAAATCCTTCATCTGAAGTGATGTCGAAAGGTCCCAGTATTGATCCAAACCCTGTAACAAAACAAAAGTAGGATCAAGCAACGAAGAATGCGCCTCCTCGAAAAAATAGCACCCCCAAAGCAATGCTTTGGAGGAAGCAACCTGGGCCTTCAAGAGTAAAAAATTCTCAAGTCCCAAAGCCTTTTGATCAAGAGCCACCTAGAACGAATGTTCCTAGCATGTTGACTAACTCATCTACTTTAGTGTCACTAAAATATCTAATCAAGATCCCTTTTGTTAAGTATGATGTTATGAAATTCTTAGGCCTAGATGTAAATGAAAAGGATAAGGAAAACCCCAACAACTTAAACATTGATGTCTCAGGATTTTTATCCAAGATGAACATGCCTGTTCCTTTCTGCGAGATTTTCAAAAACCCCTCATTTCAAAAAAGGGATACCAACCATTTGGGAATCCAACCAAGGAAACAACTGATAAAACAAGTCCCAGTTGAACCCAAAGACTCTCCTTTCATGATCCAAAGTTTGTCGGGTGACAACTTTGGGGGATTCCCTCCTTTCTACATATCCCTTGAAGTTAATAGGTTAGTACTGCACAATTGCATGTTGGATTCTAGAGCTGAAGTGAATGTTATGCCTCTCAGAGTCATGGAACAAATCAATCTAGTACCTACAAGGCCATGCAGGAATGTGTGTGGAATGGATTCTAGGACAGTAAAAGCTATCGGGATGATAGAAAATTTTCCTGTTAGATTTCCCGCATATTCAGATATTGAACTTTCAATGAATATCTTGGTCCTAGATGTCCCTGATGTCTGGGCGATGTTGTTGTCTAGAGAATGGTCAGCCAGCTTAGGGGGGAGTGTTCAGATGGATCTTACATATTCCATGATCCCAACAAGAAATGGTTCATCTATCACTTTATTCAATGAACCACCTACGCAAAAGCATGTAGAGACACCTGAACACTTGTTTAATGAAGTTATGTATTCAAGTGATGAAATTTGGAACTTTATGGTTTTGGCGAACTATTGGGAAGAAGTGAAACAACATACTTTCCCACCAGATCAAGTGTGGAAGATGCACTTTGGCAGGGCCCGTTCCCGGCATGGTGTAGGGGTTGGTATTGTTTTGACCTCACCATCAGGAGAAGAAAACTTATTTTCTTTCTGATTGGAGTTTGATTGCACAAATAATGTGGTTGAGTATGAAGCTTTGACTTTTGGATTGGAGATTTCTTGAGAAAAGAACATTAAGTCTATAACTGTCAAAGGGGATTCCGACCTCATTGTATCGTAAGTCAAGAATCAGTTTGCTACTAATAATAATAGACTTAGAGATTATAACATGTAGTTTGGGACACCATTGAATGTTTTGATGCCTTCGGAATTAAGGTTGTCCCGCGAGACCAAAACACTCTAGATGATGAGTTATAGGTTATAGCCAGCACCCTCCAAGCCTTTGAGTCTCTATCACAAAGAAATTGTAAGGTTGAAGTCTTGTTCAGACCCTCGGTCCCCGATAATCAATATTATTTAATATCAAATTGTGGTCTTTTATGGACAATCTGGGCATTGTGGTCTTTTACAAATTGCAAGCTACATAAATTATGGTGGTTACCAAAAGTTGGAGATTCGATGGCGATTGGGAAACCCAAAGTTGGAATGTGGCACACTCCAAATTTGGCACCTTCCTTTAGACAAGCCTCGTAAGATAGTATAGAAGCCTTCACACACCAAAAATCACCACATGAAACCCTAGTTGCTCAAGAAGAGAGGTGCACACCACTTTTTGTCAAGTAGCTTATACTAATTAACAAAAGGACTTCGAAACCAATAGATAATATTAGTGTTGCAAAACAAAAAACTAGCAAAAAGTTGGCACGGGTCATCAACTTGGAAAATCAGAAAAATTGAGAGAAAACCAACAAAACTCATCAAGTATAAATTCAAACCTTAAAAATTCAAAAAAATTGGTGAGTTGAAAAACATAGAAAACTTGGGAAAACTCATGAATTTGATAACATCTCACTTGTGACAGTGATCTCCATTCTTCCTCGCTCGACACCCAATTGATTACCTGGTCTTTTCCATTGACAGGAAATTAGGATCATCTCCATTTAGGGAATCTTCTAGCAGTGAGTCCCCTGAGGGGGGCTGCAAGTAATGTGCCCACTAGTAATGAACCAGATCTTTACTTCCAATTGAGGGAAGATGGTCTGTTTGAAGATAGAAGGCTTTCTCTAATTGTATCATGCCTTGGCTTTCAGACAGGAAATTCAATGAAATTGGGAGTCCTTGATTGAGACTAAACCATTATAGTGGAGAGATTTCATCCAGAACTGATCGTAGAATGAGATATAGACACTGTGGGAAAACACGTGATGATGTTGATTTGTGTGTGATTGCATATGCAGCTATAAAATATATAGAAGGTGGCATGAAATCAAATGAAATTCAGGGTAACAGCAAGTGCAGAGAAGTTTCATGTGTCACATAAGAAGACGGCAATAGATTATGGAGAAAATCCCATCTCCATGAAGTGTTGTATGGAGTCAGAAATATTTGCATGGGAGATGTAAACATGGTTGTGCTACATGTAAAATTGTGTAATTTGTCTTTGTTTGAAGTTGTTTGGTCTTAAGTGAATACATCTTCCCATTTGAGTGCATGGTAATTGCATTGTTTGCATGTGGTGCCTATATAGTTCTATGGTATTTTTGGCAAATCCTATTACATAAAGTGCACTTGACAGTGAAAATTTATGCAGCTCATCAAAATTTGCAATTGGGATCTTTATTTGTTTTGGTTTTTGTTGGGTTGGTGCATTCATTGGATCAGGTGGCCTCTAACATGGAAGCTAAGTTGGGCTCTTCTATTGTGCCCTAGCTCAAGTATTTTGCCAGTTTGTTATCTTGTGGCGTGATGTAGTTTTGGGGTTCTACATTCAACCTGCACATGCCTTCTCTGTGCATTCTTTTTGGTGCGTTGCTTCCCACCTTTTTCATATCCGCACCAGTTAGAATTTATTTTGGTTGGATTCCTTTGTTGTAACTTAAATAATTGTTTGTTGCTACATGCTTAGTGTGCTTCTAGGAGACTTGGTAAACAAGGGCTTTGGTAGAGGTAAGATTGATTATATCAATTGACTTCAAAGTTTATTTAGAAATATTTTCAACCATTGGTATTCATGACAAGTAGGGTATTCATGACAAGTAGAATTGTAATCTTATTTCCTTGTAGGGGTTTAAAGTAAAACTTTATCATGTCATTTCTTTAATGCAAGATACTGGGGCTTACGATTCAACTGCTATCCACATGTGCTTAAGACTGGGGCTTATAATTCTTCATGTTTATACATTTAGTTCAAGTTCTTGAGATATCTATATAGGACTGTGTTTGTTGTTTACAAGCTCATGAAAAGTTTGATGATAAATGACTCTGAGAAAGTTTTATTAAGCATCTAAATATATACCATTACATAAGCATATAGACATTCTTAAGAAGTGAATAGAGCTAAGGTATAATTCTTTGTAAGACCGAGCTCATACATTGCAAAATGTTGTTTAAGCCTTGTGATTATTCAAAGGACACAAGGATGTGAAATATGAGCTTGAAGAAGAACAATTTGCAAAGCATTGAAACATATTGATAGCATATTTGAAGGACTTGTGTTATCACTTGAAGACTGAGCATATTCTTTGTGACCAAATTGAAGTTGAGTTTGAATAGTGTTATGGGAGAACATTAGTTATAACTTGAAGACCGAGCCTATTCTTTGAGAGCAAATTGAGTTTGAGTTTGAATATTTGTGCCATTAAAAGACAAAACTTGAAGTTGAAGAATTGATTGTTGAAAAGGGATAAGTATGAAAACTACTTGAACAAATAATTTTGGTGCTAGCTTATCATAAAGACTTGGTAACTACTTTAAGGAATACAATGCAAGATTATTTGTTTGATGAAGTTTGATAGAATTGGAAACCATCATTAAGCAGACTTGTTTGCAGATCTGAAAGGAATCATTGATAAGGATTTGATTGTAGATGTAAGAGCTAGTTCATGAGAAGTGATTTTAGTCTATCTAAAGCAAATCTATGACTGTATCGTCGCATTCATTTTTTTTTAACACTTCCAGGTATCGTCTCTATATTGACGAACACCAATGTAGGCTATAGAGAATGTTTCCACGCAGTTGCTGAACCTGCCACGAAATTTTGTGAATCCTTACGTGGATACTACGACGATGCTTCGTGGAACTATAAAATATCTTCCACGCAGGTGCTGAACCTGCCACGAAAGTTTGGGAATCCATGCGTGGATACTGAGACGATATTTCATGGGACTATAAAAGAATCATCGACGCAGGTGCTGAATCTGCCACGAAAGATCGTGAATGGATACATGGATACTGCGATGAATTTTCGTGGAAGATTCAGCGCCAGTGTGGAAATTTATAGGAGTTATGCGTCGATATAGAGACGCAATTTTGTGGCAGGATGTATTTTTCGCAGATATGAGAAAAGTTGTGTTGTTGACACGTGGCATCAAAGAAGCGTTGCTATTGCCACGACGTGGAATGTTCGTCCTTATATCCACGAATCACTTTCCACGAAAAAAAGAAACACCAATCGTTGCAACATGGATGAAAATTCGTGGCAAATTAGACCATATGTAGTAGTGGGTTTTCTATACAAACATCGTGAACAGTAGGATTTGGATGTGAAAACATAAGGGTTTTTGTTTTGGTACCTAATTATGTAGAAATGTACTGGGTTTAACACTTGTCTGGAGCTTGTGAGCTTGGAATCCTGAACATATTTGTCCTTCGATGTGGGGAAGGGGGTGAAAAAAAGAAGTTTTTATATGTAGTTAATTGTAGATTAATTTTGAAGGTTGTAGGAATTGATCTGTATTCTAGGTTTTTAAGATTTAAATAGTGGAAGTTGCAGTGTATCGAGGGGGAAAGGGGGATTGGGTATGTGAATATTTGTGCTAATAGAATATTTTGGAAGTAATTGCCATTTTGTTCTCTGATTACAGGGAGAAATTTGCAACAAAGTAGCTTAAAACTTGTTTCTTGGAATATATAGAAAATTGCATTATGTCTAAGAAGTTGAAACATCAGAAACTTCAGAGGCATTTACAGGTTTAGTTATTGAATTGCATTGTTATAGCAACAGAGAAGATAAAGACTACTTTTTTTTCTTTTGATTTTATGTGACAGGGCGTGTCCAGCTGCAACTGGAGAAGTACATTCAGAATTAGTCATCATTCCTCCATTAAACTTGTAAATCTATTCACTGCAGGAAGCTTTCTCGTCCTCTGATTCTTGGAGGTACAACGCATTAATCCCAGAAAGGAAAAAGCAGAGAAAAAAAGACATTCGTTCCTCTATTGGACAGAAGTCACCCCCCCTTGAGCGTTAGAATTGTTGTTTCTTTTATAGCCCCTCATCTCTGATTCTGAAACACAGTTGAAATTTCTCTGGAAACATAATTCCAACAACAATTTTATAGCCTGCATCTGGTCATTGATCTCGGGAGATTCTCAATTCCGTATTTAGCTTATGAAAACTTCATTTGCAGGCCGATCGTTGAGTGAATTGGTTCGCTTAATTTTCTCACGTCAATCTGGCACCTGTAAGCAACTATTTTAATTGAGAATTGGCTCAATGGACTGACGAAGAAATACTTTGATCCTTCTCTCATGCGATCATGTGATCCAAACCTGCACAAGAAAAATAACGAAATTCGAAAAATAAGCAAATAGATTTCCTTGTCACTTGACTCATGGCATGTAATCTTGGTGATGATCTCAAATTATAAAATACATGACAGTCAACGAGAATTGTGACGGTTATCTCTTAACATTTGCATCAAGATCTCATTGACTTGCAGAACATCTCATTGGTTTGGCTTCTCAATTGTTCGACATCAGTGTCTGAAACATCTTAATGCTCAAGATAAAATTTAGGAAACTAGTTGATTGGATTTAGTGCTTACAATGTTGATGAAGTAAGACATGCGCAGATTGCATGAACTGCAATTGGCTAGGAGTCAAGAGTATGACAAGTTTATGTACATGATAAACACTATAAATACTGTTGATGAAGTAAGACATGCGCAGATTGCATGAACTGCAATTGGCTAGGAGTCAAGAGTATGACAAGTTTATGTACATGATAAACACTATAAATACTCTCTTTTAGCAGTTAGCACTAGGTTAACTTTAGTTCTCATGTGAAAAGAATGCTTTTGATAAGTCACTGTAATTAAGGCTGGATTTATAAAAAGAATGTTTTTTAGTCTTCAGTCTCCAATTTGTGACCGTTTTGTACTATAAATATATAATATTGTAAAGGAAGATAATTCAGTGCTACAAACCCCATGTAACAATATTATCGAAAGGAAAACATTTAAAGAAAAATCCCCCAAACCCTTTAGCCTTAGGCTTAAACGGATCTCACATTCCATAAAATAACTGGAATAGCTAAATAAACAGAGATAAACCGAGAGAATACAATCCATAAATATGTTGCAAGCCCTCGTTTTTCTTCATTGTTTTGTAAATGGCCTTGTGAAATTGCTTCAAGAGCAGAATTTGCATGTACGTTGGGGCTGTGAGTTTATTTTTTTCGTTGCAAGAGTTCTTTCGTGATATTTCTAAGGGTTTGTGTGTCTTGATTCTTGACCTTGTCTTTTGCGACTTCAAATGGATTCATGAAATTTCAAGGCTACAGTAGATGTGAGAAAGAGCACTCACCATGATGATGAAAGTTTTCCATCCTTCTGACTTGGGTAGACCTGTAATAAAATCCAAGGAGACTTCCTCTCAATGATGGCAAGGTATGTCTAATGGTTGTAGAAGTACTGGGGTCTTAACTATTTCACCCTTATTTTGTTGGAAAACCAAACATTCAGCCACAAATATTTGAACATCAGATTTAAGACCTTCCCCAAAAAATTCCTTCTTGAACATGTGGTAAGTTTTGAAGAATCCAGAGTGCCCACCTATAGGAGAGGTGTGTAATTCTGAGAGGACCTTTTGCTTGAGTTGGGAGTTTTTGCATAAATATAAGCGATCCTTATACCATAGTGAATCATTTTTCTACGCAAAAGTATATGATAAACTGGGATTGTTCTGTAGCTTTTGAATGAGCGTCCACACAGATATGTCATTTTTCCATTCTTCCCTTGTTGCTTCTACCCAATCTGCTTGTAGAATGGAAATGGCACAAAGTAATGTCCCAACATCTTCATCCTTTCTGGAGAGCACATCTGCCACCACATTCTGTTTCCATTTTCAATAGATGATTTCAAAGTCATATCTCAACATCTTGGTTATACCCATTTTTGTTGCTCTTCCAAAGATGGTCTCTGTTCCAAGAAGTATTTAAGACTATCATGATCTGTTTTGACCTTGAAGTACCTACCTATTAGGTAAGGACGCCATTTCTTAAGAGCATGTAGTATTGCCAACATTTCCTTCTCATAAATGGGCTTCTGTAAGTTCTTTCCCTTGATTGGGTGACATGTGAAAGCAAGTGGGTATCCTTCTTGCATTAGAATAACATCAATGCCATTTCCTGAAGTATCACATTCCACAATAAAGGTTTTTGTGAAGTCTGTTGTGGCCAAAACATGAGATTTTCACAATGCCTGTTTAAGTTGTTCAAAAGCTTGAGTTGCCTTTGGATTCCAAGAAAACACATCTTTCTTCAATAATGTTGTGAGAGGCATTGCTATTCTTCCATAGTTTCGAACAAACTTGCGGTAGTACCCTGTTAGAACTAAGAATCCTCAAAGATTCTTCAGGCATGATTACCGAAGCGCATAGCTCACACAATCCTCTTCTACGAAAATGCGTTGCTCTGTTCATGTGAGTATAAAGTTTTAGGCTTATTATGACAAATAAAAATCCAGACTATGTGAACCTTGTTATTAATTATCTATTTGCAACTTTAAATATGTAGTTTTTGCTTATAGTTAAAAAAAAGAGTAAATCTTAAAAAGATTGGTTTGAATTTAAAAGTATATTAGATAATGGATATAGGATTTATTGAGAAAATTCTTTGGAATTTAAAAGTATATTAGATAATGGTGATAGGATTTGTTGATTGGCCAATATTGAATGAGTGAAAAAAAAAATGTCTAAAAAAAATAAGTGACTAGTTTATATATGTTTGAGATTATGATGGAATACTATTTAAATTATTAATGATGTAGATTGAAACATTAGTATGGAGACTTATAAGCTATAATATTATATGTTATTAAACAAATGTCTCTAAGAAAGGGATGTCTACATGGTATCAAGATGGTGTTGGTTACCATGCTTCAGTACTTTCTTCTCTATCCATCATTTCCTCCACTATTGTTGCCATTGCCACAATTATTACCTACTTTGCAACAATACTACAAGGTATGCAATCATTGCCTACTCTTCTACAACATTACAAATGTTTTTCCCAACAAACAATAATAATATACAACCATATGAAATAGTAACACATATAACCACAATATATCACACTATAAAAATGATGAAAGTAATATATTAATGACATATTCAATGAAATAATAAAGAATATAGTTGTATGAGGATACATAATAGAATAAAAATAGCATAATTTTTATAGCATCTCCATCTATCATTCTAACTATAGGAGGAGCTAGTTATGATTTACATGTTTCAAAATTTCACCCCATGGAGCCATTATTCGAATTTAGATATAATTTAAGCCTCCCATAGACAACATAAACTACGAAATGCATGTCGAGGTGCATGAATATAAAACACAATGGAATTAAGAACTATATTTCACACACACAACATGCATGACCCACCATATTCATAATATGAAGTAAATATAATCATGGCGCATTCATACACAACAAAGAATACTTTTCTTTTAATAGAAGAATATCCAAGCAATTAACTATGTAAGACCAATTTTCCACCCAATTGTAAGCATAAGTTGTAGATGTGCCCCCCAAGTTAGGCCATTAGGCCACCAGGGAAAATGAAACACATATAGCCTTCTCTCTCTCAGCCAAACCCATTTTCTCTCATGCTTAGTCAATCTGCTCACCATTGAATACTATAGCCATCTCTTTCAACCATCAATCCATGGAACTCCCTTCCTCTTCCCCACACAACACCAAGGAGGCTTACTCTTTCTCTGCTCAACAATCCCTCACAGTACCAACCCTTATAATGTTCTTCAATGTGTGCAGAAAGAGTCCAACTTGTTCTATGCTTTTAGAGAACCTGTTGTAACATCAATTCATGGCTTTTCAAGCATCCTAGAGCAACAAATAAACAATGGATAAATGTTCCTATTTTGTCCAACCTCTATGCTCACCTATAACCATCCTCTTCACTTTAATGCCTGCAATTTTTCTCATCACAATGTTAATTTTTGGGTATTTTTTCATGTTGGTTATTGGCTATGGAAAAAACAACATGAACATACATATAGAATGAATTATGCATGAAAAATGAGTGATAAACCCTCATGGAGAGTATTGGCGAAAAGACAACTCACATTACTTTACAAGGAATGACTCTTACAATTGTCATATAATTGTATTCAGCCCATGCTTCCATAACTTCACGAGGAAAAAATTCGCACAAACCTCACACATGTATTCATTCAATGATTGGGTTTAATAAGTCAAAATAAGGTTGACACTTTAACCCCTATAGTGCTCTTTAGACATCCATCTTGGACAATTTAAATATTATTTTTCATCATAATATTTGCATAGCTTTTGAGTCAACATGACAAGCAAGGGAAGCTTGAAATACAATCGTTACAATAGGGCTCAACAAGAGCATCATGTCACTTACAAGAATTGAATCAAGGTAGGGAGGGCAACAATCTTTCCTCCCAACCACCCAAGCTACAACCAATGGTATTAAACTATCATACCTTATTTTATCATAATATCTTCACACTAAAAATCTTTATTAACATATTTTAATCATTTACTAATCTTATTTAATACATTCCAAAAATAAAACAATTAAAAGCATATTACACTTTTGCATATAATCTCATTACTTACCATTGTTCACAATCATTATCTACTTTTGTTACATTACTAAAAAGTGTATGACACACTTTTCACAAAAAACCATAATAATATAGTAACACATATTAACCACAACAAACCACTCTATTACTAAAAGAATAAAATTGATATATTAATAAATTATTTAATAAAACAATGAAGAACATAGTTTTTAAGGATAAATGATAAAATAAAAAGGTAGTCTTAATATTCTAAGTTTTTCAACTTTTTTAGGGTATAATTTTTGTCATATTTTATTTGAAGTGTGGTCATATTTTATTTGAAATGTGGTTGGAAAATTGTAAAAATATTTAAAATCAAATATATTAATTATAAAAATTGTATAATGTAGATGTCATGATGGTATTTGAAGGCTTTGAATTTATTTATAGATTTAAAAGTACAATTTAAACACTACTAAATTTGGATTTTACCAAAAATAAATTACCTAAATTCAATTAAAATCCACATGAAAATCCAAAACCTAGAATAAATATACTAAATAAAAATAGAATAATTTTAACAATATTTATATCGTTAAATGTTTATATTTTAAAATTTGGAATCACTACTAAATATGTTTTTCCACAAATTTGATTTTGTGGATTCCAAAATTGAAATAAATATTTATAAAAAATAAAAATAAAAATAAATTGATAATTGATAAATAAATAATTAGTAGCTAATGCATAAATAACAAACACAACCTTTTTAAATAAAAAACTAAAATTAAATTTCTATTTTTCTGAAACAGGTAACCCCCTGATTTTCCCCAGTGGAGTGTCCCTCCATACTTGTCTACCAGCATTTGCTGAATCTCTTCATAAACATCACTATTCCATTTTGGCGTCTCTGCGTCGTGAGGTCTCAAATACTCAAATTCAAAGGTAATTACATGCTCAGAATGCCCCATATATGCTTTCGATTTTTTAATAGTGCGCATACTGATGCCCTCCACAATCTCGAGCTCGCATAAGGCCTGTGGATTCAAATATCGGATTCTCTTAATATCAAGAATTGCCTCTCCCACCCTGCGCAGGGGAACGTAGATTTCCTCATCGGAACCTTTCACACCGTGCACCCGACGATCATATAAGGAAGGTTAAATCTTTTAAATTAAAAAGTCACTTGTAAAATTTGAAATAAAAATTATATTATATTTTTTATTTAAAAATTTGAAATAAAAATTAAATTATGTTTCAGATAAAGAAATTTAATATAATATATAATACTTTTTATTATTTTTATAAGATTTTTTATCCACACAATTATAATAAAAATAGAATGTTTCTATTTAAAAATAAATAATAAATAAAAAATGTTTTTATTTTAAAAAGATAGAATAGTATTTGTATAATGTTACTATAACTTTGTTTCTATTTTAAAAAAATAAAAAGAAAAAATGTTTTTATTTAAAAAAATAGAATGGTGTTTGTATAATGTTTCTATAACTTTTTTTGTATAGATTGTTATTCATATAGCGTTATTACAATTTTGATTGTTGTTGTAGGCGGACCTAGAGTATGAAAAGGGAAAGACTGTTATTCACTAGTTGCTCCTTGGGAGGAGCTATTTCTTCTTTGGCCATGCTATGCATGTTGGATGCAAGCATAAATTTGTTTTATGTATCACATTTAGTTTCCATTTGGTTGACGATGAAGTTCTTAAGCACGAGTAGTTCGTATCAAGAGGTGGGTCTCATTACATATACAAAAGATTTTTTGTTAGAGTCTTTACTTGGTAAAATTTAGAGATAAATGTCATACTATAATTGATTTTCAATGTTGTACATATTATTCTAAAGAAATTGTAGTAAGTGAATAATATATTTTTATATTTGATTTTGTACATATATCAAAGTTGTCTATTTATATTGAACATTGTTTGTTATTTATGTAATATAAAGAATATAAACATCAATGGTAAAGTTTTCTATTCAATATTGAACATTGTTTGTTATTTATGTAATACAAGGAATATAAACATCAATAGTGATTATAGATTTAAAACTTAAAATGTAATGAAGACCATGTTTAAAAGAGTCATTTTCAACAAGCAAGAAAACAAGTGGCACATTAAGAATAGTGAGGTTACTAATTTTTTATTATTTAATTGTACAATAACAATGGATTTAAAACTTAATAATATGTATTTTCCTTAAAATGTTAACTTAAATACCTTTTGAACTTTGTTATTACTCGAGGAAAACTAAACCTTTTTCTACTTTTCAAACACATAGTTTCGGGAGGAGCAATCGGGAGAAGAAAAACAACTTACATGTCCAGTTTCGAGAGAAGTAGTCTCGAATAAGAAAAACAACTTAGATGGCCACACTTTTATTTGCATCACAACTATACCAAAAAGTTAGAAATCATGAATTTGTCTTCTAAACATGAAGTGTAGACCACATTCGACTCCACACACCAAAGTGACATCAAAATAGAGACTTGCAGGATAAATATCTTAAGTTGTACAGATTCATCTTAACAAGGGTTAGAAATGAGAATCAACCATGAATGGATATGTCATCTTCAGTAACAACAACAAATGAAAAATGGGCCAAGGTACCTGTAAAGTTCAATCTCTAATAAATCTGTTAGAGATATTGCTTACAATAGAATTGGGTAATGATTGGTTTGAATTTGTTGGAGGTTGTAGAGAGATTCTCTCAACCTCTATCTTAGTGTTTAGAATAAGTTGGATATGAGACCAACTATATAAATGTATTTTATGTGAGTGTAATTGAATAAGAAATATATTATTTGTGTGTAATTAGTGTGCCATGACTACTCTCCCAAATTCAAATGTATTTTATGTGAGTGTAATTGAATAAGAAATATAATATTTGTGTGTAGTTAGTGTGCCATGGCTACTCTCCCATATTCTTATTTAGTATCAGAGCATGGTTGGGCTTAACTCCCTCACGGGAGATGCAGGATAATGAGAAAGATGTGACTGTGAATTGTTGTAGCTGTAGGAGTAGATTAGATAGGAGTGTGTGTTCAGTGTGCATGTATGAGCGTTTACTCTCGTATGGAGATTTCTGTGTGCAAATAAATCTGCTGTCATGAATTTGATGAAGCCACAAAGAAGAATTTCAACTGCTGAGCTCTGCCATTCAATACTTCAAGGTTGTATCATAAATAAGCCACCATCAGTTTTGTGCCACTCTTTATGTTTACTAAGCCATCAGTTTTGTGCCACTCTTTATGTTTACTAAGCTGTGATTGCAATATGGAAAATCACGCTCACTTGACTATGCCATGGACACTTTGATCATGATAAGCAAATAAGATCTCATTATGATTGAAGTATTGTGCATTTGTTGATTGATTCGTTGGTTGTATAGTTCATGCTACCATTAAAGCAGATACTTGGAACAGTAAAGAAGAGCCTGTGCGTGGAGGTTCATTGTCACAGGAGCATAATTTTGTTGTTTGTAATTGTGAAGCTTTCAGATTTGAAAAGACAAGACGGAGGCAAAGTTGATCTCAAAGGAGCAGCAGGCAGAAGCGATTTCTTGAGTTATAGATGGGCCGATTTCTTATGTTATAATGGGCAGGACGAGCCAGGGCATGAGATGGATTTGCACCTAGCGGTTCAAATATGGGATGCCTAGGCTGCAGAGATACTTAGGGTCAACGATCATATTTGAATTTAGATGACTGGTGCATTAATTAATCTTGGCCACGATTTACACTTCCTTGAAACTTTAGTCAAGCAGACCTCTAGCTTTCGTGCAGGTTGTGCATTTTTGGGTGACTTTGTTGAACCTCGAGATGGAGATATCCACGTGTAGATCAGATCTGCACTTACGCAATTTCTCTCTCAGTTGGATTTGCTTTGCTGCATGGAAAAGCTAGCGAGATAATGAAAATATGTGTTGTGTGACTAGCATGTGATTGATTTACTCATGGTGAGAATTAAGTTTTCCAGATTGGGTTTGTTGCAAGTTTATAATATGTCGGATTTGTAGTTTGAATATATTTTGTATTATTTTTGTTGTAAAATTATATGATGAAGAATCACAAAGAATATGTCAATTAAGTTTGTTATATGTTGATGTGACCCATTATGTTTTGGGAGCATTAGTTACAAGTTGTTTTTAATAAGGTTAAGCTGATGTGACTTATCGTGTTTCGAGAAACGTTAGTTACAAGTTATTTTATGTAATATTTTATGTGTGTTTGAAAGTTTGTGAAGGTCACTTGTATGACTAACTTTTGGATATGTTTAGTATCTAGAGTACTCTCCTAGATCATTGTTGGATTTAACGAGCTATGTGTTTGACAGATGGAAGTATTTCCATAGATCAGTCCAGTTACTTGGCTACTTCTTTGACAAACTCAGCGAGCTATGTGCTTTGATAGAGTAAAGTATTCAATATTGTTAGTCACTTCACTTACTTTATTGTTGGTTAGAAGTAGTTATGTCTTAAATGAGTCAAATGGGAAGCTCAAAGATGAAGTGAAGAAAGAGCTCAAACTGTGAGATTTCAAAGTGGGTGTAAATGTTGATGAAGACCAGTTAGACAAGAGAATATTGTAATTTGTGATTTTGTTATTTGTAATGTAAGCAATAAGGGAGGGTGTTAGAGATATTGCTTACAATGGAATCGGATAGCAATTGGTTTGGATTTGATGGAGGTTGTTGAGAGATTCTCTCAACCTCTATCTCCGTGTTTAGAATAAGTTGGATCTAAGAACAACTATATAAATGTATGATATGTGAGTGTAATGGAATAAGAAATATATCGTTTGTGTGTAATTAGTGTGCCATGACTACTATACCAAATTCTTATTAAATCTAAACTAGCATGGCACACAGTTTGTTAGTCATTTCATTGTGGAATTCCATTACATTGCAATTTACTTTTAATATATACTGAAATATTGATGTACTATTACATTTCAAATGAAAATAATGATTTATTTTTACATGTCAACATTAAAAGGTTTAATATATCATAGCCCTTCAAAGTGCAACCAAATCGCAAAAGGAAATGAGAAGAATTTGCAAGAGGAAATGTGTTCTCTTGTGAAAGGATTTCATTAATTTGCAGTTAGCAATTTGATTGAGTTTGTTTTATCAATTGCCACGAATGAGAGGCTACCCAGCTACATTAAAACTTGAGCAAAATTCGTCACAATTTATCGAAGGCATAAGGGATCAATTCATTTTATCATATCAAAGGAATTAATAACATTTTCATGTAAAATATTGAACACATGGAACCATCGGTTGAAAAAGGTTAAAATTAATGTTGATAAATGAATGATTGTTGGATGAGGAGAACAATGTTACTAACGCATGACCAGTGAAAGGAGCCAACAATTATCACTTGATTTTGTTTTGTTTAGTTTCTTTTACTAGATTATATTTAGTTTTGAATTTTAGTAGTTATTTCTTTCAAATTTTAGATTTAGTTTTATTGTTTGAATTTTTAATATGGGTGATTAGTATTTTGATTGTAGGAATAAATGTTTGGAGCAACGTGCATCAAATACAATAAAATTTTATCCAAGTCATTTAATTGAAGCTCGATAAGGAGGGAAGCATCCAATATTTTATGGAGATGGTTAGTTAAAGGGAACAAGTTGCCTATAAAAGGAGGAGGAACTCAAATGCAATAGGAGGGGGAGGTGATCCAGAAGGCTGAATGAAAATAAAGGGGAGCTCACGCTGTTGTGAGTTGTTCTTTTTTTATTTTGAGGGGAATGTACAAGATTGTGATTTTTTTTTCCTCCAATCATAAATGAATAGCATAGAATAAAGATGGAGGAGCTATAGATAGCTATTGTTCACTTTCAAATATTTTCGAGTCTGTTTCAAAGACCATTGAACCTTTTAACAATGATTTATATCAGTATTATATGAAGTTGTATTTCAGTATTATAAATCTCCTTTTGGCTTGTCTTATGCTAGTATTTTTATATTTTCACAGTTTTTTTAAAACCTGTGATTATATTTATGTTATAAATTCATCGATTTCCTATTGAGTTGGTTTGTCTAAAAAACTATATTTTCAGATAAAAGTACTTATGTTATTATTATTTTTATTTTGGTAAATATAATTAAATGTTTAATGTGTTTTGATTATGATTTGGATTTATCTTTAAATCTAATCTTAGCATGATTTATTTATAATTCAGATCTATTCAATTGTTGAAATTCCAAAACTCTGAGATAGGACTTAAGTTTAATAACTTAGTTAGAAGTACTTTTATGTAGCTACTAAATTATCCTATATTAGCTACTAAAATATTTAATTAGATTTTTTTTAGTTTAGTCTATAGAATTAGTTATACTTAGGAAATTAGAACAAAACAAAAACTTCAATCCTCTATTTCATTATAGAGAAATCTTTGTGGAGGAAAGAGGGCCTTTATTCCTCTCAAAAACAACTACTTTAAATGAATCTAAGCACCTTGTTTGGGTTGTTACTTCCATGTTGACTAGTAGTTAGTTCTTCTTGTCACGGGTAGTTGGGAGGAAAGACACTTAAAATCAAGCTAACCTAATTTGTTAATTCATACTTTATATGTTGGGATTTAAGTTTTAAGTTTGGTCATTCTAAATATTGCTCTACATTCCATTTTGTGTAACTTGTATGTGATTTTTGTTGAAGTTTACTAGTATAGGGTCTTGGCCCCATTATATGTTTAGTAAACTAAAATATTGTAACTGAATTAATTATTGATAAATAAATTGAATAATTTTTACAATATTTAAAAAAATTCTATTTTCAACTACCATATCTTCAACAAACATAAAATGAATTCAACCATATAAATTTACATTGAAAGAATTGTAAGTAATTTAGACTCTCGAATTTCTAAATAAAATGAAGAGTAGAGTAATTATTCAATAATTCTAATTTTAATTATAGTCCAACTATTCATGAGTTTAGATTTGGATTAAGTTGAGAATTACAACATCAAGAAGTGTTTATGAGCTACCAAGTATCAACTATTCTATTTCAATTCATGCAATTTCATTTTGCTAATTTAATTATATGAGGTGTAGAATTTTTTTTAAAATTTTAATAACAATTTTGTATTTTATATTGTACCTTCTTTATTACTTTTTATTTGTACTTATATTGAAAATTTGTTGTCAATGTATTTGAAAAAATCATACCCCTTTATATGCTATTACATATCATAAATGTAACATTAAAATTCATAAAACCAAAAAAACAAACAAGTTCAAATTGAGAAGAGGTTAGGGCCATGTACATCTTAGACTTTATGAGTTACATTGTTGCATAGAGGGGGTCCTATGTCTCACTAGCAATGGGGTATCATGCACCAAAATGGACCTAATGGTTAAGAACATGTGTTTTCTCCTAGGAGGTCAAATGTAAATTTGCAAAATATAATTAATTTATGACATTTTTAATATTGTTAAAAATTTTAAAAAAAAAATTGACATGGAAAAAAAGGAAAAAAATACCATTAAAAGAATGAAACTAGGCATTTTAAACAAACTTGAAATAACAACATTTGGATAAAAAAAGTTGATACTTTGTAGTTAACAAGATTCAAAATGTCCAAAAAATACCTTAATAAAATGAGTGATAAAAACAAATGGTAACATTAAAAACACGAATTTCTTATTAAATTGGTAATTGTTTCAGTAGAGAAATATTTAATTAATGGTTCTTCTCATTAAATATTAACTAGGTTCCAGTGAAATGACACAAATACAAATTCTAAATTTTTATTTAGCACCAAATTCTATATTCAAATTACATGAGCATTGTTTTTGCAAACAACATTTCTAGATTTCTCTTATTAAATATTAAATTAGTTTCACAACAGCATTGTGCAATTAGTTTGATTTCTTTAATTTAGGTTACATACATAAACATATCTAAAACTTCTAGTTATCATTTGAGATACTCAATAATGCATCTTTGGTTATTACTCACATCCATTTAGATTACAAAAATAAGTTAAGATTCATAAATATATAATATTTTTTTATAGATTAATGATCAAATTTCTCTTCTCTAAGAGATATCAAAATTATTTTAGTTAATAATTTTTTCTTATCCAATTCATCCTTAAGCTTCTTTCAAGATTTTATTTCATTACCATATCATCCTAATAGCTAAAGAAATTTCATTCTAATATTATAAGAACTAGCTTATTTCTATGAACAAATGCAAAATATTCAATTCATATGGTTGTGCAAGGGTTGGTAGTCTTTGGAATGAAACCATACTCTTATAGTACTCGTAAGAATCCTAGCATCGAATTATTTGTTCAATTTTTTATTCAAAGGATTGCCTCCAACTGATTGGTGAAAACCAATTTACACTTGCAATGACACTAGTAAGGGAATCACATTCTAAGGATGCTTTGGTTTTCTTTTCAACTAATGGAAACACCAAGAAACCCATGATGTCATTCATGTAAGCCCCCATCCCAATGAGAATACTTAGTTTCTCACTCACCTAACATTAAACTAAGGAAAAAACACCTCTAGCCAAGAAATTGTGGCAAATATCCACAAAATCAAATTGTTATAAGGAATTGTTTGGCGGAGGGGTCTTTGACTATAGAACACACATGTTCTCTAAAGGCTCCGACGTGCATGAACTAATCTACCCACTATTGTTCATAATACTATAACACCTTTAACAATGGATTTCTTCCTAAATAACAATAGGCAATAATGGGCTCATTACCTCCCACAACTTGGTACACCCTAGACTCTAGCTTACCCACTTAGAAAAGGTTGTGAGTAGTCCCAAGCTCCTATACTCATTTTCACATGGGTGACAACTTCACCCTTCTAAAGGTAGATAAAACGAAAAACGACAACAAAGAAACCCAACTCTCCTAATGACATACGTTTTCAACACACTCAAAGAACCAAAACAACAAATAAATTTCTTATTGTCTTATCCCATGGTAGTCATCCAACCCCACTTTCCCCAAAGCATTACTAGAATATATAGCACTTAAAATCCTAAGCTTCTCTCCTTTTCCTTTAATAAACAAGAGCATCGACTTTCTTTTCTTTCACATTAATAACCAAAAACATTATATTACTTCCTTTTGTGTTCATACCCAAAAGCATCAATTTACTTTTCTTAACAAAAAATTAATACTTTCATTTCTCATTTTTTTCCCACAAAATATTAGTAAAATCCTTAATATGGTTTAAGGGAAATATTAGGGTCAATTTAAATTAACAAAAAACACATTATAGATAATTACTTTATTTTGTGTAAAATCCTTAATATGGTTTAAGGGAAATATTAGGGTCAATTTAAATTAACAAAAAACACATTATAGATAATTACTTTCCTTAAAGTAGAGAAATAATGTTTTCCAAAATAAATCATTATTTACATATTTTCATGCCTCTCATGATTTACATATTTTCATGCCTCTCATAGGAACTGTATGCTAGCTTATCCTCATTGAATTGGAATACTTTATTCAAATAGGATTCTACAATGATATTAAGATCTCAAGTATTATACTCTTATGATTAATGTTAGTATTCAAATAACATAAATTCCTTTCAACTTTTTGCATTGTCCTCTCAACTTCTAAACCTATTGACTACACATGTAGAAACAAGGTGATTAACACTGTGTAGTTTAATCACAACATTTCATTATTAATTCACACAATAATTTAACCATTTTAACAAAGTTAATGGATCCATGAACGTTGTTGGTGGAACCATTGGCTCTATTTATGGAACCATGAGCATTTTTTATGGAACCCTAAGCTCTAGTTATGGAACCATGAGAATTATTGGCGGAACCATGAGCACTATTGGTGGAACCATGGGCTCTATTTATGGAACCATGATATTTTTATGGGACCATGAGCTCTATTTATGGAACCATGAGTATTATTGGTGGAACCATGAGCATTGTTGGTGGAACCATGACCTCTATTTATGGATCCATGAGCATTGTTGGTGGAACCGTGATCTCTATTTATGGAACCATGAGCATTATTGGTGGAACTATGAGCACTGTTGGTGGAACCAAGATCTTTGTATATGGAACCAAGAGTACAATGTTTTTCATGTATCTTTACTTAAGAAATATTGGCATAGGTTTTTCCATTTGTATTCTTTGGTCTTGAAACTCATGTTTGAATTGGTTTTGGGATAAGAAAATGCACTTGTCACTGCCTATTTTGTTGATGTATATGTAACTTCGAATGTATTTCATCTATGTATTTTATTGTACTCCTATACAAATGTATTATTCCTCTATACAGAAGTGTCGTCATTTGTATTGACAAGTGTCGCAAGTGGTGTAACTTGTTGATGGGTTATTAAACCACCTAGTAGAGGGGTCAGCCCGGATTATGTAACCTGGGGTTATTAGGCTGAGTTAGACAAGTCAGTCCCATAGGTTTATTAGGTTGCTCAGAACAAGTATAAATAGAGAGCGGGATCTCTCTATTTGATCATCTCATTATTCACTTGTACATCACTCGGACAGTGGCGCACTAGTTGAGGAGGAGGAGGAGCTGCTAATAGAAGACTAACTCTTGTACTTTGGTTGTACCTTGGTTGTATCTTTGCTCTTTCTATCTCTGAGGAAGTTGTGGGGTTTTTCACCTTTATGGGTTTCCCAGTGAAACTCTGTGTGTCTATTGTCTCATGTGTTTGCTTGGTGTCATTGATATGCATTGTTATACTTGATATGCTGTACATGTTATTCTCTCAGTAAAGATCCTAGAGTATATTGAATTAATGCTAAAAAATTAACATGGTATCAGAGCTTCCCTCAGAAGAAGACATTGTGCAATGGCGGAAACTAGGGTTTCTTTTTTATTGGGTTTCTCTCCACATATTTTGGAAAAGCAGTAAGGTAGATTGACTCTACTCATCAAGGAGAATCTATCTGTCTAATCAGAATTCAATTCTGAGCACTTTCAGGGTTAGCCCTAAAAATTAGGGTTTCCTCAAAAATAGGAATTTTTGAAATCTGAAGACATAGCTGGAAGCTCCTTGGAAAAATCGAAGTTTGGAGCTTTGGATCGAGATTTTTGGTTGGGTGAAGCTCCGGGAAACTCAAACCCTAATTCAGGGTCCTCCCTAGTGAATCTGGGAAGACTAAAAGGCATTTTCGAAGGATGAAACTTTGTAGATCTCAAATTTTGAATATACTAGGATGATCAGCTCATCAAGGCACATCTTTCTATCCTTTCAGAATTTTGAAATTCTCATTTTGAATTTTTAGGGTTTCTCTAACAAACCCTAATCCAGGACCAGATCCAGTTTTTAGCAAATCAAGTGGTAAGATCCAAATCTTTTCTATTTCCATTTGAAGTACTCTTTAAAGATGTCTCACCACACCAAGATTGAAGATAAGCTTGAAGGGGCCAATAACTTCCGAGCATGGAAGTATAGGATTGGGTTAATCCTGGAAGAAAATGAGTTGGACTCATACATAAGCTCTGAGGTCCCTATCCCAGAGGGAAAAGAGGCTAAATCCCTTCACAAGAAGAACTTGGTCAAAGCAAAGAGGATCATTGTTGATTCTATCAAGGACCATCTCATCCCACATGTGTCATCTCTGAAGACACCCAAAGAGATGTTTGATTCCCTGACCAAGCTATTTGAAGGGAAGAACATAAATCGGAAGATGACCCTGCGGAACCAATTGAAAGGGGTAAAACTTCAAAATGGAGAGACCATTCAATCCTATTTCTCTAAGGTTTCTCAGATCAAGGAATAACTCGAAACTGTGGACGAGGTAGTAGATAATGGTGAAGTTGTTATGACCACATTGAATGGCCTACCTAGGTCATGGAATTCTTTTATCCAAGGAATCTGTGCAAGAAAGAAACTAATCTCCTTCAGTAGACTATGGGAAGAATGCTCTCAAGAAGAAGCAAGGCTTGTGGCAGGAAAATAAAAGATGGGGAATGAAGATCAAGCTCTCACAACTCACACCAAGAAAGGGAATCCCAAGAGAGAGGCATCTCACTTCAAGAAATCTCCATACCACCACAAAGAAAGGAGAATATGTTTCACCTGCAATGAGAAGGGACACATTGCTATAAATTGTCCCAAGAACAAAAAGGACAACAACGACTTCAACAACAACAAGAAGAACAACAAAAGTAGATATCATGCTCATGCTGCTGAGGATGATGAACCTCCCAAGAAGAAGGCTAGAGCAGAAAGTGATGATTCATCAAGTGAAGATGAATATGTTCTAATATCCGCTCTCATAGGTACTATCTCTCTTGGATGTAATGATTGGTTAATTGACAGTGGGGCTTCTAAACACATGAATGGGTTTAAATAATCTTTTGTAAATCTATCTGAACATGAATCACCCCATAAGGTGAAACTTGGGGATGATTATCAATACCTTATCAAAGGAAGTGGGGAAGCCTCCTACAACCTAGACTCTGGAAAGTCTTTAAAGATGAAAGATGTGTTATTTGTACCTGAGCTCAAGAAGAACTTACTCTCCATATCTGCATTAGATGCAAAAGGCATGAGGGTTTCATTTGTAGATGGCCAAGTTCTAATGTGGCCAAAGGGTAAAACTATTGATGATGCAGTAGTGATTGGAGAACAAGAGGGAGGATTGTACAAATTGAAGGGACAACCTGAACATGCCATGGTACATGAATCCATGGAGCCAAGTGAACTTTGGAATAGAAGGCTTACACATGTACACTACAGAGCACTACCAATTGCAAGCAAAGCTGTAGAAGGTCTTCCTGAAATCAAGTCAAAGCATAGAGGGGTTTACAAAGGATGTGCAAAAGGAAAGAACATTAAGAAGGAATTTCTAAGCAGTGAAAGCAAAGCAAAAGGAATTTTGGAGATTATCCACTATGATGTATGCGGACCAATGTCATCCAGTTCTCTGAGTGGGTACGTATACTATGTCTCTTTCATTGATGATTTCTCTAGGAAGACTTGGGTTTATTTCTTGAAGAACAAAGATGAAGTATTTGACAAGTTCAAGGAATTCAAAACCTTGATGGAAAATCAAACTGATAAGAAGATCAAGACATTCAGATTCGATAATGGCGGAGAATTCACTTCAGGTGATTTCAAGAAACTATGCAGTGATTCAGGGATTCAGAGGGAGTTGAATGCTCCCTACAATCCACAACAGAATGGACTTGCAGAAAGAAAGAACAAAACAATCATGGAGGCATCATGGGCAATGTTGCATGACCAAGATCTACCTATGCATCTATGGGCAGAAGCAGCTAGGACAACTGTTTATGTGCAGAACAGAACACCTCACAAGATATTGGACAACAAGACGCCAGAAGAAGTCTTCACCGGTAAGAAACCTGAGGTCAGCCATCTCAGGATATTTGGTTGTCCAGTATACACACATGTTCCAAAGGAAAAGAGGACAAAGCTAGATCCTTCAGGAAAGAAGGTTATCTTTGTGGGGTACATGGAAAGCTCGAAGGCTTACAAAATATAATTTCCAGGGTTCAAGAAGATTGATGTCAGCAGGGATGTAACATTTGATGAAAACTCAAATTTCATCAAGTCAAGAAAGGCACCTGTTGAAGATCATGAAGAACCAAAGGAAAACAGATTTCAAGACACCACCATGAATGAAGCAATTCCAGAAGCAGATCGTGAAGTTGAAGATCCACAAAGACCTGTAGATCCACCCCGTGAGAATAACTCTCACAAGAGGAAACCTGCATGGGCTAGAGAGCTCATTCAAGATGCAGAAAGGTATGGCATTCCAGAAGAAGAAGACAGAGCAACGAAGAGAACTAGATCTTATACCAATTATGTCGCCTTACTCTGTGACATTATGAACAAAGAACCTTCCAGTTATGAGGAAGCAACGGAAAAGAAAGAATGGAAGGATGCCATGGTCAAAGAATATCAGTCGATCATGAAGAATGATGTTTGGGATGTGGTCCCAAGACCTGAAGGGAAGTCTGTTGTGAATTCCAAGTGGATCTACAAGATCAAACATGCTGCAGATGGCAGCATAGAGAAATACAAAGTGAGATTTGTAGCTCGTGGCTTCTCCTAGAAAGAAGGGATTGATTATGAAGAAAATTTTGCTCCTGTAGCCAGGTACACTTCCATTAGAACAGTACTTGCTCTGGCTGCAACAATGAAATGGAAGATACACCAGATGGATTTCAAGACAACTTTCTTGAATGGTGTAGTCGAAGAGGAAGTGTATGTGGAGCAACCACTCGGTTTTGAGACACATGACAGAGAGTCATATGTGTGTAGGTTGAAGAAATCCTTGTATGGATTGAAGCAAACTCCTAGGATTTGGTATGGTAGGATGGACAACTTTCTATCCAGTTTTGGATTTACCAAGAGTAAAGCAGACTCTAACCTTTACTACAAGGTCGAGGAAGGAAATCCTATGATGCTACTCTTGTATGTGGATAACCTGTTTGTAACAGGTGAAGATAGTTTGATTGCTGATACCAAGAGGAATCTTGCTGCCGAGTTCGAGATGAAGGACTTGGGAATGATGCACTATTTTCTAGGTATGGAGGTGTGGCAGAGTGCAGATGGGATCTTCCTTGGACAAGGGAAGTATGCAGTAGATATCCTGAAGAGGTTTGGGATGATGGACTGCAAGGCCATGGCTACACCTATGGCATCGAACCTAAAGCTTCTGTGTGATGCTTCATCTGAGCTCGTTGATGTCACTATGTATCATCAGATGATTGGCTCCTTGATGTACCTGACGAACACGAGACCAGATATTTGCTTTGCGGTGAACACATTGAGCCAGTTCTTGACGAATCCGAGAGGTGTTCACCTGGTTGCTGTAAAGCATATTCTGAGGTATCTAAAGGGTACGGTTGATTATGGGCTCAAGTATGATGCGAATCAAAAGTTTAACCTGCGGGGTTATGTTGATTCAGATTGGGCAGGAAGTACTACAGATAGGAAGAGCACATCTGGGTGTTGCTTCAGTATGGGATCAAGTGTGATCTCTTGGTTTAGTAGGAAGTACTCCTGCGTAACACTGAGTATAGCCGAAGAAGAGTATGTTGCAGCTTGTTCGGCCAGTTGTGAGGTAGTATGGCTCCAGAAGCTACTGTCTGAGTTATTTGATCTCCCGTTGGAGGCTACTGGTATCTTTTGTGACAACTAGAGCTGTGTGAAGCTTTCTAAGAACCCGGTGTTCCACGACAGGTCGAAGCACATCGAGATCAAATATCACTATATCAGGGATATGGTGTAGAGAGGAGCAGTGAAGCTCCTGTATGTTGCAACAGATGAGCAGGTTGCAGATGTGCTGACGAAGCCACTATCCAGAGTGAAGTTCGAGTACTTCAGAGAGAGGCTTGGTGTTCTTAAGATTGATGACACTTCGAGGAAGAAGTGATGGACACATTTGTTGAAGCCATTCCAAGCATGGTGAGAGGAGGATCCTTCACATGGATATGGATGTAAGCACTGGATGATGAGCATCAGGACGATACTCTAGTTACCGCTCTGTATATGCATCATGTTGGATGCTTGGTATGATCAGTTGGATCATGTATATGTATATGCATCATGTTGGATGCTTGTTATGATCAGTTGGATCATGTATATGTATATGCATCATGTTGGATGCTTGTTATGATCAGTTGGATCATGTATATGTATATGCATCATGTTGGATGCTTGCTATGATCAAATGGATCATTTATTTATGTATGTATCAAGTGGATACATTGTATGATCAGGTAGATCATGTATGATATGTATCAGGTATGCATCAGGTATGCATCAGGTGGATGCACTGTATGATCAGGATGATCATGGATGACAAGCTTCAGGATATTGCTCCAGATGATATGTATCAGGATGATGCTATGATGATGATCAGGATTATCATGTGTTGATGTACATCAGGATGATGTATGGAGAGTATCAAGATGATACTCTATGGCCGTGGAAAGGTTGTGCAGATAAGCATATAATCCAGCCCTGGAAGGTTTGCAGATAGTCTTTCGAGGTTTTGCCTATGGCATGTAATGTGGGCCTGGGATATATGGCAAATGGTCTTTCGAGTTTTTGCTTTGGGAGGACATATAATCCAGCCCTGGGAGATCCGAAAGGTAGAGTTGTGTGCTCGTAACAGCCTGGGATGCTCTTTCGAGGTTTTGTCCTATGTCATGTAATGTGCTCCTGGGAGATCCGACAGGTAGAGCTAAGTGCTCATAACAGCCTGGGATGCTACAGCCAGGTTTTTCCATGACCAAATTTAATATGCTCCTAGGAGATCCGACAAGTAGAGTCGTGTGCTCGTAACAGCCTGGGATGCTACAACCAAGTTTTGTGGTGAGATCACATGTAATGTGATCCTGGGAGATCCGACAGGTATATCTATGTGCTCGTAACAGCCTGGGATGCTACAACCAGGTTTTGTGATGGGGTCACATGTAATGTGCTCCTGGGAGATCCGACAGGTAGAGCTGAGTGCTCATAACAGCTTGGGATGCTTCAACCAGGTTTTGTGACGCACATAATAAGTCCTGAGGATTCCACAGTATGGCCAGTGATGATGAAGACCTACAGATGGTGGGCCTACATCCAGTATGAAAAAGGACTGACTCTGTAGAACTTCCTATGATGAGTAGATTGGAGATTGATTGAGATAGCAACAACAGTGACGATGACGATGATTCGAGGATGATGATTCGTTGATGATGATCCAGAGAAGAAGACTTGTGCTAGCAGATCTGTGTCGAGAAATAACTTCCTAGTTAAGAGGGAGTGTTGATGTATATGTAACTTCAGAATGTATTTCATCTATGTATTTTATTGTACTCCTATAGAGATGTATTATTCCTCTATACGGAAGTGTCGTCATTTGTATTGACAAGTGTCGCAAGTGGTGTAACTTGCTGATTGGTTATTAGACCACCTAGTAGAGGGGTCGGCTCGGATCATGTAACCTGGGGTTATTAGGCTGATTTAGACAAGTCGACCCCATAGGTTTATTAGGCTTCTCAAAACAAGTATAAATAGAGAGTGGGATCTCTCTATTTGATCATCTCATTATTCAGTTGTACATCACGCGGAAAGTGGCGCACTAGTTGAGGAGGAGGAGGAGCTGCTAGTAGAAGACTATCTCTTGTACTTTGGTTGTATCTTTACTCTTTCTATCTCTGAGGAAGTTGTGGGGTTTTTCACCTTTACGGTTTTCCCGAGTGAAACTCCGTGTGTCTATTGTCTCATGTGTTTGCTTGGTGTGATTGATATGCATTGTTATACTTGACATGCTGTACATGTTATTCTCTCAATAAAGATCCTAGAGTATATTGAATTAATGCTCAAAAATTAACATATTTAGCTTTGGATGCAGGTTCCAAGTGAAGATTTAATTTTTAACATTAGGCCATAGAGCCTATCTTGAACATTAAGCTGTAGATCCTATCTCGAACTTGAACAAAGAGGTTACAGATCCTATTTTTTTGAAGATAAGATCGATAGCTCTTGCTCGTGCCAGCTATTCGTCATTGGATTGATCCATGATATTTTGAACCTTTATTGTCTACATACTTCTAGGGATTACCAAGGACCAGTTTCGAATGGGAAAAGATTGGATATTTTGCTTCACCGACGTGGATCGAGGATCAGGGATTAAGATACGGTTGAAGCTGCCTTATTTTGGACACTAGTTTGATTAGCTCCTCAATATTAGCAGTAGTTTATATTTTGTGGCTTGAATAGATTATCTTTGGATTTGCAGTTGTATCTATTGTGAGCAAGTTGACTCTATCAAGCTGACCATGCTCTTCTCTTTTCATGTCTAAATGTGTCTTTGATGTAAGACGGAGATAAGTTCTGATTTTTAATACAAGTGGATTATTGTGACTTTCCATTGAATTTTCAATTCTATTATATGGTGAAGTGCATGAGTGGTTAGTTTTTATTAAGCCACTTGTAAACTGTGTTGTTCCTGGTCGAAGCAAGGAGGACCCCCTCAGTAGAGGTCAGGTACAGGGCCTCTTTAGAATTTTAGTTTTGTCCCTTGAAACTTTGTTTAGCAAGTATTGGTCTGGTTGTTAGATTTAATTGACTGAAAGTTATCTTCTCATGTGAGTATGTGAAATTTATAAGTACGGATTTTTATTTCTAACTAAATCAAGAATCCTTCACAGAACTAAGTAATTCAACTCATATCTATCCTAGGGATGACTGGGTTAATTCCTTTTGATATCCGGGTTGGATGACATGTTTTAGATTTGTTGATTTCTTTTTTAAGATCTTAATGGTCATAATTAAATCTACAATATAACTCAAATTGTCTCTTATCATAATCTTGGAGTTGTAAGAATTTGGATGTTGTTGATCACTACAGTTTTAATTTCAGACTTCCAATATGATCTAGGGAAGTGGAAGAAATTGTGGATAAGTGTGATTAAAGTTATACTTTTATTAAATTTGCTAGAGTGATTTTACTTTAGAAATTTTAATAAATTTGTTGGAGTGAGTTTCCTTTAAAATTAATGTGACCATCTTTTATCACCAACATAGATTTTGCAGACAACCTTTAAAGGACAGAATTACCCTGGTCGATGATTAATGACTGAGTGATGTTGATGTTTGAAAAGACATTGATTTGCACCAACAATTGGTGGAACCATGAGCATTATTGGTGGAACATTGAGAACTATTGGTGGAGACAAGAGATCTGTTTATGGAACTAGGAGCATTGTTGGTGGAACCATGAGAAATGGTCTCCAGGTGGTGGAACCATGCGCATTTATGGAACCATGAGCATTAGTGGTGGAACCGAGAGATCTGTTGATGGAACATTGTGAACTATTGGTGGAACCAATATATCTGTTTATGGAACCATGAGCGCTATTTATGGAACCATGAGCATTGTTGGTGGAACCATGAGCATTACTAGTAGAACATTGAGAATTACTCATGGGAATATTTGTGATTCCATGGAAAATACACAAACACATTTCCCATTACTCATGGTTCCATAAATAGAGTTCATGGTTCTACCAATAGTGCTCATGGTTCCACCAATAATGTTCATGGTTCCATAACTAGATCTTATGGTGCCATAAGTAAAGCTCATGGTTCCATAAGCAAAGCTCATGGTTCCTCCAACAATTCTCATGGTTCCATAAATAGATCTCATGGTTCCACCAACAATGCTCATGGTTCCCCCAACAATTCTCATGGTTCCATAAATAGAGCTCATGGTTCCACCAACAATGTTCATGGTTCCATAAATAAAGCTTTTGGTTCCACCAACAATGCTCATGGTCCACTAATAGTGACCATGGTTCCATAACAAGAGCTCGTGATTCCACCAACAATGCTCATGGCTCCATAAATAGAGCTCATGGTTCCACCATCAATGTTCACTGATCCATTAACTTTGTTGGAGATTCAACTACCAAATGTGCAAGATTCTGCCACCAAATATGGTTTCATCAACATTAATTGTGTTCAAGGTTCCATATGCATTATTAAGATTCCACCACCTCGTGACCATGTATGCATTACTCACCAAACAGTAATGGTCCATAAATAACAGATTATGATATTCATGGTTCTACCAACGTTGCTCAAGGTTCCTTAATTGCACATGGTTTTGTATGCATTGTACATGGTTCCACCCACAATGTTCATGGTTCCATCAAAATTGTCCATGGATCCATATACATTCTTCACGGTTCCACCCCTAAAATGCTCATTTACCATGAATTTTGTTCAAGGTTCCTTGCATGGTTCCACCACCTCATGACCATTATTCATGGTTCCGCCATTGATGCTCATGGTTCCATAAATGAAGCTTAGGGTTCCACTAACAACGCTCATGGTTCCACCAACAATGCTCATGGTCCCATAAATAGAGATCATGGTTCCATAAACAAAGCTCTTGGTTCCACCAACAGTGCTCATGGTTCCACCAATAATGCTCATGGTTCCATAACTAGAGCTCATGGTTCCACCAACAATGCTCATGGTTCCATAAATAGAGTTCATGGAACCTTTGTTTATGGAACCGTGAGATCTATTTATGGAACCATGAGCATTGTTGGTGGAACCATGAGCATTGTTGTTGGAACCGTGAACAATGTAGGTGGAACCATGTTAAATGCATACAACACCATGTGTAATTAAGGAGCCTTGAACAACGTGGGTGGAACCAAGAATATCATAAGCATTTATTTATGGACCGTGACAAACCATGAACATTGGTGGTGGAAACATGAGCTCTATTTATGGAACCATGAGCATTGTTGGTGGAACCATGATAAATGGTTGCCAGGTGGTGGAACCATGAGCGTTGTCGATGGAACCATGAGCATCGAAAAGGGTAAAAAAATCATATTGTTTAGAATCAATTATTCTTTTGTTTAAACAATAATTATGAATTGATATAATTGTTGTTTTTAATGCATAAATGGGTTCACTAATATCTAAGACTCTTGTTATATTATGTGATTTAACTTCCAATATCGTGTTACTCCATTCTTTTAAAATTATTATTTTAGAAATTCTTTTCCAAAATGTCAATTTTCCTTGTTATTTTGGGTACCTTGAAATTTTCCCTTCTAATTATTTTGAGCACAAAGAAAATGAGCAATTCTCAAAATGTTTAGGCTAAAGGTGTATACGTTTAAATTCATTGTTTGTTTTATCAAGTGATTTAAAGTAATTACTTTAAAGTAAATGTGGTAAATGATGATCACAAATATAATTCTAAATATGCAATGTGGTTGTCACAAGTGTAAAGGCTAGTTTTATTTAAAGAAAATAAGTTTTTGACTATTTTTAGAAGCACATATTGAAATTTGAATTATAAATTCATTATATTAATTAACAACTATAAACAAGAGTTTGATTTAGGAGGAATAATACTTGAATTATAAGAGTTTGATTAAGGAGGAGTAATACCTGAATTATACTTAGTTAAGTTTGGTTAAGCTTGGTTAAGGGTACACATTAAATCTATATAAACTCTAAAGCGCTTTCTAACATAATAAAGGAATGATGCACTCTCTCACATAATAAAGGGAGGATGTTGATGGATTTCAAATTAACTAAGATAATAACAATCACATTGAAATTAACTTAGATAATAGCAATCACATTTAATTTTAGGTAGTGGATTTGGTGAAATAAATTCTTCCTTAAGTAAAAATATATTATTTAAAAAAATAACATTTATAAATTTTTTTAATCAAATATTTATATTAACTGAAATTTTGTAATTTCTAGATTAATCTTAAAATAAATAACATCAAAAACTAACTTAAAATGTTGGAACTTATAAAGTAATCTTAAAATAGATCAATATCAATAACTATAAATAAAAAATGATTGATTCATATATTTACCAATTATTGATTTTAGTATGCTTATTTTATTTACTTTGTTTCTAATGGGTAAATATATTTACCAATTATTGATTTTAGTATGCTTATTTTATTTACTTTGTTTCTAATGGGTAAATATATTTACCAATTATTGATTTTAGTATGCTTATTTTATTTACTTTGTTTCTAATGGGTAAATGACAAAACATCTAAATATGCAAAAAGTATAAATGTCTAAACATTGAAATATATCAAAACTCAAGTTGTTCATCATTATTTATAGAAACGTTTTGTACAATATGAGTGATAATAGATTCAAAATATGTTTGAGCATTGAAAAATATATTTTTTCACATCAATAAAGTGAACACAAGATTTATTCTCTCTCATATCGAAGTCTTCAGTTGTGTCTCTTTTGGAAGTGGGCATTCAAGCTAACATGGCAACTAATACAACCCTGTCACAAGCAACAAATAAACTACTTTATTTTTTTTATAAAAGTAATATAGAATTGACAAACTTTAAAAATATATGAGCTATTGTAAATTAAAATAACTCATTAACAAAACTAAATGATTTGAACTTTATAACTTAATCCACAATTCAACATATGTCATAAGTTCAAATCCGGAATCAATGGTCTTGTTGGCATGTTTGAGTCCACCTATTTCACTAGATCATTTCCTTGATGTAACAGTATACACCATTTAATAACATTTAGCAATGTTTTGGTTCTATAATATGTTACATAAACAACAATTAATTCTACAACTCGCATGTGTTTACAATATTTCTAATATAAATACCTGTGTTATCCTGAACAATATCGTTAGAAAATAATCGAAGCCGACAATGTCGAACATCAAGAGGTCTCATGTGAAATGTGGACTTCTCGACTATGAAAACAATGAATACAATACTATTATTGTTACATTCAAGTCAACAATATAATGTATGTCATAAACATTTCGTAATGGGGTCGATAATATAACTTGCAATCTCACGTAAAATAAATTAAAATATCAAATCGAAATACCTATATTACATGGCGCATGATGTTTGACTGGACCTATTGTTTTATGCACATTTATTTGTTCTTTCCTAAAAAACTTTTTTATCTTGTCCATGGTTTTCTTTTTTGCACGAGCTCGTCCAACCCTTTGGAATTGTTGCATACCCTTGGTTTAATGTGACTCACCGATGCATCTTTTATTTTTACTAACTGGGCTCAAAAAACTATGTTGCCTCTTTGTATTGATCTTAGATGGAGATACAGTATTTATAAACTATGTTTTGAACTCTTGTCTCAAAGTGTTGAATAAGCTCTTAAGACCATTGTTAAGTGCACGTGCTCGCTCCAAACTTATGCCTGGGTTATCTAATATAGTCGTCCCATATTGTTTATTTTCTAACACAATAACTTCCAATGGGAAAAAAAGCATATTGAAATAATTATCAATATCAATATGAGTTGTAACATCAACATTGATCAGATTATAACATATCTAAGCTTCCCATCTAAAAGAATGCATGCACAAGAGATATAGGGTTTCAAATCATCCATAGGGGATTCCAAATGGCCAACAAATCTCTAGAATGCCCATCTGCATCCATAGCACAACATTCCCACCTCAGGAAAAATTTCAAAAAAAGTTTCACATGCCTTAGAATTATTACACATAGTTTCCTAAACTATAACTATATCGGCCTAAAAAAGACTAAATATTCTCTTAAGGGAATTAAAATTTGACATGCCCTCATCCATATGATATGATAGGATGTAATAATCATTAGTCAACAAGTCTTACCTTTCGACATGAGCGGATCAAGAAACAAGTGAACTAGAAACCTTACCAAGAGACGAAGTCTTACCTTTCGGCATGGAGGAAAATGAAACATTGGGGCATCTCAGGAAATAATTTTCACCTGAAATCCCATAATTTGGCTAGTGATGCCTCCATGGTGGAGATACTAACCCCCCTCCTCTCTCTCTATAACCCTTTCTAACCCCCTCTCTCACTCTCTCTCCCCTACTCCACTTACCCCCATCCCTCTCTCTCCCCCAACCCCCCTAACAACCCCCCCTCTCTCTACCCCTAACCACCCCCCTTCTCCCTAACCCCCCCTCTCTCTCTCTCTCTCTCTCTCTCTCTCTCTCTCTCTCCTAATCCCCCTACCCCTAACTCCCCTATATTTGTCTCTCGTAATCCCGCTCCCCCTACCACTAACCACCTCTCATCTCTCTCTCTCTCTTTCTAACCCCAACCCCCTACTCCTCACATATACCCCCTTATCTCTAACATCCCTACTACTCCCCAAACCCATAACCCCCACAATATCTATCTCTTTCTCTGCCCCAAATCCCCTCCTCACCCCACCCCTAATCACACCTCTCTCTCTCTCTCTCTCTCCAACTCCTCCCCCTACCACTAACCCCTCCCTCGTTTGTCTCTCTCCCCTTCTCGACCTAACCCTTACTAACCTCCTCTGTCACATTGTATCCCCCATACCCCTAACTCCTACCCGTCTCTCTCTCCCCCAACCCCCATTGTCTCTCCCCTACTTCTCCACCTACCCCTAACTACTACCCCTATCTCTCTCTCACCCCTACACCTTCCCTACCTCTAACCCCCCTTCTTCTTCTTCTCTCTCTCTCTCTCTCTCTCTCTCTCTCTCTCTTCTAACCCTTACTAACCCCTTCTCTCACTCCTGATTTCTTTTAGAACAATCTTAGGAGCTACCATGACCAATAACAAGTAAATGGGCATGGATTGGAGAATGAATTTGATGAGGGTAATCCTACTCGCTAGGTTGAGAGTTTGGAGGGTCCAATTTGGAAATTTTCCTCTTATTCGGTCCAATTGCACATGGTTTTGTATGCATTGTAAATAGTTCCACCCACATTGTTCACGGTTCCATCAAAATTTCTCATGGTTCCATATACATTCTTAATGGTTCCACCCCTAAAATGCTCATTTACCATGAATTTTGTTCAAGGTTCATTGCATCGTTCCACCACATCGCGAACATTACTCATGGTTCCACCACTAATGCTCATGGTTCCACAAATAAAGCTCATGGTTCTACCATCAATGTTCATGGTTCCACCAACAATACTCATGGTCCATAAATAGAGTTGATGGTTCCATAAACAGAGCTATGGTTCCACCAACAATGCTCATGGTTCCATAAATAGAGAACATGGTGCCATTAAGAGAGCTCATGGTTCCACCAACATTGCTCGTGGTTCCATAAATAGAGATCATGGTTCCATAAATATAGCTCATGGTTACACCAACATTGATCATGGTTCCATAAATAGAGATCATGATTCCATAAACAAAGCTCATGGTTCCATAAAAAGATCTCATGGTTCTATAAATAGAGCTCATGGTTCCACCAACAATGTTCATGGATCCATTAACTTTGTTGGAGATTCAACACCATATGTGCAAGATTCTTCCACCAATATGTTCATGGTTTCATCAACTGTAACTTTGTTCCATATGCATTATTCAGGATTCCGCCACCTCATCACCATGTATGCATTACTCTTTAAATTGCATGAGGTCCATAAATAATGCTCATGGAACTCATGGTTCCACCAACAAAGCTCATGGTTCCATAAATGGAGCTGATGGTTCCACCAATAATGGTCACAATTCTATAAATAGAGTCAGTTGATGGTTCCATAAACAGATCTCTTGGTTCCACCAGTAGTGCTCATGGTTCCACCAATAATGCTCATGGTTCCATATATAGAGCTCATGGTTCCACACACAATGCTCATGGTTCCATAAACAATGCCCTTAGTTCCACCAACAATGCCCATGGCTCCATCAATATTCTCATGGTTCCATAATTAGAGCTCATGGTTCCACGAACAATGCTCATGGATCCATAAATAGAGCTCATGGTTCCACCAACAATGTTAATGGATCTGTTGGAGATTCAGTCACCAAATGTGCAAGATTCTTCCACCAAATATGCTCATGGTTTCAGCAACTCTAACTTTGTTCAAGGTTCCATATGCATTATTTAGGATTCCACCACCTTGTGACCATGCGTTACTCACCAAATGGTATGTGGTCCATAAATAATGCTTATGATATTCACGGTTCCACCAATGTTCAAGGTTCCTTAATTGCACATGATTTTGTATGCATTGTACATTGTTCCACCTGCATTATTCATGGTTCCATCAAAATTGTCCATGGTTCCATATACATTCTTCATGGTTACACCCCTAAAATGCTCATTTACCATGAATTTTGTTCAAGGTTCATTCCATATACATTCTTCATGGTTACACCCCTAAAATGTTCATTTACCATGAATTTTGTTCAAGGTTCCACCACCTCACAAACATTACTCATGGTTCCACCAATGATGCAATATTGTACATTTCTTCTCACTGTTGACTGGTGGAGACTAGATTTGAGCCTTCAATTGAGCAGTTCAATCACTAAACCTTGTCTCTTTAGGTTACCTCTTTCTTCACTCAATCCTTCCGATCATGGAAGTAGTGATTAGATAAGAGAGGATTGTTCTCTTATGTACTTGTCTTCTAACTTCATGTTGCAGGCGCATAGTAAAATGTGCTTCTTCCTTACACTTTGTTAAGGGTATTAATTTGATTGTTAACACATATTCTGATTGGAATTTATTCTACAGAAGAAAATCCAATGGATGTCATTAATGCCCCTCTTCGTAAAGGAGAAGCACCAAATAAGGGAGAAACACCAAAGCAAAAACGAGTGCAAAATGTTCTTGAAGAATTACAAGCACATAAAGGAAAATGCATCCAACAATCAAATGAAGTACCTAGGAAGGTTACATTCAAAAGGATATCTCTCCCAACTGAACATGATCGACGAATTGTTGGTGATGACGATGTTTCTTCTATTGGTAAGAGTAAGAGACACTCTTCTAAAATACTTATGGATGAGGATGTTTCCATTCCTTACCAACAAGTTAGTAAGGGGTTAGTAAGGGTTATGAGAGAGAGAGAGAGAGAGAGAGAGAGAGAGAAGAAGGGGGGTTAGAGGTAGGGAAGGGCGAGAGGGAGATGGGAGGTGGTTAGTGATAGGGGGAGAGGGATTAGGAGAGACAAATATAGGGGGGTTAGGGGTATGGGGAGTAGGGGAGAGAGAGAGAGAGAGAGAGAGAGAGAGAGAGAGAGAGAGAGAGAGAGAGGAGGGGTTAGGGAGAGGAGGGGTGGTCAGGGGTAGAGAGAGGGGAGGTGTTAGGGGGGTTGGGGGAGAGAGAGGGGTGGGGTTTGGGGGTAAGTGGAGTGGGGGGAGAGAGAGGGGTGGGGGTTGGGGGTAAGTGGAGTGGGGGAGAGAGAGAGAGGAGGGGGGTTAGTATCTCCACCACGGAGGCATCACTAGTGCCAAATTATGGTATTTCGGGTGAAAAGTATTTTCGGTGATGCCCCAATGTTTCATTGTCCTCCATGTCGAAAGATAAGACTTCGTCTCCTGGTAAGGTTTCTAGTTCACTTGTTTCTTGATCCACTCGTGTCGAAAGGTAAGACTTGTTGACTAATGATTATTACATCCTATTGTTAGATTTTCATCATTTAATTCAATATGATCTAGGATCTTATCTGAGAGAATAACATGCACAACAAATCAAACACAAGAGACAAGAGACACGAAGCATTTCACCGAGGAAACCATAAAGGAGAAAACCTCGCAACTTCCCCAGAGATAGAATGAGCAATAATACAAAACCCCAAAACAAAGAGATGGTCTTCAGTAGCTTCCTCCTCCTCCACTTGTGCGAACTTCTCTCTCTCTCACTAATGCGCAATGAGTGAGTGAGTGAATGATCAAATAGAGAGGATGTGGAGAGGATGCTCCTCTCTATTTATACTTTACCTTCACTTGCGTTTTACCCTAACTAGGCCGACTTCTCCTAGGAGAGTCTAATAACCCATTACCACTTAACTCAGGGCCGACCCCTCTAGGGGAGTCTAATAACCCTATCAAATACAATAATAAATTTCCCAGTTGGAGGAATAAAACCTCTCCATCGGAAGTACAATGACATATGAATACAATATAAAATATACAAGTGAATATCATCCGAAGTTACAAATACATTAACACTCCCTCTTAACTAGGAAGGTATTCTCTTGACACAGTTCATCAGCACAAGTCTTCGTCATTGGATCATCATCAAAGCCGGATAATCATCAATCTCCAATCTACCTGTCATAGGAAGTTCTACAGAGCCATCCCTTTTTCATGTTGGATGTAGGCCTAGCCTCCATGTAGGTCTTCATCATCTCTGCGAGCAATCCATCAAGTAGGTACATCTCAGGACTTATTATATGCCTCTGCAAAACGTGCAAGATCTCCCAGGACTGATTATATGCCTCTGCAAAACCTGAAGGAGAATCTCAGGACTGATATAATGCCTCTTCAAAACCTGAAGGAGAATCTCAGGACTGATTAATATGCCTCTGCAAAACCTGTGTACCCTACTGTCACCTCATCATCTTCAGATCATCTCATCGTCAATGGAGCACATCCTAGATGCACATCACACATCACTTACATCCACCGGCATGGGAGGACCAACCTACCACCATCCGGGAAAGGCTCGGCAATTACATCAACAACCATGGGAGGACCAACCTACCACCATGTCAGAAAATCTTCAGCAATTACATCAACGACCATGGGAGGACCAACCTACCACCATGTTGAAAAAGCTCGACAATTACATCAACGACCATGGGAGGACCAACCTACCACCATGTCGAAAAATCCCGACAATTACATCAATGACCATGGGAGGACCAACCTACCACCATGTCAGAAAATCCCATGTGCATCTACGTCTTCCGGACTCATCACTTCCACTTGGAAGGAACCTCGATCTGAAGTACACCAATATTCTCTCTGAAGTATTCACACTTCACTCTGGCCAGTGGCTTGGTCAATACATCGGCTATCTGCTTGTCTGTCGCAACATACCGGAGCTTCACTGCTCCTCTTTGCACCATATCCATGATATAGTGATACTTGATCTCGATGTGCTTCGACTTGTCCTGGAACACTGGGTTCTCAAACAACTTCACAAAACTCTGGTTGTCGCAATATATACAAGTAGCATCCAACTGGAGATCAAATAAATCAAATAGTAGCTTTCTTAGCCATACTGCCTCACAACTAGCTGAACAAGTTGTGACATACTCTGCTTCAAATGTACTCAATGCCGCGTAGGACTGCTTCCTGCTAAACCAAGAGATCACACCTGATCCCACACTGAATCAACACCCCGAAGTGCTCTTCCTATCAATGGCACTGCCCTCCCAATCAGAATCAACATAACCCTCCAAGTTAATCTTCTGATTCGCATCATACTTGAGCCCACAATCAACCATACCCTTCAGGTACCTCAGAATATGCTTTGAAGCAATCAAGTGAACATGTCTCGGATCCGTCAGGAACTGGCTCAATGTGTTCACAACAAAGCAAATATCTGGTCTCGTATTCATCAGATACATCAAGGACCCAATCATATGACGATACATCGTGGCATCAACCGACTATGATGAAGTATCACTCAATAGCTTCAGGTTCGATGCCATAGGTGTGGCCATGGCCTTGCAGTCCATCATCCCGAACCACTTCAAGATCTCTACTGCATACTTCCCTTGTCCAAGGAAGATTCCATCCGCACTCTGCCACACCTCCATGCCTAGAAAATAGTGCATCATACCCAAGTCCTTCATCTCGAACTCGGCATCAAGCTTCCTCTTCATGTCATCAACCAACCCATCCTCACCTATCACAAACAGGTCATCTACATAAATAGAATTATCACTGGGTTGCCTTCCTCAACCTTGTAGTAAAGGTTGGAATTTGCTTTACTCTTAGTAAATCCCAAACTAGTCAGGAAGCTATCAATCCTACCATACCACGTCTTGGGTGCTTGTTTCAATCCATACAAGGCCTTCTTCAATTTGCACACATGAGTCTCCCTGTCACGTGTCTCAAATCCGAGTGGCTGCTCCACATACACTTCCTCCTCTACTACACCATTCAAGAACGTTGTCTTGACATCCATCTGGTGTACCTTCCACTTCATTACTGCAGTCAGAGCAAGTACTGATCTGATGGAAGTGTATCTGGCTATAGGTGCAAATGTCTCCTCATAGTCTATCCCTTCCTTCTGGGAGAAGCCATGTGCCACAAACCTCGCCTTGTGTTTCTCTATGCTACAATTTGCAGCATGCTTGATCTTGTAGATCCATTTGGAAGTCACAGCAGACTTCCCTACTGGTCTCGGGACCACATCCCAAACATCATTCTTCATGATCGACTGGTACTCCTCGATCATGGCATCCTTCCATTCTTTCTTCTCAGCTGCTTCCTCATAGTTGGAAGTTTCTTTGTCAATGATGTCACACAGCAAAGCTACATAACTGGAGAATGGTATCGGTCTCTTGCTTTCTCTATGCATTCCTTCTAGAGCACCATATCTCTCTGCATCTTGAATTGCTTCTCATACCCATGTTGGTTTCCTCTTGTGAGAATTCTTCTCACGTGGTGGATCTACAGGTTTCTTGTGGGTCTTCCACCTCGCGTTCTTCATAGTATTCTGGATTTACTTCATTCATTGTTGTATCCGGTTCCTGGATGCTTTTGGTTCTTCAAAGTATTCAACAGGTATCTTTCTGGATTTGTGATATGCTGAGTCTTCGTCGAATGTTACATCCCTGTTGATGTTGATCTTCTTGAATCCTGGGAAATATATTCTGTAAACCTTTGAGCTTTCACTATATCCCACGAATATACCCTTCTTTCCTGAAGGATCTAACTTCGTCCTCTTCTCTTTCGGAATATGTATGTACACCGGGAAACCAAATATTCTGAGATGGCTGACCTCTGGTTTCTCGCCGGAGAAATCTTCTTCTGGTGTCTTGTTGTCAAGTACTCTATGTGGGGTACGATTCTGTACATACACAGCTGTCCTAGCAGTTTCTGCCCATAGGTGCATAGGAAGATCCCGGTCATGAAACATCGCTCTTGTTGCTTCCATAATTGTTCCATTCTTCCTTTCTGCAACTCCATTCTGTTGTGGATTATATGGAGTAGTCAACTCCCTCTTAATCCCTGAATATTTGCATAACTTCTTGAAGTCTTTTGATGTGAACTCTCTGCCATTGTCTGATCGAAAAGTCTTGATTTTCTTTTCTATGTGGTTCTCGATCAAGGATTTGAATTCCTTGAACTTACTGAATACTTCATCTTTGATCTTCAAGAAATATATCCATGTCTTCCTAGAAAAATCATCAATGAAAGAAACATAATATACATACCCACTCAATGAACTGGATGACATCAGACCGCATACATCAGAGTGGATGATTTCTAAGATTCCTTTTGCCTTGCTCTCGCTACTTGGAAATGTCTTCTTTATATTATTTCCCTTCGCACAACCTTTGCAAATGCCTTCATGCTTTGCTTGGATTTCTGGAATACCTTCAACAACTTTGCTTGCAAGAGGTAGTGCTCTATAGTGCACATGTGCAATCCTTCTATGTCAAAGTTCACTTGGCTCTATTGATTCATGGACCAAGTCTTGTTCTGGTTGGCCCTTCAGTTTATATAACCCTCCCTCTTGATCTCCAATCACTACTACATCATCTATGGTCTTTCCCTTTGGCCACATAAGAACTTGGCCATCTATAAATGCAACCCTCATACCTTTTGCATCCAATGCAGATATGGAGAGAAGGTTCTTCTTTAGTCCCGGTACAAACAAGACATCTTTCATCTTCATAGACTTCCCAGAGTCTAGTTTATAAGAGGCTTCACCACTTCCTTTTATAGGATACTGGTAGTCATCCCCAAGTTTCACTTTGTGGGGTGACTCATGTTCAGATAGGTTCATAAAGGATTCCTTGAATCCTGTCATATGCTTGGAAGCCCCACTATTTATAATCCAATCATTGCTTCCATGTGTAATAGTTCTTGTGAGGGCAAAGATCAAAACATACTCTTCATCGCTTGAAGAATCTTCACTTTCTTCTCTGGGTCTCTTCTTGGGAGGTTCATCATCCTCTGCAGTGTGAGCATGATGTCTTCTCTTGTTGTTCTTCTTCTTGTGAGAGCCACCTTTATTTCTAGGACAATCTCTAGAGAAGTGTCCCTTCTCATCACATGTATAGCATCAAATGGTGGATACATCTCTTTGGGATTTAAAGTTACCCCTCTGAGTCTGGTGGTAGTGTTTTTCTTTCTTACTGTGGTGGTGCACCCTCTTGTTATCATTCCTCTTGGAGTGTGCTGTGAGAGCTTGGTCTTCATTACACATCTTCTCTTCTTGAGCTATGAGTCGAGCTTCTTCTTGTGAGCATTCCTCCCACAGCCTACTGCATGTGATGAGCTTCTTCCTAGCACATATTCCTTGAATGAAGGAATCCCATGACCTAGGGAGACCATTCAAGGTGGTCATCACTATTTATCCATTCTCTATGTTTTCTTCCACGGCTTCAAGTTGTTCTTTGATTTGAGAAACCCTTGTGAAATAAGACTGGATGGTTTCTGCATTTTGAATCTTCACATTCTTCAATTGGTTCTGCAAAGTCATCTTCCAATTTATATTCTTTCCTTCAAACAACTTAGTCAAGGAATCAAACATCTCCTTAGGTGTATTTAGAGAAGACACATGTGGTATGAGATGGTCCTTGATAGAATCTGCAATAATCCTCTTGGCCTTGACCAAGTTCTTCTTATGTAGGGCCTTAGCTTCATCTCCCTATGGAACTGGAACCTCTTCACTTATGTAGGTGTCCAATTCATTCTCTTCTAGGATGAACCCAATCCTATACTTCCATGCTCAGAATTTATTAGTCCCTTCAATCTCATCCTCAAGCTTGGTGTGGTGAGACATCTTTAATGAGAAACTCAAATGGAAATAGAAAGGCTTTTAGGTCTTACCACTCGATTGCTGAAACTGGATCTGGAGTTGTCTAGGGTTTGACAGAGAAACCCTAAAAATTCAAACTTGGAATTTCAAACTTCTGTCTGGATAGAAAGATGTATTTGACTAAGGCAAGCAAGCTGGTGTGCTTGGATTTTGAAAATTCCAAAAATTAACCCCTCAAAAGTGACCTGCGAAATTCGGGTCTGCAGCCTCTGTCAATTTCTGGTTTTCTGTTTTTTTTGGTCCAAAAGTAAAACTAGGGTTTGACGTATCCCGGGGTTCTACCCAACCAAAAAATTCGATCTTTTTTCTCAAAATTTTGATTTTGATGAGGAGATCAATCCTGTGCAGAGAGCACTCCAAAATTCCACTTATGTCAAAAGCCCTAATTTCCCGCAGCAGTGACAAGCCAAAAAATGAAAATGCTCAGAATCCAATTCTGCTTCGACAGAAAGATGCACCTTCCTTAGGCGAGTTAGCCTAGCCTCCTTTTGCTGATAATCTGTGGAGAGAAACCCAAAAATTAAGAAGCCCTAGATTCCGCAGCTGCACAGTGTCTTCATCTCAAGTTAGCTCTGATTCCATGTTAGATTTTCATCATTTAATTCAATATGATCTAGGATCTTATCTGAGAGAATAACATGCATAACAAATCAAACACAAGAGACAAGAGACACAAATCATTTCATAGAGGAAACCATAAAGGAGAAAACCCCGCAACTTCCTTAGAGATAGAATGAGCAATAATACAAAACCCCAAAACAAAGAGATGGTCTTCAACAACTTCCTCCTCCACTTGTGCGAACTTCTCTCTCTCTCTCTCTCTCTCTCTCTCTCTCTCTCACTAATGCGCAATGAGTGAGTGAGTGAATGATCAAATAGAGAGGATGCTCCTCTCTATTTATACTTTACCTTCACTTGAATTTTTACCCTAACTAGGCCGACTTCTCCTAGGAGATTCTAATAACCCATTACCATTTAACTCGGGGCCAACCCCTCTAGGGGATTTTAATAACCCTATCGAATACAATAATAACTTTCCCGATCGGAGGAACAAAACCTCTCCGTCGGAAGTACAATGACATATGAATACAATATAAAATATACAAGTGAATATCATTCAAAGTTACAAATACATTAACACCTATCATATCATAGGGATGGGGGAAGGTCAAAGTTTAATTCCCTTAAGAGAATGTTTAGTCTTTTTTTGGGCCGATATAGTTATAGTTTAGGAAACTATGTGTAGTAGTTCTAAGGCATGTGAAACGTTTTTTGAAAATTTTCCCGAGGTGGGAATGATGTGCTATGGATGTAGATGGGCATTCTAGAGATTTGTTGGCCATTTGGAATCCCCGATGGATGGTTTCAAACCCTATATCTCTTGTGCATGCGTTCTTTTAGATGGGAAGCTTAGTGGCATGGATCAATCTATCAAGGTGGTCAATTTTTATGGACCATATGTTGGTAGAGAATATTTCTGGAGTAAGGTGGGAAATATTGGTCTATTGAAGGATGATTTTCTAATATTTGGGGGTGATCTAAACCTTACATTGTCTGCAAGTGAAGTGTGGGGATCTAGCCCACATTTAGATCCTTTAGCTTTTAGATCTAATTGATTTATTATAAATTTCCCTTACATTTTTTCCTATCTCTTTATTACTTTTATTTAGTAACTACTTAAAGAGTCATCTGATCTCTAGCATGCTTGGTATCTATTTAGATGGTTGTTCCCCAATAGTTAGGAATATTAAAAGAATATAAGTAGCATAATTAATAATGTCCTTTGTGTATTTGATGCTCGAGAGCCTACTAGATCAACATCAAATATAATAATATAACTGGTCACTTTAGAGCCTACTAGCTCAACATCCAAACATAATGAATATAGATAAATCTTGATTTTCCAAATCCTACCAGCTCAACACCAAATCAAACATAATAATGCAACTAGTGTTGATGCTTAAGAGCCTAACAACTCATCATCAAAACAATAATAAGTCTAAATAAATCTTGATGTTTCAGAGTCTACCAGCTCAACATCAATTCAAACATAACAATGTAAAGACTCTAAAGTTGGGATATTACAACGAGAGACAAATTCTTGATGTTATTGGAGTTACTCAAGAATGTATACATTCCATAAAAACTAAGAAACTTATTTCTCTCATTCTAAAAATGGATTTCAAGAAAGCTTATGATAGAGTTGATTAGGTCTATCTCAAATTAGTTCTTCTCCAAATTGGTCTTCATTTACTGGTCACTCAATGGATAATGTCGGGTGTTAATCTTGCAAATTTTTCAGTTTTAATCAATGGGATCCCTTCTGCCTTTTTAAAGGCTCAAGGAGACTTCGACAAGGCTTCCCCTTATCTCCCTTATTATTTATGCTTGTGGTGGAAGGATTTGGGCGACGTCAGGGTTCGTTGTCAGAATGTGGGCAATGATTTTCCTATGCGATATTTGGACGCCATTGCCTGAGTCTGCTATGATTTGAAGAACATCGAGTTCGATGGCTTCTTTCATAGCCATGGGAAGGAAAGAAAAATTTTCGAGAACAGAACCGCTTTACCATCCCTCCCATCGATTTAATCATGCAAATCTACCAATGGAAAAGAACTGACAGCGGTTGAAGGTACTCCTGGAGGATTGATGGCCGGAGATTTGGTAGGCCTGTGTGCGCCAGAAAAAAGGTAAATCCATGGATTGTATACCTAGTCATGCTATGCCATGCATGGTATGACACCTGAAAGACGAGTCATGCTATGCCATGCATGGTATGACAATTTAGATGAAATATAATGTTTTCTTACTTACAATTTTTTTTAATATAAATTACTAAGTTTATATCTAATATGTTAAAAGAAAAGAGTGTGAGATTAAATAAGATGATGTAAGCATAAAGAATTTCTTTTGAAGTATCCATAGTGGAATATATAGAGTATTTTGATTGTTATCAATATAATATAATTTTAATAAGAAATATACTTATTAATTTTTAAAAATTATAAATTTTTTTACTATAATAATAATATATAATAAAATATTTATAGTAAAAACGAACGAAAAAGAGTTTTAGAAAGGCTTTTATTTATGAAAAAGTTTTAATAGTCAAATATTACATTCATTCTTGCTAAACGACATACCCTCATATGGATCGAATTGTTACTCCACATGTGTGATGCCATGTACTGGTTTGAAGACCTTTCCCAAGTAGATTGTGTTTAGAGTGTTTTGGTTCAGGATTCATCAATTTCCTAAGTTCATGCATGCACATCATAGATTTATCACATTGATCAAATGCTTACATGTTGTCTATGGTTCAGTGCTTAGAAGGACGAGGGGCATTTTCACTTGTGCACACTTTCTTATATGTTTCCCTTGTGACAATTCATTTGTTGACCACTTGTGGGCACCGAGGCATTTTAGTGAAAGTTGTTCACTTTTACATTTGTTCATTTAGTATTGACCCATATGGTGTTCATCTTGGATATTAAGCTATCTTGATCTAATCTAGGATGGAGCGCTTTTGTTAAAGGAGTTATATTACTCTCATTGGTGGATTATTCATCATATTTTATGGTTCATATTATGGAGCATTTCTCACTTGCACATTATCCTACATGGACTAGCCTCTCAACGACTATATGGATTGACTTTTCATTGCAAGTTTACCTTGATTTTAGGTGTTCTTGGCATTGGGAGGGAATCATGAGGTTGTTTGACTTGTATTTTTAGGGAGCACTACTCTAGCCCTTTCTTTTGGCACATTTATGGAAGTATGATCACACTACAGGCACATTTGACTATGGTTTCCCACCTTATTCTATGGATGTAGTATTTGTTTAGGGACCTATTCACATGGAGCTATGTTGTGACTTGTTGTTTGAAGTTTTTTTTCACCTTGGACTACCTTAGAGGCCAAGTTATTATCTTATTGGAGGAAACACTCTAACGAACCACACTATTTGGGGTATATGTTGGGTCTTCTAAGGCATTTGACTCCCTAGTCTAAGGGAGCACTCCATTAATAGAGGATTTATGCACATGATTTCATACACCTTGGAGGAGTGCTCCACTAGGGGAGATTATACATGGATCCTTGAGGGAGTTTGTACAATCAAACATGCATGTTTTGTGGAGACATCTTGCTTGAGGATGAGACAAGAGGCATGCCCATCCTTACTTCTCTATTTTATTATTCATCGTTGACTTGCTTATTAGGTGTTTGTTAGAGGATAACATTTATTTATGGTATCTTGGGAAATATAATGGATCTATATCTTATATATTATAGTTCCATCTTAATTCCATATCTACCAAGCACCAAAAGGGATAAAATCCTCTGAGGTGCAAATCTTTCATCAAATTTTGCACTCTAAAAAATATTTTCACTTCAAGGGATTTGATTTGTCTTTGCACTTGATAGATCCGAAGTTAAGATGGATCTATGTTAATTTATTTTATTATAATGATCCTTTTTTTATAGTTTTTATTTTTACTGAGGTCAATTTATTCACTTTAACATATGGTTGTAGATGCACCTACAAACAATAAAGGGAAATGACAAAAAATACCAATGAGATCCAAACACATATTATTATTGCTTTATTTTTAGTTTTGTAAACTATTATATTGGGTCAATGGATAGGTATATATGTCACAATCTCTTTAATATTGAGTCATCATATGGGTACATATGTTGCAATATCTTAAATATTAGGTATAAAATTTAATATGGATATATTTCATAATGGTATTAATATGATCTATTTTAATACATTAAAATGAATAAATTAATTGACTCTACATTATGCATTTTTAATATTAAATTTTATTTTAATCCAATCACCCATACATATCAGGGGGTGACATCTTGATCGAAATTTACTATGTGATCTTCCATCACATCTAGCAATTCCATGTTGAATATTGTAACTTCTAAAAATATTATATTTGTACTTTATTATTTCGGAGATGTTTCATCCCTCCGAAGTAAATCTATTATGTATCCGGAGATGTCTATTCCTCCGATGAATTGTGGTAACCGGGGTTATTAGACCCACCATGTGGGGGTTGGCCCTGAGTTTATTATTTAGGGGTTATTAGACTTCACTAGGAGAGGTCGGCCCCATTAGGGATTTTGGTCAGTTGGGAATCAGTATAAGTACAGGAGGAGAGCTCCTCATTTGACACACTTGCTCAGCTTAGAAAGTGGCGCACTTGTGTTTGAGAAGTCTGCATAGGAGGTAGAGAAGAAGGAGGTCAAGTTTTGGAGCATATTTTGTATTTTGGTTGATCATCTTATTGAGGAAAGCTTTGTTGGGTTTTCTACCCCATGAGGGTTTCCCAGGGTAATATGTTTGTCTATCTTGTGATTGTGTTTCTTTCAGTGATCTTGCTAGTCAAACTAGTTTAAAATTAACATGGTATCAGAGCTAGTCTGAATAGAACATCTTTCACAAGGAGAATTTATATTCCTCTCTCTCTCCCAAATTTAGGGTTTCTGCAAAAGTTAGTATTTTTGGTTTCTGGTTGCATGTCTGAATAACTCTTCTAAAGATCTATCTTTTGAGCCTTGGATCGAGGTTTTTGGTTGGGTAGAACTCCGGGAAATTCAAACCCTAGTTTTACCAAAAGTGCGATAAACCAGAAATTTTGTTGCAGATCCGGAAAAGTAAAAAGTTAAAGTTTTTGTGTAAGTACTACTCTATATCTTATCTCTTGGACTCCCCCAAGAGAAGATGGCTCCAAGCACTAAGCTTGAATACAAACTAGAAGGTATAGAGAATTTCCAGGCATGGAAATACAGAATTGGTCTCATTCTTGAAGAGAATGATCTTGCTCATTATATCAAGGATGAAGTTGCAGAACTTGAAGGAGATGAATCCAAAGAGAAGCATAGGAAGGATTTGATTAGGGAAAAGAGAATCATAGATGATTCTATTAAATACTACTTGATTCCCCAAGTGGCTTCCAAGAAGACTCCAAAGGAAATGTATGATGCCCTAGGAAGAATGTATGAAGGAAAGAACATCAATAGGAAGATGAACCTAAGAACTCAGTTGAAGAGTACCAATATGCACAAAGGAGAATCCATTCAAGACTACTTCTCAAGGGTCTCCCAAATCAAGGAGCAACTAGATGCCATTGGTGATACTCTTGATGAAGATGAACTTGTGACGACTACTCTAAATGGTCTCACTAGACCTTGGGAGTCATTTATACAAACTATGTGTGCCAGAAAAGAAAGTATGAAGTTTGATGTAGTTTGGGAGGATTGTGTATAAGAAGAGGCTAGGGTTGCAAACAGAGAAGCCTTTCTCAAAGAAGATGACCAAGCCTTGGCCACCCACACCAAGAGAAGAAGGAATCAATCCTACTCCAAAAGGGATAGTCACAAGGAGTCTCATTCTCCACATAGATTTCAAAAGAAAAGAGGAACTAATCAAAGAAGAGATTACTCCTCATTCCAATGTTTTTCTTGTTACAAAATAGGACACCTTGCTAGAGATTGTCCTCTAAAGAAGAAAAAGGGTTCTCATTACAAAAGAAATCAAGCACATCTTGCAGAAGATGATAGTGAAGAAGAAGTAGAAGAGGAAGAAAGGCCTCACAAGAAAAGACCTAGAAGTGAAGAATAAGAAGAAGAAAGGACCTTCTTCAAGAGAAGATCTAGGAGAAATGAAGAAGAAGATGCAGAAGAATATGTTCTATTCTCCGCACTCTCTGGATCTATAACACCTGGAGAAGATACATGGCTTATTGACAGTGGTGCTTCAAAGCACATGACAGGTCAGAAAAAGACTCTCTCTAGACTTGAAGAAATGACCTCTCCACAAAAGGTATCTCTAGGAGATGACTATCAATATCCCACCAAGGGAATTGGTGAAGCAAGCTACAAGCTTGATTCTGGTACCCCCATGAAAATGAAAGAAATATTTTATGTACCAGGATTGAAGAAGAACTTGTTATCCATCTCAGCATTGGATAAGAAAGGCTATAGGGTTGCATTCATTGATGGACAAGTATTAATGTGGTCCAAAGGAAAATCTATCAAGGATGCAATTATCATTGGTGAAGAAGAAGGAGGTTTGTACAAGCTTAAGGGCCATCCAGAAGCTTCCCTTGTACATGAAGCCATTAGCCCAAATGAGCTATGGCATAGGATACTTGCTCACATTAACTACAAGGCACTACCTTATGTAAGCAAGGTAGTTATAGGTTTTCCAGACTTGAAGATTGATCATGATGGCACATGCAAAGGATGTGCAAAAGGGAAGAATATCAAGAACCCATTTCCTAGGAGTGAAACAAAGACTAAAAGTACCTTGGAGTTAATACACTCTAATGTATGTGGACCAATGCCCTCCACATCTTTGAGTGGATATGAATACTATGTCACATTTATTGATGACTATTCAAGGAAGACTTGGATATACTTTCTAAAAGGAAAGAATGAAGTCTTTGGAAAGTTCAAGGAGTTCAAAGCCCTAATAGAGAATCACTCAGAAAAGAAAATCAAGATTCTCAGAACAGATAATGGCAGAGAGCATACTTCAAAGGACTTTGAAGACTTTTGTAAAGAAGCTGGAATCAAGAGGGAACCACTCCCTATAATCCCCAACAAAATGGGGTTGCTGAAAGAAAGAATAGAACCATCATGGAAGCTGTAAAGACTATGATACATGACCAAGATCTACCCATGTATCTATGGGCTGAAGCATCTAGGACAACAGTCTATGTACAAAATAGACTTTCCCATAGTGCTCTTGAATTCAAGACTCCAAAAGAAGTGTTCACAAGAAAGAAGCCTGAGGTAAGTCATCTCAAAATATTTGGATGTCCAGTGTACATTCACATTCCAAAAGAAAAGAGAACCAAGTTGGATCCTTCTGGTAAGAAGGGAATATTTGTCGGATATTGTGAATCATCTAAAGCTTTCAGAATTTACATACCAGGTTTTCATCATATGGAAATAAGTAGAGATGTAACATTTGATGAAGAAGCAGTTCTCAAGAAATCTAGGAAGTGCCAACTTGAAGAAGTCTATGAAGAAGAGATACCTCCTAGAGTCACAGAAGCTGTGCCCATCCCTGAAGATGATACTCCAGAAGATCATGACATGTTAGAACCACAAGAACCCCCTATTACAAACTTATCTAGGAAAAGAAGGCCATCATGGGCTAGAGACATTATTTAAGGAGATGAAAGATATGGATCTCCTGAAGGCTCCACTAGAGAAAGAAAGAAACCAAAGCTAATATCCAACTATGTGGCCTTGATGTGTGATCTGGTGGATCAACAGCCTACTAGCTATGAAGAGGTAGCTTTGAAGAAAGAGTGGGTAGAAGCAATGACAGAAGAATATCAGTTGATAATGAAAAATGATGTTTGGGATATAGTTTCCAAACCAAAAGATAAAAGTGTGGTTTCTTCCAAATGGATATTCAAGATAAAACATGCTGCAGATGGTAGCATTGAAAAATACAAGGCAAGATTTGTAGCCAGAGGATTCTCTCAGAAAGAGTGAATTGACTATGAAGAAACATTTGCACCAGTTGCTAGATACACTTCAATTAGAACTATCATGGCACTTGCATCTATGATGAAGTGGAAATTACACTAGATGGATGTTAAGACAGCCTTCCTGAATGGTGTAATTGAAGAAGAAGTGTACATAGAACAACCACAAGGATTTGAGGTTAAAGATAGAAGAACTCATGTATGCAAACTGAAAAAGGCTTTGTATGGATTAAAGCAAGCTCCCAGAGCTTGGTACGGAAGGACTGACAGTTTCTTAACAAGCATGGGCTTTACCAAAAGCAAAGCTGATCCAAATCTTTACCTCAAAGTCATGGATGATGAACCTGTTATATTACTGTTATATATAGATGATCTATTTCTAACATGAAATGAGAATCAAATTATCGAATGCAAGAAGAAGCTTTCTTCAGAATTTGAGATGAAGGATCTCATATTAATGCACTACTTCTTAGGTCTAGAAGTATGGCAAGAACCAAAAGGAATCTTTCTAAATCAAGGTAAGTATGCTGTGGAGATTCTGAAAAGATTCGATATGTTGGAGTGTAAAGCCATGGCCACTCCCATGGACTCCAACTTGAAGTTATTAGTTAATGACTCATCAAAATTAGTGGATATAACTCTATATAGACAAATCATTGGGTCATTGATGTATTTAACAACTACCAGACCAGATATATGCTTTGCTGTAAATACCCTGAGTCAGTATCTAGTAGAACCTAGAAAGGTTCACTTAATAGCAACAAAGCATGTAATGAGGTATCTAAAGGGTACATTAGATTTTGGTCTATATTATCTTGGAAATCATGAACTTAGATTACATGGTTACTCAGATTCTGATTGGGCAGGAAGTGTCTCAGACATAAAAACTACATCAGGTGGATGCTATGGTCTTGGATCTGCCATGATCTCATGGTTCAGCAAGAAACAATCTAGTGTGGCTCTCAGTACTGCTGAAGCAGAATATATAGTTGCCTGCTCTGCCAGTTGTGAAGCGGTGTGGCTTCGGAAGCTATTATCTGGAGTGTTTGACTTAGAATTGGATCCCACTGTGATCATGTGTGACAATCAAAGCTGTATCAAGATGACAGAAAATCCATTGTTCCATGATAAGTCAAAACACATAGAGATCTGATATTTCTACATACGAGATATGGTGCAAAGAGGAGCTATTAAGCTCGAGTATGTGAGCACTGAAGAAAAAATTGTTGATATATTGACCAAACCTCTGTCTCGGATGAAATTTGAATATTTCTGAGACAAGCTTGGTATAGTTCAAAGGGACACTTCTCGAAAGGGGGAGTGATACAGTCACTAATAATGAGATTGCCCTCATTGACAATAAGGTCGATGATGAGGATACCTTTTTATTAAACCTAGATATTTATATATGCTTAGATTTAGGATTCTTATACTTAGAATACTTATATTACTTATCTCTTTATGTATTGATGAGGATACATGTTTTATTGATGTATTGATGAGGATACATGTTTTATTGATGTATTGATGAGGATACATGTTTTGATGATATACATGTATTGATGAGGATACTTGTATGTACTTGTACTAGTGATGTACTAACGATATCTATATTGATAAGGATACAGGTGGGGATTGTATCATCCCCGGACTTCGGTCCCTTGAATTGATCCGTAGACATATGGTCTATGAGAATGAAGTCCTTAGTGGACAGGTGGGGATTGCATCATCCCCGGACTTCGGTCCCTTGAATTGATCCGTAGACGTATCGTCTCCGAGAATGAAGTCCTTAGTGGAGAGGTGGGGATTGTATCATCCCCAGACTTCGGTCCCTTGAATTGATCCATAGACGTATGGTCTCCATGAATGAAGTCCTTAGTCGAATAATGGGGATTGCATCATCCCAGAACCACTAGTTCAAAATGTACGTGATGGGGATTGCATCATCCCGGAACCACTAGTTCAAAATGTACGTGATGGGGATTGCATCATCCCGGAACCACTAGTTCAAAATGTACATGATGGGGATTGCATCATCCCGGAACCACTAGTTCAAAATGTACGTGATGGGGATTGCATCATCCTAGAACCACTAGTTCAAAATGTACGTGATGGGGATTGTATCATCCCCGGACTTCGGTCCTTGAATTGACCCGTAGACAGATGTCTCCGAGAAGTGGTCCCTAGTGGACGAGAGGGGATTGTATCATCCCCAGACTTCGGTCCCTGAATTGATTTGTAGACATATGTCTCCGAGAAAGTGGTCTTTAGATTTTTTCTAAGTTGACGAGTGGACTGTATCGTCCCTAGACATGTTATGGTGTCTTAAATGAATCATGTATATTGCAGGGTATGCTGCTACGATGTTGATGATCGTGTGATGACGATGCTGATGATCATGTGATGACGATGCTGATGATCGTGTGATGATGATGCTGATGATCGTGTGGTGACGATACTGATGATCGTGTGATGCTGGTGATCATGTGATGATGATGCTGATGATCGTGTGATGACGATGCTGATGATCGTGCGATGACGACGACGATGATGTTGATGTTCCAGTAACTGGTTAAGTTACTGATGATGTATTAAAGAAAGCTTCCGATGATTTACAGATGTATCATGTATGATGTAGTCGATGACTCCTTGCTCCTGCAGATGTTGTTATAATATCCTTCTCATTAAGGGGGAGTGTTGAATATTGTAACTTCTAAGAATATTATATTTGTACTTTATTATTCCGGAGATGTTTCATCCCTCCGAAGTAATTCTATTATGTATTCAGAGATGTCTATTCCTCCGATGAATTGTGGTAATCGGGGTTATTAGACCCACCATGTGGGGGTCGGCCCTGAGTTTATTATTTAGGGGTTATTAGACTTCACTAGGAGAGGTCGGCCCCATTAGGGATTTTGGTCAGTCGGGAATCAGTATAAGTAGAGGAGGAGAGCTCCTCATTTGACACACTTGCTCAGCTCAGAAAGTGGCGCACTTGTGTTTGAGAAGTCTGCATAGGAGGTAGAGAAGAAGGAGGTCAATTTTTGGAGCACATCTTGTATTTTGGTTGATCATCTTATTGAGGAAAGCTTTGCTGGGTTTTCTACCCCATGAGGGTTTCCCAGGGTAATATATTTGTCTATCTTGTGATTGTGTTTCTTTCAGTGATCTTGCTAGTCAAACTAGTTTAAACTTAACATTCCATAGATGATATCTATGGTTTTCCCATAGGCACTTGACAATGACACTTTTATCTAGCTCAAAGATGCTTCCAACCTACTCATCCTACCCTGCCACTTGACAAATACATATGGGGACATCTAGTTGGTACTGGTGTTATGACATATCATCATCACTTGAGTTATGGTAAAATGATTTCTTATGTGTGGACATAACATTAAGAGGTCAAAATTGTTACTATATAATGGCTCATACACCCCACATACACCCTCAAATATTATTTCAATAACTTAGGGGCATCATGATGTGGCTATAATTATTTTTCCTCAATCATATTAAGTGTATGACCTTATGGGATTAGGTATGCCCTTAAGGATTTAAGCAATCTTGGTGCTCATTTCATGTCATTAACAACATTTTACCTAACCATTTTTCATATCATTCCATTTCATTAGCCACTTCATCCATTTCCATCATGCGCCCCCTTTCATAATTAATTAATTATATGTCATGTTCTAAGGTCCTACATCCTATGTTTGGTTCTTACATCAAAGTCAAAAGAGTCAAAGTATTATAAGGGAAATGAAATTAAATGATGAATGTGAGCTATGCCCCCTTGCAAAAGCCATGATCCTTATGTCCCAACTTATCAAAGCTAAATCAAAATAAAGGGACTAAGCCAAAAAAGAGGCTAAAAAAAGAAGAAGAAAAAGAAAAATAAATAAAAAAGATCGTAAAAAATGGCGCAAGGAAAATGTAACTCAAGAAAAGTTATTCCCTTCTAAGGCACAGATATATAGTAAAATTACTAATCCCTAGCTCTTGAAAGCTAGATGTTGGTGACAATTTTTTCCATCAATGATACTTAGTCGGCAAAGAGTTGCCAACCTCTCCCGCATAAAATTTTTTTTGCCATAATGTACAATGCTTACTAATACTGACTTCAATTGCTGAGTTAAAAAAAAAAACCAACCTACGTCTCTAGCTAGCTTAAGGTCTTCTGGGGTTTCCACCATTAGGGAGCCTTTGGATTTTTAATGAAACATTTTGGCCAATGATAATTTACTGCCCATTGTTACATTTTACAGATAGATTACAGGTTGTTATGATAACAATCATTGCTAAAAAAAATCGACGCAGATTTTGATTTAAAAAATTCAATTTCGCTTAATAACTTGGCTTGTGACTTTCCTCCTCACATTTTTCATTTACCTCACATTTTTCATTTACCCCAATCTCCTTGCCAATTTTTTCTTTCATCATTTGATATGGTATATATTTACCTTTTCTCTTTTTTGAAAATTTCATAAATTTAATGATTTATAATACTTACCCATTATATCTTTTATCTCCACTTCATGGCAAAGCTTCATCCACTTTATCCATGGCACTACGGATTACCTTTATTATTTTGTAAAAATAATATTTAAATTTTTTGAAAATCCAATACTTATGATGTTTTTAAAAAGTCCATATCATATGCCATTACCTTTTTTATGCAACATTATACATCTCATATAAAAACCAAAAAGCCTTTTATTTACTATTTTATGTTTCCACTTTTGTATACCGTTCATTTATCTCAGGAAGCCAATGAAGCTACTTCATTAAGCAGGATTGGAGCCACCAACGCGAGCAACACTAATATCTGACATTTATTTTACAAATAGTTGTATATTCTTCAAATTATGAGATTCTGCAAAGATGGACTTAAATTGCTATTCTCAGTAAATTGGACAAACACATTCTACCATTCATATACAAAACTCAATTGTTAGAGGAGCGTGTAGGCTACGTCAAGTTTCTTCAAAGCATTTAGATCTCCAAAACTTGGGTACAAGATATTAGCAAGCCTACTAATATGGAAAAAGAAAAAGAATAAAGCAACCAAGGAGACAACAATCAAGAAAAAGAAAAAGAAATCAAAGAAAAACAAGGAAGAGCAACAAACATAATAATTAAAGGGGTGAGAGATTATGGAAAGAATGAATGCACTCTCGAGCTTGCAAGCGAATTTTTAAAAGACAAGCTGCATTGGCAAGGCTAAATTTTCCAAGCATGGAGGGTGGGTAAACCTAGTGATGACAGAACCTGGCCCATAAAAGTCATCATGTCAAGTGCACGTGACAAGCAAATTCTTCTAGGTAAGAAGCATTTCTTAAAGGGCTCTCGCTTTTTTCTAGAGGATGACTTAACTATCATGCAGCAAGAGGAAATATGAGGAGAGTTGTCAAAGGTCATAGCAACAAGAGGAAAGATGAGAAGAGTTGTCAAAGGTCAGAGCAGCAAGAGACGAGGGAAAAAGGGCATGGCTGCACAAAGACAAAGCTGTTATTGTTGTTTTTGGTCCTCCTTCTAAAGCAAGACAAAAAAACAGTAGTCAAGAAGTGACAACAAATCCCTCAGCAAAAAATATTGCAGCAAGACCTGGGTGAGAAAATAGGGGTGAAGACTTAACTTTGAGTCTTGTATGCCAAAGAAAATAGCAATCAAGATTTACCCAGGTTCCCTTAAGCATAGTATGTTGGAACTGCAAAGGCTACCCTTGGAGGCGTGAACCTGGGCTAGGGCCTATTGCGGAAGATAGGGACATAATATGTCTCTTGGAAACACATGAACATGAAGGGTGCAAGACACCTCTTTTTGAAAAGTATATGAAGATGGTAGCGTGGAACAAGGCAACAGAGAATGGAAAAGGTCACGGAGGTATCATGGTCTTAGTGAAGAAAAAGAAAGATCGTTGCATCCATCTAGAAAGGGAAGACTCAAATAAACAATTCATATGGTTTAAACTATCAGAAAATCGACATGTTATTAGAATTGCAGCATGCTACTTCGCCCCACAAGTTTCAAAAATTACAAAAGGAGGGGGCTCGACCATAAAGACCCTTTTGCATCCTTAAAAAACGATATTGCGGAGTATTCTCAGGTAGATGAAGTCCTTCTAGTAGTGGATTTAAATGCCAGGACTACTAGCGAACAAGCTCGCATTCTTTGTCAGAAGGAAGATTGCAACCCTATTTGGCTTACGGAAGAAAGAAATCACCAGTGGACAAGAATTTCAAAGGACAACAAAAGCTGCAATCTCTTTGGAGAACAGTTGCTTACCTTATGTGGGACTTTTGATTTAGTAATCCGCAATGGCTTGACTAGATGGGCAAATTCTGGTAATTTCACATGTAATACTTACAATGGCGCAAGTGTGGTGGACTATGAAATTCGTTCACATGGCTTATGTGATAAAATGGAGGAAGTTATGATCGGTGAACAGCTCTGGGATTTAAAATCTAATCACAAACCGATCTATCTAAGCATTTCTTGGACTGAAAAGTAGCAGTTTGGGACAAAAAATCAGCACATTCAACAACCTACAACAAAGGGAATAATTTTTTTGACTCAAGAAAACTGTAATATCTTTAGGACAGCGCTAGAGAATCTTTGTAAGAAGGAGGAAATTCCATCCCAGGGCCTTAATAATCAACAGCTAACTAATTTAATTCAAAGGGCACTCACAAAATGCAAAAGAGCAAAAAATAGGAAACCCGAAACAAATTGTTTTCCGGTTAATGCTTGGTTCGATGAGGAGTGCAAAAAATCAAGGAGAATATGGAGAGAGTCAAACCAGAAAGAAAAGGGCTTAAAAGGTTACAAGCAGATTTTAAGAAAGAAAAAAGTTGATTTCATGGTCTCAAGGGGGGAAGAACTAATCTTCCTTGGGAAAAATAACCCCAAACTTTTCTGGAAGGAACTTCAAGCGAGCAAGAAGAAAACTAAAAATAATATTACAGTGGACCAGTGGCTTGAATATGCAAGGCAACTTTATGAGCGGGATCCTAAGGTTGAACCCCCCCTTAGTCAACACCACCACCATTACTAAGCTTTTCACTGCGCAAGAGATTGAGGTGGGAATTAATAAGTTGGGTGCTTGAAAATCCAAATATTTAGTAGAACTTCAAGCAGAATATCTAAAGTGGGGTTCAAAAACTCTTGCACCTCACATTACAGGAATCTTCAACAACATCATTCAGCAAGGATTCCCTACAAATTGGACAACTAGCCTCGCAATACCTCTTTTCAAGAGCGGATATGTCAACGATCCCTCAAACTATAGGACCATAATGATAAACCCCTTGTTTGCAAAGCTATTTGGAAGTATACTAGAAAATAGAATTAGCAAGTGGTCGGAAGAAAGGGGCAAGCGTGCTAAAGGAAAAGCAGGTTTTAGACCTAAACATTCCACAGTGGATAACAGTATAACTTTAAGGCAGATCATTGAAAAAGTGTGGGAGAAAAAAGAGGAAGCCTTTTGTTGCTTTGTCGATTTCAAAAATATTTCGACACAGTTCCTAGAGATAATCTTTGGCACATAATGGAGGAACTTGGGGTTCCTATACATCTTAGAGCAGCTGTCCATATGCTATATGAGGAGGTCAAAGTCAAAATCAGAACATCAGATGGTATCTTTGAAAGCTTCAAAAGTGATATCGGGGTCAAGCAAGGGTGCCCATTATCTCCTACCCTTTTTGGCTTATATATTGAAAAAATTGAAGAGTGGTTAAACTTAGAGGATGGGGATGGCACCCTTGTGGGTGAGTTTGTGATAAGGCTTCTTTTGTATGCAAATGACCTTATTCTGATTGCTAAGTCTGCTCTTGGATTGCAAGAACACTTGATTTCCCTTGAGCACTTTTGTAGAATAGTGGGGATGCAAGTAAATACTAGCAAGACGATAGTGGTAGTTTTCTCTAGCAAAAGAAAACATAAACATCATAAGTTCTACTTTGGAAACAATAGTCTTGAAGAAGTGGCAAATTACAAGAACCTTGGAATCGACTTCAATAAAAATTTGAGTTGGGAAAGTTGCAAAAAAAAAAACTATGGGAGGTTGGAAAGCATTTTATGCTCTCCAAAATAGAGAGGCGGAGCTATGGGATTGGAAAAATATGCAAACCCTTTTTGGGATTTTAGTGATCCCGGTTGTTCTCTATGGTTGTGAAGTATGGGCCAGCGGTACTTATGACTTACAGTGGAGGAAAATAGAGAAGATTCAAAAACACATGATTAAAGCAAGTTCAAAATTAAGAGTTCAGTTCCATACAAGATCATGCTGAGTGAAATGGGGGTTGCTTCTATTGAACCAATTGCTATGGTGCGACTAATAAGAAATCTAAAAAGAGTTGAGCAAATGGAAGAAGGTAGATGGCCCAAGGCCATATTCAAAGACATATTGTGCAAAAGAAAGAAGACTTGGATGCGACAAAATATTAAATGACTTAGTAAATGGGATATGTGCTTGAACATGTTCCCCACGAATACTAAAAAGATAAAGGATTTTGTTATCAATAAGTTCCACAAGAGAATTTGGGATAAAGAGTTAGGGAGAAAGAAAAAGTACTATATTCAAGAGTTTAACCCTACCTACAGTCAGCATCAAAAGGTGTACATATGGGCCAATATACCTTGGAAAGAAAAAATACTTATTGCTCAATTAAGAACTAATTCCCATCAACTCCGTTGTGAGACCGAGCGCTGGAAAAGGCCGAAAGAAGCTTGGGAAGAAAGAGTGTGTATTTTCTGCACCTCTGGTAAAGTGGAGACAGAAAAACATTTCATTTTAGAGTGTGAATCCTTAAAGGACAGTAGGGACAGGTATGCAAGTGTCTTGGCAGATAAATCTTGGGATAATTTATTCAACGAGGGGACCATGGAAAAATTGGGGGTGCTCATCATCAGGTTGAACAGGCAAAGGATTGAGTTGTAGAAAACAACATGTGAAGTGGTCTGTCCCATAGGCTATTTTTAGCCTCGCGGACGTTAAAATATTTTCTTCTTCTTCTTATTCTCAATTTCTTCTCTGTAGGTTAGTTGTTTAAATATCCCCATGGATGATTCTGATCCACACAAATCACAATTTGGTCTCTTTTCAACATAGATCACTGATAGTAGATCCAGGCACATTCTCTCTCGCCGTTCTCTCATCTTTGATGGAAGTGGAAATTTCATGAAAGAGTAACGTGCAAATTGAAATATGATTATTGTTTGCTTATGAAAATTTGTCCTAAGTGTTAATTTTTCAGAATTTAATTCAATCTGATCTAGGATCTTAACTGAGAGAACAACATGTACAACATATCAATCATGAACACAATAATGCAAGCACACAAGAGACACAGAGTTTACTTGGGAAAAACCATAAAGGTGAAAAACCCCAATAACTTTCTCAGAGATAGATAGAGCAATGATACAACCCAAGCATAAGAGATAGACATCTCCTAGCAGCAACTTCTCCTCCTCCACAAGTGCGCCACTCTCCCGAGAGTGTGAGAGAGAATAGAATGATGAAATAGAGTGCCTCTGACACTCTATTTATACTTCACTTGACTTGCCTAATAACCTTTACTAGGTTGGCCTTAACTTAACCACATAACATAATGTTGACTGGGCCGACACCCAATAGGGTGGTCTAATAACCCTTTGACCCACATGGCCGACCCCCAATAGGGTGGTCTAATAACCCTTCGACCCACATGACTTATACAGGGCCGACCCCAACAAGGTGGTCTAATAACCCATCAAGTATAAGTTACGACACTTACAATATAAATGACGACACTTCCGTATAGAGGAATAATAACATCTCTATAGGAATAAAAACACTTATGTATAGAGGAATAATACCATCTCTATAGGAGTACAATATACATATATGAAATACATTCCGAAGTTACATATACATCAACACTCCCTCTTAACTAGGAAGGTATTTCTCGACACAGGTCTTCTAGCACAAGTCATCTTCTTTGGATCATCATCACTGGATAATCGTCATCGTCACTGTTGCTGCTATCTCAATCAATATCTGAATCTACTCGTCATAGGAAGTTCTACATAGCCAGTCCTTTTTCATACTGGATGTAGGCCCACCACTTGCAGGTCTTCATCATCACTGGCCATACTGTGGAAACCTCGGGACTTATTACGTGCGTCACAAAACCTGGCGGTAGCATCCTAGGCTATTACGAGTACACAACTCTACCTGTCGGATCTCCCAGGAGCACATTACATGTGACCCATCACAAAACCTGGATGAAGCATCCCAGGCTGTTATGAGCACACAGCTCTACTTGTCGGATCTCCCAGGAGCACATTACATGTGATCTCACCATAAAACCCAGCTGAAGCATCTGAGGCCTTTTTCATCCTGTCCAGATCTTCCAGGAGAAAATTACATGTGGTCCACCACAAAACCTGGCTGAAGCATCTGAGGCCTTTTTCATCCTGTCCAAATCTCCCAGGAGTAAATTACATGTGGTCATGGAAAAACCTGGCTGAAGCATCTGAGGCCTTTTTCATCCTGTCCAGATCTCCCAGGAGCAAATTACATGCCATAGGACAAAACCTCGAAAGAGCATCCCAGGATGTTATGGGTACACAACTCCAACCTGAAGGATCTCCTAGGGTGCTATTATATGTCCTCACAGAGAAATGTCTCGAAAGAGCATCCCAGGATATTACGGGTACACAACTCCGACCTATAGGATCTCCCAAACATGCTCATTTGCACAACCTGTCCACGGCCACAAAGTATCAACCTGATACTCTCCATACATCATCCCGATGTACACATGATCATCCTGATCATCATCACTGCATCGTCTTGATGCATGTCAACTGGAGAAGCTTGTCATCCATGATCATACTGATCATACAATGCATCTACCTGATGCATACCAAGTATCTACCCGATACATATCAACATATACAATGTATCTACCTGATACATGCATAGATACATGATCCACACAATGTATCCATCAGCATACATGATCTACCTGATCATACAAAGATACATGATCCACACAATGTATACATCAACATACATGATCTACCTGATCATATCCAACATCCAACATGATGCGTACATACACTAATGATCCAACTGATCATATCCAGCATCCAACATGATTCATACATACATAAATGATCCAACTGATCATACAAAGCAGAAACTAGAACATCATCCTGATTCTCATCATCCATGATCCTCCTGATCATCATAGCATCATCCTCTTCAGATTATCTCATCATCCACGAAGCACAGCCCAAATGCACATCATCCAACACTTACACCACCGACATGGGAGAACACATCTACCACCATTCAGGGAAGGCTCCAGCCCTTAATTTTTCACCATGGGAGAACACATCTACCACCGTGTGAAAAATGGCTTCAGCCCTTACATGTACACCATGGGAGAACACATCTACCACCATGTGATAATGGCTCAGCAATTACATCACTACCATGGGAGAACATATCAACCATGTTAGAAAGCTCATGTGCATCTGCATCTTCCGGACTCATCACTTCCCTATGGAAGGGACCTCGATCTGAAGTGCACCAAGCCTCTCTCTGAAGTATTAAAAATGCACTCTGGCCAACGGGTTGGTCAATACATCTGAAACGTGCTCATCTGTTGCAACATACTCTGCTTCGGCTATACTCAGTGCTACGCATGACTCCTTCCTGCTAAAGCAAGAGATCACACCTGATCCCATACTGAAGCAGCACCCAGAAGTGCTCTTCATATCTGTAGCACTACCTGCCCAATCTGAATCAACATAACCCTGCAAGTTAAACTTTTGATTCGCATCATACTTGATCCCATAGTCAATTGTACCCTTCAGGTACCTCAGAATATGCTTTACAACAACTAGGTGAACACCTCTGGGATCTGTCAGGAACTGACTCAATGTGTTCACCGCAAAGCAAATATCTGGTCTCGTGTTCGTCAGGTACATCAAGGACCCAATCATCTAACAATACATACTGACATCAACCGGCTTAGATGAAGCATCACACAGAAGCTTCAGGTTTGATTCCATAGGTGTGGCCATGGCCTTGCAGTCCATCATCCCAAACCTCTTCAGGATCTCTACTGCATACCTCCCTTGTCCAAGGAAGATTCCATCTGCACTCTGCCACACCTCCATGCCAAAAAAAAATAGTGCATCATCTCCAAGTTCTTCATCTCGAACTTGGCAGCAAGCTTCCGCTACGTGTTGGCAATCAATCTATCTTCACCTGTAATAAACATGTCATCCACATACAAAAGTAGTATCACTGGATTGCGTTCCTGAACCTTGTAGTGAAGGTTGGAATCCGCTTTAGTCTTGGTAAAGCCCAAACTGGATAGAAAGTTGTCTATCTTACCATACCAAGTTCTGCACATATATGACTCCCTGTCATGTGTCTCAGAACCAAGTGGCTGCTCCACATACACTTCCTCTTCAACTACACCATTCAAGAAAGCTGTCTTGAAATTCATCTGGTGTATCTTCCACTTCATCACTGCAGCCAGAGCAAGTATTGATCTGATGGAAGTGGATCTGGCTACAGGAGCAAAAGTCTCTATGCTACTATCTGCAGCATACTTGATCTTTATAGATCCACATGGAAGTCATGACAGACTTCCCTTCAGGTCTTGGGACTGCATCCCAAACATCTTTATGATCGACTAGTATTCCTCGATCGTGGCATTCTTCCCAGATCTTGGGAACTTCAATATCTTCAATAGATAGATTTGTTGCTGGACCAAATGTTGTAGTCCTTCTTTTGTAGGTGCTCGTATACGATCTTTCCTACAAAACAAGTTAAATTGCATGATTAGAAACATCTCATAGTTTTCAGAACAAATTCTTACATATAAAGAAATATGTCATACAATCATACAATTATCTTAGCCAATGCTTCAATACAACATTATCCATATCCCGTAACTTTCTAGATGCCTTCCAATCTCTACCAGAACATTGTTAAGAGTGTGCACAACTCCCACCATGTCAGCAAAGAGGTTTCATTCTAGATAAGTAGCAATGGAATGTTGTACAGTGCCATAGGCCACTTACCCATGTATATTAGTAGCATAATGTTCATCAATGCAACTATTCTAATATGCATAATACACAACCTAATTCTAGGAACATCAGTATATACATTATTGAACAATATTAATCAAATATACAAGCAATGATAATTTAAATACTTATCTTTGTTAGTTGTTTTTGGGTTGACTCCCTCTCAGTCTTTGCTTCCTTTCTGCAACTCCATTTTGATGTGGATTGTGAGAAGTGGTCAAATCCCTCTGAATGTCTGCATCCTTGCAGAAACTACTGGAGTGTGCTCCCTCTTGATCTTTGCTTCCTGTATTACCTGTCCTTGAAATTATATCCATCCTTGATCACTACGTATGCTTACTAGTATCATCATTGCGTTACCCTTGAGATCTCATACATAATTATACATTCATTAGTATAGTCTCAATAATATCAAAACACAATAATCTTAAACATGTATAGTCATGATCATTTCAAACACAGATAATAAGCATTAGCATTCAATGTTTTAGGGAAGACTTCTCTTACTCATGTATATTCATATTTGACCAAAGGACTTTTCTGGTTAGTCATATCATCAATCAAGGTAAGAGACATAATATGCATAAACCCTTGATTACTTACATTTCTAACTCTATGAATAAACATAACCAATCATACCAAGTATACTTATATAAGGGATCCTAACACAAGGTAAGATCCTAACTTGATATAGGAAAAACATACCTGGATTACTATGTTAGCTAGTTATGTCTAACATACCCGCATGATGTCTTCTGGTTCTCTTCAATGACTTGTGCTAGTAACCTGCATGTCTCATAAGTTAACCATTGTAGAACCAAGTTATACATGCCTCGTAAGTAGATCTTCTATGTGATCCATGACAATGGATGAATCTTTGTCTTCATGTCACCATGATTATATGTTCTTGAAGTAGAACATGATTTGTCTTTCTTGGTGTACCTTTCATGTTAGCGAACAACATAAACCTCATACAACATCACAATGCATTAGTACAATCATAAGTGTCAAAACCTTAATCAATGAATATCTTCTATCATGTATTCATAATTCTATTAATGTGATACAACAAGTCTAGTAATTAATCAATATTGTACTAACCGTAATGATATGAAGACAAACATATCATAAACTTAACCATGAACAGAATTTGAACATACCTGTATGTCATACCTATCGAGATTGCTTGTAATCTTCTTATGTAAGGCCTTAGCCTCATCTCCCTCTGAAACAGGAACTTCTTCACTTATGCAGGTGACCAATCCATTCTCTTCTAGGATTAACCCAATCCACTTGATTTGCAGAAATTGGAACTGGAGCTGGATTAGGGTTTGTCAGAGAAGCCCTAAAAATTCAAACATTGAATTTCAAACTTTTGAAAGGATAGAAAGATGCGCCTTTCTGAGCTGGTCAAGCTGGTATACTCAGAATTTGAAAACTGCAAAGTTTCACCCCTCAAAATTGCCTCCGAAGCTTATGGATTCACTGGACATGACCCCGAACTAGGGTTTGATAAATCCCACCCTTATTCCCAATCAAAAGGTTTGATCCAAAGCTCTAAGATTCTATTTTTCTGAGGAGCTTCCAGCCATCGTAACAGATTTAAAAAATTCCCATTTTTGTTGAAGCCTTAATTTACACTTTTCCGATCAAAGTCCTGAACTAGGGTCTGATAAAGCCCGACCTTCTACCCAACCAAAAATTATGATATTGGTCTCTAAATTTCGATTTTGATGAGTATCATTCAGCCGTAGTCTCCGATTACAAAAATTCCAACTTTCTCCGAAACCCTAAATTCTGGAAGTCATGAATGAAGGTGCTAAAAAATAATTTTGTTTTGACAGAAATATGTACCTGATTGTTTCTGGTGTAACTCCGAACTTTTCGATCCACAGGGTCTGAAAACTTTTCTTGTGATATCCCGACCTGTCATCTTTCCAACCCCATAGGTCTGACCTCAAATGGATTCTCTGAGAGAGAGTTATTCCAAGTGTCGCAACGTGACCTGTTTATGGGATAAAACAGGAGAGCAAACTTGTACGGCATGGCACGTGTCACTGGTTCCGTTTAGGCCTCTGAAAAAGTTACCTGAGATATTAAAATCCGTGAACTACCTGTCACTTTTTATGAAATTTAATTTGGAGCTTCCTATCCCAAGTTATGACCTTTTTTCCAAGGTGACATGTTAATGACTGAGATCTGGAAGAGGTAGAAACCCTATATTGTACAGATCATAAAACACAAAGTACAACGAATTAGAGGTTTTGCTTTGGACACAAGGTAAATGGGGATCTTAGCTTCGCCTTGTAAGATTTTTAGACCCTTAAACCTCGCCAAAATTTATTTATAGCGAAAGTGCTACGATGACTGGTTTTTGCTATATCAAGCCCTCGCATCGCAAGTGCAACAAGTGTCATACATGCCATACCATGCCTTCTTTTAGGCTAGCTCTGATACCATGTTAATTTTTCAGAATTTAATTCAATATGATCTAGGATCTTAACTGAGAGAACAACATGTATAGCATATCTACAACATATCAATCATGAACACAATAATGCAAGCACACAAGAGACATAGAGTTTACTTGGGGAAAACCATAAAGGTGAAAAACCCCAATAACTTCCTCAAAGATAGATAGAGCAATGATACAACCCAAGCATAAGAGATAGACATCTCCTCACAGCAGCTTCTCCTCCTCCACAAGTGCGCCACTCTCCTGAGAGTGTGAGAGAGAATAGAATGATGAAATAGAGTGCCTCCCGCACTTTATTTATACTTGACTTGACTTTCCTAATAACCTTTACTAGGTCAGCCTTAAATTAACCACATAACATAATGCTGACTGGGCCGACACCCAATAGGGTGGTCTAATAACCCTTTGACCCACATGGCCAACCCCCAATGGGGTTGTCTAATAACCCTTCGACCCACATGACTTATATAGGGCCGACCCCAACAAGGTGGTCTAATAACCCATCAAGTATAAGTTACGACACTTACAATATAAATGATGACACTTCCGTATAGAGGAATAATAACATCTCTATAGGAATACAAAAACTTCCATATAGAGGAATAATACAATCTCTATAGGAGTACAATATACATATACGAAATACATTCCGAAGTTACATATACATCAACACTAAGATAATACAAATGACAAGAATATTTTTTCGATCATCATTTTATCTCGCACTAGTACAATGCCCCAGGTGGACAAATGATGTCCAAGTATTTATTGTTAAAGTTCGATTCTCTTGATAATGCTTGCAAAGTGGTATGGTTGAATTTCTCTCAAGTCTTCAATTTGCCAAGACTCTGTTCATTAGTACAATCTAAGAGCGGAGGAAACCAAGCCTTTTTAGTCATATTCCACGACTTCTGGTGTGAACCTTGCAAACCAACATAGATCCATCTTAAAGGGGATCTACCAAGCACCGAGAGGGATCAAATCTCTCGAAGTGCAAACCCCCTTTTTAGAGTGCAAATGTCGAGGAAGCCTTTCATTTATCTAATTTGTGTAGTTTTTATATATGTGTCATCGTAAATGTTTTAAATAGCCGAGATGCTATTTTTTATAATATTTTGTTATTTTTATAATATTTTATTATTTTTTATAATATCTTATTATTTTTTAAAATAGACACGTGTCAGCTCCAGGATGAGCACAGAAGGAGTTACACATCTCCCCCTACTAGGCTGTAGAATGCGCCTCTTCGACGCAATAAGTGTCTTGACAAAGGATGGAATCGAGCAGTTGTATATGAAGAAATTATGTAAAAAAAATCATGATCACAACGAGTTTTCAAATGGAGAGAGAAGTTCCTTGGGAGATAATATTATTATTTTATTTGGAATAAGAAATAGGAACAACAAAAAAATGCATAGTTTTCATTTTATTTTATTAAAATCCCTTAGATTTTTCTAATTGGTGGAAATTTCTAGTAAGTCGAAAGTCAATTAGGAATAAAACTTAAGTTCTTTTAATATTTCTTTAAAATATTCTTTTAAAAAATGAAGCAACTGTTCAAAAAGTATTTAAAAGAGAAATACATTCAATTTGAGAAAATGTATGAAGTGTTTTCGTCAATAAAAGAAATCATTTTTGGCTTACATATTTCTCACCTTTTTATCTATTTCTTGCTCTTATTTATTTTTATTTAATGTATTTATTTAAAAATTTGAATTTTGTAATTATTTTGCTTTAAAATTGATGATTGATTTCTTATGCATTTTGTTCTTTTATTAATCTCTGTTCTTTAAAATTTATTTTACTAAGTTATACTGTAACATTTTTTTCTACTTGGTGTTTATTTGCATTTATTTCTTTAAAAGCAATAGAAATAATAAAAAGGAATACATGTTGTTTTAAAAAATAATCTTAATCCATTTACCCTTTTCTTGTTTGTTCAATTTAAAAAATATTTACAACAAAACAAAAAAAATACAAAAAGAACATGATAGGAGACCTTTTCATAGGTGCTAGTTTTTGTGACAACATAGTCAACTTTTGTGACTAACATGATACATATCACTCACTTTGGCTATAGTAAACACTTCTTAGTGCAATTAATTATTTGTGAGGGTTTTGGGCTCTAACTTTATTAAAGAAGAGTTCCCTCCAAGTATAATGGTTGTTGAAAGTTTGAGAAAATACTATTGAGAATTATTGATGAAGGATTTGGAGCTCAATCTATGTTTTTTTTTGTTGATGTGAGGCAAATGTTTTGGATCCAAACTTGATGAATGTGAATGTTGAAAATTATTTACACAAACATGTGTTTTGAAGGGCTAAATTTCAAGTAATACTATTCCCTTTAGAAGTGTTTAATTGTGGGTCATTTCCCTCTTAAATATCTTTGTTGTTTATTGTTAAAAAGGTTAGTGTTGTATGTTTCTTCTTAATTTGAGTTGTTGCAAGTTTACATATCCATTGATAGGTGCATGCTCATGCATGTTTTAGAGGTTCCCCTTCATTAAGGTTCTTTTAAGTAAATTTTCTACACTTATTAACATCAAAGAAATAATAGTTATAGTTTGTTCATCCTATCTTTGTCTTGTCCTTATCTCGTAAGAAAACATCACCTTTAATCTTTCTCTTTTTACTCCTTATGCCCAAAACTTGTTTACGCATCAATCACCATTTCAACCATTCCATAAAAACTATAAAATCAACCTTTTATTTTCATGTTTTACAAATATGAAATAATCTATGAAAGAAAATCATAAATCATATTTACTTCCTAGGTATAATCCCCATTCCTTGTGATCATCATATATTGGTCTTAGTTTTTCCTAGGAATTTCCTTCCTATGCTTGAGGAGAGCCAACCTAAAGAGTATGAAGGGGATCTAGTGTTAACAATTAATAACTTTTTTTATTACCCATGTTATTAGATAAGTTGCACTTAGGTGATTTCAAGTGAGCCTGTGAAGATAAAACAAGTTTACTTATTCATAATCAAAAGATCAGAAGTCCTACCAGGCCACCTTGGCCTTTTTTTTTATAAAATTACATGTCCATGCCCTACGGGGAAATTGTAAAAAATGTCATAGCATGATGGTTTTGGAAAGGAATCAAATTTCCTAGGAATTAGTTATTAGTCCGACTAGCCTAGAGTGTTTTTTCCCTTGTCAACTATATGTTGTTGAATAAACGACATATAATTTTCGAGTTTTTCACTCATACCTCCAAAGTTGGGGTGGTTAGCATGATTTCTCGGTCTTAGGAGGTTATTAGAGTTCAAGTGTCAATGTATATTACCATGCTACATATTAAAATTGAGTCGTATGGACATGTGCTAGCCCCCTCTAAGTTTTTTTTAATTTACAAAGAAAATAATTTGTTTTCGTAAAATTAGACCAATTTTAATGGTTTAAATGGAAAAATTCAAATTGTAATAAAAGTGTGGTCTGGAGGCGTAATTTGGCGTGGGGATGCTCATTTTGACGCTCAGAGCGTCCTTTTTACCCTAGGTCCCAAAATTCCTATGTTTCGGGTGATTAAATCATCCCGTGGAGCATTTTTTCTTATCATACCTACAAAATGGCATTTTAATGCTAGGGGTGCGACAAATTGTACCAATATAAAAAATTATATATTTAAAAAAAAGCATTTAAAATGTGCAAAATGAGTTGGCATCATGTCACATATGGTGGCTGACTTAATTTAAAGTTTAAAGCATATGGATAAAAGGCCAAACATGTGGTGAGTGAGTATATCTAAGTTAGAGAGCGCCCCTCTTCACGTGAGCTTCTTTCCAAACGATGTTGTGTGATTGGAGGGTGATACAACCAAGGTGAGGGAGCCTACTCATTGATAGGTGGTGTATCTTCATGGTATTGAAATCCAATCAAGGGTCATTCAAATCCCATTGAATCTATCATAAGGCATGCATCATCCCCCTCACTTGGGCGATCTCTTATGTGGCAACAACATATTGAAGGGTGATGTTAACAAGAAGGAGGTCGCCAAATTCATGAGAGGTGGTGCACCCCCATTTGACTTAGATCTAAAATGTATCAAACAAGTGGATCCACTTGATTTTGGATCCCTCAATTGTAGTGATCCGCTCCTCCCTCAAATAACTCGTCCTCTTGTTTCATTTTCTATATAACCGAGCCTCCTCTCCTCCTCTCCTCCTTCATGCCAGTTAGAGTCAAGGAGTAAGGCATTCCCATTGTAATGTTATCATTGTTCTTTTGCTCAATAAAGAGAAGCTTTGGAGGCTAAGTGTGTGGTGCCATTGTGTTGGATGAACATTGTCATAGTTATATTGAGGTAACTTGTGAATTTTTTACATTTCTTGTGTATGTATCTTGTGAATCTGATCTTGATAGGGTTGTTATCAGTTGATAGAAAAGAGATAGTTAATAAGCTTACTTTCTATTTCTTCTTAGATATATGTGATTAGAGATCTAAATTTTACATGCTTATAAGTTTATATGCATGTTCATTTGCTCTCTTTTATATATACTATCGGATCTCACGGGTATGTGTTCAAGTGTGTGATTAGATTGCAGGTAGCTTAGCTTGGAATAAGAGTTGATCTTGCTTGTTTCGGATAATATCCAAGCAAATTATTTTAGACATAGTCCTTCGACATCCCACCAAGAAGCCTCTTGGTTGATCTTTTCGGCAACAAGCAAAGCTTCTTCTCTCTTCCTCCTTCAAACTTCAAAGAACTTTATTTTTCAATTTTTTTTAGCAAGCATTCAAATCTATAGTTTAGATCTATATCATAAGTAGTTTTGATATGAATTTCTAGATCTAGAATCGTTTAAAAAGTTTTATTTTTCAAAGCTAGATCTATTATTGAGTAGTTTTCCCTTTGCCAGTCATTTCATTGGAAAATTTCAAGGCTTAAAGTAGAGGTTAACTAGTTTCGGTTTAAAAGTCTATTTGGAAATTAAAAAAAGTGCTTCATTGGCTTCCCTTGAAAGTAATCCAAGATCCTCAAAAGGACTTGTCCTTTTGAGTAATTTTCATTCAATTTTTACAAGTAGATTAGCCTAAATTTTTTCCATAATTTTTGCAGTTGCCCAAATCACTTTTAAAAGTGATTTTGGGCATTTTCTAACACTAATTAGCTCGTTGTCATGTTTTATTTTTAGTAGGTTTTGGCACTTTTGGGTCAAAAAATTCAAGTCTGGGCCATTCTGGAGCTTCCCGAGGCGTCCTAGCTTCATCCGGCATTCACCCTTGCATTTTGTGTAAGCCTTTTGGATCTAGATCTGTAAATATCCAAGGAATTTTCTCCAAAAGTTCATTGTAAATCATAAATAAATGAAGAGCCAATGGGATACCCAGCACCCACACCCCAACCCCCCTGGGGCGTTTTGGCGTCTTTGTGTGATTTTTTTTGCGTAGTTAGTTTTATTTTTGTTTACAAATCAATCTAGAGTTAAAATTTAACGTTTGAAGTGTCTGATCCAAATATCGGCCTTCAAACTCACTCATAGGAACACTTAATTTCTATTTTTTTCAGGCAATATAATTTACATATCAAGCAAGTTTATTTTTTCAAAGTATTTTTGCCAAGAAAATCAATATTAACCCACCACGCTCTACCGAAGTACCGAAAGGGAAAACATATTTGTGGTGTAGTAATTAGTCCAACAATATACTTTTAGTCTTTGATTTTCTTAAAGTAATGAACTTGGCATTTCTCTCCCGAAGTATGCTCTTTCCGTCACATAAAGGGATTTTCTTGAGTACGTGATCAGATGATTAGAAAAGAGACTCCTTTCTTGTAGTAATTAATATAACACTTTACTCCAGTTATTTACCTTTTGCAATAAAATGGAATAGACATTTAGTTCCAACTCAAAGTATGTTCTTTCCCCTTGATGGCATTTGCCTGGGCCTGTGGGAAATCATAAAGAGTTGTAACTACTCTTTAATTCTTCACATCTAAATAAAAAACTCATACTAATAAAATTAACTACCCTAAACATGGTGAAAATCCGACACTAAGAACTTAATTACTGCGTGGGGAAATTTCTTAGGAGAAGCGAGAACCACTGGGAGGTGACCTTAGGGCACAGTTAGAGTACACCCTTGTTGGTGTAGTGTTGAACACCACCCTCGAGACTCCATTCCAGCCCACATGTCTTTGTGAGGATCCACTATTAATGAACTTCCAGACATTACTCCTTGTACCTCATGATATATCTGGAGCTCCCCCTTCCCGTTATCAAATCCCATCTCATAATAATTTAAAACTGATCAAGAAGCACTCGCAAAACATTTGCAATACAACAGGACGCTATTTCGACTCCATTATCAACACTGATCTTGTTTATATTTATTTCAATCTTTGAATTAGATCTTATGTGTTATATGATTATGTTATGTTGTTGATATTAATTTTGCAAATGAATTTTTCTTTCATTCAATCTATTTCAAAACTCCTAAACAACTTACCCAATCATAAACCTAAAGCTTAATTAGCCTTAGTAACTCATAGGGACTACTCCCCTTGGATTCGTTAGGAGTTTTGCCTAAACGGAGAAGTTGAGTGTTGAGTGACAGTATCTCAACTCGATACTTTCCCCCAAGGAACACACCTAAGAAACTTGAATATTTGTGTTGCGATAACCCCCGTGTGCGTGTTCCGACGGAAACATCTTTTGGCGCCGTTGTCAGGGATAAATATTTTTATTCCCGGGTACGACATTAACATTTTCGTTTTTAGCTTATTTTGATGCATTTAGTTTAATCAATAAAAATTTTCTTAATCCATCTGGTGACTCCACTAAACTTAAACTCAACAAGGTATTCTACGAGAAGGACAAACGACGGTTTGGTCAGTTTCATTCCTGAACCTGAAAGGATTTACAAAAGGAGATAGACCAGCCTTTCTTCTTGCAGTATCCTTGAAAACTTAGGAGCCGAGTTTGTTGAAGACATCCATAACTTATTTGAAAACAATAACATTAGTAATAATTTCTTAGATCAAATGGACAAGTTTTTTGAACCTTTTGACTTCTCTCAGATAGCAGGTTATCCACATGACTTACCTAACAAGGCTATTGAGAAGTTTCCAATGTTCAAAGGAAATAATGCTATCACTGCTATAGCACATATCACCAGATTTTCAAGAAACCTAGTATGGTGTCAGACAGCCGCTCAAAAGCAGGAAGATGTTTACATGAGGCTTTTTGACTTATATTTAGACGAAGATGCTTATGATTGGTTTAAAGGCCTAGATATCAACATTTATTCAACATATGACGCTTTCAAAAAGGGCTTCTTAGAAATATTTGGTGACAAGAAAGAGCCTCGTTATCAGCTAAATGCACTCCATTCAATTAAAAGAAATGAGAATAAATCCATGGAGGATTTCAACAAAAATTTCAAAACTATAGTTTCCAACGTTCATGCTGACTTCAAACCCCAATACAATTACATCCTTATTTATCATATGGACGCTTTGAGTGGTGAACTGAAATTCATGCTAAGAGACAAAGATCCTGAAACTCTAAAAGCTTCCAAGGGTTTAGCTGTTAAAATTGATGAAAAATTGCAATCATTAGGGAAATCTAATTTACTTGGATTTATAAGAGGAATGCGTGTTGTACCTAAACATCACAATAAAGGAAAAGCTATTGAAAATGAAGCTAAGGATTCCTCAAAAGATGCAATGAAAGAGATGACTGATACTATAAAAACCTTAGTAGAAAACCACACTGCTCAAATGACTGCCATGCAAAATAGGTTTGTTAATATGGAAAAGACACATGATTCCCAGCTCTCTCAGTTACAAAGGTTCCCCCCAAAGGAAACCATGATAGATGGAATAAGAAGGAACCTCCTTATGATCAGAGACCACCCAACCAGTTAGATTAAGCCAACATGGTTGAAGAAGTAACTCCTTTTTGCAGACCTTGTAAATATTTCCATGAGGAATCCACTTGCTATAGTGCTCATCACATCATGGAACATGGTTTACTAGAAACTAGTAGCTAGGAAGCACCTTCCAGAGATCCTGAATACATCAACACTGTAGACCATACCTACCCTTTGTCGGATTAACATTGCCAGCAAGCTGTTGCATATAGTCAAGAAAAAGATTTCATCACTCAAGACTATGGAGAAAAGCCTACACCAAACCAATTCCAAGACATGTTTAATGCTAGATTCAAGGGGGCCACTTATCAAATAAGAGACAATCCTGCCCCAACCAAAGCAACGAAGTACATTCCAAAGGTAACAAATACTCCCATAGTAAATAAATTGAGCTTTGATATGGGTGATTGGTTAACACATGCTAAAGTAAATGTACCTGTAACTGATATGCTTAAGATTCCAGAGCAGAAAGATAAGTTCCTGAAAGCTTTAGATAATACACAAGATAAGATTTATGATACTCATTCCAAAAATAAAGCTCCATCTAAAAATGAGATTCTAGATAAATCTAAGGGTAAAGTTGTGGAAGAGATAAATACTTTTGGGGATGCTATGGTCATCTTGAATAGTATGGATATAAGAAAAGAAGATTATCCACCCTTCTATGTTTCATTATTGGTAAATGAATTTTATCTTCACAACTGCATGTTAGACTCGGGAGCATCATCCAATATTATCACCTTGAAGGTTATGGACCAGTTAGGTTTGAAAATCACAAGGCCATACCTTAATTTTTGTGCCATGGATGCTAGAGAAATCAAATTTGTTGGAATAATCACAAAACTTGAAGTAAGATTAACACAATATCCAGAAGTCCATTTAGATATGGATGTGTTAGTCATTGATGTGCCAGATACACGGGGTATGATTTTGTCGATAAAGTATGCTGCAAATTTAGAGGACACATCCAAATGGATTGGACTTATGCAACGATACCTGCATCAGAGAACACTTAGGTTAAGCTACACAGAGAAGTTGAAAGAAAGTACCATGTTGAAAACCCTAAGAATCCACATAATGAGTTTGTTGCCAAATCAAATAGTCTCAGAAACTATGCTATCCTATCTAACTTCATGGCTCCTATTAGAGAAAAAATGAAAAATGAAAATTTAGATAAAATATGGAAGTTATATTTTGATGGAGCATATTCTAAAGCTGGAAAAGGAGCAGGAATAGTAATAATTTCCCCATCTAAGCAAACTTTCAAATTTGCTTTCATATTAGATTTTGATGCATCTAACAATGTAGCAGAGTATGAGGCACTCTCACTTGGCTTAGAAGGTGCTAAAGATATGGGTATAAAAATGTTAAGTATCAAGGGTGACTCTGACTTAGTGATTTCACAACTAAAGAATAAATTTGCATGTAAATGTTAGAGACTAAAGAAGTATATGAATGCTATTTTGGACACTATGGAGTGCTTTGATGCATTGAACCTTGAAGAAATTCCTAGAGAACATAATAGCTTAGCTAATAAGTTAGCAGTAGTAGCATCCACTCTTCAACCTACGGATGAAATGATAAACGGTGATGGCAAGATTGAAATCAACTTCAGACCTTCGGTTTTTGATAATGTAGATCATTGGCAGGTGTTTAATGATGATAAAAAATCTTAATATTTATCCACAACGTTGAGGAATTTTATGAATGTAAGATCAGTTTTAAAGAGGAAGACAATAACATTAGAAATTCTATTCCTAGTAGCTACATATGATTTGAGCAGATGTTTGACAGATAGGACAGAAACATAAAAAAAAAAGAGTCAATAAATCCAGGGGAATATATTGAGATAAACAATGGAACAATAAGGAACCAAAAATTATAAAAATTGGAAAAGGCACCTCGGAAAAGGAAATGAAGGATTTAATTGATCTTGTTAGGGAGTATAGGGATGTGTTTTCTTTTACTTATGATGAATTGAAAGCTTATTGAGATGATGTATTTCAGCACACTACACCCCTAAAGCAAGAAATGAAGGAAGTAAAACCTTTCCATCAAAAATTGAGACAAATAAACCCCAAATTAGCACCAATTGTAAATAAGGAATTAGAAAAGATGTTGGCTGCAAGAATCATTGCGCCAACAAGAAATTCAACTTGGTGTTCTAATTTGGTGGTTTTGAGGAAGAAGAATGGATCAATTAGAATATGCATTGACCTTTGAAACCTCAATATGGCATGCCTTAAATACAATTATCCTTTGTCGAATATGGAAACCCTTCTCCAAAGGGTAACATGTTCACAAATGATGTCCATGTTGGATGGTTTCTACGGATACAACTAGGTATTGATCAACAAAGATGATCAACATAAGACCACTTTCACCACTCCTTGGGGTACTTTTGAGTATCTGAGAATGCCATTTGGATTATTAAATGTGGGAGCCACTTTTCAGAGGGCTATGGATTATGATTTTAAATAAATAATTCATAAGATCATTGAAGTCTATCAGGATGATTTAACAGTTTTCTCTAAAGAAATATCTGACCATGTTAATCACCTAAAATAGGTTTTTGAAAGATGTCGTAAATATGGAATATCATTGAATCCAACCAAATCAGTCTTGGGAGTGGATGAAGGAAAGTTGTTAGGAAACATCATCTCCAAAGATGGTGTGAAGATAGACCCTGAAAGAGTTGAAGCCATAAAGAAAGTGCCCATTCCCCAAAATGTCAAAGCTCTCCAGTCATTTAATGGTCAGATAAAATTTATCAGGAGGTTCATCCCTAACTTAGCAGAATTAATGAAGCCATTGGAAGAATTATTAAAAAAGGATGCTAAGTATCAATGGAAAAAAGAAAGAAATGAAGCCTTTAAGTGTATCAAAGATAATATTTCCAGATCCCTTGTGTTAATCAACCCCGACTACTCAAAGGAGTTTCAGATTTTCTCATTTGTGTCAGAACATACAATAGAAGGAGTCTTACTCCAAAAGAATAATGAAGGGCATGAGCAGCCAATATATTTTATGAGCAAAGCTTTGCAGAACTCTAAGTTAAAATACACTTCCATGGAGAAACAAGCTTATGCTCCCATCAAATCCCTAAAGCATTTTAAGATGTACATTGGCTACTCAAGAATAATTGGCTATGTCCCCAATTATGCGGTTAAATATATCTTAGCTCAACAAGATTGCTTAGGAATAAGGGGAAAGTGGGTCTCTAAAATCCAAGAGTATGACTTAGAAATAAGATCCACAAAGTTAATAAAGGGACATGGATTAGCCAAAATGCTAACTCAAAGTAATGAAGAATCCATAGGGATGGTGTGTTAAACTAGTGTATCAAAACCAACCATGTCAAAAGGTCTCAATGTTTAAGTCAACAACAGTGGTATGCCGATATAATCTATCTTATACGTAATTTTGATTGCCCTGAGCATCTAGTAGGCCATAAGACAAGAACATTGAGATTAAAAGCTACTAGATATTGCATCTCTCAAGATGGATTGAGATGGAGGAATCCAGATGGCTTAATGCCCAGATGTGTCAATAAGTCGAAATCCAGAAATCTCCTAACATAATTTCATTCATGATTTTGTGGAGGGAATTATGCAACAAATACAACAACCCACAAAATCCTCAGAGTTGGTTACTACTGGCCTACTCTAATCGGTGATGTATATAAGTATGTCATATATTTCATCCAGTGTCAGATGTTCACTGGGAAGCAAAAGTTGGAAGCCTTACCTTTAAAGCCAGTAGTTGTTCAAGAACCCTTCCAACAACGGGGTCTTGATTTTATCGGCCAGTTCAAGGAGAACTCAAGCAATGGTCACTCCTGGATCCTTACTGCTACCGACTATTTCACCAAGTGGGTGGAAGCCATCCCCACTAAAAGTGCAACTGATGAATTAGTTATGAATTTCCTAGAAGATCAAATCATAACTAGATTCAACGTCTCGACTAAGATAACAACTGATAATGGCCCAACATTTAGATCATCAACTTTTTCATCTTTTTGTTTCAAGTATGGCATTGTCTTATCTCACTCCTCTAACTACTATCCACAAGGGAATGGATTAGCTGAATCCAGTAACAAAATCTTGATGAATATTTTAAAGAAAACAGTTGGAAAGAGAAAAACATCTTGGGATAGCCAAAGCAAGTTTGCAGTATGGGCTGACATAATAACATAAAAGCGTTCAACAGGAAAGAATCCTTTTGAACTAGTCTATGGTTTAAAATTATCAGTGCCCATATACATATAGTTTCCAGTGTATCAATTACTTCATGATTATGATCCAGATGATGATGCCACGAATCACATAGTAGAGAAGATAATGAAGTTAGATGAGACCAGGAGAATGGACTTAGGCCAAAGCATCAGAAACCAGAACAAGGTGAAGAATACTTCTGAAAAATCTGCGAGGCCAAGATATTTTCAGCCTGGTGATAAGGTTCTGTTGTGGGATTAAAAGAAAGAGAAGCCGGAAAATCAAAAAAAATTTGGCGGCATTTGGATGGGACCATACATCATATTTGAGCCAGCAGGGTTCAACTCATTCTACCTTTGCACAATGGATGGGGAAAGACTGGTTCTTTCGGTTAATGGGCACCATCTCAAGTTATTTTTTCAGAGATAATAACTAAATGTCCATGGGGGAATTCTTGTAGCATAGCCATTTCTAAACCATTGCCTTGCATTATTTCAATTTTTTTCTTTTTGTACAATAATTTTGTATATTATGCTCCATGTATATTATTGATGTATTACAGTTTCATTTATGTACAATAATTTGTATGCAACTTATTTTTTCATTTGGTAATGATGTGTGGATACTAATTCAATCTAGTTTTTGTGCAGGAACCAGAGATTCTTGGATTCTCGAACACTCTCTTTGATTGAGAATCGAGAGTGAGTGCATGTCCCACAGTTGTGTTACACCTAAAATCTTACCATCATGATATTTTTTGTATACATCCCTAATTCTTCCTTGACTAAGTTATCGACCTGGAAGAGATATGAACTCATTCATACTAGGTTTTGAGAGGTCGTTGCAGGCTTCCTGAATGCAGCATGCGACGTCGCATCTTGCTCTCTTGCAAGGTGCGACGATGTCAGTTAAGAGACAAAAATAGCTTCTTCGAGCCCATTCTCGAAGCCAGCTGACATGGATCCCTATTCCTGACCTTGTGGGAGAGTTGGCACTCGGTTCCTAACCTCTTGGAAGGATCCCCTATCTCTCTCCTACCATATCTCAACCTACCCTATCCATACCCTATCCACTTAGTCCTATATAAATGAAGCTCTATCCCATTCCAAAGGGAGGAAGTCTATAGTGTCTACATGTTGGTGAAATCCCTTTAGAGAGATCTCTACTCATCCATTGAGAGACTCATACTTCCTTGGAGGTCATGGCATTGGCTTGGATGGAGAAGGATTTCTACGTTAAGCCTCGGTTGTAGTCATTCTCTTCTATGTACTTTCCCTACTTTTTTATAGTAATATAAATGATTTCCACCAATATTGTTGTGTTGATGATATTGAGTAGTTAACCTGCTTAACTGTTTACTTAGTTTTGTTATTGTATAGTTGCTTTTACTTTTTTGTCTTGTTCTGTGTGTCTTGGCAGGTTTTGCAGCTGAGATATGACGACCGTGAGGCGTGGAACAACATCCTGGAGAAAGGGATGCAAACTTAAGGTAAGGAATCTAATAACTTGATCCTTAACTAGATCTAGGAAAGTGGTTTATAGTATATTTTATTTGTTCTAGACTCACATTGAGCTAGGGAGATTCGGCTCGTCGGCTCGCGTACGCTCGAGTGGATTGTCCGTCAAACAAATCTGGAGACCAGACTAGGGAAGAACATTGTTTTATAGTTGTCAATTTGAATCTCAGTTTCAGTTGATTTCTTGTTACAAGCCATTTCATTTGTCATTTTCCTCTTTAACTAGTTTCACCATCAGGTCTTCACCTTGAAGAGTTTGATTACCTTCCTTAGAGTCTGCATTTTCATTTTCTAAACCATTTCATTGCTCATCTCTTAGAGGGTTGCTGATCCTAGAATTTGGATCTCGCCCGTCACACCTGGTCAGTAGAGACAAAGCGACACTGTGTCTTTTTTTATCTATGTTCTCTGTCTGTTGGTCTGTTGTCGCAACCCCTTCCTTGGTGTACCGCAACAGCGTCGCACTTCCTGCATTGGTAAACTACAATGTCGCACTGTGTACAAGCATAGACTGCGTCGATCTATCCAAATTGACATATGGGCATCCTTCCTCCTTCTTGATTTTGAATTTTTGATTTAGTTTGCATGCCTCTTTGTGTTGCAAGGTCCAGCCAGAGATCCCATTTTGATTTGTGTGTAAACTGTTTTGTCTTCTTTTGGAGTTGTTTTGGGTTCCATCTTGGACAAGTCTGAGATTTGGTAGTGGTGGATGCTTTTGTCTCCCCCACCTGCATCCACTCACCCTTGCATTCCCTCCTCTCCTTGCCAAATCTGATCATTGTATTGGATCGGTTTCCAGACCCCATTTGCATGCATTCTTGAGCTTTTCTTGCTTTAGTTTTGCTTGTTATTGATTGATTTTGAGTGTGTGTGTGTACTTTTAGTCCATTGAATGCTTTTCTTTTCTTGATATTTTCTAAGTTATTGGAGTGATGCAAGTAATCTTTTCATTTCAGTATCTATGTTTAAAAACATCGCTGTTATCAAATTGTTATTTTGTTACATTCATTGAAAAATCAAAAGTACTATATTTCATCATTTTTCAAGTTCATTTGAAAGATTGTATATGCATTGGAATGTATCATTGGTAGATCTTTTGGAAAAGTTGAAAGAAAGTGAAATTATTTGTGTTTTTCATGAATTATGAATTGCTCATTTTCTTGAAAACTCAAAGCTCATATCAAGTTTTGCAAAAGTAGTTCCATGCTTGGAAAGTTGAGTGCATCTTTTGGTTTTTATGTTTTTAGGCCATCATAGTGAAAGTGAAAAGTTTGCATGCTCTACTTAGAACCTCTCTCTTTTCATCACTTAGCATCATTTTTGTTTTGAAAAGATAAAAGAAAAAGAAAAAAAACATGTTTTGATTTGGTCTAGTAGTGTTGTAATTTTTGTGTTTCGCTCGAAAGGGAAAAGAATACTTCATAGTCATTTTTGGTAGAATTGGGATTATTTTGCATTTTGTTGTTTCGGAAATAGTCATTTGGAAAGAAAAAGAAATTTCTCCCTCCCATACATAGAGTTTTCTCCCTCCCATACATACAGTTCATCAAAAGAAAAGTATATTTCTTGCATGTAGCTGGGGCCTGCATTATGTTTACATTTATGTACTCACCTCATGCATTCACCTAACCGTCCATATAAAATTAACGGTAGAACTAGTGTAAATTTTTTTAGTAACTTGTGTGTAAGTTAGAGACGTGTTCCGACGTTGTTAAGCGTGGCAGATGTCGATATTTTCCAACACTGTATTCCGGGGGTATTGTAGTATTCCACGTACTTATCGGTATATCGAGCTCTTTCATGTACCCACCAAGTACCACACGTACTTGGTGTATATCGAAAGGTGTTTCACGTAATCGGTAGTATATTGGAAGGTCTCGTGCCGTACGGTTGTGCATTAGACAGCACCACTACGGATTTGAGCTCCCACGTACCTTGCGTATATCGAGAGACACCACTAGGATTCCTGAAACCAATTGAGTTAACCTTTTGGCCGTCTTGGCAGAGAAATACAATGAGAACACTCGTGGAGCTACTACGCACGTACTATCAGGTAGTCGGGTTATATGGTCAGGGGTACGGTCCTAATCCTCCCTGGTTAGTGCTTTGAAAAATTAGGCCGAGTATAACTGTTGGACCCTGGAGTATATCACGAGTTGGGAAGCCTTGATAATCCCGTGAGGTTCCAGACCTTTGAATCCACTCTTATCACATAAGTTTGATTGTTGCCTTAGTTTGTGTAGGGTTTTTTCTGGTCTGCCTTTATTTTGTTTAGCTTGCCTTAGGAGAAACTTTTGTTTCAGTCACTCTGGCTGACTTTCCTTGGAGGAGGTCCCATAGGATTCAAAACTTACCACCAGAATATCCCCTTAACCAGGAGGTAATTTCGAAGGTAAGGATGGACCCACAAGCCAGGGTTGGGTCACATGAAGTGGAAAACCCCACTTTGAATGTTGGAGCACATATGTTTCCTCCAGATTCACTTGCTTCTCATCCCCCGCGGGGTGAAGAGGCACAAATTCCCACTTCACAAGACTAACCTCCCGTTTCACCGGGAGAACCTGGATCATTTGAATGGTTAAATTCTCCCCAGGACGACCCTGCAGCAACTGCTGGTCCCGCTGCAGCCTATTGGGCCTCATCTGGAAGACATCCAATGGCTCATTTTATCGTTGCACCTCCACCTACCTGGACCACTCCAGAAGGTACCTGACCAACTAGTTGGCCCAGTTCCATCGATATTTTTGGACCTCTTCGTGAACGCTTGGAACATTTTCGTTCCTTGGGTGACAAGGCTCGACGACAACATATCGCATATAGGACCAGGTATAGAGACATCCCGATTCACTCAGTATCTTTTGATTCACCAGAGACATATATCCACAACCTGACCATCAATGAGACTGGAAAACCCTCACAGGAACCCAGTCCTATTGCCCAACCTGTTGAAGGACAACAGTCTAACACACTTGTTACTACTATGGTTACGTTACTTGCTCCTCCCCCACCTCAAAACTCGCGGAGTGGATACTCTTTACCCCCTACTTTCATTCCAAGTAATGTTAATCCTATTGTAGATAATCAGCAACCTGCGTTGGGTCAACCAACACCTCTTGGCCATCATGTTGTCACTGGAGGGCAGCCCCTGTCTCCTAACCCCAACCCAAGAAAAGGAGTCCCCATCGGACTTTCTGTTGGAACTACGCTCCCTGCCGACCCAACCACCTCAGGATTATCCCATGTTGGAGGTCCATCCAACGTAATCCAACCACCATGGAGTCAAACGTATCTGAGTTATGTTAACCTCGTGTCGGGTCAATTCAATCCCGGAAATGCACTCTACGGGATACCTTATCCTAGAAACCCATACACTCTATGGGGGCAGCAGAATGTTTTACAACATGGACCCCTACCAACTATCCCTTAGCTACCACCACACCCGACTAGTCCACCCCCACCTCCCACTGGAGGCGGTGGGCCCACTTTGCATTAAGGAAGAGGCAGACCTCTACCTTCGGGTGGAGACCCATCCCATCCCACACATAATTGACCCCACCATTTCGGCAGCAGAGGGAATTGTCCACCACCACCCCTGACGGAGTTGGCGGAGGCCCTTCCCATTATGGTGGTGGTGGAGGAGGACCATCCACCCCCTCCAGGTGGAGGAGGTGGAGGACCACCTTATTATGGCAGAAGTGGTGGTGGAGGACCTTATCCTCATGGTGGTGGTGGAAGAGGTGGCCCACCCCCCCTCCAGGCGGAGGTGGTGGGGGACCACCTTATTACAACAGACCTCCCCCTCCTCCTGGCGACGACGGTGTTCCTCCACCCCCTCCCGGTGGTGGTGGTGGACCTCCACCTCCTCCCGACGGTGGTGGACCCCCACCTTACGGTAATGGACCACCTTACTATGGCAGCGGACCTACATTTGGTCCGGGCGGCCCCTACCCCTATGGCCAGTTTCCTCCTGGAACACCTTATGGTCAGTCGATGCAAGTCCCCACTAGTCCTTACACGCCTTATCAGTACTATCAGTACCCGCAGCCTAATCCGCAGCTGCCCTTTTTGGCTACTTTGGATTTTCCTGACCTGTCTCGCCTGCCAATGACCCCATTTACCATGGAACTAATTGGCCACCCGTCCCAGTGAAACTTCCATCAAATATCCCAAAATTTGATGGCAAGCCGGGTGAGGATCCTAAAAACCATGTGATGACATACCACTTATGGTGTTCATCCAACTCCTTGATGGACAACTCAGTCCGTCTTCGGTTATTTCAACGGACTCTCACTGTTTTGGCTGCCAAGTGGTATATTGAACTACCACCACATTCTTTTCTTGACTTTGGTTCTCTGGCTATGAATGTTTTGACTCGCTTCCATCTGCCTATACGGTATGAAACTGGTACAGAGCTTTTAACCTCGCTCCGTCAAAATACCGCTACTCACATCTCAGATCATATACATGAGTGGTGAAGGAGACGACGTCTGATTAAATCCCCTATTCTAGACCAAATCCTAGCAGATTGGTTTACGAAGTCTCTCATTCCTACCATAGCTCGAGATGTTGCCATGGGAGGGGATGTCACCGAAGAAAAAGCCATCGCCTGTGCCCATATGCTAGACTTAGTCTATGCTTAGTCCGATACATTGTTTGATATTCTTCCTGATGCCCCCCATAACATGTACGACCCCACGAAACCACCCAAGGGACCCCAAGCTGATGGCATCATTGGATCCCTTAACACCCAACCTTCTTCTCAAATTGTTGGAACGTCGAACCCATAAGGTTCTTCCCCATCACCAACACGGGTTGGTCACGGCACCACCAAATCATCCACTCCTGCTATCACTGAAGAAGTGAATTCTGTTTCATCAGCTTCACCTCAAAAGTCTGGTGGTAAGAAGAAGAACAAAGGGAAACCTAAGAAATATTCCACCCAACATGAACACAAGAGCACCCCTGATGATACCAAACAGAAAAGGAAGCTGAAATATCCTTGTTTACTGTGTGGTGATGACCACTTTTCTAAAGAGTGTCCCCATAGAGACGAAGTTCAAAAGTTTCTTAAGGAAAAACCCACACCTGCAGTTCTCAACAACCCCTTCCCTGCTCAAAATTAGCAGTTGATTTCTCACACTTCTCCTTCCCAAGGAGAAGCATCCACCACCGCACATGTTCTCATGATGCGTAGCGAGACCATCAACTTGAACACCCGTTCTCATTCGTATGACTATGTTCCAGCAAAGGAAACCATTGGAAGTAATACTGAAAAAGCTTCCACTTCGATGCCTAACGTCACCATACCGGCTGCTCCTCTCACCATTGAGAATCCCTCTTTCGAGTCAGTGTTGCGTCCACCCAAGAGCACGATTAGAAAATCGGTTTTCAATCCTAATGCTTAGGCTGCTCAAAACTACAACATTGTAGAGGACCTAGCACAAGCTCCTTGTGCTATGTTGATGCTCGAGGTCTTACAAAACTGTCCTAATCAGTGCAAGACTCTCCTCACTGCCATCGGTGCAGTTGACCCAGATTCATCAAACACCATCATGTCCCGGTTGGAATACTTCAAACCGAGGCTCTCCCATCAGTTGGCATTTCAAGTTGCCACAAACATTGCTGGGAAGACAATCCATCGTACCATTTTGGACGAAGGTGCCTCTACATCAATCATGTCGATCTCATGCTGAAGAGCCATCGACTCTCCCGAGTTGAACCATTCTCCTACCACTTTCAAAGCATTCGACGGACGTGGCTTTCAACCTCATGGGCTGTTACAAGCTTTAGCAGTCGAGATGGGGGGAAAGACTGCAACCATTAACGTGGAAGTTGTCGCTGCCCCGTTGGATTATAACATTTTGCTTGGTCGTAATTGGTTTTACGCCATGACTGTGGTTGTATCATCTGTCTTCCGCATAGTACAATTCCCCCATCAAGGCTGAATTGTCACAGTCGACCAACTGGATTTCTGCACACCTGACACCGCTACTCACCCGGGCGATAACATTCCATCAATTGGACAATCTTCACAAAAGTATGAGAGCATGGGGGTTGGCCTCCTTAAGGACTCATCCGTTATGGGTGTTTTTCCTACTTCAGATCCCCCAAATCATGTTGCGACGATGAACATGATCTCCTCGCAGATATCGTCTATCCCCAACTCCACTGATTCATGGCTTGTACCTGACGAAGCCACCACACACCTGATTGGAGACACCATGCCTCTGTCACCCGCTGAACTCATGTATGAGGCTATCCAGTCAGCACCAGAGGACCACTTAGCTGTGGCCTACATTTCGTTTTCTCCACAGCGGACATCATCCGACCTCCTGCTACGGACTTTTCATTCTAACGAGTCCATTATGGAAATCATGAGTGCGGATGATCCTCCATGGGAAGACCTCCATCATCGTTCATCTTTCCTCCCCTTTTTGGACACTGTGGAGAATAGCATTAGCACCATCTTCACATCGGATGTCTACTCTGGCTCTCAGTCCTCGATACTCACGTGTCAAACGGACTCTGAAGGGAACCTAGCCAACATTGATCCTACCACTTTGATAGACATTTCGGTTACTCCTGGTGTAGTGGAACACATTCAGTTAGGCCAGAAGTGTTCCCCTAAAGAAGTCATTGCTTACATGGCCTTATTCAAGCGATTCCGAGACGTGTTCACTTGGACGTACGAGGAGACTCCTAGGATAGACCCCACCATTGTTCTACACGAGATCAAAACCTATCCCGACGTCAAACCTGTCCGCCAAAAGTTGCGACTGGTACACCCAGAAGACTGCGGTAATGAAGGCAGAGATTGAAAAACTCTTGAAGGCCGGCTTCATCTATCCTGTCCCATTAACAGAATGGGTCTCAAACGCTGTCCCTATTAATAAAAAGCAGGGGACCATCCGTGTCTATGTCGATTATCAGGATCTCAACAGAGCTTGTCCCAAGGACAACTACCTGACTCCCTTCATTGACCAGATTATCGACAATTGTGCTGGAAGTGTCATTTTTTCATTCATGGATGGCTTTTCTGGATACAACCAGATTGAGATCCACCTTGCCGACCAACACAAGACTACATTCATCTGTCCTTGGGGAACGTTTGCATATCGCAAAATTCCGTTTGGTCTTAAAAATGCTAGTGCCACATTCCAACGGGCCATGTCGTACGCCTTCCATGATGTGAAGGACTTTGTGGAACTTTACTTGGACGATCTCCCTACCCATTCAAAGCAGTGTGAGTTCCACATAGATCATCTAACGGCCGTTTTCCTCAGATGCAAGTGGTACAATATTCGTTTGAATCCTCATAAGAGTATTTTGTGTGTCGAGTTCGGACGCCTCTTAGGATTTATCGTCTCGAAAGATGGGATCTGTATTGATCCCTCGAATGTGGAAGCCATCGTCGCTCTTCCACTCCAACTAACATTACGGAACTTTAGAGTTTGCAAGGAAGAGCAACTTATTTATGGCTCTTTGTCTGTAATTTCACGCAAAAGACGCAAGGCTACATGAGATTCATGAAAAAGAACATCCCGTTCATTTGGGATGACTAAGCTCAACAATCTTTTGATAGTTTGAAACATGCCATTACGCATGCCCCTGTGCTCCAACCGCCGAATTACTATCGAGACTACATTCTATATCTCTCCGCTTTCGACACCACTATCACCATGGTTTTGGTGCAGGAAGATCAGAATGCCCAAGAACATGTGATATACTATTCCAGTAAAGGTCTTATTGACACTGAAACTTGATATTCACATGTTGAGAAGCTCGCTCTCGCGACAGTTATCGCCGTGCAGAAGTTTCGACATTACATTTTGCTCCACACCACCACCATCATCGCCGATTCGAACCCCATGTACCACATTCTGACCAATCAGGTGCTTGGGGGAAAGTATTCACGCTGGATCGAGATACTGCAAGAATTCAATCTTCTTTTCGAAAAAGCCAAGTCTAAAAAGTCTCTGGTGTTTGTGGAGCTCATCTGCGACCTCCCCCGTACCGATGTTGAATCTGAGCCCAATGACTCTTTTCTGAATGAGTCATTGTTTCTTATCAGTATGTCTGATCCGTGGTATGGGTATATCACATTGTATCTTCAAACCCAACGTTTCATCCCTCACTTGTCTCGTGACGACCGTCGTCGAATACGCCACCATGAAAAGTATTACCTGATCATCAATGATACTTTGTACCGTCGTGGTATTGATTCTATTCTTCGACGTTGTATGACTCATGATGAGGCTGAACACGTTCTGAATGAGTGTCACGTTGGGGCGTGTGGCGGTCATCTCTCTGGGATGGCTACAACCCAGAATATTCTGCGTGTAGGATATTATTGGTGGTCTATCTTCAAAGACTATATCGAGGCCGTAAAAAAATGTCCTCCATGTCAACATTTTCATACCAAAAAGCACACCCATCCTGCCCCGTTACACACAGTTATTGTCGTTGGCCCCTTCGCGAAATGGGGCATTGATTTCATGCATTGTAAGCCTACCTCGGTCGGGGGAATAGTTACGTCATTGTAGCTATGGACTACTTTACAAAGTGGAACGAGGCAATGCCTACATACACGAACGATGACAAGACCACCGCACTCTTCATGTTTAATCATGTAATAGCACAGTTTGGAGTTCCTCAAGCGATAGTTACTGACCATGGTTCTCAATTTATGGACCATATGGTTGACGAGTTGAGAAATAGATTGGGTTTTCGCCATGAAAACTCAACACCATACTAACCACAGTCAAATGGACAAGTAGAGGCCATCAACAAGGTCTTGAAAACCATGGTCCAACGCATGGTGGGTACGCACAAAACCAATTGGCATAACATGCTCTTCTTCGCATTATGGGCGTATCGAACTTCCGTTAAAACCACCACTGGATTTACTCCTTTCCAACTAGTGTATGGATTGGAGGTTGTCCTTCCTATTGAGTGTGAGATTTTGTCCCTCAAGCTCGCCATCGAACTTTTCCCAAACACTACTGCCGAGGAAGAACGCTTCCTCTACCTAGCTAAGCTTGATGAAACTCATTGAGATGCCTCTCTTGCCAACGAGGCTCATAAGAGACGCATCGAAGCACAGTATGATTTGATCCTTACATATGACCAAAAACATGATAAGATTGGGGCAGGAAAGTTTGAGTCCATGTGGCATGGACCTTACATAGTGAAACATGTCTTAGAGAAGGGAGCTTATGAGCTTGAAGACTATGACCGGATATCTTTGGGTGAGCCCCGCAATGGGCTCTACTTGAAGAGGTACTATGCCTGAGTCTTTCATGCATATGTACTTTTGTATATACTGTACATGGCGTGTGTGTGTTTTTTGTGTGGTGTGACACTTTGATTTTTTGCATGTTTAGGTCTTGTTTCCGTTTCTTATACCATGTTTTGTCTGCGTGTGAATATGGAAACTTGCTACGGATTCTCAAACGGCGCCAGCCGGCATACCCATAACCTTGCTTCGGCAACCTGGGTACTCTATTCACCTGCTGACGAGCTTATCATCTCAGGGGGAATGTGTCTAGGTTTCGCAACCAACAATGCTACAGAATATCAAGCAGTCATTGGAACCCTAACCGATGCTATTTCTTTGGGTATGGACCATGTTGTCATCCACTTGGATTCTCAACTAGTGGTCTCTCATCTTAACCGAGTCTACGCCATCCGCGATCCTACATCACTCCGTCTCTACAGACAAGTCCGTCTTCTGGAAAGGTCCTTCGAGTCCATTCATCACCTACACATTCCACGAGACATGAACACAGTTGTCGACTCTATGGACAACTTCATATTAGATTGGTACATTGCACACACATAAGCATATTCATGAACTGTTAAAAGTAGACATAACATGTAAATAACTCATTTTATAAGCGAACATATAAACAAGACCACACCATTCATCCATTTTAAAACACATAATGTATAAAACCGCCGCAAATGTCTGTATATATATATCATCATCATAAAAGTAGTGTTGGTACAAAATCTGAAGCACGACAGCTTTCAGTGAGGCTCTACAAAATCTGAAGCCTCATAGCTTTCAGTAGTACAAAAACTCTGAGGCCTCTAAACTCTCAGTACATACGTAATAACAACATAAGGCTTAATGCCTAACTCTTACACCCCTAGGTCTAACAGCTCTAGCTTGCTGAGTATGGAAGCAGTCAACTACTCTCGCGACCTTGCGAAGCAACGCATTGAAGCGCGTAGATGCTCCCACCGTGTACCCCTGCATCGACCGTGGTAACTCATCCACCATCAGCTCTAGAACATCTAACGTCAAACTACTGAGGTTCGCATAGGCATCCTCCATCTCTGTGATGGCAGCATGTACGGATGGAGCCATGACTGCTCACTCTCCTCTCTCTCTCCTCGCAAGAAGAGAGACTCCTATTGGTTGTACGGGACCCACATCTACACACACATGTTGTTAACTTGTTAGCACTATAACAAAAAAATCATAAATACACAAAACCAAAAGTACAAGGGTTTTTGTTCTTACCTATATATCCCCATGCTGCTCCCTCAGGCAGCACCAAGTCTAGGTCATCTCTGTAGTCCGTACCACTGTACAGGTAATCCTCTACCATAAGTAACTGGATCTCTAGCCAGGTGAAGAACTCAGTACCATATGCGATGATGGGCCCCCCACCATGGAGGGCCATCACCTCTATCCGTCTAACCATGTGAGGATCCTTTGGATCCCTATCATCCAATGGTACCTATGGGCGTAAGAGGGGAACCTGCTCCAATAAGAAAGAGATCACTATAGATCCGTAGCCAAACTGCTTGAGCTCTCCCCGCCGACACTTGGTCAGCTGAGCTTGGATGTTAGCGAGGAGTCCCTCTCACAAGTTGAAGACCTTCGGAGACATACAGTACTCCGCATATAACATTTGATACATAGTGGCTAGGTGAGCTTCTTGGCTCCCTGCTATCCTCACGATAGTAAAAAGAATGGCACGCAGTGGACGATCTCGTGCTTATTTAATGGTAATCTTCCCACTAGAATCATGGGTGTGAGGAGTACAGTTCTACAAGATCATGTCATCCACGGTACGATCACTTCCTCGTGATCCAGTAAGAGTCACATTGTCCCCTCTATGAGACAATCCAGTTAGAAAGTAGATGTCCTCGACATCTATGGTAAGAACATGCTCACCGATCATAAAATACTGCGGAGCCGTATCCCAACATCTAAGCATATGCGTCAGTAGGGGGATTTGGGCCCTCATGCCCTGGATTGGAAGAACTTTAGGAGACCACAGTTCCTCAATGCTTCTACACATTGTGGATCATTTGCAGCTTGTATGTCATCTACCTCATGTTCTCATTCTTGCCACTCCAAGACCATTGTGGCTACTACTAACCTGCCACAAGGAGCATTTAAACATTGTTAGGACTCACTTCAACCAGTGAAAGTTCATCTTTTGGGATAGGTTTTTGTTTTGGGTTGGACGTTTCCGCCGTCACACCCTGTCATTTATGATAGTGCGACATCGTCGCAGTCCAAATTTACAGGCTTTGCGATGACTCAATCTCATTGCAGTTCCCGAAAGGGCAAACTACGACGACCCGAGGACACAATGGCCCTTCACAAACCAAGCTAAAATCCAAAAAGAATGAACCTAAATAAAAAATGTAAACCACTACAATTATGCTGGATGAAGTTTAGAGTTACCTGCTCCGAATGGCTGGTGAAATGGTGGCTCGTAGCTCCCGGAATCGACAAGTGAACTTTTGGCTCCAATTGACACTTCTTCTCCCCAATTCGGAAAATGAACAATGGTGACTATATTTGGCTCATTTTTCTATTTATAAACCAAATGGAATATTCCTTTTCAAATATTTGATGCTTTTAGGTCATTTGTTATAATTTGGATAATTTTTATCGCATTTGAATGCCCGGTTGACTATTTGACCTAGTTTTCGAGTGTGCAGGAGTTGTTAAGTGTTCTTTTCCGCCATTCTCGCATTGGAACGGTCGTCTCAGGTATGAACACCCTTTGTGTATTTTTGTAGTTATTTTTATCCGTTAGATTGTAATTATTTAATGGTGATGAGCTTACTCTTTGTTCTTTCTCATGCTCTTAAAACCATGAGAATAAGTTAGGATTTATCACTTTTCCGGGCTCGTTAAACTCCCACGGAAAAGGACCCCCACAGAGACTATCTTTAAGCTCTTTTCAGGCTCTCGAAATATGAAAATATTTCCAAGCAAACTTGTCACATTCACGCTTGTTAAATAATTTGAATGATCGTCTTCCTGGTGATAGTTTACCCCTTTTTTGGACCAATGGGAACTACTTACGAAAAATGTATACTCTAGCCAATCATGACTGGAAGAGTCCTCTCCCGCGTTGTTTTACCCTTTTTCGGGTGATGAGGCTAACTTTACGAAAAAGGACCGTTGGAGTCTTCTTTAGTTCTTTTCAGACTCTCTAAACATGAAATGACAACCGAGTTTTACATTCCATGGACTCGTTAAACTTTTACATTAAAGGGACCGTCATGGGACGAACCCCTCCTATCCCAGGTTTGAAAAATATTTGGGATTGGAATCATCTATGAGATGAGCTATACCGAGCATCTGGTTACCCTCATCAAGCTCATAAAAAACACATGAGGCACTCATCATTCATGATGGGGAAAAATGAAAGCTTTTATGTTACACCCTTTACTAGTGGCAATACCTAGTTGTTCTTGAACATGGCACTTATTTGCATTTGCATACTGTACTTGGATCATCCGTTTGTCCTCGAGTCTCACCTACTTCCTGAGTCTTGTTACTCATTTGAGTCATTCAAAGAAACCTTCCATCATCAGTTGCATTAGAAGTTGGTTTCATATTCGTCATGTCAATACTGCCAAGTCATGCCATGCCCATGTTCAAGAATACTCTCACCATTCATTATCTGTATTTAGTACACCTTCCATCATGTCAGTTTATTCTGAGTCAGTCTTACATGTTACTATACCATCAGTTCTACTCTACACATCCTTTGTCGTGTTTCGTGTCGATGATGAGGGATACATCATGGCCCTCCTTCGATAGATTCAGCCTTGTTGACTTCAACACATCATCCAAGGATTGAATCTAGAAACCAACCAAGTACCTTGGCCCTGCATGCCTCAATGGCAGGTTACCTTGCTTTCAACATGAGTTTACATCATTGACTCTTGATTGAAAGATTCCATCTTGCGTTTGAATTCAACTCATTTATTCACGCTTGGTGATATGTACTGTGATACCTTGGGGATCATTGACATTAATGATGATTTCCCTTGCACTTGTTAACGATATACCTCAATGACCGATAATCAAGTGGTTTCTACCATGTTCGATGCCAAGACATTTGTAATCACATGGATAGATTCGTATCATTGCAGGTTCAGCTTGAAGACCTTGGAGAGTCATATTTTACCCAGGTCATTGTATTGAGTCATATCACACGAATCCACATTTGTATTGGTCGTAGCTATGTTATCATCTCATCATGGATCTACGCTTGTGTCTAGTAGCCATTATTATGTTCAGTCGGTCATTACTACCATGGATCTGCATTGTATTGGTCAGCATCCATGTTGTACATCATCTGAGATTGTGTATTCAAAGTCCATTGTACTGCAGCAACGTCCTTCATCCGCCAAGCCATTGTCATTCCTTCTGTCAAAGAATTTCACCTGTCCAAATTTCAATAGCTTCATGCTTTGGGAGGCATTATGTTACACCTAAAATATTACCATCATGAGATTTTGTGTATACATCCCTAAATTTTCCTTGACTAAGTTATCGACCTGGAAGAGATATGAACTCATTCATACTAGGTTTTGAGAGGTCGTCACAGGCTACCTTAATGCAACATGTGATGTCGCATATTTCTCTCTTGTAGGGTGCGATGATGTCAGTTAATAGACAAAAATAGCTTCTTCAAGCCCATTCTCGAAGCCAGCTGACATGGATCCCTATCCCTGACCTTGTGGGGGATTTGGCACTTGGTTCCTAACCTCTTGGAAGGATCCCCTATCTCTCTCCTACCATATCTCAACCTACCCTATCCATACCCTATCCACTTAGTCCTATATAAATGAAGCTCTATCTCATTCCAAAGGGAGGAAGACTATAGTGTCTACATGCTGGTGAAATCCCTTTAGAGAGATCTCTACTCATCCATTGAGAGATTCATACTTCCTTGGAGGTCATGGCATTGGCTTGGATGGAGAAGGATTTCTACGTTAAGCCTCGGTTGTAGTCGTTCTCTTCTATGTACTTTCCCTACTTTTTACAGTAATATAAACACTTTCCACCAATATTGTTGTGTTGATGATATTGAGTAGTTTACCTGCTTAACTGTTTACTTAGATTTGTTATTGTATAGTTGCTTTTACTCATTTGTCTTGTTCTGTGTGTCTTGGCAGGTTTTGCAGCTGAGATCTGACGACCGCGAGGCGTGGAACAACATCTTGGAGAAAGGGCTACAAACTTAAGCTAAGGCATCTAATAACTTGATCATTAACTAGATCTAGGAAAGTGGTTTATAGTCCGTTTGATTTGTTCTAGACTCACATTGAGCTAGGGAGATCCGGCTCATGTCCACTTGAGTGGATTGTCCGTCAAACAAGTTGGAGCAAGATTTTATCATCTAAGTTACACTTAGGTGATTTCAAGTGAGCCTGTGAAGATAGAACAAGTTTACTTGTTCATAATCAGAAGTCCTAGCAGGCCACCTTGTCCCTTTTTTTTAATAAAATCACATGTCCATGCCTTGTAGGGAAATTGTAAAAAATGTCATAGCATGATAGTTTTTTACAGGAATCAACTTTCCTAGGACTTAGTTATTAGTATGACTAGACCAGAGTGTTTTTTCCCTTGTCAATTGTATGTTGTTGAATAAACGACATATAATTTTTGAGTTTTTCACTCATACCTCCAAAGTTGGGGTGGACATGATTGTTAGTTTTTCAGAATTTACTTCAATCTGATCTAGGATCTTAACTAAGAGAACAACATGTACATCATATCAATCATGGACATAATAATGCAAGCACACAAGAGACAATAGACACACAGAGTTTCACTGGGGAAAACCATAAAGGTGAAAAACCCCACAACTTCCTCAAAGATAGTTAGAGCAATGATACAACCCAAGCATAAGAGATAGCCTTCTCCTAGGAATAGCTTCTCCTCCTCCACAAGTGTGCCACTCTCTAATGAGTGTATGAGTGAGAAAGTGAATGATCAAATAGAGTGCCTCCCGCACTCTATTTATACATGACTTGACTTGCCTAATAACATTTACTAGGTCGGCCTTAACTTAAGCACATAACATAATGCTGATAGGGCCAACCCCCAATATGGTGGTCTAATAACCCTTTGACCCACATGACTTATATAGGGATGACCCCATCAAGGTGGTCTAATAACCCACCAAGTATAAGTTATGACACTTACAATATAAATGACGACACTTCCATATAGAGGAATAATAACATCTCTATAGTAATACAATAAACATATATGAAATACATTCCGAAGTTACATATACATCAACACTCCCTCTTAACTAGGAAGGTATTTCTCGACATAGATCTGCTAGCACAAGTCTTCTTCTGTGGATCATCGTCACTGGATCATCATCATCGAATCATCATCATCGTCACTGCTGCTGCTATCTCAATCAATCTCCAATCTACTCGTCATAGGAAGTTCTACAGAGCCAGTCCTTTTTCATACTGGATGTAGGCCTGCCACCTGCAGGTCTTCATCGTCTATAGAGCCAGCCCTTTTTCATGCTATATGTATTCACAGAGCCAACACTTTTTCAGGCTGGATGTGACCTAGAACAAATCTAGGATTTCCACCACAGAGCCAGTCCTTTTTCATACTGGATGGGACCTAGAACAAATCTAGGATTTCTGCCACAGAGCCAGTCCTTTTTCATACTGGATGGGACCTAGAACAAATCTAGGATTTCCGCCACAGAGCCAGTCCTTTTTCATACTGGATGGGACCTAGAAAAAATCTAGGATGTTCGCCACAGAGCCAGTCCTTTTTCATACTGGATGGGACCTAGAACAAATCTAGGATTTATCACCACAGAGCCAGTCCTTTTTCATACTGGATTCGACTTAGAACAAATCTAGGATTTTCCACCACACAAACTCGAAAGAGCATCCCATGACTTATTAGGGCACACAACCCAACCTACCAGATCTCCCAGGGCTACATTACACGTGGTCATGGAAAAACCTCGAAAGAGCATCCCAGGACTTATTACGCGCACATAACCCAACCTATCGGATCTCCCAGGACTACATTACATGCCATAGGAAAAAACCTCGAAAGAGCATCCCAGGACTTATTACGGGCACACAGCCCAACCTATCGGATCTCCCAGGGCTATATTACATGTCCTCCCAGAGAAATGCCTCGAAAGAGAATCCTAGGACGGATTACGGGAACACGGCCCAACCTATCGGATCTCCCAGGTCAACTTACATGCTCATCTGCACAACCTGTCCACGACCACAGAGCATCAACCTGATACTCATCATACATCATCTTGATGTACATCATCACATGATCATCCTGATCATCATCAAAGCATCATCCTGATGCATATCATCTGAAGCAACATCTTGAAGCTCATCATCCATGATCATCCTGATCATACAATGTATCTACCTGATACATATCATCTGGAGCAACATCCTGAAGCTCATCATCCATGATCATCCTGACCATACAATGTATATACCTGATACATATCATTTGGAGCAACATCCTGAAGCTCATCATCTATGATCATCCTGATCATACAATGTATCCACCTGATACATATACAAACAAGGATAATTTTAGGGGCGAAATTTAGCCCATGGGCTATTTTCCCATGTTTTTTTCCAAAAAATGATTCGCCAATTTGCATTTTTTGAAGCCCCGCTTCGCCCAATTTTGATGGGGTAAACTTTTTTCACTCTAAAAATTGCAAAATTATTATATAAACTATATAAAATTCTTAAAAATTGAAATAATTTTAGAAAAATATCGCCGAATATTTTATAGTTGACATTTTAGGAATTGGTAAGATTCGCCAAGCTTTATACACTTTTAAATAAGTATGGGTCCTTAAAATTATCCTTGTATACAAATCCATGATCCACCTGATCATACAATGTATCCACATGATACATATACAAATACATGATCCACTTGATCATATCAAGCATCCAACATGATGCATATACAAATGCATAATCCAACTGAGCATATCAAGCATCCAACATGATGCATATGCAAATGCATGATACAACTAATCATATCAAGCATCCAACTGATGCATATAGAGCAGTAACTGGAGCATCGTTATGATGCTCATCGCACAATGCTTATATCCACAGCCATGGGAAGGATCCTCCTCTCACCATGCTTGGAATGGCTCCTGAAAATGTGTCCATCACTTCTTCCTCGAAGTGTCATCAATTTGAAGAACACTAATCCTCTCTCTGAAGTACTCAAACTTCACTCTGACTAGTGGTTTCGTCAACACATCCGCAACCTGCTCATCCATCGCAACACACAGGAGCTTCACTGCTCCTTTCCGCACCATATCCTTGATATAGTGATATTTGATCTCAATGTGCTTCGACCTATTATGGAACACCGGGTTCCGAGACAGCTTCAAACAACTCTGGTTGTCACAAAAGATACCAGTAGCCTCCAACGGGAGATCAAATAACTCAGACAGTAGCTTCCTCAGCCATACTACCTCACAACTAACCAAACAAGCTGCAACATACTCTGCTTCGACTGTACTCAGTGTTACGCGGGACTGCTTCCTGCTAAACCAAGAGATCACACCTGATCCCATACTGAAGCAACACCCAGAAGTGCTCTTCCTATCTGTAGCACTGCCTGCCCATTCAGAATCAACATAACCCTGCAGGTTATACTTTTTATTCACATCATACTTGAGCCCATAATCAATTGTACCCTTCAGGTACCTCAGAATATGCTTTACAGCAACCAGGTGAACACCTATGGGATCCGTCAGGAACTGGCTCAATGTGTTCACCGCAAAGCAAATATCTGGTCTCGTTTTCATCAGGTACATCAAGGACCCAATCATCTGACGATATACAGTGACATCAACTGGATCATATGAAGCATCACACAGAAGCTTCAGGTTTGATGCCATAGGTGTGGCCATGGCCTTGCAGTCCATCATCCCGAACCTCTTCAGGATCTCTACTGCATACTTCCCTTGTCCAAGGAAGATTCCATTTGCACTCTGCCACACCTCCATACTTAGAAAATAGTGCATCATCCCCAAGTCCTTCATCTCGAACTCAGCAGCAAGCTTCCTCTTCGTGTCGACAATCAATCTATCCTCACCTGTAACAAACAGGTTGTTACCACTCTAGGAGTCTTTTTAGGTTGCAGTCGAAAGAGCCTGGTAACTTAACCAAAATATCAATAATATAAAAAGGGTGGATCAAGTTGGATGACTCAATCAATCCTCATTAACTCAAAACATATCTAAATGCGCTCATATGGACAAGGCTCTCAACCACTAATGCTCAGGGGGTTTGTAAATAAATGAATGTGTGGAGAAGTAACTATCATACCAGTAGAATCATACACAAAAGCATATATATGAATGGCAGATTACAATAATCACATAATACTTGCAGAGTTAAGCTTATGAATACAATGATAAGATGACAGTCATCAGGCGTAAATAAACATAACAGCATGAAGATAGCATTCAAATGAATGTATATAATAGACAGAAGATGGAAATCTAAACAACTAATGGCGAAAGAAGCTTGTTTTACTGATATAACATAAGAAGTCTGAGCTTACAACATGTGAAAAAGTCTCCAAAATTGAACCTTTACTTCCTCTCAAGTTCTAGGATTTATAGCCTTTACAGCATCTTTCCAGGATCGAATTTACTAAAGATAGAAACTCAAAACCGTTTTCAATAAATTAGGGAAAAATACTTTTTTAATTTGGCCAAACTGCTGAAAAATGGGGCTCAGAGATGGATTCAGTTCTTCGAATCTATGACACCTGTGTATAAACCGAAATATTTTATTGTATATTGGTTTGTTTTGAGAAAAAAACTCTCTCAATTTCTTGAGATTCGTTTTCATGTGACCGAGATCTGTATTTCAAAAACATGTGTCAAACAGGCAGATTCTGGGATCCAAAAATTGGGGCTCAGAGACGGATTCAATTCTCCGAATCTGTGACAACTGTGTATAAAACAAAAGATTTTTTTGTATATTTTTTTTTTTTGAGCAAAAACCTATCTCATTTTCTTGAGATTCGTTTTCATTTTCCTGAGATTTGTATTGCAAAAACATGTGTCAAACAGGAAGATTCAGGGATCCGAAAATTGGGGCTCTGAGATGGATTCAATTATCTCAATTTGCAACAACTATAGGAAAATGGAGAGAGGTTATTGTTCTCTGACATGTTAGGAACAAAAACCTCTGATCGTTTTGAAAAACGATTCTCCAGACGTTCAAAATCATCATTTTAAAATGATGACTCTGCATAGTAAAAACGCCATTTTTGCAGCAAATATCCTTGCCTCCATCTTGATAGTCTTCATGTTTTCGACAGCTGCAACAATCTTTGACAAGCTTAACAACCTTCAAGGTGATGACAAGGCACTTTAACTCTTCTTTTGACAACTGGACATCATCTTGACTAAAAATAGAAAGGATCTTCAACCTTTATCTCCTTTGTAACAACCCCAAAACTTAAAAGAAAGAGTGATCTCTATCCCTTTTAATTTTATCATTCATTTAGAATCTTCCTCAAATGATTTGGCAGCGAAAACATTTGATCTGGGTGAAAATACCATCATTCTTCCTGCCTCTGTGCTTTTGATGGCTTGTGAGCCAAAATTCTAACCTGTAAGCCATCGAAAGCTTTGCTTTTGGTGGCTAAGGGCAGCTGTGCAAACTGAAATAGCCGCCGAAAAGGAAGGCTTTAGCAATCTGAAAACTAATACAGTGGAAGAATGCTCTGCATTCAGCAAGTGAAAAGATTGAAATCATGAACATGAAACAGGCCATAATATCACAAGAAAATTTGATCAAAGCCATGTTTGGAATTTATTGAATTTGACACAAGAAGTCAATGAATAGTTGTTGTCTCCTCTCTTTTGTTATATGAGTGCTCTATGGATAATTGAGAACTTAGTGAAGATCCTCTTTTTCATTGTTACAGTGGTAGCTTCTAAAATGACTTAATTTAGGTAGCCGATGATTTCACCTTTGACCACGTAAAGCTGTCGAAAAAGTGTTGAAAATGCCTCTGCTTTCGGTAGCTGTGGACAATTTTGCTTTTGAACTGTAAGCTGCCAAAACAGTGTTGAGAATTCCTCTGCTTTCAATAGCTTCGAACAATTTTTCCTTTGAACTGTAAGCTGCCAGAAACTTACTTTTCGGTGGCTAATGAACAACTGTTGTATCCGCCTAAGCCACCGAAAGTTGTTCCACGATACATGACAAGTGCCTTTCTTTTTGGTAGCTTTAAGTAATTTTACCTTTATGATGTGAGTTGCCGAAAGATGGGTTTTCGGTAGCTAATTAATAATTGCCCTGTCCTCCTAAGCTACCGAAACCAAAAAATTCTTTCTCGGAGACAAAGTAACATCAAATGCTATTTCAAATTTCATTACATACTTCAATCTCTTGAGAAAGAACCTCAAATGCATCTAAAAATGAAAAATTGAAAGACCTCCTATCACCTAGAAACCACAACTAGTCTATGTTTATTTGAGGAGATAACATGTGGCTCCTACTCGAGGATGGAAACCTCCCGGTGAGGTTCCAAGAACCACAGATCAAATGCCTTTCCTGTAAAACAAAAATCTAACCCAATCTTCTAGTGTTCCATTGGGCATGTAGTCTTTATTCAAAACTAAAACCACAGTACTAAATGCAAACCTCACGCATTATGAAAACTTGAAATGCTCAGCCATGAGCTTATTCATCTATGCTACCCTACTGTAGCTGCTGCACATTAATGTTTCAGGTATATACAAATTTCCAGAAAAAATAATTTAAGCAACAAATTGCTTGACCTGTCTTCATGTGTACAGCAAAAAAAATGAAAGGAGAACAAAATATGCAACAAGAAAATTGCAAACCATCATGCCAAACCTTGTAATATATGGCATAACTGGCAACAGTGACTCCATCCATATAGCAACTGGATCATAAAATTCATGTACGATCTTACTTTTCTGTTTAAATTCAAAGGACTGCTTTTCCTCATAGTTGATCTCAAGAGATGGCTGATCATGAATTTCATTTCCAAGTTCTATAAGCTCATATATTGATTGCTCAACAGCTGACACAGAATCAAGCATCGATTGTTTTTGGAACTTTTCTCTATCAGCTTCACGATCCTCTTGATCAGATCTAGGGCTGCTACCATATGCGATTTGCTCTTTATTATCTGAGATCTCAAAAGAAATGACCTAGTCTTTATGAAAAATAGATACATTTGATAAGATGTCAAACGTATCTACAAACTTACTGTCAAAATAAAGGTCATCTAGCACCTTTGAATCTTTATGAAAAGTATCTTCTTCAACCCCTGATATATGGCTGCCACAAACTGGTTCCTGCATATCTGAAAATAGCTGTGAGTTGATTGGACTGCTAATCCCTTCGTTTTTGATGTCTTCTTCGTAAGTGATTTCAATTTTCTGTTCATGAGGCGTTACAACCAGAAGAGAAGACCTGAAATCTTCAGCCAGATTAAACTCATCATATTCAATGTCTTCTGCAAACATGGAAGGGATGATTACAACATGATGTTGTTCCTTTATGGGCAACGAAAAAGGCTCATCGAAACCTGATTCATAAATGTCATATATTGGCTGACTGCTACTCAAGCCTACATTATTTGATGTAGAAATCTGCTCTTCTCCATCTGCATACTTATCAAAAATAGGTGAACAGAAAACCTTTGTATCTTGCAAAGAAAGACAAGCAATCTTAAGATCCTTCTCTCCAATCACAGGTGAAAACATATCGTAGGAAACCTCTTGAAAAAGTTCAAAAAAAATCTCTTCTATAACTATTTCTTCATGCAAATCAAAGGCAACATGTGCAACATAGATAAGGTCTGTTGCATTTAGAACTATGTAATTCCCATTATAATCATTTGTATCATGAAGATCTTCCTTAACAACATAATTTTCATCTTGACAATCAGAAGAAAAGAGTACTTTCTGCTAAACATGCTTCTCAAATTCATCACAACAATCTTCAAAGAGGCTTTCAGTTGGAAATTCATCTTTACAAAACAAATGGAAAGCATAATGAAAACTTGCCAATGAATGAATGCTTGAAGCTGGAAGATATCTTCACCAATCAAGGGCTACTCCCTTCAATGAATATCTGAAAAGCTTGATCTTGACATCTTCATGCACAATTTGATGTTCATGAACAAACTTGTGAAAATCCAGCAGATGCTCAGCTGGAACCTTCGAATCTTTTCCTTTGAACGTAGGAAGAATGCCTTCCCATTCACCTCTGCTAAGCATTTGGTTTGGAGAACCAGCTATATTTGAAAAGTCACAAAAGGAAAACCTTCGAGCCAAAATGGCTTCCATACTTGGATCCCCAGTGGAGTCACCCTTCAATCTTTAGACAGTGGAGTCGCCATGGTGGTTGTAGGTGTGGAACCAGTAGTAGAAGATGATATTGGGGTGGGTGGTAGCTAAGGAGGTATGGGTAGTGATAAAGGTGGTAGATTTACCCCAATAGGAAATGAGGTGAAAGGATTCGTTGGATGATTAGCTAACTATACTTTTCCAATCTCTGAATGATATGGGAAAAAGGAAGCTTGATAGAACTGGCCAAGTAGTAAAGCCAAATTTTCTTCACCTTGAGCAGAAAGATCTTGCAAGATATTCTCAAGGGCAGTCAAACTGGTATGAGTATAAGGATCATTGGTTTTAGGCTAAATTTGTGAAGAATTCAGTGAAGAGGAACAGTCCTCTTCTTGGGCAGATTCTACAACTTCTTTTCCTAAGTCAGATACAATAATAAACTTAGAGCTAGGACCTATAATAGCAGAAGTAATTGAAGGTTGATCACCCTCCAAATTTTCTGATTCACTTATAATTTTTTGAGAACTAGATGCTTTAGTAGAAGAAGATTTAAAAGCAGTTTCACTTGATAAAAGAGAAGTAGTACCTCTAGAAGTACCTGAGGTGGTTCCCCTTGTAGATCTGGAAATCTGTCTTTGTGAAGCTCTTCCTCTCCTTATAATCTGTTCGGGATTTGAAACAGGTGTCATTGGTGGCGTTTGAGGATTTGCTCTGGTACTTGGTCTTCTCGAAGCCACTTCGTTCCAATGGAGTCGCCAGATAGATGATTACAACCAGAAATACCGTCCACACTTTGTCTATCATCAAAGTTGGATCTTATGTCATTCTCCTAGGGAAACTAGTTTCAACTTCCTCTCCCCGGCAACGGCGCCAAAATGTTAGCACTCCAGGAGTCTTTCTAGGTTGCAGTCGAAAGAGCCTGGTAACTTAACCAAAATCTCAATAATATAAAAAGGGTGGATTAAGTTAGATGACTCAATCAATCCTCATCCACTCAAAACCTATCTAAATGCGCTCAAATGGACAAGGCTCTCAACCACTAATGCTCAAGGGGTTCATAAATAAATGAATGTGTGGAGAAGTAACTATCATACCAGCAGAATCATACACAAAATCATATATATGAATGGCAGACTACAATAATCACATAATACTTGCAGAGCTAAGCTTATGAATACAATGATAAGATGACAGTCATTAGGCGTAAATAAACATAACATCATGAATATAGCATTCAAATTCAAGTATATAATAGATAGAAGATGGAATTCTAAACAACTAATGGCAAAAGAAGCTTGTTTTACTGATATAACATAATAAGTCAGAGCTTACAACATGTGAAAAAGTCTCCAAAATCAAACCTTTACTTCCTCTCAAGTTCTAGGATTTATAGCCTTTACAAATCTTTCCAGGATCCAATTTACTAAAGATAGAAACTCAAAACCATTTTCAATAAATTAGGGAAAAATCCTTTTTAATTTGGCCAAACTGCTGAAAAATGGGGCTCAGAGATGGATTCAGTTCGTCGAATCTGTGACACCTATGTATAAACCAAAAGATTTCATTGTATATTGGTTTGTTTTGATCAAAAACCTCTCTCAGTTTCTTGAGATTCGTTTTTATTTGCCCGAGATCTGTATTTCAAAAACATGTGTCAAACAGGCAGATTCTGGGATCCGAAAATTGGGGCTCAGAGACGGATTCGATTCTCCGAATCTGTGACACCTGTGTATAAATTGAAAGAGGTTATTTTATATTGGTTTATTTTGAGAAAAAACCTCTCTCAGTTTCTTTATATTCATTTTCATTTTCCCGAGATCTGTATTTCAAAAACATGTGTCAAACAAGCAGATTCTAGGATCCAAAAATAGAGGCTCAAAGACGGATTCGATTCTCTCAATATGCAACACCTGTAGGAAAACGGAGAGAGGTTATTTTCTATGACATGTTAGGAACAAAACCATCTGATAAGTTTGCAAAAATATTCTCCAAACGTTCAGAATCATCATTTTAAAATGATGACTCTGCCTAGTAAAAACGCCATTTTTGAAGCAAATATCCTTGCCTCCATCTTGATAGTCTTCATGTTTTCGACTGCTGCAACAATCTTTGACAAGCTTAAAAACCTTCAAGGTGATGACAAGGAACTTCAACTCTTCTTTTGACAGCTGGACATCATCTTGACTAAAAATAGAAAGGCTCTTCAACCTTTATCTCCTTTGTAACAACCCCAAAACTTAAAAGAAAGAGTGATCTCTATCCCTTTTAATTTTATCATTCATTTAGAATCTTCCTCAAATGATTTGGCAGCGAAAACATTTGATCTAGGTGAAAATACCATCATTCTGCCTGCCTCTGTGCTTTCGGTGGCTTGTGAGCCAAAATTCTAACCTGTAAGCGCTTTCGGTGGCTAAGGACAACTGTGCAAACTGAAATAGCCGCCAAAAAGGAAAGCTTTAGCAATCTGAAAACTAATGCAGTGGTAGAATGCTCCGCGTTCAGCAAGTGAAAAGATTGAAATCATGAACATGAAACAGGCCATAATATCACAATAAAATTTGATCAATGCCATGTTTGGAATTTGTTGAATTTGACACAAGAAGTCAATGAATAGTTGTTGTCTCCTCTCTTTTGTTATTTGAGTGCTCTGTGGATAACTAAGAACTTAGTGAAGATCCTCTTTTTCTTTGTTAAAGTGGTAGCTTCTAAAATGACTTAATTTAGGTAGCCGATGATTTCACCTTTGACCACGTAAAGCTGCCGGAAAAGTGTTGAAAATGCCTCTGCTTTCAGTAGCTGTGGACAATTTTGCTTTTGAACTGTAAGCTACCAAAACAATGTTGAGAATGCCTCTGCTTTCGGTAGCTTCGAAATTTTTTGCCTTTGAACTGTAAGCTTCCAGAAACTTACTTTTCGGTGGCTAATGAACAACTGTCATATCCGCCTAAGCCACCGAAAGTTGTTCCACGATACATGATAAGTGCCTTTCTTTTTGGTAGCTTTGAATAATTTTACCTTTACGCTATGAGCTGCCGAAAGCTGGGTTTTCGGTAGCTAAAGAACAATTTCCCTGTCCTCCTAAGCTACCGAAACCGAAAAATTCTTTCTCGGAGAGAAATTAACATCAAATGTTATTTCAAACTTCATTACATACTTCAATCTCTTGAAAAAGAACCTCAAATGCATCTAAAAATGAAAAATTGAAAGACCTCCTATCACCTAGAAACCACAACTAATCTATGTTTATTTGAGGAGATAACACAGGTCATCTACATATAAGAGTAGTATCACAGGATTGCCTTCCTCAACCTTGTAGTAAAGGTTGGAATCCGCTTTACTCTTGGTAAAGCCCAAACTGGATAGAAAGATGTCTATCCTACCATACCAAGTCCTAGGAGCTTGCTTCAAGCCATACAAGGCTTTCTTCAACCTGCACACATATGACTCTCTGTCATGTGTCTCAAAATCGAGTGGCTGCTCCACATACACTTCCTCTTCGACTACACCATTCAAGAAAGTTGTCTTCACACCCATTTGGTGTATCTTCCATTTCATCACTGCAGCCAGAGCAAGTACTGATCTGATGGAAGTGTATCTGGATACAGGAGCAAAAGTCTCTTCATAGTCTATTCCCTTTTTCTGGGAGAAGCCACGAGCTATAAATCTTGCTTTGTATTTCTCTATGCTGCCATCTGCAACATACTTGATCTTTGGAACTCACAACAGACTTCCCATCTCGTCTTGGGACCACATCCCAAACATCTTTCTTCATGATCGACGGATCATGGTATTCTTCCATTACTTCATCCCGGATCCTGGGAACTTCAATATCTTCAATAGATAGCTTTGTTGCTGGAACAAACGTTTTAGTCCTTCTTTTGTAGGTGATGGTATATGATCTTTCCTACAAAGCAAGTTAAATTGCATGATTAGAAACATCTCATAGTTTTCAGAACAAATTCTTACGCATAAAGAAATATGTCATATAATCATGCAATTATTTTAGCCAATGCTTCAATACAACATTTATCCATATCCCGTAAATTTCTAGATGCCTTCCTATATTTACCAGAACATTGTTAAGAGTGTGCACAACTCCCAACATGTCAGCAAAGAGGTTTCATTCTAGATAAGTAGCAATGGAATGTTGTAAAGTTCCATAGGCCACTTACCCATCACACGCATATTAGTAGTATATTGTTCATTAATGCAATTATTCTAATATGCATAATACACACCCTAAGTCTAGGAACATAAGCATATACATCATTGAACAATATTATTTAAACAAACAAGTATGCAAGGAATGACAATTCAAATACTTATCTTTGTTTGTAGGGTGGACTCCCTCTCAATATTTGCTTCATTGCAGGAACTACTGGAGTGTGCTCCCTCTTGTTCTTTGCTTCCTGGATTACCTGTCTTTGAACTTATATCCATCCTCGATCACTATGCATACTTACTAGTATCATCATTGTGTTATCCTCGAGGTCTCATACATACATTCATTAGTATAATATTAATACTATAAAAAACATTATGATTCTAAGTAATCTTAAACATGTATGGTCAAGATCATTTCATACACAGATAATTTATCACAATTCTTTTACTCATGCATATTCCTATTTGACCATAGTCATATCATCAATCAAAGTAAGAAGCATAATATGCCTAAAACCATGATTTCTCAAACCTATAACTTCATGAATAATCATTATCAATCATACCAAGTATACTTATATAAGAGATCCTATCACAAGGTAGGATTCTAACTTGATATAGGAAAAACATACCTGGATTAATATGTTAGCGAGTTATGTCTAACATAGCCACATGATGTCTTCTTGTTCTCTTAAATGACTTGTGCTAGTGACCTGCATATCTCATAAGTTAACCATTGTGGAACCAAAGTATACATACCTCGTAAGTAGAGATTCTATGTGATCCATGACTATGGATGAGTCTTTGTTTTCGTGTCACCATTCTTGATCTAGAACTTGATTTGTATTTCTAGATGTACCTTTCATGTTAGCGGAAAACATCATCCTCATACAACACCACAATGCATTAGTACAATCATAAGTGTCAAAACCCTGATCAATGAATATCTGCATTCATAATTTTATTAAGGTGATACGACAAGTCTAAAGTTAATCAAGATTGTACTAACCTTAATGAAGACAAACATACCATAAACTTAATCATGAACAGATCTCGAAACATACCTGGATAAGTTATACCTGTTGAGATTGCTTGTAATCTTATTATGTAATGCCTTAGCCTCAACTCCCTCTGAAACATAAACTTCTTCACTTATGCAGGTGACTAATCCATTATCTTCTAGGATTAACCCAATCCACTTTGATTTGCAGAAACTGGATCTGGAGTTAGATTAGGGTTTGTCAGAGAAACCTTAAAAAATCAAACTTTGAATTTTAAACTTCTGAAAGGATAGAAAGATGCACCTTTTTGAGCTGGTCATGCTGGTATACTCAGAATTTGAAAACTGTAAAGTTTCACCCCTCAAAATTGCCTTTTAGATTTTCGGATTCACCAGGGAGGACCATGAATTAGGGTTTGAGTTTCCCGAAACTTCACCCAACCAAATAGTTTGATCCAAAGCTCTAAACTTCGATTTTTCCAAGGATCTTCCAGCTATGGTCACAGATTTCAAAAATTCCCATTTTTGCAGAAGCCCTAATTTTTCACCTTTCCGATCAAAGTCCTGAACTAGGGTTCGATCAAGCCCGGCCTTCTACCCAACCAAAAAATTTGATATTGGTCTCTAAATTTCTATTTTGATGAGGAGTATCTATCCATGGTCTCCGAGACAAAAAATTCCAACATTCTTCGAAACCCTAAATTCCCAGAGTCATGAATGAAGGTGCTCAAAACCCAATTCTATTTTGATAGAAATATGCACCTGATTGTTTCTGGTGTAACTCCTAAATTTCAGATCTATAGGGTCTGAAAACTCTACCTATGGTAGCCTGACCTGTTAACTTTCAAACCCCATAGGTGTGACTTCAAATGGATTCTCTGAGAGAGAGTTATGCCAAGTGTCGCAACGTGACCTGTTTATGGGATAAAACAGGAGAGCGAACTTGTATGAAGTGCCACATGTCACTGGTTCAATTTCGACCTCTAAAACCCTTACCTGAGAAACTTCAATCCGTTCCCTACCTGTCAATTTTTACGAAATTTCATTTGGATCTTCCTAGCCCAAGTTGTGACCTTTTTTCCTAGGTCACCTGTTTATGACTGAGATATGGAAGAGGCAGAAACCCTAGATTGTACAGATCATAAAACACAAAGTAAAACGAATTAGAAGTTGTGCTTCAGACACAAGGTACATTGGGATCTTATCTTCGGCTTGTAAAAGTTTTAGATCCTGATACTTTTCCAAAATAGATTTATAGTGAAAGTGCTACGATGACTGGTTTTTTCTATATCAAGCCCTAGCTTTGCAAGTGCAACAAGTGTCATAAATGTCATACCATGCCTTCTTTCAGGCTATTTCTGATACCATGCTAGTTTTTTAGTATTTACTTCAATCTGATCTAGGATATTGAGTGAGAGAAAAACATGTACAACATATCTACAGCATATCAATCATGGACATAATAATGCAAGCACACAAGAGACAATAGACACACAGAGTTTCACTGGGGAAAACCATAAAGGTGAAAAACCCCACAACTTCCTCAGAGATAGATAGAGCAATGATACAACCCAAGCATAAGAGATAGTCTTATCCTAGCAACAGATTCTCCTCCTCCACAAGTGCGCCACTCTCCAATGAGTGTATGAGTGAGAAAGTGAATGATCAAATAGAGTGCCTCCCGCACTCTATTTATACATGACTTGACTTGCATAATAACCTTTACTAGGTAGGTCTTAACTTAACAACATAACATAATGCTGATAGAGCCGACCCCCAATATGGTGGTCTAATAACCCTTTGACCCACATGACTTATACAGGGCCAACCCCATCAAGGTGGTCTAATAACCCATCAAGTATAAGTTACGACACTTACAATATAAATGACGACACTTCCGTATAGAGGAATAATAACATCTCTATAGGAATACAATATACATATGTGAAATACATTCCGAAGTTACATATACATCAACAATTATTTCTCGGTCTTAGGAGGTTATTAGAGTTCAACTGTCAATGTATATTACCATGCTAGATATTAAAATTGAGTCGTATGGACATGTGCTAGGTCCCCCTAAGTTTTTTTTAATTTCTGAAGATTTTTTTCTCCTTAAAATTATACCATTTTTTAATGGTTTAAATGGAAAAAATTCAAATTGTAATAAAAGTGTGGTCTGGAGGCGAAATTTGGCGTGGGGATGCTAGTTTTGAAGCTCAAAGTGTCCTTTTTACTCTAGGGCCCAATATTCCTATGTTTCAAGTGATTAAATCATCCCGTGGATTATTTTTTCTTATCAGACCTACAAAATGACATTTTAATGCTAGTGGTGCGACAAATTGCACCAATATAAAAAATTATATATTTAAAAAAAAGTATTTAACACGTGCCAAATGAGTTGGCATCATGTCACATATGGTGGGCGACTTAATTTAAAGTTTAAAGCATATGGATAAAAGGCCAAACATGTGGTGAGCAAGTATATCTAAGTTAGAGAGCGTGCCTCTTCATGTGAGCTTCTTTCCATACGACGTTGTGTGATTGGAGGGTGATACAACCAAGGTGAGGGCGCCTACTCATTTAGATGTGGTGCATCTTCAAGGGATTGATATCCAATAAAGGATCAATCAAATCCCATCGTATCTATCATAAGGGATGCACCATCCCCCTCACTTGGGAGATATTTTATGTGGCAGTCGCATATTGAAGGGTGATGTTAACAAGAAGGAGGTCGCCAATGTCATGAGAGGTGGCGCACCTCCCTTTGAATTAGATCTAAAACGTATCAATCAAGTGGATCCACTTGATTTTGGATCCCTCAATTGTAGTGATGCACCCCTCCCTCAAATAACTGCTCCTCTTGTTTCACTTGCTATATAACTGAGCCTCCTCTCCTCCTTCATGCTAGTTACAGTCAAGGAGTGAGGCTTGCCCATTGTAATGTTATCATTGTTATTTTTCTCAATAAAGAGAAGCTTTGGAGGCTAAGTGTGTGGTGCCATTGTGTTGGATGAACATGTCCATAGTTATACCGAGGTAACTTGTGAATTTTTTACATTTCTTGTGTATGTATATTGTGAATCCGATCTTGATAGGGATGTTATTAGTTGATAGAAAAGAGATAGTTAGTAATCTTACTTTCTATTTCTTCTTAGATATATGTGATTGGAGATCTATATTTTACATTCTTATAAGTTTATATGCATGTTCATTGTTCTCTTTTATATATGCTATCGGATCTCACAGGTATGTGTTCAAGTGTGTGATTAGATTGCAGGTAGCTTAGCTTGGAAGAAGAGTTGATATAGATTGTGTCTTCTCATCTCCAAGCAAATTCTTTTAGACACAGTCCTTCGACATCCCACCAAGAAGCCTCTTGGTTTATCTTCCTGGCAACAAGCAAAGCTTCTTCTCTCTTCCTCCTTCAAACTTCAAAGAACTTCATTTTTCATTTTTTTTTAGCAAGCATTCAAATCTATAGTTTAGATCTATATCATAAGTAGATTTGATATGAATTTCTCAGGAGAAGCGAGAACCACTGGGAGGCGACCTCAGGGCACAATTGGACTACACCCTTGTTAGTGTAGTTTTGAACACCACCCTCAAGACTCCATTCCAGCCCACACGTCTTCGTGAGGAGCCACCATTAATTAACTTCAAGACATTACTCCTTGTACCTCACAGTATATTTGGAGCTCCCCCTTCCTGTAATCAAATCCCATCTCATAATTATTTAAAACTGATCAAGAATCACTCACAAAACATTTACAATACAACAACATGCTATTTCAACTCCACTATTGGCACTGATCTTGTTTATATTTATTTCAATCTTTGAATAAGATCTTATGTGTTATATGATTATGTTATGCTATTGATCTTAATTTTGCAAGTGAATTTTGCTTTCAGTCAATCTATTTCAAAACTCCTAAACAACTTACCCAATCATAAACCTAAAGCTTAATCAACCTTAGTAACTCATAGGGACTACCCTCCTTGGTTTCATTAGGAGTTCTGCCTAAACGAAAGAGTTGAGTGTTGAGTGACAATATCTCACCTCGAAACTTCCCCCCAAGGAAGACACCAAAGCAACTTGAAGATTTCTGTTACAATAACCCCGAGGTGCATGTTCTAGTGGAAACAACCCCTAGGGTCTTACTTGTGCTTTAGGACATTATCACATAAAAAAGGGTTTGGATAGTAACTCTTCCCTTAACACCTAAAAGCATAACCATGATCCTTAAGATAAAATATTGAAAACATTTATTTTTCCCTTTAAGTAAATGTAGATTAATCTTATATTATGTATTTTTTTATTCTGGTATAAGAATCATCCTTTCTAAAAAAACTGCTAAGAAAAAAGAAAACCCTAATAAATATAATTATTTCTACACATTTGAATTAATTTTTCCATTATAATCCACTTAAATTGAAATCTCTTTGATTCTCATGAAAAGTCACAAGGTGGGTACTATTTCAAACTTTCCATGGAATTGCTTTTATGTTTTAAGTTAGTTCAGAAATGCTTTATTTAATATAAGTATCTCAAAATATCTATATGTAAAATACAATATAAATTACAAATATAAATAAAGCATTAACCACCTATAAAATTATTTAACTAAATTGAATAAATAAAAAAATTGTTTGCTCTTAAAAAATAAATTTCACATTTACAAACTAAGTGACGGCTAAAAATATATAACACCAAATTTTAATAACCTTACTTTATGTAACTCTATGACAAGTTCTCCAATAACTATGGTGAAATGCATCTCCAACTTTATATAATGTCCTTACTCTGGATTTGTTTTCTTACCATCTAAAAAATGGATATCCACATATCTTCTTGTACTCCATCATTGATATGCACTAAAATAAACTTGTGTCGCATGTTTATACAAACGGAATTAAATGCCATTTATATAAGATTATTTAATGGGGAAACTAATGGTTGTTCTAAGGGGAACATCATAAATTTACTTGCTTAGGTAGTTTTATGCTTTTAGCGACTCTCACTTGTTTGATGACTCAGGAACTATTGTGCTTTTCCTTTTGGATTTTTTATAGATTTTTTGATAAATACATTATGTTTCCTTTCCTGAAAAAGTTGATGGATTCATTTATAAAAGATTACCGATCTTCCTTGATTTCGCTTGTGATCATGTATTTTTTCCTTCTCTTCTTATTTATTCAAGGTAAAATGAAATACCATATAGTGTTAGGTAGATAATTCCATGGTTGTCTTGTTTTACTTTATGGAACTCAATAACACTTTATGCTATTCACAATGTTTCATTGATTTTGTCAATAGATTATTTTTCCTTATCAAACCTCAGGTTAGGTTATTTAGTTTTGCCTTAGCAAAAGCCCACCGTAACATGAGATGTATAAAAAAAATTTAAACCTAGGCATCTACAGTTGGTTATTTCTTTTGTATTCACATTCAACTGTTGCAAGCTTGCTTCGCGCCCATGGTTATATATTAGGAACCCGTGTCAACCCTTCTCTTTACTTTGTTAGTATATTGTTGTTTGACGCATATGCTTTGTAAGTCGTCTCATAGTATTTGTTGATCCATAGTTTGTATTAGCCCATGGCATTGACCCATAGTATTGGACGCATATGCTTTGTAAGTCGTCCCATATTATTATATGTTCCATGGTATTGACCCATAGTATTAGGCATAGACTTAGTATATAAGTGCGTGTTGAGGCCAATGAAGGCACCGTGAAGTTATTTGTATTGAGCTTGCTCAAAGGAGGTTGCCCCCTCGAAGTGGCCCGCGATCAATAAAAATATTTTGTGATCTGATATATCATGTATTTCATCAATTAATTGTTGCAGGTTCTTCACATCTGGTATTAGAGCACTTTCTTGGGCTCGTTGGGTGGAATTTCTGTCAAATTTTTTTTTCGCATATGGAAATAATCCATATCCGCTTAATTGTGGGAAGTACTTGGGCATAATCCCTAAAAATAATTATGAGGAGTACCACAGGAACCCCGAAGTAGCTGGCCCATGAAGAGAACCTGCCAGCAAAAATGGCAACGACCCCTACCTGATTGACTAGTTCCCACTCGTGAGGTAAACCAACAGCCTTAGTTTGTGGCAAAGCGGTTATCAGTTTTACTTGAGTCGTGGAGTGAGGGGTACTGCCCCAATACGCAAGCCGTTAGACAACATTGGTAGTCGAGTGAATCCCCTGAACCGTTAGGAAGCCGAGCATACCTAGGGTCCATATCTATTTTCAACCGCTAAATCGCAGATTACATTTGTCTAGACCTGTTGCCGATCACTTCTGCACCATTGCAGATCCATCTATTTCCAATCACTCCTGCATCGTTGCAGATCCATCTATTACTGATCACTTCCGCGTCGTTGCCGATCCATTCCAAAAAAAAAATATGTTTTTCACACTATCTCCTTTGTTTTAACTCCGTTTCCCTTGAAACTTCATTGACATCCCTACAATCCCATTCTGCATATTTCATTCCTGAGGACCCTATCCCAAATTCCACTTTCCAAAGCCATAAATCTCACATTTGTCTATTTTTAGGGTTTGCCATAACTTCTTCGATTTTCACCCAATCACCTTCAAATTTTGCCACTGTATCCATTTCCTTTTTCTGTTTTTTTGTCCCTCTCTGACAAATTTTCTCATCCTTTCACCCTGCTTTTGAAATCCTCATTTTTTGCTTCCTTGTCCATTCAAAAGTGTCCAACACCTAGTCAAACCCCAATTACCCATCAGCGTTTTTCCCAAATCCAAATTTCCCTTTACTAAATAAGCTTATGTTTGTGTTTTTCTACCCATTAAAACAAAAAAACTCCTAGTTATGGTTGTCACCCGCATAGGAGCACAAATCATGGAGGAAGAACTTGCATCCCTCAAAACCAAACTCCAAGATTTGGATGAAAAATTTCTCAGCCTCCATCTTCAGCATTCAGCCATGAACACTAGGTTCTTTTCTTCCAACAATTTTCGTGGGCCGAAGCTTGATTTTCCTCGCTTCAATGGTAATGATCCGACTAGATGGATATACCGCGTAGAACAATATTTCAGTTTGCATAATACTTTTGATGTCCAAAAAGCTCCACTTACATCATTTCATTTGGAACAGGAAGCCCTTCAATGATACCGTTGGTACATCAAGGCTCATGATGAGCCAAAATGGACAGATTTTTTCCAACTCCTTTTACAACAATTTGGTCCTAGTGCTTTTGATGACTTCATAGGAGCACTCACTAAACTTCGCCAAATGGCACTGTGAGAGAGTATCAGAAAAAAATTGAGAAACTACTCAATCACACAGAATGATTGTCTAATGAATTCTACAGGAGTTGTTTTATTAGTGGTCTTAAGGATGAAATCCACTCAAAGGTTAAAATGTTCTGTCCCAACAAAATAATGGAAGTCCTAGGGTTGGCTAAGTTGGTGGATGACAAGATCACCGCCCAACAACGCTCTAAATCCACTTTTGTTCCATTTAGAAATATGGTTTCCCAATGACCTCCCATCACGTCAGCTCCTCGCACAACTCCTATCAAGCATTTGTCTGAAGCGGAGATGTGGGAACGCAGAGAAAAAGGGCTTTGTTATAATTGTGATGAAAAATTCACTCGAGGACATAGATGTGTTGAGCAACAACTCTATCTCTTACATGCGGATTCTCCTCCTTCCTCTGAACTTGGCGCAAAAGCTCTATATACATTAGATGACCAGGTCGACATTCAGCAGCCGCCTATTGACTCTCAATCTCCAGACGACCACCCATAGATATCTCTCCATGCTTTATCCAGATTCACCACCCCACAAACAATGCGGGTCAGGGGTTACTTCAAGAAGATCCCTCTTACAATACTCATTGATTATGGTAGCACTCATAACTTCATTGACCTTCGGATCACCAAACAGGATGATTGTTTTGTCCATCCTTGCTCCAACTTTGAAGTCATGATTTCCAATGGGGACACCTTACCTTGCAAGGGGAAGTGTCGCAATGTGCGTATCTCTATGGAAGATTATAACCTGTGCTTTGACATGTTTTCCTTGTCCTTAGGCGGATGTGATGTGGTTTTGGGCGCTCAATGGTTACGCACACTTGTACCCATCTTATGGGATTTTGCTGAAATTTGGATGCAGTTTTTTACCAATGGGAAACAACACACATTTACGGGCTTACAACCAGGGTCTCTCCGCATCATTAGTTCACATCGCCTGGAAAATCTCCTTAAGAAGAATTCATATGGTGTCATCGCGCAGCTCCATTCCATTCAGATGCACCCATCAACGGTCTCCACTACTCCCTTGGATAGATATGTAGGTGTCTTTGCCTAACCAGTGGGCTTGTCGCCTTCAGGAGACCTTTCTGATAAGAATTTAGTCACCTCTACATCTGAGAAGGAAATGATGGCTATTTTGCATGCACTACAGAAGTGGCAGCCATACCTATTAGGGAATTATTTTTGCATCAAGACTGATCACTAGAGTCTGAAAATTTTCCTGGAACAACGGGTCTCCTCCCCAGCACACCTGAAATGGGTTAGCCAACTCATGGGTTATACCTATGAGATCACTTACAAGAAGGGTAAGGACAATCTGGTGGCGGATGCTCCTTCTCGCACATTTGATAACCCAGTTTCTCTTTCAACTATTTCTCTGCTTGTTCCAAATTGGTTTCAATCTGTTCAACAAGGTTATGTCTTCTTTGAACTCCATGCTTCTCCATCGACAGGGCAATCTGGGTTCCTCAAAACGTATGACCGGGAATAGTGTAACTTCTTTTGGCAGGGACTGAAAATGACAATTCAACAGATGGTGGCTGAATGTGATACTTTCCTGGTCAACAAGGGTGAAATGACACTCCTTCCGGGATTGCTCGAACCCTTGCCCATCCCTAAATAGATTTGGACCGATATTTCTATGGATTTCCTTGAAGCGCTCTGGTGGTACAATACCACATCTAAAATGACACCATATGAAGTAATCTATGGACAGGCACCGCTAGTTCTTCTTCCATACACCCTCAGTAGTTCCCCATTTCAGGAAATTGACTCGGTTCTTCGAAACCGCGATCATATTTTTCTCATTTTGCAGGACAATATTCACTTGGCAAGAATTCGAATGAAACAACAATCCGATCAACATCGTTCTCAGCGCACTTTTCAAGCAAGTGATATGGTTCTTCTTTGTCTACAGCCTTCCAAGAAATCCTCCCTAAAACTCAAAAGGCGCCAGCTTCTCTCTCAATCTATCACAGAGGTATTAATTCAGTGGCACGGAATGCAACTAGAGGATGCTACAGGGGAACCACTCCTTCATATTCCACATCAATTTCCACATCTAAATCTTTGAGGACAAAGCTTTTTCTAATGGACAGGGGATGTTAGGAACCCGTGTCAACCCTTCTCTTTACTTTGTTAGTATATTTTTGTTGGACGCATATGCTTTGTAAGTCATCCCGTAGTATTTGTTGATCCATAGTTTGTATTAGCCCATGGTATTGACCCATAGTATTGGACGCATATGCTTTGTAATTCGTCCCGTAGTATTATATGTTCCATGGTGTTGACCCATAGTATTGGGAATAGACTTGGTATATAAGTGCGTGTTGAGGCCAATGAAGGCACCGTGAAGTTATTTGTATTGAGCTTGCTCAAAGGAGGTTGCCCCCTCGAAGTGGCCCGCGATCAATACAAATATTCTGAGATCTAATATATCGTGTATTTCATCAATTAATTGTTGCAGGTTCTTCAAACTATAATCATAATTTTCCCTTCAATGTTTTAGTTGGTTCCATTCCAAGAACATCATATCCGTTATAAATTCATTTTCATTGTGAATAGACACCCTTCGATATCATAAGAAAAAAGTTTAGTTAACATTATACTCATCTCACCCATAAGAAGATAAGCATTTCATGAGGTCTCAAGTGACAATCCATAGTGCATAGTTTGTGATGCCTAGCAAGGCTCATTATGAATTGAGTGGGAATTATAATGTTAAATCGAATTAAACCTCTATTTATATAATCATTCTGGAAATGCATAAGTTCATTCTTAGTAAAGAATTCTTTTCATTCAACCTAACATAGCTATCATTTCATTTATTTGCATGAGTTTAAGAGTACTTATAAACAATTTGTAAGAAGTTTCTTACAAATTTACAAGGGAAATACCTCTGTTAGATGACCTCCTTTCGAATTCTTAAAGAAGACCAAGAATCAATTGTATTTAGCCTTGTTGAGTTTCTCCTTCTTCCATTACCCAAATGGATTTACACCTCCTAGCCAACTAGAATGCCTCACCGACATCCTAGCTCCAAGAAACCTTTTTCGGTTTTTTGGCCCTCTGTGTCCATGACTCCTAAAACAATGGTGCAACTCTCTTTATGACTGAATAATAGCATATTTTTTCTTCTCACGGTTCTTCAAACCCCTTCCAACACTTCTCTTCTTTTCCCCATAAAAATTCTCCCCCTACTCTTTGCTTCACTACTCTATTTATGCCCAAAACATCAAAAATCTCCACTGCCTCTTTCAAATAAAATGATATTAAAACAATCAATAAATTATTATTTTTTAAAACCAAAAATAACAATCTCGATTCAAAGTTGAATAATAATATCATAACTGCTTTAAATACAATTAAGACAGTCTTATCCATGAAATTGAATTTAAATTAAATAATGATATAATAGCTGCAAAGTATCTCATTTATTGTGCATTATATTATATTAAATATTACTCTTATATATATATATATATATATAATACCTCAATAAGATATTTAATAATAATATTCCCATGAAGTTTTCTTTTAAACTGCATCATACATTATACATATGTATACATGTAACATTTCAATAACTCATGGAATATATTTAACTCTAAAATATATTCAACCATTCAACAAATATTACAATTTATATACCACATATACACCTTTTTTCCACATAAAAAAAATCATAACTTTATTATCGAAATATAGTTACATTCTTCAAATGTCTTAAAAAAACATGTCCTTCATATTTGTAATATGACTCTATCAGTCATAGTTTTCAAATATTGTAAAAAACAGTTTTAAAACATTATAAGCTTATTCCAGTTCATGTACATCAAAATTTTAATCCCACATATTCATGATATTTCAATCTTAGCATATTCCAGCTCATATACATAAAAAAAAATTTGAACCACATATTCATGATATCAAAACTTTTTTAATTCTGTTTTTTACAAAACCAGAGCCAAAGTTCAAGTTCAGCCCCGTTTCCATCTTCATACACCAACAAGTCAAAACAAAAAGATCTATTTTGATCAATCTGTTATAAATCATGGATGAATAATAAATTGGATATCTCCTGCCCATTCCACTACCACCTTGGAATCCACTAGGCTTGATGAAACCACCACCAGTGACTAGGGGATCCACCTGCTTAACGATTCCAGATAAATCGGGCATGCCGATTGAAACATGCATATCCATAGTTTCTTTATCATCCACAATACTATTCTCGGCTACAACAGCCTGTATAATTTCACAAAAAACTTCAAAACTCACATGTTATGTGCAAAACTATATTGGATCCCTTAAGCACTCAAATCTCACAAAAAGGGATATGATAATATCCACAAGATTCATCATTTAGTGATTCAGTTATGTACCATTCTCTAGCCTGCATAGATGTTCCATATTTTGCAAGTTTGTCAGCCTTTGTATTTCTTTTTCTATAAATATGCTTTATGGATATGAAACCCAACGTGGTTTTTGAACTTAAAGTTTCCTGCAAGAGCCTCCAACAACATATTATGGATTCTATTTTTACCATTTATCCAATTAACAATTATCAATGAATCTCCAAAGATCTGAATCCCATCTAAAGTTTTTTCCACATCCAAACATAAAAGTAATTTAAGAGCACTTAGCCTAGCATAGTTATTTGAACCATGACCAAGACCTGCTTTAAAACTAAATCAATGATTCTCAGATATATAAAGTAACCTCCTCGGTCCACATACCATTGGCTCATCCCGAGCAGCTCCATCAAAATAGGCCTAGGGAGCATTTATATTTATCTCTTCCTATAATACCTATCTTACCTTGATCTGCGTATTTTTCCGAGAAAACCAACTAAGAATGCCCAAGCTTTGAGAAGCACATTGGAAAGGAAGTGTAAATTCGTCCCCGAAGAAACTGAGATTCCTATCTACCAAATACCTCAGGCAATAGTTAAATCCAGAGATATGAAATCATCATAAGCTTGGTTGGGACACCGAATTTTAGACATTGCTCCACCGAATCACCATGCAACTGAATTCCTGTATTCATCCTCTTTTCAATCTCTTTCCATACTGAAATAGTATAAGGACAATCAACAACCAAGTGGAATTTTGTTTCTTCCGCTTCCTTGCACAGGTAACACCTCCCAGGACCTGAGTGATTTTTCCTTTGGATGAAATCCCAAGTCAAAGCCTTATTTGATATTAAAAACCACATAAACTGTTTTGTTTTTGTCGGACAGTTAAACCTCCAGACAACTTTCCACCACCAACACATTCCTGGTCTCTCCTCTGCAGACACCAAAAAGGTATAACCCCTCTTAGGAGTATATGCTGCCGTATGTGAAAAAATCCAAGCTAAAGAGTCCTCTTGATTTTTAATCCTAACATTTCTATTTGATAAATTTGATATGAAACCTTTCCACACCCTGCAATCTTCTCCCCGAAAGCCCAAAAACCCTGCAGTTACCCAAGCTATATATTTATGTTCAACAATATTAACCCATAACCATGTACCTATTATCAATCACCATATTTTCTTTGCTGCCAATGCTTTTGCAAATAGAACAGGGATTTAAAAACCCCAACCTACCAAACTCTTTGGTAATGCTAAAGATTTCCAGTTGATCCATACCATACCTTGCTTATCCAATCTGCCGGACCACAAAAATGTATAACATATTTTCTTGATTCTACCAAGGACTCCAAGAGGAATCCAAAAATTGATCCAGTATATTGGGGTCGCCTCAAGGACAACCTTCACCAATATTATTCTTCCCCCTTTTGATAACCATCCATGGCACCAATTTGAGATGCAAATCTCACATTTGGAAATTAAACAATCCCAATCCTTTATAGAATAAGAACATGGATTTAATTTGTACGCTAGATATTTAAGGCCATCTTTAAGATGGAAAATGGAAAAAAGGAATAAGCGATATGAAGAAAATCAACTCTTGATCCTCTCGATACCTACCTCAGAGATAGAAGATTTTCCATTATTAACCTTCATACTCAAAGCTAAGTAAAAAAGAGATAATATAGCATGAAGCTTCAACATATCCCTCCTTGAACCATCCACAAAAATGAGTATGTCATATACAAACAATACATGTGTAATACTCATATTCCCCCCAATACAGATGCCTTTTAAAGTACCAGATCTTTTGGTTGACAAAATAGCTCTATTGATCCCTTTAACAACGATAAGAAACAAGAGCAGGGCTAATGGACATCCTTGCCTTAAAACCTTACTAGGCCTGGAAATTTTGTATGTTGATCCATTTATTAAAATAGCAAACGAAATTGATGAAAAACACCCCATCACCCAAAAAATGAAAGGAACATCAAAACCCATATGAGGAAGGATTGTCTTGAGATACACCCAACTAACCCTGTCATAGGTCTTTGACAGGTCTATTTTAATCACACCAACCTTTGTCTTCCTTAATCTAATAGAATGCATACCTTCTTGAGAAATACCAATAACCTTATGAATATGTCTTCCCGAAAGAAAGCCAAAATTTTCTTTTGATATAGTCCTGCTTAGAACAATTTTGATTCTTGTCGATATAACTTTTGCAATGATCTTGAATGTGTAATTACATAACGAAATCAGTCTAAAATCTTTAAAACTTCCAGGAGAATATGATTTGGGTATGAGAGCAATAAAATTTGAGTTAAAAGCAGCTAAAATTCTTCCACTACGTATGGATTCTTCAATCACCTTTGGTAAATCTCGTGCTAGAACATCAAAGAGACCCAGGAAAAACTTCACCGGGAACCCATCTGGTCCCTGTTGGCCGGATTTTCTTACCAAGGCCAACTAAGGAGAACTAACCCACACAAGGTGCTTAAAGCAGCCCTCGGTATGTTTGGTATGGTTAATTCTCGCAGGTTATGGTCCTGCTACCATCTAAGTTTCACTCTCTTAAGGAGAATCCTACTATTTAAACTTAGAAAAAGGGTGTCCTAAACTAATTAACAGATTTAAAAGTTGAACTAAATTCTAATGGAAACTATTAAGTTAAAACTAATTCTTAATCTACAAGTTATATTAATCTATTTAAAATGAAATTTATATTTAACAACTAATAAATCAAAGCTAGTCATCTATATCTAATATATGTTTTTCTCTCTTAAGGAGAGTCTCATTGTTTAATGATATGAATTCTGAAACATTCAATTAAAACCCTAAATATGTAATATAACTAATATGCAATATATAACTAATTTATTATGCAAATTCCAAAAGCTGGAAAAACCTATCATAATCAGGAGCATGATTGAAACTAACATTGACTCAATTTGCACATATAAATTAAACATGTAATAATTTTAAATTGAGAAGAAATTCTACAATAAAAAATATGACATATCTAAATAGCTTCAAATATTCTACCAATTAATAGAGTAAGATCATGAAAATTATTAGAGGCTTTAAGTTATGCAAATCTAAATCAATTTTCTGCCAATAGATCAAATGATAAAGTAATCATAATTTCCAGAATAAACTTCAAGAGATTATGATCTTAAGAAAGTAAGCGTACCAAAAAACTAAGTTCCGACAATTTACTTAATTTCATTGAGAAATAATGATAACCAAATATAAACAATCAATTTCCATTGCTCTATAAAAGAAAACTTGTACAAAGCTTACAAAACAGTTCTGCAAATACATCTGGAGCATCATTTCTTCAAAAACATGTTGATCTACCAACTGCTCGCTGGGAGTGCTTCCATGCTGACAACTTTGAAAGAAAGTTTACAAAATAAAATACAGAAAAGATAAAATTCATCCTCCGGTCTCTGGAGACCCTTCTTCCCTTCTCTCATACATCTGAGGTCGAATTTATAGAAGAGAAGAGCACTGGGAAGGATAGCATCAAATCCCTAGATGTCCAGTTAGTTCAACTCGATGCCAAACTGGCCGCGACGAATTTCTGGAAAATTAACCTCTCGTCGGACACAAGTTTCTCCCAAATTGTTGACAAATTTCCAAAACTTCCCTCAGTTATGGGTAAAGGAGCCCATTTGGGAAGTGGGTTTTCAACCGTTTGAGCTAATTCCTCACCGTTTGCTCACCATACTCCACACAAAAACATCTATCTGACAGGTGCGCGATTCATTTTTTAACTTCATCCTTCACGTGACAACAACGACAAAGTAGGGTTTCCGTGCAACTATTATGCATTAACATTCTAAATAGTGCCTTGTGATAATTATATCAAATCCAATTAAATAAATAAATCATTAATATTGTCTTTGAATAAACAATAATAATAATTAACAAATATTGAATTTTCAAAAGATATTGTATGAACACTATATTAGTTTTAGATCATAATTAGATGACTTGAAGAAATTAAATATTTCCATATATATAGACATTAATAATCTATCTAAATAAAAATTAGTTTATCAACAAGGAGAGTTAATTATTTTTCGTGAAAAATAATACTTCATGAATGAATGAGAATCATTGACTCATTCCATTGTTTCCAAACATGTTCTCTAGGATATACTATAATTATAAAATAAGCCTTAAGTAAATTATTTAAACTTTGTCCTAAAATTATAACATCTCACAAAAGGCCAAGTTTTAATAAAAAATTTAAGGCTAGTAACATTCAATGATCCTTTCAAAATTGGAACCAAGGTTAAAGTTCTATTTCTTTAAAATGCAAATTTGTAAGACGGGGATTGAAAGTATAAAATTGAGTACGTAATTGAATTATTAAAATCCATCAAAGTATACAATTATTCATTGATACATTTAAGAATCGAAAATTTTCGCAAGAATATTGAAGAATTAAGGTAATTCAACTCAGCCAAAATGAAATAAGTACCATGAATAACCTCAAATAAGGACATGGAAGCATCATTAAATCATCACAGAGCCAAAAGACCAATGCGATAAAGATAAAACAAATTGTCAAATCTCAATTTCATGAAAGGTAAGAATTTTAACCAAATGTTAAAGGCTTGCAAAAGTCAATGGATCATTCAAATTCAAAAGTAAGAGCATGGTCCCGTTATTTGATATAAACTCCTTCAAGACGTAAATCAGAATTATTACAATTGATTTTTTCATTAATTAATTATGATCTACCGAAATGGTCGTTAATTCACAAATGCACCGACAAACCAAAATTTGTTACAATTGTCGAAGCATCATATAAAACTAACCAAGCCAAACTGAATGATATGATTAGCTCAAATAAGCTCCAGTAAGACTAAGTAGGTGTTGTTCATCAACTAAAGGGCCAAAATACGCCAACGACAAAGATATCCAAATCACGAAATCCTTATTAAATGAAAGCCAAGCCAAATAACAAGCACTGCAGAAAGTGAAGGATAGAAGAAAGAAAGCCAAGAACCAATCTACCAAAGCAACAGAGATAAGATAGAAGAAAACCAAAAACAAAATATTTACAAAATTTACATGGGGGGGGCCCTTGATTTTGCAAAATAAAGGGGAAGTTGTTGGGGTGCCAACAAATGGCGACATGCTGGGCGAACCAGTTATCTCTGTATAATAAATATGAACTTTAAATATGCAAGGGTAATAAAAATAAAACCATCTTCAAATGTCAACTTTCTAATCACATAACTTGATCACGCCATTTGCTTATATAGGTAAAGATTGAACCCACAACTTTCAAAATCAATCAAACTATCCTGGCCATTATCTAAAAAGCTTATAAAGATAAATGATTTATTCTTCAATGTAGAAAGAAAAATTTCCAAGGAATCAGTTTCTCTTAACCAAAACAAGTCATAAAAAACGTACTATAAAAGTATGACCTCAATACCACAGGATAAACCTTTTAAACTCACTTAGATGCTTGTATCCCATCCACTAGATATAGATAATTAAAAGTAAATTTTCATTTTTTCTCATATTTCAAAATAAATAAAGACATTAACTAAGGACCATTGTCCTAGCGTGGTAACTAGACGACGACAATGTCATTCACAAGCACTATCAGAAATTGAGCAGGATGGCTCGTGATGAGACACCCTGTCTCTTGATTTTTGAAACCAAGAGCCACTACCCCAGCTTGGTGACTGGATATCAGCAATGTCAATCCATAAGATCCATGATCATGAACAGATCGACTCTTAACGAGACCTTCTGTTCCTTAGTTAATCCCTTAGGTTTTATTACTGTTATGAATAATACTAAGGTTATTGTTAATCTCAACAGAGATTACTTAGTGGATGGGGAAGCAGATCCAAATGGCCCACTAAAGAGAAAATGATGGTGTAAAAAGTCTAAAAATAACTTACGATTCTTGACTTACTTCAATCTAGGGAAAATGATTCCTTTGAAAGTAAACTCATCTACATTGTAGCATCATTTTGAAAGATGAAGATCCTAGATAATAGTCGGGTAACTTAACCAATCCATCAGTATGGTCCACACTAGATTTTTTCAAAGCCAAGACTAATCTTGCCATGGTCAAAATTTTGACAAAAGAAGAGAGTCTTTGTAAGGATCGCCATTTTAAACTTGTCAGGTTTATAAATAGAGAAGCATGTAAAAACAACATAGTGTGACAACATAATGTTATTTATTTACAACCCCAAAATTTTAAGCAAACTAAGAAAAACAAAAAAATGAAAATTCAAAAGACTCACAAATATCAAAACTATTATTGAAAACCAAGCTATATTGAAATCAATAAAAACCACTAATTTAACCAAAACACCTAAAACTTATATACAAGATAGGACCTGATCAAATCAAAATTTCAACCAAAAAGTGTGTATCACAAATCAAAAGAAAAGAAGTATTAAGTATTCACAAAAATGTTAAATCTTGAATGATAAGCAAAAATATTGGTACTCTTCCGAAAATTAAACTACCGTCGAAGAAGGTAAATGAACTCAAAGTTCGAAAATCGATATACAGTCATTTTCCATAAGACGAGCTATACAAAATAATGTAGAAATAACAAAATCATGACATGCATAACGAATGACGACGAATCTCCCAATATTTAATTTGACCACGATATGGTAATACAAAGGATTAAGCTTTTAGTAATTTCATCAAAAAGGTCAAATATAAATAGGAACAAGAGATACGAATATAATATGCATTTTAGAATAGATATCATGAAACAAATATAGTGATTTTCCAAGAAGTATCATTAGCTCGTTATTGATGTCAAGTTTCGAAAATTTTGAACATTGCGAAATCATTCAATTGTTAAAAATTTCATCTTTTCTTAGGATCATGATAAAATTGATTTAATTAATGGATGAAAAGTTTGAATAAATCATACCCTTTATTCAACAATATTTACAAAAGGAATAGTGCAGTTTATGACAATAATTACAAAGTGAGAGAGTTGCAATTTAGAAGAAAGTGAAAAATTGAAAATAACTCTTTACCATCTTTTTTTTAAAGATTTGTCCTTCTTTCAAAGCTTTTAGTTAATCAATCGGGTGTAAAAATTTCATCATTAGGTCTTAATAATTTATTGTCAGTTAGAGATAAGACTTGAAATGGAATGACTAACGAATAAAATCATAAGAAAGAAAAAATAATCGAAAGAGATAAGGAATATAAATGAGTACTTCCCTAAAATGACAACTCACTCGCCTTCGTCGTCAATTGACACATCGCTCATTAACTGTACATTATTTGAAAAGAAAGCAACCTACTTGTACCAAAGGAAAACAAAAAAACAAACAAAACTAAATCTAAATCTACCTCTAAAACTAAATCTATACATATGTACAATGAAATCAAATAGACAACACACTCAAGTAAACTGAAATATCTAGTGGAACCATCGAAGCATTTGTAATCCTGCAAAAATGACAAGATTTCGAATTAGCAACCATAAATGATATGTCAATAAGAGAAAACTAAATTTTTTTTTATCATCCTTACCATTTGAAATTCTATTTACATGTAATGATAAGACAAATTTACCAACTTCAGAAATTCTTTTAAGATAAGAATCTTCAATCCATTCCGCAATCCTGTCATGGAAATCATAATGCCAAATATGGCCTAACAACATGAAATTCATATGTGGCAAACATATCTTAGGAGAATCAACTTGAAGAATCAAATTACTAGCACTAGTCACACTAACAACTCGAAGAATTGGTTTCAAATACATAGTAGGATCATGAAATGATGTAATAGGTGAATGAATCGGTAGTGGCCTAATATCAAAAGAAGTAATCTCGTTAAAAGAGTCAACAACAAAAGGTGAATCAATTGAAAAAGATGCAAGTTTTTGGTGATCACAAGTTATAGGAAACTCTTCGACAAAGATTTTATTATCGCTACTAAAATTAGATCTCCCACATAAGTGATTTTGATGAGAACAAACATTTTTCGTTTCAACCAAAATTGGTATGTTGATCTCATCAAAAATTGGTTGACTACAACTATCTTGCGATTAACCTTCTTTATCTTTAAAAGATTGTATCGGATGACGATCTAATAATGAAATATTCCCTAATCCCTCAACTTCATGCTTAATAAGTGAATCACCAATGTTAGATATCTCATAAAAATGTGATTTTGAAGGCACATAGTTAGGTAAATTTGATGGAATCTCATGCATATCAAAATCAGAAAATAAATCAAGATAAATAGAAAAGTAAGAATTAGAAGTGAGCAAATTAAAAGAGTCTCTCAACTTAGAAAGATCATTAATATTTAAATTTCCAAAATATTTGTCTTTTATCACCTGATCATTTACAATACAATTTGGTAGCGTTTTAAGATCAAGATCAATTGACAATCCTTCATGTAAATCAAAACTTTTATTAGCATTCTCTTGAAAAAGATCAATCTTTTTTCCTGAACAACATCTAACCGAGTGATTAAGATTCATGTCATCTTCTCCAACATGTTCTATTGATGTACCAGAACACATAAAATTATTATTAACATATTTTTGTCCATTGATAATTGAATCGAAAGAAGAATTAGTACAAAAATCATAAAATGATGAACGTATAGTTTGCTTTATAATTAATTCATCTTGATCTATTTTCGTAATAACAACATCAGAATATTCTTGTTCGTTAAGATAATCAACTTCCCCATCTGTATAAATCAAGTCATCCTTAATATGTTTTCCCCATTCAATTCCTTAATATATATAGGTTCAAGATTTTGAATAAAATGAAGTATGCCTCTCTCCTCGGAGGGGTAATGATGGAGAATAATAATCGGAGGGATAAGACACCTGTTCTACTTCAATCTTCTCACTTTGGGGTTGGGTAGAACTTATAGAAATATTTGAATCAATGATAGGGGAGGAAGTTTCCTGGAGGGTTGGAAAATGATTTATTGAAATATTACTTTGACAAGAGTCTTGAATAAGAGGAGCATGAGAGTTCAAAAGGTCAAATTCCGAAGGTAAATCAGCAATATCAAATTTGCAAAGAATATGAGAAAGTCTCACTGAAAATTCTTGTGGAGGCTCACCTTTCTTCCTTTGAAGAGCCTGCAATTGACTGCATAGTTTAGTAGTATCATAATCCTTGAAAGCATCTAAAAATTCATGTGTGAATTGAAACCATGTAAAAAAGAAATTAGGTGGAAATGTTTCCAACCAACATTTGATTCATCCTTTGAGAGTAAGGGCAAATAACCTGCATGTAACACTTAGATCAACAATCTTATGTTTGTTACATTTACACAAAAAATTCTTGAGGTGTTTTCTTGCAGATATATCACCTTCACCATCAAATTCAAGTTTTGACAAAAGGTTGATTGTCTCATTGGGAATATTAACTAATGTAAAATTAAAAACTGATTCCCAAACAAGAATTTGGGCATGATCCATGAATAATAAACAATCAAGATAAATTAACCCTTAAAATGGCTAGCTTGTCCTCTAACTATCCCTTAAGCATATATGTAATGACGAAGAAGAGTAAAAATATAAAAGCTAAAAATCAAAGAGAGAGAGAGGATAAATGGTTATAAAAAATAATTGCAAATAAAACCATTTTTTTTACTTTCAGGCCCTCCTTCTAGCGCCATTTGTTGGCTGGATTTTCTGACCAAGGCCAACTAAGGAATACTAACCCACACAAGGCGCTTAAAGCATCCCCTGGTATGTTTGGTATGGCTGATTCTCGCATGCTATGGTCCTGCTACGATCTAAGTTTCACTCTCTAAAGGAGAATCCTACTATTTAAACTTAGAAAAATGGTATCCTAAACTAATTAACAAATTTAAAAGTTAAACTAAATTCTAATGAAAACTACTAAGTTAAAACTAATTATTACTCTACATGTTATATTAATCTATTTAAAATGAAATTTATATTTAATAACTAATAAATCAAAGCTAGTTATCTATATCTAATCTATGTTTATCTCTCTTAAGGAGACTCTCATTGTTTAATGATATGAGTTTTGAAACATGCAATTAAAACCCTAAATATGTAATATAACTAATATGCGATATATAACTAATTTATGTTGCAAATTCCAAAAGCTAGAAAAACCTATCCTGATCAGGAGCATGATTGAAATTAACATTGACTCAAATTGCACACATAAATTAAACATGTAATAATTTTAAATTGAGAAGAAATTCTACAATAAAAAATATGACATATCTAAATAACTTCAAAGATCTTTCCAATTAACAGAGTAAGATCATGAAAATTGTTAGAGACTTTAAGTTATGCGAATCTAAATCAATTTTCTGTCAATAAATTAAATGATAAAGTAATCATAATTTCCAGAATAAACTTCAAGAGACTTTGATCTTAATAAAGTAAGCGTACCAAAAAACTAAGTTCCGACAATTTACTTAATTTCATTGAGAAATAATGATAACCAAATAAACAGTCAATTTCCATTGCTCTATAAAATAAAACTTGTACAAAGCTTACAAAACAGTTCTGCAAATACACCTAGAGCATCATTTCTTCATAAACATGTTGATCTACCAACTGCTGGCTGGGAGTGCTTCCATGCTGACTTCTTTGAAAGAAATTTTACAAAAGAAAATACAGAGAAGATAAAATTCATCCTCAAGTACCTGGAGTCCCTCCTTCTCTTCTCTCAGATCTCTGAGGTCGAATTTATAGAAGAGAAGAGTAGTGGGAAGGATAGCATCAAATCCCTAGACGTCCATTTTGTTCAACTGGATGCCAAACCGACCGCAACGAATTTATGGAAAATTCACCTCTGTTCGGGCACGATTTTCTCCCAAATTGTTGACAAATTTCCAAAACTACCCACGCCTATGGGTAAAGGAGCCTATTTGGGAAGTGAGTTTTCAATCTTTTGAACTAATTCCTCACGGTTTTCTCACAATTCTCCATGCAATACATATCTCTGGCAGGTGCGCGATCCATTTTTTAATTTCATCCTTCATGTGACAACAACAACAAATTAGGGTTTCCGTGCAACTATTATGCATTAACATTGTAAATAGTGCCTTGTGTTTATTATATCAAATCCAAATAAATAAATAAATCATTAATATTGTCTTTGAATAAATAATAATAATAATAATTAACAAATATTGAATTTTCAAAAGATATTGTATGAACACTATATTACTTTTAGATCAGAATTAGATGACTCGAAGAAATTAAATATTTCCATATATATAGACATTAATAAGCCATCTAAATAAAAAGTAGTTTATCAACAAGGAGAGCAAATTATTTTTCGTGAAAAATAATACTTCACTTCATGAATGAGAATCATTGACTCATTCCATAGTTTCCAAACATGTTCTCTAGGATATAATAGAATTGTAAAATAATCCTTAAGTAAATTATTTAAACTTTGTCCTAAAATTATAACATTTCACAAAAGGACAAGTTTTCATAAAAAATTTAAGGCTAGTAACATTCCATAATCCTTTCAAAATTGAAACCAAGGATAAAGTTCTATTTCTTTAAAATGCAAATTTGTAAGACGAGGATTGAAAGTATAAAATTGAGTACTTAATTGAATTATTAAAATCCATCAAAGTATACAATTATTCGTTGATACATTTAAGAATCGAAAAGTTTCGCAAGAATATAGAAGGATTAAGGTAATTCAACGAAGCCAAAATGAAATAAGTACCATGAATAACCTCAAATAAGGACATGGAAGCATCATTAAATCATCACAAAGCCAGAAGACCAACGTGATAAAGATAAAACAAATCGTCAAATCTCAATTTCATGAAAGGTAAGAATTTTAATCAAATTTTAAAGGCTTGCAAAAGTCAATGGATCATTCAAATTCAGAAGTAAGGGCATGGTCCCGTTATTTGATATAAACTCCTTCAAGACGTAAATCAAAATTATTACAATTGAGCTTTTCGTTAATTAATTATGATCTACCAAAATGGTCGTTAATTCGCAAATGCACCGACAAACCAAAATTTGTTACAATTGTCGAAGCATCATATAAAACCAATCAAGCCAAACCGAAGGATATGATTAGCTCAAATAAGCTCCAGTAAGACTAAGTAGGTGTTGTTCATCAACTAAAGGGCCAAAAGACGCCAACGACAAAGATATCCAAATCACCAATTCCTTATTAAATGAAATCCAAGCCAAATAACAAGCACTGCAGAAAGTGAAGGATCGAGGAAAGAAAGCCAAGAACCAATATACCAAAGCAAGGAAGATAAGATAAAAGAGAACCAAAAACAAAATATTTACAAAATTTACATGGGGGGCCCTTGATTTTTCAAAATAAAGGGGAAGTTGTTGGGGTGCCAATAGTCCTGGACTTTTATCCTTTTTAAACAACAACAAAATATTTGAAAATTCATTTAAAGAAACCTCCTCCATCAACATATTATTTTATTCATAAAAAGCAGTAGAAGGATAAAGTTGAGCTATCTTCACTACCTTAGAAAGTGGAACATCCTCATCATCCCTGAATAAAGACTGAAAGTGCTTTATTCCAACTTTTGATATCTCCTCAAAACCTTTAACCTCATCCCCCGAATCCGAATTTATCTTCCGTATAGAGTTTGTATTTTTCCTATGGTTTGCGTAATGATAATGTTTTTTTGAGTTTTCATCTCCATTCGTCATCCATAGAGCTCTTCTTTTCAATCTCAACTCTATTTTGTTGAAATATTGTAACTTCGAAGAATATTCTATTGTATTTTATTATTATTTATTCGGAGATGTTTTATTCCTACGTCGGGATGTTATTATTGTATTTTGTCATCATAGATTCATGAGGTAAAACCTCCTTTGTAATTCGGGTCGACAGAACCCTCCAAAAAGTAATATTATATTGTTTTGAGTCTTCATAGGTAAGTTGGCCCAGTTAAGTTTGTTGGGGCCGACCTAGTTAGTGAAAATGTCAAGTGGAAGATAAAGTATAAATAGGAGTGATGTGCTCCTCATTTGGACACATAGACTCACTTGTGTAATTCGCATAGGAGAGAGAGAGAGAGAGAGAGAGAGAGAGAGAGAGATCTGAAAGGAGAAGGAGCACTTGTTTGGGGTTTTGTATTTGTTCTTTTGATCATCTATATTGAGGAAGTTTTTGTTGGGTTTTCTTCCCCTTGAGGGTTTCCCAGGATAAATCCGTGTCTATCTTGTGGTTGTCTTTCTTTCAGTGATCCTGTGTATGCTATTGTTGTGAAATTGAATTGAATACTGATGTTATCTATCTTAGCATATTGAATCTTAACATGGTATCAGAGCTATCCTGGATAGGACAACTTTCACAAGGTGAAACTCTCTCTCTTCTCCCTCCGACAAGAAATTAGGGTTTCTGTCAAAGTTGGAATTTTGGAAATCTGATTGCATAGAAAGTTGCACCTCCCTAGGGCACATCTATTGAGCCCTAGATTGAAATTTTTGAGTGGGTTGATATACAGGAAATTCAAACCCTAGTTTGACTTTGGACCAGAAAACTGCAGAAACTACAGATTAGAATTTCACAAGTCAATTTTGAGAGGTGGAAATTTGGAATCTCCAAAAACCAAGTGTACCAGTCAATTCGCCTCAGTGAAGTGCATCTCCTAGTAAGGTCAATTTTGCATTTTGAGAAATTTCATTTTTTGGTTACTTCCTGGATAAGATGGCCCCAAGCACTAAGCTTGAGGATAAGCTAGAAGGCATAGAGAATTTTTTATCATGGAAATATATGATTGGCCTCATTCTTGAAGAGAATGATCTTTCCAAATACATCAAGGAAGAATTTGCAGAACCTGAAGAGGATGAAGCTAAGGAGAAGCACAGGAAGGACCTAATTAGGGAAAAGAGGATCATTGCTAATTTTATCAAAGACCACTTGATTCCTCGAGTGTCATCCAAGAAGACCCCGAAGGAGATGTATGATTCCCTATCCAGAATGTATGAAGGAAGGAACATCAATATGAAGATGAATTTGAGAGCTCAATTAAAGAGTACCAAGATGTGCCAAGGAGAATCCATCCAAGACTACTTCACAAGGATCTCCCAGTTCAAGGAGAAAATAGAAGCCATTGGAGACTCCCTTGATGAAGATGAGCTAGTTATGACTGCTCTCAATGGTCTCACTAGACCTTGGGATTCATTCAGCCAGACTATGTGTGCCAGAAAGGAAAGCATGAAATTTGACATTGTATGGGAAGATTGCATCCAAGAGGAGGCTAGAGAAGCTCTACTTAAAGAAGATGATCAAGCCCTATCCAACCATACCAAGAGAGGAAGAAGTCAATCCAACTTCAAGAAGGAAAGCCACAAGGAGTATCAACCTTCCAAGAAGTTCCAAAGGACAAGAGGAAACAATCCAAGAAGAAACTACTCCAACTTTGAATGTTTCAATTGTGACAAGCTAGGACACATTGCCAAAAATTGTCCATTGAATAAAGAATAAAACAAGAAGATGAACAACAACAAAAGACATCATGCACACCTAGTTGAAGATGAAAAAGAAGAGGAAGAAGGACCTCAAAGAAAACAAGCAAAATAATAAGATGCAGAAGAGTATGTATTATTCTCTTTACTCTCTGGGTCTGTGACACCTGGAGAAGATACATGGCTTATTGATAGTGGTGCTTCAAAGCACATGACAGGACAAAAGAAAACTCTGTCAAAATTTGAAGAGAAGAACTCTCCTCAGAAGGTATCATTAGGAGATGACTATCAATATCCTATCAAAGGAATTGGTGAAGCAAGCTACAAGCTTGATTCTGGAACCCCATGAAGATGAAGGAAGTCTTATATGTACCAGGTTTGAAGAAGAACCTACTTTCTGTCTCAGCATTAGATAAGAAAGGATATAGGGTTGCATTCATAGATGGACAAGTACTTATGTGGCCAAACGGAAAATCAATTGAAGATGCAATTGTCATTGGTGAAGAAGAAGGAGGCTTATATAAACTCAAGGGACACTCAGAAACAACCCTTGTTCATGAGACCACTAGCCCAAGTGAATTATGGCATAGGAGGCTTGCTCACATCAACTACAAAGCACTACCCGATGTGAGAAAAGTAGTGACAGGATTACCAGATTTGAAGATCGATCATGAAGGCATTTGCAAAGGATGTGCAAAAGGAAAGAATATCGAGAATCCATTTTCGAAGAGTGAGACAAAGACTAAAGGCACGTTGGAATTAATCCATTCAGATGTATGTGGTCCAATGCCCTCCACATCTTTGAGTGGTTATGAATATTATGTTACATTTATTGATGACTATTCAAGAAAGACATGGATATATTTCTTGAAAGCAAAGGATGAAGTATTTGGAAAATTCAAGGAATTCAAAGCCTTGATAGAGAATCATTAAGAAAGAAGAATCAAGACACTCAGAATAGACAATAGTGGAGAATATACTTCAAAATATTTTGAATCCTTTTGTAAAGAAGCTGGAATCAAGAGGGAACTAACTACTCCCTACAATCCTCAATGAAATGGTGTTGCGAAAAAAAAGAATAGGACCATTATGGAAGTAGTGAAGACAATCATACATGATCAAGATCTTCCAATGCATCTATGGGTTGAAGCAACAAGGAAGGTAGTTTATGTACATAATAGATTATCCGATAGTGCCCTTGGATTCAAGACTCCGGAAGAAATGTTCACAGGAAATAATCCTGAAGTGAGCCACCTAAAGATATTTGGTTTCCTAGTATATGTTCACATACCAAAAGAAAAGAGAACCAAGTTGGACCCTTTCGGAAAGAAGGGAATATTTGTTGGATACTGTGAAGTCTCCAAAGCCTTCGGAATATACATTCCAGGAATCCATCACATGGATATTAGTAGAGATGTAACATTTAACGAAGAAGCAACTCTCAAGAGATCCAGAAAGTGCCAGTGTGAAGAAGTATATGAAGAAGATGTATCTCCCATAAATGTAGAAGTTGCACCCTCCCTCGAAGATGAAACACGAAAAGACCATGATATGCTAGAACCTCAAGAACCTCCCACTATGAATATGTCATGAAAGAGAAATCCTACTTGGGCAAGAGAAATTATACAAGAAGCAGAGAAGTATGGAGCTCTAGAAGGCTCCATAGGAGTAAGCAAGAAGCCAAAACCATTTTTCAGTTATGTGGCTTTGATGTGTGATCTTGTAGATCAAGAACCTACCAGTTATGAAGAAGCTATACAAAAGAAAGAATGGGTAGAAGCAATGGCGAAAGAATACCAATCAATAATGAAGAATGATGTTTGGGATATAGTTCCCAAACCAGAAGGAAAAAGTGTGGTATCTTCCAAGTGGATCTACAAGAAAAAGCATGTAGCTGATGGAAGTATTGAGAAATACAAGGCGAAGTTTGTGGCTAGAGGATTCTCTCAGAAAGAGGGAATTGATTATGAAGAGACATTTGCGCCAGTATCAAGGTACAATTCCATTAGAACCAGCATGGCACTTGCATCCATGATGAAGTGGAGTTTACACCAGATGGATGTGAAGACAACTTTCCTGAATGGTGTGATTGAGGAAGAACTGTACATAGAACAACCACAGGGATTTGAAGTTGAAGACAGACAGATTCACATATGCAAGTTGAAGAAGGCTCTGTATGGATTGAAGCAAGCTCCTAGAGCTTGGTACAGAAGGATAGATATCTTTTTGACAAGCTTGGGATTTACCAAAAGTAAAGATGACCCTAACCTTTACTTTAAGGTTATGGATGATGAACTTGTCATATTATTGTTGTATGTGGATGATTTATTTCTGACATGAAATGAGAAACAAATTGTAGAGTGTAAGAAGAAGCTCGCTGAAGAATTTGAGATGAAAGACCTTGGATTGATGCACTATTTTCTAGGTCTGGAAGTATGGAAGAAACCAAAAGGAATCTTTCTCAACTAGAGAAAGTATGCTGTGGAAATCCTAAAAATATTTTATATGTTGGAATGTAAAGCCATGGCCACACCCATGGATACCAACCTGAAGTTGTGAGCTGATGAATTGTCAGAGTTAGTGGATGTGACTCAATACAGACAAATTATTGGGTCGTTGATGTATTTGACGAATACCAGGCCAGATATATTATTTGCTGTGAAATATCTAGTTGAGCCTAGACGTGTTCACCTAGTAGTTGCAAAGCATGTGATGAGGTACCTGAAAGGTACGATATACTTTGGTCTATACTATGTTGGATATCATGACTACAGATTGTATGGTTATATAGATGCAGATTGGGCTGGAAGTGTCTCAGACAGGAAGAGCACCTCAGGTGGATGTTATTGTCTGGGATCCGCCATGATCTCATGGTTTGGCAAAAAGCAATACAGTGTTGCTCTCAGCACAACTGAAGCAGAGTATATAGCAGCTTGTTCTACTAGTTGTGAAGCCATATGACTTCGAAAATTGATGTTAGGTCTATTTGACATGGAGTTGGATACCACAATGATTCTATGTGACAACCAGAGTTGTATAAAGATGATGGAGAACCCAGTGTTCCATGACAAGTCAAAGCACATAGAAATCCGGTATTTTTACATACGGGATATGGTATAGAAGGGAGCTATAAAGCTCCAGTATGTGAGCACTGATGAGCAAGTTGTTGATGTGTTGACTAAGCCTCCGTCTCGAGTGAAGTTTGAGTAATTTCGTGACAAGCTTGGTGTGGTTTGAAAGTACCTTCCTCGAAAGGGGGAGCAGTGGTGATGATGTTGCAGTGGGATTGTATCATCCATGGACATTAGTCCTAAAGTGATCCGTGGAATTTTGTCTCCGAGATGTGGTTGGGATTGTATCATCCCTAGACATTAGTCCTAAAGTGATCCACAGACTTTTGTCTCCGTGATGTGGTTGGGATTGTATCATCCCTGGACATTAGTCCTAAAGTGATCCGCAGACTTTTGTCTTTGTGATGTGGTTGGGATTGTATCATCCCTGGACATTAGTCCTAAAGTGATCCGCAGACTTTTTTCTTTGTGATGTGGTTGGGATTGTATCATCCCTAGACATTAGTCCTAAAGTGATCCGCAGACTTTTGTCTCCGTGATGTGGTTGGGATTGTATCATCCCTGGACATTAGTCCTAAAGTGATCCTCAGACTTTTGTCTCAGTAATGTGGTTAGGATTGCATCATCCTTGGACTTATGTCCTAAAGTGAGAGGGATTGATCATCCCGTAATTGGATCATGTGTGCTGCAGGTTACATTGCTGCATATGATGTTGTTGTTGATCGAAAGATCAAGAGTTGTTGTAGATAATCGAGAGATCAAGTGTTGTTGTAGACAATCAAGCGATCGAGTGCTGCAGAAGATGAATATCAAAGATGAAGACTCAGTATTGTAGAAGATTTATATATATTGTTGATATTGTTGAAGAAAACTTTCGATGATTTATAGATGCATCGCCTTGATGTTGTTGATGATGCTCTCTCTCCTTGCTCCTACAATTGATGTTGTTGTTGTCAGTAGAATACCCTTCTCGTTAAGGGGGGGTGTTGAAATATTGTAACTTCGAAGAATATTCTATTGTATTTTATTATTATTTATTTGGAGATGTTTTGTTCCTCCGTCAGGATGTTATTATTGTATTTTGTGTCATAGAGTCATGAGGTAAAACCTTCTTTGTAAGTTGGGTCGATAGAACCCTCCAGAAAGTAATATTATATTGTTTTGAGTCTTCCTAGGTAAGTCAGCCCGATTAAGTTTGTTGGGGCTAACCTAGTTAGTGAAAAATTCAAGTGGAAGATAAAGTATAAATAGGAGTGATGTGCTCCTCATTTGGACACACACACTCACTTGTGTAATTTGAATAGGAGAGAGAGAGAGAGAGATCTGCAAGGAGAAGGAGCACTTGTTTGGGGTTTTGTCTTTGTACTTTTGATCATCTATATTGAGGAATTTTTTGCTGCGTTTTCTTCCCCTGGAGGGTTTCCTACGATAAATATGTGTCTATCTTGTGATTGTGTTTCTTTCAGTGATCCTGTATATGCTATTGTTGTGAAATTGAATTGAATACGGATGTTATCTATCTTAACATATTTCTATATCAACCAGTATATTTATGTGCTTATTCTCCAAAGAAACAACTTCAACCTCCTTCTCCACAGATAGGAAACCAAACCCTTCTTCATTATAGATATCTTCCAAAACTTGTTCTATTTGTTTAAGGAGCCTATCTTCCTACAATTTCTTATTAATAGACCACTTTCTAGAAGTTTGTTTTGTTATTTTTAATTTTTCTCAAATTGACATGAAGCTGATACCGAAGAAGACTCATCAAAAGGAACCCAACATTCTTTTAAAGTATTGACAAAATATTCATCATTCAACTAGTTTGAATTGAACTTAAAAGGGAAAGGTGGTTTATTACTTACACTAGAAAATTTGAGATAGACAAAAGAGTGAATAGAATATCCACCAAAACCCACCCATTGCTTGATTCGAAACTTGGTCCAGTCTCTTAGCAATGCGATCATTCCCTACCCTCTTATTTGTCCACATAGGCTTCATTTTTACAGGTTCTATGTCTAGTAAGCCTGTATCCTCCATATTCCTTAAAAAATTGTCAGAGAGACAATCAACCTAAGAATTAGGACCCCATACCTTTGATAACCCCAGAGAGAAATTTAGATCTCAGCCCAAAATTAACTTCTAAGAGGATAAAAAATATTTCTTAAATATAAGGTCACAAAATTTTACTCTTAAATGTTAACAAACGAAGAATCCCAAGGCCAAATCATGAGAATAAATGGATATTCCCAATCTAGACTCCATGGACCAAACATTTTTAAACAGCATCGTACTTATGCACCATCCTATAATTAAGCCTCTGAATCGACCTTAAGCATCCACAAATTGAAATTCCCATCCAACAAACAGTTTCTTTAGCAGTGACAACACTTTCTCCATCACTCATGATTTCTTGAAGAAACATAACCTCCGATCTCTAACAATCAATTAACCTATGCAACACTATCTTTTTAGAGGAGCTAACCAACCCTCGACAATTCAATGTCACGATTAGCATTAGATAACCTCTCCACGGGCTTACGCTGTTCTAAGCACCACTTTTAACAATTTATGCATACCAGCATTAACATCCCTTACCACCTGTTCTTGATCTAGATGATATTTTTTTCCTTTGCTTTTCTTTGATCATTCAGTTGAAATTCCAAAGCATCCCAAACCCCCACCATAAATAATATCAAAATCTCCCTTCTAGGATTTAAGAAAATATCTATGATCCTCTTCATCTATATTCATAGGAACATTCTTTTCATGACATAGAAGATCAGAATTCACAACACCAGGTGATAAACTTAATGATGCAAAATATCCCAAATTTTCTGATGATTCTAAAAGTAAAAACTTCAAAAAAGATCCCTCTCCCTTAAAGACTGACTTTTCATTTAAACCATTGCTAAACTCTCCACAATCAATTTGAAAAGGAACACATGGACAAGAATCAAACTAAACAGTTTTAAGAGGATTTGTTAACTTACCGGAGATATGAGATATCACACCATCATTTCCTTCATTATCTTGAAATGTATCTTTATCATCTATTTCCTTAATCATATCTTCTTTAGTATTCTCATTTTGAGTTATCACACCATCTGTTCCTTCATTTTCTTGTTTCGAATCTTTCTCCTTGATCATAACTTCCTTATTAGTCTCTGCAGGAGTGTTGAATCCAACTTCCGAAAAAGAATCATCAATATGGGTTTCCAATGTAGTCATTCTTAGCTATTACCTTCTCCTTCCAAAGATTTGGGTTTTCCTTGTCCATATCTTTCTTTTGAAAGAAAGCACGTAGTCTTTTGTCATATGACCGTGAATATGGCATTTGTTACATTTAAATGGAATTCCTTGATAATCTAACTCTTGAGAATAAGAAGAAATATTCCAATGCAAAGTTATGGATTATGCCAAACCCTCCCTTGGATTAAGAATAACTAGGATTTTTCCAACACACATCACTCCAGATTCTTCATAAGATAAATATGCTTCCAGAAATCGACCAAGAGATTTACCCATTGTTCTAAAAAAGTATTTAGACCATAGCTCAAAGGGAAGATTGGGTAGTTTCACCCATAAAGAAACAAGATCATTTCGTTCAATCCTTGGGTTGAACATAGGAGTCCACCTTTTAAGATAAAGTGTTGTTGAATCCCATTTCCATGAACCAAAAATGATAGAAGAATCGTCCTTTGCAGAGTTGAAACGAAAATCCAACCATCCGCACGGTAGCATGTAGACCTTTGGATTAGATTCAACAAAATCCTTCCAGACATCCAGAGTCCAACAATTTAGACTAAATTCATTCACTTCATCCTGAGAATCTTCCTACTAAGGTCATCTCGTTCGTCATTACAACTTTATTCAGAGAAATATCCTCACCCATAACAAGAATTGGGTTCTTTTATTTTTTTGAAATACAATGAACCTTCTTCTTACGTCTTCCATAGCCTTTTGCACAAATTGTCTCAGAGACAAATGGATTTTTTTCCTTCAAAATTGAGTCTTCATCACCCATGTCAATTCCATCTTTCAAATTCCGAGAAATGTTAGATCCAACTCTCAATTCCTGGGCCTTGTCGGAACTAACATTAAATTCATCACATCTGTCATCCACCAAGTCAGACGGAATAGTTATGCATACCTTATTTGGTTCGCCATCTATAATATCTTTATTAATTAGTCTAGACTCACTTGCCGACACCTATACACCTATTAATTAATTTTTGTTTGTGTTTGTGTGTGTGTGCGTGTCACATAAACACCTATTAGGTAGCACTTCATTAATCCATTAGAGATATATATAACACTTCAACAACCATTTAAATTTCAACACATAGATAACAATTCGACAATCATAAACCAGGTTATTATACTAATGTATTCATCAACCAACCAATCATAGTAATGTACTCACGAATTAGCCTATACGTGGCCAATGCACACGCCTTAATCGTAGGTACTAATAATTACTTTTAATGCCCTTAATGCATCATTATTATATGCTTTCAAACAACATAAAAAATCTAACAACTTAACAACACATCATTCATCCTTCATAATTATTCATACAAAAGAAATAAAACTGAATTATATAAGGATAATGAAGCAAGTCAAGCATATAATCATAATGGTTTATAACATTGAATGACACTATGCAATTCCATCGTTGGTCCCATCCATCCTTATTAGTACTCCAACCACCTAATCACCACTACTTCCATCACCTGACCTCACCATTCTCTTCTTTGTTGCAATATGTTGCGACGTTAGCTATACCGACCTAACCACAAATAGAACCCGTAAGTGGAAGTGTCGAATACATAGAACAAACTTCCCCAGAGACAACTGCTAGTTGTTATCACACATCTGAGGAGCGTGCTCAGCAGAACCCTCCCATGACTCCAAGTTTCAGAGGATAAACAGTGGGAAATGCCCGCATCCCCTGATAGTATAACTAGGGTCAACACCCTACATCAACCATACCGTGCCATCATTGTTTTAAGAGTCACATTGTCGAACAACCACTTTGGGCAATCTACGGTTCATGTCAAAACCCGCACTTGCCCACAAGTCATAGCAATATTGGAATTTACAATTAACTCATAAGGAAAACTGATGTCACATCATTATCCTCTTGATGTCTTAGACATCTTATGCCCCTTGGCAGTTTAGGAATCCGACTATCTCGTAGCCAATCAATGGGTGGGTTAGTTCATCATTAACATAAAACTCATATATAAACATATTCGACTCTTTTAAGTGATAACCTATATCACTAAAATATCATTTAAATAATCATGTAACTTCATTTGTAGCATACAATATACTCGTTCTATATCCCAAGTACAAACTAAATTGGCACCCACATATCAATATTCTGCATTAAATTTACATGTTCAAAATGAAATAACATATTCATCAATATTAATAAAGTAAAATGATAAATTCCATTACTATTCATAGACAAACCATATGTTCACATAACAACAATCTTAGTCAATATAGTTGAGTCTGACATATAATAAGCAAATGAAAATGCTAAGCTAATTTACCTTTGAGTTTTAATTACCAAATGTCAAATATGGGGTGTTGCATACACCCACCCTTCAAGAAGCTTCTTCTCGAAGTTATGGTCTTTCACAATCACAAGGAAAATAATTTACAATGTAATACTATGTTCATTCTCGCTAAGAGACCTTTGGCATCACTGGTCCTACTGGACCTTCATATGGTCACTATATCGATACTATCTAATTTTTCCTTCTTTTATCACATGGTATGTGTTCTTATACATTCTATATCATACACTAGTAACTTGTATGATACCAAATGTAACACCCATCAAAATTCATTACTCCTTAATAAGATGTTATCCATAATCAGTTAACACACTTGCAAGATTTTTATAATCCTTTTTGTATTGCGATTCATATAAATATTTCATCTCCCATATATCATTTCTTCACTATAATGGCACTCTCTTCTCATATATATATATATATATATATATATATATATATATATATATCGTAAGAAGACACAATAGTTAACTGATGATCATGTTTTTTATTTTACATTAACTTAAAATAAATTACTTAAAGTATCCTAAAACTAGCCAATACAAACTAATCATTACGTCACTTTTTTTTGTGCGAATCGGAATTCTACAAGTTGGGTGTCCTTGAGTGTTCTCAATTATTAAGCCATCTCCATCTCTTTGACCTTTAAATACTAACATCTTATGTAAAGAAAGTGCTATTTGTCGATTTTAAGAATTGCATTGAGCACATTATACGTTTTATCCAATAAATGATGGGAATAATAGTCCTAGAGTTCCTTTGGCTACTCTATCAAATCCATACCTGAATATTGTCTACAACTACAGATGTTATTTTACTATCAATAGACCCATGCCACATTTTCTTTATATTAGGAGATTTTGGTGATTGAACATTATAGTTTGTTGATTGTGTGGGTATGAATTTAGTAAATGGTGAGAAATTACACGATTTCCATTACACACAAGGTAACTAGGGGATCCACAAGTAGGTTTTTGCATTTTTCTTTACTTAGATTTAAGTTATGATATGATGAAAATTATTTACAACATTGGTATCTTAAGAGAACTTTAATTAAACATTTCAATCTTGTAAAAAATAATAATTGTGCTTTACCCTAAACTAGCATAGATTCAAATCCTAGGCTCTATCAAGCGCCGAGAGGAATCAAATCTCCTGAGGTGCAAACTACTCAGGTATTGCACTCAAGGATCTATTTAAGGAGAGCTATTGCACAAAGTAAAAAATAATCAAATCAATATGCATCTTATCTTTAAATCTTACTTCTTTATTTTATTCCATTGATTATTTTACGTATTTTTTTTACTCGACAAACTTATACGATCTCCCTCATATTTAGTTTTTACTTTGTATTATTCTTTTTTGTTTATGGCCAACATAATGTTTATTACTTGTTATTTTGTATTATTCTTTTTTGTTTACTTTGTATTATTTTGTTACTCGACAAACGACAAACGTTACAAAATCTCCCTCATATTTACTTTTTACTTTGTATTTTTTTTTTTTGTTTATGGCCGATATAATATTGATTACTTTTTACTTTGTATTATTCTTTTCTGTTTACTTTGTATTATTTTGTTATTCGACAAACTCGACAAACACCACATATTACAAGATCTCTCTCATACTAGCGTGTAGAGCACCTCTCGATGCAATTACATCTTTAAAACTCATTTTGTCTTGTATTGAATAGTTTATTGATTTAATGAATTGGTGGCTCTTAACATTTCCAACACCTTATGTCATCTAGTCGAACATCTTCTTCTTAATTGAAGGCTCTATAATTTTCCTACAAGCTATGAAATCGTTGAATTATCAAGGGATATATTTAAGTGCCTCAAGAATGATTTACAAATGCCTGGATTAAAAACCATCTTTTATTTCTTCTAGCAAATTGGTTGTTTGACGACAAGGCAATGCGCCTTTAGTCCACTCTATGAATGACAAATTATTGAACTTCTAATTGTAGCTTGAAATATTGATCTACAAATTAATGGGGTAGTGAATGGGTATCAATGGAGTAGTGGATGGGCAATTAATGGCCGAGAGTACATATGGTTGTTAGTCTCTAGTTGGAAACCATGCCTCCATTGAAATTTTTATTATCCTGCCACTTATCTTATTCACAGCTTACTATGGTGCCAAACGTACCATGTTCATTATTGTGGTGAGATAAACAATTATTATGTTGACATACGTTCCGTGTTCATTATTGTGGTGAGATAAATGAGGTACTTTATCTTCGGTTCGACGGTAATCAATAGTGCTTCGTAATCTAGGCTCATTTTTACTGTTGGGGAAGAGTTAGAGCCGCGAAAGAGAATTCTTCACAAGATTCAACTCGCGTTCTGAGTAATATTACTTTCAGTTCAATTACCTTGATACATGTTTTACCAGAAGAGTTACAGCGCCGTTTCTCAAGATTGAAACTTTTCACCCTTTTCAATGATTCGAAGAGTTTAACTATTGGTTGGTACTACAACTGGTAATAACACATTGATTCAGGCTTAATAATGCACTCTAGTTCAATGCCAATGGTGCCGAGTTTAGAGTTGATCTCTGTGTCTCCTTTCTCAGGTATGATTAGGTTTTCCTTATTTTCCTTTGTGTTTAGGGCAGTGTCGGGTTGTCGCCAAGGGTTTACAAGTACGTATCTTATAAATGTTTTCGTTGATCTTCTTTCCGCTCCTTCTCACTGGAAGTAGCTTTCAACTGTTCCACTATGTCTTTCCTTCCACCTTGCAAATATGTCTTTCCTGGGAGCCAGAGTTTAGAAGGATGCCCTTTCCTAGGAGTCTAATCTGTCTCACAAATATGTTATCTGTCATTTCTAGTGAGTAACAATAGGGCTATCATTATCGCTCTATATGGCTTCGGTTCGGGCACTTAATAACTATCACTCTATAGGGGTGATTCACTATGGCTAGGGATGAGCCCATTTCTACTTACATATTCTTACTTATTCTATTCCTTTCTCTTTACTGAGCTCTGTAATTCCCTCCCTAACTAGTGATTATTAACATCCTGATATGATGTATGAAGGCTTACCTTAATGCCTCCTCTCACATATGACCATTGATCCTTTCATTTTCTTACCTGAAATGCGTGATAGGAATGAATGAAGCATGTGGGGATGAGGGCAACTAGTCATTTTGTTCCATTCCACGGCGAAGAAGGCTGAAAGAAGATCACTTGCTTGTTTGTTTGTCAGGCAGGGTTGGATTGTCCATCAAGTCCTTTCTTTTGAATTAAAGGAAGGACTCTCTTGCATTGCAATTGATGGCTTGAAGAAACCCAGTAGATAGCTTTGATAGATAACTCCCTTTTGGTTACAGGTTTGATCATGGAGCAATTTTCTATATGCATGTCGCTACCCTCTTGTTCTTTAGAAAACCTCTCAAACGACTCCAATGGGAAACAATTTATATTGAAGGGATCCGGTAACTAACTTTTTTTGGCTTCTAATGCCAAGCTATACTTGAATCCCTTATTATTTTCAGGTTGTTGATGGGAGTATTTTCAAATTTGGCTGTTATTTGGTGATATTTGTTCCAATTTACCATTTTCATTTCGAGTGGGTATATTCTACCTTTTGTTGACATCCTCATTTGGTTTAACAAGGGATATAATTACGTCAACCGTAACAGAAAAAAAATTATAGACTTGCTATTGCAATGGTGAAGGTTCTCTGCACGTAGGCCGTCTCTGATACCATATTTGATGCCCAACAAGGTTCTTTATGCCTTGAGTGGGCATTATAATGTTAAATCAAATTAAACCTCTATTTATATAATCATTCTGGAAATGCATAAGTTCAATTTTTGTAAAGAATTATATTCATTCAACCTAGCATAGCTATCATTTCATTTATGTGCATGACTGTAAGAGTAGTTATAAACAATTTGCAAGAAGTTTCTTTCAAATTTACAATGGAAATACCTCTGTTATATGATCTCCTTTCGAATTCTTGAAGAAGAGCAAGAAGCAATTGTAGTCATCCTTGTTGATCATCCATTACCCAAATGGATTTACACCTCCCAACCAACTAGGATGCCGACAATGCCTTACCGGCATCCTAGTGCCAAGAAACTGAATATGCCCAAATGGATTTACACCTCCCAACCAACTAACCAACTAAGATGCCAACAATGCCTTACCGGCATCCTAGTTCTTGGCCCTCCGTGCTCATGACTCCCAAAATTATGATGCACCTCTTTGTATGACTCAATAATATCATATTTTCTCTTTTTAGGGTTCTTCAAACCCCTTCCAACACTTCTCTTCTTTTCCCCATAAAAATTCCCCCCTACTCTTCGCTTCACTATTATATTTATGCCGAAACATAGAAAATCTCCACCACCTCATTCAAATAAAATGATATTAAAACAATCAATGAATTATTTTTTTAACCAAAAATAACAATCTCGATTCAAAGTTTAATAATAACATCATAGTTACTTTCAATGCAATTAAGACATTCCTATCAATGAAATTGAATTTAAATTAAATACCGATATTATAGATGCAAAGTGTCTCATTTCTTGTGCATTATATATATATATATACTACCTCAATAAGATATTTAATAACATTCCCATGAAGTTTTTTTTTTTAACTGCATCATACATTATACACATGTATAGATATAACATTTCAATAACTCATGGAATATATTTAACTCTTAAATATGTTCAATCAATCAACAACTATTACAATTAATGTATCACATATACACCTATTAGGTAACATTTCATTACCATTAGAGATATATATAACACTTCAACAACCATTTAAATTTCAACACATGAACAATAATTCAACAATCATCAACCATGTTATTATACTAATGTATTCATCAACCAACCAATCATAGTAATGTACTCACACATTGGTGTGTACGTGGCTAGTGCACACACCTTAAGCGTGGGTAGTACTAATCACTTTTAATGCCCATAATGCATCATTATTACACTTTCAAACAACATAAAAAAGCTAACAACTTAACAATGCATCATTAATCGTTTCAGAATTATTCATACACAAGAAATAAAACTGAATTATATAAGGATAATGAGGCAAGTCAAGCATATAATCATAATGGTTTATAACATTGAATGACACCATGCAATTCCATCATTGGTTCCATCCATCCTCATTAGTACTCCAACCACCTAATCACCATTACTTCCATCACTTGACCTCACCATCCCATCCTTTGCTGCAGTATGATTGTGGTGTCGGCTATACCGACCTAACCACTAATAGAACCTGTAAGTGAAAGTGTCAACTACATCAACCAAGCTTCCCCAGTAGGCAATCGTTAGTCGTCATCACACATCTGGGGAGCGTGCTCCGCACAACCCTCCCACGACTCCAGGCTTCGAAGGATAAACGGTGGGAAATGCCTCCACCCCCGCTGATAGTACTAGGGTCAACACCCTACATCAACCATATTGTTTCATCATTGTTTTAAGAGTCACGTCATCGAACAACCACTTTGGGCAATCTATGGTTCCTGTCAAAACCCACATTTGCCCACAAGTCATAGCAATATTGGAATTTACAATTAACTCATAAGGAAAACTGATATCACATCATTATCCTCTTGATGTCCTAGACATTTTGTGCCCCTTGGCACTTTGGGAATCCGGCTATCTCGTAGCTAATCAATAGGTGGGTTAGTTCATGATTAACATAAAACTTATATATAAACATATCCGACTGTTTTAAGTGATAATCTATATCACTAAAATATCATTTAAATAATCATGTAAATAATCATGTAAATTCATTTGTTGCAAACATATCTCGAGTACAAACTAAATTGGCACCCACATATCGATATCCCGCATTCAATTTGCATGTTCAAAATGAAATAACATATTCATCAACATTAATAAAGTAAAATGATAAATTCCATTACTATCCATACATAGCGAGTCCATATGTTCACATAACAACAGCCTTAGTCAATATAGCTGAGTCCAACAGATAATATGCAAATGAAAATGCTAAGTTAATTTACATTTGAGTTTTAATTACCAAATGTCAAATATGGGGCACTACACAGTTCCAACCTCCTATTTCAGAGTTGATGTTTATTCAACTTTTAAGACAACAATCTAAGCATTGAACCTCCTTTGTTTTGCACATTATGTTCCACCTTATTCGTTGGTCTCTCTCCAAATTCAAGACATGCACCTCATGGCTCTGTTTAAGGTGATGGTATTTGATTTTCCTTTACTGTATTTGTTATTTATTTTCTTCTGCCCGGTTTAGTAACTCCTTCCTTGCCTCTTGACACAACCAACAAGTTTCATCATTGTAAAATAGTGACAGTGAGGTTTGAGGTCATTCATTCTTTCTAAGGATGATATTAAGAATTTGATCCGATTGCAAGAAATACAGACCCAAATAAGCTGTCCCATTTTTATTCCTTGTAATTCAATATGCCTAAACTACCACTAGAATCTGCCAACCTGCTCTAATCTCTCTACTTTCTCTTGAGGCTTGAGAACAAATAGGATTGCCTTTTGAATGGTACATAGAATATCTTCACCCTTATACCATAACACTACCTCATCTCAAGTAATTCAAATTTATAGTGACTCCATAAGCATAAGCTGGACATGTAGAATATACCTTTATTTCAAGAATATTTTTTGTAAATAGAGATGGTCCATTAGTTTCTTTTCTCTTTATCGACGACTCTGCCATCATCTCATTTAATGTGTCAGACCTTAAAACATAAACTCACAGGACAACTGATTTCATTAAACTGTAAAAAAGAGCCGGCATCCCAAAACGAGCACACTACAGCCACACCCAGACGACTTTACTGATTAATCAACAATATATGTAGATTTTAGATTTCTGCAGTCTCTATTATTGTCCATATTATCTTCAGGAATATCCACAATGCTTGTTATAGTGTCAACGTTTTGAACCATTACATATAAGTTTATCAGCAAGACTATCTGTCAAGTTGAGTTAAGCCACCAATCAGCTTGACGGATAGTCCTGAATCCTGATGATGGACCGAGTCGTAATGGTCTGCAATGTTGACACTATAACGAGCATTGCAGATATTCCTGAAGATAATATGGACAATAATATAGGCAGTTACACCAGATTATGCATGCAGGATAGTAGACTTCTCTGATACATACTGAATATACAATCAATAACCAGCTTGCTTGCAGGCATCAAAGTTTCCTACTGACTTAATGGAGACTACTTGACCATTTCATCTAGGGAGGAGAAACCACCTGCAAATTTATCCCTCATATAGTCGAGAGAAAGCCTTGTGGATCAATACTGGGTTCCCTGCACAGATTTCTACGAGTATGGAACCGGCAATGTTATAGGAAGAAGACAGAAATCCGTTGCCACCGGACAAATTGTGTATGGTTCCTTCTACTCTCACAAAGCAATAATATACAAGCTATGGAAAAGAACCTAAAATGTTGTAAAAGATTTCTAACATGGTTTGTTCCATCTTTGAGCATGCAGAATATTTATTAAAGACATATTTATAGTCAACATTTATAGAACTTTAGTATCATTGTATTCAGCCTTGGACAAAATATAACCTGCTTCCATAAGTTAAATGAATGAAAAATATTCTAAACAATTAGGTGGTGCAAAGTATTTTTAAGTTGGGACAATCCAGAAGTGGCCGATAACGTTTGATTTTAAACCCTACATTTGATAGGTTTCACCAATGAAGGCATTGAAAGTTTTATTGCGCTGTTTAGTTCCTTGACACAGGCAAATTATAGTAGCCAACACCAAGAATCAAAAGATTGATATTGCTTAGCACAGTTTGTGTTTCCAGCTAAGTGCTGCCCTCATAATATACACGACTCCAATATAAGGGAAAATTAATCACCCGACAACAATGCAAACATTCATTTAACTCTTATTCTCTCAAACAATGAATCAATGTACTCCCTGCAGATGCTTGGTTTGCTGCACGGTTGCTACCAAAGTTTCTTCGATTGGACTCCCTTGCTATTCTACTACCAAACTGCATCAAAATGCAAAACTTTAGCACCGCAAAGCTTATGCTACTTGCTGCTCAACTCTAAATTCAGATGTCACAACGAAGAGATAAAAGCTAAGTTCGAATTTGATGCAGCAAAAAAGTCCAAAAGTTAACAAATTAATGTTGTAAAACCTTCTTTTGCATGAACAGTTGAGTTTGATCAGAACAGACTGGTTAAAAAATTATAACCACATGGTTCATTTTCATGAATAAGGATCCTTTTAAACATAGTGGAGTCTAGACAATGGGTTTATATTTTCTCAACAATAAGGTAAACAATATCCATGATTTTCTTCTATTAAAACCTGATCTGAAATGGATCATTATATAATTTGTCATCTATTTTTGTAATTTCTGAGGAAAAAATGGAGCTATTGACTTGTAGGGCCCATTTTAGGGGCAGGTCCTATTTTGGTGATTTTGGGTCTTGAAATTTTTAGAGTCCATTTGGGACATTAAATGGTCATTTTGGGGGTCAAAACTTTGTGAACATAGTTAACAGCCCTCCAATGTTGTTCTATATGTCAAGAGCTTTCCAATGGCACATAGATAACCTCAATTGGAGTCCATATGAGGAAGTTATGCTTCTCGAAAGTTGACCTGTGCTTTTGACCACCATAGTACTGAGTGGATGCCATGTTAGCTCCCATTACTCACACATGTAGAGCTAGTCACATGTGGACTTTGAAGAAGATTCTAGAGGGTCCAAAAGCCTAACCTTAATTGGGAGATGAGGCATGCAAATACCTTAACCTTAATTGGGAGACGAGGCATGTAAATGCCCTAACCCTAAATGGCTATCAAGAGATATTAAATAATGGACAGCAAGGAAAAGAAGAGGTCCCATTCTTGTTGTATTGATTTATTGTTTCATAGTTGAGTATGGCAAAGAAGTGGGATACTGTGAGCAGAACATAGGAAGTAGAAGACCCTGTAGCAAACATTCAGGCCACAGTGTCTGGCAATTGCATAGAGAGTTCATCTTTCTTTGTATTTGCATTCATTCTTGAGAAGAAAAGAGCAAGGCATAGTCCTCACCTTTTGGTTGGGTTTTCCCATATTGGGTTTCTGAGAGTATATCTTATGTTCATTGTGTGGATGGGGTGGTGTTTATTATTTTAAGTCCTTTTATTGTATTCTCAGTCTATGCCATTAATTTTAGCGCTACACTTGTAATATTAACTTATCACAATAAAAGCAAACATTGCATAATAGAGATATTTTGCAGAGACTTGTAAGAACTATTATGACGAACTGTTCCAGTGGAATATCCACGGCAATTTACAGATCATATTGGTATTAAAGCAGTTTTCTTTGGGTGTTTTGTGGGAAATTGTGGGATCCAGAAATTGGCTTAAGGAAAAAAGTTTCCAACCATAGCCATTGTGGATGACTATAATAACAATCCAAGGGATGACTTGGAGGAGAGATTTTCAAAGCTGGAAGGATGAGTCTCTGATATCTCTAGCAACACAGAAATCCTTAAGTCTGGTCTAGAGAGCAAGTTCGCACCTTTTGGGGAGTTTGGTATCTCTAACTTAGAAGCTAGCTCTGACGAGAAATCTGGAGACAAAGAAGAACCAGAAAAGGATTTTCAGAGATTTATAGATTGTGGATATCCATGGATATGCATGATGTCGAAATTATCACCCTGGTGAACATCCTGACTAGGGTTTGTGGACCTATTTATTTATTGATAAACTACAAGGAAACACTACCCATAGGAAAAATCTCAACTACCATGGAGATACAGAATGACCATTTTTTGCCAGACAGCAACTTGGCAAATTTTCTTCCATTTGGTTCGAATTCGTGTTCGAATTCGACGACCTTGAAATTACCTGGTTCGAATTCGTGTTCGAATTCGACGACCTTGAAATTCGTCAAAAAATCGGCATTGAAAATTTTGGTGATAAAAATCGGCATTAAATTCGAGAGCCTATAAAATTTAAAAATAAAAAAAAATATATGAAATTTTTAATAAAATTCATATGTTATACCAATTTTAATCATTAAACACTTTAAACATATATTTAAAAAACATTATACCATTAGCCATATATGAAATTTTAAACAAAATTTAAAAATAAAAAAATATATATATATGAAATTTTTAATAAAATTCAATATATTTTTTTAACACATTAAATTAAAGATATATTTTAAAACGTTCGGAGTGACAATTGACTGGAGGGCGAGGGAGAACAGGCCGTGCAAGCTGGTTTCAGACCTCGAAGACTCATCATTACAGTCTATAGGAGAGCCGCGAGGCAGCGACACGCCCACAACTGACTGGGCATTGGCGGGCTCTTCACTGCAACACAGGTGGGCTCTTCACTGTAACGCGGGCCCATCTTCATGACCACCGACGGCTACCTCCACATGTCACGACGACCTCTAGTTTCACTCAACCTCCACGGAGGCGGCTTCAGTTTCACGGCAACCTCCACGGCAGCGGCTTCAGTTTCACGGCGACCTCCACGACGGACGTAGTTTTGGTAGGGTTTACCTGCGGGCCACTGAAACGCCATTAAAATCGCCGATTTTCAACGATCCAGATCGTCGACCACAGAAAAACGGCGAATTTCGAATTTCAAGGCTAAAAATCGCCGAATCGGGTGACTTAGGTCATGTAGGAATGTTTGGTTGTATCATTAGATACAAGGTGTATACAAAATTATGAAACCAGACCCATGCTCACTCAAAATTTGAAAAGCAGGATTTCTTTGTGAGAGCATTATGTTTATACGAGTTTCTTTTCCTATTTAGCAGTGGCATCAGATCATATACATAGACTGTGGATTGTTTACAGAAATGGTCGTCTTCTGACTGTTCTTTCACGAGAATTACATCAGGTTATTACCATCCACGGTGAAGTACAATTGACAAAATACAGTGAAACTTGTACTAAATTAATTTAAAGGTCTTAAATAGGTCTAAAAAAATTTATTTTAAAAATTTAAATAGTCCAATAGGTCAACACTCGACCATTTGTTTTTAATTTTGCAGTAAACTTCTATTCAAATATTTGTCTGATCCATCTATTTGACATGTATAATCATGTCATTAACTGAAGCATAGGTGATCCCAAAACAAAAATGAACATAAAAGTATCCAGCAAATGTCTGTTTTCACGGAAATACAGATACAATTCACTAACCTGTATAGCTCGTTTTGGAATAGTTGATGCTCCATATAATCCCAATAACTGTGCAACCTACACAGAAAAAACCAATGAAAACTATGATTTGAAGGATAAGTAAAAGGAAATTGAATCATAGTGAATACAAAATCATTTAATATCACAAAAAGAGGTACATAGAAGTATTATGTAGACTGCAAGTCTGTCTACTATCTACCTGTTTTGCTCATTAACCGCACTGATAGTTTCATCCTCAATAATTGCATCATTAGTACAAATTCAATATGAAATGAAGGTTCCTCGTTAGACTGAATGTAGGCAATATAAACAATTGCCATCAGGTTTGGAGGTGCCCCTCAGAAAGGGAGACAAAATTCAATTTTGATGGTGCTTCCAAGGACAACCACATTTGATCCTTTTCCAGCATTTGTATAATCACTTTTGCTCCTGTTATATTCTCTAATTCTGCGTCTTCTGGCCTGCTAGAACTTTTCCTGTCACAAATGAGTCCAAACTACCCCCACAACTCCCTTGAACAATGAACTTGCATGCAAGGATCGGCAAATGTAGCACAAATCAGTTTTTTGACTTTATTGACATGTTAATATTGGATAAAATTGAGCCTAAGTTTTTCTTGGCAAAATCAACATGGTAAACTTAGCATGCTTGTCAAATCAAAGATGAGAGGTCAAGTTAGTGTTTAAAACACTCTATTTAAGGCCTAAATTTAGGCTAGATAGAATTAGCACATGCCAAATATATCCAAGAGGTCAAACTAAGTTGTAGTCAAATTTAGCATATGAAATCAAGGTTTGGAAAGCCAAAGTTTGTAAGAATAAGCCTAAACATAGCCACTCAAATTAGGGTTTTGGGTTAACAAAGTAGTAAGGCAGATTAGGGGTTTGGGAAAGTCAATGTAGGGTTTTAGAATAAATTAATTTTAGAACCTCACATCAATGGAAACCTCCCGAGTCCCAACCAACTGCCATGTGTCACTCTCGGAAACGATCCACCTACACAACAATGTGTTTGACTCATCACTCTTCACCCACAGGAATCTAGAAACCACCCCAGCACTGCATGCTTGGAACCATGACATCCAACCTGTACCTGTCATACATCGAAATTGCTAATAATAGACAGCCCAAAAGCAGTCTCATTCAAAAAAGAAAAATGCAAAAAGCAAGAAAAATTAATCATCTCGCATGTGTGCAAAGGCAGTATCACTGGACTTGCTTTTTCTTTTTTACAAGGAAACTGTATATATAAACATCTTTGTCATGCAAACCCCTGCATATTGGGGTCATGGAAAAAAGCAAATTGCTAAGAATAGCAGTGTTCTTGAACTCTGGTGAAACTAACTCCGGAATAAGCTCTAATCAATGTCAATGTCCTTGGATCTAGTCCCTGTGAATTTACAGCCTTATGGATAAAAATATAATAAAACAGCAGCAACAGCGGACAATATTCACTTCTTCACAACCCCAATGCACTAGGCAATTTTACGAGAAAATATACTAAATTTATGCCAATATGTTTTGGCTCTTAGGGCACACCTGACCAAGCACCATAAACCAAATCTGAAATTCACTTTGACCAGAATTTACAACAGTAAATCTGCCCTATTATCTTCAAGAAGTTTGTCGAATCACTTAACAATTTCAGCTCTAACTTATGTCAAATCAGTAAAACATACAAGTGCTGGAAATTACCAAATCATGAAGACAATGATAGCTGGAAATCAAATCTGCAATTACACAAGTATTGGACAGCTATACTTGTATTACAACAAGCTTGTATCACACAAGCTCTCTACAGTAGTATGATTGTCTTCCTTAGGGTTAGAAAACCCTATCCATGTTGCATCACACAAATAAATGGCAAGAAAACTCTAGTGCTAGCCTCCAAATATACATGTCCATACTACGGTTTATCCTCAAACCCTAGGTCTTCCACGTTTGTATCATTACAAGCATCAAGACCTCCAATATCTTGCCTTAATCTTACATCCCAAAAGAACAAGACTCCAAAATTCTGCAAGGTGTTAGCTCCACTCTCCATGTCTTCTACTAGGGTAGAAAACCTAATGCTACAACAAGAGCCGTAACAACCATCATCTTCAAAGTCATGTTCTTCTCTAGGGTGTACATGTATAGCACAGACCCTAGTCATCATCAAAGCAAACTTTAGAATCACACAAGAGCAAGGTGTTAGCTCCACTCTACATGTATACTACTACGGTAGAACCCCTAGCACTACAACAAGAGCCATAACAACCACCATCATCTTCAAAGTCATATTCTTCTCTAGGATTTACAAGTATAGCACAAACCTTAGTCATCACAAGAGCAAACACTATAATCACACAAGATAAATATCTCTAAGAACATCTAAGACATTTGTTTTTCACCTTATATTCTCCTAGGATTTCCTCATGAACCCTAGCATCTAGCTCCTAGGGTTTCCTCATGAACCCTAACGTCTCCAAGATAAGTACAAAGAAGAGGACAATGATAGTAAATGAATACAAGAGCTCTCTCCTCCCTTATAAATACAAGTTGGTGAAGGAGGCTAACATAAAATAAGGATATGTATCCATAAAAGTATCCAACAAGGCAACCCCACATGGAGCACTCTACAATACAAGGATGCACATGTGTTGAGCTAGGGTTTATCTAGCCCCCAAAGTGAATTTCACTCCCAATCATGATCTTGGGCTCAATGCCCCTCCAAGATGGTATGCTCACTAACAAGTTGTTAGCTCAATTCTCCCTCTTCCATGGTGGTTCGCTATCCAAGTGTTCTCATGCAAGGCGCTCCTCCTTTAATTGTGTGCCACATGCCCTCTCACGTGTCCAATGCTACTCTCATGCATGCCGATGTGGTCACAAGCTCCAATGCTTCTCTTCAACATATGTGTTTAGGTCTGTTACCAACCTCCATGAAGTATACTCCTCAACCCAAGCATCCTTAAGTTAAGTGTCCAACCTCAAAGGTGTGTATCACATGGCCTTAAGATCCAAGGGTTAAGTGCCCTCCTCCAAGTGACCAGTGCTCCTCCTAGGTAGGTACCTCCCCTAATTGAGCAATCAACTCTCCCATTGAGTGCAACCAATGGGTTAGTCAACACGTTGATTAAGGTAACAACCTCCTAGGTATGAGGGCCATACCAACACTCTAACAAAGGTCGAGCATCCACCGAAATTAAGCCATCCATATGTCCATGAAGCATCACCAAGGGGCTAGGGTACATAGGGCTCTCCTAATGAGGTGAAAACACTTTTGGAGTAACCCCGAAAGCTAAAACTATAGTAGTTATTTGTTGGGAATTGATAAAATTATCTTATCTTCTCTTCACATTTTTTAATTTATAGTTGGCTTGTGGAAGCTTCTTCTATGACAACCTCCTTTTTTGTGTGTTTTTTTATGTCCTCACAGGGGCTCTAGTCTTGTTCTCCTTTATATGTGAATAATTTTCCCTAGACATTGCTGAAATCTCTCCTTTATTATATTTTCTCATGTCGGGCTACTATGGCATTAATGACTTTATTTGATTTTTCCATCTTTTCAACTCTCCTTTGTAATGTTTTGTATGGTTTTTTCACTTGAAAAAAATGCAATCATATTCTTCGTCAGTTGACAGTCAACATGGGTAAAACCAAGGTCATGATCTTCAATGGGTCGAAGAAACTCCTCATAGATCTTCATTTTTGTTTTCGAGGAGAATGTTGAAAAGTTACCTAGGAAGTGTTTCTTCACCTAGTATTGCCTTGCGGTGGACAAGGACACTTTAATTGGTGACCCCTAGTCAATTTTAATTAATGAAGTGAGATGCACTTTATAATTTTAAAGTGACTTCATTAAAAGGTAAAGTCATGGTTTATCCTAAGTTCATATTTAATTTAAGTCAAGTACGTGATTAATTAAAAAGGGGGTGTTCATACTTTATTAAATGACATGAGGTGCACTAAATGCCATTTATTAATTATTTAATTGAGCATTTAATGAGAACCTCTCATCTAATCTAATCTGGGCCATTAGATTGAAAGAGGAAGTTATCATGATAAAAAAGGACTAGGGCAAGGCATTTCATCATTCATTATTCACTTTTCAAGAGAGGAATTTTTGGAGAGTAAGAGAGAAAACTAGGTTTTGGGAGAAGTCGACCTAGGGAGAAGAAGACATTTTCTGGCACATTTCCCAAGGAAATCTGCATAGCACTTTGGCACAAATTCCAAGGCAACCGTACACTGTAATCTAGCACAGATTTCAAGGAAACCGTACAACCATTAATGTTGTTTGTACCAACACAAAAATCGAGAAGAATGCACAATTTTCAAGGCTAAAGATTGGCATGGTTTTCAAGGCTGAAAGGTATAGAATTTAATGCTGTCCATAAAAGGTCAAAATTCAACACAGAATTCGAGCAAGTTCTGCTCAGAAATCGAGGCCGTACAACTGTTGATTGGGCACAGATTTCGAGGAAGAGGACAGTCCGTACAGCAGGCAAGTTTGGCACTAATTTCGAGATGAAATTTGGGAGATAAGTGCTGCTGTAATTTTTTTGATGATTTGTGTCTGGAAATAAAAATTCTCTCTCTCAGTCAAGTTTTCCCTTCGGGGTTTTATCCTAGACCTAATGGTCAAAAATCTCTGTGTTATTTTATGTGTGAATGACTGCCATAAATTTCTGAGTTTGATTTTTATGGACTGAAATTTAAATTTGAGTTGTAAAAATTTGAAAAAGAATCTCATGTGTTTCAAGTTGAAGTCATTTTTGTGAATAAAATGTGCACACTGGGGTTTGGGCATTAAATCATGCAGAGAAGCTTTTAAGCTTGAAACCGGCTTGGGGTTATAACAACTTTCATGGTATCAAAGCGGAGTTAAAGATTAGAATTTAAAATATTCAGAAAAACAGGGGTTTGTGGAAAAAATTTCAGATTTGAAGAAAACAGGGGTTTTGAGAAAAATTTCAGATTTGAAGAAAGTTAGAGTTTTGAGAAAAATTTCCAGATCCGTGAAAAAGTTCTTGAATAGGTTGCTTGATTAATACATGTTGTAGCCACGGTGTCTGGGATTCTTAGAGTAGAAGATAGATTGGATGCGGCTACAAATTTTAGTCCATGGAAGGCTAGAATTATGTTGATACTTGAAGAGAGTGAGCTATGGGATATAGTGAATAGTACAACAGCAAATCCTGTGACAGTACCTACCGATGTTACTAATAAGACAACTTTCATGAAGCGAGATGTAAAGGAAAGGAGGATTATACTTGATGCCGTGAAGGATCATGTAATCCCCCACATATCAGCAAAGACACGTGCTTTTTAGATGTGGACTTCTTTGACCAACCTTTACCAGAGTTCGAATGAGAATAGGAAAATGGTCTTAAGGGAGAGGTTGAAGAATGTACACATGAGCAAAGGGAAAGGCATGGCTTCCTACCTTACCGAGATTACACAGGTGAGGGATGAGCTTGCAGCTGTAGGAGAGGTTATACAGGGCACTGAGTTGATGCACACAGCCTTAAATGGCGTGACTTAGCAGTGGGGTGTGTTTGTGCAGACTATTATTGGTCGAGAGAACATGCCTACATGGGATCGTCTTTGGGATGATCTTACACAGGAGGACACGTAGAGGATACTTACAGAGCAGTTCATCACGTCACAAAGATGATGAGGAAAATGTGGCATTGGCAGCAAAGGAAAAAAAGAATAAGTTCAAGAAGGGTCCCAAGGGTGGGGCCAAACAACATACAAGTGACCAGAAGAAAGACTTGAGTAAAATCAAGTGTTTCGAATGTCAGAAGTTTGGACACTATGCTGGACAGTGTCCGAACAAGAAGAAGAAAGGGCAACAGACAGCAGGGATAACAGAGATGGATGACTTTTCCTCACGGTTTGAGGGAGATTTCTCTCTATATGTTGGATGTACAGAGAGGACATCTTTCACCAGCAGTGATATGGAGAGTGACATGGACGATCAGATTCAGTGTTCATTATTGGTTGGCCATTCTTTTAGTGCTACCACTACTACTTCCACTTGGAACATTGATAGTGAGTCTTCGAGCCATATGACAGGTGTTCGTGATGTGTTCACAGAGATGACTGAGATGGGCTTGAGTCTTGAGGTAGTATTGTGAGATGACACAGATGTGAGAGCAGTTGGGCGAGGGACTGTCACCTTTGCGAGGGAGTCTATGCAGTCCACGACTTTGAGGGATGTTCTTTATGTCCCCGGGCTGAAGAAGAATCTTGTATCAGTTTCCACGATTGAGGACAGGGGATTTGGAGTGTATATTCTAGATGGGAAAGTTTATATCTTTCTCAGAGCAGCAGGACCATCCACTTCATGAACCATTGGAGTCAGATGTGGGAAACTGGACAAGCTTCTCTTCCAGCCTCACCATGCATTAGCCCACACTAGTAGTAGCATCGAGACATGTGAGTTGTGGCACAAGAGGATGGGCCACCTTCATCATTAAGCTTTGAGGTTGTTGAGGGAGATGTCTATAGGTTTGCCTCAGTTCAGCACATAGCAGCGTGGTGTGTGCAGAGGGTGTGCTTTGGGAAAGTACACCAAGACTGCTTTTCCGAGCAGTGACACCAGAGCAGGTGGGATACTGGATTTGATTCATTCAGATTTATGTGGACCTATGTCTTTAGCTTCAGTCACAGGTTTTGAGTACTATATCAGTTTCATTGATGACCACTCTAGGAAGACCTGGATCTACTTTCTGAGAAGTAAACAATCTCAGGAAGTGTTATGTAGCTTCTAAGAGTTCAAAGCTCTTGTGGAGAACCAAACAGGGAGGAGGATTCGGGCACTTAGGTCAGACAATGGGGGTGAGTATACCTCCAAGGGGTTTGATGAGTTTTGCAGACAGGAGGGCATCAGGAGGCAGTTGATAGTTTCATACACTCCACAACAGAATGGAGTTGCGGAAAGGAAGAACCGAGCCATAGTAGGAGCAGCTAGAGCCATGCTGCATGATCAGAGTCTTCCTTTCTTTCCATGGGCTGAGGCCTATAGCACTGTTGTTTATGTTCAGAACTGGAGTCCACACTGAGAATTGGGGTGTAAAACTCCTGAGGAAATGTTCACGAGGAAGAGACCTGAGATAGGTCACTTTCGTATATTTGGATGCCTTACATACTCTCATGTCCCTTCTGAGAAAAGGACAAAGTTAGAGCCTACAGCGAAGAAAGGCATCTTTGTTGGATATGACGAGACTTCGAAGGCTTTTCGTATATACCTTCCTGCACAGAGGAAAGTTGTGGGGAGGAGGGAGATCAGATTTGAGGGGGAGAAAGCCTTCAGGAAGTCTTATGATTCAGAGGTGGAGGAATAGCAGGTTGTATCTCCACAGGTGACAGGGTCACAGAGTCAGAGTATAGGGTCACAGGTTTCAGGAGTGACTGGGTCACAAGTTACAAGTTCATCAGTTTTAGGGACTCAGTTTACAGGGACTTTTGGTACAAGGACAGGTTCACAGGTTTCACCTTCATGTGATTCAAGTGGTACAGGTTCAGGATCACCAGGTACAGGATCTCATGACACAAGTACTTCTTCAAGTAGACAGTTGTCAGATGAGGAGGTTATGGAGGAGCGCCTACAGGAGGAAGCTACTTCCAAGAAATGTAAGCCAAGTTGGCCTAAGGATCTTGTGAAGGAAGCTGGGGAGTCTGTGGGACCGCCCAAGAGGGAGGTCAGGGAGAGCAGGGCACCAGAGAGATTTTCCAGTTATATGGCGATGGTGACTAGTTTGAGTGATTCCGAGCCTACTACATTTGAGGAGGCTACCCCACACCAAGTTTGGAGAGATACCATGATGGAAGAGTACAAATCCATCATGAAGAATGGGGTGTGGGAGGTTGTTCCGAGACCGGAGGGGAAGTCTGTGGTGACTTCCAAGTGGCTCTATAAAATCAAGTGTGTTGCAGATGGAAGCATCGATAAGTACAAAGCTCATTTTGTTGCACGAGGGTTCTCACAGGTAGAGGGAGTTCACTACTATGAGACCTTTGCACTGGTTGCTAGATTTTCTTTGATGAGAACAATGATCTCCATTGTGGCAGAGATGGGTTGAGAGTTTCTTTTTGAACGGTTTTCTATAGGAGGAGGTATATCTAGAGCAGCCTCAGGGCTTTGAGATTCATGGGAGAGATTCACATGTTTGCAGGCTGAAAAAGGCCTTGTATGGTCTGAAGCAAGCCCCTCGGGCTTGGTATTCCAGGATTGATACTTATTTGCTGTCAATTGGGTTTCAGAAGAGTGAGGCAAATCCCAACCTATACTACATTGTGGTTGGTGGTATTCCGCTCATTTTTCTGTTATATGTTGATGACTTGTTCATTACAAGAGGAGAGCACCTGATTGAAGCATGTAAGAAAGATCTTGCTTCAGAGTTTGAGATGACTGACCTTGGACTGATGCATTACTATTTGGGGATGGAGATATGGCAGGAGGATGGACATGTGTTCCTAAGTTAGGGAAAATATACTGCAGATATTCTGAGGAGATGTCGGATGGAGGATTGCAGACCCATGTCCACACCCATGACCACCAACTGGACGAAGCTTCATGCTTCTAAGGGAGAGTTGGTGGATCCTACTTTATATCCTCAGTTGATTGGTTTGTTGATGTATTTGATCAACACCAAACCATATACAAGTTTTGCAGTTAACACTCTCAGCTAGTTCATGGTGGAGCCCAGGAGAGTGCACTGGATAACTGCAAAACATGTGTTGAGATACCTTGCAGGTACAGTAGATTTTGGTTTGGACTACAAGAGATATGATGGAGTGGGATTGATTGGCTTCACGGATTCAAATTGGGCAGGTAGTGTTTCAGACCGGAAGAGTACTTCCGGTTGTTTCAGTTTGGGCTCAGTAGTTGTGTCTTGATTCAGTCAGAAACAAAAGTCTGTAGCATTGAGTTTTGCAGAGGCTGAGTACATGGCAGCCAGTCAGGCCAGTTGTGAAGCCTTGTGGCCTCGCAAGTTGATGGTTGATTTATTTGGTCAGGAGATGAGACCTACAATGATACATTGTGATAATCGGAGTTGCATTAGACTCTCTAAGAATCCAGTATTTCATGATAGGTCAAAACACATTGAGATCAAGAATCACTTTATCAGGGATTATGTTCAGAGAGGAGCGGTACAGTTGCAGTACATTTCTACTGATGAGCAGGTGGCTGACATTCTCACGAAGTCTTTGGGTAGAGGGAAGCATGTTTATTTCAGAGACAAGTTGGGAGTGGTGAAGACACCTTCCTCGATAAGAGGGAGTGTTGAAAAGTTACCTAGGAAGTGTTTGTTCACCTAGTATTGCCTTGGGGTGGACAAGGACACTTTAATTGGTGACCCCTAGTCAATTTTAATTAATGAAGTGAGATGCACTTTATAATTTTAAAGTGACTTCATTAAAAGGTAAAGTCATGGTTTATCCTACGTTCATATTTAATAAAAGTCAAGTGAGTGATTAATTAAAAAGGGGATGCTCATACTTTATTAAATGACATGAGGTGCACTAAATGTCATTTATTAATTATTTAATTGAGCATTTAATGAGAACCTCTCATCTAATCTAATATGGGCCATTAGCTAGGAAACCAAATTCGTCCAAAACCCCCCGCGTGTCCCATGGGGGTCGAATCAGACACGACACGATGTCAAAATCGTGTCCGATTCGACTTTTGTTCGTGTCCGAAATCGGGACATGACCAAAAGTCGAATCGGACACGATTTCACATTGTGTCCCCGACTGTTTGATTCGTGTCCCGAAAACAGGACACGCTTTCCTCGGAAAAGTCCGACCCGATTGGGTTTAAAAACAATTTTTCACTTTCTTTTTGTCATTTGCAAGTAAGGAGAAGGTTGAGAGTGGATTTTATGTGTAGGTGAAGGAGATTTGAAGGCTATCCAAGGGAATCCAAGTGCATTGGGGGTGGATTTGTGGAGAGGATTGCAAGCTCAACCATCAAACAAGAAAGGGAATGTCTCAATCATCTAGGGCAGGAGCCAAAGGGCAAAGGAAAGGGAGAAATGCACCATCTAGTGCCTCCCCTCCTATTCCTCCAAGCATAAGCGGTTCTCCTCCTTCAAGTGCTCCATCTGCTGCTAGTGGAGCTCATGCTATTGCTCCATTTAACCCTGTTTTAGCAAGACAACAAGCCAAAGAAAAAAAATACCCTTTGTGGAAGTATGTGACAAGGAAAGATGGGCCTAGGGAAAAGCTTCGTGGGGGAGGCTATGTGTCTTGGAGATGCAATTTTTGTAAGAATGAGTTCAAGAGCACATATTTCCAGGTTAAGGGCCATTTGTTGGCCCTTCCTTCTTGTGGGATTTCTTCATGCAAAGCAGTGAGTGTTAACCAAAGGAGGGATATGGAAAGAGAGGATCATGTTGGCTTAGGGAAGGTGGCAGCAGCAAGCAAGAAAAAAGAGGATGATCCTCTTCCATTCTTGAGGAAATCCTCTAGCACCAAGCCTCCATTTCCACCTAGCATTCATGGGAGAGGGGATACTTATCAAACAAGAAAGAGGCAATCTCCAAGTGGTCCAATGGATAGGATTTTCCAACAAGAGGCGCGGAAGAGGTGGACCTTACCATTGCATTTTTCTTGTACCTCAACTTCATCTCATTTAATGTTGCAAGGTCACCATTGTTTATTGAGATGTGCCGAAGTATCCTGGAATGAGTTCCAAGTGGTTACGTGCCTCCTGGTTCAGAGAAGCTTAGAACCACATTGTTGGTTAAAGCAAAGGAGGTAGATAAAATTCTTGAGCCAATTAGAACAACATTGCCCTCAGCCGGTGTGAGTATTGTTTCTGATGGATGGACGGATCCAGCACGCCATCCACTCATCAATTTCATGGTATCTTCCCAAAATGGACCAGTGTTCTTGAAAGCGGTGGATGCTCTTGGGAAATACAAGGATGCACAGTATATGGGTGATTTATTCATCAAAACCATTGAAGAAGTAGGTTTTGATTCTTGTGTACAAATCATCACAGACAATGCACTTGTTTGCAAGGATGCTGGCATGATTGTGGAAGCTAAATATCCACAGGTATGTTCATTTTGGACACCTTTCATTTCTAAGTTGCTCATTGTTGGAATTTGGTCATTGCAATGTTAGTGTTGTAGAGTCATTTATACATGCTTTTATTGCTCTTACAGATTTTTTGGACACCTTGCATTGTCCATTTGTTGAATTTAGCACTGAAATCCATTGCTTCAAATGTGACATGGATTGGCAACCTTATTGAGAATGCATGCCATATCCGTAACTTTGTACAAAACCATGCAAATGCCCTCGCCATCTACAAAGAGTACACACAACTTTCGTTGCTGAAAATTGCAGATACTCGGTTTGCTTCCTCATTCATCATGCTCAAGAGGTTGAGGGAGGTCAAAACCGCTCTTGGGTCCACGGTGATTTCAGAGTTTTGGTCTTTTTGGAGAAAGACGGATTAGATTGCTTCACAAAAGGTGAAGGACACAGTGTTAGATGATGGTTGGTGGGACACGATAGATCTTAGCATTAAGATCATGGAGCCAATCATTTCTTTGTAACGGTTTGCAGACACAGACCAGCCCATCCTAGCAGATGTTTATGAGGGGTGGGATTCCATGATTGAGTCCATGGTTGACAACTTGTGAACCACAGAAGACTTGAACAATGGAATTGTTCACTTGTCAGAGTTCAGTGTTCATCAGGCAAATTTTTTCCCTTTGTAATAAATTTGCATGTCCAGACCCTGCGGGGATTTTGTAATAAGTTGGTCTAGCATGAGTTTTTATGAAAGGTTTGGCCTTCCTTAACGTTTGTTATCAGGGGAATACTCTAGAGTGTTTTTTCCTTACGGATTATGCATTACCATTCAATGACATATAATTCCCGAGTTTTTCACTCACACCTCCAAAGCTGGAGTGTTTCCATGATGACGAATTTTGAGGGGTTATTAAAACCTACTAGAATGCATTTTTGTAACATGCTAGCCAGCAGTATTGAGTCATATGGACATGCACTAGGTCCCCTAGGATTTTTGAGTCATTCTGAGAAAATTAATTTTTCTCAGTTTAAGAGATTTTTTAATAATTTAATTAAAAAAGTCAAAAAGTGATAAAAGATGGGTTAGGAGGTGAAATTGGACATGGGGGTGCTCGTTTTCTAACCCAGAGCACCCATAAAACCCCTAAACCCACTTTTCCTAAGTATTGAGTGATTATTTTTCACTTAGTCAATTTTTTCTCCAAAATATTAAAAAGGTATTTTTTAATTCAAAGAATAATGGATTTGGAGAAAATCCAAACTCCTAAATAAAAGGTGGGTGGTCTAGGGAGTTGGATGGGATGACTTGGCAAAGTCATTTAAGTGAATTACCAACCAAATAATGGAGATTCCAATCAAAGATTGGATTGATATGAGATTATCACCCTTGGGATTTGCGCCTTCCCTCATGAGGGAGACGATTTTCCATATGGCAGCTCATTTGTGGATGAGGGAGACGACTTTCCATATCAATCATAATATTTGAGTCTACACTTGGCATATCAAACCCTAGTTTAATCTCTTCCCCACCAATTCGAATTCTCTCTTGGAGAGTGTTATTTAAGCAAGGTCTCTTGCTCCATTTTTCCCATGGATGCATTGAACCTCTGCTGCTGTGCATATTGTTGCTACTGAATAAAATTGTGAAAGACTTTGGAAGTCCATCAAGTGCACTTGTGTTGGAGCTCTACATGAGGTGATATTGTGTCTTAGTTTTGTCATTTCATGCTTTCATCTTGTGTTGATCTAGTCTATTTTGATATATTGAAGCAAAGATTTCAGTTGTAACTTGTTTGTTTATGCTTAGATAATGGGAGATGCTAATGTAATCAACAGTATTCAATTGTACTTAGATTCATTGCATTTCATTTTATTCTAACATACTAAATCTCCAATGTGTTGCAAGTTTGGCATTTCTTAGCTGCAAATCCATAGTTTCAAGGAGATTTGAGAACTCGGTTGTTCTCTCTTTCTTTGGGCAGCCATATCTTCTAACCTTTGTGCATTTTCACAGATCTTTAAAAGTAAATTGGCAAAAGACAAGAGCTTTATAAATCAAAGAAGGCTCATCCATCTCATCAAACTTCAAATCTACATTCTTCTCTTTCCCTATTGTTAATTCTCTAAGTATTTGAATTGTAGATCCATACATTGTTGCAAATATTTTCAGATCTATAATACTTAGAAGTCACATTCTTGATCAGATCCAAGCTTTTAAAAATCCATTTTTGCACTAGATCTAAGCTAGATTTGGAATTTTTTCTACTTCGAAAATTTTTCGAAATTTTTCTTAGTGTAAAATTTTCAAAATTTTTTATTTTTCTATTGTGTTTGCCATCACATTCTAAGAGTTTTACTTGCTGGTTTTTAGCAGGTCCAAGGAAAAAGAGGAGGAATCTCTGGCGAAATTTTGCTAAAAAACGTCAAATTCACCTTCCAAAAGACCCATTTTATCAATATATTGTAATACCAGCTTGTAAGCCCTTAGATCCAAGTCTAAAAGGACTAAGAGGCAACTTTATTTGAGCATAATTGTAAAATCATTAAACCAGAGCAATGGGGTAACCAGCACCCACATCCCATCCCCCTTAGGGGGATTTGTGTATTTTGTAAAATTTCGTGAGATTGCATTTTTCTAACTCTACTCACTCACACACTCACTGAATTGCAGGGTGTATACTTTCATTTATATTTTGCAGTTTAATCATTTTCATTTTGCAAAAGTAAAGTAGAAATAAAACCATCTTCGTCGCCACGAAGTATGCTCTCACCTCCACACAAAGGCAATTTGTTGATTAGTGGAGGTTGATCAGAAAAGTGACACATAAGATTGGCCATCCATATCTTTTCCATTTAAAGTTTTGTCTTTTACTTTCATAGTTTAATTGTTTTAACAACTTAACGTCTCATGAACTTAGCTAAAAAGCAAGTCAAGAGCGCTCTCTGTCAGAGGGTCAAGGGTTACTTGTTTCAAACTTGAATAAATCATTTGCCTACACTGCGTATGCTCTACCCACCATCAGTTCGTCTGAGCTGTGGGATACCAAAAGCAGTTGGAAGCACTCTTTAATATTCACATTTAACTTAATCAGTCACCTAATAAAATTAACTACCCTCAAGATAAGTGAAAATACGGCACTTCGACTAGATTTTGTGTGGGAAAATTCTGCCTGGGGGCGTTGGATCACTGTACTTAGACCTTGGGGCACCATTAGATTACATCCTTGTTTGGTGAACGTGCTCAAGGCTTTGACAGCCAACATGTCATTGTACGGAGGCACCAATCTCTAGATTTCCGGACATTCCTCTCTCTACCTTACGATATCTCGAGAGTTCCCCTTTTTCCTCCCTTATCAAGATTCATCATTAATAATCTAAAATTCACTAAGAGACAATTGCACAACATTTCCTTTTTCTAGCATTGTCATTTTCACACTGTGTTTGACTCCATAAGGCACTGGTCCTTGCACTTTTTCATTTGCTTATTATCAATATCAAGTTATCGAGCATCTTTTATAATTCACAGTGATTATTCGAACTTATGCTGGTGAAAGCTATTTAAACCTTGTTGCAATTACATCTTGCCTTTTAATCAAAACTCCCAAAAACAACTTAATAAACAACCCATCAACTAATTGGAAGACCCTAATAACCTTAGTAACTTTCCATAGGGACTACCCCCCTTGGCTTTCGTTGGGAATTTTGCCTAAACGGAGGAGTCAAGAACCAAGTGACATACTTGACTCGAGACTTGCCACCAAGGGCACACCGAGCGGCAAAATAGATTTTTGCTGCGACAAAGACGGTTTGTAATCCGGCGGCAACATTTTTGGCGCCGTTGTCGGGGATAAATCTTCTATCCCTGGGTATGACATTTTAACTTCTTTTTGTTTTATAACTTTGGTGTGTCTAGTTGAACACTTCTGAGATTCACTCTATCCACCTAGCGACTCCACTAGTCAATAATACAATTAGGTATTCTACAAGAAGAACTTCTGACGATTTAGTCAGTTTCATTCCTAAACCTGAAAGGGTTTATCGAAGGAGGCAGGCTAGACTTACTTCTTGTAGGGTCCTTGAACATTTAGGATCCGAGTCCCTCTCAGACATCCAGTTTTTGTTTATAAATAAAGAATTGTCTCCGATGGATAAAAAATTTAAACCCCTTAACCTTACTCAGATTGCAGGATATCCACATGAACTCCTTGAAAGAGCCATTGAGAAGTTACCTTTCTTTCAAGGAAACAACGCCATCTCGACAACAGTCCACCTTTAGAAATTTGAAAGGAACATTATCTAGTGTCGAACTCCTACCCAACAACATGATGATGTGTACATGAGGCTTTTTGCCTTATCTTTAGAAGATGATGCAGTTGAGTGGTTCAGAGGATTTAGCAGATAACACCTATGATTCTTATGATGCCTTGATAAAAGGTTTTATGGGAAGATGGGGAGAAAAGAAAGAGCCACGTCATTTGTTGAATGCCCTCCATTCTATGAAATGAAAATGAAACGATGGAGGAATTTAATAAAAAGTTCAGAGATTTGGTTGCCAGTTTTGATGATGATATTAACCCACTGATAAATCCATATTAATTTACTACATGGAGGCATTAACTAGGGAGCTCAGATTCATGCTTATTGATAGAGAACCACCTACTTTGAAAGATGATCAAGACATGGCCGTAAAAATTGATCTAAACATGCAATCATCGGGTAAATTTAACATCCCTGGGTTCACAAGAACTATTGTCAAGCATCATGAACCTATGGATAAATCACCCATGGATAAAATGCAAGAAGCTTATGAAAAGCAAATGAAGGAGATGAGAGAATGTATGGAGGCAATGGAAGCCAACTATGTCACTCAACTTAAGACTATGCAAAATAGGGTTGTTGTTGTAGAAAGATCATATTCCAATCAAAAGCCTTTTCAGCAAAAAGGAAAATGGCAAAAGAATGGACCTCCTCAGGAAGATAGAATGCCTCACCAACTTGAAACCGCCAATATGGTTGAAGAAATTCCTCCATATTGTAGACCTTGTGATGCATTACATGAAGAATCTACATGTTATGTAGCATATCAAGCCCTAGAACAAGAGTATCTGGGAAGTAGCAGTAATGAAGTCTTCACAAGCGAGCCTGAATTCATAAACACAGTAGGACATGTTCATCCACTCTCTAAAGACACTTGGAAACAAGCTAGAGAGCATTCTCAAGAAAAGGATAGATTAGCTAATGCTTATGGTGAAATGCCTACTCCGGAGCAGATTAAAGAGATGCCTAAGTTCAAAGGACTTACCAATCGGAGACGGGATTATGTTGGAGCCCCCAAGGCCAAACAACAGTATGTACCAAAGGTAATAACTCCACATAATCCTAACCCTGTTCCTGTTGATCTTGATTTAGGCAAATGGTTTGAGAATGCAAAAGTTTCTATGCCTGTCATAGAAGCCCTTAAGATTCCTCACCAGAGGGAGAAATTAATGAAAGTAATTGATCCTCCACCAGAGATAAATCAAGAACAGGCTAAGAAAAGAACCCCTTTTCCAAAGAAAATTGATGAGGAAGATCCCCCAGTAGCTTTTCATACTAGGGACACAAGTAAAGAAGATCACCCGCCCTTTTATGTATCATTGATGATAAATGATCTTCTACACAACTATATGATTGACTCTGGGGCCCCATCAAACATCATGACCAAAAAGGTCATGGAAAAGCTGAATTTAAAGATCACTAGACCATATGGAAATGTTTGTGCCATGGATTCTAGAGAAGTAGATGTAATTGGCATTATTTTGAATCTACCTATGAGATTGGCCAAGTACCCTAATATCCATATCACCATGGATGTCTTAGTGATCGATGTACCAGACAAGTGTTAAATTTTGGTAAAATCAGGGTTTTGTGCAGTAAAAATAAAATTCAATATACTTTAATGCACAAAGTAGATAAACAAATACTAAAATTAAATATGAAATAGTACAGCAGTAACTTCTAACATAATTTTCATCTCTTTCAACTTCACACCTTTAATACTACCAGTTAGGTCATTATGTTAAGTAATCTTTAACACTACCAGTTATGTCACTATATTAAGTTAATCTTCAGTAACATGTAATATAAAATAATAAACTTGTTAACAGTAAGAGATATAGATGAAGATACTTACCTGGGTGTGAAACCCTTCCTATAAGAATACTCAGAAGAGTTACTTTCAGTAGAAGACTGTGCCTCAGAGAGGCCAGTCAAATTCTGGAAACTAGCTGACCCTACAAGAGGGTAGTAGAAACCAGAGAGAGAGATGACAGGTGTAGTACAGTCAAACAGGGATGGTCAAATACAATCAAAACATACTATGAGACTTCAGTACCATAGGTTTGAACACCAAGCAAAAACTTAAAGCTTCAAAGAAGTCACACAGGAAATCTGAACACAAATAACCTCTAAATCAAAGATAGACCCTAATTAGTTCTCAGCATAAAGATCAAATAGAGATCTGGTCCAGGTAAGTCTCAACAAGTCTCAGGAGATCTCAACATTATAAAAACAAGTCTCAGCAATAAATTAGGTCTCAATAGTATAGATAAGATCTAGGGCACCCCATAAGTCATAGATCTAAGATAACACAGTCAGCAAAAAGGGTGCGGTCACAGAACAGTAGACCTAGCAGGTGAAATAAGGGTCACGGTCTCCTTAAATCAACCAATAGCAAGCAGATTTGACCCTCAAGCCTCACGGCCTCCACAAAGCAGGCTAGATCTGACTTTCAGGCCTCACGGCCTCCACAAAAAAATGCACCAGCGGACAAATCAGACCTTAAGTCACTTACGGCCTCCACCAAAGGACTCTCAGCGGGCAAATCGGGGTTCAAGAAGGTTAACAGCCAGATCTAGAAAACTCAGCACAAAGTCACAACCTCTCCAATAAGTATGCATGAGGCAAATCAAAACCCAACAGCACCTCAACAGTCAGATGGATAACAGATCGGACGTCAATAGGGGTTAAAACAGGCAGATCGAAGATAGCAGCAGTAAGATCAACCCTAAATAAAAAGTCCACAAAACAGATCTGAAATAAAAGATGAGTTTCAGCAGGTGGATGATCTCAAAGCAAGTGAAAGAGCAGCAGCAGATAAACCAATAACCCTTGACGTCAAGTAGGATAATAAAACAGAGTTGAGATGTTATATTGTGTATGAATCAAATGAGAAACAATAGATCTCTATAAATAGGATTTTGATCTTCTAAAGAGATCATTAAATTAATCCTTTAAATTAGGATTCCATAGATTTAGGAAAGATGTCAAAAGAAAAAAAGAATAAAACATAAAAATATAAAAATAAAAATAAAAATAAAATAAAAGATAAAAATAGAATATATATAAAATAAAAAAAACATAAAATATAATTAAAGTGTCTTATGTGGTTGTCAACCCATAAAATATAAAAGTGGGTAACTTAGGTGGGTACTACGGTACAAAGACTAATGAGATGGTACAAGTCACACCATACAACAAGGATGGGTACATGACCCAAAACCCTAGTACCAAGGGGTGTACCACAAAGGTGGGCACACAACCCTAATACCCAAAAACATCAAAACAACTCAAAGTGGGTAAACAACACAAAGTACCACAAGACCAAGAACAATAAGGTGTAAGGACCAAAAGTAAATCAACCAGGGCGGAGAAGGTGCAACCAATCATCTCTCTCTCAAATGTACAAATGTTCCATATAACCTGAAAGTTCATCATCACTGTATAAGGAAGGGTTCACACAGATGATGTGATCATGTGGTCCTCTCAACTGCTCCTTAGGTCAAATGTTAGTAGCTTCCACAAGGGGTGGCCAGTCCCTTGAGAAGACCAACTAACTCATCCATCTCGAAGACCTAGGAGAAGACGACATCACACATCATAATCTTGGTAACTGACCAAGTGCCTCCATTCTAAAGGAATGGTTTCTCCACCCAAGGCTGAGCCTCAGTCCTAGACTAGGACATGTTGATCAACCATCTGGTCCATGACCAGGTTCTCCATTCTCCCAGAGAATGGTCCTCAACCTCAAGCTGAGCATTCAGTCCTAGACTGAATGTTGATCAACCATTTGCAGGACCTAAGATGTCTCTGTCTCAACCTGCAAGATCTACTTGGTCCTCGTGACCAAGAAACTGTCTGGTCCCAGACTAGAATACCCTAGAGACAAATAGGGGCCCTAGCCACATGCTAAGGACTTTGCCATGTCATCAATCTGCTTGGTCCTTGACCAAGAACCCCAAGAGACAACTGGGGGCCCTAAGGTACCTTCTAGGGTCTTACTCATTACTCTGCTTGGTTAACTTGACCAGGAACCCTAGTTAACTGACTAGGGTATCATTCTCTCTGAGAATGGGTCTCGCAGCTGCACTAAAAAATTAACACTCCCTCTCAACAAGAGAGGCATTCTCAGCAATACTAAGCTTGTCGAAGATAGAGGCTTAGTCAACACATCTGACAATTGTACAATGTCCTTGTCATGGTAAAACAACCTATCATAGAATACAGGATTTTCTGAGAGCTTCAAGTAGCTTTGAATGTCAATAAATACCTTGATCTTATGGATCCATTTGGAAGTTACAACTGACTTCCCTTGCTGTCTGAGAATCACTTTCCACACATCATTATCCAATGTCAACGGGATGTCCTTTATCATAGCATCTTTCCAAACTTGATGTTTGGTTGCCTTCACATAAGTGGATGATCCTGAATCAGTGACATGGCTCTTACTAGAGCACCCTTGAAGCCTCTCAATAGGCTTCTTAATGAGATCAACTGAAGGCTTCTTGGCCTTCTCCCTCTGTTTCTCTGAACGAGATGTCTCATAGACTGGTGCTTCTTGCACTTTCATATCTATACCACTGAGAGGTCACATCTCTTACCTATTTTCTGCAATCCCACTCTCTTGGGGATTGAGGAGCACAGTTGGCTCCCTCTTGATCTCTAATCTTCCTAGTTGTTTCACAAACAACTACATGTTAGATTCTATTTTGCTGACACATGGGAGAATAAATATTTGATCCTGCATTTTGTGGAGTCTCTTACTCCCTCTGTACCTGAGCACTTAGCTCCCTTTGTAGTTGTGCACTTAACTTTGTGCATAAGCATGATCTGTAAACTTTATTATTAGAGCAAGTCAGATCAATATTCAACTTCATAGTCAACAATAATCAATATCAAATTAGCATCCATTCATATATCGGATAGCTATCTAGAATCAATCAAGATCATATAACATGTCATATGTTTCATCATGACAATTTAAAGAATCAAAACTAGTAGGGATAGAAAATTCTACCCTCTTTATATCTGCCCTTATGCAGAATTCACAGTGTGCATCTTTGATCTTGTTATCATATTGAACATGTACTTCTTAAGTGTGTAATGGCATCATAATATCATTCATTAGCACAAACTAGGTTAGATCACAATCCTAGATATAAGAAGTCAGATTATGATAATTTCATGCATGTATGGATACTAAACTTCTTTACACTTGCATATTCACATCACAATGAATCAAAAGATTTTTGGAAAGTACCATGTTCATGTAAGCCCTTGATTACTAAAGATTAGGTCATATAAAGATTTAGGCTGGCTTTTTACTCACCTCAGAGATACATACCTGAGATAAACCTTCTAGTAATGCTAGTGATACTTGACATACTTCTTTTAAAGAAGCAAGTTCACAGCCTGCTAAATTCATCATTTATTTTCTGCTGTCATAGCAGCTTTACTGCCACATCTTTCATTTCCAGCCAATAATACTTCTATGTGTTCATTCAATTCTGATTTTCTGATTTCTAATATTCAAACCCTTCTTGCCAACTTGATGAAACCTTTTGAAGTCAAGTTGGTTAGAATTAAAAACCCTATTTTAGGATCTATGTAGACTCTAAAAGCTTGCAAAACAGAGTTAGCTACAAGTCCTAAGCTCCGATACCACGTTAAATTTTGGTAAAATCAGGGTTTTGTGCAGTAAAAATAAAATTCAATATACTTTAATGCACAAAGTAGATAAACAAATACTGAAATTAAATATGAAATAGTACAGCAGTAACTTCTAACATAATTTTTATCTCTTTCAACTTCACACCTTTAATACTACCAGTTAGGTCACTGTGTTAAGTAATCTTTAACACTACCAGTTAGGTCACTGTATTAAGTTAATCTTCAGTAACATGTAATATAAAATAATCAACTTGTTAACAGTAAGAGATATAGATGAAGATACTTACCTGGTCACTTGGATCAACCCTCAGGGAAGGTTACGTCCAAAGATGGCCTTTTATGCTGCACAATTCATGGATCTGAGGGACGGTTTCATCATTTGACCCCATTACACACTTCGTCATTGGACACACGCTCTCTGTATCCCTTTGGACGAGTTCAAAATGTGTTTTCATCATCCCAGGGTTGAGGCATATCACCAGATCGACTGATCAGACATGTTCTGCCAGGGTTACCCCATAAACAACTTAGCCCACTCCCCTTTTGCTCCTGGCACCACCTTTCATTTGTCTTCCACCCATCCAGTTGTCCGCTATACTGATTATATCCCTTGACTTGGATGAGACTCTTGAGATCAATAAGCTCCCCCCTCACCTTGACCTCTTTGATGGATAGACTCCATGTTTGCCTGTGTTTCGGGTCTAGAGTGTGTGGTTGCACATTGTGTTGCCCATTAGATTGTCTCCCATAGTCTTCCAAGCAAGTTATCCTCATAAAATGTATCGGAAGGACACATGCTATATCTAAAGGATGCAAGGCCAGCTGCGATTAGTTGTGTTTTTAAACACTAGGCCTAAATGAAATGAGATCAATAAATATTTTTGTAACTAGTCAGTGGCTAAGGGATGAGCACTCATCCTTCGTATGATGTAAGGCCATTTTCCCCTAAAGGGCAACATGGTGGTAACTCCATCGCACCTATGGATGGTGGTGGGCAATGGAGGTCAGACCAAGTTATTATCTGGGGCCCACAAGGCTATCCAGGGCACCTGCTCTTGGAGGTTGGCTAGTGAAGGAAAGATCATGCAAATAAATGTTGAATGAGAAAATAAGTTGTATTAAATGTCATAAATGCTAGCTAGAGCCTATTGGAAACCTTCTAAGCGCTCCAACCATTTGTGAGACACCTCCCTTTCCTAGTGTCTTCTGTCTAGCATATATCACTGTGGTTTCCATTTTCTTCCCCTATCCTTTAAGAGATCTCGAGTCTTGTCCACATAAGCCAACCTACACTCAGGCTAGCCTTTCATTGTTTCCACATCACCTAGAGTTAATGAGAGGTGGCCTAAGTTGTACATGGAAGTGAATGTGAACTTGAGCATATGACTAGGACTTCATTTTTGTTGTGAAATTGTGAAATTTTGGTTTGTCTTATATTGCTTGTTATGACCACCACTGTTATAAACCACTTATGATTTATGTCTAATGCTAATATAATTCAGAAAGTCTTATCTAAACCTTGTGCACATAGAGATATTCATATTTTGGACTAGTCATCAGTTTTTGACCAGTTTGACCAAGTTTAACTTGGTCAACCCTTGACTTGGTTACTCAATGGGGCCCGAGAGCGGGTATGGCCACAGACTCTCATTTCATGTTTGATTATTCCTATGGATATCCATTGGACTATCCTATGCCTTATTCAATGGATTTTGGCCTGGATACACATTTATTTTTATTTACAAGGTCATATATTTTAATTATTGGGCATGAATTTTCATCCAGATCACATTACAGATGAATCCGAGCCATATGAGTACTTGTCCCTAGTGGATTTGGGCCTTCTGATTTCTTTATGTATTCAGATCACACATCCAAGCAAAGGAAGAGCAGGTTATGGGCAGATTATATCATTTTCAGGCTACATCAGAATTTTAATTGAAAATTAAAAGTGACCATGGTTTAATAATGTTTCTCAAAGGGTGAAATATGGGCTGAAAGTGACTTTGGATATTTTGTTATACATTAGAGGCACATTGGATATGATTTTACATGCTTTGGGTCCACATGATGTATCTCGGCTCTCTTGGGAAAATCGACCCATGGGAGAGGGCACACTTGGTGGGGTAGTAGCCACTTCATATCTTGACTTTGCTATTGTTTATTGCTGATGTACTATGTCCTAGGGGGATAAAACAGCCCCTACACACCCCCTAGGCACACATTATTACTTGTACTTTCATATTTGATCATTACACATTATACTTGGGCGCCCTAGGGGAAAATAGCCCCCTCCTCTTTGGCATGTATATCAACTGAGTTAAATCACAGCCATTGGATCAGATTTGTATCTTGTGATCTCAGCCCTTCATTTTGAAGAAGCTAGGGATTTTGCTCTCCCATTTCTATATAATGGAGGAGCAACTCATTTGTAGGGACTCTTGGCTCTTGGATTGCATAATAGAGAGAAATTTGCATCTCTAACAACTTGTGTTCTTTCATGGTAAATGACTGAAATAGTGATTTCATGTTGTTTATCCCTTGCACTACAGGATTTTTGGTGTTATTCCTAGCATTGTCATGGTGGATTTATTTGCATACAGTGGCAGCTAAGTGGAGGAGGGCACACATGTGGGAGGACCCCCATCTCTCTCTCTTTCATTTGGTTGAAACCCAGGGAGTTATTTTGTATCTTAGCATCATTATTTTCTCCATGAATCTCATGTATGTGATTGTCCTCTCTTCTTGAAATCAAATTAACTTCCAGTTGTTTGCTTGGCAAGAGGAGGGTGCACTTCTTCACTTCGGGAAAATTCGTTTGAAGGGGGAATTCACCAAAATCTTCTCCGCTGATCTCCGTGTGAACAAATTGGCATTATTCGGGCATCTCTCCAGGAACCAAGTAATCTCTCCCATTGTCATTTTCATTCCACTAGTCAACTAAAACAATTAATCTAAGTAAACCCCTTTGAAATTTTCGGCAAGTCATCTATTGAGAATTAGTAAAATCCGACATTTGGATATTTTCAGTCATAGTTCAAAATGCTTAGATCCTAAGCTTGTTTACTTTTTTGACTCCATTTTACCCCGAACATAGCACTGATCCGATTGGGAATGCGCACCCTTTGCCTGGTGGTCTGATTTTTAGTTTTTGACTTGTTTATTTTGCTTGTGATCTCTTGCTAGTGTGTTATCTATCATCCAAGTGGTACATTTTAAAGTGCTAGGACAGCCTTTACTTGCTGATCTAAAACCCCCCCTGGGAATTTCCATTTGCTAAGCTAAAATCCCCCTAGGAAGTAATTTAGTCTCTTCACACCTAGCACTTGTTTTCACCTAGACTATTTGTTAATCTCACGAGTTACTGAGAGTTATAAATCTAATTTTATCACTGTCATATCCATCATACTCCAATTGAACTTTACACTTACCACTCAGTAGCATATTTGTGGTCTAGGGTCAAATCACCGAGATATCTTTGTTTTGTTACGTGATTGTTATCTTTATAGGTGTCTTGGTCTTTTGATTTTTTCTGCAAGGAAAGACAAGGGTCTCCCCCCTTTCTATCTAATAGCATAAAGTGACAGAACCCTATCTGGTGTGACAACCATTCTATCTGTGGTGGATAGGGTCCTTGAAGTGTCACCAGTTTAGTTGCCCCTGCCCTCTACCGTCCTGGATGGGATACTCTTTCGTGGCAACTACAATCCGTGTGATAACATTGCCATTGTCACCTCAACAATAACTTCTCTTCACTTAAGTGCATAGGGGGAAAAGGGGGACCTAGTACTAAGGGGGATTCCCTAAGGAAACTAAGTTTCACTGATTGGTTTATGAGGTTGACTAATTATGAAATTAAGTTGAATGGATTTTAAATCTGGATTAAGATTATGATTAAATTGAGTTAGGCATTCAATGTTTAGCTTTTGGCTATCAATTTCCACCCAACTTTCTAGATTTATTATCAAAAGAGAGTGTTGTAATAAATGCAAAAATAAACCAGCAATAACATATAATTAACATTAGTAAATTCTAGCATTGAAAAGAGTATAATATTGAATGCAATCTAGACTAGAAGATACAACCAACCATAACCTATGGACTGAATGCATTTAGGATCCATTAGTAACTTGTTAAAATCATCAACATGAAGTGTTTAGCAATATCATTAGGTTGATAGTTAAGATTGATACCAGATCTACGTTGATTAGTTAATTAAACAAGTGAACAATGTGTTTCGAATGCCCTAAACCACTTGTAGTTAACCCAGAAATATAAACCAGATCTTAACCTAATTAGATGGTTGTTCTAACAATGATTTAATGATGAATTTCATCCCAACAAATACTATTAAACAACCCAAAAATTTAACCCAATAAAGATGAAAAATAGATGCAATTAGGGCTAAATTTAAGAAGCAGTTCTAGGAAATAATTCACCTTTTTTTTCTGTGTAAAACCAGCAAGCAAACAGTAAAAAAAATGGCTCTAAAATCAAATTTAACCATGCAAGAGAAGCCCTAGAGGGTACAAACTAGCTAGAGGATTAACTGCAGCCCTAAGGGGAAATTTAAATGCATAATTTTTGGGGGTTTTGTGGAATAATATTGATTCCTAAGATGAATTCATCCTAGAATGCAAAAATAAAAGAAAATGAAAATGAATTTTTAAAATATAGGCAAATAGAAACAAATGGACTAGTGCTTAGGGTTTGAAGTTGGGCTATGGGGTCAATCAAGGCTGGTAATGTGAAGCAAGGTAGCATCGATAATAGCTAGGGTTTGAATGCCAAACGCTATCAAATTCAAGAAGGCTAGAATTCACCCAAGGATCTACAAGGGAATTGCCTAAGTGGTTTTTTCAATTCTATTTTGGGCATAATATTCTTCAATAATGAAATCCTAGGGGATACAATCAGGAATAGAGAGCATAACACCTATTCAGCCACAACCAAACAACTTAACTTTACTAAAGAAAAACCTTACTTGCAAATGATCCCAAAGAAGAAGCAATTGTTGATCCAAAAGTAAACCCAAGCATTAGAAAAGCATCCACATCATAGTGCTAGCATCAACCATCCATGAACTTTTTAACAAGTTTTACAATGGAGGAGGCTCTCTTTATATAGGAATAGAGAATAACAACCTCCTCAATAAAAAATATAAAGTCCCTCTCTTGACATGGTCAAAATACCAAAACCCTAAGTCAAGAGGCCAAAACCCTAACCAAAAGCCCAAGAGAAGGGGGGCACACCACTAACATGAGTAAATCATTCATGAATAATTCAAACTACTCCCAAAGAAGAGGAGCACTCCACTAGATCCAATCAAATCAATGGAGGGGTCCAAACCCTAGGGTTTGACCCTCAAAACACCTCCAATGTGCAATGACCTCAAGCCATAGCATGTGCAAGTGTGCCAACTCATTACCAATGGTCCATCCATCAAGCACAAAGCTCAAAAGAAGGGAACACTCTACTAGAAGAGGTCAAAGGTGTGAATAAAAACTCCTCCAAGGTGGGACGTCACCTCCTCATGGCCCAAATCTACCAACATCTAATCCAAAAGAGGGAGTGCTCTACTAAAAAATATGCCAAGTATCCCTCCAAGGTCCAAGGGTGCTAAGACACTAGAACACTCTAGCCCAAATGTATCAAATCACCTCCAAATGTGGCACCTGTGAGTATAAGAAGAGGATGGCCCATAGATAAGTGCCATGTGGTGTTGAAATATTGTAATGAGTTAGGTCCCATCATGTTTTTGTGTTTACCATGGTGGGGACAAGTTGTCTTTCCTAAGTAATGTACTTTTGAAATATAAAAGAAAAAGTGACTTTATGTTTTAAAAGTCAAGTGACTTTATTAAAAGCATTTGTGTATTAAATGATTAAAAAGGACATTTAATGTAAACCCTTAGATCATAAGTGATCTCAGCCATTCAAAAATGTAGTTTGAATTAGTTAGGGTTTAGGGAGGGTAAAGTCACCTATTTAATACATCTTGGGAGGAGAGCCAAAACATACAAAAAGACAAAAGAGAGAAAAGGAGAGAGAGATCTAGGGTTTCAAAGGAGAGAAAACCCATTTGGAGAGAGAGAGCATTAATTTGCGCAGGAAGGAGACTGAGTTTTGATTGGGCACAAATACCGAGGAGAAGGAGAACATTTTCTGCACATAAATCAAGGAAATCCATACTGCACGGATCCGTACAGCAGGCCGTACAGTCTGGTACAACCACATTAATTTGCACAGAAATCAAGGTCTATTTTTGGCACACATTTCCAAGCAGTTTTATGCTATTTTTTGCTGAGGAAGATTGCACAGAAATCGAGGGCTATCATTGGCACAGATTTCGAGGCAGGTTGGTGAGAAGGAAGAGGCTGTGTTGCCGCCTAATACACACCTAGGGGGGACGCGGCAGGAAACCTTCAAGTTGCTCGGTGTGTCCTTGGGGGCAAGTGAGAGTCAAGTGTTGTCACCTGATTACTCGACTCCTCCATCTAGGCTTACTCCTAGCGAAGCCAAGGGAGGTGGTCCCTATGAAAATTAAACTAAGGCTTTTAATCTACAACAAAAGACAAAAGTCTATTCTAGGAGTTAAAAGATAATGAGATGATAAAATTAACAACTAAGCACTGCTTGCAAATTAAATCAATTGATTAACCCAACACAAGATAGATAAGCATTCACGACATTTATGATTGAAACTTAAAACATGGAGAATTAAAGACCAGTGCTGAGAATGTAAAAATGCTTGCAATTACTGTTGTGTAGGGTTGCTTGTGTAGTCTCAGTGAAAGTATTGCAGTGTCTCATTTGGTTTGTTTTATGATTATTAAATGAGTAGTTAAGGAGTGGGTTAATTCTTGGTTTGGCCTAAAAGAAACCTAAACTTCGAACTGAGTGCTCTAGCAACCTTACCAAGTGTCCAACCAGGTGAGGATAAACCCGCTTAAGAACCTGCTGACTCTGTGGATTCAGTCCATGCAACCTCCCGAGTTCTTAGGATTGGATTTTAATGGATTGTCCTATTAACACTAAGTACCTTGCACCCGTTTCTGATTGAGCCAATTGTTCCGACTAAGCTACAGTAGTCAAGAGCATACTCCGGGTTTGGGGCGTTGTTCGTTTTATTAAATATGTATGAGTGGATGATTAATCTACACTAAACCCCAAGCATAAAGCAAGGGGGGTTAATTTTAGGATTAAATTTCAAGAACAGAAAAATAACTGAATAAAACACAAAAGCATAAAAAAAAGATAAACGAGTCCTCGGAGGACATTGTGTGCTTGAGTGAGTTGTTTAATTACTATTGCTCAAATGAAAACTAATCTAAAACGGAAAACTAGAAAAAAGTTGCGAAAAATTAAAAAAAGAAAAAGAAAAAGGTGTAAATCCCCCCTGGGGGGATTGGGGTCAGGCACTGGAATTGCCTGCTGAGCTCTTTTTATTCTTACGTTTGCAATCAAAATAGGAGAACTACTGCTTGCCCTTTATCATTAGGGAACAAAACAGTTTACAATAAGATATTGAAAGCGAAAGTGCTTGAAAGGGGTTTCTCCAAATGGTTCTGGGAGCTTCCAAATGTCTTTCTTATGAGTTTTTTTAGCTCCAACCTGTTAAGAAAACGAAATAGACCAGCAAACAAATGTTGATTAGAAATGATAATTAAAACACTTTAGGAGTGTTCTGATATTGCTACAGATTGCAAAAATGAACACTAATGCAACTAGTACACAAAAACTTTTTTTTCTGGCAATTTTATGAGTTTTTTTAAGTGACTTTTAGTTAACTTTTAAATGTAGGTCTGTCATAAAATGATACAAATTCCAGCGAACAAAAGTTTACTGAAAACTACCGAAACACACTTTAAGAGTATGTTCGATTAAGATGCAAAAATGGAAAAAATTTCTAACTTAACTGCTACAAAATGAAAACAAATGACTAAGGCAAGTGAGCTAGAAAACTACTTTCCTTAGGATCTTTTGCTTGCTTTTGGAAAAGCTAAGCGAACCAAAGCACTTAAATGCCAGATATACTTTTCAACCAAACAAGCTTTTCCTATCAAGAACTCTAGATTTTACGATTAAAACAAGCTTGAAAAGGAAAACTTGTAAACTTCGATCTACTTTCAGAAATTTATGCTTTGAAAGAACTATGATCTAACACAGGTAACCACTGTAGCTGAAGATAGTTAAAGAAGATTGGATCAGAGGAATTGAACCCTTGGGGGTTGAGCGTTTTGAAGAAAGGGCAATGGAGTCAAGCTCCCTAATGCACCGGTAGGACCAAAACTTTGTTAGAATTTACTGAATGAAGATACGATCTAACATGTTCGTGAACCTCTTCAGCTTAGGCTACCTGTAAACAGCTGCAAACAACTAGCAAGGGGATAGAGCATATGTGCAAACGATTGAAAGAAAGCAGTAAAGCAATGGATTCAAACAAGAAATCACACTACTATTAGCACCCTAACATCATTTACAAGAGTAAGCAACCTATAAAGCATTACTTACAGATCTTTAAGAAGATAACTTCCCTTTAAAAGACATACAATCCCGACAATACTAACTATGCAACACGATACAATTTACCTCAAATGTAACAAGCATGAAGATCCAACCAAAGAAAATCACCAGACTAGCCTCCAAAGCCTTCTTTATTAAACTCATAAAAATATTACAATACACGAGCAGAGGTTCCACCTTCAGGATCCCTTACAATGAAGCCAAGCTCCTCAATTTATAGCAAATGGCAAGTGAGCTAGGGCGCAAAACCCTAAGAGACAAAGCTCCTAACTTGTAGAGCAAGCAAAGCTCTCACCCAATGGAGAAACACCATTTCAAATGGACAAAAACATGTCAAAGAAGAAATTCCCGAATTGATGAAGAAGCTGCCCACTTGTGAAGCTCATGCGTGAGAGGATGAGGATGCGAAGTGATGTTTCCATGAATTGGTAGCTTTTCACGTGTGAAATCTGATTGGTTGTTGAAATTGGAAGGTAAGCCACATGGGTTGTGCCACCTCTTCAAACCAATCTTCAAAAATTTAAATGGCTGCGTGGAGTGAGTGATGGCCCACGTGAGGAATCCGTACGGATTTGTCTCTTTGCCATATTACAAAATAATATATTGATCTCGTATTGCAATCTTTTATCAAAACAAACCAATGCTATGTCACACATGGTGGCCCCACCTTCGAACTCACTCTCCAAACATCAATTCGTATGGCCGTACGGATGGCCCACGTGAAGTAATTTGAAGCATGAAGAAAAATTAAAATTTTGACTTTTAATATGATGTTATAACCTATGCTTTCTCCTTTCACTTAGTCGCATACCTTTAGTGATGTCATGCCATGTCATTTGGCATGTTCCTTTATTCTATTTTTTAGTAAATTTGACTTTTGACCATGGTGCAGTTTGTTGCATTTCTGGCATTAAAGTGCCACTTTATAGCTCTGATAGGCAAAACTGCTCCGCGGGGGTTTTCGGTTGCCCGAAATGTAGGCAAATCGGGTACCGGAGTAAAGAGGATGCTCTGAGCTTGAAAACGAGAATACCTACGCCAAATTCCGACTTCGGATCACACTTTTATCACTTTTTGAAATTTTTTAATTAAACCATTAAAAAATGGCTTAAAAATGCAAAAAATCTTTTTTCTCGGAATGGACTGAAACTTCAGGGGAACCTAGTACATGACAAAATGATAAAAATCTAGCATCTAGCATGTTTATACATGTTACAAAATGGGCTCTAATAATCCCCTAAGACCTAACCCCCACTTTGGGCATTCCAGCTTTGGAGGTGGAGGAGAAAACCTCATCGATTATATTCGGCTAAAGGCAAAGCATAATCGACAAGGGAAAAAACTCCTTGGAATACCTTCTTTGGTTGTCAAGTCCTAGGGAACCGAGTCACTCAAAGACCACCATGATATAGTACGCTTATTACAAACCCCGTGGGGCATAGTCATGTACCACAAAACATTTAAAAAAGGGGCCCTAAACAGGCCAAGCTTGGAACTTCTGAACACTGAAAAGCACAAGTGATTGTGCAACATTGGCGGCTCATTGAAGTCCAACTAAAGTGCAACTTTAGGTGGTAACAGGCCGTACAACTGCATTTATTGCTGGTATTTATTTATGTTTTCTGGCACATTTTCCAATGTATTTCAGATTACATAAATGTCTCTACTGTAGTTAATTGCTACTCTTTAATAAAATCTCTCTCTAGGTTTTCCCTCATGAAGTGTGAGGGTTTTGCCATGGGCATTGGCCCTAAAAATTTCTGAGTTTTCAATGTGTATGCTTGTGTCTTCAGTTCTTTAGCTATGTCATTGAATGAATGTATAAGTGTTTATATTTCAATTATCAGAAGATTTATTGGACAATAAATCATAACTCAGAAAAATATTAAACCTAGATATGCATTCTAAAGTGTTTGATAAAATGTCATAAAGAGAACTTGTTATTTTATCAAATTTCTACATGGTATCAGAGCTTGGCTCTGTAAGATTGTTGAAGACAGTTTATGTTTCTTTGTGAAATTAGAAAAAAAGAGTCTTTCAGGTGATTATCAGTTAGAGTCATGGCATCAGCAGGGTTAAGGTACGAGGATAGGCTGGATGGGGATGGAAATTTCAGTCCATGGAAGGAACGGATCATTATATTGTTCAAAGAGCAAAGTTTGTGGGATATTGTTGGAGCTTCCGCTACGATAACAGTTCCTACAGATGCCACATAGAAATCTGCTTTTGACAAGAAGGATATCAAAGCTCAAAGGATATTCTTGGACTCTATCAAGGATCATGTGATCCCTCATGTCTCTGGTAAGAAATATGCTTTTGAAATGTGGATTGCTTTATGTACCTTATATCAAAGTAAGAACCAAAACAGAAAGATGGTTCTTAGGGAGAAACTGAGAAATACCAAGATGACAGAAACTAATACAGTTTCTACTTATCTCACAAAGATCACCCAAGTTAGAGATGAATTGGGTGCTGCAAGTGAGAAAGTGGATTATGAAGAGCTTGTAAGGTATGCTCTCAATGGATTCACTGCAAATTGGCACACCTTTGTGCGAGGAGTGGTTGCCATAGAAAAGCTTCCAGATTGGACAAGGTTATGGGATGACTTTGTTAAAGAGTCCCGGGAGGGGGCATTCCAGAATGGAGCTCAGAAAGGTGAAGAAAATGTTGCCCTTGCAACAAAAAGTAAGGGCAAGTGGAAGAAGGAAAAAGATCTCAGCAAGGTACATTGCTTCTGTTGTAATAAATTTGGTCATTATGCTAGTCAGTGTCCAAAAAGGAAAGGAAATGAAGATAAAGAGGGACCACCATCAGTAGAGATGGGAGATTTTGCTTCCCAGTTTGAAAGTGAGTTCTCTTTAGTTTATGTTCAAACTAGTATAGGAAGCACTTTATATTTTCATTTCATGTGGGTTGTTGATAGTGGTTCAACAAGCCACATGACAGGGAAGTATGGATATTTTCAGAAGATTAAAGAAATAACCAGAGGACGTTTTATTGGAACAGGTATCGGGAGCACTCGAGCGGAAATCAGAGGAGTTGCAATTGTAAAATTCCAACTCAGGTTTGGTGAAGTTCTTGAAGTAGACAGAGTGTTGTTCGTTCCAGGCATGAAAGTCAGTAGACTTTCCATATCATCCTTGGAGGATGATGGATATGGAGTCTTCATTAAAAGAGGAAATGCGATCCTCTATCGGACAAAAAAATCTGACAATACTATTCTACTTGGGAATAGAAAAGACAAACTCTACTTTCTGCATGGAGAAGTGATGCTTCCAGGTTCAAGTGGGTGGCTATCCGAGTCTGAGTCTGCGAATGAAGCAGATGCATCGATGGTACCTTCAGATGAGGAGAGTTGCACTGGTGGAAGATTCAACGAGCGCGAAGAAGATGAGCATGGTCCAGAATTTCAAGTTGTGTTCCGACATCAGCTTCCAGAGTTAGTTGAAGCACTTGACAGTGGTCAAGAAGATTGTGTTGGGACCTCCCTCATTAAGAGGGAGTGTTGAAATATTGTAATGAGTTAGGTCCCATCATGTTTTTGTGTTTACCATGGTGCGGACAAGTTGTCTTTCCTAAGTAATGTACTTTGAAATATAAAAGAAAAAGTGACTTTATTAAAAGTATTTGTGCATTAAATGATTAAAAAGAACATTTAATGTGCTTTTAATGTAAACCCTTAGATCATAAGTGATCTCAGCCATTCAAAAAGGTAGTTTGAATTAGTTATGGTTTAGGGAGGGTAAAGTCACCTATTTAATACATCTTGGGAGGAGAGCCAAGACACACAGGAAGACAAAAGAGAGAAAAGGAGAGAGAGATCTAGGGTTTCAAAGGAGAGCAAACCCATTTGGAGAGAGAAAGCATTAATTGCAACAGGAAGGAGACTGAGTTTTGATTGGGCACAAATACCGAGGAGAAGAAGATTTTTTTGCACAGAAATCGAGGAAATCCGTACTGTACGGATCCGTACAGCAGGCCCTACAGTCTAGTACAGCCACACTAATTTGCACAGAAATCGAATTCTGTTTTTTGCACACATTTCCAGGCAGTTTTATGCTATTTTTTGCTGAGGAAGATTGCACAAAAATCGAGGGTTGTCATTGGCACAGATTTTGAGGCAGGTTGGTGAGGAAGAAGAGGCCGTACAGCAGGGTCGTACAACTGCATTTATTGCTGGTATTTATTTCTGTTTTCTGGCACGTTTTCCAATGTATTTCAGATTACATAAATGTCGCTGCTATTATTAATTGTTGCTCTTTAATAAAATCTCTCTCTGGGTTTTCCCTCATGAAGTGTGAAGGTTTTGCCCTGGGCATTGGCCCTAAAAATTTCTGAGTTTTCAATGTGTATGCCTATGTCTTCAGTTCTTCAGCTAGGTCATTGAATGAATGTATAAGTGTTTATATTTCAGTTATCAGAAGATTTATTGGACAATAAATCATGACTCAGAAAAATATTAAACCTAGAGATGCATTCTAAAGTGTGTGATAAAATGTCATAAAGAGAACTTGCTATTTTAACAAATTTCTACATGTGGATCATCAAAATGCCTCCAAATATGTAGAAGAAGAGGGCGCCCTCCAAAGGTAGCCACATCATCATCAAATCAAGTGTTAGATTATGCTCATTTTCTAGGGGGGAGCCCCATTGATGTACACTTAGGCGAAAATCATCAAATACATAAGTAATTACATGAAAAGGTTAGCAAGTGCACTTTTATAATAATTCAATGTTCCCTTAATTAATATTCCATTAACTTTAGATTCACTATGGTGGGACCATTATTAGACCCTTATTATGTGATAGACCCCTAAGACAAGATGTAAGTTCTAAATCTCCAAGTGAGGCGAGGGTAAATGAATGGATGTGATGTTAGGAAGGAAGTGATTGCGAATTGACCATCATAGCAATGTGTATAGGAGTTAGGTCTACCCTTTAACTTTCAAGAGCTGGGGGTTTAAGATCTTTCTGTCACATGTGTGCCTTAAAGGAGAGCGCTTTCATGAGTCACCCATCCTTGCATTGTTTTTTGCGATCTTTTTTATTATTTTATTATTTTTATTTTTTATAAGCCCTTTCATGGGCTCAGTCCCTTTATTTAGCTTTAGCTTCGATAACTCGATACATATGGAACTTCGCTTTTTGCAAGGGGGGATTATCTCTCATATTTAGCATTTACTGCATCAACCTTTGAGTACTTTGACTCTTGATTTAATTTAGGCCTTCATACATGGGAATAGTATACATATCTTTTAGAACATAACATACAATAAATTATTTGCAAAAAGGGGGTATGGTTAAAATGAGTGAAATGGATAGTGAAATGACATGGCAAGAAATATAGCTAGGCAAAAGTGTGAGATCCAATGAAATGAATGTTACAAACTTACACCTACTCAAATTCCTAGGGTTACAATTGACTCGTGAGGCCTTACACTTATCTAAGTGAATTAAGACCACACCATGGTATATCCAAGTTATGAAACAAGAATTAGAAGTACCTGAACTACTATAGAGTAACACCATTTTACCCCTCATGGTCATAACACATACAAGAGAGAAATCCCCAAGTGCCAATGTGTCCTAGCATATGTCATAACACTAGCATCAACTGCAACAAGGCCCCAAGCATCTTTGGCACAATAGTGGTGGTCTGGCAAGCTGGAAGAGCCTCTGGAAAATATCCATGGGTGCACCATAAATCTCATCTCTAGAACTGCTGGATGTGATGGAAAATCACATAGGCATCAATCATCAAGTCAACCCTACATATTAGGGGGGTAACATATATAATATAAATTTCTATATATTTTAATTCATGTATATTAAAAAAAACACACAGAATACCAAATTAGTAGTAGAAAATATGAAAACATAGATGTTTGTGCTACTTGTAGAGAAATAGTACATTTTTGAGAAGTTGGAAATGTAATCCATAGTAGAATAATCACTAGAGCATCCACCATTGAGTACACATGTAACATCAAGAATCTAGCAATTATAAATTATAATATCAACCATATCATCAAGTTTCAACATATAACATCCATCATCATCAACATCATTCCTCTAAGAATTGGTGCACAAAAGTGTGTTTGTGTCAATAGCTCTATCATCATTATTGGAATATTCATTATCATCTATATAAAGGTTATATTGCCCAAGCAAAATCGATAGAAAAAAAGTACAATTTTTGTTTTTCCAGCATCCTCAAGAGTGGAATTATGAATGGAAAGATACCTGTCTGAGAATCTTCTTATCACCCTGGCCAGCAGGTTTTTCAAGGTCTGCAATTTCCCAGAGAGGAATATCCAGAAGAGTGCTGATAACATCTTCATCTAAGAATGGGAACCTGGCCTGTGAGACACGGATATTCCTTGAGATAATTGATTCAATTAGCAGTACTAAATCTCAAAGACTCTGATTGACAAATAACTCAGTAAGTATCCTCAAATCCTACCTCTTTGCCATGATCAGCTATACATCTATCATCTCTTCCAAGGTTTCTTTTCCAAATCCTTTGAATATCAATCTTCATTTCTTCTTGCAATGCAACCCACCTTCAAAATAAATTCTCATATATCATATGCATGATCTCCAAATCTCTTAAACTGAAAGGTTTGCTAATACAATGACGCATATTATGCAAAATTGCTAACATCTAGTGTCTAGACTAAGAATTGATAGGCTTGGATGAATAAATCTCTGGCATTAGCTTTTGTACCCCTGCTAATTTGGCAAACTTACAACCTTTACAATTTAAATAACATCTTTTTCAGCCACATGGAGACTTAAATGGTCTCCAAGAAACATGAAACTCATAACAAAATGCATTAGACCTCACCCTCTACCTCATACTTTCTTACAGACATCTTGATCTTTGTCTCTCTTTCTTCTGCCTCCTATGATTTAATATTTAGTTCATGTATTTCATGTTCTCTCCTGTTTAGTTTCGCTTTATGCTTTCAGGGTAGCCTAGGGTACCCCTACAGATTGGTATCACTGAATGTGCTTCTTTGTCCCATTGACCTACTTTTTGGTCATTTGTCTCAGAAACAAGTCTTTGCCTTCCAGAAACCAGTAAACTTGCAAAGGATCTAACAAAAGATAAAATGAATCCAGAAAGAGGAAATGGTTCTTGGAAGCAAACATTAGACATTGCAACATAAATATTACATTGAAAGATGGGAAGAAATATCATTTTCTGAAATAAATGTGGCAAACACTCTTGTGATTGCCTCCAGGTGCCAAATCACCTGAAAGAGTTGAAATAACCCTCCTTGGTAAAATGACTGCATGGAAGTTGCAACCATGGATGAAACATTTTATCTCGGACTATATCACTCTCTTTCAACATATAATGTAGATATCTAAGGGAATGCTATACCATACCTTTTCCAACATCTTGTTTGAGATCAGCAATGATCTGTATTTGCTAGAAATGGTGATTTTCAAATTGTGTTTGATGGTTATCTTGCATGAGAAGACTTTCATCAATTGGACACAATGATGTAATTGGCATATTATAGTGAATGTGAAAGCAATATGGTGTTCTTTTGGCATCTTTAAATCTTCGATTGGGAAAGAAAATTTAGTCAATCAACAATTATTTATAGCAAGAATCAGAAAGCTTTTCCCCCAAATCCTCTCACATGGCAATGCCAGAGAACTCTTAGTTCAGTCCAGTAATTCACCACTGCACATCTCAGGGGTACTGCATCCCAAACTTAGGTGCATTTCTTGTCAGAGAGAACTGGCTACAGGCAACCTCTTATTTGTCACTCTCAATGGTCCATGCCAATGTTTGCTTCCTTTTTTCAATCTACCGTGGGCTTAATGAGGTGGCTGACAACTCACTGTGCATAGTATTCCCTTCAAGATGGATGACCAACAACATTTCATGTTTCCCACACCCATAAGAAAAATATCCAAAGGGAATGGTATTGTTATAAGTGTGCCTTATCTTAGAAATTGCATACTAGTGAGCACTCCATTTCTAAGCTTCAATATGAAATTGAAACAGAAAATTTCCACTTGTGTTCTTTTTTAGGCCATGAAACGCAGACAACATGAAACCATGCTACCAGGAAACACATATAAAAATGGAGCATTAAAAATGTGTTCTTCTTTTTTCGTCTTTTTGGTCGTAAACAGATCCATATGCTAGACATTCCTGGATACAGGTTCGTATTCTGCTGGATCTGGGCCATTCTCAATCTGGATATGGTCCAAAATGCAAATTGTAGTTCTTGGGGCCTGGACTGGAAGATCTGGTAACTTTGAAATTTACCAGGAAGCTGGATATGGTCCAAAATGCAAATTGTAGTTCTTGGGGCCTGGACTGGAAGATCTGGTAACTTTGAAATTTACCAGGAAGCTGGATATTGTCCAGAATCCCATAAAGTTTCTTTCCAATATCTCAATGTCGTTCAAGGTGCTTATAGCTATTGCAGTTCCATGCATCTTATCAGCGTCCTCATCAAAATTGTCTTAGAAATCACGCCAAGGATTGGGATGCCAGAATACATTTAACTGGCAGATATCAGTATTCTAACTTTATTAAACATCTCATCCTTGGCCTCATCTCTCACACATTCTGAAGTATAGGAAACACAGCACCATCCAAATCTGTATATATACCAGACATGTCCAGAGTCACACCCCAGTGACTGTCCATTCTTGGAATTACCTGTCCTTAACATTTATATTTTATTTCTGTAAAGCAGATTTCAATAAGCTAGAATTGTTTGAAACCCATTTGACTGAATACAAAAACACTATCTTCTTGTAGAGGAAAAAATAGAAAACATAAAAAATAAACAAGTAGTTCAAAGACAGCCTATATTAAAAATAAATAAATTGGGAACTAGCTAACAGACATCCATTAATCTCAGTTACAGTACCCACAGAGTTTCAACTTTCAATGGACCTGAGCAAGCATGATATTTTAAGAGACTGAACATACCCTCCTAATCTAAATTTTGTCCTATGCCTTCCATATCCAGCACATTGCTCATCTGCTCCAGAGCCAACCAACAAGATTTTCGCCTCTGACCTATACTTTTTGCGTGTGAATCTCTTGTGTCTAGTAGAAAGTGAATGAGAATCATAAAGGCAACAGTCATCTTCTCCCTGAAGAAGTTCATCTTCCTCTACCCATCCTTCGCCACAAGCTGCTAGCCATAATGCAGTTCCAATATTCAGATCCTACAAAGTAAGCATAAAGAGTCATGATAATTACAGGAAACATGGTTTATTAACATATGCATAAGATCTAAAACTTCTTTGAAAAAACAAATATATCACATAAGTTCCTAGAAAAGAAATATTCAAAATTCAAATCTCTGAATTATTTCCATAATACTAAAATCATAAACACAAGATTAACAGGAAGGGAAGAAAAGTTCCCTGTAGATCAATCAGATTAATTGCAATTCTCATATTAAACTCCATCAAAACTCCAATACCAACAGCATGCTCCTGTCTAATGTCCTATCATGAATGTCAACATTCAAGGGACAGATGAATATTGAGGCAAATAATTGGGACACATGGCCACACTCATATTTTGCTTTGTAAGTTTGTAGAGATGATTGCGCGTGTAAGGGTTGTCATACCCGGTTTAGCACACCTCATTTTTCCCACTTGGACCTATTGTTTTGATGCAAAACCCCTCTTCCTGGTCTCCAGACCCATGATGTTATTCCTTAAAGAAGAAGGCTACATTGTTAAAAAGGAGGACGTTGAGAGACAAGCATCTTTTGGGGTTAGTTGGGGCATGATGCCCTCCTTTTGGCTCACCTTGCACTTGGTGGAGCCTAATTGCACATTTTTATTCTTTTTTTATGTCATTGTATGGTTTAGTCCCTTATTTGTGGGTGCACTAACCTAAAATTTTATAATTTGTCATTAACTTTGTAGGCTCAAATTTGTAAAAGGTTAAGGGTTGTCTCATATAAATAAGACAACCTAACCTCATTTGTAAATCATGGAAAAGGGTTCAAATTATGTATTCTTTTCTTTTCCTATTGGTTTATTGGAGCACTAGAAGCTATGCACAGCTCTGTCTTGGATGTCTTTTTTGCTTGGAGGATGAATTGATGATGTTATAGGGTTTCATCTTGCACATGCTAAGTTGATACTAGAATAGTTGTAATAACTCATGCTCAAGGGTAACCTAAAACGCACTATCTTGCTCATTCTTGATTAATGTTGGTAAGTTTATCTCCTAACCCTAGTTTAATGTTGCTCTTGAAGTGCTTTGGACTGAGTTAGGGTTTGTTTGCTAGCATTTTTTCACTCCACTGTTTTGTTGGGCCTTGGACTTCTCTATTTGCCCTAATTAGGGTTTCACTGCCTAACCCTTGAGGTTGCTAGCTTAGCCCTAGTTACAAATATTGAATACCATCTCAAGAGGAGGGACGTTAGCCTCAATCTCTCATAGCCCTAGGGTTTGAGATAAGATCTAATACCCTATCTATCAATCCTCTTTTATCAAATTTTACATGTTTTATTTTATGCATAAAAATATTTTGCTACTGGATAAACCCTAAAAATCTAAATAAATTTAAAAATCCAAAAATAGCCGTGATTTAATATTTCTTGTGCACCCTAAAAAACTTCCCTAGGGTTTTAAACTTTTATCCATAAACCCTAAAGGGCATCCTCTTCTGAGAAAGTGCAATGGGATATGTGAAACCCTCGTAATTGGTGAATTAAAGGGTGTGTGGTATTTTTGGCTTGTCCTACAATTTCGCCCTAGCTCAATTGTCCTCTTTTCCTTGAGGGCGCACTTTTGGAGTGGCTGCATTGGGAAGTGTGACATTGCTTTGGGAGATGTGAAATTGCCTTGAAAGGCATGATATTATTTGGAATTTGAAATAAAGTAAATAACTCCATTTATATATGATTCTTGTGTCTTGATTTGATATTGTTTGACTCTGATAAGGTATTGATCATAGTTATTAAGGTTTCATGAAAGGTATTTGTGGTTTGTTGGTCACTTGGTGGTTACAGGTATCTTTCACTGATTAGGGTTTCCCCCTGGGTTTTGGAGTTACCCGAAGTGTTGAGAGGTTAGATAGTGGTGACATTGGGTCTAACTCTCTCCCGAGCTTACTGTCATAGCACTAGGCCTACATAGCCTTGATTTGCAAAGAGGTGCTAGTTTGATCGGTAGCAAGTACCATCTTTGATCAAACACTGTAACTTTCACTTCAGACCTTGACTATTATGGTATGTAATTTCTTTGAGGGCATTCAATTACGAATGACCTGGTTGTGTGTTGAAATGCCTTGGCGTTGGAACTTGGAAACTAGTATCTTGATGAATAAGTTGAATGTTTTAAAGCTATATTTTATGAATGAGATGAATGTTGATGATCAAATGTTTAGGTTGCCATGATATTATGAAATGATGATCAAATGAATGGAGTTATGTTTATGTGTATCGTGTACTTTTGACAAGTTGTCAAGTGTGACATGGAAAGATAGGTACATGCGACGCAAGGTTGCGTTGATACCGCGTAGACTCCGAACTGAGTCGGGTATCCATGACAAGTGAAGTTAACCTAATGTAAATTGATATATTATGTTTCTCTTTAGAATGATCTGATGCACGTGTTGTTTCACGTGCAGGTACAGGATCACGATTTCCAATCGGTCCACATCAAGTAATGGGGTTGAATGGGAAGAAAGGCAATAAGACTAGAGATTACTCCATGCGGCGAGTTGAAAAGCGAGAGAGGCTTTTGCTCATCATATGCATGTTGTTGTGAGGGTAGGCCGTGGATTCCATCAATCACGAGGATTAGACTGGGGGACGCACAATAAGGACTCGACCTTATTCCCCAATGTTGTTGTAATTGTAACTTCGGAAGATATTCCCATGTATTTTATATTGTTATTATTATTGTATTTTATTTGTACCTCCGACGGAGATGTTTTTCCTCCGTTCGGGGATGTCATTATTATGCTTAGTCATACTAGGTCATTGAGGTAAAAGCCTCCATTGTAAGTCGAGGCAATAGATCCCCAAAAGGTCAAATGTAATTGTATTATTGAGTCTCCTATAAGAGTCGGCCCAGTCAGTTTAGTTGGGGCCGACCTAGTAAGTTAAAAGGTCACCCCAAAAGTAAAGTATAAATAGAGAGCAAGGCTCTCTCATTTTGACACACACTCACTCACTTGAGTTCGCATAAGTGAGAAAGAGAAGACAAGTTCGCATAGGATAAAGAGAGAGAGTTGCAGAAGACTATCTTGTTTTGGGGTTTTCCATTTTGTGATTTGTATTGATGACAATTCTATCTCTGAGGAAGTTGCGGGGTTTTCTTCTTTATGGTTTCCCCAAGGAAAATCTTTGTGTCTCTTGTGTTATGTTGTGCTTGTTATTCTTTCAGTTAAGATCCTAGATAATATTGATTAAAAGTAGAAAAACTAACATGGTATCAGAGCTAACCTGAAAAGAAGACATTGTGCAGCTGCGCGAAGCTACGGTTCTAAGTTTGAGGTCTTCTCTCCACATATCATTCAAAAAAGGAGGCTAGGCTAACTCGCCCTAGGAGGGCGCATCTTTCTGTCGAAGCAGAATCTGATTCCGAGAATTTTCAATTTTTGGCCCATCATTGCTGCCGGAGGAAAACTAGGGCATCAGTTATTTTGGGATTATGTCACTGATTTGGAGAAGTGAGTACATTGGACAACTCACCTTAAGGAGGCGCATCTTCCTGTCAAATCAGAAGTTCCAAATTCCAAGTTTGGAAAATTAGGGTTTCTCTGACAAACCCTAGGCCAACCAGTTCCATAACCAGTTTGGGCATCTCAAAAGTGGTAAGACCTAAAAGCTTTGTTATTTCCATTTGAAGTACTCATTCAATATGTCTAACCACACCAAGCTTGAGGATAAGCTTGAAGGAGCTGATAACTTTCAAGCATAGAAGTATAGGATTGCTCTTGTTCTTGAAGAAAATGATTTTGACAAGTATGTAAATGAAGAGGTTCCAGCACCAGAGGGAGCTGAGGCTAAAGCTATCCAAAAGAAGTACTTGGTTAAGGCCAAGAGAATTATTGCAGACTCCATTAAGGATCATCTCATCCCACATGTGTCATCCTTGAAGACACCTAAGGAGATGTTCGATGCTTTGACGAAGCTATTTGAAGGGAAGATCATCAATCGAAAGATGACCTTGAGGAACCAGCTTAAGAATGTGAAGATTCAAAATGTTGAAACCATGCAATCCTATTTCACAAGGGTCTCACAGATCAAGGAGCAACTTGAAGCAATTGGAGAAAAGGTAGAAGAAGGAGAGATCGTGATGACCACCTTGAATGGTCTCCCGAGATCATGGGACTCATTCATTCAAGAGATATGTGCCAGGAAGAAGTTGATCACATTCAGTAGACTATGGGAAGAATGTACACAAAAAGAAGCTCGACTTGTGGCAGGAGAAGAGAAGATGGGAGCAAATGATGATCAAGCTCTCACAACACACGCCAGAAGAAACCATAACAAAAGGGAGCACCATCATCACAGTTAGAGGGAGAAACACCATCAAAATCAGAGGGAGAACTATAGAAGATCCAGAAGAGATCTATCCAACATTAGATGTTATACATGTGATGAGAAGGGACACTACTCCAGAGCTTGTCCCAGAAACAGAAGTGTCTCCCACAATAAGAAGACCAACAAGAAAAGACACCATGCTCACATTGCAGAAGATGATGAACCTGCAAGGAAGAGACCCCGAGAAGAAAGTGATGAAGAATATGTCTTGATCTTAGCACTCACGGGCACTGTCACACGTGGAAATAATGATTGGGTTGTAGATAGTGGAGCTTCCAAACACATGACGGGATACAAAGGATCATTTGTCAATCTATCTGAGCATGAGTCACCTCATAAGGTGAAACTTGGGGATGATTACCAATACCCCATAAAAGGAAGTGGAGAAGCTTCCTAAAAGCTAGACTTCGGAAAATCTCTGAAGATGAAAGATGTGTTGTATGTTCCAGGACTAAAGAAGAACCTTCTCTCCATATCAGCACTAGATGCTAAAAGTATGAGGGTTGCATTTGTTGATGGCCAAGTCCTAATGTGGCCAAAGGGAAAGACAATAGATGATGCGATTGCGATTGGAGAGCAAGAGGGAGGTTTGTACAAATTAAAGGGCCAACCTGAACAAGCCTTGGTTCATGACCCCATGGAGCCAAGTGAACTATGGCACAAAAGGCTTGCACATGTGCACTATAGAGCACTACTCATTGCAAGCAAAGCAGTCACAGGACTTCCACAAATACAGACAAAACATGAAGGCGTTTGCAAAGGATGTGCAAAGGGAAAGAACGTGAAGAAGACATTTCCAAGCAGTGAAAGCAAAGTGAAAGGAATATTGGAGATCATCCACTCCAATGTATGCAGTCCCATGTCATCCAGTTCATTACGTGGGTATGTATATTATGTTTCATTCATTAATGAATTTTCTCGTAAGACTTGGATATACTTCTTGAAAAGTAAAGATGAAGTATTCAACAAGTTCAAGGAATTCAAAGCCTTGATCGAGAATCACATTGAGAAGAAGATCAACACCCTTTGATTAGATAATGGCGGAGAATTCACCTCGGAAGATTTCAAGAACCTATGCAGAGAATCTGGGATTAAGAGGGAGTTAAGCACTCCCTACAATCCACAACATAATGGTGTTGCAGAAAGAAAGAATAGAACGATAATGGAAGCAACGAAAGCAATGCTTCATGACCAGGATCTTCCGATGCACTTATGGGCAGAAGCTGCAAGGACAACGGTGTATGTACAAAACCGTACTCCTCATCGAGTACTAGACAACAAGACTTCAGAAGAAGTGTTCTCCGGTGAGAAACCAGAAGTCAACCATCTTAGGATATTTGGCTGCCCAATGTACATACACATTTCGAAGGAGAAGAGGACGAAGCTAGATCCTTCAGGAAAGAAGGGAATATTGGTAGCATACAGTGAAACTTCGAAGGCCTACCGGATATACTTCCCAAGATTCAAGAAGATAGACATCAGCAATGACGTGACATTTGACGAAGACTCAGCATACAACAAATCCATAAAACTACTTATTGAAGATATTGAAGAACCTGAAGTTCCCAAGATTCGAGATGCAATAATGGAAGAAGCAGTTCCAGAAGATTATGAAGACCGCGAAATAGAAGAACCACAAGAACCTGTGGATCCACCTCGTGAGAAGAACTCCCACAAGAGGAAACCATCATGGGTATGAGAAACAATACAAGATGCAGAGAGGTATGGCTCTCCAGAGGGGATGCATAGAGAAAGCAAGAGACCTAGACCATACTCCACCTATGTAGCCTTATTATGCGACATCATTGACAAAGAACCTTCCAACTATGAGGAAGCAGCAGAGAGAAAAGAATGGAAGGATGCCATGATCGAGCAGTACCAATCGACTATGAAGAATGATGTCTGGGAGGTAGTTCTGAGACCAGAAGGGAACTTTGTTGTGACTTCGAAGTGGATCTACAAGATCAACGTTGCTGCAGATGGCTGCATCGAGAAACACAAGGCGAGATTTGTGGCACGTGGCTTCTCCTAGAAGGAAGGCATAGACTACGAGGAGACATTTGCACCTGTAGCCAAATACACTTCCATCAAATCTGTACTTGCATTGGTTGCAGTCATGAAATGGAAGGTACACCAGATGGACGTCAAGACAACATTCTTGAATGGTGTAATAGAAGAGACAGTGTACATGGAGCAGCCACTAGGATTTGAGACACATGGCAGGCAGACTCATGTGTGCAAATTGAAGAAGGCCTTGTACGGATTCAAGCAGGCACCCAGGACGTGGTATGGCAGGATGGATAGTTTCTTGATGAACTTGGGCTTTACCAAGAGTAAAGCAGATTCCAACCTTTGCTACAAGGTTGAGGTGGGAAATCTAGTGATACTTCTACTCTATGTAGATGACATGTTTGTAACATAAGAGGATGAGCTCATTACAGATACGAAGAGGAGGCTTGTCGCAGAGTTCGAGATGAAGGACCTGGGTATGATGCATTAGTTCTTAGGAATGGAGGTGTGGCAGAGTGCAGATGGAATCTTCCTTGGACAAGGGAAGTATGCAGTAGAGATTCTGAAGAGATTCAAAATGATGGACTGCAAGGCTATGGCCACACCCATGGCATCGAACTTGAAGCTACTATGTGATGCTTCATCAGAGTCAGCTGATGCCACGATGTATCATCAGATGATTGGTTCATTGATGTACCTGACGAACACGAGAACATACATATGCTTTGTTGTGCACACATTGAGACAGTTCCTAGCGGATTCGAGACATGTTCACCTGATTGTTGCAAAGCATATACTGAGGTACTTGAAGGGTACAGTTGACTATGGGCTCAAGTATGACGTGAATCAGAAGATTAACTTGCAGGGTTATGTTGATTCGGATTGGGCAAGCAGTGCTACTGATAGGAATAGCACTTCAAGATGCTGCTTCAGTATGGGATCCGGTATGATCTCCTGGTTTAGCAAGAAGCAGTCGTGCGTGGCACTAAGTACAGCTGAAGCAGAGTATGTTGCAGCTTGTTTGGCTAGTTGTGAGGAAGTATGGCTTAGGAAGCTATTGTCAGATTTGTTTGATCTCCAGTTAGAGGCCACTTGTATATTATGTGACAACTAGAGTTGTGTGAAGTTGTCCGAGAACCCGGTGTTCCATGACAAGTCAAAGCACATTGAGATCAAGTACCACTATATCAGGGATATGGTGTAGAGAGGAGCAGTGAAGCTCCAGTATGTAGCGAGAGACGAGTAGATAGCGGATGTGTTGACCAAGCCGTTAGCCCAGAGTGAAGTTCGAGTACTTCAGAGAGAAGCTTGGTGTTCTCCAGATCGAGGTTCCTCCTAAGAGGAAGTGATGAGACCGAAAGACGCAGATGCACTAGAGCCATTCTTGCATGATGGTAGGTTTGTCCTCTCATGTTGGTAGATGTAAGGGTTGAGCCATTCTCGCATGATGGTAGGTTTGTCCTCTCATGTTGGCAGATGTAATGGCTAATCCATTCTCGCATGGTGGTAGGTTTGTCCTCCCATGTTGGTAGATGTAAGGGCTAGGTCTCGCATGGTGGTAGGTTTGTCCCTCCCATGTTGGTAGATGAGGTTCTCGTATTGGTGGTAGGCGTAGGTGGTCCTTGGGACGTAATGCACTTGGTGTGCTCCTGATTGTCCTCCCATACTCGAGACGTTGTGACGTCCACCAGTCATAAGACACTGTGTGTGCGCCTAGGCAGGATCTCGCATGGTGGCAGGTTTGTTTTCCCATGCTGGTAGACGCGGGCTGACCGTTGTGGGACATGTGATGTGCCTCTGGGTTGTGCTCCGTGTGATGATGAGATGATCTGGATACGATGAGGCGATAGTAGGAGACGCAAGTGATTGTTGTGGAAATGTAATGACTGGTCCTGGGCTTGTACCTACTTGATGGCTTGCTCGTAGAGATGATGAAGACCTACATGAGGGCTAGGCCTACATCCACCATGAAAAAGGGCTGGCTTTGTCGAACTTCCCTATGACGAGTAGATTCTGGTTACCAACTATTTTGTACAATAGTTGAACTTCTATTGAGCCGCCAATTATTGAACATGATCCATGTTCATTCTCTAGGGTTCAGAGGTTCAGATGTTCCATCCTTAGCCTGTTTTGGCTAGACTTTTAATTTTTGTTTTGAAATGACGATGCCCTGTGGGTGGTTTGTAATATAAAGTGTGCTAGTATAGTGGTCTGAGTGGCTCGGTTCCCTAGGACTTGACAACCAAATAAGGTATTCCAAGGAGTTTTTTCCCTTGTCGATTGTGCTTTGCTCCTTTAGGCGAGTAATAATCGATGAGTTTTTCTCCTACACCTCCAAAGCTGGAATGCTTGAATTTGGTGGTTAGGCCTGAGGGGGGTTATTAGAGTCCAACTGTAAAATATGAACATACTAGACACTATTGATGTGTTTTGTGGTCATTTCCTAGGTCCCTAGGTGTGTTAAAACATTGTCCAAAAATTTTTTTTACCGGACGCGCACAACTTTTTTATTTTTTATTTTTTAATTTTTAAATTTTTTAGGTTAATTAAGCCATTTTTCCTATGGTTTAATTGAAAATTTTCATTTTGTAATAATTAAGTGGTGTTGGGGGTGGATTTTGGCAAATGGGAGCTCATTTTCTAAGCCAGAGTACCCATTAAACCCCTAAACCCACTTATCCTAAGTTTCTGATGATTATTTTGCACTTAATTGAATATTTCCTCAAAATTAATAAATGAGGAATATTTAATTAAAAATAATCAAAAAATAATAAAATGGAGAAAATCCAAATCTCTCTAGAAAAAGCCAAATTGAATAAAGTAAATAGCTAAATCACATGGCATGGATCAAAGAGGAATATTCCAATCACACCTACCTGATTGCAATCAGCAATTGGAGCACAGGAGATGACTTTTACTTGGGATTTGTGCCCTCCTTGGCTAGCTCTAAGGACTTTGTGAGATGGCATCCATTTATTGGTTGGGAGATAACTTTAAGTTGAAGGGGTGGGCGCCTTGCCTAGGTTGAGGCAACCTCACCCCATTCACACCTTTCCAATGGCCCAGTTCAACTCACAATCAAAGCTTGGCACTCCAGTCTGTTGGTGGAATGCACCTAGCTTGCCCTAGCTTCATGCCAATTCGATTTAGGTCTCTTGCTCTCTCTTTTTTTGTATAAATACAAGGTCTCTTCTCCCATATCAGGGTGGAGGATTTGTAAGAGACCTCTGCTGAGAATTGTAATACTGTTTTTTGCTTACTTTGGAAATAAAGATCAAGACTTTGGAGGTCCATGTGGTGTCAAGTTTTAGGGTGAATGTATCTATTGTGTTGGAGGTGATATCCTTCTAAACTCATCTCTCATTTATGCAAATGCTTTGATCATTACTAGCTTAGGAAGGCTATTATTGTAATCCATTGGAATAATCATTTGTAGGCTTCAAATTGATTATGTATGTGATTGTTTTCCAAATTCAAACAAGCAAGAAGTATTCAGTTGTACTAATGTTGATCTAGTCTTGGTTAATCTCACTGTTTGCTTGAGTGTGTGTTGTTCTTGCAGGCATTGCTAAAGGTGAAGGACAGGTGTGAGCTAAGTTGCATCTAGCTTGATTTCACAAGCAAAAGATTTTTACTAATATCTCTTGTTTACAGGATCTCCAAGTTTATCCATCTTTCTCCAAAAAACCGAGCTAAAAGGGGCTCTTTCTCACCCATCTAAAATCAAATCAAATCTTTTCTTTTCAAAGTTGGTTACAAATAGTGAATCCCTTGCCTAAAATCTAGATCTTTTAAGGGTTTTTCTCACTCTCATTGATGCAATAGGTGTTTTATTTTTCAAAGTAAAATTTATCAAACCTCTTTTGCCTTCATTTCCAAAGTGCTCTTCTCTCGTTCTTTGGCTGCCTTATCCTTGTTTTGTTGGCTGTTTTTGTTCTGAGTTTTTTTTATTGTCCCAACCTTCTTTTCGCTTCATCCTTTGGCTGCCCTACCTTCCCTTCCTTTGACCTGTCTTTTTTCTTCCCTTCGCTGCTCTCCTTTTGCTTGCTTTCGCTGCCCTCTTCCTACCTTTTGTGGGCCGCCCTGTCTCTTCATTCTTTGGCTGCCCTATCTCTTTCTCTACCAACTGTCCTCACCTTGCTGCTGTCCTTTTCACTTTTATTACAGCCTTCTCAACTTGCCTTCTTCCTCTCCTTCCTTGCTCTTGCATCTTCTTGCCTTACCCTTATTTGCTTCTCTTTCTTCTCTCTTGCATTCGCTAGCCTCTCGTTGTCTTTGCCTTTTTCTCGATTCTTCCTTGTCTCTTCTTTGATTTCTTTCATTTTGGTTTTGTAGCTTAGTTTGCACTTGGTTCAATTTCATTTTTCAAAGTTTATACCTTAGTTTTTAGCCTGCATACTAGTTTAAAAGTTTCCATTCATACTTAGTTCATTGTTTAAAGCTTTCTAGTTCATTTTTATTTACATGCTAGCTTAGTATAGATCTTAGTTTCAAATTCGATTTGATTTACTAATATCTTTAATAAAATTCCATGTTTGAAGCTCTTACTTTTAGGTGAACGAAGAGATCCAATCAAGAAGGCCCAAAGGCTAAAACCAAGCAAGAAGAGCAAGCAAGCAAGCAAACCAAACAAACTCCTCGAAAAGCACTTCCCTCTTCTCTCATTCCCCCATCCGATATTGTGCTTTCAAGTGAAGACAAAAAACCAAGCATTGCAAAATTTAATAAAGAGCAAGTGGAATAAAGGCTCCCACACCCCTACTTCCCCCATTTGGGGGAAGCTTGTGTCGTCTCTTGTCCCTTTTTAGCATTACCTTAGTTTCATTTTCACAAGTAGCTTAGATTTCTATTGATAGATTAGTTTTCATTTCTGAATAATTGTTAGATCTTAGAAGCTGATAGTTTAGTTTACTTTTTGTTTAAGTATTTCCATTTCATATAATTTGTTATTTAAAAAGAACATAAAATCTCTTGAATCTCACCGAAAGGTGGATCAAGAGTGCTCTCTGTCAAAGAGTTTACTTGCATTGTTTATTTTGCTAACCCCCTTGCTTTCCTGAGTACGGTCTTAGACCTGAAAGTGACTCTTGGGTAGTGTAGTTTATTTCAAGCAAATTTTATTTTTCACAATCTAAATCTCTTGAATCTCTTTCTTATCGGATCAAGAGTGCTCTCTCTCGGAGAGTTTTACAATGGTTCTTGCTTCATAAACCATAATAAAATTGGAATTTACATTTGCTACACTGTGTATGCTCTGCCCACTTGTGGGATACCCAGAAATAGTCATAGACATATTGATTCTCCACATCTAATTCCACTTCAATCGAATAAAATTTATTCCCGAGAAAACCAACGAAAATCCGGCATTGATCGTCAAATAATCGAAAGTGGTCAAAAACTGCGTGGGGACGTTGGAACCACTGTACCGAGACCTTAAGGGCACCGTTAGACTACATCCCTGGTTGGTGTAGAGTTGAACACGCTCTAGAGACTCTGGACAACCAACATGTCCTTGTACGGAACCGAGTATTTTCTGGACATATCTCCAATACCGCAAGGTATATCTTGGGATCCCCCTTCCTTTTAATAATCAACATCACCCCAGAAATTTGCAATAAAATTTACCAAGAACACTTGCAAAACAGTTCTGAAGCACACCCAAGAGATTTATTCAGCATCCCAAGTACAAACATTGACTCCATAAGGCACTGGTCCTTCAACTCATTATTTATTTGCTTATTATCTATCTGGAGCATTTGCTTTACTTGTTTAAATCATATCATGTTGTGGATGCTTTACAATTAAACCGTCATTTATCAAGTGGTTCAGTATCATCATTTATTTTGCAAGTATATGCTTCGATTCATTAATCTGTTATTGTAAATTACAAAAACTCCTAAAAAATACCCATCCTCATCTTACACCAAAAAACACTTAAAACACAAGAGCCTTAGAAACTCTTTGTAGAGTCTACCCCCCTTGGCTTTGTTAGGAGTTTGCTTAAACGGAGGAGTCGGGATCAGGTGACAGCGCATGACTCTTTGCTTGTCCCCAAGGCCACACCTTTCCCACTTGGGAAACAACTTTCGAAAGATTTTTGTTGTTGGTGTGCACATTCGGCAGGCAATAGATTCAAGAGATGTCACCAATCGATGATCGACATGATGAGGATTACAACAGCAGTGACGATGATGATCCAGTGTTGATGCTGATGTTGATCCAGCGATGATGACATTATCTGGAATTGTGTCCAAAGGGATTGATGACTGTGGCAAGAGAATACCTTCCTAGTTAAGAGGGAGTGTTGTTGTAATTGTAACTTCGGAAGATATTCCCTTGTATTTTATATTGTTATCATTATTATATTTTATTTGTACCTACAACGGAGATGTTTTTCCTCCGTTCAGGGATGTTATTATTATGCTTAGTCATACTAGGTCATTGACGTAAAAGCCTCCATTGTAAGTCAGGGCAATAGATCCCCAAAAAGTCAAATGTAATTGTATTATTGAGTCTCCTAGAGAAGTCGGCCCAGTCAGTTTAGTTGGGGTTGACCTAGTCAGTTAAAAGGTCACCCCAAAAGTAAAGTATAAATAGAGAGCAAGGCTCTCTCATTTTGACACACACACACTCACTTGAGTTCGGATAAGTGAGAGAGCTGCAGAAGACTATCTTGTTTTGGGGTTTTCCATTTTGTGATATTGTATTGGTGACGATTCTATCTCTGAGGAAGTTGCAGGGTTTTCTCCTTTATGGTTTCCCCAAGGAAAATTTTTGTGTCTCTTGTGTTATGTTATGTTTGTTATTCTTTCAGTTAAAATCCTAAATAATATTGATTAAAAGTAGAAAAACTAACACCCAAGGTCAACCGAACTGAGTTAACCAGGTCTCAATTGTCGCACCAGTCCCCACCATGGAAGAGGACATTTGAAGGGCATGTGAGTAACATGGCACCATTGAAATGTCCGTCGTAATGCAACACAACAATAAAAATAAAAATACGAAGGGGGGGTAAGAATGTGTATTTTAAAAGATATGGAAAAAGGTTTTAAATAAATTATAAGCAAATCGGAATGTCATAATTTATTAATTGCAAATAGAAATGAACTTGTGAATAACAAAAGGAAAGGAATTGAATTATTTCAAGATTTAGTAAACACCATGCACACACACAAAAATAGGAGAAATTGAGGAAATCATCTAAGAGAAAACCCAGGAGATTAAGTGAGGGTAAATCTCAATAAATAATTAGAAAAAATATGAATTAGTGAGCAAAGTGACACTTGGGGGTGAATATTAAAAGAAAAGTTAAATTGATAATTTAATTATGCACATGTAAGATGCATGGCAAGATTTGGAAAGCTATAAAGAGAAGGAGAGGGCATGAGGCTCTCATCTCTCTTTTTCCCTATTGTTGGATGGCATAGACGATGACAAATTGACACGATGACTTCTGAGAGCTTAGTTCGTCATTGGATAAATAGGGTTGGGAGCCCTTTAGTCAGATCTACATACCTTGACTACGCTAGCCGATTTCCGACATTCAGCCCCATTGCGGCTTGGGGGTCCTAGGGAAAGAAGAGTACCCTGCAGGAGCGGTGGGGTTCCTAGGGAAAGAAGAGTACCCTGCGGGAGCAGTAGGGGGGTTTCCGGTGGACATTCGACAATTGGCAAATCAAAGCGTGGACTTGCAACGGAACTTTGACAACCTTCTGCAGCCTTCGACACTCCGCGACAAGAGGTTACAGGTCAATATTATCTTTTATTTACTATTTTCATGTTTTTGCTCGAAGCATTGTATTCGTTTACATCAAAAGAAAATTGATGAGTCTGTTATGATAGTTTAGATCTACGGTTTGTAAAAAAAAAGATTGTTGAGTTTTGAATTTTATTGTCGAGGTTTATCTGTTGCATAGATCTGCTAGTTAGAAATGTTAATATTTATTTTCTAGGTAATGGAGGGTCCCTACATAAGTCATCTATTAAAGATGGTGTGGATATTAGTATGTCCTGTGGAATCCCACACAAGAGTCCATAGATCCCCCAATGAAAAAGATAAATTGCTCTTTAACAATAATTAATCTCCTATGTGAAAAGGAAGCCAAGTAGTTAGTAATATGAATTCAGAGAATTCCTAAAACATTGCAATCCTAGAAATCTACCTAGACAATCTCTTGATATAGGTCTAAGGTCTGTCAATCCACACTAGCAATGAATGTCTTATAGCCTTGTATATATCACTTTAATTCAAACTCCATATCTACCCAATGGTAGAAGCAGATGAAGAGGAGAAGACAATAAGATGAATTGTTACAAGTTAGATATAATATAGGTTAAAAAAATGGTAGAAGGAAAAATTCTAGGAAAGTAAGAACCTATGGAAATTAACCTTTGAGTCGCTTCTAATGGCACAACACCCTCAACAATGAGAAAAGTAACCATAAAACAATAAAACACTAGAAAGTCTCACATTTGATCTAAATTAGACAGGTGCTACTCAAAAGTCATACGAGTAGGTGGATTAAGGTTTTGTTGTCGTTGAGATGCATACCTGGAGGGGGGAGTGCAACAGAAATCATCTGAAGCTGCTTGGTGTGGCCTTGGAGGCAAGCAAAGAGTCAAGTGTTGTCACCTGATCCCGACTACTCCGTTTAGGCAAACTCCTAACGAAGCCAAGGGGGGTAGACCCTAAAAAAGAGTTTTCTAAGGCTCTTTAAAGTTTGTGTTTAAGTGATTGGAATGGATTTTTTTAGGAGTTGTTTTGAAATGATGAAAAGATTTAAACCAAGTATTATTCACAATTATACATCCACAGCATAAAATTTAAAGACAACAGTTTTTGCCAATTTAAATCAGAATATTATCGACAGTATGATATGATTAACAACAATAACTCAAGACAGATAGAAAGCAAATATTTGTAAAATACTGTTGTTTCTCAAAAGCCAGTGCTAATGGAGTCACTGTCTGTTAAATATTGCTGAGAGAACCGTTGTGCGAATGTCTCTTGGTTTATTTTATTGTAAAATTTAAAAGATGGGGTGGTTTATAGTGGGATGAGGGGATTTCCGATATACCTTGCGGTACAGGAAATGTGTCCGGAATGTGATCTAGATGGCTCCGTACAAGGACATGTGGGCTGGGATAGAGTCTCGAGAACGGTGTTCAACACTAGACCAACAAGGATGTAGTCTAACTCTGCTCTGAGGTCGCCTCCCAGTGGTTCCCGCTTCCTTAGTCGGAATTTCCCTACTTTCGATCACAGCATGGCAACACCGGATTTTCGTTGGTTAAGAGGACTTAATTTTATTAAAATTGAAGTTTTTAGCTTAATGTGAGAAAATCAATGAAGGCGACACTTCCGCTTTTGACATCCCAAAGCTCAGACCAACCTGCAATGGGTAGAGCATACACGGAGTGGGCGAAATGTTCGTTCCAATTGACTCTTCAACCAAGAGCACTCTTGATTCGATTTAGAACGAGATTCAAGAGATTTTTTAAGTTAAAGAAAGACTCTCCAACAAAGAGCACTCTTGAACTAATTTAGAACGAGATTCATGAGATTTTTTAGGGAGCTTTTTAAGGGTCACAGAAATTTGTAGAAAATGTAAAATGAAAACTTGAAATAATCTAAAAACTACCCAAGAATCTCTTTCAGGTCTAGGACCGTACTCAAGAAAGCAAGGGGGTTAGCAAAAAACAAAAACAAAGTAAACTCTCCGACAAAGAGCACTCTTGATCCACAAATGGCGAGATTCAGAAGATTTTTTATGATTCTAATAACTTAATGAAAAGCAAGAATTTGAAAGAAAAACTTGAAACTAGTTACACTTTCGAAAATGAAACTTTCTAGAAATTTTAAATAATTTGAAATTCAAGCAGAAATGAAACTATCCTAACATACTACTTTATCTAACTTGTTGTAGGTAAAAAGCAAAGTAAACGGAAAGAAGATACATGCTTCCCTCAAATGGAGGAAGACGTTTGCGGGAGCCGTAATCCCACTTGCTTTTTATTAAATAATTATTACAGTTAAATTAACTCTCCAATAGAGAGCACTCTTGATCCATTAATAGCGAGATTCAAGAGACAAGGGTTTGAAGGAAAAGTGAAAAATTCCTAGTTTAAGCTCCAAAAGGACTTCTCCTTCTCGCTTTCCTATAACACAAAACAAGTGAACCAGCAAATACAAAAATTATTAACAAGTTGTGAAATCTTAATCACAGTAGGATCTAATAGCTAAATATTACCTCACAATCAAGAATTTGTGCTTAGTATGCAAGAAATGAGTGCAAAAAGAATTCTGGAAAACAAATGATCAAAAACCAGTCACAAATGATCAAAAACCAGTAATATAATGATAAAAAACAAGAGATACAAATGATCAAATAGCAGGTTTATTAACTGTCCAACCCTGAAATGACTTGTGATCATCCTTATATAACATTTGGAAGAATTCATTTGCGTTTGGAGGCATCTACAAGTGGCTAGCTTAGATTGGACCTCCATCTCCCCTAGGTTGACCAATAGGCTCCCAAATCACCCCAAGCTGGTACGAATTCTCCATGTGAACGTTGGGTGAGCATGGGAAGACATAAATGAGGCTCACACATGTGGTGGATAGGATTGGGTGGAAGTTAGGTAGCCAAGGGTAGGCCAAAACAGCCAAGAAAGGGCCAAAATGACCACATACATTGCATGGGCACCTCAAGTCCAAGACAATTTTCTTAAAACAGGGAAACAGGGTGCCTTTGCTCAAGACGTGGTAATAAATGCTGGAGATGGCCATTAATAGGGTGCCCAACAACTATATTTGACCATATTTTGGCCCAGAAGTGGTGGAACGATCATACTTAGCCCCAACTGACTTCTAACAACCTAGGATTGTAATTATTAACCTATTTTGGACCAATTAATCAACAAAGTGATGTATGACTAAGGTCCTAAGGTGTAATAATTTCTAACACCCCCCCATAAGCTAAACTTTCGTAGGCAAAACAAAATTAAGGCCTTGGCAACTAAGGCTCAAGTCACCTTTTACAACAACAATTTTTATTTTGTCCATGTAACCAAGGTAAGGAGGAAAACCATATGGCAAATAAAACCTCCCCTCTAAAATGGAAAAGAAACAAATATGGAAAATAAACCAGTCTTCACCATGCATCATTCACCCCAAGGAGTGATCTAAGGTAAGTGAAGGTCATCTCAGTGAAACTCTTGGTGAAGATATCAACAGTTTGCTCAGTAGAAGGGCAATACTGCAATGCAATAATCTGGTCATGCACCAAGCCTCGAATGTGTTAAGATTCAATATGCTAAGACAGAAAATATCTGCATTACATTCCATTTCACAACAATAACATATACAGGATCACTGAAAGAACAACAAGCACATAAACACAAGAGACACAGATTTATCCTGGAAAACCCTCATGGGGAAGAAAACCCAGCAAAGCTTCCTCAATATAGATGACCAACAAATACAAAGATGTAATCCACAACCATGAGCTCCTTCTCCTCCATAGCAGATCTCTCTCTCACTTATGCGCTAATCTCAAGTGAGTGCAATGTGTTATAAGTGTGATAAATGAGGAACACACCTCCTCTATTTATACACTACTCCAACTTGTCTTTTACACATGCTAGGTCGGCCCCAACTTAATTACTTAACATAATGTGGCAGGGCCGACCCCACTAGGGTGGTCTAATAACCCCTTTAACCCACATGACTCATACAGGGCCGACCCCCACTAGGGAAGTCTAATAACCCAAGTTACCACGGAGGAATAAACATCTCCGGATACATGACAAAGTCCCATCGGAGGAATGAAACATCTCCGGAATAATAAAATACAAATATAATATTCTTAGAAGTTACAATATTTCAACACTCCCCCTTAACGAGAAGGATATTATAACAACATCTGCAGGAGAAGGAGTCATCAACATCATACATGATGCATCTATAAATCATTGGAAGCTTTCTCAACATCATCAGTAACTCAAGCAGTTACTGGAACATCAACATCTTCAGTACTGAGGCTTCATCTTCTGCAACACTCGAACAACTACAGTAACACCATCATCTGGATCACTCGATCAACAGCCTCATCGTATGGATCAACCAATCGACATCATCATCTGGATCTCTCGATCAACAGCGTCATCGTCTGGATCTACCGATCAACATCATCATCTGGATCCTCACGATCAATAGCCTCATCGTCTACTAGACCATCACGATCAACATCATCATCATATAGACCATCACGATCAGCAGCATCGTCATCTAGACCATCACGATCAGCAACATCGTCATCTAGACCATCACGAGCAGCAACATTGTCATCTAGATCATCACGATCAGCAGCATCGTCATCTAGACCATCACGATCAACAGCATCGTCATCTAGATCATCACGATAAACAACATCGTCATCTAGATCATCACGATCAGCAGCATCGACATAGCAGCATACTTTGCAATGTACACGATCCTATTATGGGATGATCAATCCCTCTCACTTTAGGACATAGGTCCAAGGATGATACAATCCTGATCTGCTTACGGGATGATCAGTCCCTCTCAATTTAAGACATCTCTCATGTATATGGACGATGCAATCCAGATCAACTTACAGGATGATCAATCCTTATCCTTTTAAGACATCTCACCATCTCTAGGGACAATGCAATCCCGAATCAACTTACAGGATGATTAATCCTTATCACTTTAAGAAATCTCACCATGTCTAGGGACGATGCAATCTCGAATTAGCTTACAGGATGATTAGTCCTTATCACTTTAAGACATTTCACCATGTCTAGGGACGATGCAATCCCGAATCAGCTTACAGGATGATTAGTCCTTATCAATTTAAGACACCTCACCATGTCTAGGGACGATGCAATCCCGAATCAGCTTACAGGATGATTAGTCCTTATCAATTTAAGACAGCTCACCATGTCTAGGGACGATGCAATCCCGAATCAGCTTACAGGATGATTAGTCCTTATCAATTTAAGACAGCTCACCATGTCTAGGGACGATGCAATCCCGAATCAGCTTACAGGATGATTAGTCCTTATCAATTTAAGACACCTCACCATGTCTAGGGACGATGCAATCCCGAATCAGCTTACAGGATGATTAGTCCTTATCAATTTAAGACACCTCACCATGTCTAGGGACGATGCAATCCCGAATCAGCTTACAGGATGATTAGTCCTTATCACTTTAGGACATGAGTCCAAGGACGATGCAATCCTGATCCACTTACGGGATGATCAATCCCTATCACTTTAGGACATGAGTCCAAGGACGATGCAATCTTGTCATGTACATTTTGAACTAAACGTTCAGGGACGATGTAGTCCTATCATGTACATTTTGAACTAAACGTTCAGGGACGATGCAGTCCTATCACGTCCACTAGGGACCACTTTCTTGGAGACATATGTCTACAGATCTCTTTTAGGACATGTGTTCAGGGATGATACAATCCCACCTCGTCCACTTAAACAAAGTCTAAGAACCATATATCGACCTCATCGTCGGAACCGGTAACCTCATCATCGACCTCATCGTCGGAACAGGCAACCTCATCATCAACATACGTATCCTCATCATCGATACAAGTATCCACATCATTGACCTTACTATCAGTATAGGCAATTTCATCATCGATACAGGTATCCAAAAAGATACCAATATTCAAATATCATCATCGACCATATCACTCCCCCTTTCGAGGAGGGTCCTTCTAAACTACACCAAGCTTGTCTCGGAAATACTCAACCTTTACTCGAGACAGAGGTTTGGTCAATACATCAGCAACTTGTTCGTCAGTGCTCACATACTCGAGCTTGATAGCTCCTTTCTGCACCATACACCGTATATAGAAATATCAGATCTCTATGTGCTTTGACTTATCATGGAACACTGGATTCTCTGTCATCTTGATACAACTCTGGTTGTCACACAGGATCACAGTAGGGTCCATCTCTAAGTCAAACAATCATGATAACAACTTCCGAAGCCATACTGCTTCACAACTAGCAGAGCAAGCAGCTATATATATATTCTGCTTCAGCTGTGCTGAGAGCCACACTTGACTGCTTCTTGCTAAACCACGAGATCATGGCGGATCCCAGATAATAACATCCACTCAATGTGCTCTTCCTGTCTGATACAGTTCCTGCCTAGTTAGCATCTATGTAGCCATACAATCTGAAGTCATGATCTCCAAGATAACATAGACCAAAGTCTATCGTACCCTTTAGGTACCTCATCACATGCTTTACAGCTATCAGGTGAACATGCCTCAGTTCCACTAGATACTGTCTCAAGGTGTTTCACAGCAAAGCATATATCCGGCCTTGTATTCGTCAGATACATCAATGACCCAATAATCTGTCTGTATAAAGTCACATCCACTAACTCTGATGAGTCATCAGTGAACAGCTTCAAATTGGAATCCATGAGAGTGGCCATAGTTGTACATTCCAACATATCAAATCTTATCAAGATTTCCACAGCATACTTTCCCTGGTTGAGAAAGATTCCTTCTGAGTCTTGCCATACTTCCAGACCTAGGAAGTAATGCATCAATCTGAGATCTTTCATCTCAAATTCTGTAGCTAGCTTCTTCTTGCTTTCCATGATCTGCTTCTCATTCCCTGTTAGAAAGAGATCATCCACATACAATAATAGTATCATCCATAACCTTAAGGTAAAGGTTACGATCGGCTTTACTTCTAGTAAGCTTGTCAAGAAGCTATCAATTCTCTCTCTATGACTGAACATCATTCACACTCTGCATTGAGTGATCTTCTGCATATCTATCCGTGCCATCTCCCGTCAGATGGGTCTACTGATTTGATCCTCAAGATCATTCGAACTCTGTGGTGAGTTCCTTCTTGCATCCATCTGAGAGAAGAATGTCATCTGTATATAGAAACCATCATCAACCTTGTAGCAAAGGTTGAAATCCGCATCACCCATGGTGATCATTAAGCTCATCAAATGACTATCCATCCTGGGTACTCGTACAGAGCTTTCTTCAATTGAATCCTAAAGAGTTTTCTTGATTCATACTTCTCCTTCAATTACATCATTAAGGGAATGGTCTTACTTGGAGCAAACATCTCGTCATGATCCTGTTCTTTCTAAGAGAATCTTCTAGCCACAAGCCTTCTATAGTATGTTTGATTTGTAAGTCTTGTTGTTGAACATTCATCACTTGTTCGGTGTTCATCATTCTTCATGATCTTTCCTACAAATCAAAGTTAATTACATGATTAGTAATACTTCATAATCATCAAATCATGTTGACATGATAACCTATTATGCATACAGATATGATTTACATAGTTATGCAACTATCTTAACCAATACTTTGGAACAACATTTTTCCATATCCTGTATGCATACAGTGGTTATCTAGATGCCTTCCATCTCTACCAGAACATATTATCGAGAGCGTTCACAGCTCTCAGCATGTCAGCAAAGAGGTTTCATTCTAGACAAGCAACAATGGAATGTTTGTCCAACTTACCAATCATATGCATATTATTAGTATACTATTCAATGTTATATGAATGCTTACACTATGCATGACATATTCTAGGAATACAAATATGCATACAACTATTACAAGCAATATCATAGACTATTCAGTAATTCAAATAACAATTCAAATACTTATCTTTTTATGTCTTGTGAGGTTGCTTCCTTCTTGGTCTCTACTTCCCTTCCATGTCATGAGCTTCTATCCATCCTTGACCACTATGCATGCTTAAGTGTGCACTAGTGTCATCATCATGATCTCATACATTATCATACATTCATTAGTATAAACTCAATATTATCACAACATTATGATTCTAAGTAATCTTGAATATGTATGGTCATGATCATTCAATATATGGGTATACTAAGATCCTAGCACAAAGTAGGATTCTAACTTGACATAGGAAAACATACCTGGATTAGTATACATGCTTAGTTATGTCTAACATACCTAAACAATATCTTCTTTGTTCTCTTCAATGATTTAGAGACCTTGTGCTAGAACCTGCATATCTCATAAGTTAAGCATAGTAGAACAAAGTCATACATACCTCGTAAGTAGAGATTTTATATGGTCAAACATTATGGATGAGTCTTTGTCTTCATGTCATCATGGTCATAGAACTTGATTTGTATTTCTTGATGTACCTGTATCTTGTTAGCAGACAACATCATCCTCATACAACACCACATGTGCATTAGTACAATCATAAGTGTCAAAACCCTAATCAATAAATGTATTCTATCATTCCAATGCATTCTTACTTTTACTAGGGCAATAAGACAAGTCTAACATTAATCAATATTGTACTAACCTAAATAATATGAAGACAAACATAAACTTAATCATGAACATATTTCAACACATACCTATATCTCCTGAAGTCATACCTTTCAGGATTGCTTTTAACCCAATCCACTTTGATTTGTTGAAACTGGATCTGGAGCTGGATTAGGGTTTGTCAGAGAAACCCTAAATATTCAAACTTTGAATTTCAAACTTCTGAATGGATGGAAAGATGCGCCTTGCTGAGCCGACCCCCACTAGGAAAGTCTAATAACCCAAGTTACCACAGAGGAATAAACATCTCCGGATACATGACAAAGCCCCATCGGAGGAATGAAACATCTCTGGAATAATAAAATACAAATATAATATTCTTAGAAGTTACAACATTTCAACAGAATGTAGTGCATGTGAATCTCTATGTGCTTGGCCCTCTGCCTCTGTACTAGATCAGTGGAGATTTTGATTGTACTTTGATTATCACACCAAATGATTGTGGGTGAATCAAACACAAATCCAAACTCTCCAAGAATGCCTTGCAACCACACACATTGTGTAGTTGCATTCATTGCTCCCCTGTATTCGGCCTCAGCTGAAGATAAGGAGATGGTGTGCTGCTTCTTACTAGACCAGCAAATGTGACCATGTGCAAGAATAAACACATAACCAGAAGTAGACTTCTGATCGGAACTATCTCCAGCCCAATCAGAATCAGTAAAACCAACTAGTTCAAGTGATGAACCAACTGCATATTGTATCCCAAACTGGTTTGTACCTTGCACATAATGCAGGATCCTTTTGGTAGCCTTCCAATGGACCTCATGAGGCTCTTGCATGTGCCTTGCAACAGCCCCAACAACATAAGACAAATATGGTCGAGAGTGTGTGAGATACAGCAAGCTCCCAACTAGTTGTCTATACAATGAATTGTCTACCAATGGTGAAGAACCCCAATCAGTAAGCTTAACTCCTGAAAGGAGTGGGAATTTTGCTGACTTACATTCAGCCATTTTGAACTTCTGTAGCAGATCGGAAGCATATCTTTATTGAGAAATGGTGATCCCATCAACAATTTGATCAATCTCCAAACCCAGAAACTGTTTCAACAAACCTAGATCTGTCATGGCAAAAGCACTGTGTAATGCATCTTTAACTGACCCTAGTTCTTTGGTGCAACTACCAGTGATCAATAGATCATCAACATACAGTACAATAATCAAAATCAAATCACTAACATGCTGCATGTAAACATTTGGATCAGACTTACATCTCTCAAACATTTGTGATAGAAGAAAAATGTCCATCTTGGCATGCCAACCTCTAGGAGCTTGCTTGAGACCATAGAGGGACTTCTTCAACCTGCAAACAAGTGTGTGATCTGCAAGGAAGCCTTCAGACTGCTGCATATAGATCTCCTCATCAAGATCCCCACGAAGAAATGCACTCTTCACATCCATGTGATGAACCTCCCGTCACTTGGCAGCTGCAATGGCCAAAACTAGCCTGATTGAGTCCATCTTTGCCACAGGTGCAAATGTCTTTGTATAGTCCACTCCATGGACTTGAGAGAAGCCTTTAACCACCAACCTAGCCTTATACTTCAGATTAGAACCATCAGAGGACATTTTGGTCCTATAAACCCATTTACATTGCACTAGTTTCCTCTAGGGAGGAAAAGGGACCAAATCCCAAGTTTCATTGTCATGGAGGGAGTTCATCTCTTCTTGCATGGTTGTTTGCCATCTTGGATCTTTTGATGCTTCCTCATATGATTGTGGATCAGATCCAACCATGACGAAACATCCCCCATGAAGATCTGGATCACAAGAAGACAAAGCATTGTGAAATTTTGATCTAGTCTTCATAGGATCTTGAGGATCACCTACAAACTCACCAACAACTTGTATGGTTTTCCCAGCCCACTTGGGCCTTGTAGGAGAGTCTTGATCTGCAGACATATCATCATCTTCATCCTCCATATCATAATCAGAAAAATCAGAGAAAGAATAATCACTTACATCCTCTTCATGCAGTGGGTTTGAGCATTCCCCATCACCTTGTTATGCTGCATGCGTGGGCTCTTCTTCAAACTGGACACTCCTCTCAATGAAAGTTTTATGAGTTGAGGGGTCAAAGAGCTTGTAGCCCTTTGCATCTTCTACATATCCAACCATGATGGACTCCTTGCTTTGGGGTTGCAAGGCCTTTTTCTTTTCTGGAGGTATTCTAGCCCATGCTCTTGATCCCAACACCCTGAAATGAGACACATTTGGCTTGTGTCACATCCAAGCCTCGAATGGAGTCATGCCTTCCAAGGCTTTGTGTGGTGCTCTCTTCTGAACATATGCAACACAATTTATGGCTTCAACCCATAGTTTAGGAGACAAAGACTTAGCCTCCATCATGCATGTAGCCATCTCCTTCAATGCTCTATTCTTGCAATTTGCAACACCATTTTGCTGAGGTGTGTGTTATCACATCTATGTTAGCTGGAGCTACCATACTGCAGACTGTGTGGCCGAGGACCGCACAGTACTTTTTTTTCCCAGATCAGAGATCCGATGCCTTCAGAGGAGGCATACAGTTTTTTTCAGATTGCCCCGAGCAGATATACCAGAGGGGACAGTGGGTTGTACAGTGGTCCAGACATGTCACTTAGCATTTACCACAGGGTCACCCTTCCATGCCAGGCTTTGATATAAGCCCATTGAGACAATTGCCTAGTCTTGTGTTGATTGAGATTATCACAGAGTATTGTTGGTTTACTATTTGTGCCCGGATTCAGCAGAGATCCAGTTCAGAGGCAGCCTCAGCAACAGGTATATGGTACGGCAAGTATTGCATTTATATATATATATATATATATTGCTCGGTTGTTGCTTAGACTTGTTTATACATGATAGTACACTAACTCTACATCTGATGATCGATGTGGTGATCTAGTTTTTATGATATGTGGTTGGGCCCTTGGTGATGTCAGTCCACCCCTTCCTAGTAGGCTCCTGTTATATGCACACCGGGTCACACACCTATTCCTGGTATAGACTTGATCATTTAGTCCCCCTAGGCAGCTGACTTTGGATCCACCTTCACCTTCTCCATCCATCCAACTCATTCATGATGATATTTCCCGACTTGGATTTCGATTTGTGACTTTGAGGATCCATTTCCCCACTAATCTCTGAGTATGCCATGATTCCCTGTCTATTGTGCCTCGGCTCTTTAGTGTGTAAGATGCACTCTCAAACCTGGGATTTGCTCCCGTCGATTGCCCCCGATGTTGCAATGCAGTTAGGATTGTGTAGCCTCACCGGGTGTTCACCATTGGTCATTGAAGCATGTATTGCTCACCCCCATTACTTTGCAGTATGAGCACCATTGTTATATCTATTGAGATATGTATGTATCCCAAAAGGGCCTTGATGTAAATTGAAGAAATGAAGAAATGTAAAGCAAGCCAAAAAAGGGCTTTTTGTAAATGTAAATCTAGCCAAAAAAGGGCTAAGTATGAAACTCATTGTAAAATCCATGCAATGTGTTTATAAACACACATGGACACAGGTCAGCCATACATGTCAACATTTGTAGGGGTTATTCCTCACCTAGTCCTGCGGGGCAAGGAGGTGAGAGGGAGCAAGGGACAAGCTCAAGATTGCCCCCTAGAGTCTCAAGTTACAGTTTGTCGGACACCCAGTTTGGCGGCTCTAGAAAAGAACCTCACAGAGTCTTCGAGCATGGATGTGAGTTGTGAGATACTTGTCAGATCACCAGTGGCGGTTTCCCTGCACTATACCCATTTGTGAGGCACCACCCTTCCCCGTGTTTTGTCATGGTATACTCATCTCAGTGGACCCTACGGTCACATGATCCTCATCCTTGTCATCACTTATCCTTCGCCATGTATTCCACATCACCCAATGTCAGCTAGATGGTCAAGTCTATAGGTTGTGCATAGCAGTTGAGTCTTGTTGGATATGGTGGGCCCACCTCACCTGGGGCCTTGTATTTTCCGGGATTTTAATGCAGTTTTTTATCACCATATTATTATCATGATGTTTAGTAATGTACTAACTTGTATAAGGAAGCCTTTCGCTTCATGATTGCATACAAGTGTTCAGCTAGCACTATTGTTGACCAGATTTGACTTGGTCAAACTAGGTTGACCAGGCCACAAATGGGCCTGAAAAAATGTTGCGACCGGAATTTCGATTTTGGTCAATTATTATCTACAGGGGTCCCGTATGAGCATGCAGGTGTCAGAATTGCAAAAGATTGAAGCATTTGTGAAATTTTTAATTATCATTGGTCAATTATGACCTGTTTTAATTAAAAATTATGGATTTTGGGAAAACAGTGCTAAGGTAATGGATTGTGGACGTTTGAGTGACCATTCCTACTATTTTTGGAGTCCATGATCACATTGCAACAGACGGTTCGACATTCCGGGCACTATATGTGGGTCAAAAGCCCATTTTACTTCTTTAGCAAATTAAATCAACAAAAATTACATGGAAAAATAAAATTTGACTACGGCAACTATTGGAAATGGCAAAAATCAATGGATGGCAAATGAAAAGGTGTTTCCTAAGGTAAATTGGTAATGTTTGACATTGTATTTGGGCATGGTGGGGCCCTCTATTGGACAACTCACTCTAGAGGTCGAATTGGCCCATGGGGGGCGTTTTTCCTCCTTGGCATTTTCGATTTGGTTGATGTGTATTGTATGGGACCTTGTTGTATTGAGTTAGGGGGATAAAACATCCCATAGGCACCCCCCAACCTTGGATTATATGTTGTAAGGGCCCCACAAGGGGACCCCTCTCTCCACAAGTGCGCTACACATGGGTAATTCGCACCCCCACTTGAGTTGATCTCCACCATTCGATTTGGTGGTTGGGGATTAAATCCCAGCCCTCCATTTTGGGGGGAAACTAGCTTTGACGAGTGGCCTTTCTCTATAAGAGAAGGCACTCACTCCATTTGTATCTCTCTTGGCATTTTTGGACTTGAATAGAAGAGAAAAACGTTGCTACTCTTGCTTGGCTCTTGGGTGATACTCTTGTGAAATTGTTGATTGCCATACCATCTTGATGCACTAGTGTATATTGCAGGTTGTTTCCAGCATTATTTCTCACCGTTGTTTTGCAGCTAGCACAAAGTCTTGGAGGAGGACGCACCATTTGGCTGCCACTACTGCTCCACTCTCTAGATTGGCCACAAAAGGGAAGTGTTTTTGCCATTTTCAGCCAAGCATTTCCCTCATTTTTACTTGTGTTGCTGTAGATTTCACTTAATTGTCAATACTAATTTGATTTATTGTCCATTGGTGTTGGCAGGCAAGGAGGACGAGTTGGTGGGGACTGAGCAGTTCAACTTCATCTGGGGACTTATGCAATGCGCTCTATTCGATCTTCGGGACGTACAAACCTCATCAAAATCAAAGATAGCAGCTGGTTCCAAGTAGGTGTTACATCTTCTTCTCTTGTATCTCAATTTCTAGTTTGCTGAAGAGAGAAAACTCACTAAAACCCCTAAAAATTAAAATCTACAAAATCCACCATTAGAATTTATTTACATTGTAAACCCACTAATGAAACGTACTTAAAAGCTTAAATCCAAAGTTCCATTCATTTCAGACTCCATTTGCCCATAGGATCAGCACTAGTCCATTTGGCAAAAATGCCCCCTAGGGGCGTTTTTCTCTTTCAACCTGTTTGGGTCAGTTTGGGGTTCTGGGTACTTGAGATTCGGTTTCAGAACGTGTTTTTACTTTAGAAAATCAAGTGTCGTTGGCTGGAAGTGAGTATAAACGCTAATTTTTCTATGCCCTAAGTCCATTTATTCACTACTTAACCCATTCCCCTAGGGCAGTTTCACTTCACTTCTTGTTGGTCTGTTTTTCTTGTTCTAAATCGGCCAAGTAATCAATTTATAATTGCTAGAAGATGTGTTTCAATTGCTTAATGGACTGCTCCCATGTATGAGTAAATCATAACGAGCTTCATTCCCCATAGGCAGGATTTCCAGTCACTCTTCTAGTCAATTTATGTTTGCTGATTTAGTTTCCAGCCTTCTGATCTTCAAAGAATTCATCATTTAACACTTATAATCAAATCCGAGATCATTTCATTTAGTGTGTTTTCTAATCCTTAATCTCGATCTCACTAGGCTGGAAGAAACCTCACGTTTAGTCATCCATCTTGCTTCTTGCTTTGTTTATCCTTTGGGTTTGGGTGCCTGACTGTTGAGTCTCAACCATCGTTGGTTGAGTGGGGTCTCCCCCCTAACTTGGCTACGTGCCTTGTCTGAAGTGACAATAGCCTTGTCCGGTGTGACTTTCGTTCTTTAAGTGGAGGACCTGGCTATTGCTGGTTACACCTTCCTAGTTGTTCGCCTCTACCATCCCTATTGGGACACCTACCACCAACAGCTAGAATTTGTGTGATAACATTGTGTAGAGCACAGAATGTTGCATTTGGATGCCATCTTCTTCACAGAGCTGCTGCAGGTCCTTATTCACATATTCCCTTCCATTATCAGTCGTTAAGACCATCATCTTTCTCCCACTGAAGTTTTCCACAGAAACTTTGAAAACTTTGAAAGATTGGAAGACTTCAGATTTTTGCTTGAGGAAGAACAACCAACAATATCTTGAGAAATCATCAATGAAAGTAAGCACATACTTTGAGTTGCCATAAGAGGGTGTAGAAAGAGGACCTATTAGATCTGAATGGACCAAACCAAGTGGTTGATCAGCTCTTCTTGCCTTCCCCTTCTCATACTCGCGCTCAGCATGCTTCCCAACAATGCACCCTTTGCAAGTGCATTTGGAAAATCTGATTGTTGGAAGGCCTTCAACCATGTCTTCTTTGCTCAATGCTTGAAGATATCTATAGTTGAGGTGTCAAAACCTCTCATGCCAAAGCTTGTTGACTTCATTAGCATGTGAACGAAGTGCATTTGGAGAAGAGTACTCAAGAAAATAAGAGAACTTGTACATTCTAGAATCATGGTCTGCAACACCAATCTAGAATCATGGTCTGCAACATCAACTGCTAAAACTTTGCTAGTAGAAATTTCTGAATTTCCACATCATCTTGAGTGAAGATCACTCTCTTGGTCGAACTAGTGTGGGTCATTTGGTAAATAGAGAGTAAGTTTGTTGCAAGATCTAGTACATACAGTACATTACTGAAGTACCCATATTCTAGAGTGATTCTCCCAATGCCTCTAGGTGGGACTTCTGAGTCATCTCCCATGAGAGTGGATGGACCATTGTAAGGAGAAAGAGTAGAGAAAGAATCTTTTGCAGAAGCCATGTGCCTTGAGGCACCTGAATCTATGATGAAGGAAGGAGATTCTGAGGTACTAGCCAGAAATGCATGGCACCTCTCCTTGTCTTCAGAAACACCCTCTTTCTTCTTTGAAATTTCTGGAAGAGGAATGTTATTCTTTTGCAGGAGTGGGTCATCATATCAATAGTCTTCTTGCATGTACTCTCACGGTGCCAACCCTTTTGACAGTAAGTGCATTTGGTCTTTTCTTTCTTCTTTCCTTCGTCTTTGTCAGGATTCGAACCCCCATCAGAATATTTGGGCCTCTCCTTGTCTTTCTTCTTCTCTTGTGGTTTCGAACACCTGGGATTTTGATTTCCTCTAGCTTGTCTCGAATCTCCAACAGCAAGAACTTGGTCCTTTTGCTTAATGGAACCCATTAGAACCAGCTTATCTTGCTCTTGAGTTAGCATTTCCATGAAATCAACCAAAGATGGCATCTTTCAATTGCGAACTGTAAGTTTGGTGGAGTGAAATGTGTTGATTAGGTTGTCATTGATGCCAACAATGTCTGGTCATTGATGCCAACAGTTAAGTCTTGGTGCCCCTTGTGGAGCCCCTGAGGGTTAGTATTTGATTTGTGGCTGTCTGTGTCAGAGGAGACCTTTTGACTTTGTCCAAGCCCAAGCTTGAAGCCCTTGGAGGCCTATGGACATTGGAGCCAACAGTTAAGTCTTGGTGTCCCTTGTGGAGGCCATGAGGGTTAGTATTTGATTTTTGGTTGTCTGTGTCAGAGGAGACCTTTTGACTTTGTCCAAGCCCAAGCTTGAAGCCCTTGGAGGCCTATCGACATTGGAAAAAGCCCTGAACACCCTTTAGAGTGTTTAAGTACCCCTAAGTTTTTTCCTTGGTTCCCCATACCACAACCTATGCCCTAGTACCCTAGGAAGTGTCCTCGTTGGGTTGAAGAAATTCTGAAGAAGTCCTTGGTTCCACACTTAGTGGATTGATGTCATAAATGACTTAATAAATTCAAGGAACCCACATCGTCATATGGAGAAGACCTTGATGCCCACTATTTGAAATTAAAGAGGTTAAGGAACCCACATCGCCATATGGAGAAGCCCTTGATCGGGTCATGAAGTCCACACACTCGGAAATGAAGGTACCTTGATGTAGCCCATGATCATGTGGATGAGAATCCCACACACATGATGAAGAAGCCCTCAAAAATTTGAGGAAGCCCATACAAATGGTGGTATGTTGGTGTTCGTGGTGCCCTAGGAGGATTGGGTCTTGAACCATGGGGATGTATGGTCCTATTTGTGGTTATATAGCTATTGGGATGTAGATGGAGGTAGATCCCACGGACGTGCCTTGATATGTTGAAGAAGACTTTGAAACTCTTGTAGTTAGTGGTATGGTCTTTGGCACCCTCATGTGTGGGGTCTTTGACGTCCTGGACACATTGAATAATTTAAGGGTATTAGACCAAGAATTTGCAAATAAACCCATCATAGGGAGATAGTACTCGTCAAGCCATTTCCATTGATATGTGGAGCATCTTCTAACTCCTTATGGTTGAAGAGATATGAATTTTTGAAGTTGGTGTACCCCACCTTTTTGGGTGAGCCGACCTAACAAAAGAAAATTTAATTATTTGTAATTTTGAATTGCATGTCGGCCCTGTTTGAGGTAATAAATTTCCTCCACGACCTATATAAATAGAATATCAAACATTTCATTTGCTCATCAATTGGAATTTCGCAACTCTTGGAGAAAAGTGCGAAATTTTGTGGAGGAGAAATTTTGGGGCATCTTTACTAAAATTGGCATAACTTTCTCATACGAAATCGGAATTACAAAATTCTTGGCTCATTGGAAAGCTTGTTACGAGGGCTATGTGATGACATGATCTAGAGTTTATTTTGGTTTGTCTATTGTTTCTTGACCTTATGATATTCAAAAAGGTATGGCTCATGCTTCTGGGTTTCTCTTGTAATGGCACATGTCTCTCATGGATAGAGTTCATCTTTGATATTAGTATGTGAGCCTATATATTGGTATATATATTTGAAGTCATTATGGAGGATATGATGATGATGTTGCATACCTTTATGCTATGATATTATACACTTTATGATAATGATGTTGCATACCTTTATGCTATGATATTATACACTTTATGATGATAATGCATGTGATAATGATGTACACTCTATGAAGTTGATGCACTCCTATACAATATGATGTACATGCATACCATAGTGTGATGATGCTCTCCTATGCATTATGATGTATACTTGATGTTGATGTGCTAAAGAAGTTTACACAGTCATGTTCTAGATATGCTCAGCTTATATATGATATGATCAGTGATGTTTACACAGTGAGATGCTCAGTGTATGTTGATGTGCTAAAGAAGTTTACACACTCATGTTCTAGATATGCTCAACTTACATATGATATGATCAGTGATGTTTACACAGTGACATGCTCAGTGTATGTTGATGTGCTAGTGATGTTTACACTGTTGTATGCTCAGTAAAGTGCGATGGTACACAGGATTATGTATGCTCAGTGGTGTATGTAGTGATATATAGAAACAATGATACAATGATGACATTGATGAAATGATGAACGGTGGTATTGAGCAGTGAGTACATTTATTCAGGCTACATGAGCAGATTCCTTAACTCAGATTGGCTGAGCTGTATGAATAGTTGGTTTGACTCAGGTGGACTGAGTCTAGTATACCATTGGTTAAACTGAGATTTACTAATTCGAATGAGGTGAACAGCAGATTGATTGGTACAGACAAATTGATTACTCAGTTGATGAACAGTGTGGCACAGTTGTGATGAGCAGTGGTCAGTTGATGTGGTTGTGCAATATAGTACAGATTGAGCAGTGTGATACAGTTGATGTGCAGTAGCCAGCAGTGGTCAGCAGTGACAGTAGTTGTGCAGTGTGATACAGATTGAGCAGTGTGATATAGTTGATGTGCAGTGGTCAGCAGTGACAGTGGTTGTGCAGTGTGATACAGATTGTGCAGTGTGGTACAGATTGTGCAGTGTGGTACAGGTGTTGGATAGCCGGTCCGCAGGATCAGTGCAGTAGTTAAGTATCTATCTTCATTTCAGGGTGGTAGGATGGGGCAAAGAAATATAGGGAGCTAAGGCTTCCTTCAGGTTGTAGCCTGTAAACCAGGGGGTTGTAGCCTCTTTCCAGTTGTAGCTGGAGAATTGAAGTCTTTGTAACAAAGGGGGTTGTTGCCTCCTTCCAGTTGTTGCTGGTAAATTATTATTATAAAGGCTTCCGTGGTTTTTCCCCCAGGACTTGGGTTTCCACGTAAAAATCTTGTGTACTGTGTTTTGCTATGCTTCCTATGTGATGATGCTATGATGATATGTGATGATGAGCTGTAATTGTTAATAATGCTGATGATATAATGATAATGTGGTAATACATTAATGAATGATGTATTGAAGAAGCAGTTGATGATTGTTAAAATTGAAAGAGTAATAAAAAGCTATACACACTGTTCACCCCCCCCCCCTCTCAGTGTGCTCGGTGTGTCCAACAAAATGTAGAGACAAAGACTGAGTACTCAGGACCCAACTTCGAAATGATGGACAAAACCAACTATTCTTTTTTCTTATCAATGCCACACTGTTTGATTTGCAAAACCAAGCTTTTGAACTTGGTGAAGAAATCCTAGATGGATTTGAAGTTGCTATGACTCAGTGAGATCAACTCATTTTCAAGTTGATGGCCCCTCATCTCATTAGTCTTCCCAAACAAAGACTCAAGCTTGAGCCACACTTCACTTGGTGCAGTAAGACTATCAATATGAAACAGGAGGTCTCTTGAAATGCTAAGACAAAGCATGCCAAATGCGTCATCCATTCTATTGAAAAACTTGGACTTCTCTACTACAGAGTTTGGCTCAACCTCAATCCCCATGGTGATTCTAAAGAGACCCTTGGATCTCAGCTGGATAAGCATTTCAGCGTTCCATTCAAAATAGTTGAATGGAGTGAGCAAATTTACATGAGATTGCTCCATCTTCTGTAGCTTGCGCACTTGGTGACTATGGACACTGTCTTCCTGTAATGCAAAATTCTCAACACTCAGGAGGGGATCTAAACTAACTGATTCGAACCCTGCTTGATAGAAGCCACATTCGAGAGAGAGCATCACACCCTAGGTAGACTCCAAAGGATTTATCCAATGGCTTCAAGGCAATGGCCCCGGGGACTTCTGTGGTTTCTCCACGGCTTCTGGCACACTTCTAAAACAGTCTTGGTTCCAATAGAAGCTCCAAGAGCTCTTATACCATGTGAAATATTAATCACAGTAGGATCTAATAGCTAAAGATTACCTCACAATCAAGAATTCATGCTTAGTATGCAAGAAATAACTGCAAAAAGAATTTTGGAAATCAAATGATTAAAAACCAGTCACAAATGATAAAAAACCAGTAATATAAATGATAAAAAACCAAAGATACAAATGATCAAATGGCAGGTTTATTAACTGTCCAACCCATAAATGAGTTGTGATCATCCCTATATAACATTTGGAAGAATTTGTTTGCCTTTGGAGGCATCTACAAGTGGCTAGTTTAGATTCGACCTCAATCCCCCCTTAGGTTGATCAATAGGCTCCCAAATCACCCCAAACTGGTACGAATTGTCCATGTGAACATTGGGTGAGCATGCGAAGACATAAATGAGGCTCACAAATGTGGTGGATAGGATTGGGTGGAAGTTAGGTAGCCAAGGGTAGGCCAAAACAACCAAAAAATGGCCAAAATGACCACATACATTGCATGGGCAGCTTAAGTCAAAGACAGTTTCCTTAAAACAGGGAAACAGGGTGCCTTTGCTCAAGAGGTGGTAATAAATACTGGAGGTGGCCATTAATAGGGCGCCCAACAACTATATTTGACCATATTTTGGCCTAGAAGTGGTGGAATAGTCATAATTAGCCTCAATTAACTTCTAACAACCTAGGATTGTAATTATTAACCTATTTTGGACCAATAACTACTGGCTTTGCTTGCTTTTACTAGCTTAGCGCTCCATAAGGTTGGCTTTATGCTCTGGCTTTGTCTATCATTATGGCTATGGGTGCAGATTTTCGTAAGCCTGGGTCATAATCTCTATCACGAACATGAACATAAGAATCTAGATCTAAATTTGTAAAGGTGCTACATTTTAACAGTAAAAGTATATACATTCCTTGGAAATTCCTAACAAGAATTGACCTACAAAGAACCAAAGGCACCGGATTAGATGATCCAATCTTACCTTTATAACTTCCTAGTAGAACCTTCACCCTTTTTCCTTAACCGCTTATAACGAAGGTCACCCTTGCTAGTATGGTTTGCTTTATTTATTTATTCCCACCCAACCAACGCCACCTTTCATTAGTTAATTTCCCTGTAAGAACAGAGATATGGGTGGTTGGTTGTATGACTAAGGTCCTTAGGTGTAATAATGTTCTAACACAAGTTAGTATTGGTTAGCTAAGAGCACATAATATCACAATCTAGTATTTGCGAAATGATGGAAAATTTTGACTTTATTTCAAATACTAAAACTTAGATCTAGATCTGATGATTTATATATAGCAAATCCTAGATCTATGAAGCAAATAGACTTTAAAGATGGAACTTTTGAAATCAAATCTGAATGCTTTTCTTAAGAAAAAGGGAAAGAAGGTTGATTTGAATTTTTCAATTGGAGGAAGGAATGCTCAAGCCCAAGCTTGAATAAAATTGAAAGAAAGGAGAGCCTGCAATACAATAGAGCATTAGATTTATAAAGTGATGGAGAAAGATGAGATGCAACTGAGCTCTGATCTCTACTCCACGCTTGGTGATATGTAAAACTAAGACAACCTTCAAACAAGTGATTAGATCTAGTATGATAGGTTAAATAAAATAAAAAGTGCACAAGTATAACTGACTACCAAATGCAACTTCTAGATCTTAGATAACTTTGCATAAATAAACAAATTGAAACTTCAAATGTTTATTCTAAGGATTAGCATATAATCTTCTTTAGCTAAATAGTAAACACTTGTATGAAAGGAAGAATAACTAAACAGATATCACCTCGGTTTATGAGCAAAACATTCACCACAAAAGCTCTTGCACCATCAGACTGACCTTCAAAGTCTCAACTTTATTCATATGAAAGATAAGCAAATAGCATTACAATGTATGCAGAGGTTCCTTGCATCCTTCAGAATGAGGAGCAAGCCTCGCTTTTATAGAGTTTGCAAGACGGGGGGTGCTTGGGATGGAGGGCGAGAGAGGGAAGCGCATCTCTAAAGTCAAGGAGCGATCCATGCGTTGATTGAATGCTTGGAGGTTTGGGTTGGTGCGATTACATGAGGTGGCTGCCACCTCATAAGAGGGGCGCCCCTCTCACCTTGGAACCTTCGCCCAAGCCTTTTGTGATTTGCCAAACGCGAAGAGTCGCCCACGTGAGGAGGAAGGGCGCTCTCTTTAATTTAAAACACTTTGCTATCCTAACTTTGGGTTATATAACATGTGCTTTAATCAGGGTTACACAAACCATGGGTGCGATCGGAATCGGCTGAAGAATCTGATAGGGGTGCGGCACTCATCCCAAAATTAGGAATCGGGGATTCAAAACCCTAACCCTAATTAACCCTAATTATCCTACATTTATCCTACATAAACAGCTTTAGATTAGTCAAAACTAGGTGGAAGAATCCGATGAAAAATCCGAGAATCTGATTCGGGTGCGGTTAGGCCTAGGGTCGAATACGGTAACTATGGCCTTAATGCATTAGTGTGGTCGCCCTTCACTAGAAACCAACTTTCAAGCTTTTCCACATCATTTTTTGGATTTTTTTATTTTTTGTCTTTTGTGCATTTCGTTGAACACTTAACATTTAAGTGTAGTTTTGTAGCATCTTTAGGAAAAATTGTCACAGATGACAATCTAGTTGCCCGAAACCCAGAAAAAAGTGGGTCCTAGGTTAAAGAGGATGCTCTGAGGGTGAAAATGAGCATCCCACCGCCAAATTCCACCTCCAAACCATGATTTTATTACACTTTGAATTTTTCCAATTAAACCATTAAAAAATGGTCTAATTTTACGGAAACAATTATTTTTATCGGAATGAAACCAAACTCCAATGGGACCTAGTGCATGTCCATACGACTCAATTTAGATGGCTAGCATGTAAAAAAGACATAGACACATAGACTTTAATAACCTCCTAGGTTCGACCACCATGGTAAATACTCCACCTTTGGAGGTGTGAGTGAAAAACTCAAGAATTATACGCCATTGAAAAAGTAACGCATAATTCCCAAGGAAAAAAGACTCTAGAGTATCCCCCTGATAGCCAAACCTAAGGTAAGTCAATTCATTTACAAAATAATCATGCTTAGACCAACTTATTACAATTCCCCCAAGGGTGTCTGGACATGCAATTATTACAAAGGAGCCAAAATTGGCCCTGAAAAGTCTTCTGAACTTCTGAACACTGATGAAAAATGCTTGACATGTTCATGAAACTGGCGGCTCACAAGAAGTCCAACTATGGTGCAAAATAGTTGGTAACAGGTTCCAGGGGACTTATTTAAGAAAAGCTTAAAAGTAATGTAATGGGCCCAGTTTTAATCCAAAAAAGGAAGTCATATCAAATAATTCATTAGCATGATGTATGTTTGATATTGAGGTTCATTAATGATAATTTAACTAAGGGAGAGAGGAAAAATATCAACGTAAGAAAGTGGCTTTGGGAATGTAGGCCCTCATTTGGACAAAAATAATATTTAAATGCCACCACATTAAGGGGAAAGTTAAAGTTCATTGAGGTGTAGTCAAGCCAACCTAAGTAGAATTTAGGCAAGCAACCCAACACCCAATTAATTTACATCTATGTTGTATTGAGGACATGTCACCACCCCCCAAACGTTTCCCCATTAATAGGGAAGAAGGTGCTTTTCAAGGGGTATCCTTGTTTTCCTAAAGACATCACTAGGGATGTTCCCCAATGCTTTGGGTATTTACTAGGAAAATGGATGCATTTGAGAGATATCCCCAATATAATAGAATATGGCTAGAAATCCATGGCCCATCATGGGGATATCTGCAGTCTTCTGGACATCACCTATCAAATTTGACACCTTTCAAGGGCTAAAGTAATCAAAAGAAAAAAGAAAAAAAAGAAGAAAAAACTAACCCAAATGGAAAAAATACTATACAATTGAACTATAACACCATTTCTCTTCAAAATTATGGATACATAGGATGGGAATTGTTGAAGTACCTGCAGTCGATAGTCGATTAGTATAAGTCGACTGAAGTTGAAGGCAACAAACGGTGGAAGTTTGTTCAACTGACCGACTGGATTAGTTGTTTGCATGAAGGAAAACAACTGGTCGCACTGCTCATGGTGCTCTATCGTTTGTGTAACGCACCGGACACCGATGATGTGAAATTTTTTTTATTAAGTTATAGCGGTGCGTTATGAAAAGTAAAGCGCACCGATCTAAATCTACACTAACTTGCTACCCAGTACCCACTAAACAATAAACATTATTAATTTACTGACAAATCATTGACTCAACCAAGTTTTAATTTGTATTCTTCTTCTATATCAGTTACACTTGTTGTCCAAAATGCAAAATCAGAATAGCAAGCTTGTGGGCTTCCTTGGAGAACCCTGTATTAACATTTTCTCATTTAGAAATCTTGGAGAGCAATATTTTTCAACTAGGTTCGAGCTTCAAATGGGTAGTGTTGCCGCCTAAAACACACTTGACCACGGGTAAGTCTCCCAACCGCTACGTGTGTTCCTGAGGGCAACTATGAGTTAAGAACCCAATGTCACCTTGGTCCTAAGCTCCTACGTTTAGACCACAACTCCTAAAGGCCAAGGGGGGTAGTCCCTACTTACTAAGTTTCTTTATTAAAGAGTTTTTTTTTGGGGGGGAAGTTGTAAGTTATCAAAAAAAAAATGACAATCAGATATGCAAAGATGCAATAGTTCAATGACCAGCAAAACCTTTTGAGCAATTAATCAATGATGACTACAAGAGAGAAATAAACAATCAATCAACAAGACCAGTGTCGTCTCTACTCGGACTATGGAGTCACAATAATCAACTTACAAATACTTTTCCAAAAGCATGAACTCATTCACTTAATCAAAACATCACTTTCAATAATAACTTTCAGTGAATGAACAAATAAGATGCTTGCAACAAGATGATCAATATATCACATAACGCACTTATTTGAAGAACATGAACAACGTAGTGAATCAATGATACATATAACAAGAATAAGCTGAAAATGAAATGCTTTGGAAGCAAAATATTGTAAACAATAAGAACAATGTTGTGCAAGTGGTCCTGTAGATTTTAATTAAGTTTAGGTCTCTGTTTAACTTAGGAGATTAAGGTTTTTGCTGCAATGAAAATGAACTAATCTATGTGTCCACCCCAAGAGACTATCTTTTTCGATTAGAGAGAGAATGCCTAGTGCTCAACCTGAGAACACAAGGTTCCCAACTAGCTCCACGGGTCAATCCCGAAACTTGTTGGGTGCTCAACTGGAGGACACAAAGTGCCACATGGCTCCCCAGAGCCTCTACCCCACTAGCTCCACAGGTCAAGCCTCTTTTTCTATGTTCTGGGAAAGATATATTTCTGGTGCCTATTAAAGTAGCCAACACAAATTTTTGCCCTTTCTTGTCACTCAAGATCGGTTAAACCGGTGAGGGGAGGGAATATGGGGCAAAAACAGGGCTTAAGTTAAATTTTATCCTTAATCAAAAATTACAAAGCAATGCAGGCCAAGCGTGACATCACAAGTATGGGAAGAGCCTCTTCTCTTGTGAGGTGCGGGAAAAACAAAATTACTTAAAGCAAATTACTAGAAAATAAATGAAAGCAAAGCACAATTTCACAAGAATGGGCAGAGCCTCTTCACTTGTGAGGTGCGGGCAAAACAAAATTTCTTAAAGCAAATTACCAGAAAATAAATGAAAGCCAAGCGCGATTTCACAAGGATGGGCAGAGCCTCTTCACTTGTGAGGTGCGAGAAAAACAAATAACTTAAAGCAAATTACTATGAAGTAAATACTTGAAATCAGATGTTATAAAATCAAGCCCAAGAGACTCTCTTGGGCTTGTTACAATGATGTATAAACCGGCACTAGATATTTAGTATGAAAAGAGTAGAAAAAGAGTGATTTTTGTCGTTTTACCTGTTATCACATATAGTAGTTGGGCTACCATATGTTTTATTCTAGATTTCAGTTCATTTTTCAGCCAGTTCCCTTATATTGAGATGCTGAGATGAGCATCTATATTGGATCACTCTTATGATTATGGACAGCAATATATTCCTATGCCATGACTGAGTCTCAGGAAACTCAGGTTTGATGACCGATGTAGCCATTTAGCCATTTGCAGAGCAATATGTATTGCCCAGAGTTGCAGCAGCAGGTTCTCAGTGGACAGAGGATGGTTCGGATTGTTTATGCACAGGTATATGACCCAGCAGATATTATCATGTGTTATGGTTATTATTGCTTTAATACTCATTCTTGTGGCATGTCTTAGCGCTTAGTGTCATGATCTGGCGATCATATAGATATTTGGACCTGGTTGTATTATGTATATATTTATGTCACTACTAAGACTTAGAAGTTCTTGTTTATACTCATTGGTTTTACCCTCCTTAGGGAGAATACAGGTTATCATTCCCACCATCTTTTGGCTTGCTAGTGTTGGTCTCATTATTCACTTTCTCCATCCATCCATTACCTTCCAGTTCTTGTTGTTACCCCGACTTACTACTTGACTAGCGGCATGGAGGACCTTCCCCCACTTTATCCTCTTTGTTGGATGAGCTTCCCTCTTGTATTGTGTCTTGACTCTGAGTTGCCTAAGTTGTGTTGGCTAGACCTGAAACATATAGTCCTACCATCAGTACAATGTGTATGAAAATGAAATGTATATCTTATATGAAAGCCCATTCGTGGAAGTGTGTTTCTAAACACACATGAATGAAAGGCAAGCCTAATGAAATTGGCTTTGAAAGTTAAATGTGAAATGTGAATACCCTTGAAGGGATATCTGAAAGCCTAATAAATGTAAATCCAAGAATGTGTTTCTTAACACACAAGGATCAAGGCTATGGAAATGTATCAAAGGCCCAAAAAGCAATGGTTTAACAAATGCTATATCTAATGATTGTTGGCCTCACTTGTATTGATTTATTCCTTACCAACTTGCGAGTTATCATGTGAGATGGAGTAAGGGACAGCTAATTCTAAGTGTCCCCTAGACTCTCAAGTTACGGTTTGTCGAGCACCTAGTCATGGCAGCTCTAGAAAAGATCCTCACGGAGTTGTATCAGCTTGGATGTGAGTTGTAGGCATCTGTCAAGGTTGAATAAGCACTTATGAAACAGCTTACCCATTTGTGAGACACCACCCTCCCCTGTGTTACTGCTTGTCCAGCATATGCTAGATTGTGTATCCCCTTTCCATTTCCAAAGTGTCACAGTGTCAAGTCAATATTCATCCTTTAGCCTAGCCTTATAAGTTTTAGCCTTCACCCATCACTAGCAAATTGGTCACAGCTATAAAGTGGGTATAGTCTTGAAAGTCTAGTCTGAGCAATAATAATAATATTGAAAAAAAAATTAATATTTGGTTTTAGATCGCCAGAGAATTGATTACTATATGTTATATTGCTACTTGAATGATTTGTAGAGCATATCTTAACCTCTAACACTTGCAGCAGTTTGATTTTAGCCTGGGTCATTTTATGGGTCATGTTGACTTAGTCAAACCTAGTTTGACCAAAGTCAACTACAGGACATGAGGTGGATAGACCTTGAATGATGCACATGGATGATATATGTTCTATTACAGATCACCAGATGGTTCCATGCATTGATTACAGGTCTATGATGATGATCTGGCAGTTTTATTATATTTGATTATTTACAGATTATTATTATTTTATCTGTCTGGATATATTGGAGATATTATATGATCATGTAGAGATCCATATGGTGTATGAATAAATACCCCTAGTAGATTTGGGCTCTCTGAGTCCATTGAGAGTTAATTTTCAGTTCCGGGTAGTTACAGACTTACAGTGAGTATTTTTCTCAGTTTATCATTCTAGTGCATATTTGCCATTAAAAAGGGCCTGTCAGAGCAGTTCCATGAGTTGATTGGTTCACCTATGGCGCTATAGAGGGGACATAGGATGAAGCCACTTGTTTTTACTACATTGCTATGTACCCGGACATGTTGGTGCAGTTAGATTTGGCCCCAGGTGACCAGGCAGAGAGTTACAGGTGTTTTTTATACTTTCCAGAGGATTTACAGAGGCATAAAAATGGTTAAAATGGCTACTGAAGAAATCGATTTGGGCTATTGAGGCAAGGAATTGGCATGGGAATTGTTTTGATGATGTATTTGATGTCCCCCACACCCTCCAAATTAGTTGTATCAGTCAGTGGGGCCTTCACACATTTCTCTGGCAAATTTTGAGGTTTTCCAGAGCCTTTGGAGGCTCACGACTTTCCCAGAGGAGCACGATTTGGTTGTAGGATGAGTCATATGTTATTATTGTGCCATGGGGACACACTAGGGTGGTTAGATATTGCCCCCTAGACCCACCGTGAGCAGGTTTGTCATGTTATTTGGTCACATTGAGTGGGACCCCCCTCTCCTAGTGTGATTTTGTCCATGTATATGTTATATTTTTTAATTGATCCATGTACTTTATGTTGAGCTCATCTCAACCGTTGATTAGAACTTTTATATCTTTTAATCTTAGCCATCCATTCAAAAGGTGGTTAGGGTTTTGGTATCTCTCCATCCTATTTAAAGGAGAGAGCTTCTCATTGTAAAGGGACCTTTGGCTCTTGGAATCTTGATAATAAAGAAATTATTTAAAAACACTTCTTGGATCTTCTTTGCGGTGATATTCTTAGATGGTGATTGGAAAAGTCTATTGCATCCTAGCATTTGTGAATTTGTGGTGAATCCATATATTTTTGGAATACTTTGTCTTGTCTACGGGAGGGCGACTTCACTTGGGCGTTTTTACAGGGCTTCCTGAACTCGCTTCATTGTTTCGTCTTGTATCAGGGGGTTTTCATTAGCTTCATTGTGATCTATTATTTCTTCTTGGTATTTCTTTGTAGCATTTGTCTATTTCTCTTGATGCATCAAATCTGATATTGTTGACGTTTGTTGTGCAGGAGAGAAGGCGCATTGGCTTCCTTGGGCAAGTCGATTTTCATTGGACACTCACTCAAATCTTCTCAAATTGATCGGGAAGGCATAGATCATCATCATCAAGGTATCTGCAAGATTTTCCAGGTAACATTTACTTTTATTTCATTAAACATTGGGTTCCAATCCATTGGGTATCTTCATCTACTGTCAAAACCCTCACTATTTTATTCGAAAAATTCTCTAGCACAGACGACTTAATTAATTGGCAAAACATTTCTGGGTATTTTAGCTTGGACCAAACCCAAGGTGGGTTCTCCTAGACGTCATGGTTGGAGGACTCCAGTGGACCCAAATCCCTAGGCACTAATCTCCTAACCCTAGCGCACTTCCTTAACTGGCCAATTTCTCTGTGGTTTGATGCTGTCTCTGAGACTTGTGTGTTTTGATACCGTCATACCTTCCTTCAAGTCATCCAAAGGTACTAGAAAGCCCCAATCCTGTGTTTAACCTCCCTGCATTGGACACGGTTCCCAAGGCAATGGATTTTTCTATCATTTGTTGGTACCTTGATCCTGGATCTAATCATTAAGCTTCTAAGTCACTTGTACAATCATATTGGATCAATTTCATATCTCATAAGCCTCTTGATCCAACCCATAACTCACCTTGTGACTTCATCCTTAGATATAGGGTTTACTATACCTAACACCTTACGTACTTCACTATGTCTGATTTGATTTGGTGTCTTGGTTTGATCTCTCCTGTCGGGAGTTGATCTGGGTATCCCCCTTTGTTGTCTAGGGCTTAGATAACATCAAGTGAAGAGTGCCTCGATTGGCATGACAACCATCCATTTGGAAGCCGAGGCCCTCTTGGTTCACCTCTTTGGTTGCCCACCCCTCTACCATCCTTACAGAACCACATTTAGGGGCAACTACAAGTTTGGTGATAACATTACCAAAGTGGCCGAATTGGTGACTTGTGGAGGCCCTTTGTGCTTGGAGATGACTGATTTTGGGTAACATAACCTTCTTGAATGTGTGTAGACTTGCTAAAAACCAGCAAGCAAAAATTACAGAAATATGCCCAAAATCACTTTGGGGCTATGTTAGTTTATCATACAAAAATAGCTAAAAATTTATGAGTAGTTTGTTGATGAATTAATAGCATGTAAACAATGATTTAAATCAGATTTATATATGAGAAAAATGTAGAATATAATGCAGAAAATTTAAATGGGAGAAAGGAAGAGATAGTGCTCTTTTGCTCATCCAATGCTTGGACAAGTGGGGTATCTGACCAAAGAATTCCACCCCCAAAGCCAAGTGACCTGCAACTTGTAAGATATTGCTACACAACTGAAATAAAAGGTGAATACCTATTGAAGAGCTAAGAGATCATAAACTTCAACCAACAAGAATATGAAGATCTTAACTAGTTAAATAGGAAACTCATAAAATCACTAGCAAAACTACTAGAGATCTCACCAAAGCAAAACAGTTTGCTTGTTTGGCCTCCCAATGATTGAATAGCTATGAAGCTCTGAAGCAATGCACCACCCAAGAGCATCACCAACACCAAACCTCCTCCAATAAATTTGTATTACAAAGCCAAATGGCTGAAAATTACAATGACCCAAGAATGGGCAAGATGAGAGCAAGAGAATGAGAAAAATGGAAAATGAAGCAAGAGCATGAGAGATTGTAACCAAAATGTGGAGGAAGAGCCTCCTTAAATAGGAAAAGAGAGAGGGGAGAGTTCATTTGCATGAATGGCATTTGTCACTTGGAGAGAAAGGGGGGCCCATGGAGGGGGGGTGCACATCCATGGGTTAAAAATAACAAACAATGGGGGGGAACCCCCCACTCATGTTTTACATTTCATTGCTAGGCCAAGGGGAGAGAATCATGAAGGTGGGACCCCCCCTTTTGGCTTATTTCAATTTATCTCATTTCTCATGGTGAGAGAGGATTTCCCCCTAGAGTGGGCACTTCACCACACTCAAAACCTATGTTGCGTGGGAGCGCCCCCCACCCCCTCGCTCCCGCTCCCGAAGCTCGCTCCCAAAACGCTCCCAGTTTTGGGAGCACGCTCCCGAGGCGCTCCCTACCTCTCCTATACTAAATGCTTCTATACTAGGTTAATCATTTGATGACAATGTTGTGGTACCTCCCTTCATTGCAAGCTTATATAAAATTAGTTATGGTTGATCATTTGATGGTAATGTTATAAGTTATAACTACTAGATGATTGATGTTATATGGTTTAATCCATGTTTTATATAGCTAATTCAACATCCTACATGTTTTCTAGATATAAATCCATCAAAACATATACTATATAAAAGACACTCCCAAAACGAGACCTTTTGAAAATTTCGCTTTTCGCTGCACTCCCGCTCCCCGCTCCCGCTTCTCGCTCCCAACAACATAGCTCAAAACACTTGCTTGGGGGGGGGGGGGCTTTGGCCTTTAATTTTACCTTAGCCACATAATATAAACTTTAGAAACTTAACTTGGGCACCCCAAGAGACTTTAGGCACTTTTCCAAAATTTGTCTTACTAATTAATTGTCCAATTTCTTGATTTCCATGACTGACCTGGGCAAAAGTGTCCAAAACCATAGCAAGACTTGTCCGAATGACTTCAAATTTGGCCCAAGGGTGTAGGGGCTCTCATGCCATTTATCCTGAGTACCCAAACCCCTATACAACGTCAAAAATGACCAAGTAACCCTCAGTTACATTACAACATTTTGTCCTGGGCGACATTTTTTAATGACCAAAAATTGAAAAATCCTATAACCTAATGAAATTTCACAAGACTCTGGATAATGTCTAGCATGGTAATATAGAACAGTCCTAGGCCTCAATCACCCCATGGACTCGATCACTAGAATGCCTTTCATTACTTTGGAGGTATTTTTGAGTGAAAAACTCAAATAATTAAAATTACTAAAAATTAATTTTAATTATTCAAGTGAAAATACACTCGATGAAAGGATTTCCCTAATGATAAAGTCTTAGGTGACTAAGTTACACAAAAATTGACCCTCATGTTGACATATCCCTACAAAATCCCCCGCAGGGGTGCGGAAATTTCATGGAGAGAAAATAAGAAAAAGAGATGCCTTGCTTGAATAAATCACTAAGCACTTCTTTGTCATCTTCAAGGCACATTGAACATGTGCATAGTACATCGTTGTCCACCAAGTCGGTTTTGGTGGTCAACAGATAGCAATGAAGATTTGAGCTGGTCAGCTTCACTATATTAGTGTTTAGGCTATCTCGTATGTCTAGTGAGACACTGAGCACATTATTTTGGCATTTTTCCATTTGAGAATACATACTTGGTCATTGCTATCATCGATTAGGAGATCAACATTTGTCTTTATCATTTTATGGAATCAATGTTGTTGGGAGCGGGGAGCGAAGCGGGGAGTGGGAGCGGGAGCGGGAGTGAAAAGCGAAATTTTCAAAAGCTTCCGTTTCGGGAGCGTTTTCGGGAATGTTTTTTATATAATATATATTTTAATATATTTTGATGCATATAAATTAAAAAAAACATGTATTATGCCAAATTAGCTATAGAAAACATCAAAACATAAAATCTAGATATTGATATAACCATTTAGTACACATTGATATAACATTAATGATTAATCATCTCATCTTCTAGATTCTAGGAGCTATAACTTATAACATTTTCATTAAATGAGCATCATCAAATCATCAATCATCAACAACATCAACCTTCAAATTTCAACATATAATATTTGCCATCAAACTAGGCCATAATGTTTACAAAATAGGCCAAGCCGCCAACCGCCAAAATAAACATGAAAATGAAATACAAACTACAAACTACAAAGTACTATGAATCTACTAAGCTTTCCGCTTGCCACGAGTAACTTCCAATTTCTTTTCCCGTGTTCTAGGTGGAATAGGTGCTGGTGGAAGTGATCGTGGAACATGAGTAGAAGATGAATGGCCCCCGCGGGCTGAAATTGGACGTTGTGAAGCTAACGGAAAAACTCCTGCATCTGGAAAGCTGCTTCTGCTTGGGGGTGGCATCTCTGTAGGGGTAGTCTGAATTGGATCATCATGATCACCCAATAGTTCAGCCTCCAAGCGCTCTAATGCTATGGCTCCATCCTCCACATTAGCCTCCTCTGGATTGTTGTCCCAAGTCAAAAATGTTCTATCATTCTTGGCCGCCTCACAATAATGGGACAACAACCTCAAGTTGTAGTGCACATAAACCAAGCTTTCTGCGCGATCTACATTTAGACTGTTTCTCTTTACACTGTGGATGAAGTTGTAGGTGCTCCAACACCTCTCTGCAGAAGAGCTATTAACAACCTGTGATAGCACCCTCAGCGCCAATTTATGCAAATATGTGGCTCCAGAGCCATGCATGTTCCACCAATGGATAGGATCCAATCTGTCTCGATCTTTGGTTGCAAACAGCGAACCAAAGCGTCCATGCTCACTTATGTATATGCTCAATTCACTCTGTACTTGAGCACACTCTTCCTCATCAGGGACCAACTTTTCTAATGCAAGCATATACCCAGCAGCAACCTCTGGATCTGTGTGGGGTTTTTTCCTGACTCCACCCCTAGGTGCAGGTTGGGCCAACCAAATTGGAGAATAGTATTTTGGGGTGAGGACATATGCAAGGGCATGGAGTGGAACATTTAGATTATCCCACCTTTTGACCACAAGTTTATGAATATGGTCATACAAGACTGCATCTCTTTGCTCAACAATGTCTTTGATTTGACCAAGCATGCTATCCATCTGCTCATATACCTCCCCAATCACCGGCTGATCTGTATCTGCAAAACGAATCATGTTATAAACTGGCTTGGTGAACTGCAGAACATACCTAACCTGTGACCAAAAATGACCTTCAAGAACGGTGTCCTCCACCTCCTGAAAGTCACTTCTATCCGATGCACTTGCAACTCTGTCTTTCAATTCCTGCCATGGATCACTTGATACCATACTAGCCAATGCCTCTCTTACCTTCAAAAGCCTCCTGAAGGTGAGGTAGTAGCTAGCAAATCTAGTCTTTGCAATCTTCAATAAATCCAACTTAGAGTGATTGCGAAAAATGTGGTGGGCCATGCTATGATTGGTAATAAATTTGATCATTTTCTTACCTCTCTTGTACAAGGCACCAATCCATCGATAATTAGGGTCCTTCATCTTAACAATATCACGCATCAAAAGGTTCAATGTGTGAACCAAACACCCTGACCAAAATATGTTGGGATACTTATCCATAATGATTGCTCCTGCTGCCTTACAATTAGCAGCGTTATCAGTGATAACTTGAATGACATTGTATGGCCCAATCTCCTGAATGGTTTTAAGTAAAGGTTGTGCAATATTAATAGCGGTCTTGTAGCGATCTGAGTAGTCATGGGCTGAAAGGAAGACCGCACCGCTAGCAGAAACGCCAAGAATATTTATCAACGGCCTGCCTTTAACATTTGTCCACCCATCAGATACAATGGATACCCCATAGTTGGACCAATCATTTGTGAACTTTCCAAGAGCACTATTGATTTTGGCTTTTTCCTTGTCAAGTCCCACGGTTCTAGCTTTGTCATACCCAGGGCTTCTGTATCCTTGAGGGCCACCATTGATGGCTTGTACCATTTCATGCCAATAGGGTGAGCGAAGAACATTGAATGGCACACCACATGCATAGAGAAACCTATAAACTTTTGAATCCACATCATCTCTACAACCTTGGTCAAGGAAATCGGATAATGTTCTTCCTCGTATAGGCGAGACTCCATGGGGAGATGAGGCTCCCGATCGAGCCGATGATGATCCAGCAGCAGCTCCACTACCAAACATTCTCTGTGGGGATTCAGAATCAACCCTCGATCTCTTGGACTTGTTTTGAGCGGCCTCTTCTTCCATCTTGTATTTGCTTCTCTCTTTAGCTCCCACTTTGTCACAAGTTTTGACTGCATGAGACTTACCTACATCGCATGGCATAACCCCACACAAATGCTTTCTCACCCGGGTATATGAACCTGTGTATGTTTTCCCACAATGGGGGCATCCAAACTTTGTGGTTCCACCCCCTCTCCCTCCCCCTTGCCTTGTCACATACTTCCACAAAGGTGTTGTGTCTTTTAGTTTTTGCCCCACATCACCCTCACCCTCATCCTCATCATCATCCTCTTCCCCTTCCTCCTCTTCTCCTTGGTATGCATCACTCTCTACCTCTTCCCCCTCATCACTACCACCACCACATCTACTTCCCAACACCATCATAATGAGAAGAAGTGGAATGAAAAACCAAAACCACATACCCATCGTGTTTCTTGATTCAAGATGAGAGTCACTTGTTCCCTGCAATAGAATGATGGAGAAGAAGATATTGGAAAGAGTAGGAGAAGAGAACATTGCAAGTTTTCCATTTTTTAACATAGTGAAAAAAAAATTGCAAAAACAAACAAAGAAGAATTTATAGAGCCTACCTTTTAGCTCTTCAATGGTGGTTGAATGTCTCTATGAAAGCTTCAATCTCCCTTGCAAGCTCTCTCCCCTTCAATCTCCCCTTCAATCTCCCACTCAATGCTCAAAGCTCTCAAAGCTCAAAGCTCTCAAACTCTTCTCAATCAAACAAATGAGCAATGGAATGAGTCCAAATGGACTCATTCACCTTTTATTGGCCCAAAGTGACCTATCCCAACAACAAAAAACCCTAAAAAAAATTCCAAAACTCAAAAAAAAATTTCAAAAATCTGCCCGTCCGCGGAATCGGTCTCGGAATCGATTTAGGAATCGATTTTTTTCTTCGGGTTCGATTGGGAATCGATCCGGGAACGACCCGGGATCGACCTGGGAGCAACGATTCCCCAACGAATTACAATTTGGCAGGGATCGTTTTTTTTGCCTTCAATTCGCGAACTGAAAAATCGATTCCTGACGGAATCGATCCCGATTCGCGCTTCCAAAATCGATCCCTCATCGATTCCATCTGGAGCGCGATTCAGGATCGATTCGAGGGGGGGGGGGGTCGATTCCCAGCTGCTTTGTATGGAATCATGAATGGTATTAGTAGATGTTCCATGGGGAATTGTTCAATATGATCATTGATTATGTTTATAAGTTTTTTGCATTAGGGCATTGTTACCCCCCATTTTGCATGGGTGTCCACCTTCATCTCAATCTCATCAAGGAATTGTATGTGATGGAGATTGGATGATTTGGTTCTAAATGCTAGAAAACTTGGGGCGCGCTGATTACAAGAATGCTCATTTTATGGATCTCTTTTATGTATATGATATTATGATCCAGTGAGAAAAATTGATGTGGAAAACATAGTGCAGTGAAACGGGGCTGGTACTATCATAGCTAAGCTACATAGCACAAAGTTATCTGACATAGAAACTATAAGTTACACAATGTGTTTACTCAGACAAAAACTTTATAATCAACAATTGGCAATGCAAGATGTCTATGCAGCACACAAATTTCCTATAAGAGTGGTAAGATACTATCTATAGTACATCTTGAATTGATTGTCAAAGGCTTTGGCAAACTATGAAGACAGTCATTTAAATACAACATTTTAAATAGAAAATACTGCAACCATCCAAAACCGGTTGACTAGTTGCACATATTCAGAAAATGGCAATGTATTAGACATGCATAATAAGGTTTTAAGCACATTATAAGAGCACCATATATGTCTTTGATGGGTGTATGATTGAGGTCAAATATTTTGTCTCTAGCTGCAAGTTGGAAGGATCTGCATCAATTTCAACCAGACGCCATCTGCATTTGAACAAAAGATGGCAAAAGTCATATCTGTATCCACTTAAAAATAATGAAGAAAGGCTCAAGGAATGTTCCAAGGCGATCTCCAACATTTGCATGGAAAAAATAGTCGTATTTTTCTTCTCAAACTTGAAAACAAGAATTCTAAGAGAAAACCTTGGATGTACATGAAACTGCCAGAAAATTAGTGCATTGCCCATTTCCATCTTATGAACATTTCAGATATTTAAGTAGAAGTAATTTGATATAAACCTACTGCTTGTGTACTCACAGCATTACCAAGAAAATGCATTTAAAAGTTTGTATTATGATACATCATACTAAAATAGTGCTCTTTCTGACCATAAACAAAATTCGATGTACATCATAAGTTGTAACCAAGATAGCAGCTTCAGACACCGAATCATTGAGAAGCAAAACTCTTTACCAAACCCTATTGAAGGTCTTAAGTGAGTATTCATTTGTTGTCGAATCTAAAATTGTTTGAGTATGTTGGAGCAAACCCCTTGGAGGAGCCAGAGAATCCCATAGCTCCCCCAATACCTTAAGCCACTAATAAAGCAGGGGAGGGAAGAGTAACCTGGCTAAATAACAAAGATAATCTACACACGAACACTAACCCCAAAAAACAAGATCCAAAACAATGAGTAAATAAAAGGAGACAATATGCATGCATTTTGGCAGTAAACATAAGAATCATGAACGTAAGGCAACATCCTTTATAAGTATCTTCAAACATCCTGGACTAGGCCAATATCTTCAGACTTAGAAGTTGTCTAAGTTGAGAACAGTAAAGGACTGCATGTTATTAGGATTTTACAGTGACAAGTGCATTTACAACATAGGGGAGCTCCAGAAATGTGTATTTGCTATTTATATGCTTTTAGTACATAAATGAGTTCACTCCTCAATGAGACAAGACTATGTTTCATTGGAATAGTAAAAGTCGAGGATCAAAAGAGGTTTATTTTGAAAGGAAGGACAAAAGGGGAGATTTGGCAAAGAATATTGAGCAAGACAATATATGATGAAGGTTCAATGCAAGTCAGCGAGTGGTAGTTACAAGAAAGATGAAGGATGAGGACATTTGGAAATAGAGAGAGGTTGCTAAGGATATAATCTACTACACTATCAGGCCTGTTTAGAGGTAAGGAATGTAAACACCAAACCTGAGGAAGTTTGGAAGACAATGAATAGAAAAGCCAAGAGATTAATAATTCATAACAATAACCTAAAACCTGCATCATATCGTTCAAAGACCATTCAAGTATGTCAGTTTTATCTACTAAGAGGATGACCATCATACCCTCCACAACATTACCAAAAAATAAGCACATGTAAGAATGAACATTGACTTAGTTACATTTCATTGCAAGGTACATTATGGTGTGCTATTAGAAATAACCTCAATGCAATAGAACACTGTTAACTATAAAAATAATAGAGATGTGCAACACACCTCATCTTGACAGGACAGTTGGCATCATCCCCAACATGAAGGGATCTTCACGTTATATTTTTCTCACAAAAAAAATTACATGGGCTTTGCTGTAGAGGAAATAGTAGCATCTGTTGGATAAACATCACTTCAACCGAAAGGGAATTTTTGCTTCAAAAAGGGGTCACCTAAAAAGTTACACACAAGTAAATTAATAAGGACCCTGGCCTAATCAAAGGAAGTTTGGAACTTAATTGGTGAAGAGGTTTTCTCCGACGTTCCACATTAACCCTATGGGAAAGATAGAATGATATTTGTCTAACAATAAGCATATATCTAATTATCCTACCATATATGCTAACACCCAGTATCCTTCCATATGTCCTTCCATTGACCTAAGTATCCTTGCATATAGGCACATGCCATACATCAATAATCCAGCCTCTTCATATAGCAATTTTTTAATGAAAACACACATTAAATAATGGCATCTTGTAGGGTCTGAATACAACTTATAAATCATGTGCAAAGTGTGAGGATTTCATAATGAGCCCAATGTATCCAAGTGGAACGGTAGTGCTCAGAAACACCTTTAAACAATGAAGCATGTCTTCATAAGAAGATCCCTAAAAGTACAATGGATTTTGTATGCAATGTGTGTCACCTGAATAAATGTGTTTAGGGTTTTAGGGTTTACCCTTAAGACCCCAAAGGGTGTGACCACAATAACCACTGAAGTGGTTAACCATAAATGAAAAGAATGTAAGAATAAAGTTTCTTACAAAGAGATCCTTGGAGGCGAAGAAATACAAGGCTTTAAGTAGCCTCCGATTTCATGAAGGATCTCTATCACAACAGTAATTGGTAATAATTGTTTCTATAATGTAATAAAACATATGACTTCAATTACTAGAGAGATAATAAAGAGGGTCTTCACACTCGACCAATGGGGGAGGAATAAGTGCTCAACCATTCATTAATTAGTAGGGAGAGGAACATAGTTGCTTAATCGACCAAGGGAGGTCAAGGAATGAAGTTTATTTATTGTGGAATAGAAACTTTTAGTTGCTCGATCAACCATAGGAATGATCCAGAAGTCCCAAAAGGCCAAATAAACTCATAAACTTGGGTTTACAATAAATATTCTCACATCCTCCCTTAAACACAACTTCGAGGATCTATAAAGGTGGCATTATGTAAGCACCACCACATGATGTTAGCTTCCTGTAACGAACATCACTCCTACAACATGTACAAAAAAAAACCTAGAGATATCACATCTCCCATCATTACCCCCTTAACACAACTAGGTTAGGAATACTAACAACCAAAATACCTACCTTCACAACACCTCCACCCAATCCTTTGTGTAACATAGAGAAGTAAATGCATGCGACCAGGATTTCAATGAAGAGTTCTTTCGAACTTGAACCTCCCAAACATCTCCACACACAAAGGTGGAGAAAACAAAGTCTATGCACAAATGGTCAAGATAGGTTTCCAAAAAAAAAATTGTGAAGAATAATTCAAGAATAATCTCCAAAATAATAGTGCTATCAACCAAGCAATTTCAACATGGAAGCTACAAATATAAATGCTCCCAAATCATGCAACAAGAGAATCAACCATAGCCAAATTCTGAGTTGCCATGAATAGTAAAAAACCGAAACAAAATAAACTTAGCTTTCTTTGCTCAAAGGCCCTTTCTGTTTCTTGGTGTGTACCGAAAATAAGTTCAACAAGAATAAAGAGGAGAATTGTACAAGTGTAGAGTCGATGATACACATTTGTATGAAGTCCTCAAGCACTAGTTCAAATGTTGCCATGACCAATCATCAATTAAACAATAATTAATCCTGGTAATATGCATTGGTCGAAAACTTTGTCTCTTACGCCTCTCTTCTAAAGATTTGTCAACATCACTACCACCATGACAAGAATTTTTCGACTATTCAATGAACTCCCGTCTCTATGTTGAAGGTGTTGACAGGAAAAAGTTATGTTCATGCTAAACAAAAGGGTGCAGGCTGCCCCCACAAATCAACAACACTGTCATTTGTCTCCAACTTAGGTATATTATCATCAACCAAATCATTAATTGGTGCATGTTGTGCTCTCTGCAACTAAACAGAATGACCTTCAACAACAAACAAAACAACAGCATGAACAAAATAATCTTCCTGCAAATCAATGGTAGAATAACCTCTATTATACTAGATTGTATATGGGGATGTTTACCCTCATTATTGCTGCACAAATCATGGTTGAGATTCATTTTTGCAGAGCAGAGATTGTCATGATTGATAAGACTTGACAAATTGACTCTTGATTTCCCCTTTCTGACCACTTCACCATGAAGGCCTTTGTTTTCGATGGAGTCTCAACTTTATTGTGTTGCAACGATGTTCTCTGATGATATAGGAGGCTCACTTATAAAACCTTGAGGCTAGCTATCATCAAGGGGGGTGAGTTTCCATGGAGCAATGTGCTTTCTAGACTTGAAACAAGTTTCCCCTATCCTTGAAATTGTTAGTGGTTGGAAGGGTAGTTACTCCTTGAATTAAGAGGTACTGCCTATTTGCTCTAAACAAGCATTACTGTGACAACTCAGTCGGGCCTATGGATTGTCGCTGGCAGTGGGGCTAAAGTTGTGTCATCACTGGTGCCCAGAAAGCATCCTGGGGCAATACCTTTCAACCATTAGCCAACTAAAGGGTAAAAAAAAAGAAAAAGCAAAAGAAAGAAATCCAAAGAAAAGAAAGAAAGTAAAAAAGAGAAAGATCCAAAGGAAAAAGTGAAAAAGAAAGAAAAAAAAGCGGGGGGCGGGGGGGGAGGGCTTGTTAAGATTGAAAGAGGTCATATCTCCTTACACTTCATCCATTTGTGAGACACATTCCCTAGAGTTTGCTTGATTGGTGAATGTCACAAAGTTTCCCGTATCCCCTTATCTTGAGTCAATTAGTCATCTTTAACCAATCCTCCACTTGACTAACCTTGACCTTTTCCACCCACTTCACCCCAAAGAAGAAATGGACTTTGCAATGCTCTTAATGATTGTTTAGATGGTGGCATGTTTATAAAACACCAATATCATGCTTTGTACTAATTTATGTAATATTTCATATGCTTGAAGTCATGCAATGATTCAAATGGATCACTCTTGTAATGTGAGTATTGTAACTATAGTATCTCATCAATACAAACCATTTGAGATGCTATTTTGTCCTCCCAAAGACATTGGAGAGGTCCATTCATATAATGGACAACTTTGTCCAACTTTGACCAAAGTTGATTTTTTCAACTTTTTAACTTGGTCAAAGGGGGGGTTTGACTTGATCAACAGGACAAGCCAACAATATGTGGACATATTTCATCATCATTCATCATACTTCAACCTTCTGAAGCCAATTTGATCCTTCCAAATGTGATTTTCGTCAATTTGATCATTCCAAATGTGATTTTCAGCTCATAAGGACTAATAAGCTTTAATTAATGGATTTTCCTAAGTTTTCAATTAAAAAAAGCCCAAGTCCTAGTTTAATAATTTGGAACAGCAAGAAAATGGATAATTCATATCATTTTTTACATTTTGGCATGGTATGGATTGGTATGGGATAGTAAAGCTGTTATAGATAGTGGTATATCGGGATGTCATCCATGATTCAGATGCCTTGCATGGACGTACATCAGTAGTATAGGCATCAGTATGGAGTAGAGGGTGAGATACACTCTACTCAGTGGCATGAATACTTTAGCGGATGCATGCGGACCTTCCGGGGTGTTTTGCCTCATGCATGCATGAGATTTGCATGTACAGTTATTAATTAAAAGATGCATGCAAAAGTGACTTTTTCCATGCACAGATATTAGGTTTTCGGTAAACCTAATTGATCAATGAGATTATATATAGAGGCAGGAGGTCCCCGGATGAGGTTACTCAATTGGCTTATCAAAGAGACATCAGTCAAGAGTGAGGAGGGCGCATTGTGCATGCAGAGGCCGACTTTCTGAGAGACAGAGGAGATTTTGCAGGAGGGAGAGTGGGGTGATTTGAGCTGGATCAAACACCACTTGATCAAAGGCACTAGGCGCCCAGTTCCGTGGACTAAGAGAGTTCATCAGAGTGGTTTCTGCAGAGATTGAGAGAGGGTGACTTCCAAAGGAGAGTGGGGCGCATTTCCAGAGGAGAGAGGAGCTCATTCTGGATCCGATTAACCGATTGAGCAGCTGATACTTTCAATGTATCCTTGCCTCAGTGTTTGAGGAAGGACCGTGACGATTAAAGCTCAGATCTGTTGAGATTTGATTCAGTACGAGCATCTGACATCTTGAGGGAGGGCACACTTTTCCATGCAGAGGAAGGGCGCATTCATCAGATCTAGCAGTTGGCCTTCTTCCTTTCCTAAGCAGATTAGAGCAGTGTTGTGAGAGAGGCAGTACCGTCAGAGTTACTATGGACAGATCCAGATCCAGTTGACGTATTAGGGCACATTTCCTCTATGCATGCATCAATTGTTGCATGCAGATCTAAGGTTTTGACCCTGTCAGGTTTGGTTGTTCCTTCTGAGGTAACATTGTATGTACTTGTGTTCTTCTTACTTTGCTTTGGGCTCGAGATAGAAGAAAGCACCACAGATAGCTAGAGTTGTGTGATTGTTGTGCGTTCATTGTCAAAGTGTTAAGAGATCTATAGTGCTTGAATCTTAAGTCTTTATTTGTATTATTGATTTATAGAGACTCAAACCACTTGAGATCTAAAGGCTATCCAAAGGGAGTAGTGATCTCTGTATAAATTAACATGGTAACAAAGCTCCGGTAAGGGTTAGGGAGAGCAATCACACTTAGATCTACGAGCATCAGTCCAAATCTGTGTGGGGACTCAGTTGGGATATCAGATCTGTGGAGAGAGTGACCAGATCTACCAGATCTAAAGAGCGAGGTTCAAATCTGTGACAGTAGAGGTCAGATCTAATAGATCTAAGAAGCTGGAGTCTAAATTTGAGATAGATCTAGTAGATCGGTGAAGATAGAGACTGGATCTACCAGATCTGAAGAGTGGAGCTTAGATCTGTGGTTGTAGAATTCAGATCTATCAGATCTGTAAATTTGGTGGATAGGTCTGAGATAGATCTATTTGATTTGGCATGAGCAGAGTCCAGATCTGTGGCAGATATATCAAATCTAAAGAGTAGTGTTCAGATCTATGAGAGCAGAGTCCAGATCTGAAGAGCAGAGTTCATATCTGCGAGTGCAGACATCAGCTCTGTTAGGATAGATACCAGATCTATCAGATCTGCGAGGGCAGAGACCAAATCTATGAGAACAGAGATCAGATTTGGGAGAGCGAACCCTAGATTTGAGTAAGAGAGGGTTAGCTTGTTCACCAAGACATAGATTTACAGGTTGGTTCTGATTCTGAGATTTTGAATCAGCGGTGTTATCAATTTTGCAATGTCATGGCTTCAGCACTTTGTACAGTCATGCATCTAGCCTTATGATGGGAATACGAGAAGTATTCCTTAGTGTTTCATAGACAGACTCAAACTGCTATGAGAGGCTAGTAGTGAGGAGAGTTGGTTCGATGATGTTCTAGCCGGAGTCAGAAGGTTTACTGAGGATGGCAGGAGGGATGCATGTACTATAGCAGATAGATTCACCCTCCGTATCAGCTATGGAGGATGAGGGATGAGAGGCTAGTAGTGAGGAGAGTTGGTTCGATGATGTTCCAGCCGGAGTCAGAAGGTTTACTGAGGATGGCAGGAGGGATGCATGTACCATAGCAGATAGATTCACCCTTCGTATCAGCTATGGAGGATGAGGGATATAGTATTGTGTTCTGAGATGGACAGAGGCCTCTATATTAAGAGGGAGTGACCTTGGACGCAGCAGTGAGGCATGGCAATAGACAAGGTCAGTTGTACAGGTTGCTAGGAAAGCCTATATGTGGGTCCAGGGAGACCTTGGATGCAATTTCAGTATCAGTGACAAAGGGAGAGAGTGAGGCTTATCTCAAGATGGCATTGATAGAGGAGGAGTGCAAATCTTCATATCAGAGTGCAGCAGATGCAGCCAAGAAGTCTCCCAGTTCAGAGGGAGCAGTTGCAGCAGCAGGGATGTGTTTGATCCTGGTGGATGCTTCTCCAGAAGTACCTTCCTCGCTAAGAGGGAGTATTACTGCAGAGAGTTTGAGTGGCTCGGTCACCCATGACCGGTTTGTCAACTAAGGTATTCCAGGGAGATTTTTACCCTGACTAATTATACTTTGCCTACGGGCGAAGTATAATTGACAAGGTTTTCTCCCGCTTCCTCCAAAGCTGGAATGCCCGATTTTGAAATTCTAGCCATGGGGGGTTATTAGAGTCCAACTAATAAATATGAAACTACTAGACACTATGAGTCGAGTCAATGGTCATTTCCTAGGTCTGTAGAGGTTTTTAAACGTTGTCCGAAAAAATTTTACCGGACGTGTTGGACAGTTAATTATTTTATTTCTTTTAATAATTAATTTTTCCATAGTTTAAATGGAAAAATTCAAATTTGTAATATGTCTGTCGTTCGGGGGTGTTTTTCAGTGAATCGAGGCTTGATTCCTAAGCCAAAACTCACACTTAGGCCTTGGACACCTTTATCCTAAGTTTCGGATCATTATTTAGCCACTTAATTAATAATTCCTCAAAAGTCAATAAAAGAGGGTTATTAATTAATTAAATTGAAAAAATTAACAATTCGAGAAAAGTCCAATTCTCTCCAAAATAATCCAAAATGGATTATTTCAGTGGCTAAATGACATGGCACAAAGCATTAAGGAAGATTCCAATCATCTCAATCATCATCCAGTCAAGTATATAGTCAGCATCAGTGATTAACTCCAAAAGATTTCGCCTCCCTCATGTGAAAATTCGAATTTGTGACATGGCAAAGGTATTAAGTGGTAAAAGAGTTAATGTTTGAGTTACATAAATGGGAGTGGGGGCGCCTTGCCTAGGTGGAGGCCACCTCCCACTCTCAACTACCAAGTCTCAAGTCAAATTCGAGTTAACTCTAAGCTTTCAACCATTTAAAAGGTCATGTCTTGCATGCATTCACGTCAAGATTGAGGGGATATGCGAATTGGTCATGTGGCAACTTGTTATTAAATGGTGAAGTTTCCAAAGATGGAATGGTAAGCGCCTCTCCTTAGCTTGTGCAATCACAAGGCTTAGCTCCCCTTGTAAATCAAATCACATCCCACTAATTCCTCCTTGCAATAAAGCCCTATCCTCACGAATATCTCCTTGTGACCTCACATTTTACACTTGGCATTTATTAAAAAAGGTTGTTGAATACGTATTAATGCAAAGGTGGGCGCCCTCCTTGTTTAGTGGCCACCTCATGGGCTTGGCTCCCACTCAACTCATCCCTTTCCTACACTCACTCACCCAAACTCCTTGATTTGCTCACGTGATATTCCTTCACCTTCATGACTTTACACATGGCATGGCTCGTATTTAGTGGTGAAGCTTCCAAAGCTTGGATGGGGGGCGCCTTGCCTAGGTGGAGGCCACCTCCCCATCTTCATTCATTGCAAACTCAAGACTATGGATGGGATTTGAGCTCCAAGCTTGATTTGATTGACTTTTGACATGGATATGATTGGATTTTTTGGTGGGGATTCGAATTGGGCAAATGCCATTGGCTTCATTCAAGGCCAATTCGAATTCACTCATGGATTGTTTGTAATTTGTATAAATAGAGGCTCATGGAGCTCTATTCTTCATGGATCTTTTAGCATAGAAACTCTGGAGAATTTTGTAACTTGTTTAACATTTGAATAAAGTTGAGACTTTGGAGGTCAATGTGGAAGCTCTTGGTGTGCCATGCTTCATCTTGTATGAGGTGATATCATGTTTTGTTTATATGCGTTTGATTCTTAAGTATTGGATTTATGATTTAGAAGGCTAACAATCTAGCACAAGTATTATAAATCTATGCTTTTCTCTTAAGTGTGTGGGCTTTTCAGGTATTCTCCCAAAGTGCAAGAGTTCTTGCTGGTTTCACTTTCATTCTGCAGGTTGCCAAAGGAGTTTTGCTTTAGGAAATCAAGAAACAAAGAAATTCTTGCTTCGTCCATCAAGCATTCAAACTATTTCATCGGTTACTGGATCTACTTCTCTAAGCTGTGGAAACTCTTGATTTACTTTTCTCCAAGCCTAGAGCCTTGTCAAGCTTGCCTTTGCTTGTGGCTTGCATTGATTTTACTTCCTTTTGCTCTCGTCCTAGTTTTCCCCTTAGCCTCTTCCATCTCTATCTTCTCCTTCTCGTCCTAATCTTCCTCCCTCCTTCTTCCGTTCGTCTCCCCTAGCTTCAAGTCTTTTCCTCTCCTTCCCTTTCATTTTTGGTCTCTCTTAACTTGCTCTCTCATCTCCCTTGCCTTCCTTAGCTTCTCCATCCCTCATTCGTCCATCTCTTTTATCCTCCCTTTGCCTCTTCGTTTTGCCCTCAACTTTTCTCCAAAGCCCTCCTCTCGTCCCTCTTTAGTTATCTTGAAAGCACATCACAAAAAACAATTTTGTTAAGTGTTAGAGTTAGTAGTTTGCTTTTGTTAAAAAGTTAGTAGTTAGATTCAAATCTTTTGCATTTTAATAATAGTTTCATGCTTTTAAAAAAGTTAATACTTAGGTATTTTTAGATCTCATATAATGCATTCATTTGATAAGAATCTAAGATCTAGTTCTCTTAGTTCGTTCATTGCATTGTTTTTTCTTTGAAAGTTAGTAGGTTAGGCATTGTCACATCATTCTTCACACTTGCATAATTAATATCTAGATCTCTCCTCATTTTAAGCATTTCCATTTTTCTAGATCTCATTTAAAAGTTTAAATCTTGCAATGGAAAAAGATTGGGCATATAGGCTAGATTTTAGTTTGCATTTAGTTTCAAGCTTTTATTTATTTTATTAACATCTAATGGGTGCCTTGTTGAGTTGATTTGACCTTGTGTAGGTGTTTTGAAAGAGAAGAAAAACTTGAAGAACTTTGAAAACAAGAAGATTTTTTCCCAAAAGAGAACATCAAAAAGACCATAAGGAGGATCCAAACCAAGACACTATTTACACTCTCCTTTTGTAAAAGCTCTTAAGAGCTCCATATTGTTTTCTAAGTTGTTTCATTTCTCTTAAAAGACCTTACAAGGGCTAAAATCCCAAGGCACTTGTAAATTCATTAATAAAAAAGGCTAGGTGGGATAAGGCCTCCCACACTTTGGTTTCTTCTTCCCCATTTGGGGAAGACTGTTTCGTGCATGCTTTAGTTAAACTTGTTTAAATTTTCTAGATTAAATTTCATTTCCTATACTTAGAATATTTTTTATTTCAAGTCTTGACCTGAGAAGCCTCTTGGTATTTTATCCCAAGTGCCGCATTAACACTGCGTGCTGCTTCTCTTTCCCCACCGTGTACTACGTAGGACCGGCTAAGCTGGAAATTTCATGAGCTGTGTGTAGAAGTGACTTTGACTTCAGCTTTAGATTAGTCCTTGTTGCGGTAGAACACTAGTTTTCTTTCTTGCAAGTAATTCTTTTCTTTTTATAATATATCATTGTCATTGCTTCATCTTTTATCTTATTGAGCTATCACATGCGTTCTTGTTCACAAACTGCCTCTATTTTAATAAAGAACAAAGCCTCTTGAACTTACAATAACCCAAGTCAAGAGCACTCTCTGTCGGAGAGCATAATAGTATTGCATTTTCCTTGCATTAGGCATATAGACTAGCTAAGTCTCTTGAACATTGTCATAAGACAAAGTCAAGAGCACTCTCTGTCGGAGAGTTGAATTGTGTGCTCCAAATAAATCTTAAAACATTCCCAACTCACTTCCCCCTTTAATAATTTATCTTGGTTGCTATCCAACACCCGTATGCTCTGCCAACCTAAAAAGGTTAGGCTAGTACTCAGAAAGGTGTTGGATTTGATAATTTTTCCATAACATAATAAAATTTTCACCCCCACAACCAACGAACCGGCGTTGCTTATTCGAGACATACTCAGGTAGTGGGCAAAGTTCCTAAACATGGTGGGGCCGAAAGTTACCGTTGTCTTAGACATCGGAGTGGTTAATTCTTAAGACACCTACTCCTTGACATCTGAGCGGTCCGACATACCATCAAAGGGGAAGCCACTGAAAGTATACTTTTCTGGTCGATTGCTTACCTTGTTGTTCTTAGCCTAATAATCAAGACCATTAAAACTTTCAATTTACCAAGATAATTTGCAAAACGATCTCACGAACAAAACTAAGACTTGTATCTTCAACATTCCCCAGCACTACACACTTGTTTACTCCATAAGGCACTGGTTTATTTATACTTTTCATTATCATTTGGGGCCATTTGTCCTTTGTTTAAGTGATTTATCAGTGGATGCTTTATCTCTCACAAGTCTTTATTTATATTGTTAAATTCATATACTGTTTCACAACGTGGATTGCACTTTATTTTGTGTTTATCATAAGCTGCGGTCTCATCATCTTCAAAACTCCTAAACAACACTCACCCGCATCACCAAACATCAAAAAACATTTAAAACACATTGAACCATAGACAACTCTTTGTAGGGACTACCCCCCTTGGCTTCGTTAGGAGTTAGCCTAAACGGAGGAGCAGGGATTCAGGTGACAGTACCTAGCTCATTGCTTGCCCCCAAGGCCACACTTTCCCCACTTGTAGTGAGGGAATAACTTTCGAAAGATTTCTGCTGCTGGTGTGCATCTCGGCGGACAACAAGCGCACTTTTCCATGCAGAGGAAGGGCGCATTCATCAGATCTAGCAGTTGGCCTTCTTCCTTGGCTGAGCAGATAAGAGTAGTGATGTGAGAGAGGTAGAACCGTCAAAGTTACCTGCAAACAGATCCATATCCAGTTGACAAATTAGGGCACATTTCCTCTATGCATGCATCGATTGTTGATGCATATCTAGGGTTTTGACCCTGTCAGGTTCGGTTGTTCCTTCTGAGGTAACATTGTATGTACTTGTATTCCTCTTACTTTGCTCTAGGCTCGAGATAGAAGAAAGCCCCACAGATAGTCGGTTTTCCCCGTTTGGGGTTTCCAGGGTACATCCAGAGTTGTGTGATTGTTGTACGGTCATTGTCAAAGTGTTTAGAGATCTATAGTGTTTGAATCGTAAGTCTTTATTTGTATTGTTGATTTATAGAGGCTCAAACCGCTTGAAATCTCAAGGCTATCCAAAGGGAGAAGTGATCTCTAGATAAATTAACAAAAGCATCATGGAACTCATCGAAGGAAAATTCCAACTGATTTAATCATGTATTCATCAAAATCCAACTAATAGGTGTTAATTAATCAAACTTTCTAAGGTTTGATTTTAAAAATGCTTAAGTCAAAATTAAGTGGCAACGGAGACTGTAATTGGGAAAATAATGAAGTGGGTCCTTCTCAAATGTGACAAGGATGTCAAATTAACAATACTTGGCATTTTCCACATGTTTTGGGTTTCGTTAGATGGAGCTTTTGAGGGCGAATTTGCCCACGAAGGACGATTTTCAACATGAAGATCTGCTCACATGGCCCACTAAATTCACCTCAACCATTCCTCATTGATAAGGAAACAGTCATACATTTTTTCCTTGGCATATTTGAGTCTTGACACTTTGGCATCCTTATTTCGTCCCCACGTGCTCCATGTAATATTCATAAATCTTAATGTGAAACTTAGAGAATATTATGATTTAATCTCAGCCATTTTTGTAAAGGGTGAGACTCAAATGAAGATCTCATCCCTCTATCTCTTTAGAGTTGGGGATTTTGCTCACTTTAAAAAAAGATTGAACTTCATTTTGTAAAGGGAGGCAGTTTTGCAAATCAATAAAAAAACTTTGTTTCTACTCTTCATTTCTCATGTGTTCTGGTCACTTGTACTTGGATTTTGATTATTTCCTTCCTCTATTGGTATGCATTTGAGATCTGGTTCGAATCTAAAGTAATATCTATCATTTTGTTTATTGTATGAAGATGGAGTATTTTTATTTTTGAAGCTGCATCGAAAGCCATTCTCCAAGAGAATGGAGGCACCTGGTCAGTTACCAAGAATATGATTCAGTTTGGGACTAAAGCTCAGCCCGGGGCTGAGAGCCATTCTCTGGGAGAATGGAAGCCCTTGGTCAGTTACCAGGAAGTTGATCATCTTGACTCAATCTGGGACTGAGGATCAACACAATGCAATTTGGCACTGAGGCACTTGGTCAGTTACCAAGTAGTTGACATTGATCAACTTGATGCAACCTGGGGTTGAGGCACCTGGTCAGTTACCAGGTCATCACTAGAAGCCCTAGACCGGGTCTAGGCAAGTGATGTACTCCTCTCCTTCGTCATTGGGCTATGGGACCTCCTCAAGGGACTGGCCACCCCTTGTTGGATGAATTACAGTGGGTGGAGATAAAGTGCTTCATTTCCCTTTTCAGTCATCTTTGATGAATAACATTTTTCAATTTATCAATCCTTGTTGGTGTCTGGAAAAGGTGTATAAAGATCAATTTCATCGTTTCTCCATTTTTGAACAACAAGTGGGGCTAATCTCAATCTTAGTTTTATTACATTACAATTCATCCCCACTTGGTTGGTCCATGATTCTTGGAGTGGACATAATTGAGTATCCTAGTCGGGTAGATGAGGAAACTGAAAACAGACTAGGAGGGATGAATCATGTGTCATGTTATGTTCTTCCATCAGCTTTAAACTTACATTCTTTCAATGATCCGATCGGTATATTGATGGATGAAGCTTGTGAAAATCAGTCTCAGCCCTGACATGATTTCATCTTGTGTTATCCAGATCTTTCTTCGATTTTCAAGCAACAAGATAGGGTGCCTTCAATTTTCATTCACATTACTTCCAAGCCATTTTTTACTTGTTGTATCATTAACTGTAAAGAAAGACTAATTAATCTGTTCAATAAATAGCTACATTGGATTTATGATTATACTTAACACTTGTTTGACTGGTTAGAGTAGGGTAGGTAGGACGAATAAGCTCCTTTTGAGCAGTAGGTTTTTGAGTGCCTTTCTCTTTCCTGAGTGCCTTTATCTACCTGAGTGAGTTTTCTTGCATGTGTGTTTCTTTCAGTTAATAAATTAAATAAAACTATCTTTTCAATTCATAAAGTGGATTTTCATTTCAGTTCTTTCATTTTCAACATTTTATTTCCAGTATGATTTCCTATGTTGTATGCAAGCTAGTGACGTTCGATCTATGAGATTGGTATAGCATCTGCATGGTGCAGGAGCATGTATATTTGATGAGACGCAAAGATTCAGGTGCATCTTCATTAGATGCTGGAGAGTTGTTGCGGACCAAAGATCTAAGGTTCTCAAGCGCTCTCTTCCTTAGAGCACTTGTCCAAGTTGGAGCCAGATGTTGTCACATTTATAGTAGTTGGGAGCTACTATCATTTCCAGAGCAGTTGTCACAGCCCAAGCCAATCCTTTACATGAGATGAGCATTCATGTTCCATGATGATTAGTGATAGAGTACATACAGAGGCAGCTAGCCTATGTGGAGCAGTATTATCAATACATCCTTGTCATTTCTGAGCACTCTTCATGATCCTGGAGGGATATTTGCTAGACTATGATTCACTTTTGTCATAGCAGCAGAGCCGCCAACTGGTATTTTCCCTTGTCCATGGCAGTCAAAGTTGGTATGCATGATCATTTTCAAAGACAGGTATATGGCTAAGCAGGTATACAGGTTATATTTGGAGTATATTCTTTTGTCTCTCTTGTTTATAGTAATAACTGTGCCTATGCATGGTAGTTGACAGTGGTGATGTGCTATATGCTTTGGTTGTTGTCCTGGATTTGTGGTCACGAGTTGTTTAACAGTTTGAATGTAAGGCCTTTTCATAAGCTCACTGGTTGCTCACCTTATGCAGACTTAGCCTTGCCTTTGCTATGTATGGCATCACCTTTTCATTGTCTCCGTCCATCCAGTATCTCCCATCCTTTGGTTTGATCCTTGACTTGAGACTTTGACTTGTGAGATTGAGGAGTTTTCCCCCACTTTGACCTTTGTATTTTATAGACTCCATGTTGTTTTGTGTCTCGGCTCTGAGTTGTGCGACAGAACTTGCCAAAGCCTTGACCCTTCTGGGCCGAAAGAACTTGTCGGTGTTGGGTCTTGAGCCTATGTGAGTTGGGATTTGGAAGCCTTGACTTCTCTAATCAGTTACCCCCGATGTCTAGTCCTGATTGTGAATGATTCCCGCCAGTTGACCCCATGCTTCACTTCTAGGCCAGTAGTACCCGCTTGTGTTGTGACATGAGCTAAGACTAGCTAGTTGCCCGAGTAGTGTCAGCTAGACTTGAAGCAAGTGATCCTATCATCATTGCATGCATCAGTATATCTTGCTATATCCAAAGAAATGCAAATGAAATGAAATGCAAAGTGCCCTGGATGAAATCTACACTTAGTTGTGCATTTAAGCACATGTAAAATCCGAAGGGTCATATATGAAATCAGCCAAATAAAAACAGATGCACATTATTGAAAATCTAAATGATTATTGGCCTTAAATTTGATGAAATGATTATTCTCCACGGATCCCAAGGGCTTGGATGTGGGATGGAATAAGGGATAACTAGTTCTAAGTGTCCCCTAGAACCTCAAAGTTACGGTTGATTGTGCACCCAGTACAGTGGTTCTAGAAAAGATCCTCACGATGCCTGAATCAGGCTTGGATGTGAGTCATAAACACTTGTTAGAGTTGAAGGGACACTTCTCAATCAACCAATTCCATTTGTGAGACACCTCCCTTCCCTAATGTTTTATATCCTATACATGTCACTGTGGATCCCCTCTTGTCCCGTATTCTCCGAGAGATCACTACGTTAAAATCAAAGTCAAATCCCCTTGGCCTAGCCTTGTGTTTTTCACCTCACCCATCATAGCAACTTGGTTAAGTTTGTAAGTGGGCATATGTGAAGGGCTTCATGAAGAATTGTCTGATTACTTTTGCACAAGTCTTATGATTATGTAATGATTGATCACCACTGTTATGTTACTCATGTTCTAGTTTGGTTATTAACATACACAAGAGAGCAAATTTCACCCCATGTGCATGCAGATTCATTCAATTTGGCTCAGTTATCAATTTTTGGTCAGTTTTGACCTGGTCAACTTTTTTGACTTGGTCAACGAGCATGGCCTCGGGGCCAAGTATCATTACACACGTCCTAGTATTGTTTTTTATGCCTTTGGAAGCTAGTTTCATCATTCCAGTGCTTCAGAAATGCAAATATTGGTTCAATATAGTGATTGGGTAAATTTTGAATAAAGTGAACCAATTTTATCAAATTTTGGAAAACTTATTTGAAGGCCTTCCACCGAAATCGTTTTTGGGGTATGAGTAATGAGTATTACCAGATTGCTACTTTTTGGAATTTTTGGCATAGTCAGATTTTTATTTCGGGCAATGGAAAATCATGTTTTGGGCATATTATATGGTTTACAATGGATATTCAACAGATAAATTAAACTAATTAAAGTGACCATAGTTTAGTAAATGGAACAAAGGGCGAATGAATGGCAAAGTTTTAACTTGGATGTTCTTCTTTGTGCTCCAAAGGGTATCTAGACATCTTCACACATATTTTATCATCTTCGGCAGCGACACTTCATGTTTTGCCTCTCTTAGGCAATTCACACTTCCTAGGGAGGGCGAATTTTTGGCTTGAGAATATATTATTTTGTACCATGTACTATGTGGGGATGTTATGTTATGTCCCTAGGAAGAACGTTGGTCCCTAGGAGACCCCTTTTGATGTATTATCACTTTATATCACTTTATACCTTATATTTGGGCATTATGAGGTAAATTGCCCCCCCTCTTGTCTAGTGATCCATGTAGTGAGTGTGAGATTAGATCTTCACCATTGATTATCATTGTATTATCTTTTAATCTCAACCGCTCATTTAAAAACTGGTTAGGGATTTGGTCTCTCTCAAAACTATTGAAGAGAGAAGAGCCCTCATTGTAAAGGGACTAGAATTTGGCATTTGAATCTAATAGAGAATAAATTTGTTTTTGGCCTCTATCTTGTGATTTCATTTGTGAATGTTCAAGCGAATGTTATTGTGATCTACATCTCTGCATTAGATATCACATACTTCACGATTTGGCATTTTTGGAATTAAGTTTTGTATACATGAGAAGAAATCGATTTGGAGATAGCGACTTGGTTTAGAGTCTTTGTTCTTTCCGGATCAATTTTGTGACAGGAGATTTTGTTGTGTTGGTTTTGCTAGTCATTCAATCATATTTCTTTCTTGTCAATTTGTATCCAAATTCATGCTTGCTTGTCATACTTTATTTTGTAGAACTAATTCTCTATACTGTTTGGCAGGGGTGCATTGGCAAAATTGAACGAACAACCCAAGCGTGGATATTGATAATTATTTTGTGGACAGGCGAAGACTAACAAGTACCAATCGACATCTCTTGGATCCAAGTACGACAAACTTTTCTTTCTCTAATTTTCTATTCCGTTTACCAACCACTAAATAATAAAATTAAAAACCTCGTTTCTTAGAAGTCATAGTTCTGGTCACTGTTTGTGCTTCTAACTAAAAACCCCAATGGGAAATCCTTCAAAACTCTTAGAGACCAAGTTTGGTTTAAATCTGACTCCATTTGCCCAATCTCTAGCACTAGTCCTCTTTGGGGCAATTCCCCCTCCTTGGGTAGTTGTTTGATTTCGTTGTTTTGGTGATCTGGGTGTGGCTCGAATCTTCACTAATTGCCAAATCTATCATCTAGAAACAATTTCTAGTGCTATTGAACTATTAGATTGACATTTTATAACCATTTCTCATTTCACTGCTTAAACCCTAGTTAATGTGAATTGGGCATTTTTGTATTGGCACTTGTTTTATCTTAGATCCAATTTAAAATTATAGTTATTGGGGTAAATTATCCTGGTTGACAATCGTGCTATTCAATAAGCATCTCACCCTATTCTGTAAGTCCTCACCTCAATACTCTTTCTTGTGGATCTAGGTATTAGGTCAAGATACCACTTCTTACAATCTCTTCCCATTAATTGGTTGTGTGTGTCTTGTCTATAGAGTTAGTCTTTCCAAGCTAGCTAGGGTCTCCCCCTTGATCTTTCTATTAGCTTGGCCTAAAGTGACAAGAGCCTGTCCGGTGTGAAAACTACACCATTAGTAGTGGACGAGGCCCTTGCGGTGTCATTGGGTTTAGTTGCTCTTCTTCTACCATCCTAGATAGGATCCCCTTTTGTAGCAGCTACAATCTTGGTGATAATTGTTGAAATATTGTAACTTCGAAGAATATTCTATTTGTATTTTATTATTATTTATTCGGAGATGTTTTATTCCTCCGTCGAGATGTCATTATTATATTTGATTATGTAAAGTCATTGAGGTAAAACCTCCCATGTAAGTCGGGGCATTAGTTCCCCTAGAGTCAGTTGTAATGGGGTGTTTAAGTCCCCTAGAGAAATCGGCCTGGTTAGTAATTGGTCATTTAGTTATGAGGCCAACCTAGCTGGGTAAAATGTCAAGTGAGATATAAAGTATAAATGGAGGTGTGCTCCTCATTTGGACACACACTCACTTTTGGATTGCGCATAGGAGAGAGAGAGAGAGATATCTACGAAGGAGAAGGAGATCTTGTTTTGGGGATTTCATCTTTGTACTTTTGATCATCTTTATTGAGGAAGTTTTGTTGGGTTTTCTACCCCATGAGGGTTTCCAGGATAAATTTGTGTCTATCTTCTGATTATGTTTCTTTCAGTGATCCTTATTATGTTGTTGTTGTGAATTTTATGCTAATCTTAACATGGTATCAGAGCTAGCCTGAATAGGACATCTTTCACAAGGCAAAAATCTCTCTCTTCTTCCTCCGGTGAGAAATTAGGGTTTCTACAAAAGTTGGTATTTTTGGAATCTGGTTGCATAGAAAGGTGGGCCTCTCCAAAAGTGAAATTCTAAGCCCAAGATCAAAGTTTTTGAGTGGGTAGAACCCCGGGATAAGTCAAACCCTAGTTTGACTTTTGGACCAGAAACTGCAGAAAACCAGAAAAACTATGAACCATAAATCTTTTAATCTACTACAGGTCCGAAATTCGCAGGTCAAATTTGAAGGGTGAAAAGTTGGAATCTCCAGAAAGCAAGTGTACCAGTCAACTCGCCTCAGTCAAGCACATCTCCTAGTAAGGTTAGTTTTGCATTTTGAGAATTTTCATTTTTTGGTGACCTCCTGGATAAGATGGCCCCAAGCACTAAGCTTGAGGATAAGCTAGAAGGCATAGAGAATTACCGAGAATGGAAATATAGGATTGGTCTCAAATCTGTGACAGTAGAGGTCAGATCTAATAGATCTAAGAAGCTGGAGTCTAAATTTGAGATAGATCTAGTAGATCGGTGAAGATAGAGACTGGATCTACCAGATCTGAAGAGTGGAGCTTAGATCTGTGGTTGTAGAAGTCAGATCTATCAGATCTGTAAATTTGGTGGATAGGTCTGAGATAGATCTATTTGATTTGGCATGAGCAGAGTCCAGATCTGTGGCAGATATATCAAATCTAAAGAGTAGTGTTCAGATCTATGAGAGCAGAGTCCAGATCTGAAGAGCAGAGTTCATATCTGCGAGTGCAGACATCAGCTCTGTTAGGATAGATACCAGATCTATCAGATCTGCGAGGGCAGAGACCAAATCTGTGAGAACAGAGATCAGATTTGGGAGAGCGAACCCTAGATTTGAGTAAGAGAGGGTTAGCTTGTTCACCAAGACATAGATTTACAGGTTGGTTCTGATTCTGAGATTTTGAATCAGCGGTGTTATCAATTTTGCAATGTCATGGCTTCAGCACTTTGTACAGTCATGCATCTAGCCTTATGATGGGAATACGAGAAGTATTCCTTAGTGTTTCATAGACAGACTCAAACTGCTATGAGAGGCTAGTAGTGAGGAGAGTTGGTTCGATGATGTTCTAGCCGGAGTCAGAAGGTTTACTGAGGATGGCAGGAGGGATGCATGTACTATAGCAGATAGATTCACCCTCCGTATCAGCTATGGAGGATGAGGGATGAGAGGCTAGTAGTGAGGAGAGTTGGTTCGATGATGTTCCAGCCGGAGTCAGAAGGTTTACTGAGGATGGCAGGAGGGATGCATGTACCATAGCAGATAGATTCACCCTTCGTATCAGCTATGGAGGATGAGGGATATAGTATTGTGTTCTGAGATGGACAGAGGCCTCTATATTAAGAGGGAGTGACCTTGGACGCAGCAGTGAGGCATGGCAATAGACAAGGTCAGTTGTACAGGTTGCTAGGAAAGCCTATATGTGGGTCCAGGGAGACCTTGGATGCAATTTCAGTATCAGTGACAAAGGGAGAGAGTGAGGCTTATCTCAAGATGGCATTGATAGAGGAGGAGTGCAAATCTTCATATCAGAGTGCAGCAGATGCAGCCAAGAAGTCTCCCAGTTCAGAGGGAGCAGTTGCAGCAGCAGGGATGTGTTTGATCCTGGTGGATGCTTCTCCAGAAGTACCTTCCTCGCTAAGAGGGAGTGTTACTGCAGAGAGTTTGAGTGGCTCGGTCACCCATGACCGGTTTGTCAACTAAGGTATTCCAGGGAGTTTTTTACCCTGACTAATTATACTTTGCCTACGGGCGAAGTATAATTGACAAGGTTTTCTCCCGCTTCCTCCAAAGCTGGAATGCCCGATTTTGAAATTCTAGCCATGGGGGGTTATTAGAGTCCAACTAATAAATATGAAACTACTAGACACTATGAGTCGAGTCAATGGTCATTTCCTAGGTCTGTAGAGGTTTTTAAACGTTGTCCGAAAAAATTTTACCGGACGTGTTGGACAGTTAATTATTTTATTTCTTTTAATAATTAATTTTTCCATAGTTTAAATGGAAAAATTCAAATTTGTAATATGTCTGTCGTTCGGGGGTGTTTTTCAGTGAATCGAGGCTTGATTCCTAAGCCAAAACTCACACTTAGGCCTTGGACACCTTTATCCTAAGTTTCGGATCATTATTTAGCCACTTAATTAATAATTCCTCAAAAGTCAATAAAAGAGGGTTATTAATTAATTAAATTGAAAAAATTAACAATTCGAGAAAAGTCCAATTCTCTCCAAAATAATCCAAATTGGATTATTTCAGTGGCTAAATGACATGGCACAAAGCATTAAGGAAGATTCCAATCATCTCAATCATCATCCAGTCAAGTATACAGTCAGCATCAGTGATTAACTCCAAAAGATTTCGCCTCCCTCATGTGAAAATTCGAATTTGTGACATGGCAAAGGTATTAAGTGGTAAAAGAGTTAATGTTTGAGTTACATAAATGGGAGTGGGGGCGCCTTGCCTAGGTGGAGGCCACCTCCCACTCTCAACTACCAAGTCTCAAGTCAAATTCGAGTTAACTCTAAGCTTTCAACCATTTAAAAGGTCATGTCTTGCATGCATTCACGTCAAGATTGAGGGGATATGCGAATTGGTCATGTGGCAACTTGTTATTAAATGGTGAAGTTTCCAAAGATGGAATGGTAAGCGCCTCTCCTTAGCTTGTGCAATCACAAGGCTTAGCTCCCCTTGTAAATCAAATCACATCCCACTAATTCCTCCTTGCAATAAAGCCCTATCCTCACGAATATCTCCTTGTGACCTCACATTTTACACTTGGCATTTATTAAAAAAGGTTGTTGAATACGTATTAATGCAAAGGTGGGCGCCCTCCTTGTTTAGTGGCCACCTCATGGGCTTGGCTCCCACTCAACTCATCCCTTTCCTACACTCACTCACCCAAACTCCTTGATTTGCTCACGTGATATTCCTTCACCTTCATGACTTTACACATGGCATGGCTCGTATTTAGTGGTGAAGCTTCCAAAGCTTGGATGGGGGGCGCCTTGCCTAGGTGGAGGCCACCTCCCCATCTTCATTCATTGCAAACTCAAGACTATGGATGGGATTTGAGCTCCAAGCTTGATTTGATTGACTTTTGACATGGATATGATTGGATTTTTTGGTGGGGATTCGAATTGGGCAAATGCCATTGGCTTCATTCAAGGCCAATTCGAATTCACTCATGGATTGTTTGTAATTTGTATAAATAGAGGCTCATGGAGCTCTATTCTTCATGGATCTTTTAGCATAGAAACTCTGGAGAATTTTGTAACTTGTTTAACATTTGAATAAAGTTGAGACTTTGGAGGTCAATGTGGAAGCTCTTGGTGTGCCATGCTTCATCTTGTATGAGGTGATATCATGTTTTGTTTATATGCGTTTGATTCTTAAGTATTGGATTTATGATTTAGAAGGCTAACAATCTAGCACAAGTATTATAAATCTATGCTTTTCTCTTAAGTGTGTGGGCTTTTCAGGTATTCTCCCAAAGTGCAAGAGTTCTTGCTGGTTTCACTTTCATTCTGCAGGTTGCCAAAGGAGTTTTGCTTTAGGAAATCAAGAAACAAAGAAATTCTTGCTTCGTCCATCAAGCATTCAAACTATTTCATCGGTTACTGGATCTACTTCTCTAAGCTGTGGAAACTCTTGATTTACTTTTCTCCAAGCCTAGAGCCTTGTCAAGCTTGCCTTTGCTTGTGGCTTGCATTGATTTTACTTCCTTTTGCTCTCGTCCTAGTTTTCCCCTTAGCCTCTTCCATCTCTATCTTCTCCTTCTCGTCCTAATCTTCCTCCCTCCTTCTTCCGTTCGTCTCCCCTAGCTTCAAGTCTTTTCCTCTCCTTCCCTTTCATTTTTGGTCTCTCTTAACTTGCTCTCTCATCTCCCTTGCCTTCCTTAGCTTCTCCATCCCTCATTCGTCCATCTCTTTTATCCTCCCTTTGCCTCTTCGTTTTGCCCTCAACTTTTCTCCAAAGCCCTCCTCTCGTCCCTCTTTAGTTATCTTGAAAGCACATCACAAAAAACAATTTTGTTAAGTGTTAGAGTTAGTAGTTTGCTTTTGTTAAAAAGTTAGTAGTTAGATTCAAATCTTTTGCATTTTAATAATAGTTTCATGCTTTTAAAAAAGTTAATACTTAGGTATTTTTAGATCTCATATAATGCATTCATTTGATAAGAATCTAAGATCTAGTTCTCTTAGTTCGTTCATTGCATTGTTTTTTCTTTGAAAGTTAGTAGGTTAGGCATTGTCACATCATTCTTCACACTTGCATAATTAATATCTAGATCTCTCCTCATTTTAAGCATTTCCATTTTTCTAGATCTCATTTAAAAGTTTAAATCTTGCAATGGAAAAAGATTGGGCATATAGGCTAGATTTTAGTTTGCATTTAGTTTCAAGCTTTTATTTATTTTATTAACATCTAATGGGTGCCTTGTTGAGTTGATTTGACCTTGTGTAGGTGTTTTGAAAGAGAAGAAAAACTTGAAGAACTTTGAAAACAAGAAGATTTTTTCCCAAAAGAGAACATCAAAAAGACCATAAGGAGGATCCAAACCAAGACACTATTTACACTCTCCTTTTGTAAAAGCTCTTAAGAGCTCCATATTGTTTTCTAAGTTGTTTCATTTCTCTTAAAAGACCTTACAAGGGCTAAAATCCCAAGGCACTTGTAAATTCATTAATAAAAAAGGCTAGGTGGGATAAGGCCTCCCACACTTTGGTTTCTTCTTCCCCATTTGGGGAAGACTGTTTCGTGCATGCTTTAGTTAAACTTGTTTAAATTTTCTAGATTAAATTTCATTTCCTATACTTAGAATATTTTTTATTTCAAGTCTTGACCTGAGAAGCCTCTTGGTATTTTATCCCAAGTGCCGCATTAACACTGCGTGCTGCTTCTCTTTCCCCACCGTGTACTACGTAGGACCGGCTAAGCTGGAAATTTCATGAGCTGTGTGTAGAAGTGACTTTGACTTCAGCTTTAGATTAGTCCTTGTTGCGGTAGAACACTAGTTTTCTTTCTTGCAAGTAATTCTTTTCTTTTTATAATATATCATTGTCATTGCTTCATCTTTTATCTTATTGAGCTATCACATGCGTTCTTGTTCACAAACTGCCTCTATTTTAATAAAGAACAAAGCCTCTTGAACTTACAATAACCCAAGTCAAGAGCACTCTCTGTCGGAGAGCATAATAGTATTGCATTTTCCTTGCATTAGGCATATAGACTAGCTAAGTCTCTTGAACATTGTCATAAGACAAAGTCAAGAGCACTCTCTGTCGGAGAGTTGAATTGTGTGCTCCAAATAAATCTTAAAACATTCCCAACTCACTTCCCCCTTTAATAATTTATCTTGGTTGCTATCCAACACCCGTATGCTCTGCCAACCTAAAAAGGTTAGGCTAGTACTCAGAAAGGTGTTGGATTTGATAATTTTTCCATAACATAATAAAATTTTCACCCCCACAACCAACGAACCGGCGTTGCTTATTCGAGACATACTCAGGTAGTGGGCAAAGTTCCTAAACATGGTGGGGCCGAAAGTTACCGTTGTCTTAGACATCGGAGTGGTTAATTCTTAAGACACCTACTCCTTGACATCTGAGCGGTCCGACATACCATCAAAGGGGAAGCCACTGAAAGTATACTTTTCTGGTCGATTGCTTACCTTGTTGTTCTTAGCCTAATAATCAAGACCATTAAAACTTTCAATTTACCAAGATAATTTGCAAAACGATCTCACGAACAAAACTAAGACTTGTATCTTCAACATTCCCCAGCACTACACACTTGTTTACTCCATAAGGCACTGGTTTATTTATACTTTTCATTATCATTTGGGGCCATTTGTCCTTTGTTTAAGTGATTTATCAGTGGATGCTTTATCTCTCACAAGTCTTTATTTATATTGTTAAATTCATATACTGTTTCACAACGTGGATTGCACTTTATTTTGTGTTTATCATAAGCTGCGGTCTCATCATCTTCAAAACTCCTAAACAACACTCACCCGCATCACCAAACATCAAAAAACATTTAAAACACATTGAACCATAGACAACTCTTTGTAGGGACTACCCCCCTTGGCTTCGTTAGGAGTTAGCCTAAACGGAGGAGCAGGGATTCAGGTGACAGTACCTAGCTCATTGCTTGCCCCCAAGGCCACACTTTCCCCACTTGTAGTGAGGGAATAACTTTCGAAAGATTTCTGCTGCTGGTGTGCATCTCGGCGGACAACAAGCGCACTTTTCCATGCAGAGGAAGGGCGCATTCATCAGATCTAGCAGTTGGCCTTCTTCCTTGGCTGAGCAGATAAGAGTAGTGATGTGAGAGAGGTAGAACCGTCAAAGTTACCTGCAAACAGATCCATATCCAGTTGACAAATTAGGGCACATTTCCTCTATGCATGCATCGATTGTTGATGCATATCTAGGGTTTTGACCCTGTCAGGTTCGGTTGTTCCTTCTGAGGTAACATTGTATGTACTTGTATTCCTCTTACTTTGCTCTAGGCTCGAGATAGAAGAAAGCCCCACAGATAGTCGGTTTTCCCCGTTTGGGGTTTCCAGGGTACATCCAGAGTTGTGTGATTGTTGTACGGTCATTGTCAAAGTGTTTAGAGATCTATAGTGTTTGAATCGTAAGTCTTTATTTGTATTGTTGATTTATAGAGGCTCAAACCGCTTGAAATCTCAAGGCTATCCAAAGGGAGAAGTGATCTCTAGATAAATTAACAAAAGCATCATGGAACTCATCGAAGGAAAATTCCAACTGATTTAATCATGTATTCATCAAAATCCAACTAATAGGTGTTAATTAATCAAACTTTCTAAGGTTTGATTTTAAAAATGCTTAAGTCAAAATTAAGTGGCAACGGAGACTGTAATTGGGAAAATAATGAAGTGGGTCCTTCTCAAATGTGACAAGGATGTCAAATTAACAATACTTGGCATTTTCCACATGTTTTGGGTTTCGTTAGATGGAGCTTTTGAGGGCGAATTTGCCCACGAAGGACGATTTTCAACATGAAGATCTGCTCACATGGCCCACTAAATTCACCTCAACCATTCCTCATTGATAAGGAAACAGTCATACATTTTTTCCTTGGCATATTTGAGTCTTGACACTTTGGCATCCTTATTTCGTCCCCACGTGCTCCATGTAATATTCATAAATTTTAATGTGAAACTTAGAGAATATTATGATTTAATCTCAGCCATTTTTGTAAAGGGTGAGACTCAAATGAAGATCTCATCCCTCTATCTCTTTAGAGTTGGGGGTTTTGCTCACTTTAAAAAAAGATTGAACTTCATTTTGTAAAGGGAGGCAGTTTTGCAAATCAATAAAAAAACTTTGTTTCTACTCTTCATTTCTCATGTGTTCTGGTCACTTGTACTTGGATTTTGATTATTTCCTTCCTCTATTGGTATGCATTTGAGATCTGGTTCGAATCTAAAGTAATATCTATCATTTTGTTTATTGTATGAAGATGGAGTATTTTTATTTTTGAAGCTGCATCGAAAGCCATTCTCCAAGAGAATGGAGGCACCTGGTCAGTTACCAAGAATATGATTCAGTTTGGGACTAAAGCTCAGCCCGGGGCTGAGAGCCATTCTCTGGGAGAATGGAAGCCCTTGGTCAGTTACCAGGAAGTTGATCATCTTGACTCAATCTGGGACTGAGGATCAACACAATGCAATTTGGCACTGAGGCACTTGGTCAGTTACCAAGTAGTTGACATTGATCAACTTGATGCAACCTGGGGTTGAGGCACCTGGTCAGTTACCAGGTCATCACTAGAAGCCCTAGACCGGGTCTAGGCAAGTGATGTACTCCTCTCCTTCGTCATTGGGCTATGGGACCTCCTCAAGGGACTGGCCACCCCTTGTTGGATGAATTACAGTGGGTGGAGATAAAGTGCTTCATTTCCCTTTTCAGTCATCTTTGATGAATAACATTTTTCAATTTATCAATCCTTGTTGGTGTCTGGAAAAGGTGTATAAAGATCAATTTCATCGTTTCTCCATTTTTGAACAACAAGTGGGGCTAATCTCAATCTTAGTTTTATTACATTACAATTCATCCCCACTTGGTTGGTCCATGATTCTTGGAGTGGACATAATTGAGTATCCTAGTCGGGTAGATGAGGAAACTGAAAACAGACTAGGAGGGATGAATCATGTGTCATGTTATGTTCTTCCATCAGCTTTAAACTTACATTCTTTCAATGATCCGATCGGTATATTGATGGATGAAGCTTGTGAAAATCAGTCTCAGCCCTGACATGATTTCATCTTGTGTTATCCAGATCTTTCTTCGATTTTCAAGCAACAAGATAGGGTGCCTTCAATTTTCATTCACATTACTTCCAAGCCATTTTTTACTTGTTGTATCATTAACTGTAAAGAAAGACTAATTAATCTGTTCAATAAATAGCTACATTGGATTTATGATTATACTTAACACTTGTTTGACTGGTTAGAGTAGGGTAGGTAGGACGAATAAGCTCCTTTTGAGCAGTAGGTTTTTGAGTGCCTTTCTCTTTCCTGAGTGCCTTTATCTACCTGAGTGAGTTTTCTTGCATGTGTGTTTCTTTCAGTTAATAAATTAAATAAAACTATCTTTTCAATTCATAAAGTGGATTTTCATTTCAGTTCTTTCATTTTCAACATTTTATTTCCAGTATGATTTCCTATGTTGTATGCAAGCTAGTGACGTTCGATCTATGAGATTGGTATAGCATCTGCATGGTGCAGGAGCATGTATATTTGATGAGACGCAAAGATTCAGGTGCATCTTCATTAGATGCTGGAGAGTTGTTGCGGACCAAAGATCTAAGGTTCTCAAGCGCTCTCTTCCTTAGAGCACTTGTCCCAGTTGGAGCCAGATGTTGTCACATTTATAGTAGTTGGGAGCTACTATCATTTCCAGAGCAGTTGTCACAGCCCAAGCCAATCCTTTACATGAGATGAGCATTCATGTTCCATGATGATTAGTGATAGAGTACATACAGAGGCAGCTAGCCTATGTGGAGCAGTATTATCAATACATCCTTGTCATTTCTGAGCACTCTTCATGATCCTGGAGGGATATTTGCTAGACTATGATTCACTTTTGTCATAGCAGCAGAGCCGCCAACTGGTATTTTCCCTTGTCCATGGCAGTCAAAGTTGGTATGCATGATCATTTTCAAAGACAGGTATATGGCTAAGCAGGTATACAGGTTATATTTGGAGTATATTCTTTTGTCTCTCTTGTTTATAGTAATAACTGTGCCTATGCATGGTAGTTGACAGTGGTGATGTGCTATATGCTTTGGTTGTTGTCCTGGATTTGTGGTCACGAGTTGTTTAACAGTTTGAATGTAAGGCCTTTTCATAAGCTCACTGGTTGCTCACCTTATGCAGACTTAGCCTTGCCTTTGCTATGTATGGCATCACCTTTTCATTGTCTCCGTCCATCCAGTATCTCCCATCCTTTGGTTTGATCCTTGACTTGAGACTTTGACTTGTGAGATTGAGGAGTTTTCCCCCACTTTGACCTTTGTATTTTATAGACTCCATGTTGTTTTGTGTCTCGGCTCTGAGTTGTGCGACAGAACTTGCCAAAGCCTTGACCCTTCTGGGCCGAAAGAACTTGTCGGTGTTGGGTCTTGAGCCTATGTGAGTTGGGATTTGGAAGCCTTGACTTCTCTAATCAGTTACCCCCGATGTCTAGTCCTGATTGTGAATGATTCCCGCCAGTTGACCCCATGCTTCACTTCTAGGCCAGTAGTACCCGCTTGTGTTGTGACATGAGCTAAGACTAGCTAGTTGCCCGAGTAGTGTCAGCTAGACTTGAAGCAAGTGATCCTATCATCATTGCATGCATCAGTATATCTTGCTATATCCAAAGAAATGCAAATGAAATGAAATGCAAAGTGCCCTGGATGAAATCTACACTTAGTTGTGCATTTAAGCACATGTAAAATCCGAAGGGTCATATATGAAATCAGCCAAATAAAAACAGATGCACATTATTGAAAATCTAAATGATTATTGGCCTTAAATTTGATGAAATGATTATTCTCCACGGATCCCAAGGGCTTGGATGTGGGATGGAATAAGGGATAACTAGTTCTAAGTGTCCCCTAGAACCTCAAAGTTACGGTTGATTGTGCACCCAGTACAGTGGTTCTAGAAAAGATCCTCACGATGCCTGAATCAGGCTTGGATGTGAGTCATAAACACTTGTTAGAGTTGAAGGGACACTTCTCAATCAACCAATTCCATTTGTGAGACACCTCCCTTCCCTAATGTTTTATATCCTATACATGTCACTGTGGATCCCCTCTTGTCCCGTATTCTCCGAGAGATCACTACGTTAAAATCAAAGTCAAATCCCCTTGGCCTAGCCTTGTGTTTTTCACCTCACCCATCATAGCAACTTGGTTAAGTTTGTAAGTGGGCATATGTGAAGGGCTTCATGAAGAATTGTCTGATTACTTTTGCACAAGTCTTATGATTATGTAATGATTGATCACCACTGTTATGTTACTCATGTTCTAGTTTGGTTATTAACATACACAAGAGAGCAAATTTCACCCCATGTGCATGCAGATTCATTCAATTTGGCTCAGTTATCAATTTTTGGTCAGTTTTGACCTGGTCAACTTTTTTGACTTGGTCAACGAGCATGGCCTCGGGGCCAAGTATCATTACACACGTCCTAGTATTGTTTTTTATGCCTTTGGAAGCTAGTTTCATCATTCCAGTGCTTCAGAAATGCAAATATTGGTTCAATATAGTGATTGGGTAAATTTTGAATAAAGTGAACCAATTTTATCAAATTTTGGAAAACTTATTTGAAGGCCTTCCACCGAAATCGTTTTTGGGGTATGAGTAATGAGTATTACCAGATTGCTACTTTTTGGAATTTTTGGCATAGTCAGATTTTTATTCCGGGCAATGGAAAATCATGTTTTGGGCATATTATATGGTTTACAATGGATATTCAACAGATAAATTAAACTAATTAAAGTGACCATAGTTTAGTAAATGGAACAAAGGGCGAATGAATGGCAAAGTTTTAACTTGGATGTTCTTCTTTGTGCTCCAAAGGGTATCTAGACATCTTCACACATATTTTATCATCTTCGGCAGCGACACTTCATGTTTTGCCTCTCTTAGGCAATTCACACTTCCTAGGGAGGGCGAATTTTTGGCTTGAGAATATATTATTTTGTACCATGTACTATGTGGGGATGTTATGTTATGTCCCTAGGAAGAACGTTGGTCCCTAGGAGACCCCTTTTGATGTATTATCACTTTATATCACTTTATACCTTATATTTGGGCATTATGAGGTAAATTGCCCCCCCTCTTGTCTAGTGATCCATGTAGTGAGTGTGAGATTAGATCTTCACCATTGATTATCATTGTATTATCTTTTAATCTCAACCGCTCATTTAAAAACTGGTTAGGGATTTGGTCTCTCTCAAAACTATTGAAGAGAGAAGAGCCCTCATTGTAAAGGGACTAGAATTTGGCATTTGAATCTAATAGAGAATAAATTTGTTTTTGGCCTCTATCTTGTGATTTCATTTGTGAATGTTCAAGCGAATGTTATTGTGATCTACATCTCTGCATTAGATATCACATACTTCACGATTTGGCATTTTTGGAATTAAGTTTTGTATACATGAGAAGAAATCGATTTGGAGATAGCGACTTGGTTTAGAGTCTTTGTTCTTTCCGGATCAATTTTGTGACAGGAGATTTTGTTGTGTTGGTTTTGCTAGTCATTCAATCATATTTCTTTCTTGTCAATTTGTATCCAAATTCATGCTTGCTTGTCATACTTTATTTTGTAGAACTAATTCTCTATACTGTTTGGCAGGGGTGCATTGGCAAAATTGAACGAACAACCCAAGCGTGGATATTGATAATTATTTTGTGGACAGGCGAAGACTAACAAGTACCAATCGACATCTCTTGGATCCAAGTACGACAAACTTTTCTTTCTCTAATTTTCTATTCCGTTTACCAACCACTAAATAATAAAATTAAAAACCTCGTTTCTTAGAAGTCATAGTTCTGGTCACTGTTTGTGCTTCTAACTAAAAACCCCAATGGGAAATCCTTCAAAACTCTTAGAGACCAAGTTTGGTTTAAATCTGACTCCATTTGCCCAATCTCTAGCACTAGTCCTCTTTGGGGCAATTCCCCCTCCTTGGGTAGTTGTTTGATTTCGTTGTTTTGGTGATCTGGGTGTGGCTCGAATCTTCACTAATTGCCAAATCTATCATCTAGAAACAATTTCTAGTGCTATTGAACTATTAGATTGACATTTTATAACCATTTCTCATTTCACTGCTTAAACCCTAGTTAATGTGAATTGGGCATTTTTGTATTGGCACTTGTTTTATCTTAGATCCAATTTAAAATTATAGTTATTGGGGTAAATTATCCTGGTTGACAATCGTGCTATTCAATAAGCATCTCACCCTATTCTGTAAGTCCTCACCTCAATACTCTTTCTTGTGGATCTAGGTATTAGGTCAAGATACCACTTCTTACAATCTCTTCCCATTAATTGGTTGTGTGTGTCTTGTCTATAGAGTTAGTCTTTCCAAGCTAGCTAGGGTCTCCCCCTTGATCTTTCTATTAGCTTGGCCTAAAGTGACAAGAGCCTGTCCGGTGTGAAAACTACACCATTAGTAGTGGACGAGGCCCTTGCGGTGTCATTGGGTTTAGTTGCTCTTCTTCTACCATCCTAGATAGGATCCCCTTTTGTAGCAGCTACAATCTTGGTGATAATTGTTGAAATATTGTAACTTCGAAGAATATTCTATTTGTATTTTATTATTATTTATTCGGAGATGTTTTATTCCTCCGTCGAGATGTCATTATTATATTTGATTATGTAAAGTCATTGAGGTAAAACCTCCCATGTAAGTCGGGGCATTAGTTCCCCTAGAGTCAGTTGTAATGGGGTGTTTAAGTCCCCTAGAGAAATCGGCCTGGTTAGTAATTGGTCATTTAGTTATGAGGCCAACCTAGCTGGGTAAAATGTCAAGTGAGATATAAAGTATAAATGGAGGTGTGCTCCTCATTTGGACACACACTCACTTTTGGATTGCGCATAGGAGAGAGAGAGAGAGATATCTACGAAGGAGAAGGAGATCTTGTTTTGGGGATTTCATCTTTGTACTTTTGATCATCTTTATTGAGGAAGTTTTGTTGGGTTTTCTACCCCATGAGGGTTTCCAGGATAAATTTGTGTCTATCTTCTGATTATGTTTCTTTCAGTGATCCTTATTATGTTGTTGTTGTGAATTTTATGCTAATCTTAACATGGTATCAGAGCTAGCCTGAATAGGACATCTTTCACAAGGCAAAAATCTCTCTCTTCTTCCTCCGGTGAGAAATTAGGGTTTCTACAAAAGTTGGTATTTTTGGAATCTGGTTGCATAGAAAGGTGGGCCTCTCCAAAAGTGAAATTCTAAGCCCAAGATCAAAGTTTTTGAGTGGGTAGAACCCCGGGATAAGTCAAACCCTAGTTTGACTTTTGGACCAGAAACTGCAGAAAACCAGAAAAACTATGAACCATAAATCTTTTAATCTACTACAGGTCCGAAATTCGCAGGTCAAATTTGAAGGGTGAAAAGTTGGAATCTCCAGAAAGCAAGTGTACCAGTCAACTCGCCTCAGTCAAGCACATCTCCTAGTAAGGTTAGTTTTGCATTTTGAGAATTTTCATTTTTTGGTGACCTCCTGGATAAGATGGCCCCAAGCACTAAGCTTGAGGATAAGCTAGAAGGCATAGAGAATTACCGAGAATGGAAATATAGGATTGGTCTCAAATCTGTGACAGTAGAGGTCAGATCTAATAGATCTAAGAAGCTGGAGTCTAAATTTGAGATAGATCTAGTAGATCGGTGAAGATAGAGACTGGATCTACCAGATCTGAAGAGTGGAGCTTAGATCTGTGGTTGTAGAAGTCAGATCTATCAGATCTGTAAATTTGGTGGATAGGTCTGAGATAGATCTATTTGATTTGGCATGAGCAGAGTCCAGATCTGTGGCAGATATATCAAATCTAAAGAGTAGTGTTCAGATCTATGAGAGCAGAGTCCAGATCTGAAGAGCAGAGTTCATATCTGCGAGTGCAGACATCAGCTCTGTTAGGATAGATACCAGATCTATCAGATCTGCGAGGGCAGAGACCAAATCTGTGAGAACAGAGATCAGATTTGGGAGAGCGAACCCTAGATTTGAGTAAGAGAGGGTTAGCTTGTTCACCAAGACATAGATTTACAGGTTGGTTCTGATTCTGAGATTTTGAATCAGCGGTGTTATCAATTTTGCAATGTCATGGCTTCAGCACTTTGTACAGTCATGCATCTAGCCTTATGATGGGAATACGAGAAGTATTCCTTAGTGTTTCATAGACAGACTCAAACTGCTATGAGAGGCTAGTAGTGAGGAGAGTTGGTTCGATGATGTTCTAGCCGGAGTCAGAAGGTTTACTGAGGATGGCAGGAGGGATGCATGTACTATAGCAGATAGATTCACCCTCCGTATCAGCTATGGAGGATGAGGGATGAGAGGCTAGTAGTGAGGAGAGTTGGTTCGATGATGTTCCAGCCGGAGTCAGAAGGTTTACTGAGGATGGCAGGAGGGATGCATGTACCATAGCAGATAGATTCACCCTTCGTATCAGCTATGGAGGATGAGGGATATAGTATTGTGTTCTGAGATGGACAGAGGCCTCTATATTAAGAGGGAGTGACCTTGGACGCAGCAGTGAGGCATGGCAATAGACAAGGTCAGTTGTACAGGTTGCTAGGAAAGCCTATATGTGGGTCCAGGGAGACCTTGGATGCAATTTCAGTATCAGTGACAAAGGGAGAGAGTGAGGCTTATCTCAAGATGGCATTGATAGAGGAGGAGTGCAAATCTTCATATCAGAGTGCAGCAGATGCAGCCAAGAAGTCTCCCAGTTCAGAGGGAGCAGTTGCAGCAGCAGGGATGTGTTTGATCCTGGTGGATGCTTCTCCAGAAGTACCTTCCTCGCTAAGAGGGAGTGTTACTGCAGAGAGTTTGAGTGGCTCGGTCACCCATGACCGGTTTGTCAACTAAGGTATTCCAGGGAGTTTTTTACCCTGACTAATTATACTTTGCCTACGGGCGAAGTATAATTGACAAGGTTTTCTCCCGCTTCCTCCAAAGCTGGAATGCCCGATTTTGAAATTCTAGCCATGGGGGGTTATTAGAGTCCAACTAATAAATATGAAACTACTAGACACTATGAGTCGAGTCAATGGTCATTTCCTAGGTCTGTAGAGGTTTTTAAACGTTGTCCGAAAAAATTTTACCGGACGTGTTGGACAGTTAATTATTTTATTTCTTTTAATAATTAATTTTTCCATAGTTTAAATGGAAAAATTCAAATTTGTAATATGTCTGTCGTTCGGGGGTGTTTTTCAGTGAATCGAGGCTTGATTCCTAAGCCAAAACTCACACTTAGGCCTTGGACACCTTTATCCTAAGTTTCGGATCATTATTTAGCCACTTAATTAATAATTCCTCAAAAGTCAATAAAAGAGGGTTATTAATTAATTAAATTGAAAAAATTAACAATTCGAGAAAAGTCCAATTCTCTCCAAAATAATCCAAATTGGATTATTTCAGTGGCTAAATGACATGGCACAAAGCATTAAGGAAGATTCCAATCATCTCAATCATCATCCAGTCAAGTATACAGTCAGCATCAGTGATTAACTCCAAAAGATTTCGCCTCCCTCATGTGAAAATTCGAATTTGTGACATGGCAAAGGTATTAAGTGGTAAAAGAGTTAATGTTTGAGTTACATAAATGGGAGTGGGGGCGCCTTGCCTAGGTGGAGGCCACCTCCCACTCTCAACTACCAAGTCTCAAGTCAAATTCGAGTTAACTCTAAGCTTTCAACCATTTAAAAGGTCATGTCTTGCATGCATTCACGTCAAGATTGAGGGGATATGCGAATTGGTCATGTGGCAACTTGTTATTAAATGGTGAAGTTTCCAAAGATGGAATGGTAAGCGCCTCTCCTTAGCTTGTGCAATCACAAGGCTTAGCTCCCCTTGTAAATCAAATCACATCCCACTAATTCCTCCTTGCAATAAAGCCCTATCCTCACGAATATCTCCTTGTGACCTCACATTTTACACTTGGCATTTATTAAAAAAGGTTGTTGAATACGTATTAATGCAAAGGTGGGCGCCCTCCTTGTTTAGTGGCCACCTCATGGGCTTGGCTCCCACTCAACTCATCCCTTTCCTACACTCACTCACCCAAACTCCTTGATTTGCTCACGTGATATTCCTTCACCTTCATGACTTTACACATGGCATGGCTCGTATTTAGTGGTGAAGCTTCCAAAGCTTGGATGGGGGGCGCCTTGCCTAGGTGGAGGCCACCTCCCCATCTTCATTCATTGCAAACTCAAGACTATGGATGGGATTTGAGCTCCAAGCTTGATTTGATTGACTTTTGACATGGATATGATTGGATTTTTTGGTGGGGATTCGAATTGGGCAAATGCCATTGGCTTCATTCAAGGCCAATTCGAATTCACTCATGGATTGTTTGTAATTTGTATAAATAGAGGCTCATGGAGCTCTATTCTTCATGGATCTTTTAGCATAGAAACTCTGGAGAATTTTGTAACTTGTTTAACATTTGAATAAAGTTGAGACTTTGGAGGTCAATGTGGAAGCTCTTGGTGTGCCATGCTTCATCTTGTATGAGGTGATATCATGTTTTGTTTATATGCGTTTGATTCTTAAGTATTGGATTTATGATTTAGAAGGCTAACAATCTAGCACAAGTATTATAAATCTATGCTTTTCTCTTAAGTGTGTGGGCTTTTCAGGTATTCTCCCAAAGTGCAAGAGTTCTTGCTGGTTTCACTTTCATTCTGCAGGTTGCCAAAGGAGTTTTGCTTTAGGAAATCAAGAAACAAAGAAATTCTTGCTTCGTCCATCAAGCATTCAAACTATTTCATCGGTTACTGGATCTACTTCTCTAAGCTGTGGAAACTCTTGATTTACTTTTCTCCAAGCCTAGAGCCTTGTCAAGCTTGCCTTTGCTTGTGGCTTGCATTGATTTTACTTCCTTTTGCTCTCGTCCTAGTTTTCCCCTTAGCCTCTTCCATCTCTATCTTCTCCTTCTCGTCCTAATCTTCCTCCCTCCTTCTTCCGTTCGTCTCCCCTAGCTTCAAGTCTTTTCCTCTCCTTCCCTTTCATTTTTGGTCTCTCTTAACTTGCTCTCTCATCTCCCTTGCCTTCCTTAGCTTCTCCATCCCTCATTCGTCCATCTCTTTTATCCTCCCTTTGCCTCTTCGTTTTGCCCTCAACTTTTCTCCAAAGCCCTCCTCTCGTCCCTCTTTAGTTATCTTGAAAGCACATCACAAAAAACAATTTTGTTAAGTGTTAGAGTTAGTAGTTTGCTTTTGTTAAAAAGTTAGTAGTTAGATTCAAATCTTTTGCATTTTAATAATAGTTTCATGCTTTTAAAAAAGTTAATACTTAGGTATTTTTAGATCTCATATAATGCATTCATTTGATAAGAATCTAAGATCTAGTTCTCTTAGTTCGTTCATTGCATTGTTTTTTCTTTGAAAGTTAGTAGGTTAGGCATTGTCACATCATTCTTCACACTTGCATAATTAATATCTAGATCTCTCCTCATTTTAAGCATTTCCATTTTTCTAGATCTCATTTAAAAGTTTAAATCTTGCAATGGAAAAAGATTGGGCATATAGGCTAGATTTTAGTTTGCATTTAGTTTCAAGCTTTTATTTATTTTATTAACATCTAATGGGTGCCTTGTTGAGTTGATTTGACCTTGTGTAGGTGTTTTGAAAGAGAAGAAAAACTTGAAGAACTTTGAAAACAAGAAGATTTTTTCCCAAAAGAGAACATCAAAAAGACCATAAGGAGGATCCAAACCAAGACACTATTTACACTCTCCTTTTGTAAAAGCTCTTAAGAGCTCCATATTGTTTTCTAAGTTGTTTCATTTCTCTTAAAAGACCTTACAAGGGCTAAAATCCCAAGGCACTTGTAAATTCATTAATAAAAAAGGCTAGGTGGGATAAGGCCTCCCACACTTTGGTTTCTTCTTCCCCATTTGGGGAAGACTGTTTCGTGCATGCTTTAGTTAAACTTGTTTAAATTTTCTAGATTAAATTTCATTTCCTATACTTAGAATATTTTTTATTTCAAGTCTTGACCTGAGAAGCCTCTTGGTATTTTATCCCAAGTGCCGCATTAACACTGCGTGCTGCTTCTCTTTCCCCACCGTGTACTACGTAGGACCGGCTAAGCTGGAAATTTCATGAGCTGTGTGTAGAAGTGACTTTGACTTCAGCTTTAGATTAGTCCTTGTTGCGGTAGAACACTAGTTTTCTTTCTTGCAAGTAATTCTTTTCTTTTTATAATATATCATTGTCATTGCTTCATCTTTTATCTTATTGAGCTATCACATGCGTTCTTGTTCACAAACTGCCTCTATTTTAATAAAGAACAAAGCCTCTTGAACTTACAATAACCCAAGTCAAGAGCACTCTCTGTCGGAGAGCATAATAGTATTGCATTTTCCTTGCATTAGGCATATAGACTAGCTAAGTCTCTTGAACATTGTCATAAGACAAAGTCAAGAGCACTCTCTGTCGGAGAGTTGAATTGTGTGCTCCAAATAAATCTTAAAACATTCCCAACTCACTTCCCCCTTTAATAATTTATCTTGGTTGCTATCCAACACCCGTATGCTCTGCCAACCTAAAAAGGTTAGGCTAGTACTCAGAAAGGTGTTGGATTTGATAATTTTTCCATAACATAATAAAATTTTCACCCCCACAACCAACGAACCGGCGTTGCTTATTCGAGACATACTCAGGTAGTGGGCAAAGTTCCTAAACATGGTGGGGCCGAAAGTTACCGTTGTCTTAGACATCGGAGTGGTTAATTCTTAAGACACCTACTCCTTGACATCTGAGCGGTCCGACATACCATCAAAGGGGAAGCCACTGAAAGTATACTTTTCTGGTCGATTGCTTACCTTGTTGTTCTTAGCCTAATAATCAAGACCATTAAAACTTTCAATTTACCAAGATAATTTGCAAAACGATCTCACGAACAAAACTAAGACTTGTATCTTCAACATTCCCCAGCACTACACACTTGTTTACTCCATAAGGCACTGGTTTATTTATACTTTTCATTATCATTTGGGGCCATTTGTCCTTTGTTTAAGTGATTTATCAGTGGATGCTTTATCTCTCACAAGTCTTTATTTATATTGTTAAATTCATATACTGTTTCACAACGTGGATTGCACTTTATTTTGTGTTTATCATAAGCTGCGGTCTCATCATCTTCAAAACTCCTAAACAACACTCACCCGCATCACCAAACATCAAAAAACATTTAAAACACATTGAACCATAGACAACTCTTTGTAGGGACTACCCCCCTTGGCTTCGTTAGGAGTTAGCCTAAACGGAGGAGCAGGGATTCAGGTGACAGTACCTAGCTCATTGCTTGCCCCCAAGGCCACACTTTCCCCACTTGTAGTGAGGGAATAGCTTTCGAAAGATTTCTGCTGCTGGTGTGCATCTCGGCGGACAACAAGCGCACTTTTCCATGCAGAGGAAGGGCGCATTCATCAGATCTAGCAGTTGGCCTTCTTCCTTGGCTGAGCAGATAAGAGTAGTGATGTGAGAGAGGTAGAACCGTCAAAGTTACCTGCAAACAGATCCATATCCAGTTGACAAATTAGGGCACATTTCCTCTATGCATGCATCGATTGTTGATGCATATCTAGGGTTTTGACCCTGTCAGGTTCGGTTGTTCCTTCTGAGGTAACATTGTATGTACTTGTATTCCTCTTACTTTGCTCTAGGCTCGAGATAGAAGAAAGCCCCACAGATAGTCGGTTTTCCCCGTTTGGGGTTTCCAGGGTACATCCAGAGTTGTGTGATTGTTGTACGGTCATTGTCAAAGTGTTTAGAGATCTATAGTGTTTGAATCGTAAGTCTTTATTTGTATTGTTGATTTATAGAGGCTCAAACCGCTTGAAATCTCAAGGCTATCCAAAGGGAGAAGTGATCTCTAGATAAATTAACAAAAGCATCATGGAACTCATCGAAGGAAAATTCCAACTGATTTAATCATGTATTCATCAAAATCCAACTAATAGGTGTTAATTAATCAAACTTTCTAAGGTTTGATTTTAAAAATGCTTAAGTCAAAATTAAGTGGCAACGGAGACTGTAATTGGGAAAATAATGAAGTGGGTCCTTCTCAAATGTGACAAGGATGTCAAATTAACAATACTTGGCATTTTCCACATGTTTTGGGTTTCGTTAGATGGAGCTTTTGAGGGCGAATTTGCCCACGAAGGACGATTTTCAACATGAAGATCTGCTCACATGGCCCACTAAATTCACCTCAACCATTCCTCATTGATAAGGAAACAGTCATACATTTTTTCCTTGGCATATTTGAGTCTTGACACTTTGGCATCCTTATTTCGTCCCCACGTGCTCCATGTAATATTCATAAATTTTAATGTGAAACTTAGAGAATATTATGATTTAATCTCAGCCATTTTTGTAAAGGGTGAGACTCAAATGAAGATCTCATCCCTCTATCTCTTTAGAGTTGGGGGTTTTGCTCACTTTAAAAAAAGATTGAACTTCATTTTGTAAAGGGAGGCAGTTTTGCAAATCAATAAAAAAACTTTGTTTCTACTCTTCATTTCTCATGTGTTCTGGTCACTTGTACTTGGATTTTGATTATTTCCTTCCTCTATTGGTATGCATTTGAGATCTGGTTCGAATCTAAAGTAATATCTATCATTTTGTTTATTGTATGAAGATGGAGTATTTTTATTTTTGAAGCTGCATCGAAAGCCATTCTCCAAGAGAATGGAGGCACCTGGTCAGTTACCAAGAATATGATTCAGTTTGGGACTAAAGCTCAGCCCGGGGCTGAGAGCCATTCTCTGGGAGAATGGAAGCCCTTGGTCAGTTACCAGGAAGTTGATCATCTTGACTCAATCTGGGACTGAGGATCAACACAATGCAATTTGGCACTGAGGCACTTGGTCAGTTACCAAGTAGTTGACATTGATCAACTTGATGCAACCTGGGGTTGAGGCACCTGGTCAGTTACCAGGTCATCACTAGAAGCCCTAGACCGGGTCTAGGCAAGTGATGTACTCCTCTCCTTCGTCATTGGGCTATGGGACCTCCTCAAGGGACTGGCCACCCCTTGTTGGATGAATTACAGTGGGTGGAGATAAAGTGCTTCATTTCCCTTTTCAGTCATCTTTGATGAATAACATTTTTCAATTTATCAATCCTTGTTGGTGTCTGGAAAAGGTGTATAAAGATCAATTTCATCGTTTCTCCATTTTTGAACAACAAGTGGGGCTAATCTCAATCTTAGTTTTATTACATTACAATTCATCCCCACTTGGTTGGTCCATGATTCTTGGAGTGGACATAATTGAGTATCCTAGTCGGGTAGATGAGGAAACTGAAAACAGACTAGGAGGGATGAATCATGTGTCATGTTATGTTCTTCCATCAGCTTTAAACTTACATTCTTTCAATGATCCGATCGGTATATTGATGGATGAAGCTTGTGAAAATCAGTCTCAGCCCTGACATGATTTCATCTTGTGTTATCCAGATCTTTCTTCGATTTTCAAGCAACAAGATAGGGTGCCTTCAATTTTCATTCACATTACTTCCAAGCCATTTTTTACTTGTTGTATCATTAACTGTAAAGAAAGACTAATTAATCTGTTCAATAAATAGCTACATTGGATTTATGATTATACTTAACACTTGTTTGACTGGTTAGAGTAGGGTAGGTAGGACGAATAAGCTCCTTTTGAGCAGTAGGTTTTTGAGTGCCTTTCTCTTTCCTGAGTGCCTTTATCTACCTGAGTGAGTTTTCTTGCATGTGTGTTTCTTTCAGTTAATAAATTAAATAAAACTATCTTTTCAATTCATAAAGTGGATTTTCATTTCAGTTCTTTCATTTTCAACATTTTATTTCCAGTATGATTTCCTATGTTGTATGCAAGCTAGTGACGTTCGATCTATGAGATTGGTATAGCATCTGCATGGTGCAGGAGCATGTATATTTGATGAGACGCAAAGATGCAGGTGCATCTTCATTAGATGCTGGAGAGTTGTTGCGAACCAAAGATCTAAGGTTCTCAAGCGCTCTCTTCCTTAGAGCACTTGTCCAAGTTGGAGCCAGATGTTGTCACATTTATAGTAGTTGGGAGCTACTATCATTTCCAGAGCAGTTGTCACAGCCCAAGCCAATCCTTTACATGAGATGAGCATTCATGTTCCATGATGATTAGTGATAGAGTACATACAGAGGCAGCTAGCCTATGTGGAGCAGTATTATCAATACATCCTTGTCATTTCTGAGCACTCTTCATGATCCTGGAGGGATATTTGCTAGACTATGATTCACTTTTGTCATAGCAGCAGAGCCGCCAACTGGTATTTTCCCTTGTCCATGGCAGTCAAAGTTGGTATGCATGATCATTTTCAAAGACAGGTATATGGCTAAGCAGGTATACAGGTTATATTTGGAGTATATTCTTTTGTCTCTCTTGTTTATAGTAATAACTGTGCCTATGCATGGTAGTTGACAGTGGTGATGTGCTATATGCTTTGGTTGTTGTCCTGGATTTGTGGTCACGAGTTGTTTAACAGTTTGAATGTAAGGCCTTTTCATAAGCTCACTGGTTGCTCACCTTATGCAGACTTAGCCTTGCCTTTGCTATGTATGGCATCACCTTTTCATTGTCTCCGTCCATCCAGTATCTCCCATCCTTTGGTTTGATCCTTGACTTGAGACTTTGACTTGTGAGATTGAGGAGTTTTCCCCCACTTTGACCTTTGTATTTTATAGACTCCATGTTGTTTTGTGTCTCGGCTCTGAGTTGTGCGACAGAACTTGCCAAAGCCTTGACCCTTCTGGGCCGAAAGAACTTGTCGGTGTTGGGTCTTGAGCCTATGTGAGTTGGGATTTGGAAGCCTTGACTTCTCTAATCAGTTACCCCCGATGTCTAGTCCTGATTGTGAATGATTCCCGCCAGTTGACCCCATGCTTCACTTCTAGGCCAGTAGTACCCGCTTGTGTTGTGACATGAGCTAAGACTAGCTAGTTGCCCGAGTAGTGTCAGCTAGACTTGAAGCAAGTGATCCTATCATCATTGCATGCATCAGTATATCTTGCTATATCCAAAGAAATGCAAATGAAATGAAATGCAAAGTGCCCTGGATGAAATCTACACTTAGTTGTGCATTTAAGCACATGTAAAATCCGAAGGGTCATATATGAAATCAGCCAAATAAAAACAGATGCACATTATTGAAAATCTAAATGATTATTGGCCTTAAATTTGATGAAATGATTATTCTCCACGGATCCCAAGGGCTTGGATGTGGGATGGAATAAGGGATAACTAGTTCTAAGTGTCCCCTAGAACCTCAAAGTTACGGTTGATTGTGCACCCAGTACAGTGGTTCTAGAAAAGATCCTCACGATGCCTGAATCAGGCTTGGATGTGAGTCATAAACACTTGTTAGAGTTGAAGGGACACTTCTCAATCAACCAATTCCATTTGTGAGACACCTCCCTTCCCTAATGTTTTATATCCTATACATGTCACTGTGGATCCCCTCTTGTCCCGTATTCTCCGAGAGATCACTACGTTAAAATCAAAGTCAAATCCCCTTGGCCTAGCCTTGTGTTTTTCACCTCACCCATCATAGCAACTTGGTTAAGTTTGTAAGTGGGCATATGTGAAGGGCTTCATGAAGAATTGTCTGATTACTTTTGCACAAGTCTTATGATTATGTAATGATTGATCACCACTGTTATGTTACTCATGTTCTAGTTTGGTTATTAACATACACAAGAGAGCAAATTTCACCCCATGTGCATGCAGATTCATTCAATTTGGCTCAGTTATCAATTTTTGGTCAGTTTTGACCTGGTCAACTTTTTTGACTTGGTCAACGAGCATGGCCTCGGGGCCAAGTATCATTACACACGTCCTAGTATTGTTTTTTATGCCTTTGGAAGCTAGTTTCATCATTCCAGTGCTTCAGAAATGCAAATATTGGTTCAATATAGTGATTGGGTAAATTTTGAATAAAGTGAACCAATTTTATCAAATTTTGGAAAACTTATTTGAAGGCCTTCCACCGAAATCGTTTTTGGGGTATGAGTAATGAGTATTACCAGATTGCTACTTTTTGGAATTTTTGGCATAGTCAGATTTTTATTCCGGGCAATGGAAAATCATGTTTTGGGCATATTATATGGTTTACAATGGATATTCAACAGATAAATTAAACTAATTAAAGTGACCATAGTTTAGTAAATGGAACAAAGGGCGAATGAATGGCAAAGTTTTAACTTGGATGTTCTTCTTTGTGCTCCAAAGGGTATCTAGACATCTTCACACATATTTTATCATCTTCGGCAGCGACACTTCATGTTTTGCCTCTCTTAGGCAATTCACACTTCCTAGGGAGGGCGAATTTTTGGCTTGAGAATATATTATTTTGTACCATGTACTATGTGGGGATGTTATGTTATGTCCCTAGGAAGAACGTTGGTCCCTAGGAGACCCCTTTTGATGTATTATCACTTTATATCACTTTATACCTTATATTTGGGCATTATGAGGTAAATTGCCCCCCCTCTTGTCTAGTGATCCATGTAGTGAGTGTGAGATTAGATCTTCACCATTGATTATCATTGTATTATCTTTTAATCTCAACCGCTCATTTAAAAACTGGTTAGGGATTTGGTCTCTCTCAAAACTATTGAAGAGAGAAGAGCCCTCATTGTAAAGGGACTAGAATTTGGCATTTGAATCTAATAGAGAATAAATTTGTTTTTGGCCTCTATCTTGTGATTTCATTTGTGAATGTTCAAGCGAATGTTATTGTGATCTACATCTCTGCATTAGATATCACATACTTCACGATTTGGCATTTTTGGAATTAAGTTTTGTATACATGAGAAGAAATCGATTTGGAGATAGCGACTTGGTTTAGAGTCTTTGTTCTTTCCGGATCAATTTTGTGACAGGAGATTTTGTTGTGTTGGTTTTGCTAGTCATTCAATCATATTTCTTTCTTGTCAATTTGTATCCAAATTCATGCTTGCTTGTCATACTTTATTTTGTAGAACTAATTCTCTATACTGTTTGGCAGGGGTGCATTGGCAAAATTGAACGAACAACCCAAGCGTGGATATTGATAATTATTTTGTGGACAGGCGAAGACTAACAAGTACCAATCGACATCTCTTGGATCCAAGTACGACAAACTTTTCTTTCTCTAATTTTCTATTCCGTTTACCAACCACTAAATAATAAAATTAAAAACCTCGTTTCTTAGAAGTCATAGTTCTGGTCACTGTTTGTGCTTCTAACTAAAAACCCCAATGGGAAATCCTTCAAAACTCTTAGAGACCAAGTTTGGTTTAAATCTGACTCCATTTGCCCAATCTCTAGCACTAGTCCTCTTTGGGGCAATTCCCCCTCCTTGGGTAGTTGTTTGATTTCGTTGTTTTGGTGATCTGGGTGTGGCTCGAATCTTCACTAATTGCCAAATCTATCATCTAGAAACAATTTCTAGTGCTATTGAACTATTAGATTGACATTTTATAACCATTTCTCATTTCACTGCTTAAACCCTAGTTAATGTGAATTGGGCATTTTTGTATTGGCACTTGTTTTATCTTAGATCCAATTTAAAATTATAGTTATTGGGGTAAATTATCCTGGTTGACAATCGTGCTATTCAATAAGCATCTCACCCTATTCTGTAAGTCCTCACCTCAATACTCTTTCTTGTGGATCTAGGTATTAGGTCAAGATACCACTTCTTACAATCTCTTCCCATTAATTGGTTGTGTGTGTCTTGTCTATAGAGTTAGTCTTTCCAAGCTAGCTAGGGTCTCCCCCTTGATCTTTCTATTAGCTTGGCCTAAAGTGACAAGAGCCTGTCCGGTGTGAAAACTACACCATTAGTAGTGGACGAGGCCCTTGCGGTGTCATTGGGTTTAGTTGCTCTTCTTCTACCATCCTAGATAGGATCCCCTTTTGTAGCAGCTACAATCTTGGTGATAATTGTTGAAATATTGTAACTTCGAAGAATATTCTATTTGTATTTTATTATTATTTATTCGGAGATGTTTTATTCCTCCGTCGAGATGTCATTATTATATTTGATTATGTAAAGTCATTGAGGTAAAACCTCCCATGTAAGTCGGGGCATTAGTTCCCCTAGAGTCAGTTGTAATGGGGTGTTTAAGTCCCCTAGAGAAATCGGCCTGGTTAGTAATTGGTCATTTAGTTATGAGGCCAACCTAGCTGGGTAAAATGTCAAGTGAGATATAAAGTATAAATGGAGGTGTGCTCCTCATTTGGACACACACTCACTTTTGGATTGCGCATAGGAGAGAGAGAGAGAGATATCTACGAAGGAGAAGGAGATCTTGTTTTGGGGATTTCATCTTTGTACTTTTGATCATCTTTATTGAGGAAGTTTTGTTGGGTTTTCTACCCCATGAGGGTTTCCAGGATAAATTTGTGTCTATCTTCTGATTATGTTTCTTTCAGTGATCCTTATTATGTTGTTGTTGTGAATTTTATGCTAATCTTAACATGGTATCAGAGCTAGCCTGAATAGGACATCTTTCACAAGGCAAAAATCTCTCTCTTCTTCCTCCGGTGAGAAATTAGGGTTTCTACAAAAGTTGGTATTTTTGGAATCTGGTTGCATAGAAAGGTGGGCCTCTCCAAAAGTGAAATTCTAAGCCCAAGATCAAAGTTTTTGAGTGGGTAGAACCCCGGGATAAGTCAAACCCTAGTTTGACTTTTGGACCAGAAACTGCAGAAAACCAGAAAAACTATGAACCATAAATCTTTTAATCTACTACAGGTCCGAAATTCGCAGGTCAAATTTGAAGGGTGAAAAGTTGGAATCTCCAGAAAGCAAGTGTACCAGTCAACTCGCCTCAGTCAAGCACATCTCCTAGTAAGGTTAGTTTTGCATTTTGAGAATTTTCATTTTTTGGTGACCTCCTGGATAAGATGGCCCCAAGCACTAAGCTTGAGGATAAGCTAGAAGGCATAGAGAATTACCGAGAATGGAAATATAGGATTGGTCTCAAATCTGTGACAGTAGAGGTCAGATCTAATAGATCTAAGAAGCTGGAGTCTAAATTTGAGATAGATCTAGTAGATCGGTGAAGATAGAGACTGGATCTACCAGATCTGAAGAGTGGAGCTTAGATCTGTGGTTGTAGAAGTCAGATCTATCAGATCTGTAAATTTGGTGGATAGGTCTGAGATAGATCTATTTGATTTGGCATGAGCAGAGTCCAGATCTGTGGCAGATATATCAAATCTAAAGAGTAGTGTTCAGATCTATGAGAGCAGAGTCCAGATCTGAAGAGCAGAGTTCATATCTGCGAGTGCAGACATCAGCTCTGTTAGGATAGATACCAGATCTATCAGATCTGCGAGGGCAGAGACCAAATCTGTGAGAACAGAGATCAGATTTGGGAGAGCGAACCCTAGATTTGAGTAAGAGAGGGTTAGCTTGTTCACCAAGACATAGATTTACAGGTTGGTTCTGATTCTGAGATTTTGAATCAGCGGTGTTATCAATTTTGCAATGTCATGGCTTCAGCACTTTGTACAGTCATGCATCTAGCCTTATGATGGGAATACGAGAAGTATTCCTTAGTGTTTCATAGACAGACTCAAACTGCTATGAGAGGCTAGTAGTGAGGAGAGTTGGTTCGATGATGTTCTAGCCGGAGTCAGAAGGTTTACTGAGGATGGCAGGAGGGATGCATGTACTATAGCAGATAGATTCACCCTCCGTATCAGCTATGGAGGATGAGGGATGAGAGGCTAGTAGTGAGGAGAGTTGGTTCGATGATGTTCCAGCCGGAGTCAGAAGGTTTACTGAGGATGGCAGGAGGGATGCATGTACCATAGCAGATAGATTCACCCTTCGTATCAGCTATGGAGGATGAGGGATATAGTATTGTGTTCTGAGATGGACAGAGGCCTCTATATTAAGAGGGAGTGACCTTGGACGCAGCAGTGAGGCATGGCAATAGACAAGGTCAGTTGTACAGGTTGCTAGGAAAGCCTATATGTGGGTCCAGGGAGACCTTGGATGCAATTTCAGTATCAGTGACAAAGGGAGAGAGTGAGGCTTATCTCAAGATGGCATTGATAGAGGAGGAGTGCAAATCTTCATATCAGAGTGCAGCAGATGCAGCCAAGAAGTCTCCCAGTTCAGAGGGAGCAGTTGCAGCAGCAGGGATGTGTTTGATCCTGGTGGATGCTTCTCCAGAAGTACCTTCCTCGCTAAGAGGGAGTGTTACTGCAGAGAGTTTGAGTGGCTCGGTCACCCATGACCGGTTTGTCAACTAAGGTATTCCAGGGAGTTTTTTACCCTGACTAATTATACTTTGCCTACGGGCGAAGTATAATTGACAAGGTTTTCTCCCGCTTCCTCCAAAGCTGGAATGCCCGATTTTGAAATTCTAGCCATGGGGGGTTATTAGAGTCCAACTAATAAATATGAAACTACTAGACACTATGAGTCGAGTCAATGGTCATTTCCTAGGTCTGTAGAGGTTTTTAAACGTTGTCCGAAAAAATTTTACCGGACGTGTTGGACAGTTAATTATTTTATTTCTTTTAATAATTAATTTTTCCATAGTTTAAATGGAAAAATTCAAATTTGTAATATGTCTGTCGTTCGGGGGTGTTTTTCAGTGAATCGAGGCTTGATTCCTAAGCCAAAACTCACACTTAGGCCTTGGACACCTTTATCCTAAGTTTCGGATCATTATTTAGCCACTTAATTAATAATTCCTCAAAAGTCAATAAAAGAGGGTTATTAATTAATTAAATTGAAAAAATTAACAATTCGAGAAAAGTCCAATTCTCTCCAAAATAATCCAAATTGGATTATTTCAGTGGCTAAATGACATGGCACAAAGCATTAAGGAAGATTCCAATCATCTCAATCATCATCCAGTCAAGTATACAGTCAGCATCAGTGATTAACTCCAAAAGATTTCGCCTCCCTCATGTGAAAATTCGAATTTGTGACATGGCAAAGGTATTAAGTGGTAAAAGAGTTAATGTTTGAGTTACATAAATGGGAGTGGGGGCGCCTTGCCTAGGTGGAGGCCACCTCCCACTCTCAACTACCAAGTCTCAAGTCAAATTCGAGTTAACTCTAAGCTTTCAACCATTTAAAAGGTCATGTCTTGCATGCATTCACGTCAAGATTGAGGGGATATGCGAATTGGTCATGTGGCAACTTGTTATTAAATGGTGAAGTTTCCAAAGATGGAATGGTAAGCGCCTCTCCTTAGCTTGTGCAATCACAAGGCTTAGCTCCCCTTGTAAATCAAATCACATCCCACTAATTCCTCCTTGCAATAAAGCCCTATCCTCACGAATATCTCCTTGTGACCTCACATTTTACACTTGGCATTTATTAAAAAAGGTTGTTGAATACGTATTAATGCAAAGGTGGGCGCCCTCCTTGTTTAGTGGCCACCTCATGGGCTTGGCTCCCACTCAACTCATCCCTTTCCTACACTCACTCACCCAAACTCCTTGATTTGCTCACGTGATATTCCTTCACCTTCATGACTTTACACATGGCATGGCTCGTATTTAGTGGTGAAGCTTCCAAAGCTTGGATGGGGGGCGCCTTGCCTAGGTGGAGGCCACCTCCCCATCTTCATTCATTGCAAACTCAAGACTATGGATGGGATTTGAGCTCCAAGCTTGATTTGATTGACTTTTGACATGGATATGATTGGATTTTTTGGTGGGGATTCGAATTGGGCAAATGCCATTGGCTTCATTCAAGGCCAATTCGAATTCACTCATGGATTGTTTGTAATTTGTATAAATAGAGGCTCATGGAGCTCTATTCTTCATGGATCTTTTAGCATAGAAACTCTGGAGAATTTTGTAACTTGTTTAACATTTGAATAAAGTTGAGACTTTGGAGGTCAATGTGGAAGCTCTTGGTGTGCCATGCTTCATCTTGTATGAGGTGATATCATGTTTTGTTTATATGCGTTTGATTCTTAAGTATTGGATTTATGATTTAGAAGGCTAACAATCTAGCACAAGTATTATAAATCTATGCTTTTCTCTTAAGTGTGTGGGCTTTTCAGGTATTCTCCCAAAGTGCAAGAGTTCTTGCTGGTTTCACTTTCATTCTGCAGGTTGCCAAAGGAGTTTTGCTTTAGGAAATCAAGAAACAAAGAAATTCTTGCTTCGTCCATCAAGCATTCAAACTATTTCATCGGTTACTGGATCTACTTCTCTAAGCTGTGGAAACTCTTGATTTACTTTTCTCCAAGCCTAGAGCCTTGTCAAGCTTGCCTTTGCTTGTGGCTTGCATTGATTTTACTTCCTTTTGCTCTCGTCCTAGTTTTCCCCTTAGCCTCTTCCATCTCTATCTTCTCCTTCTCGTCCTAATCTTCCTCCCTCCTTCTTCCGTTCGTCTCCCCTAGCTTCAAGTCTTTTCCTCTCCTTCCCTTTCATTTTTGGTCTCTCTTAACTTGCTCTCTCATCTCCCTTGCCTTCCTTAGCTTCTCCATCCCTCATTCGTCCATCTCTTTTATCCTCCCTTTGCCTCTTCGTTTTGCCCTCAACTTTTCTCCAAAGCCCTCCTCTCGTCCCTCTTTAGTTATCTTGAAAGCACATCACAAAAAACAATTTTGTTAAGTGTTAGAGTTAGTAGTTTGCTTTTGTTAAAAAGTTAGTAGTTAGATTCAAATCTTTTGCATTTTAATAATAGTTTCATGCTTTTAAAAAAGTTAATACTTAGGTATTTTTAGATCTCATATAATGCATTCATTTGATAAGAATCTAAGATCTAGTTCTCTTAGTTCGTTCATTGCATTGTTTTTTCTTTGAAAGTTAGTAGGTTAGGCATTGTCACATCATTCTTCACACTTGCATAATTAATATCTAGATCTCTCCTCATTTTAAGCATTTCCATTTTTCTAGATCTCATTTAAAAGTTTAAATCTTGCAATGGAAAAAGATTGGGCATATAGGCTAGATTTTAGTTTGCATTTAGTTTCAAGCTTTTATTTATTTTATTAACATCTAATGGGTGCCTTGTTGAGTTGATTTGACCTTGTGTAGGTGTTTTGAAAGAGAAGAAAAACTTGAAGAACTTTGAAAACAAGAAGATTTTTTCCCAAAAGAGAACATCAAAAAGACCATAAGGAGGATCCAAACCAAGACACTATTTACACTCTCCTTTTGTAAAAGCTCTTAAGAGCTCCATATTGTTTTCTAAGTTGTTTCATTTCTCTTAAAAGACCTTACAAGGGCTAAAATCCCAAGGCACTTGTAAATTCATTAATAAAAAAGGCTAGGTGGGATAAGGCCTCCCACACTTTGGTTTCTTCTTCCCCATTTGGGGAAGACTGTTTCGTGCATGCTTTAGTTAAACTTGTTTAAATTTTCTAGATTAAATTTCATTTCCTATACTTAGAATATTTTTTATTTCAAGTCTTGACCTGAGAAGCCTCTTGGTATTTTATCCCAAGTGCCGCATTAACACTGCGTGCTGCTTCTCTTTCCCCACCGTGTACTACGTAGGACCGGCTAAGCTGGAAATTTCATGAGCTGTGTGTAGAAGTGACTTTGACTTCAGCTTTAGATTAGTCCTTGTTGCGGTAGAACACTAGTTTTCTTTCTTGCAAGTAATTCTTTTCTTTTTATAATATATCATTGTCATTGCTTCATCTTTTATCTTATTGAGCTATCACATGCGTTCTTGTTCACAAACTGCCTCTATTTTAATAAAGAACAAAGCCTCTTGAACTTACAATAACCCAAGTCAAGAGCACTCTCTGTCGGAGAGCATAATAGTATTGCATTTTCCTTGCATTAGGCATATAGACTAGCTAAGTCTCTTGAACATTGTCATAAGACAAAGTCAAGAGCACTCTCTGTCGGAGAGTTGAATTGTGTGCTCCAAATAAATCTTAAAACATTCCCAACTCACTTCCCCCTTTAATAATTTATCTTGGTTGCTATCCAACACCCGTATGCTCTGCCAACCTAAAAAGGTTAGGCTAGTACTCAGAAAGGTGTTGGATTTGATAATTTTTCCATAACATAATAAAATTTTCACCCCCACAACCAACGAACCGGCGTTGCTTATTCGAGACATACTCAGGTAGTGGGCAAAGTTCCTAAACATGGTGGGGCCGAAAGTTACCGTTGTCTTAGACATCGGAGTGGTTAATTCTTAAGACACCTACTCCTTGACATCTGAGCGGTCCGACATACCATCAAAGGGGAAGCCACTGAAAGTATACTTTTCTGGTCGATTGCTTACCTTGTTGTTCTTAGCCTAATAATCAAGACCATTAAAACTTTCAATTTACCAAGATAATTTGCAAAACGATCTCACGAACAAAACTAAGACTTGTATCTTCAACATTCCCCAGCACTACACACTTGTTTACTCCATAAGGCACTGGTTTATTTATACTTTTCATTATCATTTGGGGCCATTTGTCCTTTGTTTAAGTGATTTATCAGTGGATGCTTTATCTCTCACAAGTCTTTATTTATATTGTTAAATTCATATACTGTTTCACAACGTGGATTGCACTTTATTTTGTGTTTATCATAAGCTGCGGTCTCATCATCTTCAAAACTCCTAAACAACACTCACCCGCATCACCAAACATCAAAAAACATTTAAAACACATTGAACCATAGACAACTCTTTGTAGGGACTACCCCCCTTGGCTTCGTTAGGAGTTAGCCTAAACGGAGGAGCAGGGATTCAGGTGACAGTACCTAGCTCATTGCTTGCCCCCAAGGCCACACTTTCCCCACTTGTAGTGAGGGAATAGCTTTCGAAAGATTTCTGCTGCTGGTGTGCATCTCGGCGGACAACAAGCGCACTTTTCCATGCAGAGGAAGGGCGCATTCATCAGATCTAGCAGTTGGCCTTCTTCCTTGGCTGAGCAGATAAGAGTAGTGATGTGAGAGAGGTAGAACCGTCAAAGTTACCTGCAAACAGATCCATATCCAGTTGACAAATTAGGGCACATTTCCTCTATGCATGCATCGATTGTTGATGCATATCTAGGGTTTTGACCCTGTCAGGTTCGGTTGTTCCTTCTGAGGTAACATTGTATGTACTTGTATTCCTCTTACTTTGCTCTAGGCTCGAGATAGAAGAAAGCCCCACAGATAGTCGGTTTTCCCCGTTTGGGGTTTCCAGGGTACATCCAGAGTTGTGTGATTGTTGTACGGTCATTGTCAAAGTGTTTAGAGATCTATAGTGTTTGAATCGTAAGTCTTTATTTGTATTGTTGATTTATAGAGGCTCAAACCGCTTGAAATCTCAAGGCTATCCAAAGGGAGAAGTGATCTCTAGATAAATTAACAAAAGCATCATGGAACTCATCGAAGGAAAATTCCAACTGATTTAATCATGTATTCATCAAAATCCAACTAATAGGTGTTAATTAATCAAACTTTCTAAGGTTTGATTTTAAAAATGCTTAAGTCAAAATTAAGTGGCAACGGAGACTGTAATTGGGAAAATAATGAAGTGGGTCCTTCTCAAATGTGACAAGGATGTCAAATTAACAATACTTGGCATTTTCCACATGTTTTGGGTTTCGTTAGATGGAGCTTTTGAGGGCGAATTTGCCCACGAAGGACGATTTTCAACATGAAGATCTGCTCACATGGCCCACTAAATTCACCTCAACCATTCCTCATTGATAAGGAAACAGTCATACATTTTTTCCTTGGCATATTTGAGTCTTGACACTTTGGCATCCTTATTTCGTCCCCACGTGCTCCATGTAATATTCATAAATTTTAATGTGAAACTTAGAGAATATTATGATTTAATCTCAGCCATTTTTGTAAAGGGTGAGACTCAAATGAAGATCTCATCCCTCTATCTCTTTAGAGTTGGGGGTTTTGCTCACTTTAAAAAAAGATTGAACTTCATTTTGTAAAGGGAGGCAGTTTTGCAAATCAATAAAAAAACTTTGTTTCTACTCTTCATTTCTCATGTGTTCTGGTCACTTGTACTTGGATTTTGATTATTTCCTTCCTCTATTGGTATGCATTTGAGATCTGGTTCGAATCTAAAGTAATATCTATCATTTTGTTTATTGTATGAAGATGGAGTATTTTTATTTTTGAAGCTGCATCGAAAGCCATTCTCCAAGAGAATGGAGGCACCTGGTCAGTTACCAAGAATATGATTCAGTTTGGGACTAAAGCTCAGCCCGGGGCTGAGAGCCATTCTCTGGGAGAATGGAAGCCCTTGGTCAGTTACCAGGAAGTTGATCATCTTGACTCAATCTGGGACTGAGGATCAACACAATGCAATTTGGCACTGAGGCACTTGGTCAGTTACCAAGTAGTTGACATTGATCAACTTGATGCAACCTGGGGTTGAGGCACCTGGTCAGTTACCAGGTCATCACTAGAAGCCCTAGACCGGGTCTAGGCAAGTGATGTACTCCTCTCCTTCGTCATTGGGCTATGGGACCTCCTCAAGGGACTGGCCACCCCTTGTTGGATGAATTACAGTGGGTGGAGATAAAGTGCTTCATTTCCCTTTTCAGTCATCTTTGATGAATAACATTTTTCAATTTATCAATCCTTGTTGGTGTCTGGAAAAGGTGTATAAAGATCAATTTCATCGTTTCTCCATTTTTGAACAACAAGTGGGGCTAATCTCAATCTTAGTTTTATTACATTACAATTCATCCCCACTTGGTTGGTCCATGATTCTTGGAGTGGACATAATTGAGTATCCTAGTCGGGTAGATGAGGAAACTGAAAACAGACTAGGAGGGATGAATCATGTGTCATGTTATGTTCTTCCATCAGCTTTAAACTTACATTCTTTCAATGATCCGATCGGTATATTGATGGATGAAGCTTGTGAAAATCAGTCTCAGCCCTGACATGATTTCATCTTGTGTTATCCAGATCTTTCTTCGATTTTCAAGCAACAAGATAGGGTGCCTTCAATTTTCATTCACATTACTTCCAAGCCATTTTTTACTTGTTGTATCATTAACTGTAAAGAAAGACTAATTAATCTGTTCAATAAATAGCTACATTGGATTTATGATTATACTTAACACTTGTTTGACTGGTTAGAGTAGGGTAGGTAGGACGAATAAGCTCCTTTTGAGCAGTAGGTTTTTGAGTGCCTTTCTCTTTCCTGAGTGCCTTTATCTACCTGAGTGAGTTTTCTTGCATGTGTGTTTCTTTCAGTTAATAAATTAAATAAAACTATCTTTTCAATTCATAAAGTGGATTTTCATTTCAGTTCTTTCATTTTCAACATTTTATTTCCAGTATGATTTCCTATGTTGTATGCAAGCTAGTGACGTTCGATCTATGAGATTGGTATAGCATCTGCATGGTGCAGGAGCATGTATATTTGATGAGACGCAAAGATTCAGGTGCATCTTCATTAGATGCTGGAGAGTTGTTGCGGACCAAAGATCTAAGGTTCTCAAGCGCTCTCTTCCTTAGAGCACTTGTCCAAGTTGGAGCCAGATGTTGTCACATTTATAGTAGTTGGGAGCTACTATCATTTCCAGAGCAGTTGTCACAGCCCAAGCCAATCCTTTACATGAGATGAGCATTCATGTTCCATGATGATTAGTGATAGAGTACATACAGAGGCAGCTAGCCTATGTGGAGCAGTATTATCAATACATCCTTGTCATTTCTGAGCACTCTTCATGATCCTGGAGGGATATTTGCTAGACTATGATTCACTTTTGTCATAGCAGCAGAGCCGCCAACTGGTATTTTCCCTTGTCCATGGCAGTCAAAGTTGGTATGCATGATCATTTTCAAAGACAGGTATATGGCTAAGCAGGTATACAGGTTATATTTGGAGTATATTCTTTTGTCTCTCTTGTTTATAGTAATAACTGTGCCTATGCATGGTAGTTGACAGTGGTGATGTGCTATATGCTTTGGTTGTTGTCCTGGATTTGTGGTCACGAGTTGTTTAACAGTTTGAATGTAAGGCCTTTTCATAAGCTCACTGGTTGCTCACCTTATGCAGACTTAGCCTTGCCTTTGCTATGTATGGCATCACCTTTTCATTGTCTCCGTCCATCCAGTATCTCCCATCCTTTGGTTTGATCCTTGACTTGAGACTTTGACTTGTGAGATTGAGGAGTTTTCCCCCACTTTGACCTTTGTATTTTATAGACTCCATGTTGTTTTGTGTCTCGGCTCTGAGTTGTGCGACAGAACTTGCCAAAGCCTTGACCCTTCTGGGCCGAAAGAACTTGTCGGTGTTGGGTCTTGAGCCTATGTGAGTTGGGATTTGGAAGCCTTGACTTCTCTAATCAGTTACCCCCGATGTCTAGTCCTGATTGTGAATGATTCCCGCCAGTTGACCCCATGCTTCACTTCTAGGCCAGTAGTACCCGCTTGTGTTGTGACATGAGCTAAGACTAGCTAGTTGCCCGAGTAGTGTCAGCTAGACTTGAAGCAAGTGATCCTATCATCATTGCATGCATCAGTATATCTTGCTATATCCAAAGAAATGCAAATGAAATGAAATGCAAAGTGCCCTGGATGAAATCTACACTTAGTTGTGCATTTAAGCACATGTAAAATCCGAAGGGTCATATATGAAATCAGCCAAATAAAAACAGATGCACATTATTGAAAATCTAAATGATTATTGGCCTTAAATTTGATGAAATGATTATTCTCCACGGATCCCAAGGGCTTGGATGTGGGATGGAATAAGGGATAACTAGTTCTAAGTGTCCCCTAGAACCTCAAAGTTACGGTTGATTGTGCACCCAGTACAGTGGTTCTAGAAAAGATCCTCACGATGCCTGAATCAGGCTTGGATGTGAGTCATAAACACTTGTTAGAGTTGAAGGGACACTTCTCAATCAACCAATTCCATTTGTGAGACACCTCCCTTCCCTAATGTTTTATATCCTATACATGTCACTGTGGATCCCCTCTTGTCCCGTATTCTCCGAGAGATCACTACGTTAAAATCAAAGTCAAATCCCCTTGGCCTAGCCTTGTGTTTTTCACCTCACCCATCATAGCAACTTGGTTAAGTTTGTAAGTGGGCATATGTGAAGGGCTTCATGAAGAATTGTCTGATTACTTTTGCACAAGTCTTATGATTATGTAATGATTGATCACCACTGTTATGTTACTCATGTTCTAGTTTGGTTATTAACATACACAAGAGAGCAAATTTCACCCCATGTGCATGCAGATTCATTCAATTTGGCTCAGTTATCAATTTTTGGTCAGTTTTGACCTGGTCAACTTTTTTGACTTGGTCAACGAGCATGGCCTCGGGGCCAAGTATCATTACACACGTCCTAGTATTGTTTTTTATGCCTTTGGAAGCTAGTTTCATCATTCCAGTGCTTCAGAAATGCAAATATTGGTTCAATATAGTGATTGGGTAAATTTTGAATAAAGTGAACCAATTTTATCAAATTTTGGAAAACTTATTTGAAGGCCTTCCACCGAAATCGTTTTTGGGGTATGAGTAATGAGTATTACCAGATTGCTACTTTTTGGAATTTTTGGCATAGTCAGATTTTTATTCCGGGCAATGGAAAATCATGTTTTGGGCATATTATATGGTTTACAATGGATATTCAACAGATAAATTAAACTAATTAAAGTGACCATAGTTTAGTAAATGGAACAAAGGGCGAATGAATGGCAAAGTTTTAACTTGGATGTTCTTCTTTGTGCTCCAAAGGGTATCTAGACATCTTCACACATATTTTATCATCTTCGGCAGCGACACTTCATGTTTTGCCTCTCTTAGGCAATTCACACTTCCTAGGGAGGGCGAATTTTTGGCTTGAGAATATATTATTTTGTACCATGTACTATGTGGGGATGTTATGTTATGTCCCTAGGAAGAACGTTGGTCCCTAGGAGACCCCTTTTGATGTATTATCACTTTATATCACTTTATACCTTATATTTGGGCATTATGAGGTAAATTGCCCCCCCTCTTGTCTAGTGATCCATGTAGTGAGTGTGAGATTAGATCTTCACCATTGATTATCATTGTATTATCTTTTAATCTCAACCGCTCATTTAAAAACTGGTTAGGGATTTGGTCTCTCTCAAAACTATTGAAGAGAGAAGAGCCCTCATTGTAAAGGGACTAGAATTTGGCATTTGAATCTAATAGAGAATAAATTTGTTTTTGGCCTCTATCTTGTGATTTCATTTGTGAATGTTCAAGCGAATGTTATTGTGATCTACATCTCTGCATTAGATATCACATACTTCACGATTTGGCATTTTTGGAATTAAGTTTTGTATACATGAGAAGAAATCGATTTGGAGATAGCGACTTGGTTTAGAGTCTTTGTTCTTTCCGGATCAATTTTGTGACAGGAGATTTTGTTGTGTTGGTTTTGCTAGTCATTCAATCATATTTCTTTCTTGTCAATTTGTATCCAAATTCATGCTTGCTTGTCATACTTTATTTTGTAGAACTAATTCTCTATACTGTTTGGCAGGGGTGCATTGGCAAAATTGAACGAACAACCCAAGCGTGGATATTGATAATTATTTTGTGGACAGGCGAAGACTAACAAGTACCAATCGACATCTCTTGGATCCAAGTACGACAAACTTTTCTTTCTCTAATTTTCTATTCCGTTTACCAACCACTAAATAATAAAATTAAAAACCTCGTTTCTTAGAAGTCATAGTTCTGGTCACTGTTTGTGCTTCTAACTAAAAACCCCAATGGGAAATCCTTCAAAACTCTTAGAGACCAAGTTTGGTTTAAATCTGACTCCATTTGCCCAATCTCTAGCACTAGTCCTCTTTGGGGCAATTCCCCCTCCTTGGGTAGTTGTTTGATTTCGTTGTTTTGGTGATCTGGGTGTGGCTCGAATCTTCACTAATTGCCAAATCTATCATCTAGAAACAATTTCTAGTGCTATTGAACTATTAGATTGACATTTTATAACCATTTCTCATTTCACTGCTTAAACCCTAGTTAATGTGAATTGGGCATTTTTGTATTGGCACTTGTTTTATCTTAGATCCAATTTAAAATTATAGTTATTGGGGTAAATTATCCTGGTTGACAATCGTGCTATTCAATAAGCATCTCACCCTATTCTGTAAGTCCTCACCTCAATACTCTTTCTTGTGGATCTAGGTATTAGATCAAGATACCACTTCTTACAATCTCTTCCCATTAATTGGTTGTGTGTGTCTTGTCTATAGAGTTAGTCTTTCCAAGCTAGCTAGGGTCTCCCCCTTGATCTTTCTATTAGCTTGGCCTAAAGTGACAAGAGCCTGTCCGGTGTGAAAACTACACCATTAGTAGTGGACGAGGCCCTTGCGGTGTCATTGGGTTTAGTTGCTCTTCTTCTACCATCCTAGATAGGATCCCCTTTTGTAGCAGCTACAATCTTGGTGATAATTGTTGAAATATTGTAACTTCGAAGAATATTCTATTTGTATTTTATTATTATTTATTCGGAGATGTTTTATTCCTCCGTCGAGATGTCATTATTATATTTGATTATGTAAAGTCATTGAGGTAAAACCTCCCATGTAAGTCGGGGCATTAGTTCCCCTAGAGTCAGTTGTAATGGGGTGTTTAAGTCCCCTAGAGAAATCGGCCTGGTTAGTAATTGGTCATTTAGTTATGAGGCCAACCTAGCTGGGTAAAATGTCAAGTGAGATATAAAGTATAAATGGAGGTGTGCTCCTCATTTGGACACACACTCACTTTTGGATTGCGCATAGGAGAGAGAGAGAGAGATATCTACGAAGGAGAAGGAGATCTTGTTTTGGGGATTTCATCTTTGTACTTTTGATCATCTTTATTGAGGAAGTTTTGTTGGGTTTTCTACCCCATGAGGGTTTCCAGGATAAATTTGTGTCTATCTTCTGATTATGTTTCTTTCAGTGATCCTTATTATGTTGTTGTTGTGAATTTTATGCTAATCTTAACATGGTATCAGAGCTAGCCTGAATAGGACATCTTTCACAAGGCAAAAATCTCTCTCTTCTTCCTCCGGTGAGAAATTAGGGTTTCTACAAAAGTTGGTATTTTTGGAATCTGGTTGCATAGAAAGGTGGGCCTCTCCAAAAGTGAAATTCTAAGCCCAAGATCAAAGTTTTTGAGTGGGTAGAACCCCGGGATAAGTCAAACCCTAGTTTGACTTTTGGACCAGAAACTGCAGAAAACCAGAAAAACTATGAACCATAAATCTTTTAATCTACTACAGGTCCGAAATTCGCAGGTCAAATTTGAAGGGTGAAAAGTTGGAATCTCCAGAAAGCAAGTGTACCAGTCAACTCGCCTCAGTCAAGCACATCTCCTAGTAAGGTTAGTTTTGCATTTTGAGAATTTTCATTTTTTGGTGACCTCCTGGATAAGATGGCCCCAAGCACTAAGCTTGAGGATAAGCTAGAAGGCATAGAGAATTACCGAGAATGGAAATATAGGATTGGTCTCAAATCTGTGACAGTAGAGGTCAGATCTAATAGATCTAAGAAGCTGGAGTCTAAATTTGAGATAGATCTAGTAGATCGGTGAAGATAGAGACTGGATCTACCAGATCTGAAGAGTGGAGCTTAGATCTGTGGTTGTAGAAGTCAGATCTATCAGATCTGTAAATTTGGTGGATAGGTCTGAGATAGATCTATTTGATTTGGCATGAGCAGAGTCCAGATCTGTGGCAGATATATCAAATCTAAAGAGTAGTGTTCAGATCTATGAGAGCAGAGTCCAGATCTGAAGAGCAGAGTTCATATCTGCGAGTGCAGACATCAGCTCTGTTAGGATAGATACCAGATCTATCAGATCTGCGAGGGCAGAGACCAAATCTGTGAGAACAGAGATCAGATTTGGGAGAGCGAACCCTAGATTTGAGTAAGAGAGGGTTAGCTTGTTCACCAAGACATAGATTTACAGGTTGGTTCTGATTCTGAGATTTTGAATCAGCGGTGTTATCAATTTTGCAATGTCATGGCTTCAGCACTTTGTACAGTCATGCATCTAGCCTTATGATGGGAATACGAGAAGTATTCCTTAGTGTTTCATAGACAGACTCAAACTGCTATGAGAGGCTAGTAGTGAGGAGAGTTGGTTCGATGATGTTCTAGCCGGAGTCAGAAGGTTTACTGAGGATGGCAGGAGGGATGCATGTACTATAGCAGATAGATTCACCCTCCGTATCAGCTATGGAGGATGAGGGATGAGAGGCTAGTAGTGAGGAGAGTTGGTTCGATGATGTTCCAGCCGGAGTCAGAAGGTTTACTGAGGATGGCAGGAGGGATGCATGTACCATAGCAGATAGATTCACCCTTCGTATCAGCTATGGAGGATGAGGGATATAGTATTGTGTTCTGAGATGGACAGAGGCCTCTATATTAAGAGGGAGTGACCTTGGACGCAGCAGTGAGGCATGGCAATAGACAAGGTCAGTTGTACAGGTTGCTAGGAAAGCCTATATGTGGGTCCAGGGAGACCTTGGATGCAATTTCAGTATCAGTGACAAAGGGAGAGAGTGAGGCTTATCTCAAGATGGCATTGATAGAGGAGGAGTGCAAATCTTCATATCAGAGTGCAGCAGATGCAGCCAAGAAGTCTCCCAGTTCAGAGGGAGCAGTTGCAGCAGCAGGGATGTGTTTGATCCTGGTGGATGCTTCTCCAGAAGTACCTTCCTCGCTAAGAGGGAGTGTTACTGCAGAGAGTTTGAGTGGCTCGGTCACCCATGACCGGTTTGTCAACTAAGGTATTCCAGGGAGTTTTTTACCCTGACTAATTATACTTTGCCTACGGGCGAAGTATAATTGACAAGGTTTTCTCCCGCTTCCTCCAAAGCTGGAATGCCCGATTTTGAAATTCTAGCCATGGGGGGTTATTAGAGTCCAACTAATAAATATGAAACTACTAGACACTATGAGTCGAGTCAATGGTCATTTCCTAGGTCTGTAGAGGTTTTTAAACGTTGTCCGAAAAAATTTTACCGGACGTGTTGGACAGTTAATTATTTTATTTCTTTTAATAATTAATTTTTCCATAGTTTAAATGGAAAAATTCAAATTTGTAATATGTCTGTCGTTCGGGGGTGTTTTTCAGTGAATCGAGGCTTGATTCCTAAGCCAAAACTCACACTTAGGCCTTGGACACCTTTATCCTAAGTTTCGGATCATTATTTAGCCACTTAATTAATAATTCCTCAAAAGTCAATAAAAGAGGGTTATTAATTAATTAAATTGAAAAAATTAACAATTCGAGAAAAGTCCAATTCTCTCCAAAATAATCCAAATTGGATTATTTCAGTGGCTAAATGACATGGCACAAAGCATTAAGGAAGATTCCAATCATCTCAATCATCATCCAGTCAAGTATACAGTCAGCATCAGTGATTAACTCCAAAAGATTTCGCCTCCCTCATGTGAAAATTCGAATTTGTGACATGGCAAAGGTATTAAGTGGTAAAAGAGTTAATGTTTGAGTTACATAAATGGGAGTGGGGGCGCCTTGCCTAGGTGGAGGCCACCTCCCACTCTCAACTACCAAGTCTCAAGTCAAATTCGAGTTAACTCTAAGCTTTCAACCATTTAAAAGGTCATGTCTTGCATGCATTCACGTCAAGATTGAGGGGATATGCGAATTGGTCATGTGGCAACTTGTTATTAAATGGTGAAGTTTCCAAAGATGGAATGGTAAGCGCCTCTCCTTAGCTTGTGCAATCACAAGGCTTAGCTCCCCTTGTAAATCAAATCACATCCCACTAATTCCTCCTTGCAATAAAGCCCTATCCTCACGAATATCTCCTTGTGACCTCACATTTTACACTTGGCATTTATTAAAAAAGGTTGTTGAATACGTATTAATGCAAAGGTGGGCGCCCTCCTTGTTTAGTGGCCACCTCATGGGCTTGGCTCCCACTCAACTCATCCCTTTCCTACACTCACTCACCCAAACTCCTTGATTTGCTCACGTGATATTCCTTCACCTTCATGACTTTACACATGGCATGGCTCGTATTTAGTGGTGAAGCTTCCAAAGCTTGGATGGGGGGCGCCTTGCCTAGGTGGAGGCCACCTCCCCATCTTCATTCATTGCAAACTCAAGACTATGGATGGGATTTGAGCTCCAAGCTTGATTTGATTGACTTTTGACATGGATATGATTGGATTTTTTGGTGGGGATTCGAATTGGGCAAATGCCATTGGCTTCATTCAAGGCCAATTCGAATTCACTCATGGATTGTTTGTAATTTGTATAAATAGAGGCTCATGGAGCTCTATTCTTCATGGATCTTTTAGCATAGAAACTCTGGAGAATTTTGTAACTTGTTTAACATTTGAATAAAGTTGAGACTTTGGAGGTCAATGTGGAAGCTCTTGGTGTGCCATGCTTCATCTTGTATGAGGTGATATCATGTTTTGTTTATATGCGTTTGATTCTTAAGTATTGGATTTATGATTTAGAAGGCTAACAATCTAGCACAAGTATTATAAATCTATGCTTTTCTCTTAAGTGTGTGGGCTTTTCAGGTATTCTCCCAAAGTGCAAGAGTTCTTGCTGGTTTCACTTTCATTCTGCAGGTTGCCAAAGGAGTTTTGCTTTAGGAAATCAAGAAACAAAGAAATTCTTGCTTCGTCCATCAAGCATTCAAACTATTTCATCGGTTACTGGATCTACTTCTCTAAGCTGTGGAAACTCTTGATTTACTTTTCTCCAAGCCTAGAGCCTTGTCAAGCTTGCCTTTGCTTGTGGCTTGCATTGATTTTACTTCCTTTTGCTCTCGTCCTAGTTTTCCCCTTAGCCTCTTCCATCTCTATCTTCTCCTTCTCGTCCTAATCTTCCTCCCTCCTTCTTCCGTTCGTCTCCCCTAGCTTCAAGTCTTTTCCTCTCCTTCCCTTTCATTTTTGGTCTCTCTTAACTTGCTCTCTCATCTCCCTTGCCTTCCTTAGCTTCTCCATCCCTCATTCGTCCATCTCTTTTATCCTCCCTTTGCCTCTTCGTTTTGCCCTCAACTTTTCTCCAAAGCCCTCCTCTCGTCCCTCTTTAGTTATCTTGAAAGCACATCACAAAAAACAATTTTGTTAAGTGTTAGAGTTAGTAGTTTGCTTTTGTTAAAAAGTTAGTAGTTAGATTCAAATCTTTTGCATTTTAATAATAGTTTCATGCTTTTAAAAAAGTTAATACTTAGGTATTTTTAGATCTCATATAATGCATTCATTTGATAAGAATCTAAGATCTAGTTCTCTTAGTTCGTTCATTGCATTGTTTTTTCTTTGAAAGTTAGTAGGTTAGGCATTGTCACATCATTCTTCACACTTGCATAATTAATATCTAGATCTCTCCTCATTTTAAGCATTTCCATTTTTCTAGATCTCATTTAAAAGTTTAAATCTTGCAATGGAAAAAGATTGGGCATATAGGCTAGATTTTAGTTTGCATTTAGTTTCAAGCTTTTATTTATTTTATTAACATCTAATGGGTGCCTTGTTGAGTTGATTTGACCTTGTGTAGGTGTTTTGAAAGAGAAGAAAAACTTGAAGAACTTTGAAAACAAGAAGATTTTTTCCCAAAAGAGAACATCAAAAAGACCATAAGGAGGATCCAAACCAAGACACTATTTACACTCTCCTTTTGTAAAAGCTCTTAAGAGCTCCATATTGTTTTCTAAGTTGTTTCATTTCTCTTAAAAGACCTTACAAGGGCTAAAATCCCAAGGCACTTGTAAATTCATTAATAAAAAAGGCTAGGTGGGATAAGGCCTCCCACACTTTGGTTTCTTCTTCCCCATTTGGGGAAGACTGTTTCGTGCATGCTTTAGTTAAACTTGTTTAAATTTTCTAGATTAAATTTCATTTCCTATACTTAGAATATTTTTTATTTCAAGTCTTGACCTGAGAAGCCTCTTGGTATTTTATCCCAAGTGCCGCATTAACACTGCGTGCTGCTTCTCTTTCCCCACCGTGTACTACGTAGGACCGGCTAAGCTGGAAATTTCATGAGCTGTGTGTAGAAGTGACTTTGACTTCAGCTTTAGATTAGTCCTTGTTGCGGTAGAACACTAGTTTTCTTTCTTGCAAGTAATTCTTTTCTTTTTATAATATATCATTGTCATTGCTTCATCTTTTATCTTATTGAGCTATCACATGCGTTCTTGTTCACAAACTGCCTCTATTTTAATAAAGAACAAAGCCTCTTGAACTTACAATAACCCAAGTCAAGAGCACTCTCTGTCGGAGAGCATAATAGTATTGCATTTTCCTTGCATTAGGCATATAGACTAGCTAAGTCTCTTGAACATTGTCATAAGACAAAGTCAAGAGCACTCTCTGTCGGAGAGTTGAATTGTGTGCTCCAAATAAATCTTAAAACATTCCCAACTCACTTCCCCCTTTAATAATTTATCTTGGTTGCTATCCAACACCCGTATGCTCTGCCAACCTAAAAAGGTTAGGCTAGTACTCAGAAAGGTGTTGGATTTGATAATTTTTCCATAACATAATAAAATTTTCACCCCCACAACCAACGAACCGGCGTTGCTTATTCGAGACATACTCAGGTAGTGGGCAAAGTTCCTAAACATGGTGGGGCCGAAAGTTACCGTTGTCTTAGACATCGGAGTGGTTAATTCTTAAGACACCTACTCCTTGACATCTGAGCGGTCCGACATACCATCAAAGGGGAAGCCACTGAAAGTATACTTTTCTGGTCGATTGCTTACCTTGTTGTTCTTAGCCTAATAATCAAGACCATTAAAACTTTCAATTTACCAAGATAATTTGCAAAACGATCTCACGAACAAAACTAAGACTTGTATCTTCAACATTCCCCAGCACTACACACTTGTTTACTCCATAAGGCACTGGTTTATTTATACTTTTCATTATCATTTGGGGCCATTTGTCCTTTGTTTAAGTGATTTATCAGTGGATGCTTTATCTCTCACAAGTCTTTATTTATATTGTTAAATTCATATACTGTTTCACAACGTGGATTGCACTTTATTTTGTGTTTATCATAAGCTGCGGTCTCATCATCTTCAAAACTCCTAAACAACACTCACCCGCATCACCAAACATCAAAAAACATTTAAAACACATTGAACCATAGACAACTCTTTGTAGGGACTACCCCCCTTGGCTTCGTTAGGAGTTAGCCTAAACGGAGGAGCAGGGATTCAGGTGACAGTACCTAGCTCATTGCTTGCCCCCAAGGCCACACTTTCCCCACTTGTAGTGAGGGAATAGCTTTCGAAAGATTTCTGCTGCTGGTGTGCATCTCGGCGGACAACAAGCGCACTTTTCCATGCAGAGGAAGGGCGCATTCATCAGATCTAGCAGTTGGCCTTCTTCCTTGGCTGAGCAGATAAGAGTAGTGATGTGAGAGAGGTAGAACCGTCAAAGTTACCTGCAAACAGATCCATATCCAGTTGACAAATTAGGGCACATTTCCTCTATGCATGCATCGATTGTTGATGCATATCTAGGGTTTTGACCCTGTCAGGTTCGGTTGTTCCTTCTGAGGTAACATTGTATGTACTTGTATTCCTCTTACTTTGCTCTAGGCTCGAGATAGAAGAAAGCCCCACAGATAGTCGGTTTTCCCCGTTTGGGGTTTCCAGGGTACATCCAGAGTTGTGTGATTGTTGTACGGTCATTGTCAAAGTGTTTAGAGATCTATAGTGTTTGAATCGTAAGTCTTTATTTGTATTGTTGATTTATAGAGGCTCAAACCGCTTGAAATCTCAAGGCTATCCAAAGGGAGAAGTGATCTCTAGATAAATTAACAAAAGCATCATGGAACTCATCGAAGGAAAATTCCAACTGATTTAATCATGTATTCATCAAAATCCAACTAATAGGTGTTAATTAATCAAACTTTCTAAGGTTTGATTTTAAAAATGCTTAAGTCAAAATTAAGTGGCAACGGAGACTGTAATTGGGAAAATAATGAAGTGGGTCCTTCTCAAATGTGACAAGGATGTCAAATTAACAATACTTGGCATTTTCCACATGTTTTGGGTTTCGTTAGATGGAGCTTTTGAGGGCGAATTTGCCCACGAAGGACGATTTTCAACATGAAGATCTGCTCACATGGCCCACTAAATTCACCTCAACCATTCCTCATTGATAAGGAAACAGTCATACATTTTTTCCTTGGCATATTTGAGTCTTGACACTTTGGCATCCTTATTTCGTCCCCACGTGCTCCATGTAATATTCATAAATTTTAATGTGAAACTTAGAGAATATTATGATTTAATCTCAGCCATTTTTGTAAAGGGTGAGACTCAAATGAAGATCTCATCCCTCTATCTCTTTAGAGTTGGGGGTTTTGCTCACTTTAAAAAAAGATTGAACTTCATTTTGTAAAGGGAGGCAGTTTTGCAAATCAATAAAAAAACTTTGTTTCTACTCTTCATTTCTCATGTGTTCTGGTCACTTGTACTTGGATTTTGATTATTTCCTTCCTCTATTGGTATGCATTTGAGATCTGGTTCGAATCTAAAGTAATATCTATCATTTTGTTTATTGTATGAAGATGGAGTATTTTTATTTTTGAAGCTGCATCGAAAGCCATTCTCCAAGAGAATGGAGGCACCTGGTCAGTTACCAAGAATATGATTCAGTTTGGGACTAAAGCTCAGCCCGGGGCTGAGAGCCATTCTCTGGGAGAATGGAAGCCCTTGGTCAGTTACCAGGAAGTTGATCATCTTGACTCAATCTGGGACTGAGGATCAACACAATGCAATTTGGCACTGAGGCACTTGGTCAGTTACCAAGTAGTTGACATTGATCAACTTGATGCAACCTGGGGTTGAGGCACCTGGTCAGTTACCAGGTCATCACTAGAAGCCCTAGACCGGGTCTAGGCAAGTGATGTACTCCTCTCCTTCGTCATTGGGCTATGGGACCTCCTCAAGGGACTGGCCACCCCTTGTTGGATGAATTACAGTGGGTGGAGATAAAGTGCTTCATTTCCCTTTTCAGTCATCTTTGATGAATAACATTTTTCAATTTATCAATCCTTGTTGGTGTCTGGAAAAGGTGTATAAAGATCAATTTCATCGTTTCTCCATTTTTGAACAACAAGTGGGGCTAATCTCAATCTTAGTTTTATTACATTACAATTCATCCCCACTTGGTTGGTCCATGATTCTTGGAGTGGACATAATTGAGTATCCTAGTCGGGTAGATGAGGAAACTGAAAACAGACTAGGAGGGATGAATCATGTGTCATGTTATGTTCTTCCATCAGCTTTAAACTTACATTCTTTCAATGATCCGATCGGTATATTGATGGATGAAGCTTGTGAAAATCAGTCTCAGCCCTGACATGATTTCATCTTGTGTTATCCAGATCTTTCTTCGATTTTCAAGCAACAAGATAGGGTGCCTTCAATTTTCATTCACATTACTTCCAAGCCATTTTTTACTTGTTGTATCATTAACTGTAAAGAAAGACTAATTAATCTGTTCAATAAATAGCTACATTGGATTTATGATTATACTTAACACTTGTTTGACTGGTTAGAGTAGGGTAGGTAGGACGAATAAGCTCCTTTTGAGCAGTAGGTTTTTGAGAGCCTTTCTCTTTCCTGAGTGCCTTTATCTACCTGAGTGAGTTTTCTTGCATGTGTGTTTCTTTCAGTTAATAAATTAAATAAAACTATCTTTTCAATTCATAAAGTGGATTTTCATTTCAGTTCTTTCATTTTCAACATTTTATTTCCAGTATGATTTCCTATGTTGTATGCAAGCTAGTGACGTTCGATCTATGAGATTGGTATAGCATCTGCATGGTGCAGGAGCATGTATATTTGATGAGACGCAAAGATTCAGGTGCATCTTCATTAGATGCTGGAGAGTTGTTGCGGACCAAAGATCTAAGGTTCTCAAGCGCTCTCTTCCTTAGAGCACTTGTCCAAGTTGGAGCCAGATGTTGTCACATTTATAGTAGTTGGGAGCTACTATCATTTCCAGAGCAGTTGTCACAGCCCAAGCCAATCCTTTACATGAGATGAGCATTCATGTTCCATGATGATTAGTGATAGAGTACATACAGAGGCAGCTAGCCTATGTGGAGCAGTATTATCAATACATCCTTGTCATTTCTGAGCACTCTTCATGATCCTGGAGGGATATTTGCTAGACTATGATTCACTTTTGTCATAGCAGCAGAGCCGCCAACTGGTATTTTCCCTTGTCCATGGCAGTCAAAGTTGGTATGCATGATCATTTTCAAAGACAGGTATATGGCTAAGCAGGTATACAGGTTATATTTGGAGTATATTCTTTTGTCTCTCTTGTTTATAGTAATAACTGTGCCTATGCATGGTAGTTGACAGTGGTGATGTGCTATATGCTTTGGTTGTTGTCCTGGATTTGTGGTCACGAGTTGTTTAACAGTTTGAATGTAAGGCCTTTTCATAAGCTCACTGGTTGCTCACCTTATGCAGACTTAGCCTTGCCTTTGTTATGTATGGCATCACCTTTTCATTGTCTCCGTCCATCCAGTATCTCCCATCCTTTGGTTTGATCCTTGACTTGAGACTTTGACTTGTGAGATTGAGGAGTTTTCCCCCACTTTGACCTTTGTATTTTATAGACTCCATGTTGTTTTGTGTCTCGGCTCTGAGTTGTGCGACAGAACTTGCCAAAGCCTTGACCCTTCTGGGCCGAAAGAACTTGTCGGTGTTGGGTCTTGAGCCTATGTGAGTTGGGATTTGGAAGCCTTGACTTCTCTAATCAGTTACCCCCGATGTCTAGTCCTGATTGTGAATGATTCCCGCCAGTTGACCCCATGCTTCACTTCTAGGCCAGTAGTACCCGCTTGTGTTGTGACATGAGCTAAGACTAGCTAGTTGCCCGAGTAGTGTCAGCTAGACTTGAAGCAAGTGATCCTATCATCATTGCATGCATCAGTATATCTTGCTATATCCAAAGAAATGCAAATGAAATGAAATGCAAAGTGCCCTGGATGAAATCTACACTTAGTTGTGCATTTAAGCACATGTAAAATCCGAAGGGTCATATATGAAATCAGCCAAATAAAAACAGATGCACATTATTGAAAATCTAAATGATTATTGGCCTTAAATTTGATGAAATGATTATTCTCCACGGATCCCAAGGGCTTGGATGTGGGATGGAATAAGGGATAACTAGTTCTAAGTGTCCCCTAGAACCTCAAAGTTACGGTTGATTGTGCACCCAGTACAGTGGTTCTAGAAAAGATCCTCACGATGCCTGAATCAGGCTTGGATGTGAGTCATAAACACTTGTTAGAGTTGAAGGGACACTTCTCAATCAACCAATTCCATTTGTGAGACACCTCCCTTCCCTAATGTTTTATATCCTATACATGTCACTGTGGATCCCCTCTTGTCCCGTATTCTCCGAGAGATCACTACGTTAAAATCAAAGTCAAATCCCCTTGGCCTAGCCTTGTGTTTTTCACCTCACCCATCATAGCAACTTGGTTAAGTTTGTAAGTGGGCATATGTGAAGGGCTTCATGAAGAATTGTCTGATTACTTTTGCACAAGTCTTATGATTATGTAATGATTGATCACCACTGTTATGTTACTCATGTTCTAGTTTGGTTATTAACATACACAAGAGAGCAAATTTCACCCCATGTGCATGCAGATTCATTCAATTTGGCTCAGTTATCAATTTTTGGTCAGTTTTGACCTGGTCAACTTTTTTGACTTGGTCAACGAGCATGGCCTCGGGGCCAAGTATCATTACACACGTCCTAGTATTGTTTTTTATGCCTTTGGAAGCTAGTTTCATCATTCCAGTGCTTCAGAAATGCAAATATTGGTTCAATATAGTGATTGGGTAAATTTTGAATAAAGTGAACCAATTTTATCAAATTTTGGAAAACTTATTTGAAGGCCTTCCACCGAAATCGTTTTTGGGGTATGAGTAATGAGTATTACCAGATTGCTACTTTTTGGAATTTTTGGCATAGTCAGATTTTTATTCCGGGCAATGGAAAATCATGTTTTGGGCATATTATATGGTTTACAATGGATATTCAACAGATAAATTAAACTAATTAAAGTGACCATAGTTTAGTAAATGGAACAAAGGGCGAATGAATGGCAAAGTTTTAACTTGGATGTTCTTCTTTGTGCTCCAAAGGGTATCTAGACATCTTCACACATATTTTATCATCTTCGGCAGCGACACTTCATGTTTTGCCTCTCTTAGGCAATTCACACTTCCTAGGGAGGGCGAATTTTTGGCTTGAGAATATATTATTTTGTACCATGTACTATGTGGGGATGTTATGTTATGTCCCTAGGAAGAACGTTGGTCCCTAGGAGACCCCTTTTGATGTATTATCACTTTATATCACTTTATACCTTATATTTGGGCATTATGAGGTAAATTGCCCCCCCTCTTGTCTAGTGATCCATGTAGTGAGTGTGAGATTAGATCTTCACCATTGATTATCATTGTATTATCTTTTAATCTCAACCGCTCATTTAAAAACTGGTTAGGGATTTGGTCTCTCTCAAAACTATTGAAGAGAGAAGAGCCCTCATTGTAAAGGGACTAGAATTTGGCATTTGAATCTAATAGAGAATAAATTTGTTTTTGGCCTCTATCTTGTGATTTCATTTGTGAATGTTCAAGCGAATGTTATTGTGATCTACATCTCTGCATTAGATATCACATACTTCACGATTTGGCATTTTTGGAATTAAGTTTTGTATACATGAGAAGAAATCGATTTGGAGATAGCGACTTGGTTTAGAGTCTTTGTTCTTTCCGGATCAATTTTGTGACAGGAGATTTTGTTGTGTTGGTTTTGCTAGTCATTCAATCATATTTCTTTCTTGTCAATTTGTATCCAAATTCATGCTTGCTTGTCATACTTTATTTTGTAGAACTAATTCTCTATACTGTTTGGCAGGGGTGCATTGGCAAAATTGAACGAACAACCCAAGCGTGGATATTGATAATTATTTTGTGGACAGGCGAAGACTAACAAGTACCAATCGACATCTCTTGGATCCAAGTACGACAAACTTTTCTTTCTCTAATTTTCTATTCCGTTTACCAACCACTAAATAATAAAATTAAAAACCTCGTTTCTTAGAAGTCATAGTTCTGGTCACTGTTTGTGCTTCTAACTAAAAACCCCAATGGGAAATCCTTCAAAACTCTTAGAGACCAAGTTTGGTTTAAATCTGACTCCATTTGCCCAATCTCTAGCACTAGTCCTCTTTGGGGCAATTCCCCCTCCTTGGGTAGTTGTTTGATTTCGTTGTTTTGGTGATCTGGGTGTGGCTCGAATCTTCACTAATTGCCAAATCTATCATCTAGAAACAATTTCTAGTGCTATTGAACTATTAGATTGACATTTTATAACCATTTCTCATTTCACTGCTTAAACCCTAGTTAATGTGAATTGGGCATTTTTGTATTGGCACTTGTTTTATCTTAGATCCAATTTAAAATTATAGTTATTGGGGTAAATTATCCTGGTTGACAATCGTGCTATTCAATAAGCATCTCACCCTATTCTGTAAGTCCTCACCTCAATACTCTTTCTTGTGGATCTAGGTATTAGGTCAAGATACCACTTCTTACAATCTCTTCCCATTAATTGGTTGTGTGTGTCTTGTCTATAGAGTTAGTCTTTCCAAGCTAGCTAGGGTCTCCCCCTTGATCTTTCTATTAGCTTGGCCTAAAGTGACAAGAGCCTGTCCGGTGTGAAAACTACACCATTAGTAGTGGACGAGGCCCTTGCGGTGTCATTGGGTTTAGTTGCTCTTCTTCTACCATCCTAGATAGGATCCCCTTTTGTAGCAGCTACAATCTTGGTGATAATTGTTGAAATATTGTAACTTCGAAGAATATTCTATTTGTATTTTATTATTATTTATTCGGAGATGTTTTATTCCTCCGTCGAGATGTCATTATTATATTTGATTATGTAAAGTCATTGAGGTAAAACCTCCCATGTAAGTCGGGGCATTAGTTCCCCTAGAGTCAGTTGTAATGGGGTGTTTAAGTCCCCTAGAGAAATCGGCCTGGTTAGTAATTGGTCATTTAGTTATGAGGCCAACCTAGCTGGGTAAAATGTCAAGTGAGATATAAAGTATAAATGGAGGTGTGCTCCTCATTTGGACACACACTCACTTTTGGATTGCGCATAGGAGAGAGAGAGAGAGATATCTACGAAGGAGAAGGAGATCTTGTTTTGGGGATTTCATCTTTGTACTTTTGATCATCTTTATTGAGGAAGTTTTGTTGGGTTTTCTACCCCATGAGGGTTTCCAGGATAAATTTGTGTCTATCTTCTGATTATGTTTCTTTCAGTGATCCTTATTATGTTGTTGTTGTGAATTTTATGCTAATCTTAACATGGTATCAGAGCTAGCCTGAATAGGACATCTTTCACAAGGCAAAAATCTCTCTCTTCTTCCTCCGGTGAGAAATTAGGGTTTCTACAAAAGTTGGTATTTTTGGAATCTGGTTGCATAGAAAGGTGGGCCTCTCCAAAAGTGAAATTCTAAGCCCAAGATCAAAGTTTTTGAGTGGGTAGAACCCCGGGATAAGTCAAACCCTAGTTTGACTTTTGGACCAGAAACTGCAGAAAACCAGAAAAACTATGAACCATAAATCTTTTAATCTACTACAGGTCCGAAATTCGCAGGTCAAATTTGAAGGGTGAAAAGTTGGAATCTCCAGAAAGCAAGTGTACCAGTCAACTCGCCTCAGTCAAGCACATCTCCTAGTAAGGTTAGTTTTGCATTTTGAGAATTTTCATTTTTTGGTGACCTCCTGGATAAGATGGCCCCAAGCACTAAGCTTGAGGATAAGCTAGAAGGCATAGAGAATTACCGAGAATGGAAATATAGGATTGGTCTCAAATCTGTGACAGTAGAGGTCAGATCTAATAGATCTAAGAAGCTGGAGTCTAAATTTGAGATAGATCTAGTAGATCGGTGAAGATAGAGACTGGATCTACCAGATCTGAAGAGTGGAGCTTAGATCTGTGGTTGTAGAAGTCAGATCTATCAGATCTGTAAATTTGGTGGATAGGTCTGAGATAGATCTATTTGATTTGGCATGAGCAGAGTCCAGATCTGTGGCAGATATATCAAATCTAAAGAGTAGTGTTCAGATCTATGAGAGCAGAGTCCAGATCTGAAGAGCAGAGTTCATATCTGCGAGTGCAGACATCAGCTCTGTTAGGATAGATACCAGATCTATCAGATCTGCGAGGGCAGAGACCAAATCTGTGAGAACAGAGATCAGATTTGGGAGAGCGAACCCTAGATTTGAGTAAGAGAGGGTTAGCTTGTTCACCAAGACATAGATTTACAGGTTGGTTCTGATTCTGAGATTTTGAATCAGCGGTGTTATCAATTTTGCAATGTCATGGCTTCAGCACTTTGTACAGTCATGCATCTAGCCTTATGATGGGAATACGAGAAGTATTCCTTAGTGTTTCATAGACAGACTCAAACTGCTATGAGAGGCTAGTAGTGAGGAGAGTTGGTTCGATGATGTTCTAGCCGGAGTCAGAAGGTTTACTGAGGATGGCAGGAGGGATGCATGTACTATAGCAGATAGATTCACCCTCCGTATCAGCTATGGAGGATGAGGGATGAGAGGCTAGTAGTGAGGAGAGTTGGTTCGATGATGTTCCAGCCGGAGTCAGAAGGTTTACTGAGGATGGCAGGAGGGATGCATGTACCATAGCAGATAGATTCACCCTTCGTATCAGCTATGGAGGATGAGGGATATAGTATTGTGTTCTGAGATGGACAGAGGCCTCTATATTAAGAGGGAGTGACCTTGGACGCAGCAGTGAGGCATGGCAATAGACAAGGTCAGTTGTACAGGTTGCTAGGAAAGCCTATATGTGGGTCCAGGGAGACCTTGGATGCAATTTCAGTATCAGTGACAAAGGGAGAGAGTGAGGCTTATCTCAAGATGGCATTGATAGAGGAGGAGTGCAAATCTTCATATCAGAGTGCAGCAGATGCAGCCAAGAAGTCTCCCAGTTCAGAGGGAGCAGTTGCAGCAGCAGGGATGTGTTTGATCCTGGTGGATGCTTCTCCAGAAGTACCTTCCTCGCTAAGAGGGAGTGTTACTGCAGAGAGTTTGAGTGGCTCGGTCACCCATGACCGGTTTGTCAACTAAGGTATTCCAGGGAGTTTTTTACCCTGACTAATTATACTTTGCCTACGGGCGAAGTATAATTGACAAGGTTTTCTCCCGCTTCCTCCAAAGCTGGAATGCCCGATTTTGAAATTCTAGCCATGGGGGGTTATTAGAGTCCAACTAATAAATATGAAACTACTAGACACTATGAGTCGAGTCAATGGTCATTTCCTAGGTCTGTAGAGGTTTTTAAACGTTGTCCGAAAAAATTTTACCGGACGTGTTGGACAGTTAATTATTTTATTTCTTTTAATAATTAATTTTTCCATAGTTTAAATGGAAAAATTCAAATTTGTAATATGTCTGTCGTTCGGGGGTGTTTTTCAGTGAATCGAGGCTTGATTCCTAAGCCAAAACTCACACTTAGGCCTTGGACACCTTTATCCTAAGTTTCGGATCATTATTTAGCCACTTAATTAATAATTCCTCAAAAGTCAATAAAAGAGGGTTATTAATTAATTAAATTGAAAAAATTAACAATTCGAGAAAAGTCCAATTCTCTCCAAAATAATCCAAATTGGATTATTTCAGTGGCTAAATGACATGGCACAAAGCATTAAGGAAGATTCCAATCATCTCAATCATCATCCAGTCAAGTATACAGTCAGCATCAGTGATTAACTCCAAAAGATTTCGCCTCCCTCATGTGAAAATTCGAATTTGTGACATGGCAAAGGTATTAAGTGGTAAAAGAGTTAATGTTTGAGTTACATAAATGGGAGTGGGGGCGCCTTGCCTAGGTGGAGGCCACCTCCCACTCTCAACTACCAAGTCTCAAGTCAAATTCGAGTTAACTCTAAGCTTTCAACCATTTAAAAGGTCATGTCTTGCATGCATTCACGTCAAGATTGAGGGGATATGCGAATTGGTCATGTGGCAACTTGTTATTAAATGGTGAAGTTTCCAAAGATGGAATGGTAAGCGCCTCTCCTTAGCTTGTGCAATCACAAGGCTTAGCTCCCCTTGTAAATCAAATCACATCCCACTAATTCCTCCTTGCAATAAAGCCCTATCCTCACGAATATCTCCTTGTGACCTCACATTTTACACTTGGCATTTATTAAAAAAGGTTGTTGAATACGTATTAATGCAAAGGTGGGCGCCCTCCTTGTTTAGTGGCCACCTCATGGGCTTGGCTCCCACTCAACTCATCCCTTTCCTACACTCACTCACCCAAACTCCTTGATTTGCTCACGTGATATTCCTTCACCTTCATGACTTTACACATGGCATGGCTCGTATTTAGTGGTGAAGCTTCCAAAGCTTGGATGGGGGGCGCCTTGCCTAGGTGGAGGCCACCTCCCCATCTTCATTCATTGCAAACTCAAGACTATGGATGGGATTTGAGCTCCAAGCTTGATTTGATTGACTTTTGACATGGATATGATTGGATTTTTTGGTGGGGATTCGAATTGGGCAAATGCCATTGGCTTCATTCAAGGCCAATTCGAATTCACTCATGGATTGTTTGTAATTTGTATAAATAGAGGCTCATGGAGCTCTATTCTTCATGGATCTTTTAGCATAGAAACTCTGGAGAATTTTGTAACTTGTTTAACATTTGAATAAAGTTGAGACTTTGGAGGTCAATGTGGAAGCTCTTGGTGTGCCATGCTTCATCTTGTATGAGGTGATATCATGTTTTGTTTATATGCGTTTGATTCTTAAGTATTGGATTTATGATTTAGAAGGCTAACAATCTAGCACAAGTATTATAAATCTATGCTTTTCTCTTAAGTGTGTGGGCTTTTCAGGTATTCTCCCAAAGTGCAAGAGTTCTTGCTGGTTTCACTTTCATTCTGCAGGTTGCCAAAGGAGTTTTGCTTTAGGAAATCAAGAAACAAAGAAATTCTTGCTTCGTCCATCAAGCATTCAAACTATTTCATCGGTTACTGGATCTACTTCTCTAAGCTGTGGAAACTCTTGATTTACTTTTCTCCAAGCCTAGAGCCTTGTCAAGCTTGCCTTTGCTTGTGGCTTGCATTGATTTTACTTCCTTTTGCTCTCGTCCTAGTTTTCCCCTTAGCCTCTTCCATCTCTATCTTCTCCTTCTCGTCCTAATCTTCCTCCCTCCTTCTTCCGTTCGTCTCCCCTAGCTTCAAGTCTTTTCCTCTCCTTCCCTTTCATTTTTGGTCTCTCTTAACTTGCTCTCTCATCTCCCTTGCCTTCCTTAGCTTCTCCATCCCTCATTCGTCCATCTCTTTTATCCTCCCTTTGCCTCTTCGTTTTGCCCTCAACTTTTCTCCAAAGCCCTCCTCTCGTCCCTCTTTAGTTATCTTGAAAGCACATCACAAAAAACAATTTTGTTAAGTGTTAGAGTTAGTAGTTTGCTTTTGTTAAAAAGTTAGTAGTTAGATTCAAATCTTTTGCATTTTAATAATAGTTTCATGCTTTTAAAAAAGTTAATACTTAGGTATTTTTAGATCTCATATAATGCATTCATTTGATAAGAATCTAAGATCTAGTTCTCTTAGTTCGTTCATTGCATTGTTTTTTCTTTGAAAGTTAGTAGGTTAGGCATTGTCACATCATTCTTCACACTTGCATAATTAATATCTAGATCTCTCCTCATTTTAAGCATTTCCATTTTTCTAGATCTCATTTAAAAGTTTAAATCTTGCAATGGAAAAAGATTGGGCATATAGGCTAGATTTTAGTTTGCATTTAGTTTCAAGCTTTTATTTATTTTATTAACATCTAATGGGTGCCTTGTTGAGTTGATTTGACCTTGTGTAGGTGTTTTGAAAGAGAAGAAAAACTTGAAGAACTTTGAAAACAAGAAGATTTTTTCCCAAAAGAGAACATCAAAAAGACCATAAGGAGGATCCAAACCAAGACACTATTTACACTCTCCTTTTGTAAAAGCTCTTAAGAGCTCCATATTGTTTTCTAAGTTGTTTCATTTCTCTTAAAAGACCTTACAAGGGCTAAAATCCCAAGGCACTTGTAAATTCATTAATAAAAAAGGCTAGGTGGGATAAGGCCTCCCACACTTTGGTTTCTTCTTCCCCATTTGGGGAAGACTGTTTCGTGCATGCTTTAGTTAAACTTGTTTAAATTTTCTAGATTAAATTTCATTTCCTATACTTAGAATATTTTTTATTTCAAGTCTTGACCTGAGAAGCCTCTTGGTATTTTATCCCAAGTGCCGCATTAACACTGCGTGCTGCTTCTCTTTCCCCACCGTGTACTACGTAGGACCGGCTAAGCTGGAAATTTCATGAGCTGTGTGTAGAAGTGACTTTGACTTCAGCTTTAGATTAGTCCTTGTTGCGGTAGAACACTAGTTTTCTTTCTTGCAAGTAATTCTTTTCTTTTTATAATATATCATTGTCATTGCTTCATCTTTTATCTTATTGAGCTATCACATGCGTTCTTGTTCACAAACTGCCTCTATTTTAATAAAGAACAAAGCCTCTTGAACTTACAATAACCCAAGTCAAGAGCACTCTCTGTCGGAGAGCATAATAGTATTGCATTTTCCTTGCATTAGGCATATAGACTAGCTAAGTCTCTTGAACATTGTCATAAGACAAAGTCAAGAGCACTCTCTGTCGGAGAGTTGAATTGTGTGCTCCAAATAAATCTTAAAACATTCCCAACTCACTTCCCCCTTTAATAATTTATCTTGGTTGCTATCCAACACCCGTATGCTCTGCCAACCTAAAAAGGTTAGGCTAGTACTCAGAAAGGTGTTGGATTTGATAATTTTTCCATAACATAATAAAATTTTCACCCCCACAACCAACGAACCGGCGTTGCTTATTCGAGACATACTCAGGTAGTGGGCAAAGTTCCTAAACATGGTGGGGCCGAAAGTTACCGTTGTCTTAGACATCGGAGTGGTTAATTCTTAAGACACCTACTCCTTGACATCTGAGCGGTCCGACATACCATCAAAGGGGAAGCCACTGAAAGTATACTTTTCTGGTCGATTGCTTACCTTGTTGTTCTTAGCCTAATAATCAAGACCATTAAAACTTTCAATTTACCAAGATAATTTGCAAAACGATCTCACGAACAAAACTAAGACTTGTATCTTCAACATTCCCCAGCACTACACACTTGTTTACTCCATAAGGCACTGGTTTATTTATACTTTTCATTATCATTTGGGGCCATTTGTCCTTTGTTTAAGTGATTTATCAGTGGATGCTTTATCTCTCACAAGTCTTTATTTATATTGTTAAATTCATATACTGTTTCACAACGTGGATTGCACTTTATTTTGTGTTTATCATAAGCTGCGGTCTCATCATCTTCAAAACTCCTAAACAACACTCACCCGCATCACCAAACATCAAAAAACATTTAAAACACATTGAACCATAGACAACTCTTTGTAGGGACTACCCCCCTTGGCTTCGTTAGGAGTTAGCCTAAACGGAGGAGCAGGGATTCAGGTGACAGTACCTAGCTCATTGCTTGCCCCCAAGGCCACACTTTCCCCACTTGTAGTGAGGGAATAGCTTTCGAAAGATTTCTGCTGCTGGTGTGCATCTCGGCGGACAACAAGCGCACTTTTCCATGCAGAGGAAGGGCGCATTCATCAGATCTAGCAGTTGGCCTTCTTCCTTGGCTGAGCAGATAAGAGTAGTGATGTGAGAGAGGTAGAACCGTCAAAGTTACCTGCAAACAGATCCATATCCAGTTGACAAATTAGGGCACATTTCCTCTATGCATGCATCGATTGTTGATGCATATCTAGGGTTTTGACCCTGTCAGGTTCGGTTGTTCCTTCTGAGGTAACATTGTATGTACTTGTATTCCTCTTACTTTGCTCTAGGCTCGAGATAGAAGAAAGCCCCACAGATAGTCGGTTTTCCCCGTTTGGGGTTTCCAGGGTACATCCAGAGTTGTGTGATTGTTGTACGGTCATTGTCAAAGTGTTTAGAGATCTATAGTGTTTGAATCGTAAGTCTTTATTTGTATTGTTGATTTATAGAGGCTCAAACCGCTTGAAATCTCAAGGCTATCCAAAGGGAGAAGTGATCTCTAGATAAATTAACAAAAGCATCATGGAACTCATCGAAGGAAAATTCCAACTGATTTAATCATGTATTCATCAAAATCCAACTAATAGGTGTTAATTAATCAAACTTTCTAAGGTTTGATTTTAAAAATGCTTAAGTCAAAATTAAGTGGCAACGGAGACTGTAATTGGGAAAATAATGAAGTGGGTCCTTCTCAAATGTGACAAGGATGTCAAATTAACAATACTTGGCATTTTCCACATGTTTTGGGTTTCGTTAGATGGAGCTTTTGAGGGCGAATTTGCCCACGAAGGACGATTTTCAACATGAAGATCTGCTCACATGGCCCACTAAATTCACCTCAACCATTCCTCATTGATAAGGAAACAGTCATACATTTTTTCCTTGGCATATTTGAGTCTTGACACTTTGGCATCCTTATTTCGTCCCCACGTGCTCCATGTAATATTCATAAATTTTAATGTGAAACTTAGAGAATATTATGATTTAATCTCAGCCATTTTTGTAAAGGGTGAGACTCAAATGAAGATCTCATCCCTCTATCTCTTTAGAGTTGGGGGTTTTGCTCACTTTAAAAAAAGATTGAACTTCATTTTGTAAAGGGAGGCAGTTTTGCAAATCAATAAAAAAACTTTGTTTCTACTCTTCATTTCTCATGTGTTCTGGTCACTTGTACTTGGATTTTGATTATTTCCTTCCTCTATTGGTATGCATTTGAGATCTGGTTCGAATCTAAAGTAATATCTATCATTTTGTTTATTGTATGAAGATGGAGTATTTTTATTTTTGAAGCTGCATCGAAAGCCATTCTCCAAGAGAATGGAGGCACCTGGTCAGTTACCAAGAATATGATTCAGTTTGGGACTAAAGCTCAGCCCGGGGCTGAGAGCCATTCTCTGGGAGAATGGAAGCCCTTGGTCAGTTACCAGGAAGTTGATCATCTTGACTCAATCTGGGACTGAGGATCAACACAATGCAATTTGGCACTGAGGCACTTGGTCAGTTACCAAGTAGTTGACATTGATCAACTTGATGCAACCTGGGGTTGAGGCACCTGGTCAGTTACCAGGTCATCACTAGAAGCCCTAGACCGGGTCTAGGCAAGTGATGTACTCCTCTCCTTCGTCATTGGGCTATGGGACCTCCTCAAGGGACTGGCCACCCCTTGTTGGATGAATTACAGTGGGTGGAGATAAAGTGCTTCATTTCCCTTTTCAGTCATCTTTGATGAATAACATTTTTCAATTTATCAATCCTTGTTGGTGTCTGGAAAAGGTGTATAAAGATCAATTTCATCGTTTCTCCATTTTTGAACAACAAGTGGGGCTAATCTCAATCTTAGTTTTATTACATTACAATTCATCCCCACTTGGTTGGTCCATGATTCTTGGAGTGGACATAATTGAGTATCCTAGTCGGGTAGATGAGGAAACTGAAAACAGACTAGGAGGGATGAATCATGTGTCATGTTATGTTCTTCCATCAGCTTTAAACTTACATTCTTTCAATGATCCGATCGGTATATTGATGGATGAAGCTTGTGAAAATCAGTCTCAGCCCTGACATGATTTCATCTTGTGTTATCCAGATCTTTCTTCGATTTTCAAGCAACAAGATAGGGTGCCTTCAATTTTCATTCACATTACTTCCAAGCCATTTTTTACTTGTTGTATCATTAACTGTAAAGAAAGACTAATTAATCTGTTCAATAAATAGCTACATTGGATTTATGATTATACTTAACACTTGTTTGACTGGTTAGAGTAGGGTAGGTAGGACGAATAAGCTCCTTTTGAGCAGTAGGTTTTTGAGAGCCTTTCTCTTTCCTGAGTGCCTTTATCTACCTGAGTGAGTTTTCTTGCATGTGTGTTTCTTTCAGTTAATAAATTAAATAAAACTATCTTTTCAATTCATAAAGTGGATTTTCATTTCAGTTCTTTCATTTTCAACATTTTATTTCCAGTATGATTTCCTATGTTGTATGCAAGCTAGTGACGTTCGATCTATGAGATTGGTATAGCATCTGCATGGTGCAGGAGCATGTATATTTGATGAGACGCAAAGATTCAGGTGCATCTTCATTAGATGCTGGAGAGTTGTTGCGGACCAAAGATCTAAGGTTCTCAAGCGCTCTCTTCCTTAGAGCACTTGTCCAAGTTGGAGCCAGATGTTGTCACATTTATAGTAGTTGGGAGCTACTATCATTTCCAGAGCAGTTGTCACAGCCCAAGCCAATCCTTTACATGAGATGAGCATTCATGTTCCATGATGATTAGTGATAGAGTACATACAGAGGCAGCTAGCCTATGTGGAGCAGTATTATCAATACATCCTTGTCATTTCTGAGCACTCTTCATGATCCTGGAGGGATATTTGCTAGACTATGATTCACTTTTGTCATAGCAGCAGAGCCGCCAACTGGTATTTTCCCTTGTCCATGGCAGTCAAAGTTGGTATGCATGATCATTTTCAAAGACAGGTATATGGCTAAGCAGGTATACAGGTTATATTTGGAGTATATTCTTTTGTCTCTCTTGTTTATAGTAATAACTGTGCCTATGCATGGTAGTTGACAGTGGTGATGTGCTATATGCTTTGGTTGTTGTCCTGGATTTGTGGTCACGAGTTGTTTAACAGTTTGAATGTAAGGCCTTTTCATAAGCTCACTGGTTGCTCACCTTATGCAGACTTAGCCTTGCCTTTGTTATGTATGGCATCACCTTTTCATTGTCTCCGTCCATCCAGTATCTCCCATCCTTTGGTTTGATCCTTGACTTGAGACTTTGACTTGTGAGATTGAGGAGTTTTCCCCCACTTTGACCTTTGTATTTTATAGACTCCATGTTGTTTTGTGTCTCGGCTCTGAGTTGTGCGACAGAACTTGCCAAAGCCTTGACCCTTCTGGGCCGAAAGAACTTGTCGGTGTTGGGTCTTGAGCCTATGTGAGTTGGGATTTGGAAGCCTTGACTTCTCTAATCAGTTACCCCCGATGTCTAGTCCTGATTGTGAATGATTCCCGCCAGTTGACCCCATGCTTCACTTCTAGGCCAGTAGTACCCGCTTGTGTTGTGACATGAGCTAAGACTAGCTAGTTGCCCGAGTAGTGTCAGCTAGACTTGAAGCAAGTGATCCTATCATCATTGCATGCATCAGTATATCTTGCTATATCCAAAGAAATGCAAATGAAATGAAATGCAAAGTGCCCTGGATGAAATCTACACTTAGTTGTGCATTTAAGCACATGTAAAATCCGAAGGGTCATATATGAAATCAGCCAAATAAAAACAGATGCACATTATTGAAAATCTAAATGATTATTGGCCTTAAATTTGATGAAATGATTATTCTCCACGGATCCCAAGGGCTTGGATGTGGGATGGAATAAGGGATAACTAGTTCTAAGTGTCCCCTAGAACCTCAAAGTTACGGTTGATTGTGCACCCAGTACAGTGGTTCTAGAAAAGATCCTCACGATGCCTGAATCAGGCTTGGATGTGAGTCATAAACACTTGTTAGAGTTGAAGGGACACTTCTCAATCAACCAATTCCATTTGTGAGACACCTCCCTTCCCTAATGTTTTATATCCTATACATGTCACTGTGGATCCCCTCTTGTCCCGTATTCTCCGAGAGATCACTACGTTAAAATCAAAGTCAAATCCCCTTGGCCTAGCCTTGTGTTTTTCACCTCACCCATCATAGCAACTTGGTTAAGTTTGTAAGTGGGCATATGTGAAGGGCTTCATGAAGAATTGTCTGATTACTTTTGCACAAGTCTTATGATTATGTAATGATTGATCACCACTGTTATGTTACTCATGTTCTAGTTTGGTTATTAACATACACAAGAGAGCAAATTTCACCCCATGTGCATGCAGATTCATTCAATTTGGCTCAGTTATCAATTTTTGGTCAGTTTTGACCTGGTCAACTTTTTTGACTTGGTCAACGAGCATGGCCTCGGGGCCAAGTATCATTACACACGTCCTAGTATTGTTTTTTATGCCTTTGGAAGCTAGTTTCATCATTCCAGTGCTTCAGAAATGCAAATATTGGTTCAATATAGTGATTGGGTAAATTTTGAATAAAGTGAACCAATTTTATCAAATTTTGGAAAACTTATTTGAAGGCCTTCCACCGAAATCGTTTTTGGGGTATGAGTAATGAGTATTACCAGATTGCTACTTTTTGGAATTTTTGGCATAGTCAGATTTTTATTCCGGGCAATGGAAAATCATGTTTTGGGCATATTATATGGTTTACAATGGATATTCAACAGATAAATTAAACTAATTAAAGTGACCATAGTTTAGTAAATGGAACAAAGGGCGAATGAATGGCAAAGTTTTAACTTGGATGTTCTTCTTTGTGCTCCAAAGGGTATCTAGACATCTTCACACATATTTTATCATCTTCGGCAGCGACACTTCATGTTTTGCCTCTCTTAGGCAATTCACACTTCCTAGGGAGGGCGAATTTTTGGCTTGAGAATATATTATTTTGTACCATGTACTATGTGGGGATGTTATGTTATGTCCCTAGGAAGAACGTTGGTCCCTAGGAGACCCCTTTTGATGTATTATCACTTTATATCACTTTATACCTTATATTTGGGCATTATGAGGTAAATTGCCCCCCCTCTTGTCTAGTGATCCATGTAGTGAGTGTGAGATTAGATCTTCACCATTGATTATCATTGTATTATCTTTTAATCTCAACCGCTCATTTAAAAACTGGTTAGGGATTTGGTCTCTCTCAAAACTATTGAAGAGAGAAGAGCCCTCATTGTAAAGGGACTAGAATTTGGCATTTGAATCTAATAGAGAATAAATTTGTTTTTGGCCTCTATCTTGTGATTTCATTTGTGAATGTTCAAGCGAATGTTATTGTGATCTACATCTCTGCATTAGATATCACATACTTCACGATTTGGCATTTTTGGAATTAAGTTTTGTATACATGAGAAGAAATCGATTTGGAGATAGCGACTTGGTTTAGAGTCTTTGTTCTTTCCGGATCAATTTTGTGACAGGAGATTTTGTTGTGTTGGTTTTGCTAGTCATTCAATCATATTTCTTTCTTGTCAATTTGTATCCAAATTCATGCTTGCTTGTCATACTTTATTTTGTAGAACTAATTCTCTATACTGTTTGGCAGGGGTGCATTGGCAAAATTGAACGAACAACCCAAGCGTGGATATTGATAATTATTTTGTGGACAGGCGAAGACTAACAAGTACCAATCGACATCTCTTGGATCCAAGTACGACAAACTTTTCTTTCTCTAATTTTCTATTCCGTTTACCAACCACTAAATAATAAAATTAAAAACCTCGTTTCTTAGAAGTCATAGTTCTGGTCACTGTTTGTGCTTCTAACTAAAAACCCCAATGGGAAATCCTTCAAAACTCTTAGAGACCAAGTTTGGTTTAAATCTGACTCCATTTGCCCAATCTCTAGCACTAGTCCTCTTTGGGGCAATTCCCCCTCCTTGGGTAGTTGTTTGATTTCGTTGTTTTGGTGATCTGGGTGTGGCTCGAATCTTCACTAATTGCCAAATCTATCATCTAGAAACAATTTCTAGTGCTATTGAACTATTAGATTGACATTTTATAACCATTTCTCATTTCACTGCTTAAACCCTAGTTAATGTGAATTGGGCATTTTTGTATTGGCACTTGTTTTATCTTAGATCCAATTTAAAATTATAGTTATTGGGGTAAATTATCCTGGTTGACAATCGTGCTATTCAATAAGCATCTCACCCTATTCTGTAAGTCCTCACCTCAATACTCTTTCTTGTGGATCTAGGTATTAGGTCAAGATACCACTTCTTACAATCTCTTCCCATTAATTGGTTGTGTGTGTCTTGTCTATAGAGTTAGTCTTTCCAAGCTAGCTAGGGTCTCCCCCTTGATCTTTCTATTAGCTTGGCCTAAAGTGACAAGAGCCTGTCCGGTGTGAAAACTACACCATTAGTAGTGGACGAGGCCCTTGCGGTGTCATTGGGTTTAGTTGCTCTTCTTCTACCATCCTAGATAGGATCCCCTTTTGTAGCAGCTACAATCTTGGTGATAATTGTTGAAATATTGTAACTTCGAAGAATATTCTATTTGTATTTTATTATTATTTATTCGGAGATGTTTTATTCCTCCGTCGAGATGTCATTATTATATTTGATTATGTAAAGTCATTGAGGTAAAACCTCCCATGTAAGTCGGGGCATTAGTTCCCCTAGAGTCAGTTGTAATGGGGTGTTTAAGTCCCCTAGAGAAATCGGCCTGGTTAGTAATTGGTCATTTAGTTATGAGGCCAACCTAGCTGGGTAAAATGTCAAGTGAGATATAAAGTATAAATGGAGGTGTGCTCCTCATTTGGACACACACTCACTTTTGGATTGCGCATAGGAGAGAGAGAGAGAGATATCTACGAAGGAGAAGGAGATCTTGTTTTGGGGATTTCATCTTTGTACTTTTGATCATCTTTATTGAGGAAGTTTTGTTGGGTTTTCTACCCCATGAGGGTTTCCAGGATAAATTTGTGTCTATCTTCTGATTATGTTTCTTTCAGTGATCCTTATTATGTTGTTGTTGTGAATTTTATGCTAATCTTAACATGGTATCAGAGCTAGCCTGAATAGGACATCTTTCACAAGGCAAAAATCTCTCTCTTCTTCCTCCGGTGAGAAATTAGGGTTTCTACAAAAGTTGGTATTTTTGGAATCTGGTTGCATAGAAAGGTGGGCCTCTCCAAAAGTGAAATTCTAAGCCCAAGATCAAAGTTTTTGAGTGGGTAGAACCCCGGGATAAGTCAAACCCTAGTTTGACTTTTGGACCAGAAACTGCAGAAAACCAGAAAAACTATGAACCATAAATCTTTTAATCTACTACAGGTCCGAAATTCGCAGGTCAAATTTGAAGGGTGAAAAGTTGGAATCTCCAGAAAGCAAGTGTACCAGTCAACTCGCCTCAGTCAAGCACATCTCCTAGTAAGGTTAGTTTTGCATTTTGAGAATTTTCATTTTTTGGTGACCTCCTGGATAAGATGGCCCCAAGCACTAAGCTTGAGGATAAGCTAGAAGGCATAGAGAATTACCGAGAATGGAAATATAGGATTGGTCTCAAATCTGTGACAGTAGAGGTCAGATCTAATAGATCTAAGAAGCTGGAGTCTAAATTTGAGATAGATCTAGTAGATCGGTGAAGATAGAGACTGGATCTACCAGATCTGAAGAGTGGAGCTTAGATCTGTGGTTGTAGAAGTCAGATCTATCAGATCTGTAAATTTGGTGGATAGGTCTGAGATAGATCTATTTGATTTGGCATGAGCAGAGTCCAGATCTGTGGCAGATATATCAAATCTAAAGAGTAGTGTTCAGATCTATGAGAGCAGAGTCCAGATCTGAAGAGCAGAGTTCATATCTGCGAGTGCAGACATCAGCTCTGTTAGGATAGATACCAGATCTATCAGATCTGCGAGGGCAGAGACCAAATCTGTGAGAACAGAGATCAGATTTGGGAGAGCGAACCCTAGATTTGAGTAAGAGAGGGTTAGCTTGTTCACCAAGACATAGATTTACAGGTTGGTTCTGATTCTGAGATTTTGAATCAGCGGTGTTATCAATTTTGCAATGTCATGGCTTCAGCACTTTGTACAGTCATGCATCTAGCCTTATGATGGGAATACGAGAAGTATTCCTTAGTGTTTCATAGACAGACTCAAACTGCTATGAGAGGCTAGTAGTGAGGAGAGTTGGTTCGATGATGTTCTAGCCGGAGTCAGAAGGTTTACTGAGGATGGCAGGAGGGATGCATGTACTATAGCAGATAGATTCACCCTCCGTATCAGCTATGGAGGATGAGGGATGAGAGGCTAGTAGTGAGGAGAGTTGGTTCGATGATGTTCCAGCCGGAGTCAGAAGGTTTACTGAGGATGGCAGGAGGGATGCATGTACCATAGCAGATAGATTCACCCTTCGTATCAGCTATGGAGGATGAGGGATATAGTATTGTGTTCTGAGATGGACAGAGGCCTCTATATTAAGAGGGAGTGACCTTGGACGCAGCAGTGAGGCATGGCAATAGACAAGGTCAGTTGTACAGGTTGCTAGGAAAGCCTATATGTGGGTCCAGGGAGACCTTGGATGCAATTTCAGTATCAGTGACAAAGGGAGAGAGTGAGGCTTATCTCAAGATGGCATTGATAGAGGAGGAGTGCAAATCTTCATATCAGAGTGCAGCAGATGCAACCAAGAAGTCTCCCAGTTCAGAGGGAGCAGTTGCAGCAGCAGGGATGTGTTTGATCCTGGTGGATGCTTCTCCAGAAGTACCTTCCTCGCTAAGAGGGAGTGTTACTGCAGAGAGTTTGAGTGGCTCGGTCACCCATGACCGGTTTGTCAACTAAGGTATTCCAGGGAGTTTTTTACCCTGACTAATTATACTTTGCCTACGGGCGAAGTATAATTGACAAGGTTTTCTCCCGCTTCCTCCAAAGCTGGAATGCCCGATTTTGAAATTCTAGCCATGGGGGGTTATTAGAGTCCAACTAATAAATATGAAACTACTAGACACTATGAGTCGAGTCAATGGTCATTTCCTAGGTCTGTAGAGGTTTTTAAACGTTGTCCGAAAAAATTTTACCGGACGTGTTGGACAGTTAATTATTTTATTTCTTTTAATAATTAATTTTTCCATAGTTTAAATGGAAAAATTCAAATTTGTAATATGTCTGTCGTTCGGGGGTGTTTTTCAGTGAATCGAGGCTTGATTCCTAAGCCAAAACTCACACTTAGGCCTTGGACACCTTTATCCTAAGTTTCGGATCATTATTTAGCCACTTAATTAATAATTCCTCAAAAGTCAATAAAAGAGGGTTATTAATTAATTAAATTGAAAAAATTAACAATTCGAGAAAAGTCCAATTCTCTCCAAAATAATCCAAATTGGATTATTTCAGTGGCTAAATGACATGGCACAAAGCATTAAGGAAGATTCCAATCATCTCAATCATCATCCAGTCAAGTATACAGTCAGCATCAGTGATTAACTCCAAAAGATTTCGCCTCCCTCATGTGAAAATTCGAATTTGTGACATGGCAAAGGTATTAAGTGGTAAAAGAGTTAATGTTTGAGTTACATAAATGGGAGTGGGGGCGCCTTGCCTAGGTGGAGGCCACCTCCCACTCTCAACTACCAAGTCTCAAGTCAAATTCGAGTTAACTCTAAGCTTTCAACCATTTAAAAGGTCATGTCTTGCATGCATTCACGTCAAGATTGAGGGGATATGCGAATTGGTCATGTGGCAACTTGTTATTAAATGGTGAAGTTTCCAAAGATGGAATGGTAAGCGCCTCTCCTTAGCTTGTGCAATCACAAGGCTTAGCTCCCCTTGTAAATCAAATCACATCCCACTAATTCCTCCTTGCAATAAAGCCCTATCCTCACGAATATCTCCTTGTGACCTCACATTTTACACTTGGCATTTATTAAAAAAGGTTGTTGAATACGTATTAATGCAAAGGTGGGCGCCCTCCTTGTTTAGTGGCCACCTCATGGGCTTGGCTCCCACTCAACTCATCCCTTTCCTACACTCACTCACCCAAACTCCTTGATTTGCTCACGTGATATTCCTTCACCTTCATGACTTTACACATGGCATGGCTCGTATTTAGTGGTGAAGCTTCCAAAGCTTGGATGGGGGGCGCCTTGCCTAGGTGGAGGCCACCTCCCCATCTTCATTCATTGCAAACTCAAGACTATGGATGGGATTTGAGCTCCAAGCTTGATTTGATTGACTTTTGACATGGATATGATTGGATTTTTTGGTGGGGATTCGAATTGGGCAAATGCCATTGGCTTCATTCAAGGCCAATTCGAATTCACTCATGGATTGTTTGTAATTTGTATAAATAGAGGCTCATGGAGCTCTATTCTTCATGGATCTTTTAGCATAGAAACTCTGGAGAATTTTGTAACTTGTTTAACATTTGAATAAAGTTGAGACTTTGGAGGTCAATGTGGAAGCTCTTGGTGTGCCATGCTTCATCTTGTATGAGGTGATATCATGTTTTGTTTATATGCGTTTGATTCTTAAGTATTGGATTTATGATTTAGAAGGCTAACAATCTAGCACAAGTATTATAAATCTATGCTTTTCTCTTAAGTGTGTGGGCTTTTCAGGTATTCTCCCAAAGTGCAAGAGTTCTTGCTGGTTTCACTTTCATTCTGCAGGTTGCCAAAGGAGTTTTGCTTTAGGAAATCAAGAAACAAAGAAATTCTTGCTTCGTCCATCAAGCATTCAAACTATTTCATCGGTTACTGGATCTACTTCTCTAAGCTGTGGAAACTCTTGATTTACTTTTCTCCAAGCCTAGAGCCTTGTCAAGCTTGCCTTTGCTTGTGGCTTGCATTGATTTTACTTCCTTTTGCTCTCGTCCTAGTTTTCCCCTTAGCCTCTTCCATCTCTATCTTCTCCTTCTCGTCCTAATCTTCCTCCCTCCTTCTTCCGTTCGTCTCCCCTAGCTTCAAGTCTTTTCCTCTCCTTCCCTTTCATTTTTGGTCTCTCTTAACTTGCTCTCTCATCTCCCTTGCCTTCCTTAGCTTCTCCATCCCTCATTCGTCCATCTCTTTTATCCTCCCTTTGCCTCTTCGTTTTGCCCTCAACTTTTCTCCAAAGCCCTCCTCTCGTCCCTCTTTAGTTATCTTGAAAGCACATCACAAAAAACAATTTTGTTAAGTGTTAGAGTTAGTAGTTTGCTTTTGTTAAAAAGTTAGTAGTTAGATTCAAATCTTTTGCATTTTAATAATAGTTTCATGCTTTTAAAAAAGTTAATACTTAGGTATTTTTAGATCTCATATAATGCATTCATTTGATAAGAATCTAAGATCTAGTTCTCTTAGTTCGTTCATTGCATTGTTTTTTCTTTGAAAGTTAGTAGGTTAGGCATTGTCACATCATTCTTCACACTTGCATAATTAATATCTAGATCTCTCCTCATTTTAAGCATTTCCATTTTTCTAGATCTCATTTAAAAGTTTAAATCTTGCAATGGAAAAAGATTGGGCATATAGGCTAGATTTTAGTTTGCATTTAGTTTCAAGCTTTTATTTATTTTATTAACATCTAATGGGTGCCTTGTTGAGTTGATTTGACCTTGTGTAGGTGTTTTGAAAGAGAAGAAAAACTTGAAGAACTTTGAAAACAAGAAGATTTTTTCCCAAAAGAGAACATCAAAAAGACCATAAGGAGGATCCAAACCAAGACACTATTTACACTCTCCTTTTGTAAAAGCTCTTAAGAGCTCCATATTGTTTTCTAAGTTGTTTCATTTCTCTTAAAAGACCTTACAAGGGCTAAAATCCCAAGGCACTTGTAAATTCATTAATAAAAAAGGCTAGGTGGGATAAGGCCTCCCACACTTTGGTTTCTTCTTCCCCATTTGGGGAAGACTGTTTCGTGCATGCTTTAGTTAAACTTGTTTAAATTTTCTAGATTAAATTTCATTTCCTATACTTAGAATATTTTTTATTTCAAGTCTTGACCTGAGAAGCCTCTTGGTATTTTATCCCAAGTGCCGCATTAACACTGCGTGCTGCTTCTCTTTCCCCACCGTGTACTACGTAGGACCGGCTAAGCTGGAAATTTCATGAGCTGTGTGTAGAAGTGACTTTGACTTCAGCTTTAGATTAGTCCTTGTTGCGGTAGAACACTAGTTTTCTTTCTTGCAAGTAATTCTTTTCTTTTTATAATATATCATTGTCATTGCTTCATCTTTTATCTTATTGAGCTATCACATGCGTTCTTGTTCACAAACTGCCTCTATTTTAATAAAGAACAAAGCCTCTTGAACTTACAATAACCCAAGTCAAGAGCACTCTCTGTCGGAGAGCATAATAGTATTGCATTTTCCTTGCATTAGGCATATAGACTAGCTAAGTCTCTTGAACATTGTCATAAGACAAAGTCAAGAGCACTCTCTGTCGGAGAGTTGAATTGTGTGCTCCAAATAAATCTTAAAACATTCCCAACTCACTTCCCCCTTTAATAATTTATCTTGGTTGCTATCCAACACCCGTATGCTCTGCCAACCTAAAAAGGTTAGGCTAGTACTCAGAAAGGTGTTGGATTTGATAATTTTTCCATAACATAATAAAATTTTCACCCCCACAACCAACGAACCGGCGTTGCTTATTCGAGACATACTCAGGTAGTGGGCAAAGTTCCTAAACATGGTGGGGCCGAAAGTTACCGTTGTCTTAGACATCGGAGTGGTTAATTCTTAAGACACCTACTCCTTGACATCTGAGCGGTCCGACATACCATCAAAGGGGAAGCCACTGAAAGTATACTTTTCTGGTCGATTGCTTACCTTGTTGTTCTTAGCCTAATAATCAAGACCATTAAAACTTTCAATTTACCAAGATAATTTGCAAAACGATCTCACGAACAAAACTAAGACTTGTATCTTCAACATTCCCCAGCACTACACACTTGTTTACTCCATAAGGCACTGGTTTATTTATACTTTTCATTATCATTTGGGGCCATTTGTCCTTTGTTTAAGTGATTTATCAGTGGATGCTTTATCTCTCACAAGTCTTTATTTATATTGTTAAATTCATATACTGTTTCACAACGTGGATTGCACTTTATTTTGTGTTTATCATAAGCTGCGGTCTCATCATCTTCAAAACTCCTAAACAACACTCACCCGCATCACCAAACATCAAAAAACATTTAAAACACATTGAACCATAGACAACTCTTTGTAGGGACTACCCCCCTTGGCTTCGTTAGGAGTTAGCCTAAACGGAGGAGCAGGGATTCAGGTGACAGTACCTAGCTCATTGCTTGCCCCCAAGGCCACACTTTCCCCACTTGTAGTGAGGGAATAGCTTTCGAAAGATTTCTGCTGCTGGTGTGCATCTCGGCGGACAACAAGCGCACTTTTCCATGCAGAGGAAGGGCGCATTCATCAGATCTAGCAGTTGGCCTTCTTCCTTGGCTGAGCAGATAAGAGTAGTGATGTGAGAGAGGTAGAACCGTCAAAGTTACCTGCAAACAGATCCATATCCAGTTGACAAATTAGGGCACATTTCCTCTATGCATGCATCGATTGTTGATGCATATCTAGGGTTTTGACCCTGTCAGGTTCGGTTGTTCCTTCTGAGGTAACATTGTATGTACTTGTATTCCTCTTACTTTGCTCTAGGCTCGAGATAGAAGAAAGCCCCACAGATAGTCGGTTTTCCCCGTTTGGGGTTTCCAGGGTACATCCAGAGTTGTGTGATTGTTGTACGGTCATTGTCAAAGTGTTTAGAGATCTATAGTGTTTGAATCGTAAGTCTTTATTTGTATTGTTGATTTATAGAGGCTCAAACCGCTTGAAATCTCAAGGCTATCCAAAGGGAGAAGTGATCTCTAGATAAATTAACAAAAGCATCATGGAACTCATCGAAGGAAAATTCCAACTGATTTAATCATGTATTCATCAAAATCCAACTAATAGGTGTTAATTAATCAAACTTTCTAAGGTTTGATTTTAAAAATGCTTAAGTCAAAATTAAGTGGCAACGGAGACTGTAATTGGGAAAATAATGAAGTGGGTCCTTCTCAAATGTGACAAGGATGTCAAATTAACAATACTTGGCATTTTCCACATGTTTTGGGTTTCGTTAGATGGAGCTTTTGAGGGCGAATTTGCCCACGAAGGACGATTTTCAACATGAAGATCTGCTCACATGGCCCACTAAATTCACCTCAACCATTCCTCATTGATAAGGAAACAGTCATACATTTTTTCCTTGGCATATTTGAGTCTTGACACTTTGGCATCCTTATTTCGTCCCCACGTGCTCCATGTAATATTCATAAATTTTAATGTGAAACTTAGAGAATATTATGATTTAATCTCAGCCATTTTTGTAAAGGGTGAGACTCAAATGAAGATCTCATCCCTCTATCTCTTTAGAGTTGGGGGTTTTGCTCACTTTAAAAAAAGATTGAACTTCATTTTGTAAAGGGAGGCAGTTTTGCAAATCAATAAAAAAACTTTGTTTCTACTCTTCATTTCTCATGTGTTCTGGTCACTTGTACTTGGATTTTGATTATTTCCTTCCTCTATTGGTATGCATTTGAGATCTGGTTCGAATCTAAAGTAATATCTATCATTTTGTTTATTGTATGAAGATGGAGTATTTTTATTTTTGAAGCTGCATCGAAAGCCATTCTCCAAGAGAATGGAGGCACCTGGTCAGTTACCAAGAATATGATTCAGTTTGGGACTAAAGCTCAGCCCGGGGCTGAGAGCCATTCTCTGGGAGAATGGAAGCCCTTGGTCAGTTACCAGGAAGTTGATCATCTTGACTCAATCTGGGACTGAGGATCAACACAATGCAATTTGGCACTGAGGCACTTGGTCAGTTACCAAGTAGTTGACATTGATCAACTTGATGCAACCTGGGGTTGAGGCACCTGGTCAGTTACCAGGTCATCACTAGAAGCCCTAGACCGGGTCTAGGCAAGTGATGTACTCCTCTCCTTCGTCATTGGGCTATGGGACCTCCTCAAGGGACTGGCCACCCCTTGTTGGATGAATTACAGTGGGTGGAGATAAAGTGCTTCATTTCCCTTTTCAGTCATCTTTGATGAATAACATTTTTCAATTTATCAATCCTTGTTGGTGTCTGGAAAAGGTGTATAAAGATCAATTTCATCGTTTCTCCATTTTTGAACAACAAGTGGGGCTAATCTCAATCTTAGTTTTATTACATTACAATTCATCCCCACTTGGTTGGTCCATGATTCTTGGAGTGGACATAATTGAGTATCCTAGTCGGGTAGATGAGGAAACTGAAAACAGACTAGGAGGGATGAATCATGTGTCATGTTATGTTCTTCCATCAGCTTTAAACTTACATTCTTTCAATGATCCGATCGGTATATTGATGGATGAAGCTTGTGAAAATCAGTCTCAGCCCTGACATGATTTCATCTTGTGTTATCCAGATCTTTCTTCGATTTTCAAGCAACAAGATAGGGTGCCTTCAATTTTCATTCACATTACTTCCAAGCCATTTTTTACTTGTTGTATCATTAACTGTAAAGAAAGACTAATTAATCTGTTCAATAAATAGCTACATTGGATTTATGATTATACTTAACACTTGTTTGACTGGTTAGAGTAGGGTAGGTAGGACGAATAAGCTCCTTTTGAGCAGTAGGTTTTTGAGTGCCTTTCTCTTTCCTGAGTGCCTTTATCTACCTGAGTGAGTTTTCTTGCATGTGTGTTTCTTTCAGTTAATAAATTAAATAAAACTATCTTTTCAATTCATAAAGTGGATTTTCATTTCAGTTCTTTCATTTTCAACATTTTATTTCCAGTATGATTTCCTATGTTGTATGCAAGCTAGTGACGTTCGATCTATGAGATTGGTATAGCATCTGCATGGTGCAGGAGCATGTATATTTGATGAGACGCAAAGATTCAGGTGCATCTTCATTAGATGCTGGAGAGTTGTTGCGGACCAAAGATCTAAGGTTCTCAAGCGCTCTCTTCCTTAGAGCACTTGTCCCAGTTGGAGCCAGATGTTGTCACATTTATAGTAGTTGGGAGCTACTATCATTTCCAGAGCAGTTGTCACAGCCCAAGCCAATCCTTTACATGAGATGAGCATTCATGTTCCATGATGATTAGTGATAGAGTACATACAGAGGCAGCTAGCCTATGTGGAGCAGTATTATCAATACATCCTTGTCATTTCTGAGCACTCTTCATGATCCTGGAGGGATATTTGCTAGACTATGATTCACTTTTGTCATAGCAGCAGAGCCGCCAACTGGTATTTTCCCTTGTCCATGGCAGTCAAAGTTGGTATGCATGATCATTTTCAAAGACAGGTATATGGCTAAGCAGGTATACAGGTTATATTTGGAGTATATTCTTTTGTCTCTCTTGTTTATAGTAATAACTGTGCCTATGCATGGTAGTTGACAGTGGTGATGTGCTATATGCTTTGGTTGTTGTCCTGGATTTGTGGTCACGAGTTGTTTAACAGTTTGAATGTAAGGCCTTTTCATAAGCTCACTGGTTGCTCACCTTATGCAGACTTAGCCTTGCCTTTGCTATGTATGGCATCACCTTTTCATTGTCTCCGTCCATCCAGTATCTCCCATCCTTTGGTTTGATCCTTGACTTGAGACTTTGACTTGTGAGATTGAGGAGTTTTCCCCCACTTTGACCTTTGTATTTTATAGACTCCATGTTGTTTTGTGTCTCGGCTCTGAGTTGTGCGACAGAACTTGCCAAAGCCTTGACCCTTCTGGGCCGAAAGAACTTGTCGGTGTTGGGTCTTGAGCCTATGTGAGTTGGGATTTGGAAGCCTTGACTTCTCTAATCAGTTACCCCCGATGTCTAGTCCTGATTGTGAATGATTCCCGCCAGTTGACCCCATGCTTCACTTCTAGGCCAGTAGTACCCGCTTGTGTTGTGACATGAGCTAAGACTAGCTAGTTGCCCGAGTAGTGTCAGCTAGACTTGAAGCAAGTGATCCTATCATCATTGCATGCATCAGTATATCTTGCTATATCCAAAGAAATGCAAATGAAATGAAATGCAAAGTGCCCTGGATGAAATCTACACTTAGTTGTGCATTTAAGCACATGTAAAATCCGAAGGGTCATATATGAAATCAGCCAAATAAAAACAGATGCACATTATTGAAAATCTAAATGATTATTGGCCTTAAATTTGATGAAATGATTATTCTCCACGGATCCCAAGGGCTTGGATGTGGGATGGAATAAGGGATAACTAGTTCTAAGTGTCCCCTAGAACCTCAAAGTTACGGTTGATTGTGCACCCAGTACAGTGGTTCTAGAAAAGATCCTCACGATGCCTGAATCAGGCTTGGATGTGAGTCATAAACACTTGTTAGAGTTGAAGGGACACTTCTCAATCAACCAATTCCATTTGTGAGACACCTCCCTTCCCTAATGTTTTATATCCTATACATGTCACTGTGGATCCCCTCTTGTCCCGTATTCTCCGAGAGATCACTACGTTAAAATCAAAGTCAAATCCCCTTGGCCTAGCCTTGTGTTTTTCACCTCACCCATCATAGCAACTTGGTTAAGTTTGTAAGTGGGCATATGTGAAGGGCTTCATGAAGAATTGTCTGATTACTTTTGCACAAGTCTTATGATTATGTAATGATTGATCACCACTGTTATGTTACTCATGTTCTAGTTTGGTTATTAACATACACAAGAGAGCAAATTTCACCCCATGTGCATGCAGATTCATTCAATTTGGCTCAGTTATCAATTTTTGGTCAGTTTTGACCTGGTCAACTTTTTTGACTTGGTCAACGAGCATGGCCTCGGGGCCAAGTATCATTACACACGTCCTAGTATTGTTTTTTATGCCTTTGGAAGCTAGTTTCATCATTCCAGTGCTTCAGAAATGCAAATATTGGTTCAATATAGTGATTGGGTAAATTTTGAATAAAGTGAACCAATTTTATCAAATTTTGGAAAACTTATTTGAAGGCCTTCCACCGAAATCGTTTTTGGGGTATGAGTAATGAGTATTACCAGATTGCTACTTTTTGGAATTTTTGGCATAGTCAGATTTTTATTCCGGGCAATGGAAAATCATGTTTTGGGCATATTATATGGTTTACAATGGATATTCAACAGATAAATTAAACTAATTAAAGTGACCATAGTTTAGTAAATGGAACAAAGGGCGAATGAATGGCAAAGTTTTAACTTGGATGTTCTTCTTTGTGCTCCAAAGGGTATCTAGACATCTTCACACATATTTTATCATCTTCGGCAGCGACACTTCATGTTTTGCCTCTCTTAGGCAATTCACACTTCCTAGGGAGGGCGAATTTTTGGCTTGAGAATATATTATTTTGTACCATGTACTATGTGGGGATGTTATGTTATGTCCCTAGGAAGAACGTTGGTCCCTAGGAGACCCCTTTTGATGTATTATCACTTTATATCACTTTATACCTTATATTTGGGCATTATGAGGTAAATTGCCCCCCCTCTTGTCTAGTGATCCATGTAGTGAGTGTGAGATTAGATCTTCACCATTGATTATCATTGTATTATCTTTTAATCTCAACCGCTCATTTAAAAACTGGTTAGGGATTTGGTCTCTCTCAAAACTATTGAAGAGAGAAGAGCCCTCATTGTAAAGGGACTAGAATTTGGCATTTGAATCTAATAGAGAATAAATTTGTTTTTGGCCTCTATCTTGTGATTTCATTTGTGAATGTTCAAGCGAATGTTATTGTGATCTACATCTCTGCATTAGATATCACATACTTCACGATTTGGCATTTTTGGAATTAAGTTTTGTATACATGAGAAGAAATCGATTTGGAGATAGCGACTTGGTTTAGAGTCTTTGTTCTTTCCGGATCAATTTTGTGACAGGAGATTTTGTTGTGTTGGTTTTGCTAGTCATTCAATCATATTTCTTTCTTGTCAATTTGTATCCAAATTCATGCTTGCTTGTCATACTTTATTTTGTAGAACTAATTCTCTATACTGTTTGGCAGGGGTGCATTGGCAAAATTGAACGAACAACCCAAGCGTGGATATTGATAATTATTTTGTGGACAGGCGAAGACTAACAAGTACCAATCGACATCTCTTGGATCCAAGTACGACAAACTTTTCTTTCTCTAATTTTCTATTCCGTTTACCAACCACTAAATAATAAAATTAAAAACCTCGTTTCTTAGAAGTCATAGTTCTGGTCACTGTTTGTGCTTCTAACTAAAAACCCCAATGGGAAATCCTTCAAAACTCTTAGAGACCAAGTTTGGTTTAAATCTGACTCCATTTGCCCAATCTCTAGCACTAGTCCTCTTTGGGGCAATTCCCCCTCCTTGGGTAGTTGTTTGATTTCGTTGTTTTGGTGATCTGGGTGTGGCTCGAATCTTCACTAATTGCCAAATCTATCATCTAGAAACAATTTCTAGTGCTATTGAACTATTAGATTGACATTTTATAACCATTTCTCATTTCACTGCTTAAACCCTAGTTAATGTGAATTGGGCATTTTTGTATTGGCACTTGTTTTATCTTAGATCCAATTTAAAATTATAGTTATTGGGGTAAATTATCCTGGTTGACAATCGTGCTATTCAATAAGCATCTCACCCTATTCTGTAAGTCCTCACCTCAATACTCTTTCTTGTGGATCTAGGTATTAGGTCAAGATACCACTTCTTACAATCTCTTCCCATTAATTGGTTGTGTGTGTCTTGTCTATAGAGTTAGTCTTTCCAAGCTAGCTAGGGTCTCCCCCTTGATCTTTCTATTAGCTTGGCCTAAAGTGACAAGAGCCTGTCCGGTGTGAAAACTACACCATTAGTAGTGGACGAGGCCCTTGCGGTGTCATTGGGTTTAGTTGCTCTTCTTCTACCATCCTAGATAGGATCCCCTTTTGTAGCAGCTACAATCTTGGTGATAATTGTTGAAATATTGTAACTTCGAAGAATATTCTATTTGTATTTTATTATTATTTATTCGGAGATGTTTTATTCCTCCGTCGAGATGTCATTATTATATTTGATTATGTAAAGTCATTGAGGTAAAACCTCCCATGTAAGTCGGGGCATTAGTTCCCCTAGAGTCAGTTGTAATGGGGTGTTTAAGTCCCCTAGAGAAATCGGCCTGGTTAGTAATTGGTCATTTAGTTATGAGGCCAACCTAGCTGGGTAAAATGTCAAGTGAGATATAAAGTATAAATGGAGGTGTGCTCCTCATTTGGACACACACTCACTTTTGGATTGCGCATAGGAGAGAGAGAGAGAGATATCTACGAAGGAGAAGGAGATCTTGTTTTGGGGATTTCATCTTTGTACTTTTGATCATCTTTATTGAGGAAGTTTTGTTGGGTTTTCTACCCCATGAGGGTTTCCAGGATAAATTTGTGTCTATCTTCTGATTATGTTTCTTTCAGTGATCCTTATTATGTTGTTGTTGTGAATTTTATGCTAATCTTAACATGGTATCAGAGCTAGCCTGAATAGGACATCTTTCACAAGGCAAAAATCTCTCTCTTCTTCCTCCGGTGAGAAATTAGGGTTTCTACAAAAGTTGGTATTTTTGGAATCTGGTTGCATAGAAAGGTGGGCCTCTCCAAAAGTGAAATTCTAAGCCCAAGATCAAAGTTTTTGAGTGGGTAGAACCCCGGGATAAGTCAAACCCTAGTTTGACTTTTGGACCAGAAACTGCAGAAAACCAGAAAAACTATGAACCATAAATCTTTTAATCTACTACAGGTCCGAAATTCGCAGGTCAAATTTGAAGGGTGAAAAGTTGGAATCTCCAGAAAGCAAGTGTACCAGTCAACTCGCCTCAGTCAAGCACATCTCCTAGTAAGGTTAGTTTTGCATTTTGAGAATTTTCATTTTTTGGTGACCTCCTGGATAAGATGGCCCCAAGCACTAAGCTTGAGGATAAGCTAGAAGGCATAGAGAATTACCGAGAATGGAAATATAGGATTGGTCTCATTCTTGAAGAGAATGATCTTGCCCAATACATTAAGGATGAAGTTGCAAAACCTGCGGAAGTTGAAGCTAAAGAAAAGCACAAGAAGGACCTGATTAGGGAAAAGAGAATCATTGTTGATTCTATCAAGGACCACTTGATTCCTCAAGTGTCATCAAAGAAGACCCCAAAAGAAATGTATGATGTCGTAGCCAGAATGTATGAAGGAAGGAACATTAATAGGAAGATGAATTTGAGAGCTCAACTGAAGAGTACCAAGATGAGCCAAGGAGAGTCCATCCAAGACTACTTCACAAGGGTCTCCCAGTTCAAGGAGCAACTAGAAGCCATTGGAGACTCCCTTGATGAAGATGAACTAGTTATGACTGCTCTCAATGGTCTCACTAGACCTTGGGATTCATTCATCCAGACCATGTGTGCCAAAAAGGAAAGCATGAAGTTGGACATTGTATGGGAAGATTGCATTCAAGAGGAAGCTAGAGTAGCCAATAGAGAAGCCCTAGTTAAAGAAGATGATCAAGCATTAGCCACCGATACCAAGAGAAGAAGAAGTCAAACCAACTTCGAAAGAGAAAGTCACAAGGAGTCTCAACCTCCCCAAAGGTTTCAAAGGAAAAGGGGAACAAATTCAAAAGGAAACTACTCTTCATTCCAGTGCTTCAATTGTCACAAAATAGGACACATTGCTAGAGATTGTCCATCAAAGAAAGGGGAACACAAGAAGAGTTTCCATCACAAAAGACATCATGCACACCTAGCTGAAGATGACGATGAAAAAGAAGAGGATGAAGAACCTCCCAGGAAGCAAGCAAAGGAAGAAATCGAAGAATATGTCCTGTGACAGTGGTGCTTCAAAGCACAAGACAAGACAGAAGAAGACTCTCTCCAGTTTAGAAGAAAAGGACTTCCCTTAGAAAGGATCATAGGAGAAGCAAAATACAAGCTTGATGATGGAGTAGAGTTCACCATCAGACATTCCAGTAATACCTGCAAGGAGACTAGGATCAAAAGAGATACTACCAAACAAACAAAGATAAGTATTTGAATTGTCATTTCTATCACATTGTTTAAATAATAGTATCCAGTTATATACACATTTATTTAGGATGTTTGTAGTGTCATGCATGTGATGGGTAAGTAGCCTATGGTGCCATACAACATTCCATTGCTACTTATCTAGAGTGAAACCTCTTTGCTGACATATTGGGAGTAGTGCACACTCTTAATAATGTCCTGGTAGAGATGGAAGGCATCTAGAAAGTCACCATATGAATATGGGATATGGATGAATGTTGTGGCATTGGCTAAGATAGTGTGACATATGTTTTTATGCATATATATTTGGAAACTATGAGATGTTTCTAACCATGAATTTGACTTGTAGGAAGTATCGTACAACGATCACCTACAAATGAAGAATGATGAGACTTGTTCCGTAGAACAAGTGACAATGGTTCAACTATAAAAGAATCCATAAGAAATGTTCACGGGAAAGAAGCCTGAAGTAAGCCCTCAGAATATACATTCCAGGATTCCGTAACATGGAGATCAGTAGAGATGCGACATTTGATGAAGAAGCAGCTCTCAAGAGATCCAGAAAGTGCCAGTATGAAAAAGTATATGAAGAAAATGTACCTCCCATAAATGTAGAAGCTGCACCCTCCCTTGTAGATGAAACACCAGAAGACCATGATATGTTGGAACCTCAAGAACCTCCAACTATGAATATATCACGAAAGAGAAAGCCTTCTTGGGAAAGAGAAATCATACAAGAAGCAGGAAAATATGGAGCACTAGAAGGCTCCACAAGAGTGAGCAAGAAACCAAAGCCATTTTCCAGCTATGTGGCTTTGAAGTGTGAACTTGTAGATCAAGAACCTACCGGTTATGAAGAAGCAGTCAGAAGAAAGAATGGGTAGAAGCAATGACGGAGGAGTATCAATCAATAATGAAGAATGGTGTTTGGGATATAGTTCCCAAACCAAAAGACAAGAGTGTAGTATCCTCCAAGTGGATATACAAGATAAAGCATGTTGTCAATGGTAGCATTGAAAAGTATAAGGCAAGGTTTGTGGCCAAGGGATTCTCTCAGAAAGAGGGAATTAACAATGAAGAAACATTTGCACCAGTTGCAAGGTACACTTCCATTAGAACCATCATGGCGCTTGCATCCATGATGAAGTGGAGTTTACACCAAATGGATGTGAAGACAGCCCTCCTGAATAGTGTAATTGAGGAAGATGTGTACATAGAACACCCACAAGGATTTGAAGTTGAAGATAGAAGGACTCACGTATGCAAGTTGAAGAAAACTCTGTACGGATTGAAGCAAGCTCCTAGAGCTTGGTATGGAAGAATTGATAGCTTCTTGACAAGCTTGGGCTTTACCAAAAGTAAAGCTAACCCTAACCTTTACCTTAAGGTTATGGATGATGAACCTGTCATACTATTATTGTATGTGGATGATCTATTTCTGACAGGAAATGAGAAACAGATCATGGAAAGCAAGAAGAAGCTAGCTGCAGAATTTGAGATGAAAGATCTCGGATTGATGCATTACTTCCTAGGTCTGAAAGTATGGCAAGGCCCAGAAGGAATCTTTCTTAACAAGGGAAAGTATGCTGTGGAAATCTTGAAAAGGTTTGATATGTTGGATTGTAAAGCCATGGCCACTCCCATGGATACCAGCTTGAAGTTGTTAGCTGATACATCATCGGAATTAGTGGATGTGACTCAGTACAAATAGATTATTGGGTCGTTGATGTATCTGACAAATACCAGGCCAGATATATGCTTTGTTGTGAACACCCTGAGTCAGTATCTAGTTGAGCCTAGACGTGCTCACCTGACAACTGCAAAGCATGTGATGAGGTACCTAAGAGGTATGATAGATTTTGGTCTATATTATCTTGGAGATCATAACTTCAGACTGTACGGTTATACAAGATGCAGATTGGGCTGGAAGTGTCTTAGACAGAAAGAACACATAAAGTGGATGCTATTGTCTAGGATCTGCTATGATCTCATGGTTTAGTAGGAAGCAGTCCAGTGTGGCTCTCAGCACAGCTGAAGCGGAATATATAACAGCTTTCTCTGCTAGTTGTAAAGCCATATCACTTCGGAAGCTGTTGTCAGGACTATTTGACTTAGAGATGGACTCCACTGTGATCCTGTGTGACAACCAGAGTTGTATCAAGATGACGGAGAATCCAGTGTTCCATGATAAGTTAAAGCACATAGAGATCTAATATTTCTATATATCGGATATGGTGCAGAAGGGAGCCATAAAGCTCGAGTATGTGAGCACTGATGAGCAAGTTGCTGATGTATTGACCAAACCTCTGTCTTGCGTAAAGTTTGAGTATTTCCGAGACAAGCTTGGTGTAGTTCAAAAGGACCCTCCTCGAAAGGGGGAGTGATGAGGTCGATGATGAGGATGCTTGTACCGACGATGAGGTCGATGATGAGGATACCTATACCGACGATGAGGTCGATGAGTGGTCCTTAGACTTGGTCTAAGTTGACGATTGGATTGCATCATCCCTGGACTTTAGTCTTAAATGAATCAGGAGACTTGTGTCTTCGTAAGTGGTCCTTAGACTTTGTCAAAGTTGACAAGAGGATTGAATCATCCTTAGACATGGTGTGATGTCTTAAAGTGATAGGGATTGATCATCCTGTAAGTAGATCATGATTGCATCGTCCTTAAACATGGTGTGATGTCTTAAAGTGATAGGGATTGATCATCCCGTAAACAGATCAGGATTGCGTCGTCCTTAGACATGGTCGGATGTATTAAAGTGATAGAGATTGATCATCCCGTAAGTGGATCAAGATTGTATCATCCTTGGACTTATGTCCTAAAGTGAGAGGGATTGATCATCCCGTAATTGGATCATATGTGTTGCAGATTATGATGTTGTCGATCGAGAGATCCAGATGATGTTGATGATTGAGAGATCCAGATGATGTTGTTGATCGAGAGATCCAGATATTGATGTTGTGTTTGATCGAGAGATCCAGATATTGATGTTGTTGTTGATCGAGAGATCCAAATATTGATGTTGTTGTTTATCGAGAGATCCAGATATCGATGTTGCTGTTGATCGAGAGATCCAGATGATGTTGTTGATCGAGAGATCCAGATATTGATGTTGTTGTTGATCGAGAGATCCAGATGATGTTGTTGATCAAGAGATATAGATATTGATGTTGTTGTTGATCGAGAGATCTAGCTGATGTTGTTGATCAAGAGATCCAGATATAGAGGATGCTGTTGATCGAGAGATCCAGATGATGATGTTGTTGTAGACGATCGAGTGATCGAGTGCTACAAAAGATGAAGACTCAATATTCTAGATGTTGATGTTCCAGTACTGAAGATGTTGAAGATGTTCCAGCAGCCGTTATAGATGTATCACTATGATGTTGTTGATGACCTCTCCTTGCTCCTGCAGATGTTGTTAGAATACCCTTCTCGTTAAGGGGAGTGTTGAAATATTGTAACTTCGAAGAATATTCTATTTGTATTTTATTATTATTTATTCAGAGATGTTTTATTCCTCCATCGGGATGTCATTATTATATTTGATTATGTAAAGTCATTGAGGTAAAACCTCCCATGTAAGTCGAGGCATTAGTTCCCCTGGAGCCAGTTGTAATGGGGTGTTTAAGTCTCCTAGAGAAGTCGGCCTGGTTAGTAATTGGTCATTTAGTTATGAGGCCGACCTAGCTGGGTAAAATGTCAAGTGAGATATAAAGTATAAATAGAGGTGTGCTCCGCATTTGGACACACACTCACTTGTGGATTGCGCATAGGAGAGAGAGAGAGAGAGATCTGCGAAGGAGAAGGAGATCTTGTTTTGGGGATTTCATCTTTGTACTTTTGATCATCTATATTGAGGAAGTTTTGTTGGGTTTTCTACCCCATGAGGGTTTCCCAGGATAAATCTGTGTCTATCTTGTGATTATGTTTCTTTCAGTCATCCTTATTATGCTCGTGTTGTGAATTTTATGCTAATCTTAACAATAATAGGCTCAGAATCAACATAAGATGTATGCAGATAGGGGCAAGTGTTGATGTATTTGTAACTTCGGAAGATATTCACTTGTATATTGTATGCATTACATTTGTAGTTTTGTACTTTATTGTATCCCCAACGGAGATGTATTATTCCTCCGATTGGAAGTGTCGTCATTTGTATTTCCAAGTGTTGCAAGTTATAATGTAAGTGTCGTAACTTATACTTGATGGGTTATTAGACCACCTTGGTGGGGTGGGCCCTGTATGAGTTAAAGGGTTATTAGACCACCCTAGTGGGGTCGGCCCAATGACAAGTTGTAATGGGTTATTAGACTCTCCTAAGGGAGGTCAACCCAGTTAGAGTAAAAGGCAAGTGAAGGTAAAGTACAAATAGAGAGGAGCACCTCTCTATTTATCCATTCACTCACTCACTTCGCATTAGTGAGAGAGGAGGAGTGCGCACAAGTGGAGGAGGAGAAGCTGCTAGGAGACTATCTCTTGTTTTGGGGTTTGATCTTTGTGATCTTTGTATTGGTGCTCATTCTATCTCTGAGGAAGTTGCGGGGTTTTTCACCTTCTTGGTTTTCCCCAGTGAAATGCTTTGTGTCTCTTGTCTCTTATGTTTGATATGTTGTACATGTTGTTCTCTCAGTTAAGATCCTAGATCATATTGAATTAAATGATGAAAATCTAGCATGGTATCAGAGCTAGCTTGAAGGAAGGCATTGTATGGCATTTACGACACTTGCTGCACTTGCGACAAATTCGAAGCTAGGGCTTGATATAGTAAAAACTAGTCGTCGTGGCACTTTCACTATAAATCAATTTTGGCAAAGGTTCAGGGTCTGAATTTTTTACAAGCCGAATATCAGACACAAATGTACCCTGTGTAAAAATTTCAGCCTCAGATTCGTCGTACTTTGTTGCCACCGGATCACACACCGTCTTTGTTGCAGCAAAAATCTATGTTGTCGCTCGGTGTGCCCTTTGTGGCAAGTCTCGAGTCAAGTATGTCACTTGGCTCTTGACTCCTCCCTTTAGGCAAAATTCCCAACGAAAGCCAAGGGGGGTAGCCAACACCCACATCCCATCCCCCTTGGGGGGATTTGTGTATTTTGTTAATTTTCGTGTGATTGAAATTTTTCTAACTCCACCTATTCACATACTCACTTTTGAGGTGCAAGGTGTATCTTCCATTTAATTTTGCAATTTATATCATTTTCCTTTTTGCAAAAGTATAGTAGAAATAAAACCGTCTCCGTCGCCACGAAGTATGCTCTCACCTTCACCCAAAGGCAATTTTGCTGATTAGTGAAGGTGATCAGATAGTGATGCATAAGATTGGCCATCAATATCTTTTTATTTACAAGTTTTGCATTTCAATTTCATAAGACTCTTGAACTTAGCTTAAAATCAAGTCAAGAGCACTCTCTGTCGAACGGTCAATGGTTACTTGCTTCAAATTGGAATAAATCATTTGCCTACACTGCGTATGCTCTACCCACCAACGGTACATCTGAGTTGTGGGATACCAAAATCAATTGGAAGCACACTTTAATTCTCACATTTAACTTAATCAGTCACCTAATAAAATTAACTACCCACAACATAGTGAAAATCCGGCACTTCAAGACTAGTTTTTGGTGGGGAAGTTCTGCCTGGGGGCATTGGGTAGTTGTACTTTGACCTTGGGGCACCGTTAGACTACATCCTTGTTGGTGTAGTGTTGAACACGTACTCAGGGTATTGACAGTCCAACATGTCCTTGTACAGAAGCACCAATCTCGAGATTTCCGGACATTCCTCTCTGTCCCTTTACGGTATATTGAGAGTTTCCCTTTTTTCCCCTAATCAAGATTCATTTTAATAATTTAAAATTAACCAAGAGACAATTGCACAACATTTTACTTTTCCAGCATTTCAATATCACACTGTGTTTTGACTCCATAAGGCACTAGTCCTTGCACTTTTCATTTGCTTTTTATCAAAATCAAGTATTTGTGCATCTTTATATTTCACATTGATTTATCTAAACGTATGTTGGTGAAAGCTTTCTTAACTATTGTTGCAATTACATCTTGAACCTTAATCAAAAACTCCCAAAAACATTAATAAACAACCCATCATTTAACTGGAAGACCCTAACAACCTTAGTAACTTTCCATAGGGACGACCCCCCTTGGCTTTCATTGGGAATTTTGCCTAGACGGAGGAGTCAAGAACCAAGTGACATACTTGACTCGAGACTTGCCACCAAGGGCACACCGAGCGGCAGCATAGATTTCTGCTACGACAAAGACAGTGTGTGATCCACCGGCAACAGTGAGATATGATCCGTACAAGTTAGAGTTTCTGCCTCTTCCAGAATGCAGCCCTAAACAAGTGACCTAGGAACAGAGGTCATATCTCGGGCTAGTAAGCTCCAAATAAAATTCCATAAAAAATGTCAGTTAGGGCACGGACTGTAGTTTCAAAGGTCTGATTTTAAGAGGCCGAAGTTGAAACAGTGACATGTGGCACTCCGTACAAGTTCGCTATGTTGTTTCACCCCATTAACAGGTCATGTTGCGACACTTACCATATCTCTCTCATGGAGAATCCATTGGAACTCAGATTTGTGGGGTTGGAAAGATGTCAGGTCAGTCTACTACAGGCCGAAGTTTCAAACCCTGAGGATCCGAAATTTCAGAGATACATCCAAAACAATATGGGATATATTTCTGTCAAAACATAATTGGATTCTGAGCACTTTCATTTTTGTCTTGTCACTATTGCGGGAAATTAGGGTTTTTGAAAGAAGTGAAATTTTGGGGTGCTCTCAACATAGGATTGCTCTCCTCAGCAAAATCGAAATTTAGAGACCAAGATCGAAGTTTTCTACCCCATGAGGGTTTCCCAGGATAAATCTGTGTCTATCTTGTGATTATGTTTCTTTCAGTCATCCTTATTATGCTCTTGTTGTGAATTTTATGCTAATCTTAACAATAATAGGCTCAGAATCAACATAAGATGTATGCAGATAGGCGCAAGTGTTGATGTATTTGTAACTTCGGAAGATATTCACTTGTATATTGTATGCATTACATTTGTACTTTATTGTATCCCCAACGGAGATGTATTATTACTCCAATTGGAAGTGTCGTCATTTGTATTTGCAAGTGTCACAAGTTATATTGAAGTGTCGTAACTTATACTTGATGGGTTATTAGACCACCTTGGTGGGGTCAGCCCTGTATGAGTTAAAGGATTATTAGACCACCCTAGTGGAGTCGGCCCAGTGACAAGTGGTAATGGGTTATTAGACTCTCCTAAGGGAGGTCGGCCCAGTTAGAGTAAAAGGCAAGTAAAGGTAAAGTATAAATAGAGAGGAGCACCTCTCTATTTATCCATTCACTCACTCACTTCGCATTAGTGAGAGAGAGGAGGAGTGCGCACAAGTGGAGGAGGAGAAGCTGCTAGGAGACTATCTCTTGTTTTGGGGTTTGATCTTTGTGATCTTTGTATTGGTGCTCATTCTATCTCTGAGGAAGTTGCGGGGTTTTTCACCTTCTTTGTTTTCCCCAATGAAATGCTTTGTGTTTCTTGTCTCTTATGTTTGATATGTTGTACATGTTGTTCTCTCAGTTAAGATCCTAGATCATATTGAATTAAATGATGAAAAACTAACAGCAAGACTGAGCATAGCTTTGAGATAGGAGACTTGGTTTTTTTTAGGTTGCAGCCATAAAGACAGTCCTCATTGAAGAAAAGCGGAGCAGAAAAGCTAAAGCCTCGTTTCTATGGTCCATATAGGGTAGTCCGGAGAGTTGGGGAGGTAGCCTATGAGATTGAGCTAGATAAGGAAAGTGAAATTCACAATGTATTTCATGTGTCATGGCTCAAGAAGGCATTGGGGCAACATGTCACTGTTTGAACAAAGTTACCCCTATTGGACGAGGAGGGGCAATTGGTTTTAGACTTTGAGGAGATCCTAGATGTCAGGGAGAGGAGATTGAGGAGCAACGTGATCATGGAGTATCTTGTCAGTTGGAGAAATTTGCCAGTCGAGTATGCTACGTGGGAGGGAAAACAGATCTTGTAGCATCCTGGTTTCCATTTGCTTGAGGACAAGCAATCTCGGAAGGGAGGACTGTCATGTCCCTTTCCAAGTGATCACTCCAGGAAAGGACTTTTTAGCCTATTTAATTCATGTTGGCTATAATAGTAAAAACGAGGGAATTAATTATTTATTTAATGTCACCAGGAAAAAGTAACATTATGAAATGACGTTGAGTAATTAATTCGTAAAGTGACTATTGTAAAAGTCACTTTATTAATTAAAAGGGAAAAAGGGTAAAAGTGACCAAAAAGGGTCAAATTGATAATAAAAGGACAAGTAGCCTCATTCTCTCATTCATTCATGTTATTTTCACTTTCAAAAAAGAAATTGAGAGCTCTTGTGGCTTGTGGCTCTTGAGACGAAAACCCTGAGAGGGAATTTGATTTCGGTGGTGACTATCCACCCTAATCAATATTGAGAGGCAGGATCGCTCAAATTTTTCCATTCTGTTTCATTACCGTGAAGAAAGAACAAATTATTAGCTTGCTGAGAGGGTTTATGGAGATCTCAATCATTTGGTGAAGGGCGCAACAGTCAATGGGAGAGATTTAGAGAGGGGCGCACTTACCGAGGTGGGTGTTGGGCACATCTTCATCTTCAAACTTAATGCTGCCACCTACAGCTCAAATGGAGGGCGACTTCCCATTGTTTTGCTGAGTCATGGTTTAGAGGGGAATCTTTGCAACTGTGGACAGTTTGGTGGTTGATTTGAGGAGGGCACAGTCAGCCATAGAGATTCTAATATGCTGATATTTAAATACTCTCAGAAATCGATTTATGGAGGGACAGCCTGCTACAGGGTTGTGGGCCGCACTCTTGTGGACAACCCACTTTTCTGTGGGTATTCTCAGAATTCTTGGGCACAAAAGGGAAACCATTCCAGCCTGTGTGGAGGTCTGCAAACCACATCTACACCTACAGCCAAAAGAGGGGAAATAGTGATCTTCAACAAGGGCACATTCACTGTTAAAAGGGCTGTAAGCTTATCTTTGTAACAGGTCAGATTTGAAATACTTGATTTACTTTTCATGGGTTGTCATTGATGTTACAGTTGGAATGAATTTATGTCCTTGCCATAGTGTACCACTGCTACAGACTTAATAATATAATTGTGTCCTGTCTATTGCTGACTGTTTCTCTTTTTCTGTGCATTAACACAAGTAGAGTCAAATCTGGGTTTGCACCTTTTTCATGGCAAATATTATATTAAACGAAAACTGAATATATTCCACAAACCAAGAAAAAACCAGCTAAACAATCAATCATTTCAAACTCAGGACAGTGACATCAAAGCGTTTGACGAAAATTCCAAATCAAATTATATCAGCAGTCACTGAAAAATTAAGCTCAGAATTAGCAAGGGTCAGTACATCCACTGCGAAAATCTGTACTGAAAGCACTGTACTGGTTTCCCCTGTCCTTCCCGTTCCATCCGTACACAGCTGTCATTGCTCTAGAAACTTATGTACATATCTGCATTGCTCATACATATCTGTATAGCCGCCGGTTGGGTTAAATTCAGTGACTTTTTAGAAAGTCATGATCTCCCCAAAAGACTTTTTATTCTGAAGTTGGCCTTGAATTGAAGTAACGTACAATAAAAATAAAATTAAAAAAGGTTAAAAACTTTATTGTTTTTAAAGTTACCTTATCATACTAAAAAAAAAATGTCAATTAAAAAAAACTTTATATATATAATATATAAAGTAAAATCAAAAAGTGGGTTTTATGAAAAGTAAAGACATTTAAAATGGGTGACTATGATGAAGCTCACACAAAGGGTTGTTACAAAGACAAAGCCAATAATACCTCAGTCCTCACTAATTATGGATAACATTGTGAAGTCGCAGAAAGAGTTGGCAGAAGGCCAAAAAGAGTGAGGCAACAAAATCGTAGATTGATAGCTAACATGAATAAATTATTCACAAATAGAGTTACCAACATAGCCAAAGATTCTGAAAAACGTCGGTTGGAGTATACAATAATCAGAAATGAGGACAGAAACAAAATAAAGTGGCATACAACTCAGATGTTGATTATAACAAAACACTAGTGAAAGTATCACTAGCATCAATTTCGTGGTCATTACCAAATAAGAGTGAAGATGATGTATTGCAAAATGAAACCATTACTCAGAGAAATCAAACAGAGGAAGTAACCACAAAGTACATTCCACCTCATCATAGGAAGAGTAACAAAATCAAGGTGCCAAGAAAACAAGAAGCTAAACTTACAACTCCACCTATACCCATGAAAAATAAGTTACAACATTATAAAAATATATGATGTTGAAGATTGTGCTATCAAGAATGGGGAATTACAACTAAACAACAAAGCATCAAAAGGTCGAAGAATCGTGCAAGTTTGCATCCAAAATGAGTTGAGTTTTTATACCAAACTAAGAGACTTCAGGGTATGATGCACAGCCTACAAGAGAATCTTGTGGATACCCAAATTAGAAGTCAAGTCAAGTTCTTACACTTAGACAAGGACAAAGATGATGCCACTCGAGAAACATGCTTAGCCAGAGAAAATCCAATTTATTATGCTTTGACAAAGCATTCCTTAAGGGGGTCGCAATGTTATAAACGTAATAATAGATCAAATAATAGAAATAATTAATAAATAGGATTAATACTAAATGAAAATTCAAGAGACACCCTTGTTCATTCTCGTGACTAGTCAATGCCTATAAAGGTATACCATCATGAGAGCATTGTAATCCATATTTCGTCATTCAATCAATTTTTTATCATTCAATATATTTTTGCAAAATATTTATGTTTATTGCAGCTCTTCCGCTAAAGAATGTGTATTTTCCCTCTACTTTGACCTACCTTTTGCTTTAGTTGAAACCCTAATCTACCAATAACCTAATCTCACGGTGAGATCAATGGTTGAAAATTTGAAATTAGTCTAAATCACTAATGCATTAAAATGCACTTTATTAGATTCAAGTCAAGTTCTTACACTTAGACAAGGACAAAGATGATGCCACTCGAGAAACATGCTTAGCCAGAGAAAATCCAATTTATTATGCTTTGACAAAGCATTCCTTAAGGGGGTCGCAATGTTATAAACATAACAATAGATCAAATAATAGAAATAATTAATAAATAGGATTAATACTAAATGAAAATTCAAGAGACACCCTTGTTCATTCTCGTGACTAGTCAATGCCTATAAAGGTATACCATCATGAGAGCATTGTAATCCATATTTCGTCATTCAATATATTTTTGCAAAATATTTATGTTTATTGCAGCTCTTCCGCTAAAGAATGTGTATTTTCCCTCTACTTTGACCTACCTTTTGCTTTAGTTGAAACCCTAATCTACCAATAACCTAATCTCACGGTGAGATCAATGGTTGAAAATTTGAAATTAGTCTAAATCACTAATGCATTAAAATGCACTTTATTAGATTCAACAACTAATTAAAAGCTTTTCACTTTATAAATAAAGTGAATTACAAAATAGATTTATTTGGATGACTTCTCGCATGTTTGACACCTAACCTATGTGGAAGTTCCTATCCGAGCTACAAAACATCAACATCCTGGCCATCTAAAGTTTAAACTTTAAACCCTACGACAGCCATATAGTTTGTTTCCTATTCATTTCTAGGGTCACTAATTTAATCAAGAGTAAGCTTGTTATTTGATTCTAAATCCTTCTAGTTAGTCTTCCTTGCTTAAAGGGTCATTTTAAATAATTAATCTCAAACCCTTCAGCAATTCCCTTAGGGTGCCACATTTCCCCCTCTTTAATTTTCAAAGGCACCTTGTTCCTTACAAATCGATCTTGTGAGTACTGTGGGAAAGTTGGTTTCCACTAGCAAGTACCCGGAAAAGCTTGACTGGGGACACCTCTCGTGGTTAGTTTGGGCCTACCTTGGTGAATCTGGGAAACCTAAAGAGAGAGGACCTTACCCACGTGACACTTAGAGGTACTATCCTCAGCTTCCACTGGGTTAGCAGCCAATTATTCCTTGCAATCCTAGGGCTGCTAAGTTGTGTGGCAACAGCCTCCATTTACGAAAGGAATCTCACCATATCCAAGTCTTGCTCTGAATGATCTCATCGCAGGCTCAATAGGGATAACAATTCCTTGTCCACTCTTCCCAAGTCTTCCACTCGTATACCCCATCTAACACAACAATGAAGACCTAATATCTCTAGTGTGTTCCTCAAACAAAGGAGAAACCGATTCATTAGTAACCACCAATGCATATGTAACATCAAGAATGCCCTTCTTATAAATACAAGAATGACTACTACCAAAAATATGATCAAAGGTATCATCGTAACCATCTTGAGAAGCATCATAATCATCAATACGCTACTGAGAAAGCATTTCCCCTCTTCTTCCAAAAGCATCAAGTAGCTCTTGCTTATCACAATAGTTGTATTTCTATGTCCTCCGTGTCCCATGTCCTCATGTTAGGTGACTTAGTTAGCAATCTAATTTAATAAAGTTGAAGCTTTTGTTTATGAATGGAAGTTATCTTCATTTCATGTATGACACTTTTGGTTTTACTGTGTGTGCTATCAAACAATTTCTTTGCTCATTCTCTCATCTGATAATTTCAGGTAACTTGGTTTTCAAACAAGGATAGAAATAGAATGTGTATCACTATATTGCGTATCTAATTCATCTTTGAAAGTGGATGAAACCGGAGGCTACTGACTACTCTTGCTTTTGGATTTATTCAATATTTTATTTCAATTCTCATCTTCTTTAACTTGTTCCTAGTACTAGGATCTAATTTCTACAATCTACTTTCTGCAATTTAAAATTGAAAACTAAATAAAATCCACAAACCCCTAAGATAAATCCAACAGCTAGTCTTGCATGCTAGAGGGTCTGCCAATAACAGGTGGGAATCACATTTTGAGGACTTTATCCTAGCAGACCCATGTGCGTTGACAAGGGTCAAAAGCTTGCGTCAACAAAGTGATAGTGCAAGGCATTGGAAGAATTCCATGGATGAAGAATTTGAATCATTGTTAAACAAATTAGACTTGGAAATTTGTAGAATTGCCTCCCCAAAGGAAAGCAAATGGTTGCAAGTGGGTTTCCAAGATGAAGTATAAGCAAGATGGTTTAATTGATTGGTATAAAGCAGGCTTGGTGGCAAAACAGCATATCCAATTCCAACTAAGAAACTGACTGCAAACATCCTCAGCAATTCTCTGGGCCAGGATAAATTTATAAAATTTAGAGACAAACTTGGTGTAGTTTCTAGAATGAGCATTAAGGGAGGATGTTGGAGTTATTCAGTCTATAGACTTAAGACTGAGGCATATTAACAAACTCACCTTTTGACTTAGTGCATGCTTCAATGTTGTATTAATGACCTATAGTACATTTAAGTCATTTCAGGGTTTATGCATCTATAGCTTCTGTCATTCCTTTACTTTAACAGAGCATGTGCTCTCTCCATTTTATTATTTAAGAAGTATTTTCCTGTTCCAAGTTTTTTTGTTTTCTTGGTTTCTTTCTGTTCAATTTTTTGTAATAGAATCAATGCTTGTCTTGCAAAAGAGTTGCATGGAAGCTTCCATGGACCATGTAGCCAAACAAGTATCCACCTACATTAATACCTTTTGCTTTTATAACAGGTTATTGTTAAAACAGGAGCGTATAGCAATATTTGCATCAAGCATTTGCATAGATATTGTCTACAGTATCAGGGTCTTACAACCATTTTTTTATCCTCCCATAACTTCAGCACAATTTGGCATGAAGGATTGTATTAAAAGAGCACCACAATATATATTGAGAATTTGCACAATTGATCACATTGGCTTCCATTATTTAGAAGCACATTAGATACATCTATATTTAATTAATATAAGAAGTTTTCCGTTCTGACATGAAAATAGAAGTGAAATACACCTTCTCAATGGAGCTATTCTTTGAAGTTCAATTACTCCTGCTTTTGCTGAAATTCTATCTGGTGCATGAGGACCATCAAAGCTAACATTCAACAGATCTATCTCACCTGCACAGTTGTTAGCCTGATAAGTTTGGACCTCTTGGTAAGAATATTCCTCAAGCTAAATAATGAAAGTGTAATGCTAATATATGCATTAGGATATCCTACAAGAAGGTGAAAATATCTAAGTGAGTTAAATCATTTCAGAAAATGATAAGAGAGAGACCTCTCAAAATATGTTAAAGAACAAGATTTTTATAACTATAAAGAAATCATGAGAATCATTATAAGTTAGATACTAAATGATTAATATCTTATTATGTCTCTATTTTTTAACTAAACTGCAGAACAATTTGAATGAGAAAATAAACTTTAGAAAGTTTTATATTTTTGAAGTAAATGCACAACAATTTGAACGATAAATTACACTTTAGAAATCAGTAAGAACATCAAAAGTGTAACCTCTATCCATATGGCATATTATGTTCAACAAAGGATACATAAGTAGGGAACTTAAGTTCAAGCTTACATGCAATGCCCCAATGTTCTCAGCATTGTTAGGCTCCGCCAAGACCCATGAAACTTGCCAAATCTTGCTGGGTCCATCCTGAAACAAGTAACTGGTGAAAATTTGGCCTGAAATCAGTCTGCACTTGTCAGATTTGCCAAAACCCAGCAATACTTGCCCCGAACTCACCCAACAAGTAAAATCAGGCCTGAACATTTATAATCCTAGGGATTTATAAATCAGACTGATATATGAAATGGACATATATCATCGAAGTTACTAAGTTGGACTCAGATTGGCCTGTGCATATTATGCTGCTCTTGAAGCTACTATATGAAATCAACAATAGAATTGTGCCTTTGGGGCAATGCATAAATGGACAATCTCGAATTCTTCCATCCCTATCGTTCTGTATCTCACTTATGTGGGAGTAGCCTCAATATGGCCATCCTACCCACACATATTTTGCCATCTATGCATGATCCTGGCAAATGCTGATAAAGTGACTTTCATAATAACCACTTTATAAGCTATTTATCAACGTCGCTTTATGAAATGCCTTTTCTCCTAGTGACATTAAATAATAAATTTAATTCCCTCATCTATCAACTATAGTCCACGGGAATCAAATGGACTAATTCGTCGTCCCCTGGAGTGCTCAAGTGGAAAGGGACATGACACCCTGCTTTTGTATTACTCTTATATATGTTTGTCACAAATTTGGAGACTGAAGATAAAACAAAAAAATAGAGAGAGATTTCCAACTTATTATGGACTAGCCTAGAATAGATTACTTGACAGAAATAACTTTTCTCACATTTTAGGACATGTCTGGAATAGACGAAACCCCTTATGTCTCACCTGTGGGTCAGCTTTTTGATATTCAATAAGGTGTATACTCGTTGTTTATGGATCTCCATGAAAACTGGGATGGTGTAGAATCTGGATGAACATCTGCCAGGTAATATTTATATATTAGTACTACCAATTCCAACATTTTGCATTCCTACTGTTCTCTCTTTCACTATTCGTTGGAGTTGGCTTATTGTGGCTGTCGTTTCTGAGCATTAATGCCCACTTACAATACCATTCATTCATGTTGATTGTCAGTGACAATCAGTGGAATATATACTCCTGTATATACCTTCACTCAATAAATCCAACCAAAAACCAAAGTGACTATTATCTTCAAGGAAAAAAAATTGTAGTTGTTTGGAGTGCCTGTGATGGAAGAATTGGTGAACCCCCTTCAGCAGGTGTTGGAAGGAAAGCCAAGGTAGTAAAAGTACTATGTAAGTTGCAGGTGGCAACTTATCTTTTGTGTTGTAACCTCAATTGTGATCAATGATTACTTAACCTCCCTATTGAGGTGGTGTTCTATCTCTAACTGTTTATGAAAGAAGGTACAATTTATAATTGGAGTCTGTCTTTAGCTTAGAGTTTCTTTATGAAGTGGTTGTTCAATGAAATAGGGTGTTTTATGTTATTATCCTCTTTGAGTCCGTGCCATGATACACATTTGATCCTGAAAAATAGTTAAAAAGGTTTAGGTATCATTTCAATGATCAGTTGGTGTTGTACAAGACATCACTAAAATTTGACAAATTACCTGCAGATTCCTCTATGAAATTCCACATATTGTTTGAACTTAGAGGATAGATGGGACATCTTTGCTTAGGAAGAATGGAATGAAAGAGCTATTGCATGATACATCATTTAACTCAGAAAAATTGTCTATTAGCATGAATTTTTTGGGACAAAAAAATACGCTTATCAATATTATTTGAATATCTGCATAGTTCTAAATATACACCACATAGAATACCACATATCATCATTAGTATTGAGAGTTTGAAATGGAGCTATTGCCTCCAATTATTGCTATTCATTGTTACTGCTTATTTCTTTCTGCATATGTCCTATGTCTCATTTGCATAGCAACCATTATAAATGTTCTTGGTTAGGATGTAAATTTCCATAAAATCCAATCTTGAGTTAAAGTATGCCAGTTTATTTTTAATTAAACCCAAATATAACTTTTAAAGTTGTAACCACAAATGGATTTCTTCACAATGCAGCGGAAAATATAATACTGAGAGAAATATAACATCAATCACATCAATAGAGACACCAATCTTTTTGGGTATAAAGTATAAACCCTTGGAAAAACCCAAGATGGGAAAACCAGTGCAGTAGTCTGGGAAGATATTTTATTATGAAGATATAGAACAAGTACAACCCGGAAAATTGATTTTTCACCCAACCTGGCAAAATCGAGCCACCGAAATTCACTGAGACAACCCACAAACCTGTACGGCCCTCCTACGTAGCTGTACGGCCCTCTCCGTCGCTGTACGGAATCCGTACGGCCCTGCGCCAGCTGTACGGAAGGATTCATACGGCCCTACGTCACACGTGTGAACCCCTCTACAGATGTTGTACGGCCTCTGCAAGTATGTACGGCCCTCTCTTTGCAAATCCGTACAGCCCCTCTCTTCTGCCAAATCGCCTTGTCAACTCTCCGGATGAATACTCCTCTGTCTTCTCCTCGGTAAAATTCTTCTGCAAACTTTTCTTTCTCACTCTCGGACTGAAAGCTATGAGTAAGAAATCTCTTTGTATGTCTGTGTGTCCTCTCCACCAAATCAATCCTCCTTTTAACTCAATGACCAAGCGAAAACCCTAACTTCTCACTATGGATCAATGGATGAGATCCTCCGCTGAGATCAATGGCCAAGATTAGATTCGCCATCAGTTAAATTATTTTCACTTGAACTTTATAAAAGTGACTCCATTAATTCAATTAATAATTAGATCACTTAATGCACTTTTCCTAAGTCTAAACTTTGGAAAATTACATTAATACATTTGGCTTCCTGTATTATGTCTTCTAGCATGCAAGGACACCTGCAAAGATAGAAGACCTTCCTTGTTGTCACTTTCTGACGCTCCCTCTCAATGAGGAAGGAATTCGGTGACAACCCCAACTTGTCTCTAAATTTCACAAACTTGAGTTTGCAAAGTTCCTTGGTGAATATGTCTGCCACCTACTCATATGTTTGAATGTACTCCAACTGAATGGTTCCTCTCTGAACACAATCTCTGAGGAAGTGATATCAGATGTTTATGTGCTTGCTCCTGTCATGGAACACTGGATTCTCAGAAAGGTTAATGCCACTCTCATTGTCACAGTGAACTATAGTAGTCTCCAACTCACTCTCGAACAACCCTGAGAGCAACTTCCTCAGCCACATCCCCTCACATGCTGCCATACTGGCTGCCATGTACTCAGCCTCTGCCGAGCTCAATGCAACTGACTTTTGCTTCCTGCTGAACCAAGATACAACCCCTGACCCAATGCTGAAACAGCAACCTAAAGTGCTCTTCCGGTCTTCTACACATCCTGCCCAGTCAGCATCTGTGAAGCCTGCTAACTGTATCCTCCCGCTGCGCTCATAAAGCAATCCATACTCCACTGTGCCTGTGATATATCGAAGTATGTGCTTTCGAGCTAGCTAATGCACTCTTCGAGGGTTCACCATGAACGGACTCAAAGAGTTAACTGCAAAGCTACTGCCTGGTCGAGTGTTGACCAGATACATAAGTGACCCGGTAAGCAGACAATACAATGTAGGATCAAACACCTCTGACCCTGATGCATCAATCTTCCTCCAGTTGGTAACTAGAGGCGTGGACATGGATCTACATTCCTCCATCCTGAATCTCCTCAAGATCTCCACTGCATAGTTCCCCTAGCCAATGAAGAAGCACCCATCTCTCTGCCAAACCTCCAGACCTAGGAAGTAATGTATCAACCCAAGGTCTTTCATCTCAAACTCCACTGCAAGATTGGACTTGCAATCCCCGATCAGCCTCTCATCTCCTATAAGAAAGAGATCATCTACATACAACACCAATATCAGAGGCACCTCACCTAACAAGAAGTACAGGTTGTGGTCTGCCTCACTCCGCAGGAATCCCATATCCCATAGATAGTTGTCGATCCTCGAGTACCAAGCTCGAGGTGCCTACTTGAGCCCATAAAGAGCTCTCTGCAACCTGCATACATGCAACTCCCTGTTCTCCAACTCAAACCCCTCTGGCTGCTCAATATACACCTCTTCCTCTATAACTCTGTTGAGGAAGGCAGTCTTCACGTCCATCTGATGAATGCGCCAACCCATCTCTGCTGCCAATGATAGGATAGTTCGAATATAAGAGTATCGGGCAACAGGGGCGGAGGTCTCCTCATAATCAATGCCTTCCTTCTGTGAATACCCCTTAGCCACGAAGCGTACCTTGTACTTCTCCACACTTCCGTCTGTTGCATGCTTTACCTTGTAGATCGACATGGATCACACCACCTTTTTACCTTCAGGCCTCGGCACAACCTCCCATACCTGGTTCTTCATGATTGAGTCATACTCCTCAACCATGGCCTCTTGCTACACATCATCTTGTGCAGCCTCCTCGAAACTGGAAGGCTCGGAGTTAACCAACTCCGTCATCAATGCCAAATAGCTAAGTCTATCTGGTGGTTTGCTCTGCCTCATGGAGCTCTATGGAAAACTCACCTGTCTAGAATCTTGAACTATGGACCTGTACCACCTAGGCCGTGGCCTAGTATCTACTTGTTGCAGCTGCTGGATATCCTCCTCCTACTGCTGCTCATCCTCCACATCAATGATAGGAAGATCCTATCCACCTAACTCCCTTTGACTACCAGAACCTGTGCCCTGTGTCTATACCTATACCTATGGCTCCTCCAACTTGACTCCCGAGTCCTCTACCGGTTGCTCCTATGCTGGTAAGTCCATAGATCTTCTTAAGGCTTTGTCCTCATCACACTGGACATCCCTGCTCACAATAATCCTCTTGCGAGCCGGGACATAAACTCTGTATGCCTTAGAAGTCTCACTGTAACCAACTAGAAGCCCCTTCTCACCTGAAGGGTCCAGATTCTTCCTAGTGTCAGCATGAATGTGACAATAGCAGATACTCCCAAATATGTGTAAATGACTCACATCTGGTCTAGTACCTGTGAATACCTCCTCAGGTGTCTTCCTCCCCAAAGCTGAGTGAGGACACCTATTCTGACCAACTAGAAGCCCCTTCTCACCTGAAGGGTCCAGATTCTTCCTAGTGTCAGCATGAATGTGACAATAGCAGATACTCCCAAATATGTGTAAATGACTCACATCTGGTCTAGTACCTGTTCTGAACATATACTGCAGTCTGAAATGCCTCTACCCATAGGAATAGTGGTAATCCCTGATCAAATAGCATGGCCTTGTATGCACTCACCAGTGTCCTGTTCTTCCTCTCCGCCACTCCATTATGTTGCGGGGTGTGACGAACAGTGTCTTCCTTCTTGATCCCCTTTGATGAACAGAACTCCAAGAAATCCTTGGAGGTATACTCACCCCCATTGTCCGTCCTCAATATCTGAATCCTCCTTCCTGTCTGGTTCTCCACGAAAGTCTTGAACTCTTGAAACCACTCGAAGACCTCTGACCTCTGACTTGGCCTTCAGGAAATAGATCCAGGTTCTTGGAATAGTCATCAATGAATGTGACGCAATAATTGTAACCACTGAAAGAATGAACACTCATTGGTCCACATACATCCAAATGCACCAAGTCCAAGGTCCCCTTAGACTTGTGCTCACTATGTGGGAAAGGTCTCTTGGTGTTCTTCCTCAACGCACAACCCTTGCAATGGTTATGCTTTTCCTCCTGTACTGGAGGAACTCCAATAACTGCTTGTCTCAGATGCCTCAGTGCTCCATGATGTAAGTGTGCCATCCCCCTATGCTACAACTCACTCTCACTACTGTTGCTACTGACCAGAGCCTTTGCAGGCTCGAACTGTAATCTGTAAACCTTCCCACTTCGGACCCCAATCATCTGATCCAACCTCTGATCTGACCCCTTGGGCATGATATACACTTTCCTATCCCGAAAAGTCACTAGAAAACCTTTGTCTTACAGTGTGGAAAAAGATATGAGATTCTTCGTCATCCCTGGAACATATAATACATCAGCAAAACTGATGGGATTCCCAGACTCCCTCTGAAATGAAATAGTACCAACTCCTTGCGCCTGATATCGTGCATCATCTACTAACTCGATGTGGAGATTTACTCCACCCTCTTGCAAGCTCTTGAATAAAGATCTATGTCCTATTATATGACAAGATGCACAGCTGTCAATGTACCAAATGTTGTTGTTGATGGAACTTGCCATGCAAGCTATCAAACAAAAGTCCCCATCAAAGCTCTTGTTGAACTCATCCACCTCTGTTGAACCTGCCATATGTGTGTTGTTCTTCTTCTTTTTCTCTGGGCACTGGGAGGCAAAGTGTCCATGCTTATGGCAGATGAAACACTTGACCTTTGACATGTCAATGTTCTTCTTACCACCCTTCTTCTTCTTTGCCTTCCCCTTGCCTTTGCTTGTAAGGGCTAGAGCCTCTTCATCCACAATCTGTGGGGCACCGCTGGATGAACCTGAACCTTGACCCATACGGATCTCTTCCTGTACGAAGTCATCCCACAATCTATGCCAATCAGGGAGCTTCTCCCTAGCCACCACGCCTTTAATAAAGACGTCCCATGGCTTAGAAAAGCCATTGAGAGCTATATGAACTAGCTCCTCATCCTCAGTCTTAGAGCCCACTGCTCCAAGCTCATCTCTAATCTGTGTGAGCCTTGTGAGATAAGGCACCACTCCTTCACCCTCGGCCATCCCGGTACTACGTAACCTTCCTTGTAGCACCATCTTTCGGTTTTCGTTCTTGCTCTGGTAAAGGCTTTCCAAAGCCTTCCACATTTCCAATGCGGACTTCTTCCCGGAAAGGTGAGGGACTATGTGGTCCTTCACCCCATCCAAGATGATCAACATAGCTCTAGAATCTACCTTCTTCCACCTTGCCAACTCTGTCGGATCTGTGGGAGCAACCTTCTGGTCGTCAATGTGCTTCCACCTTGCCATAATGAAGTGTACCTGTAAACCCTAGGATAGATATGCCCCTGATCTATCCAACAATTATTGCTTTCTCTAAGATCTACTCAAAAGAGCTCTGATACCATGTAAATTTCCTTAAAATCCAATCTTGAGTTAAAGTATGCCAGTTTATTTTTAATTAAACCCAAATATAAGTTTTAACCACAAATGGATTTCTTCACAATGCAGTGGAAAATAAAATACTAAGAGAAAAATAACATCAATCACATCAATAGAGACACCAATCTTTTTCGGTATAAACCCCCGGAAAAACCCAAGATGGGAAAACCAGTGCAGCAGTCTGAGAAGATATTTTATTATGAAGATATAGAACAAGTACAATCCAGAAAACCGATTTTTCACCCAACCTGGCAAAATCGAGCCACCGAAATTCACTAAGACAACCCACAAACGTGTACGGCCCTCTGGGTCACTGTACGGAATCCGTACAGCCCTGCATCAGCTATACGGACGGATCCGTACAGCCCTACCTCACACGTGCAAACCCATCTACGGCTGTTGTACACCTCTGCAAATCTGTACGACCCTCTCTCTGCGAATCCGTACGGCCTCTCTCTTTTGCCAAATCGCCCTGTCAACTCTTCGGATAAATGCTCCTTTGTCTTCTCCTCGGTAAAATTCTTCTGCAAACTTTTCTTTCATACTCTCCGACTGAAAGCTATGAGTAAGAAATCTCTCTGCATGTCTGTGTGTCCTCTCCACCAAATCAATCCTCCTTTTAACTCAATGGAGAAGCGAAAACTCTAACTTCTCACTATGGATCAATGGATGAGATCCTCCGGTGAGATCAATGGCCAAGATTAAATTCGTCATCACTTAAATTATTTTCACTTGAACTTTATAAAAGTGACTCCATTAATTCAATTAATAATTAGATCACTTAATGCACTTTTCCTAAGTCTAAACTTTGGAAAATTACATTAATACATTTGGCTTCCTGTTTTATGTCTTCTAGCATGCAAGGACACAAGCAATGATAGAAGACCTTCCTTGTTGTCACTTTCTAACATAGGAAGTGGTACCTCCTAATTTGTACATTAGGTGTTTTTCTTGTGAGCCGCGAGAATAGTGAACATTTACAACGTTCATCGTCAGTGTTCAGAAGTTCATCAGACCAAATTTTTGGCCCTTTGTAAAATTTGTATGTCCAAACCCCCTTGAGGGAATTGTAATTCGTTGGTCTAAGCATGGTTATTCTGTAAAACGCTTGGCCTACCTTAGATTTAGCTGTCAAGGGGATACTCTAGAGTGTTTTTTCCTGTGGAATTATGAGTTTTTCACTCACACCTCCAAAGCTGGAGTATTCACCATGGTGCTCAAACCTTAGGAGGTTATTAAAGCTTAAGTGTCTATGTATTTTTACATGCTAGCCATCAGTAATAAATCGTATGGACATGCACTAGGTCCCCTAGAAGTTTGAGTCAATTCCGATAAAAATAATTTTTCCGTAAAATTACACCATTTTTAATGGTTTAATTGGAAATTTTCAAAGTGTAATAAAAGCATGGTCTGGAGGCGGAATTTGGCGTGGGGATGCTCGTTTTCACGCTCAGGCCGTCCTCTTTAACCTAGGACTCACTTTTCCTAGGTTTCGGGCGATTAAATTATCATTTGTGGCTTTTTTTCTTAAAGAGGCGACACAATGGCATTTAAATGCTAAGTGTGCTACAAATTGCACAAAAGACAAAGTTAGAAAATCCAAAAATATGTTTAAAAAACATTTGGAAAAGGTGGCATATGGTTTCTAAGGAAGGGCGATCATGTTAGGAGCATAAAGTATATGTTTTAAAGTCAAAATAAAGGGTGACGTGAGCAATTCAAATAAGAGGAGTGCCCCCCTTCACATGTGGGCGCCATTCCTCCCTTGTAACACGTTTTCTTTAAAGGGCGGAGAATCCAATGAGGTTGGTGCCCCTCTCATGAGGTGGAAGCCACCTCATCATATCACACCAACCAAAGCTCTAAGTTAGAGTTGTGATCAACGCATTATTTTCTCCCTTGTTTGAAAGTTGTGCCTTTCTAAAGCTTGGGCGTCATCATTACGAGGCAGCTCGTGTTTGGTTTGTGATAAATCCAAAGTAGGGGCGCCTACCTCATTGTGAGGTGGCACAACCCCATTGCACTGGCCTTTAATCGAACCTTAATCAAATCCCATATTCAACGCCATTTACTTGGGTGGAACTCCCTCATCACCATTTTGCCCTCCATTGGGCCATGCGCCCCCCTCTCTCTTGTAATTCTATATAAACAAGGCAATCCTTCTCCATTCAGATGGATGGTGGAACCTCTGCCCATTGTAACACTGTTGTATCTAATGAATAATATTGAAAGACTTTGGAGGTCCATGTTGTGCCATTTGATGAATGTTATGTTATTGAGCTGATGTTGTACCATTGGTTTTCTCTTGCTTCAATACTGGTGATAGATCTAGCTTAGAAGGTTGTTTATAATCCAATATAATAAGCATTTACAGTTGTTAAGTTGTTTATTTGTGCTTTGTTTTCAAGAGACATAGGATTAGCCAACTATATTCAATTGTACTGAGGCTCTCTTGATCTCTTTTTTGCATGCACACTAGATCTAATCCATTATTGGCAAGTGTTTCTTATAGTAGTGCAGGTTATAGATCTGAAGGAGGAGCGGAGCTCAGTTGCATTCTCTTCCCTCTTCGGCACTTTCGAGCTACTATTTTGTTTGCAGGCATTCCAGAGTCTTCGATAAAGATCAAGCTTGAGGATTGAAGTCCTCCTTCCATCCCTTTAAAAAAATCTAAACTCTTATTTTCTTGGTTACTATTTTCTTGCAAGTAAATTAGAGCTAAACTCTTCATCATTTGCTATTTACTTGTTCAAATTAGATCTAAAAGTGCTTTAGATTCACATTTTTATAGTTAGATCTAACTGTTGCTTTCCTTAAGTACTTGAAGTATTAATTTTTCTTACCATTTACAAGTACTAAGTTGTACAATTGTTTTGATTATACTAACAAATACTAACATTCTAACAGGTTTGTTGTTCACTGATTTTTGTCCTTTTGTCATAGAAAATCGAAGGAGCAAAGCGATTTGGGAGCTTGAACCATCCAAGAAGACCATTTTTAATCCCTTGTACTTATGTACTTATTTAAGCTTCTTTTAATCTAATAAAGTCTCTTGAATCTCGTTTTTGCGGATCAAAAGCGATCTCTATCGAAGAGTTCAAACTTGTAATAATTTAATTAAAGGCAAGTGGGATTATGCTCCCACACCCCCTTCTCCCATTTTGGGGAAGCTTGTACCTGCCCCTTTATTTTCTGCTTAAGATTAGTTTTTGCTTGCTAGATTAGTTCTTTCAATTATTGCAACTAGATCTAGATTTTTCTTTCAGTTTTTACTTTACTTTATTTTGGGAATAAATTGAATACTAACCCCCTTGCTCTCCCGAGTACAGTCTTCCGACCTGAAAGAGATTCTGGGGTAGATATTTAGAAAACCTTTAATCTTTTGCATCATTAGTTTTTTGGTTAGTTTTTACATCTTTGTTTCTTTTTCCATAAACCGACTCGTTTCCACGAAGTATGCTCTCGCCACCACCTAAAGGCTTTGTTGATTAGTGGTGGATGATCAGAAAGTTGACACATAGTCATTAGTAATTAGTGTAACATTTTATTTTGAACAAACAACTTGAACAAACATTTTTTGCTCTCTTTCATCCAGAGGTCGAACCATAGCACTCAATAAATTCTCACATTTTAACTAAGGACTCATAATAATAAAAGTAACAACCCTTAACATAGTGAAAATCCAACACTCAAGCATTAAGTATTGTGTGGGGAAATTTCTCAGAAGAAGCGGGAACAACTAGAGAGTGACCTCAGGGCACCGTTCGAGTACATCCTTGTTGGTGTAGTGTTGAACACGCTCTCGAGACTCCGGTCTAGCTCACACGTCTTTGTGAGGAGCCACCTTTGCCTAATTTCCGGACATTACTCCTGTACCTCACGGTATATCTTGAGCTCCCATCTTCCCCCTAATCATCTTCACCCTAATAATCTAAAATTGACCAAGAACATTGCACAGCAATTTTCTTTACAACAACAAGCACTATTTTATTTTGACTCCACAGCACTGGTCTTTCTATTTGCTATATTTTTCTCTATTTTATGTCGTGAATGTATTCATATTTATGTTGTTGATTCAATTTAAAGTTGCAATATCTATTGGATTTTGTGCAACTTCGGAAGATATTATTCCTTTCTATTTTATTGTACTTTCATTGTACTTGATTGTACCTCCTAAGGGAGATGAACCTAATGTAATTACTTATGTAAACACATGAAAGAATCAATGTAAACCTTGGGGTGCAAAGAAGCAAAAGAAAAATATTAAAAATAAATTATTAATTGCCCCCATGTGAAGATGGCCCAGTTAGGGATTTTTCTGGTTTTGCACTTGTATAAATAAGAGGTAAAGTGCACCTCATTAGCTCATTCACTCACTTGACATTTGCGCATCACTTGGGAGAGAGAGAAATTCGCACAAGCTGGAGAAGGAAGCTGTTTTGGGGTTTCTACTTGTGGAAAGCATTTTCACATTTACTCTTTTATCTTTGTACTCTGATCTCGGGATTATCATCTCTATACGAAGGTTGTTGGGTTTTCTCCCGTTTGGGTTTCCCAGGATAAACTCTATGTTATGTTTTGTGCTTTGTCTTTCTTCTAGTGATCTTGGTTATGCATTTATATTATTATGCTATAAATGTATGAAATTTAACATGGTATTAGAGCAGTTCTAGAAGAAGCCATTGTCGGAATAGTGTCGAAACCCTGCCATAACTAGGGTTTCATCTTGTGAAGTCTTCACCCAACATTTTGGAGAAAACGAGGCATAGGAATTTCGCTTTTGGGAAGCTGCATCTTTTGGTGAAGACAGAATTCAATTCCGAGAATTTTCATTTTTTGACCTAACTCTACAGTTGGAGCAGAAATTAGGGTAATTAGGGTTTCGGTTTTGACCGACTTCTCTCCACATAATTGGAGCAACCCTACCTCCATTCAACTCGCCTTGGCAAGGCGCATCTACCTGTGGTTTCAGTTTTTCAAATTATCAACTTTCATTTTTGACCTAGCTCCTGCTAGGGCTTCTGAACCAGATCTGCAGGCAAGATGATTGGAATGAAGGTTGAAGATCGTCTTGAAGGAGCTCTCAACTTTATCTCTTGGAAGTCCAGGGTTCTTCTACTCCTAGAAGAAAATGATCTCTTACTATATGTACATGAGAAGACTTCTAAACCAGAGAAGCCGAAGAAGATAAATCCCAATGGAGGAAGAATGATGCTACAGCAAGAAGGATTCTTCTGGATTCAGTAAGAGACTATTTGGTTCCACAAATTTCAGGAAAGAACACTGCTAGGAAAATGTTCAAGACCATGAAGAAGTTGTTTGAACACACTAGCCTCAATGTATCCATGACTTTGAGAAACCAGCTCTCAAATATGAAGATAGCCAAGTCAGAATCCATTGCCTCATACTTTATGAGGATCACAGAACTCAGGGACAAGCTCAGCACCAATGGAGATCCTATTAATGATAAGGCGCTTGTCCTCACCACTCTAAATGGTCTTCCACCATCTTGGGAGTCTTCTATCCAAAGCATAAGTGGCAGATCCAAACTACCAAAGTTTGATCAGATCTGGGCAGATTGCACTCAAGAGGAGACCAGGATTGCAGCACGTTAAAGACTCCATGGCACTCAACTTGAGGAGAACCAAGCCTTTGTTTACCATGCCAAGAAGGGTAAGGGAAAAGGTAGGAAGTTTCATAAACACAAGCACCAAGATAGGAGATCAAGTCCTCGCCCAGATCAAAAGGAGAAGAAGGACATATCTCAAGTTGAATGCTATACGTGCAGAAAATATGGACACTACGCCAATAGTTGTCGAAGTTCAAGTAAAAGGAAGCATGAAGCATCCACTGTTGATGTTGAAGAAGATACTCCTCACAAGAAGTCAAGGAATGATGATCATTCGAAGTTCCTCTTCTAAGATATGAAGATCCAGATTGCAAGAACAAAGATCTCTCTTGGTTCACACAAGAAGGCAGTTGGGGCCCACACACAAAAACAATAAGAGATAAGTATTTTTCTTTCTTGCTTACATAGATCTGTTTTGTCTTATCTATCTTCATTATATACAGATCTAATGTATTGAGGAGTTGATATAGTTTACCTTGTTGTATTTATTATGCATATGACCTACACAACATTTCAAGAAGCTAGTCTATATGATATCTCCTTCTTGCATGCTTAGGGTAGTGCACACTCTTGATGGCATGTTCTAGTGGAGATAGAAGACATCTAGATAGTTCCCAAATGTGTTTGTTAGACATGTTCATGATTGTTGTGATAAAGTATTAGCTAAGATGCATATGTAAACTATTTCCATTACATTTAATTATGAAATGTCACTGATCATCAGTCGGGATTTGACTTGTAGGGAAAAGACCAAGTGATTTGGCCTACAAGAGAAGACTTGTTCCGATGAACATATGAATCTCGTTGATGTTCAACAAGAAGCTTTCTGGAATATGACTCTCAGCCTAGAAGGATGACCTCGGAGGAAGCTTTCATAGAAGTAAAACCAGAAGTGAGCCACCTTCAGATATTTGGTTGTCCAGTCTATATACATGTGCCCAAGTTGGATCCTTCAGAAAAGAAGGGAACCTTTGTGGGATAAAGTGAAACTTCAAAGACTTACAAGATCTACATCCCATGATCCAAAAAGATTGAAGTCAGTAAGGATGTAACCTTTGAAGAAGAAATCGTTGTCAGGAAAGGTAGAGGATCAGACATGGAGATCAATGATGGAATGCTAGAACCAAAGGAGATGAGATCATCGCCCCCTCCAGCTCAAGAGGGAATTAGCAGAAAAAGATGAACCTATCGATTCCATGGATCCGGTTGATATCCCCAGAAATGTTGCAGTATGTCGCAAAAGACCTAGATGAGCACAACAGACTTAGCATGGAGCATATGGGAAATACAAGACCAGATTTGTTGCTAGAAGATTCTCTCAGAAAGAGGGAGTCGATTATGATGAGACATTTGCTCCTGTGGTTCGATATACTTCCGTTAGATCGATTATTGCTATTGCTTCAGCTATGAGATGGAAGGTGCATCTGAATGATGCAGACCCCAACCTTTGCTTCAAGGTTGCAAATGATGAGCCACTAATTTTGGTACTATATGTTGATGACCTGTTTCTCACAGGAAATGAGAAAATTATTGTATGGTGTAAGAAGAATCTCGCCTCTGAGTTTGAAATAAAGAATCTTGGATTGATGTACTACTTCTTGTGATTAGAAGTATGGCAGAGGCAGAAAGAGATTTTCCTAGGACAAGAAAAATACACCATAGATATACTGAAGAGATTCGGAATGTTAGATTGCAAATCCATAGCTACTCCGATGGATGCAAATTGGAAGAAGTTGAGAGATTCTACTTCAGATTCTGATTTGATTGATCCCACCATGTATCGCCACTTGATTGGCTCATTCATGTATCTAACCAACACCAGACCAGATATATGTTTTGTTGTGAATGCCCTCAGTCAGTTCATGTGCGAACGGAGGCAGATTCACTAGATTGCTGCAAAACATGTGCTCAGATACTTACATGGCACTGTGGGATATGGATTGAAGTATGTTTCAGATTGTGACCTGACATGCAGGGGTTTACAGACTCAGATTAGGCCGGATGTGTTGCAAATCGGAAGAGTACTTCTGGATGTGCTTCAGTTTGGGTTCTGCAGTTATTTCCTGGTGCAGCAGGAAGCAGAACTCAGTAGCACTCAGTACTGCAGAGGCCGAGTACATGGTTGCTAGCACAGCAGCTCGATAATCAGTTTGGCTTTGTAAACTCTTGGCAGGATTGTTCGGCCAGATTCCAGAGCCGACCATGATTCACTATGATAACCAAAGCTGTGTGCAGATGTCAGTGAATCCTATATTTCACGACAGGTCGAAGCATATAGAGATTCGATATCACTTCATATGTGATATGGTGCAGAAAGGTGCAGTCGAGTTACAGTACGTGCCGACAAATGACCAGACTGCAGATGTTCTCACCAAGGCTCTTCCAAGGGTGAAGTTTGAATACTTTCACGGAAGACTTGGAGTCGAAGAGAACGTGTCCCTCCTTGAGAGGGAAAGATGAAATTGAGATGCTTGCCCTGCTTTGCCCAAGTACCTGTGCAGTCCAGTTACTCAGCCAGATACGGGAGAAATCCCATAGGCAGATGAGTAGGACAGTCAGCAGTTGGTCGGGTTCACACAGGTGCCTCTGCAGTCCAGTTACTCAGTCAGGTATGGGAGAAATCCCATCGGCAAATGAGTAGGACAGTCAGCAGTTGACCGTGTGATTGCAAAGGTAACTCTACAATCCTGATACTCAGCTAGATATGGGAGAAATCCCATAGGGAGATGAGTCGGACAATCAGTAGATGGTCGTGATCATTTGCTCGTCTGAGATATCATCCAAGTATGGGAGGACCCCATCGGCAGATGAGACAAATAGGTAGAAAATGGTATAACAGAGATGGCACAGCTAATAATCTCAGATATTCAGGATTGAGAGATTCTCCTGAATCCAGGATCGAGTGATTCTCCTGGACTCACCAAAGGACTGGTGAGGATGTCTCAGATATTCAAGATTGAGAGATTTTCCTGAATCCAGGATCGAGTGATTCTCCTGGTGCATGATCATTAAGTTGACACATAGTCGTTAGTAATTAGTGTAACATCTTATTTGTACAAACAACTTGAATAAACCTTTTCGCTCTTTTCCATCCACGGGTGGAACTGTAGCACTTAATAAATTCTCACATTTTAACTAAGGACCCATAATAATAAAAGTAACAACCCTCAACATAACGAAAAATCCGGCGTTGCCACGCTGTGATCGAAAGTGGGGAAATTCTGACTAAGTAAGCGGGAACCACTCAATCTAAGAGTGCCACATCAACTAATGTGCCCTCCTCTTGTTGAGTTAAGTCGTGACTTGGATTTGATGCCAATCACCTTGATTAGATCCCAATCCTCCTCCGATATGACTTTGATTTGATTGCCAATCATCGAGGACAACTCTCAGACAAACTTGCTTGATTTGAGAGATGCTGATTTTTGGCTTTATTATGTCTTTTTTGGCCAATTAAATGCCTTTTTGGCCTTTTTCGAAAGAATTTCCATTTTGATGATAAATAATTGAAACTTTTCTCTCAAAAGTGGGTTTAGGGTTTAAGTGGGTGGCTTAGAAAACGAGCACCCCCATGGCAAAATCCCCTTCCTAACCACACTTAAGCTTTTTTTATTTTTTACATTAAAAACATTAAAAATTTGACCCGTTTATGGAAAAAAAATTATTTGTGAAACTTAAAAAAAAAACCTATGGGGGACCTAGTACACGTTCATATGACTCAATTTTGATAACTAGCATGGTAATATACATAGACACTTAGACTTTAATAACCTCCCAAGGTTTAGCCACCAAGGCAAATACTCCAGTTTGGAGGTGTGAGTAAAAAACTCGGAAATTATACGTTGCTGAAAAACAATGCATAATTACCAAGGAAAAAACACTCTAGAGTACCGCATTGATGTCTAAGTCTTAGGCAGACCAAGTCTGTTACAAAAGACATTATGCTATGCCAACTTATTACAATTCCCCGCAGCGTATGAACATGCAAATTTATTAAAGAAGAGCCAAGCTGGCCTGCTAGGACTTCTGATCTTCTGCATATGAACAAGTAACTTGTTCAATCTTTGCCGGCTCACTTGACAACCAACTAAGTACAACTTAGGTGATAACAATGCCCTTGATTAAATGCCAGTACCATACCAAGATCCATGATAGAATACAATGAAAACACTGCAATCTTGCCAATTTTGAAATCCTAAAAATTGTTGTCCATTGAATTTTGAATGAAACATGAACTCTGATGAGGTTGGAAATTGGAACCACTCTCAAACATCTGGAAACAATTAATGGTAATGTTACCATTACCATTAAATGCCAGCATTTTTTGTCAAACGTAGTCAAACCAAGTCAAAATAGGTGGATTTAGATAAAGGCCTAGAAACGCATTTCTGGGCGTACGAAATGCATTTCCAACAAGTGGGACGCGTCCATAAGGCTGGAAACGTGTTTCCAAGCCATACCAAACTTGTTTCTGTATTTCCATACCAACACACGCCTGGTATGACAGCCTGTAATATAGGTGGTAACCATTGGTGGGGTACAACAAATCACAATTTCACATCAGTAAAGCCCTATATAGAGGTCAATGTGCCATACAAGCCTATATCACCTAGAAAGGTGTCTAAATTTAGCAAAAGCCTTAACACATTAACCCATCTCTCCTTATTTCATCATAACTTTTTGTTAATGTACTTGAGCAACATTTTTTATTGAGCTTCGTATGAGTCATTTAGCAATAAAGAAAAAAAAAATTGTTGGAAAAGGAGTGTGTTGTGTTTCAGGTAAGCCTTATTAGCATTATTGCAGTATTATTGCAGGTCTCACAACAGTTAGGAACTCGACAATTTTCCCTACATCGTTAACATCAGTTTAAGCAACATTTCTAATACAATGATAACATATCCTTTCTAATGGACCTGTCATGTAGAAGAGTAGCTTTATTCCCTCCTGAACTAACTTATAATGATAAGTATATATACCTATCCTATTGCCATAAAAATAGGTCAGCTTCTTGACACTTTGCTGATCTATGTTTTTCCTTTTCCCCTATCAAATCTCTGTTTCAGCAAAGGAATTCCCATTTTCCTTGAAACTAATCCATTTATTCTTGTTAAAGCTTGACCATTTTCATTAAATCACTCGAGGGAGATTTTCCTCTCAAAATGGTAAATCTTGCTTCATGGAAAACACGGTTTTAGTCATTCAACAGAATTTAACAGAATCACTTCTATAATACAAAAAAAGGAAACAGAAATGCAGTACAAACAATGCTTCAAGGAAACAATGAGGAAAATAAGTTCCATATGGCAAGCAAACAGACCCGAACAGAAAAGGAGATACATAAATCAACTAAAACAACTTACAATTGGGAGTGAGGCACTGATCCAACAAAGCTGCTAATATCATCGAGTCCAATCCACCTGAGAAGAGAATGGCAATCGGTGCACATTTCACTATCCTTTCCTCATCTTCCATTGTCTGGTATGCATGTGTAGGTGGATCATTATCATAGCCAAGGATAACTTACAGAACCAAAAGTTCAAAAATGAATCTCATCGATAATAACAGGAAAATGACATTGAATATGATCTAAATTCATAACAAGTCAATTTGCTTACTTGCACTTCAGAAGCCAAAAATTAGTTAATTAAACATCCAAATTCTAATATAGATTTTGAACATCCGGTAAATATATTCAATGCACTCAGCAACGCTCTAAGAAAGTACAAGAATATCGATGTTAATGTTTGAGACAGCTTGCTGTTTTTATCAGATTTATTTCAACACTGCAGTGTTTCATTCAATTTAAGGTGTTATTAACCGTTCATGTTTCAAGTGTTGACCCCTAGATCAATTAGAGATACCCTCCTGAAGTTAGCGAGCATTAACTTCAAAGTGAAAGGAGACAAGTGAGGTGATTGACTTATTTCCTAGTGTTATCCAGACTACCTTTAGCTTTTGCAGGGTGGAACTTTTGGGTGATAACACTGAGAAGTAGTAAAAAACAAAAACATAGGAAAGTCTAATATTTGACATGGAGAACCTAATCACAGAGGTCTGTTGAAATGAATACTGCAGTGAAACCACTCACTGACCCCAGAACTCATTAAACAAAAGAAGAAAAAGGATGTATTGTCGATTGGTTGCCTGTTAGGCAAGTTTCCAGAGAAGGATTTTCTAGACGAATCCGGTGGCATTATTCTATCTTGAGGGGGTTAAGACAACCTGATAGGGCATCAATGATGGGTTTTAGATTAGAAGTAGTTGTTGCATTGACGACAGGCCGCATACCCAGGTATTAGAGCAGGCCTTCATCAACAGTGCAGAATGCAGCAGGTTGCTTCAGTGCAGGATCCTCAGATGCAGAGGGAGTAGAGTGTCCATATGCAGAGGGAGTAGAGTGTCCATATGCAGAGGGAGCAGAATACTAGGGTGCAAATGGTGCAAGGTGCTCCAGCACAGAGGGAGTAGCTGCAGCACAGATTGTTGAGGACGAAGGAGGTGCCCCAGTGCCTCCCTCACCAAGAGTGAGTTCGAGATGAAGGATCTTAGTTGATGCACTACTTCTTGGGATTAGAGGTGTGACAGAGACAGATGATATCTTGCTCAGTCAGGGGAACTACACAACTGAGATCTTGAGAGATTCGAGATGATGGACTACAAATCCATGGCTACACCTATGATGACAAATCTGAAGAAGCTGAGTGATTCCGCTTCAAATTCAGATTTGGTGGACCCCAAGATGTACAAGCAGTTGATTGGATCCTTCATGTACCTGGTTAACACCAGGCCTGATATTTGCTTTACAGTGAACACCTTGAACCAGTTTATGGTTGATCCAAGGCATATACATTAGGTTGCAACAAAGCATGTGCTGAGTTACCTACGTGGTACAATTGGATATGGTTTGAGAAGTCTCAGGTGGTGAAGTGAAGCTGCAGGGTTATGCAGATTCTGACTGGGCAGGGAGTGTAGTGGACAGAAAGAGCACCTCAAGGTGTTGCTTCAGCTTAAGATTAGCCATGATATCTTTAAAGCAGACTTCTATCGCACTCAGTACAAAAGAAGCAGAGTATTATGTAGCCAATGTCACAAGTTGTGAAACAATATGGCTTCGGTGCTAGTGTTTCATACAATTATAGCATTATAATTCAATTGCACAAGATCAATAGGATTACTAGAAGAAAGACAAAGCACAGAAACAAAGAACACGAGAATTTATCCTGGGAAACCCAGCAACTTTCTTTTAGAGATGAACAATTCTGAGAACAAAGTACAATGATGAGAGAGAAAAGTCGAAGAACTTTCCAAGTAGAAACCTCAAAATATCTTCTCCTAGCTGCAGATGTGAATCTCTCTCCAAGTGGTGCGAACTTGCTTGGTTGTGTGAGTGTACAAATGAGGTGAACTTTCCTTCTATTTATACAGGTGCCAAACTGGCTTTTTCCTCAATAGGGCCGACTTGTCAAAACTGTTTGGTCCAACTTGACTTGGGGATCAATAAATAAAGTTTATTTTAATATTTTCTTTGGGTAATTTATCCTTGACTTGGGGATCAATAAATAAAGTTTATTTTAATCTTTTCTTTGGGTAATTTATCCCCAAGGTTTACATTGATTCTTTCAAGGGTTTACATAATTAATTACATCAAATTCATCTCCTGTAGGAGGTACAAATCAGTACAATAAAATATAATAAGAATAACTTCCGAAGTTGCACAAATTCCAACACTCCCTCTCAACAAGGAAGGTATTCTTCTGATACGGTCATCATCAGCATCTCAATCATCTGTGTTTCATCTGTACATCTAAACTGTCTCGATCATCTCTATACATACTGAAGGTTGTCGACACGATCTCAATCCTTCGAGAAGTGTCATCATGCATCAACCTCAACAGTCCTTCAGTGAGTCCAAAAGTAGCCTCTCCATCCTACCTGGATCTCTAAGAGATAAGCTTTACTATCTTCTTTACCATCTGTTATTTGTCCGTCTCATCTGCCGATGGGATCCTCCCATACCTGGCTGAGAACCTAGACGAGCAGAGGTGCACGACCATCTACTACCTATTTGTCTCATCTGCCGATGGGATACTCCCATACCTGGTTGAGAACCTGAACGAGTAGAGGTAACTGTGCAAGCATCACACGACCATCTACTACTCGTCCATCTCATATGCCGATGGGATTACTCCCATACCTGGCTGAGAACCTGGACGAGTAGAGGTACTTGTGTGGAACCCGACCATCTACTACCTATCTGTCTCATATGCCAATGGGATTACTCCCATACCTGGCTGAGAACCTGGACGAGTAGAGGTACCTGGGTGAAAGCAGGATAAACATCTCTATGTCATCTTTCCCTCTCAAGGAGGGACACGTTCTCTTCTACTCCAAGTCTTCCACGAAAGTATTCAAACTTTATCCTGGGAAGAGGCTTGGTGAGAAGTAGAACATGTGCAGTCTGGTCATCTATCGGAACATGTTGTAACTCGACCGCACATTTTTGCACCATACCACGAATGAAGTGATACCAAATCTCTATATGCTTCGACTTGTCATGGAATACGGGATTCACTGACATCTGCACATAGCTCTAGTTATCACAATTGGCTTGGAATCTGGCCAAACAATCCTGCAAGGAGTTTCTGAAGCCATATAACTTCTTGAACTACTGTACTAGCAGCCAAATACTTGACCTCTACAGTATCGAGTGCTACTGATGTCTGCTTCCTGCTACACCAAGAAATCACTGCAAAACCTAGACTGAAGAACCATCTTGAAGTACTCTTCCTATCTGCAACACATCCAACCCAATCAAAGTCTGAAAACCCCGACAATCTCAAGTCACACTATGAAGCATATCCCAGGCCATATCCCACAATGCCACACAAGTATCTGAGCACATGTTTTGCAGCAAGACAGTAAATCTGCCTCGGTTCACACATGAACTGACTGAGAGCATTCACAGCAAAACATATATCGAGTCTGGTGTTCGTCAGATACATCAAGGATCCAACCAACTGGCGATACATAGTGGGATTAATCAAATTTGAATCTGAAGCAGAATCCCTCAGCTTCTTCAAATTTTCACCCATCGGAGTGGCCATAGACTTGTAGTCCAACATTCTGAATCTCTTCAGAATATCTATGGTGTATTTTCCTTGAGCTAGGAAAATCTTCTTCTGTCTCTGCCATACTTCTAATCACAAGAAGTAATGCATCAATCCAAGATCCTTCATTTCAAACTCAAAGGCAAGTTTCTTCTTACACCATACGATAAGTTTCTCATTTCCAGTGAGAAATAGGTCATCAACATAAAGGACCAAAATCAGTGGCTCATCATCCATAACCTTGTAGTAAAGGTTGGGGTCTGCATCACTCTTGGTGAATCCCAGATTCACCAGGAATCCGTCTATCCATCCATACCAAGCACGGGGTGCTTGCTTGAGTCCATACAGGGCCTTTTTCATCTTGCATACATGAGACTCCTTTCCATGGACAACAAACCCTTCCGGTTGTTCAATATATACTTCTTCCTCAATAACACCATTGAGAAAGGATGTCTTGACATCCATCTGATGCAACCTCCATCCCATAGCTGAAGCAATAGCAATGATCGATCTAATGGAAGTATATCGAGCCACGTGAGAAAATGTCTCATCATAATTGACTCCCTCTTTCTAAGAGAATCCTCTAGCAACAAATCTAGCCTTGTGTATTTCAACACTGCCATTTGCTCCATGCTTGATTTTGTATAACCACTTGGAAGTCACTACTGACTTCCCCTCAAGTCTCGGCACAACCTCCCACACATCATTCTTCATGATGGATTGGTATTCTTCCACCACGGCATCCTTCCAAACTTGGTGTCTAGATGCTTCTTCATAAGTGGTAGGTTCTAAGTCAATGATGTGACTCATCAATGCTACATAACTGGAGAACCTATGAGGTCTTTTACTTTCTCAGAAAGTACCATGTGGAGCTCCATGCCCCTCTGCATCCTGCAAAGTCTATTGTGCCCATCTAGGCCTTTTCCGACCTACTACAATATCTCTAGGAACATCAACTGGTTCAACTGGATCAATGGGGTTGATGGGTTCATCCTCTCTGCTAACTCCCTCTGAACTGGAGGGGGGTATGATCTCATCTCCTTTGGGTCTAGCATCTCCTCATCATCAATCTCCATGTCTGATCCTTTGCCTTTCCTGACATCCATCTCTTCTTCAAATGACACATCCCTGCTGACTTCGATCTGTTTGGATCCAAGGATATAAATCCTATAGGCCTTTGAAGATTCACTATATCCCACAAAAGTTCCCTTCTTGCCTAAAAGTTCTAGCTTCGTCCTCTTCTCCTTGGGCACATGTATGTAGACTAGACAGCCAAAGATCCGGAGGTGGCCCACTTCTGGTTTCACTCCAATGAAAGCTTCTTCCGAAGTCATGTGCTTCACAATCTTATGTGGGCATCTGTTTTGTACATAGACAGTTGTTCTGGATGCTTCTACCCACAAGAACATCGGTAGGCTCTGGTCATGTATCATGGCTTTGGCTGCCTCCACAATTGTTCTATTCTTCCTTTCTGCAACCCCATTTTGTTGAGGGTTGTAGGGAACTGTGAGCTCCCTCTTAATTCCTGCTTTCTTGCAGAAATTATTGAAATCAGTAGAGGTATATTCTCCACCTTTATCAGATCTCAAGATCTTGATCCTCTTTCCTGTCAGATTCTCGACTTGTGCTTTGAACTCTTTGAATTTCTTGAGCACTTCCTTGGATTCCTTGGTCTTGAGAAAATATATCGAAGTCTTTTGTGAGTAGTCGTCAATTATTGTCACATAATAATTATAGTCGCCCAGTGAAGCAACAGTCATGGGCCCGCACAAGTCAGAGTGCACTAGATCCAAAATTCCTTTATATCTACTTTCACTATCTAGGAAAGCTCCCTTGGCATTCTTGCCAAGTGCACATCCTCAACATGTTCCATCATGGTCTACCTGAAGCACTGGTATATCTATTACGATATTCTTCAATGTTGGGAGAGCTTTATAATTTAGATGTGCTAGTCTTTTGTGCCATAGTTCACCCATGCTGGTAGAGTCATGAACTAGGGCTTGAGTTGGTGGGGATTGCTCAACCGATACAAGCTCTCCTCTCTCACACCAATTACTTTGGTTTTATCCATGCTTGAGTTCTTGCGCCAAGCAAGCACTTTCCCATCTGAAAATGCAACTTTATATCCCTTGTCCTCGAAGGCTAAGATGGAGACGAGATTTATTTTCATACCAAGTACATAAAGCACATCACTCAAGTGTAGTGTATCACTAGACTCTAGCTGAAGGGAGGTGGCCCCAGATCCCTTTACAATGTAGTTAGCATCATCTCCAAGTACAACACGGAGATGAGATTCTTTCTCAACTAATTCTGAAAGATTTTCTTTATAACATGTCATATGTCTAGAAGCACCACTATCTATGAGCCATGTATCACTAGTGGTGGGAACAGTACCTGATAATGCTGATATGAAGAAGAATTATGTACGATCTCCATTCCTTGGCTTCTTGTGATGGTGGTCTTCTTCTACATCAACAGTTGAGGCTTCATGCTTCCTTTTGTTTGAACTTCGACAATTATTGGCATAATGTCCATATGTCTTGCACCTGTAGCATTGTATCTGAGATAAATCCATATTCTTCTTCTTCTGATCTAGAGGAGTTGATCTCCTACCTTGGTGCTTGTGTTTGTAAAACTTTCTTCCCTTTCCCTTGCCTTTCTTGGCATGAGACATGAATGCTTGATTCTCCTCAAGTTGAGTGCCATGAAGTCTCTGCCATGCTGCTATCCTTGATTCTTCCTAAGTGCAATCTGCCCATAACTTGTCAAATTTGGGCATCTTGGTTCCACCGCTTATACTTTGAATGAATGACTCCCAAGATGGTAGGAGACCCTTTAGAGTTGTAATGACAAGCTCCTTATCATCAATGGGGTCTCCACTGGTACTAAGCTTGTCCCTTAGTTCTGTGATCCTCATGAAATATGAGGCAATGGATTATGACTTGGGCATCTTCATGTTTGATAGTTGGTTCCTCAATGTAAGGGTTACATTGCTACTACTATGTTCAAACAGCTTCTTTAGGGTTTTGAACATCCTTCTACCATTCTTCTTTCCTGATATTTGAGGTGGTCTCTACCTGAGTCCACGAAATCCTTCTTGCTCTGGCATCATTCTTCCTCCAGCAAGAATTGTCTTCTTTCACTTCTGGTTCTGGGACATTCTCATTGACAAACTGTAAGAGATCATTTTCTTCTAGTAAGAGAAGAACTCTAGACTTCCAAGAGATGAAGTTGGAAGCCCGTTCCAGACGATCTTCAACCTTCATTCAAATCATCTTGACTACAAATCTGGACCAGAAACCCTAGCAGGAGCTAGGTCAAAATTGAAAGTTGGATTCTTGAAAAACTGACTCCACAGGAAGATGTGCCCTATCAAGGCAAGTTGAGAAAAGGTAGGGTCGAACCAAATCTATGGAGGGAGTAGGTCAAAACCTGAAACCCTAATTTCTGCAGTAACTTCAACTGCAAAATTAGGTCAAAAATGAAACTTCTTAGAATTGGATTTTGCCTTCACCAAAAGATGCGCCCTTCCTAGATTGAAATTCCCAAGGAACTTTTTCCACCAAAATGATGAGTGAAGGCCTTAAAAGATAAAACCCTAGTTCCGGCAATGGCTTCTTCTAGTATTGCTCCGATACCATGTTAGTGTTTCATACAATTATAGCATTATAATTCAATTGCATAAGATCAACAGGATCACTAGAAGAAAGACAAAGCACAAAAACAAAGAACACAAGAATTTATCCTGGGAAACCCAATAGGGAGAAAACCCAGCAACCTTTGTATAGAGATGAACAATTCTGCGAACAGAGTCCAAAGATGAGAGAAAAGTGGAAGAACTTTCCAAGTAGAAACCCCAAAATATTTTCTCCTAGCTGCAGATGTGAATCTCTCTCCAAGTGGTGCGAACTTGCTTGGTTATGTGAGTGTACAAATGAGGTAAACTTTCCTTCTATTTATACAAGTGCCAAACTGGCTTTTTCCTCAACATGGCCGACTTGTCAAAACTGTCTGGGCCGACTTGACTTGGGGATCAATATATAAAGTTTATTTTAATCTTTTCTTTGGGTAATTTATCCCCAAGGTTTACATTCATTCTTTCAAGGGTTTACATAATTAATTACATCAAATTCATCTCTCGTAGGAGGTACAAATCAATACAATAAAATATAATAAGAATAACTTATGAATTTGCACAAATTCCAACATTCGGAAGCTTCTTGCAGGACTATTTGATCGGGAGCTAGAGACGACCTTGATACATTATGATAATCAAAGTTGTGTCAAGCTTTCAAAAAATCCAATGTTTCATGACAGGCCAAAGCATATTGAGATCAAACACCATTTTCATCCAAGACATGGTGTAGAAGGAAGCAATGAGCAGAATTGGGCAGACATTCACCCTTGGCACCTGAGTCATATGGCTAGTGGTGGATGGACCAGACACCGTGATGGTCTTATAGACGAGCGGCAAACATTCACATGAGGTGAATGGCTCAGACATTGTGATGGTCCTACAGACGAGCGACAGACATTCACGTGAGGTGAATGACCCAAACACCGTGATGGTCCTACAGACAAGCGACAGACATTCACATAAAGCAAATGGCCTCAGCAGGCTGGCACAGTCTTTATCCAGATAGTCTTGTGATTTGGCTAGGAGTGAAAGACTTGAGATGCAGATGCAGTACATATCTGAGATGGATTACGGACATTCTCACCAAGTGTGATGTTTGGTAGTGATGTAGAATGCCTCTGTCGAACATTCTCACCAAGTATGATGCTTGGCAGTGATGCAAAATGCATCCCCTCATTGTGAGGGAGTGTTGATGTTTCTCCAAGTTGCAGCATCAAGCAAACATTCTGCAGACATTCTTCCAGAGGGGTCATGTGTGTTAACCAATGGCTAGTGGAGGATGGCCCTGGTGTAGCCTTGATTAGTCATCTGTGTTGACTAAGAGTGAATCAGGCTCGAGGTGCTTAGCATTGATTAGTCATGTGTGTTTACTAAGAGTGTATGAGGCTAGAGGTCAAATTGCATACTCTGTGAGGGAGTGCTCCATGATAGAGTGATCTATTATATTAGAGTGAGTTGACTTGTTTATTTGATAGGGGATTTCATCCCCTTGTGAAATATACAAAGTTTAATCTAATGTTGAATTTGACATGAACTCTAAGAAGTGTTTGAGACTTCTTAGAGTGGGGTCAAATCAACATTAGAACTATCTGGGTGAATAGACGTGCATGTGAGGACATAAGCATCGACAAGGACAACTTTTCTATGATGAAGAAATAACCAAGAAGTCAAGTCAACCATTGAAGAAATCCCAAAAAAGATTGAAGACAAAAAGACAAGTCAGCCTAGAAGAAAAAACAAATCTTCCCCAGCAAATAGAAAAGTCGGCCCCATCAAGTGTACAAGTTGGCCCCAAGAAGAAAAATTTAGGTGAACTAAAGAATATAAATAAAGTGCTCATACACTTCATTTTCATCATCACAACAACATCTCTTCTCTTCCACTTGTGCACACTTTTCAAGGAAGGCCTAGCAAGGGCAAGGAGCAAATAATTTTCGGTTCTTATCATCCCCTAATGGTTCGTTATTTCTCCCTAGAGTTTCCCTAGGGCTTCTTTTGAATGAACAGCACACTCTTATGTGCTAGGGTTTCTCTTCATGAATGGTATTGTACTTGAATAGGATTGATTTCTTCTAAGAAAATTTGGCTGGGTTTTCTCCCTTTTGGGTTTCCCAGGATAAATTTCTTGTCTCTTGTGCATAGCTATCTTTCTATGATCCTTTGTTTATGCTGTAATTTAAGTTGAAATTTTCAGTGTGCAATTATTCAATGAAAAACTGTGAGATGAAATTAATGTTTGAAATCATTGTGAAATAATTGTCAAGATCTGGAAATAGATTAAAAATTGAATAGTGATATGTAGTAGGCTAGAACCTTGTAGGATTGTAGCACGTTGTGTTTTGGAATCTAGAGGGCATTTAAAGTCTTGTTGATTATGTATTTTTTTTCACATATGTATTGCACTCAACGCCATTTTGATATATTCACACTTACATGGTATATACATGAATAGACTTCACATATTTTGTCTCTAATTGTTTGGAATCTTTAATATAATTTTGTCCATTACAGTTTTAAAATTTTATGTATTTTTTAGTAAATCGAGTCATTAAGGTCAAACAAGTCCAAGTCATGGTCGAGTCCTAGTCCAAGTCCGAGTTGACCCTCAACCGATTTCGAGTCCAAGTCCAAGTTTTACAACATTGAGCAGAAGGAGCAATATAAAGCTTCTTCTTTTGCTTAGAACTTCAACAAGCTTCATGGAAGAGCCCATTACATCCTTTAGTTAACACAAGCCTACTACAAGGATTTACACAACCAACATCAAGCTGAACCATATTTTCAGATTGGTGATAGAGTTTGGATACACTTGCATAAGCAACACTTCAAAAATATACAACATCACAAGCTCAAGCCCGATTAGCATGGAACTTACACCACTTAGAAAATGAATTCCAAAGCCTTCAAGTTGGATTTACCACCCCAACTTGGCATCCACAATGTGGTGAATGTCAAGCAACTCAAGCTATATGAGGCCTTCACTTAGAGGTATTTGTTCTAATCACATATCCAAAGGCTACAATTTCAAATGTTTAGAATCCCCTTCCTCAAGACACTTCTTGATGTCCACAACAAATCCACTAGGCGCTTTGTCCACTCGGGAGAAGTGGTTGTCCCCGTCAACATTCAAGCAGCGATTCCCCATCTTCCACTGGTAATTAGAGACGATCTCCTCTAATATAGGAGGAATCAAGAATTGATGGGACTTAGTCTAGAGAACATGTGTAAACATGTATTATAGTGGTATTGTATATATTGTAAACTTTAGTATGAATATGTATTTGACCTTTTATCCTTTTAGATGACTTGCCCAAATTGATCACTCACCAGTTTTATTGTATTTTATTGGAGAATTGGTCAAACTTGATCACTCTCCCACTATTTTGTACTCCTATATATGGATAATGAAATGAGTGTACAACATCTATATAAGTCTAGCAAATCTCTCTTCTACTCACATGCTTGAGCTTGCTTGAGCTTGCTTATTCACTTGTGTGTGAGTTATTTTATATTGTTGGTATTGTGCTCATATGGATTAGAGTGGTATCACCCAATAACATTTATGTCCAAGAACATTTATGTTAGGAGTAATTAATATTTATGTCACTTTATGCATTAGTGACTTGTGACCAATGTAATGTTAAATGTTGAAAAACCAAGATTAGAAGTTTTGGTTAAAAGACCTAACTAGCTAGGTGTACAATAAATATGTCATCTATGATGATTTATGGTGTGTAAGAGATGTATCATTGCAAAATTGAAAATAAAGTCAATTAGTTATTTTATCTCTTGCCATCATTTGTTTTAAAGCATGTGCCATAAATTCCTACAATCTTGCCATGGGATTTCCAATAATTGTCTCATGACTAGTCATCATCAAAGAGATCAGTAATTCCAAGAGCCCAAAAACCTTAAGCCTCTCAAATGGCAATTGTCCCAAAATTGTATATACCTTAAGCCTCTTAAGCCTCTCTAGAAGTCCACAAAGCAACAATATACTTTCCATTTTGTTACTTGCCACACCAACAATAGTATCACAAGAACTTTGGTTCCTTATAAAGCCTACCTGGCATTTAGCCAACAACTTCTTCTACTCCTCCCATTTGGAGATGAAGTCATCTACTATTGTGATGAAGAGTTTGGCCATAGTGTGCCCATTCATGATAGACTGATAGTTGCATGAATCATTCTAATCCCTAGATTTATAAATGGGATGAAGGATATGAGAGGTCTAGGAGGGAGAAAATCCAAATGAGACAATGTAATTCAATGGCTTTACAATATGAACCGCGAAGATCGTCATGATGTCAGATTTTCAAGTTACTCTGAAAGTATTTACACCATGTTTGGTGGTGCTTCATGAAATTTAGTGTACATGGTGTATGTTCAGCCCTTGGACGCTCCGATATGGATTGTAGCATGAGAGATGGTCAATGATGGATATGCACACTTGAGATAGCTTGCTCAATGGATGATTGACCTCAATTCATTGTTCGCTCAATATTCTTCCCTTGTGCGTTGGAGATCACGTGCATGGATGGTGAATGCACTTCAAGATGCCCACCTAGAGGATTCACTTGGTGGGAGAACATTCTATAGGGGGATGTGGAGTATTAAGTATGATGGAGAAGAGATTCAAGCCCTACATGGCATGCAACAAGTTGGATTCATGTTCAAAGGATTGTAAAAGCTCAAGGATGTATGGCGTTTCAACAATGTTCTTGCAAGGGGTAGGTGCCCCAATCGAGTACTTTGCTTTAGAGGATACATGGAGTCTGTGGAGACTTGAGATGGAGTCGTGTGGACTTGCCTTGTGCTACATCACATTGGAGTCCTTACTATGCATAACAACATCATTGGAGCATGACACTTGTACTCTAAAGTGGACAACTCACTTGTGTGGACTACAAGGGCTAATGTAGGTTGCTTATACGAGCTACTGTCCACATAGTATTGTTGGCCTCCCGTACCTCTCATATAAAGAAAGGAAGGAGAGAGTCATTCATTCATATGACTTGCGCACTTGTCCTCTCTTTAGGTCTTCACTTGTACTTCTCTCTCTCTCTCTCTCCCTCTCTCTCTCTCTCTTGGGCACTATGGTTTCTTAGTGTTAAAGAAATGTAACTACGGAAGATATTCTAATTGTATTTGTCTATTTTATTATTATTATTCCTCCTTCGGGAGATGTCATTGATGTAATTGGTCAAGTAAGAGTCATTGAAAGAGTCAATGTAAACCCTAGAAGTTGTGTTGGCCCAGAAGAATCTAGAAAAAAAAAGATATTTTATTATGTATTTGAAAAGTCGACCTAGCCAGTTAGTTGAAGTCGGCCCTGTTTGGGAAAAAGTCACCCCAACTGAACAATATAAATAGAGAGATCAAGTTTGTCATTTGCATCACTCACTCACTTGTGCAAGTTAGCATAAGAGGAAGAGAGAAGTTCGCTGGAGAGGAGAAGAAGTTGTTTTTGTCTTGGGGCTTTATCTTGTATTGGTGAATTCTATATTGAGGAAGTTTTGTCGGGGTTTTCTCCCTTGTGGTTTCCTCGAGAGAAATCTTGTGCTCTTTGTGTTATTGTGCTTGTCTTTCTTTCAATGATTCTATTGTTTAAAGTTATTATGCTAAACAAAGTAAAAACTTAACACTTAGTCTATTTGGTGTTTCTTGGAGCATCTTGGAGTTCTATGGTTAGGGTTTTACCCTTTGAGATTGGAGAATAGGATTTTGGGAGAATATCCTAGGGTGTGTTACCAGCTAATTTGCACACAGTTGGACTTTCAAGTGAGCCGCCAAAGTTTGCACAAGTACTTGTGCATAATTTAGAGTTCGGAAGTTCAATCAGACCCCCTAAGGCCCTTTTTCTTTCTTCTACATGTTCATACCCCTTGGGGATATCCGATATTGTAATAAAATGTCGCTATCATGATGAATAATCTAACAAACTTGGCTTCCTAGGACTTAGACGTCAATCCGGGCATTCCATGGTGTTTTTTCCTTGATAATTATACTTTGCTTTTCAACAAGGTATAATTTTCGAGATTTTCACCCGCTCCTCCAAAGCTAGAATGCTCGTCTTGGTGGTCAGGGCCCGGGAATTTATTAAATTCTATCTGTCAATGTATATTACCATGCTAGGCATTATTTTAGAGTTGTATGAACATGTACTAGGTCCCACTAGGTTTATTTTTTAGTTTCGCAAAAATTAAAATTTCCCGTAAAACAGAGAGTTTTTAATGTTTTAATTAAAAAATTTGAAAGAGTCATAAAAAAGTGGTTAGGGGTTGGAATTTTCCATGGAGGTGCTCGTTTTCTAACTCGGTGCACCCACTTAACCCCTAAACGCACTTTTGAGAGAAAAATTTCAATTATTTCTCATGAAAATTAAATTTCTCTTGAAAAAGCCAAAAAAAGACATTTTAAATGGCAAAAAAGAAATAATAAAGGCAATATGCAAATCCCACTAATCAAAGATTTTTGTATGGGAAATGTTCCAATCCTCTGAAGTGGTGGCGATTTGATTGATTTATGAAGGGAGCCAAAGAGATATGATTGATTTATGATTGATATCATATGCCAAGTAAAGGGGGGCGCATTTTTCTTGATGGGGGCACATATCTCCATTGGGATACAAGCTTTGTGAGATGTGGCAGCTTGGATTGAAGAGGTGGCAGCCCACTGTTGTTGTTAACTCATGTGTAATCCCTTGATTCCCTCTACAACTCGTCTTCACTCCCACACTTGGCAATTTTCCCCTCTTGGGCCAATTCGCCCCCCTTCTCTTGTTTGATCTATAAAAGCAAGTGCTCTCTCCTCATTTCAAATTAGTTGGAGTCTTTGGGTGAAGAGCTTGCAATTGTAACTCTTGCATATTATTTTGACAAATAAAGAGACTTTGGAGGTCACTCTTGTGTATTGCATTTGATGAGTGGATGAGCTATCTTGGTCTTTAATGGAGGTAAGTACCCCCCCTATGAGTGGATGAGCTTAGTACCCCCCCATTTTTTAAAATCACAGCTTCTATAAGGTTTACATTATTTTATTAAAAAATGTGAGTTTTTAAAATAAAATCATTTGTTTAAAAAATGGAATCAATAAAGTATGCAGATTCTATGTCATAACTACTTTTTATATGTTGTGAATGCGATCGGTAACAGGAAGAGCTTAGTACCCCCCGTTTTCAAAAATCACGGCTTCCAAATGGTTTACATTATTTTATAAAAAAACACGAGGTTTTAAAACAATGTCATTTTTTTAATAAATGGAATCAACAAAGTATGCACAATCTATGTCATAATTACTTTTTTATATGTTGCGCAGGCCATCGGTAATCTATATTTGAGCTTTTTGGTTTACATTTGCATCAAGTCTAGCTTATTTGAAAGACTATTATCAATTTTATAAGAAAGGTTAGTCTATTTGTTTATTGTCTTAATCTTTTAAACATGTATGTGTAGAGATCTTACTTAAATGCTTCATTTGTTTATGAACATGTAATATTGATTTCTCACATGTATTCATCTAGATTTGATCTCTTGTTTGCAAAGTGATGTGATGCGCTGGTTCTTTTAGTTGGACGAGTGAAGATCTTGTTTGCTTCTTCTCTTCTCTTTAACACTTTCTTCCAAATATAGTGCCTCACCATTCCACAAGCAAATCTTTGAAGTCTCTCCATCTTGTCTCGAGCCTTCTCTTTTCTCCTTCTCTTTACAATCCCTTTTTTATGGTTCTAGTTATGTTTATGAGTAGTGGCAAATCTGCAAGTCAATTTCATATTCAAAAGTAGATTCATTATTGCTCTCATTTTAAAGATCTAGCTAAATAATTAAAGTTTTGTCATTCACAGTCTGGATCTATCTTTTCTAAACTTTCTATCAAGTTATTGTTTTACATATCTTAAAGCTTGATTTGAATAGTGTAGTATTTGATCTCATTTCATATCTAGCATTAGAGTACTTGGATTTGCATGTCTTCTTCAAGAAGCAAGCAAAGATCCTAAGGAAAGTAGCTTTCTAGCTTACTTTTCTTAGTTATTTTACGCTTCGTTTTTACTTTCGTTACTTACAAAAAATTTTGGTAATTTTGTTGTATTTCCCTAAAACACTCTTAAAGTGTTTGGGGACTTTCTCTATTAACTTTTGTTTGCTGGTTTTTGGCTTGTAAAGGACAGGTTGAGAGGCATGCTGGCAGATTTTCAAGATTTTGAACCATTCAAAGACTTTCCAAAAAAGGCCTTCTCTTCCTTCTATCATTTCTCTAAAAATATTGCAAGCCTTTTGATCCTATTCTACAAAGGATCTAAGGCATTCTTCCAAAAGAGAAGGGAATTATAACTTGAAATAATAAAAGAGCAAGTGGGCTACCCAGCGCCCACACCCCATTCCCCCTAGGCGGATCCACGTTTGTGCCACTTTCATGCCATGACTGCCTCTAACCTTTCATGTTTTATTTATTTTGTTACAATCAATAAAAACTAAGTAAAATTAATCGTTTGTTGGTTCTGTTTCAACAGCGGGCCACAAACTCTCTTAGGACATAGTTTTAACATTTTTTCAATTTTCAGTAACAAACCTTGCTTTCCTGAAGTACGGTGCCATGGAAAGAGCTTGCTCGAGTACTGAAATTCAACTAGAAAAGAGATTCTTGTAATAGTTTGACCAAGTACAAAACTTTAATTTTTTTTAATAAAATTAACTAAGGCTCCATTCCCCATATGCTCTAGACCTCTACGGCTTAGGTCGACTAGTTGATCAAACCAGAAAGGGATTGGGGTTACTAGACTAATAGGGAAATCCACATAAGTTAATCTTCGAGGATTCGAAAGGTCGCAAAGAGTGATTACCACATAGTCAGGGGGTTGCTTTAAGCAGGTTATGCCTAGCCCCGTTGGACACTTGGTAAAGTTGCTTTAGCGCTCAATCCAAGAAAGTTAGTCTCATTGGGCCAAACCAACAATAAACCCACTCCCTTAATACTCTCTAGTAATCATAAAATTTACCAACTGAGACAATTGCAATACTTTCCCGACACAGCATTCTCGCACATTACAGAGCTTTTGCTTTGCAAGCATCGTCTTTACATTTTGCAATTTGCATTGGGCACTGGTCTTTTCATTGTTTATTATCTTGCTCATGTACTTTCATTTTATGCAAAGTTGATGATGATGTATGTTATATGTTGTTGAGCTTTTCCTTTCATTATTGTTTTTGTGGTTGAAAAAATTAAATTAACTCCTAGAATAGTTTGTTTTCCGTTTTATAGAATAACAACCTTAGATTTATTTTTATAGGGACCACCCCCCTTGGCTTCGCTAGGAATTTGCCTAGACGGGGGAGTCAAGTTTCAGGTGACATCACAGAGCTTTTGCTTTGCAAGCATCGTCTTTACATTTTGCAATTTGCATTGGGCACTGGTCTTTTCATTGTTTATTATCTTGCTCATGTACTTTCATTTTATGCAAAGTTGATGATGATGTATGTTATATGTTGTTGAGCTTTTCCTTTCATTATTGTTTTGTGGTTGAAAAAATTAAATTAACTCCTAGAATAGTTTGTTTTCCGTTTTATAGAATAACAACCTTAGATTTATTTTTATAGGGACCACCCCCCTTGGCTTCACTAGGAATTTGCCTAGACGGGGGAGTCAAGTTTCAGGTGACATCACTTGACTTTGACTTGCCCGCAAGGACACACCGAGCGGCTTGAAGATTTTTGCCGCATTCCCCCCAGGTGTGTATCAAGCGGCAAAAGGGTGGACTTGTGAAGAAGATGAGAAGAGGACATCTTGCCATAGAGATAGTGTTGGAGGGATTCTTGCATTTGTTCTTCTTGGTGGAGCTACGGTTTTGATGATTTTCCCTAACTAAGGCATTTTGCATGGTTGGATTTTGTAGCCTTGAGAGAAGGTTATGGTATGTACTTCATCATTGAGCTTATATATGAAGTTTCCAGCCATATGTGTCTTGTGTCAATTTTAGACTTGATTTTAAGCTACATGTGTTCTTCATATTTTTCTATCTACATATATTTATGATCTTGCTAATTGGACATAAGTAAAAGGGCAAATTGTTAAGTGATTTGACATCTAAAGAAGAGGATAAAGGGGCTAATTTCACTGCTGTAATACTGCTGTTATTTCTGCTCTAAAAGTACATTTTCAGATTTGAATATTGATTGATAAGTTGCCCTAGAAGGGCAGAATACATGTCTCATTGGTTGGTGTCTTTTCTCTTTAATTGCCTAGAAGTTTAGGGTTGTTAGAAAGTGAATTATTGTACTTCTTCCACTTCTGTTTTGTACCTTAATTTACACCATTCCTAGGGCAGAAAATTCTGGAGTTAAGATCCAATGAACCTGCCAGAAAGAAGGTGAAATCTCTTAATTGCATTGAAGTGTCATTTCAGTGAAATTTCCAACACATGATATGTTTAAGGATTCAGATTTCAAGCTTTCTATATCCTGGTCCATTGGATCGGAATTTAAAGATGCTTGTGTGATCATGTGGTTATTAAAGAAGAGATGACTAGAAAATTTGGAGGGTTGACAATGATAGGTGGCTGGTTGAGGCATTATACAGCGAGGTAGCATAGTTGTAACTTGTGCCAAGTGTTAAGATCAGTAATAGACCAGGTGGACTTCTTCGGTAATAATGTTCTCCAGAGAGATTTATGGTTCACTCTAAACTGCTGAAGGATCTGAATCTCTTTCCATTTGTAAAGGAGGTACTGATGTTTCATCTTCTTAACCATGCTCCAGTAGACATTTCACACTAGCTTTTCTTTAATTTATGCATAACATCCCATGTGATTCCCCTGATCATGTGACTTCCATAGGTGTTGATAGTAAGCCAGTCGATCATCTGAGAATCCCCTTCTCTTGGTTATCAACCTCAAGGAACATCAAAGGATCTGCATATAAACTGCAGTTGGAGCATTGCCTCAGACCAGTTGAGGCATTGGAATCACCCAAAAGAATTCACCTAAAGTGAAGAACATTGTGACCTTAGGCTCTGATATTTACTCCATTATGTATGCTTGGCTGAGCAGTCAACCCTTTCCTCAAAACTACTCAAGCATATGCTCCCCATCTGTTAGCACTAGGAGCCATGTTTTCCCAAAACATAGAAATACTTGTGAGCATCTGATCAAGAAAAAATATCAATTATTAAACATGACAAACCCAACTCAGATTGCTCTCAGCTGCTCTCTGAATCATCATGGTCTCAGCATCAAATCCATTGTACACAACGTTTTAGTAAGAACTCAGTCTTGAAGATGTCTCTTTCTCCATCAAATCCATTGTATACACTTTTTAGCTACGAATCGCTGTCTTGAAGATATCATGCAGAGAATTGCACATCTTAGGCTGACATCTAGTTTAGTTGCAATTGCCTCTCACACAATCTGCCACAACAAGCAAATTACAAAAATGACGCCATTCTACTATGAGATCAGCGATGTGTTCAACAAACACAGGCACCAATTGTTACTCAATTTAAAAGTTATTATTGTGATGTCAACCCATTCAATTAGTATATGCTAAATTACTGAAAATTGACAATGAAATTGAGGTGTCAATAGCAAAAGACAAGTCATCACAATGCTAGTCAAAACATTTAATATTAAAATATTTACACTCCAATGTTCAGAATACTAGTCAAAAAAATTCAGGAAAGGAGATTTACACAGTTATCCTGAAGTAAATAAGAGATATTATGTGCAGTTTGCTCCTAATGTGAACAACGAGATACTCAATTTGGATGGAGTTTTATTTAATGTAAACAATGTAGCTTTTGCTGCATTTCCAAATAAAATTATGGGACCAAAGTTTTACAACCTTATGGCATTGGCTTTGACATGTACGACGCATGACAGCTTGCTTTAGTGCAAATAAAACATGCTGTACTGAACAAATGCTGGAATCTTGAAGAATTTCTGATGCCATTTGCTGGGATCCAGTAGCATGTGTGGAAGAAGAGTCAATCTGAATGTCACCACTAATGGCCACAAAGCCTGACATATCACTCAAGAATGGAATCTGAGAATCTGCTAATCCAAGAGAAACCTGCACCTTAGCATTATTTTGTTCCAGAACAGAATTCAAAGAAATAAAATCCATGGTCTTAGACTGCTGAATTGCTTTAGACTGAAGCCCTTCGTCAATTGTCAGTTTCCTTAAAGAATCTCTGCATATCATTTTTCCATCATCCTTGCCATCTTTCACTGCAACCCTACCTTTCACTTGATCTGAATTGCAAAACTCCTGATAGCCCAACTTTGCTGATTTTATCTCTGTGACAGATGATGTCAAACCGTTCTCCTTTCTGCAAATGCTATTTATATCAGGGTGACAATGGTTGAACTTCCTTATAATGCTATCATTTGATCCAGGCTCAACCAGAGACCTTTCCCATTCTAGCAGCTTCTTCAATTGGGGATTAGACCAGCCATGCTTTTCAACTCTGCCAACAAGCATAAGAGAGGAATCTTTACATCCAGATCGTTTAGTAGCTTCCAAGGATATGCTGTAAATTCCACATGCCAATTCATCCCAGTACTCAAGATCATCTGTACCATCAGCTTCATTTACCAGTATATAATTATCACTTTGATACTGAGCACCTCCATGTTCATTCCTGCCACAGGTGACATCCAACAATCTAAACCCATGCTTCATGTTTGTCCCGAAATGATCATGCCAGAAGGCTAAATTCAATGAATAAATTTACAAAATCTTAAACATCCATATCCAGGAATTTTATGTGAAAGGGAATTTTGAAAATGAAATTCAAAAACTTTCATGGGCATTAATGATTAAACAACCAAATTGCATGCTCTTAAGATCTCGAACTTAATATACTGTTTCACATTACACTTTTAAAAAATTTAAATTTCAATGCTCAGAATTCACTTTATGGATCACAGTAAGGGCAACAAACAAAGAAAACTACATGAAGAAAGATTCCCATATATAGGAAATGTAAAGGAATTGGGAACAGCAAATGAACAGTAATGGTCTTTACTATTAAGATATAGAAATACCGTCACATGTAACCATAACCTGTTGTAGGAGAAAATTCAGTACCCCCATGTAACCTTAGATGCATGTTTTTTTAATCCTTTTGGGAAATTTCAATTTGATAATAGTATTTGAGATGTGCAAAACAAAACATGATCCTTCCAGAATCCAAGCTGCTCTTTAAGCCAATAAAACTATTAAATCTCAACTTAATCTGCTTAAAAAACTCTTATGATAGACAAACAAGCAGCTCATGAGGCATTTAAAACTTTAAACTAATTAATGAAGGCTCTGATACAAGTAAAAGATGTTGATGGAGCTTGAAGAGGAGGAGAAGCTAGGGTTTCTGCTCAGCAATCATGTCGATGGAGCAGGTTTGTAGGCTATCCATGTCAAAGTGAGTACTCCCCCTGGAAGCTCTGAACTAAGTGTGAAGAAACCAGTGGTATTACTAATGGGTCTTTAATACCACCTCAAACACGTTACCATGCCACTCCAACCTCTTGGAAGGATGTAGTGGTTCACATAGAGACCAAGGTAAGTGGTAATGATGATGAGGTTAGGGTCCCAATTCCAAATGATAGGAGGTACTAGGTGGAAGGATTGGACAGTGATGGCAGGGGAAGGGAACATCAAAACCATCTTCCACCCACAAAAACCAACAATTACTCCAGCCCATCAAAGGGCGTGGTGGATAATGATTATGAAACATAAGGAATGGGTTTTAGAACCCAATTTAGATGTTAATCCTAAATCATTGAAGCTTGATGTGAGGAGTCGCTAGCTGGGAAGGAACTGTTATCACATATATTGTAGCTGGAGCTATCATGATGCAGACCAGATTTTTTTCACATCCATGAGCCAGTCATGTGGTTGAGATGAGCCTATTTTTCAGCAGTGATGCACATATTCCTAAGCCAGCAGCAGCAGTTTGCCCCCTTGTCATGACCGATCTTGCATGACCCCATTGAGATGATTCTGGTGTAGTCATGGTTCATACAGAGCAAAGCAGTTAGCCGGTGATGTCCTTTTCCCACAGTCAGTTGCAGATGTTTCCAGAGACGGGTATATGGTTGAGAAGAGGTATATATTGCATTTGGATGGTATAGTTTGCTCTATAGTTTATTTTAATTACTGTGACTATGCATGTTCTACTGAAAGTGGCATTATTACATATGCTTGCTAGTATCTCCTAGCTTACATAGACTTAGCCCTACTATTGCTTTGATGGCATCACCTTTCACCTTTCTCCATTCATCCGTCTCTTCCATTATCTGGTTTGATCCCGACTTGTACTTTGACTAGTGAGATCTAGGATTCCCCCCACATAGGCCTCTGTGTTGGATAGACTCCATGTTTACTTTGTGTCTCGGCTTTGGAGTGTGTGGCCTGGTCCCTTCTAGTCTGCTTGTATGATGCCAGGGTGATCGGTTGTGTGGCTAGTGTCACCGGAATTTTCTCCCTTAGTCCTCGAAAACAAGTATTCCCACAAAAGCATCAAAACGCATAAATGCTATATCTAAATTGATGCAAAAACGCAGCTACAAACAATGTTGTTAAACACTAAACAAATAAAAAGTCTTACGTAGCTAGTCGGTGGTCAAGGGACGAGCACTCATCCCTTGTATGATGTAAGGTTGTTTGCCCCTACAGCGCAACAGGGTGGTAACTCCATTGCACCTATGGACAGTGGCGGGCAATGGTGGTAAGACCGAGTCATTATCTGAGGCCCACAAGGCTATTCAGGGCATCTGCTCTTGGAGGGTGGCTAGTGAAAGATAGATCCAAATGTTAAATGATAAATGTTAACTATTGAAAGTGCAAAAAGTTGCCAATAAATTAAATGTGAAAGGATGCTTGTCTAGAGTCTACCGAAATCTTTCCAAGCACTCTACCCATTTGTGAGGCACCGCAATTCCCTAGTGTCTTCTATTTGGCATATGTCTAAGTGGTTCCCCTTTTTCCCTCATGTCCAAGAGATCACAGTGTTGAAGTAATCAAGTCCTTCCCCATTATCCTAGCCTTGTTTTTTCCACTTCACCCATCATAGCAGTTTGTCTAAGTCTATGAGTGAGCATATGTAGGGGGCTTCATGAAAGACTTGATAGCTTCTTTTACATAGGTATATTATTACTTTATTATGTGGCCATTGTTATGTATTTCATGTTTTAGTCCGGCTATTAACATAAACTTGTCAGCATTATTCATCCATTATGCATGCAGGACTATACAGATTATTGCTCTACCTTCAGTTTGAGTAATTTGACTTGGTCAAACCCAGTTTGACTTGGTCTACACATTTCCCGAGGCAGTGACTGCAGTGTTCGAGACCCGAGGCAGTGACTGCAGTGTTCGAGATTGCATACTTATCCTCCAGATGTATCCAGTACACCATTTCCATGCTCAGATTTTGATGTGTGCCCATTCTGCAGCAATTACAGTGATTATTATTATTTTTATGACCATGGCTTCACTAGGAAAATCGATTTGGCTAATGTGGGTGATGAATTGACTTGGGGATGGTTGATTATGATGAGATATGGCTCTACATGCATGTTCCATGGATTATCTTCATCCGAAGAAGACTTCACACGATGCTACCTTGGTCCTAGGGAGGACATCTTCCTTCATGGAGGGCACTTGTAGTCATTTGTTGTATATCATGTTATTATGTTATATCTTTGTAAAAGGTGGGCACCTAGGGTGAAATGAGCCCCTAATGACCCCCTTATGATGTTGCCCCATGTTATATCATGTTGTTATGTTATGTTTTCCTTTCCTAAGGTGTTATTGGGCAAAACGTGCGCCCCCCTTTATGACTTGATCATTGATCCATGTATGTAAAAAATAAAAAGATCTCCACTGTTGATGATCTCCATTGTATCTTTTAATCTCAACCACTCATTTAAAAGGTGGTTACTAATATCGTTATTTGTTTGACAAATTCATATAATTTGTGCCCATCCGGGTTGAGGACATTACATTTTGTTCAAATACTAAATATGTCCCAAAATCTGATTTATCATCATTTTCAGAATTAAATATCCAACTTGCTTTGCTGTCCTATAAATCTGGAAATATACAACAGTCAAATACCTTAATACAGATTTGCAATCAGCTCATAAATCACATGCCTAATAGCACACAACAGTGGATTTAGTGAAGATAGTGAAGCCCCCCTAGTGTTGGTTGTTAACCATCCTGAAGAGAGGTAAGAGGGTGCTAAGGTTATAGTAGTAACTCTTCCGAGTTCCACTTAAATTTTCACTTAGTGAAAAGACTTTGCATCTTGGGTGTTAGTTTAAATGGTAATGACCCTGAAAGCAATATCCAAAAATGGTGTAATAAGAGAACTTGTTGCTCAGATTTTAATATTTAAGAAGTTTATTGGTGATGTGTAATAGGATGATTAAACTTTTATTCTATATTTCCCCAAATATTACTCTTGTATAAGCTAACGATCTAAATATGTTCTCATAAACAATTAAACTAAACTTTACTACATTCTAATTTCCTTGCCCACCAAATGTTAATGAACAATGACAACTCTAGCAGATGCCAATATTACAAGGATGATCTTCTTAAAAGTCCGACAGATTGAAAATGTATGATTTTGAGAAAAGTTGTAAACAAATAATGAAATATTCACATTTTTAAATTTTAGGATCCTATCTAAACAACATCCATCACCTTGCATCTCTATCTGGTGACTGGCTTGTAATATTGATTTTGAAGTTTATTTGCTTCAACTCTCCATTATTTATCTAATATGGATATTGCTACTAAGTTATATAAGCATCTCTATTTAGATAAGCTTTAATGTCAATGATGTCACTTATTTCACTAATTTTGCCAGTTATGGTTTCCAATAAAAATAAAGTCAGAGAAATGACCCCAAAAAATCAAATTTCTGGCTTCTATGGGCCTTTTTCTTAAGCCCTGCCAATTTTTGGCAAATTTTATTAAAAATCGTGATATAATGATTTTTACTAAATATCGTGGTCTTTTTAGATAAAAAAAAATTGTTTGTGGTTTGACATTGCGATTTTTCATGATGCTGTCAATTTTTCCGCAATTTTTACATCTATGGAATTTACAATGATACAATAGTGTAATTTACAATGAGCCCCTAAAAATTTTATGATAAGATCGTTCTTTGTTGAAATATTGTAACTTCAAAGAATATTCTATTTGTACTTTATTATTATTCATCCGGAGATGTTTTATTCCTCCATCGAGATGTTATTATTATGTAAAGTCATTGAGGTAAATCCTCTCATGTAAGTCGTGGCAATAGATCCCCTATGAGTCATTTGTAATGGGGTGTTTAAGTCCCCTAGAGAGGTCGGCCCAGTCAGCAAGAGAATAAACTATTGAGGCCGACCTGTCAAGTGTAAAAGTCGAGTGAATGTAAAGTATAAATAGAGGAGGTGTGTTCCTCATTTAACACACACTCACTCACTTGTGCACTCGCATAGGAGAGAGAGAGATCTGCAAAGGAGGAGAAGGAGCTCTTGTTTGGGGACTACATCTTTTTACTTGTTGATCATCTATATTGAGGAAATTTTGTTGGGTTTTCTACCCCATGAGGGTTTCCGAGGATAAATCTGTGTCTCTTGTGTTTATGTTGTGCTTGTTATTCTTTCAGTCATCCTATATATGCTATTGTTGTGAAATTGAATTGAATACTGATGTTATCTATCTTAGCATATTGAATCTTAACATGGTTTCAAAGCTAGCCTGAAAGAGGCAATGTATCACACTTACGACACTTGTTTCACTTGCGACAATTTGAAAGTTAGGGCTTTGTATAGAAAAACCTAGTCATCGTGGAACTTTCGCTATAAATCACTTTTGGCGAAGGTTTGGGATCTGAAACTTGGACAAGCCGAATATGACATGTTCCTGTACCTTGTGTCCGATTTTTAGCCTCAGATTCGTTGTACTTTCTGAGATATGATCCGTACAAGTTAGGGTTTCTGCCTCTTCCAGAATGAAGCCCTAAACAGATGACCTAGGTAAAAAGGTCATATCTCGGGCTAGGAAGCTCCAAATGGAATTCCGTAAAAAGTGACAGTTAGGGCATGGACTGTAGTTTCACAGGTCCAAGTATCAGAGGCCGAAGTTGAAACAGTGATACATGGCACTCCATACAAGTTCGCTATGTTGTTTCATCCCTTAAACAGGTCATGTTGGGCAACTAAGCATATCTCTCTGATGGAGAATCTAATGAAGCTCAAACCTATGGGGTTGGAAAGATGACAGGTCAAGCTACCACAGGCCAAAGTTTCAGGCCCTACAGATTCGAAATTTCAGAGATGCACCAGAAACAATACGGCACATCTGAAATGGCTCAACGGAGGAAATCAAAGAAGAGGAGGAAGAAACTCTCACTTAGGGTTTTCAGTTTTTAGGTATGGCATGACCTGATACAATGTTGGAGACAACTGATGCAACATTGGAAAACTGAAAGTGGATTTGGAATCCATTCATCATAGATATTAATCCTCCATCAAAATGTTGTGGGAGGAAGGAGATTGAAAATTAGGGTTTCCAAGTAAGAAGAAACCCTAGCAAAGTTGGGAGACTCATAGGGAAGCAATGAAGGAGGTTTAAATGGCACTGATATACTATCATCCTAGCACCATGAACCTTTATAAGATGTTTACAAGTGATCTACCTTGGATGGTTAGGGTTTTACCCTTATAGAGAAGACTACAAGCAATCTCGACAGGTATGACTTGAGGACATGCAGGTATGTTTTGAGATCTGTTTCATTTATTTGATGATTAAGTTCGTGATATGTTTGTCTTCATATTATTGAGGTTAGTACAATCATGATTAATTTTAGACTTGCCTGATCACCTTAGTAAAGGTATGAATGCATGTAAATGATAGAAGACATTCATTGATTAGGGTTATGACACTTATGATTGTACTAATGCACTTGTGGTGTTGTATAAGGATGATGTTGTCTGCTAACATGAAAGGTACATCAAGAAAGACAAATCAAGTTCTAGATCAAGAATATATGACCATGATGACATGAAAACAAAGACTCATCCATAGTCTCTAATCGCATAGAAAGCTCTACTTATGAGGATGGATAGAAGTTCAAAGACATCTAATCATGATGCTATCATAATGGGAAAATAGAGATCAAGAGGGAGGCAACCACACAAACATAAAAGATAAATATTTGAGTTGTTATTTGAATTACTTCTTGAATCTCTGAATAGTTAATGATATTGCTCGTAATAGTTGTATGCATATTTGTATTCCTAGAATATATTATGCATAGTGTAAGCATTCATATAGCATTGAACAGTATACTACTAATATGCATATGATGGGTAAGTTGGACAAACATTCCATTGTTGCTTGTCTAGAATGAAACCTCTTTGCTGACATGCTGAGAGTTGTGGACGCTCTTGATAGTATGTTCTGGTAGAGATATAAGGCATCTAGATAGCCACTGTATGCATACAGGATATGGAAAAGTGTTGTGCCAAAGTATTGGTCAAGATAGTGGCATAACTATGTGAATCATGTCAGTATGCATAATAGGTTATCATTGAAATGTCAACATGATTTGATGATTATGAAGTGTTTCTAATCATGTAATTAAAATTGATTTGTAGGAAAGATCGTGTGCTATGATCTACAAAAGAAGGATGATGAACACCTGTTCCAAAGAACAAGTGATGGATGTTCAACAAGAAGACTTACAAATCAAACATACTATAGAAGGCTCGTGGCTAGAGGATTCGCTTAGAAAGACCATTCTCTTGAATGGTGTAATAGAAGAAGAAGTGCATATCGAGCAAACTCTCGGGATTCGATGGAGAATCACATGATTGAAGAAGGCTTTGTACGGGTTCAACAGGTACCCAGGATCGATAGTCATTTAATGAGCTTGATGATCACCACGAGTGATGCGGATTTCAACCTTTGCTACAAGGTTGAAGATGGTTTCTATATACAGATAAGATAGAAGCAAGAAGGAACTCACCATAGAGTTCGAGTGATCTTGAGGCTCATATCAGTAGAACCATCTTACAGGAGATGGCACGGATAGATATGATGATCACTCAATGCAGAGTGTGAATGATGTTCAGTCACAGAAGGAGGACAATACTCAGATTTAGAAGACTCCACTTCAGAGGGAGTAGATCTCATAATTAAAGAATCTTGGCATGATTTTGTGATTAGATATGTGGCTGAGATCATATGAGATTTTTCCCTAGCCAAGGAAAATGTGAAGTAGAGATCTGTGATGATGGACGGTGGTTTCTACAGTTTACAGACAGATGACTGGTTCATTGATGTATTTGACGAATACCAGGCCAGATATATGCTTTGATGTACGATAGACTTTGATCTATACTATGTTGGAGATCATGACTTCAGATTGTATGGTTATACAGATGCAGATTGGGTTGGAAGTGTCTCAGACAGAAAGAGCACATCGAGTGGATGTTATTGTCTGGGATCTACTATGATCTCATGGTTTAGCAGGAAGCAGTCCAGTGTGGTTCTCAGCACAGCTGAAGTGGAATATATAGCAACTTGCTCTACTAGTTGTGAAGCCATATGGCTTCGGAAGTTGTTGTGAGGACTATTTGACTTAGAGATGGACTCCACTGTGATCCTGTGTGACAACCAGAGTCGTATCAAGATGATGGAGAATCCAGTGTTCCATGATAAGTCAAAGCACATAGAAATCCGATATTTCTATATACGAGATATGGTGCAGAAAGGAGCTATAAAGCTCGAGTATGTGAGCACTGATGAGCAAGTTGATGTATTGACCAAACCTCTGTCTCGAGTAAAGTTTGAGTACTTCCGAGACAAGCTTGGCGTATTTCAAAAGGACCCTCCTCGAAAGAGGGAGTGATATGGTCGATGATGATATTTTGGATCGACGATGAGGTCGATGATACCTGTACCGACGATATGGTTGATGAGGATACTTGTATCGATGATGAGGATACATGTATTGATGATGAGGATGCATGTACCGACGATGAGGTCGATGATGAGGATGCCTGTACCAACGATGAGGTCGATGATGAGGATACCTATATCGACGATGAGGTCGATGAGTGGTCCTTAGACTTGATCTAAGTTGACGAGTGGGATTGTATCGTCCCTGGACACATGTCCTAAAGGGATCCGTAGACTCTTGTCTCCGTAAAAGATATTGATGATGTTGTAGTGGGATTGTATCATCCCTGGACATATGTCCTAAAAGAGATCCGTAGACTCTTGTCTCCGAGAATGTGATGATGTTGTGTGGTAAATCCTATGATTTATTCTAGGTCACATCCAGTATGAAAAAGGACTGACTCTGTGGTGGTAAATCCTAGATTTGATCAAGGTCACATCCAGTATGAAAAAGGACTGGCTCTGTGGTGGTAAATCCTAGATTTGATCTAGGTCACATCCAGTATGAAAAAGGATTGGCTCTATGGTGGTAAATCCTAGATTTGATCTAGGTCACTTCCAGTATGAAAAAGGACTAGCACTGTGGTTCCGGATTGCATCATCCATGGCTTTATGTCCTAAAGAGATCAAGATTAACCATCATGTAAGTGGTTCAGGATTGCATCATCCTTGGACTTATGTCCTAACGTGAGAGGGATTGATCATCCCATAAGTAGATCAGGATTGCATCATCCTTGGACTTATGTCCTAAAGTGAGAGGGATTGATCATCCCATAAGTAGATCAGGATTGCATCATCCTTGGACTTATGTCCTAAAGTGAGAGGGATTGATCATCCTGTAAGTAGATCTGGATTGCATCATCCCTAGACATAATATGGTATCTTAAATTGATAGGGATTGATCATCCTGTAAGTAGATCTGGATTGCATCATCCCTAGATATGATATGGTGTCTTAAATTGATAGGGATTGATCATCCAGTAAGTAGATCTGGATTGCATCATCCCTAGACATGATATGGTGTCTTAAATTGATAGGGATTGATCATCCCGTAAGTGGATCAGTATTTGCATCGTCCTTGGATTTATGTCCTAAATTGATAGGGATTGACCCGTAATTGGATCATGTGTGTTGCAGATTATGATGTTGTTGATCAAGAGATCCAGACGATGAGGCTGTTGATCAGAAGATCCAGATGTTGATGTTGTTGATCAAGAGATCCAGACGATGAGGCTATTGATCGGAAGATCCAGATGTTGATGTTGTTGATCGGGAGATCCAGATGATGATGTTGTTGATCAAGAGATCCAAATGATGTTGTTGATCGGGAGATCCAGATGATGATGTTGATCGAGAGATCCAGATGATGTTGTTGATCGGGAGATCCAGATGATGATGTTGTTGATCGAGAGATCCAGATAATGATGTTGATCGAGAGATCCAGATGATGATGATGTTGATCGAGAGATCCAGATGATGGTGCTGTTGATCGGGAGATCCAGATGATGATGTTGTTGATTGAGAGATCCAGATGATGATGCTGTTGATCGAGAGATCCAGACAATGTTGTTGATCGAGAGATCCAGATGATGTTGTTCCTGTAGCTGATCGAGTGATCGAGTGCTGCAGAAGATGAAGACTCAATACTAAAGATGTTGATGTTCCAATATTGAAGATATTGAAGATGTTCCAGAAGCTGTTTGAGTTACTGATGATGATTGAAGAAAACTTCCAATGCTTTATAGATGTATCACTATGATGTTGTTGATGACCTCTCCTTGCTCCTGCAGATGTTGTTAGAATACCCTTCTCGTTAAAGGGGAGTGTTGAAATATTGTAAGTTCAAAGAATATTCTATTTGTACTTTATTATTATTCATCCGGAGATGTTTTATTGCTCTATCGGGATGTTATTATTACGTAAAGTCATTGAGGTAAATCCTCTCATGTATGTCGGGGCAATAGATCCCCTAAGAGTCATTTGTAATGGGGTGTTTAAGTCCCCTAGAGGGGTCGGCCCAGTCAGCAAGAGAATAAACTATTGAGGCCGACCTGTCAAGTGTAAAAGTCAAGTGAATGTAAAGTATAAATACATGAGGTGTGTCCCTCATTTAACACACACTCACTCACTTGTGAACTCGCATAGGAGAGAGAGAGATCTACAAAGGAGGAGAAGGAGCTCTTGTTTGGGGACTACATCTTTGTACTTGTTGATCATCTATATTGAAGAAGTTTTGCTGGGTTTTCTACCCCGTGAGGGTCTCCTAGGATAAATCTGGGTCTCTTGTGTTTATGCTGTGCTTGTTATTTTTTCAGTGATCCTGTATATGCTATTGTTGTGAAATTGAATTGAATACTGATGTTATCTATCTTAGCATATTGAATCTTAACATTCTTCATATGGATATGACCATACACAACTATTCATAATGATATTACATTATGATAGTATTTAGGGTGCCTAAAACACCAAACCGGACTGAATCCTTTAGCTACTACTAGTACAAAAAAGCTAGCAAAAATGCATGCCAAAGTCGAGGATATTCTTCTCAAGATCCATACTTTATAGTATAAAGCACTGCATGACAAGCATACAGTCTATACATTCCAACTTGGAGACAAAGTATGGTTCGATTTGGACAAACAGAGACTCGAGAATGAGTAGAATCATCTGTTGGAGCCCATTCACTGTGGACCTTACACCATCTTTCACTTTATTGGTCCCAATGCTTTCCGCTGGATCTTCCAGCTCATCTTTGCATACACGATCAGATAAAGTTATATGAACCACCATATCTAGAAAATGAGGTACAAGTAGTGCATTCAAGAGATACCATTTCAGATTTTCTAGCTCCCCTCTTAGATGATATACTGCTCAACACCAAGCCCAGGGCCAAACAAAGCAATCAAAAACACTAAAAACTTGGTTGAAAAAAAAGGGCTTGACTTTGTAAGTGCATCCAAAAGATACCATTTCAGATTTTCTACCTCCCCTCTTTAGAGGATTTACTGCTCAACACCAAGCCCAAGACCACACAAAGCAATCAAAACACTAAACTTGGTTCCCCCATACCTACTAGAAATTGAGAAAAATTTCCTCCTAGGGAGGAAACGATGAGCACTAAATCTATTTTTAGTTGTCAATTATATTTTTGTAACATCTATTTTAGTGCTCCTCGTTTTAGAAACTTGAAAAGCTATTATCAATAGTTTAGTCTACTCCGGGATAAATCCATTAAAAACTGAAGAATCTATTTTTATCTCACTACCCAATTGTGAAGAATATTGCATTGTAAATATGTATTGTTGTGTAATACAGAGAAATACAATTCGAGAGAAATTACCTCTCCCATGATTGGTTTCCACTATGTGCTGGTATCATCTTCAATCTTGTTCTTCTGTGTAGTATATATTATAAACGACTTTATAATGTATATAGGTTACTTTTAACTTTATCTATCTATTGAATGTGTCTTTTTAAGTAGTATGAGATCTATAACTCTTGAAATGAAAACATAATGCTCAAGTAACAAAGGTGACCATATTCATATGTAGAATAATTGCAAATACCATTGACATGTATTTTAATGGAAGTTCTTGAGAATTTTACTGAACTGTTACTTCCACCTTACCTTCCATTGCCACCCTTTTTATCACTTTGAAAAGGTGCTACAGATGAAAGCAAAAGTCGTGAGTCCTTCAAAGAAGGCCAATGTACTAGAAGGCTCCGCCTTCCAAAAGCATCTCGTCCAAACCACAAAATTTTCGACTTTGCCTGAAAAGTAAGAAATAAAAACTAATACTGTCAATGTGATGGATGGAAAAGTTTTCCTACCATTAAATTTCAACAGACTGCTTCAAAAGGATCACAAATGCAACCAATCTAAAGATGTTTAAATACCTGCCAATATATTAAAGCCCAAGGACCCTTTATTTTCGATAGTAACTGTGGTACTGATATATGATCTTCTCGGTCACAAGAGCAACAGTCTCTTCTACTAGCATGGCAAGGGCAGGAACAGCACCTTTGTAAAGCATCCATTAATACTTTTGTATCATTATCTTCCTTTCCAACAAAAATGCCTCCAAAGATTTCACCTGTTCAGGAATCCAAGCAATTTCAGAACCGCACAATGCTGAAGATTTCTTTTGTCATATAAGATGCAAGGACGACTAGTATAGCTTCACTTACAAAGACTTTCACAAGTCTTAGGACATCAGAAAAAAACTCGTGTGAAATGAGAATCAATAGCATATTTATTATTGACGGTTTCGAGAAATGAAATAAAATTTATATTAATTTCCCTGATATACTAAAATAGTTCAAAAGGACAACAAAATGAAAATACAGAAAGCATTTATATTCTCGAGAGATCTTGAGTAGCTCCAAGCCCAAATGGCAAAGACAAAAAATAAGGCAGGTCTCAGTTGTCATATGTAAAATGGATACAAATAAATTGCCATAAGTTAGCATTGCATGCTAGCTCCATAAACAAGTTTGTAGTTAGCATTCTAAACAGCATAGCAATCTAAATATAGATTAAAAGATATTTCATGTTTTATTCAATAAGGACTCGTCAGATGGTAAAGATGGAATTCAAACATGATAAGGGAAAATGATCCATTGAGAAAAGGAAAAAGAAAAGAAAGGAAAAGAAAGACTCAATGCACTGAAATGGAAAAGAATTAGGAGGCTATTATTTAAATGGTGCCAGTGGATGTTGGGGAGAAATCACTTGGAGTTTAATGGAATATCTATTGGATGAGTTTGGAGGATTAATAAAATTCTTTATGGATGAGAATGTATTGTAGATCATAATGCTGTCGCATTGCTGAAATAACCTTGACATATGCTTGGCTTGTGAAATGATGAATTAATAGACGCCCATCCTTTTTCTTTTATGTTATAGGTGGAATATTATTTATGAATGCATGTTTCTTAACAGTTGGATGGGTGCACATACATTTTATTCCTGATAACCATGATCTTCATGAGTATTGGAGTTTATCTGCACTAGTAATCTCCTTAGCTTTATTTGGGACAGCAAGGAAATGGACTGTTGTAGCTTGTACTTTTCAGCCTCAATAGCCATTATTCCTCAATAGGATAGGCTCCCATTGATCCATGATTTGACCCCAATAGCCCAATCAAAAAACACTAACTTTTAGTCCACTCGTCCATTTCACTTCTTACACTTTATCAACTTGTTTTGCTAGAGTCATCTCTTCATTTTCACCTTGGACCTTATTAGATAAGCTCTAATAATCCTAATCTAGGAAAGGCCCCTTGAACTGGAGGAGAGATGACCTAAACTGTGAAGAGGGCTTGTGAGGTGACATTGACAATCTCTCTTAGTTCATCCCAGGCCTCATTTGAGTTTTAGGACTATATCTCAAGAATTAAGAGATTGAGAGGTAACATTTTTGGTGCCATTGTTGGGGATAAAGTCCATTTCCTGGATAGAGTAGATTTGCTACATTTATATTATGAGTATTTGTATTGAAGATAGCTTTGCTCATATCGCGACTCCATGAAGGGAGGAAGAGGGCTTGTGAGGTGACATTGACAATCTCTCTTAGTTCATCCCACGCCTCATTTGAGTTTCAGGACTATATCTCAAGAATTAAGAGATTGAGAGGTAACATTTTTGGTGCCATTGTTGGGGATAAAGTTCATTTCCCAGATAGAGTAGATTAGCTACATTTATGTTATGAGTATTTGTATTGAAGATATCTTTGCTCATATCGCGACTCCATGAAGGGACGAAGGCCATGTTTCTTGCGGATTTCTGAATATTTTGTTGTGTGTTGCAGTTGAGGTGAGCAAACTCAACAGTTCTGGAAGCATTTGAAGCTATGTTGCAGGAAACATGGGGTATAGTGCCATACCCTCTACACTTCCATATAGAAATGCAGAAACACGTTCTGTACGGCCTGGAAATGTGTTTTCAACCAGACAGATGCATTCCACATGTTGCAAACGTGTTTTCAGGCTGTACCTAAATCTGTATGATGCATTTTCAACACTAAATCCACCTATATTGACTTGGTTTGACTGGGTTTTTTACTAAGGTTGACAAACAATGTTGGTAATTAAGGCTAATGTTGGCATTTCCTTTATCTTTCTTTTTCTATCATTTTATTTAAATTTTTAACATTACCATTCATTGTTTCAGGACGTTTGAGAGTGGGTCCAACTTCATCAGACTTCATACAGAGAAAGTAGAATTTCATATTGCATTCAAAATTTGGTGACTTAAACAGTTTCTAGGGATTCAGGATTGGCAGGATTGCAACATTTTCATTGGATTCTATCATGTATGAGGGTATGGGATTCAAGAGCACCATGCCTTTTATGTATCTTGATGTTGGGGGTGTTACCTCCCGAACTAGCATGTGTGATTAAAGCCCAAAAGAACAATGCTAACCCAAGGGAAACTAAGAGGGGCTATCCATTGTCACCTTAATAACTTTCTCTCTCACTTTAGGTTGGATCTCCTCCAGCTAAAAAGGGTTTCCATAGGAAATAGGATCACTAAAGCTTAGAGTCTTAGACAATGAAGCACAAGATGATATGGGAGAGCAGCCTTAGAAAAAAGTTTTTTGTGCCTTTTGTGGTATAAGAAAGTGATGGGAGGACCAAGAGACTAGTGCCAATCCAACAAGAAAAAAATGGAGTCAATGGGCTATGTTGCTGTAGCTGTAGGTTATATGGGATTTGAAGGCTTTTATTGCAGAAATTTCCAGCCACCTCTTTCTTCATACTGCAAGGCCCCAATCGGCTTTAAGAATTAGACTTATAGAAAACAAAGAATTAAAGCAATACCACACGAGAATTACCTAAAATCAATTCCATTTGCATGAGCAAAGTTGATTTAACCATTTCGAATTGATCATAATAATAATTTAATGGAACAAGAAGGAAGGTGGTATCCACTAAGTTGCACTTAGGTGGATTTCCAATGAGCCGCCGAAGTTGTGAACAATCCAATTGCTCATTATCAGTGCTCAGAAGTTCAAAAGTCTCCTCAGGGCCAATTTTTGGCCCCTTTTTTTAATTTTTGCATGTTCATACCCCTCAGGGATATTGTAATAAAATGCAATAGCATGATGCAAGTATGTAACAAACTTGGATTTCCTAGGACCTTAACACTGAGTCGGCTATTCCATGGTGTTTTTTCCTTGTCAATTATACATACTCTTAAGTATTGTATAATTTTCGAGTTTTTCACCCGCTCCTCCAAAGCTAGAATGGTCGCCTGGGTGTTCGCGCTTCAGGAGGTTATTAAAGTCTAAGTGTCAATGTATATTACCATGCTAGGCATTATTTTGAGTCATTATGAACATGTACTAGGTCCCCTAGGATTTTTGTTAAGCTTCGCAAAAATAAAAATTTCGCGTAAAACAGGTCAATTTTTTAATACGTTAATTGAAAAAATTCAAAGTGCCATAAAAGTGTGGTCTAGAGGGGGAATTTTCCATGGGGTGGCTTGTTTTCTAACTCAAAGCACCCACATTACTCCAAAACACACTTTCCTAAGTGTTTAAGTGATTATTTATCACTTAAATAAATTGCTCTCCAAAAAAGTCAAAAAATGAATAAAAAATATTAAAAACTAAAGATATGAGAGAAAATCAAATTCCTAAATCAAAGGAATTTTGTCCCAGTGAAGACCCAATTCAACTAGCAATCAGTATTGGAGACCAAATCAATCACAAATGGGAGATTTCAATCACATATAAGGAGAGGGCGAGTTCATCTCTATTTGGAGATGTGCCCTCCTCGTGAGGAGGGCGACTTAGTTGATGTGGCATGTGATGGATGGATGGAAGAGAAACCATCCAATCAAGATCCAATCTCTTCCTTTATTCTCTCGTGGAAGTCACCCTCCCTCTTGAGTTAGCTAATGCGCCCCCCAAGGGCTTGGTTTTTCTATTTAAGCAAGACCCTTCTCCTTCATTTGGACGGATGCAAGGACCCTCTGCTCTTGTAATAATTTTTCTTTTGCTTTGGAATAATATTGAGGCTATGGAGGTCCAATGGTGTGTTGCCGCCGGGTTAGCACACCTAGTTAACGCAGTAGAAATCTATGCTACTGCTCAGTGTGCCCTTGGGGGCAAGTCTCGAGTCAAGGCTGTCACTTGATCTTGACTCCTCTGTTTAGGCAAAACTCCCAACGAAGCCAAGGGGCGTGGTCCCTAAGGAATGTTTCTAAGGTTGTTTAGAGTTTCTGTGAATTAGTATTTTAATGTTTTTAGGAGTTGTTTTTAGGGTAGTGATTAAAGAGTTCCAAGATGAGTTTGCAACAAGGTTTAAACAATCTTTTACTAGCACATAGTAATGACCACTGCAAGAAATATAGATGCACGATACTTGATATTGAAAATAAGCAAAAATAGAGAGCGCAAGGACCAGTGCCTTATGGAGTCAATACAGTGTAAATGATAAGTGTTGAAAAAGGGAAATGTTGTGCAATTGTCTCTTGGTTGATTTTAGATTAATTAAGTGTGAAACTTGATTAAGGGAAAAAAGGGAAAACTCCTGATATACCATGAGGTACAAGGAGGAATGCCTGGAAATTTAGAAATTGGTGGTTCCGTACAAGGATATGTGGGCTGGCCGGAGTCTCGCGAGCGGTGTTCAACTCTACACCAACAAGGATGTAGTCTAACTGGTGCTCTGAGGTCTCGTCCCAGTGGTTCCCATGTCCCCAGGCAAAATTTCCCCACACAAAGTCTAGTCGAAGTGCCGGATTTTCACTTATCTTAAAGGGATGTTAATTTTATTAGATGACTATCAAGTTAAGTATGGAATGTTAAAAAGTGCTTCCAACTGTTTCTGGGCATCCCACAAGTGGGCAGAGTATACACAGTGTAGGCAAATGGTTTATTCAAATTTGTAAACAAGGACCATTGTGCTCTCCGACAGAGACTGCTCTTGACTTGCTTTTCAGCTAAGCTCAATAGACTTTAGATTCCTTTTATTTGATAGTTAGGTTGTGGATGGTAAAAGCAAAACTTGGAAAATATTTAAATGGCCAAACTTATGCGTCACTTTTGTGGTCAATCTCCACTAATCAGCAATGCCTTTAGGTGGAGATGAGAGCATACTTCGTGGCGACAAAGATGGTTTTATCTCTAAGTTACTTTTGCAAATGAAATGATTAAAAATGTGAAACACAAATGAAAGTATACACCCTGCACTTAAAAAGTAAGTGTGTGAACTTGTGGATTTAGAAAAATGTCAATCTCACAAAATGACAAAAAACGCAAATCCCCCCAAGGGGGATGGGGTGTAGGCGCTAAGTATCCCACTACTCTCGTTTAATAATTTTACAAAGTATGCTGAAAATAAATTGCTTCTTAGTCCATTTAAAATGGATCTAAGAGCTTACAATGGTGGATCTAAGAAACTAGGAGAAAGAGGTCCTTGAAAAGTCCATTTTTTATGTTTTCTGGTGAAAAATGGGCAAAGTTTCCTCCTCTTTTCTGATGGACCTGCTAAAAACCAGCAAACAAAGTTTATTAGAATATGATGGAAATGAATTTAAAAGAATAAAAAAAAAAATTATACTCAAAAAAAATTTGGAAATTTCAAAGCATGCAAGTATAAAATGAGATCTAGATCTACTTATGAATATGATTTTTGAATGTAATATGTAGATCTAATTAAAATGCCTAAAATATATCAGATCTGAAATGTATGAAAGTATAAAAGCTCTAGATCTAATATTTTCAAGCATACAACAAAATGCAAGGAATAGGAAGTTTGTTGAATGAAGATGGATGGGCTTTGGCTTCCCAATGCTCTTTTGTAGATGTCCTTGGAGAATCTGTATGCAAGAAATGTTAGATAAAAATAGTTTCCCAAGGAGAAGAGGAACAACCGAATTCCAAGCCTTCCTTGTGACCTATGATCTGCAACTTACAACAATCAACACTTACAACAATAGATGATGAGAAAACTAGTGTGTTAGAAAGATAGGAAACTCAAAGAATCTAAGTACATCCGAATACATTCGATTACTTCAAAATCTCATAAACTCTAAGCACAAATAACTAAGTCAAAGACAATGAATACTTATTCCTACTACATGTAAACTAGCATCATACAACAATTGATAGAAAAATATTGAAAGAATAAGAACAATATCACCCCATGAGAGCATGTAATCCAACACAAATGCAAGATAGACCTCCAAAGTCTTCAAAAATATTATTAACAATAGCAACAATGTACAAAATGGTAGAGGTTCAATGCATCCATGCAAATCAATGGAGCATTGCCTTGCTTAAATAGAACTCTCCAAGAGGAATTCGAATTCTAGAAGGAGAGCTAACTAGGGTTTGATAGATGACACATGGACATCCAAATCTCTTGAGAGGATGTGGTAGGTGATCCCTTTGGGATGGGATGGCTGCCACCTAAGGTAGGCGTCTCCCTTCCCCTCATTGTAAACTCCACCATCCATCTAACACTTGCCACATGGGAAAGTCGCCCACCTCAAGGAGAGGGCGCAAATCCCAAGGCAAGCCACCTCATGGCAATCAAATAAATGCTTGGTATCTCCAAAATTTGGTTGGTATTTCTCTTAAATGCTCATGCCAACTCGTTAGGGCCAACTCCCCATTTATTTAGGAGTTTGGATTTTCTCCAATTCCATTATTCTTGAATTAAATAATTCATTTTTAATATTTTGGAGAGCAATTTATTTAAGTGAATACTATTCACTCAAAACTTAGGAAAAGTGGGTTTAGGGGTTTTATGGGTTCTCTGGGTTAGAAAATGAGCACCCTCATGCCAAACTTCACCTCCTAACCACACTTTTATCACTTTTGGGTTTTTTTAATTAAATTATTAAAAAATCTCATAAACTGAGAAAAAATATTTTTCTCAGAATGACTCAAAAATCCTAGGGGACCTAGTGCATGTCCATATGACTCATTATTGATGGCTAGCATGTTTGAAAAATACATACACACAAGCTTTAATAATCTCCCTAAGTTTGACCATCATGTGAATACTCCAGCTTTGGAGGTGTGAGTGAAAAACTCAGGGATTATACACCACTGAAGAGTAGTGCATAATTCCTAAGGAAAAAACACTCTAGAGTATTCCTATGATAGCAAACCTAAGGTAGACCAAGCTTCTTTCAAAAAGAACTCATGCTAGACCAACTTATTACAATTCCCCCATAGGGGTTTGGACATGCAAATTATTACAAAGGGCAAAAATTTGCCTGATGAACACTAAACTCTAGCAAGTGAACAATGATATTGATCCAATCTTTTGTGGTTCACAAGTTGTCCACCATGGTGCAACTTCAGTAGACAACATCTGGCTCCAACTATTTAACGCGTGATTGATAAGTTCTTTAGAGATGGAAATCATGCAAGAATCTAGAATCTAGAATCTTTTGTCTTCTGCATGACACCAAAAGTGTATTAATCACATGTTATATGGAAATAAGCCAAATGAAGCATATAGTCGCAAAATAATATATAAAGTATAATAAAAATTAATATACATGCTATGATACAAAACTAGTATACAAAAAATATAATACTGAAATAATGTACAAAATGAAAGAGTATAGGGTTTAGAAAAGCCCTGATACACAGATGCCCTTTTAGGCATCAGATATTATCTCTGAAGAATAATTTCAAGAACGGCCCATTAACTGGTTGAGTTGTTCTCCGTCCATGTCGTTGAGAAAGAAAGAATTGGGACCAGCCAAGTCATATATGATAAAGGGCCCCATCCAGAGGCTGTCAAACTTTCCATGCAAGCCTGGTTTCTCTCTTCTCTTATCCCAAAGTAACACTGTGTCACCTTTCTGAAAAGCTCTCGGTCTAGAAGACTTATCGAAATTTTTCTTTATCTTTTCCTGATTTCTAATGCTTTTATCAACAGTCTTCCTTCTGCTCTCATCCAACTCAACAATCTGATTGATTTTGTTTTAAATGGCGTCCTGATATGAACTGAAAGGTTGAAGTAACTGGTATGCTAGCAACTTAAGATGAATAGGTAACTGAACCTCCATGCCATATACCAACTCAAAAGGAGACTTCCCAGTGGAACTCTTCTTGGTAATACGGTCAGCCCATAATGCAAATTTGATTTTGCTATCCCGTGATTTTTTATTATCCCCAACTGTTTTCTTAATGATTGTCATTAAATTCTTATTGTTGGATTCAGCAAGGCCATTTCCTTGGGGGTAATAGTTTGATGAATGGGATAAGATAATGCCATACTTGAAACAAAATGCTAAGAATTCTACTGAGCTGAATGCTTTGGCATTATCAGTTGTTATTTTAGCGGGCACACCAAATCTTGTGATAATCTTATCTTCAAGAAAGTCTATGATCACAGTTTTAGTAGTCTTTTTGGTGGGAATTGCTTCCACCCACTTAGTGAAGCAATCGGTAGCAACAAGGATCCATGAATAACCATTGCTTGAGTTATCCTTGAACTGACCGATGAAATCAAGCCCCCACTACTGAAAAGGGGCTTGGACTATTACAGGTGTTAGACCTCCAAGAGTCTTTCCCTAACTATAAAGGGAATGAGCTTGGTAACTTAATCAAATGCTTAAACAAGGGTAAAAGTGGATCAAGTTGGATGACTTAATCAAACCCCACTCACTCAAAATGCATCAACCGAATCCGGTTGTCTCCATTGAGAAGCAAATCCGACTTCATATAATTGAATATAAAAATATATATGATAAAATGATTGATAAAAGGATGATTAATGTATTACAAGAGCTCGCCTTTAATATGCCTTGACCATTCCTAATGAAAGGTTATGTCCTTTCATATTAAAAGATAACTACTTTAATGATTAACAATTATTATTTATTTAATATGCTATTTATATTCGTAGCATTGCCACTCTCTTAGAAAGGCTTTGTCCTCAAAGCCTTATAATTTTGTCGCATTGTTCTTTACGATGTCATGGCTGACGAAACATGTCGATACGAATTGCTAAGTGTAGAGCATAACTTCCGATATGTGGATGGCTAAATCCATCCCAAATTGGTTTGTTGCTGACTGTTGGGATTCCCCACTGATCTGTCGTCAAGAGCTTTGATCGCATTAGTACCATCGGCTTTCGACATTTCCCACTTTTCAGAATATTGGTTTTTATGGTTGGGGTGTCGATAGGGAATTTTCACAATGTCATTTTCTTTTACGAGTGTCGTCTTTTGAGCATTGATCTGAGCTGGAAGTTTTATTTTCGTCTCTTGAGGTTTTAAGGTTTCATTCTGTATCTTTTCCAACTTGTTTTCTAATTGCCTGTTATCATTTTGAAACTTCTTAATCAATTCGACTTGCGATTTTCTGTCATCTTCAGACTTCTTAAGTTGTTCCTTAAGATCTTCATTATGACTTCTGATGCAGCTATTTTCTTCATGCTTGTCTAGAAGTTTTCCTTCAATGTCTTCCTTAGATTGTTCTATCTTCCGACTATTTTTCAACTTCTTAATTTTTGTGACTAGTATCTTGTTATGATTTTTTAGTCTGAAAATTTCTTCAGCATTGTTGGATAATGCTTTATTATTCTTTGCAATCTCTGATTTGTGTGTCTTTTTAGAGTCGTCATTTTGTGTTTGAAGAACTTGTATCTGTTGTCGACATTGGTCGACCTTTGATTCTTGATCTCCTAAATTATGTCGTATCTGCTTCAGTTCTTCATCCTTGTCGTTAAGGATCTTGTTCAAGCGTATTATTTCTGCTTCGTAATTATTTATTTCCTTCTTTATATCTTGATTTCCTAACCTCTGATTGAATTCATTTTCGGTTTTTAATTCATCAATTTGCGCATACAATTTTTCTATACACCTTTCCTGGTCAGAGATTTTTATTTCATTGGACCTTGCTTGTAATTCCATTCTTATTTCTAATTTGTTATTTATGTTGCGCAATTCTTCATTGTCTTTTTTATAATGCTTTAAATTGGCTTCTAATTTCTCTATTTGTAGTTGCACACCAGCTTCCATGGTTTTGACTTGTTCGGTGATAGATGGTCTTTCATTGATTTCTTCAGCGATAGATAGTCTTCGACTTTTTTGACGTGGGAGTCTTTCTTTGACTTGACTTCTTAGATGATAGACAATCTCTTTCTTTAACTTGATTTCTTGACGATAAGGGTCTTCTTCTAACTTGACGAATGTTCCTTTGACTTTGATTTCTTTACAATAAGGGTCTTCTTCTCACTTGACGAATGTTCCTTTGGCAATGGTTTCGTCTTTTTCGATTCTATCTTTCAACGATGAGCAACAAAAAGGTGTAATAACCTTGAAGTGGTCTTCTTTTTGAAAAGAATTATTTTTCCTTTTGGTTAGACTTTTGTTTCCTTTCCTTTTAATAAGGTAATAATTGCAATAATTTATACAATTATTAAATTGGTATAATAATTATTATTAAAGTATAATAATAATTTTGATATTATTTTTAATAATTATTATATAATAATAATTACAATAATAATATATTATTGTCTATTTGGATAGTGAAACAGAAAAAATAGGTTTTTTTTTATATATTTATAATAATATGTATTATTATTATAAAGTGGGTAAAATTTTAATAAAACAATAGAATACTATAATAATAGTAACAATTTTTGTTTTTATTAAAATTTGTTTTTTTTTTGGTGTAGGGTTTGAGCATAAGGTGGTGTGGGCAGCGTGAAGGAGGGAAGGAGGGCAGCGGTGCAGAAGTTGGAGCTAGGGAGTGAAGAGGAGCACAGGGCTCTTGCAGGACATGGTGGAGGCCACGGAAGGGAGGTGTCGAGGAGCTAGGGTATGGAGTAAGTGGGCGCGGGATGGTGGATGGGGGCATGCAGGCGGAATGAAGTGAAGCGTGGGCAGCATGGATGTTGGACGCAGGTGGAGGTGAGCAGGGAAGGGGATGACCGATTGGAAGGCAGTGCAATGTGGTAGAAGGAAGAGGGAAAGAGATGGGAATGAGGGAGGGTGCACAAGAATGACGGGTGCGTGAAGGAGCTGGAATGGGGGTCGTAGAGAGGCGGTGAAGCAGGAGGGACGCGGGAGGAGTACAGAAGGAGAGAGAGGGAACATTGAGAAGGGCGAGAGGTCAAAGTGATGGGAGGGAAAACGTAGATCTTGGGGAACTATGTCGGAGGTGGGCGAGACGAAGGAGGAGGCTTGTGATGTGAGTGAGTGTGTGGAGGATCGTGGATATGGTTGAGAGTGCACGTGGTTGTGTGAAGGAGGGTGGATGGCTATGGGAAGGCGAGGACAGAAGAGAAGGCTGCAGACGGGAGTGGCAGAGCGCGGGGGCGGTGTGGAGCAGCAGGTGGGAACGTTGCACGAGGGAGCTGGGAGGTGATGGAGGATGGCTGCGTGAAAGTGGGTTACTATGGGAAGTTGAGTGAGAGGAGAGGTGGTGGTGTGGGCCGCGTGAGATGGAGAAGTGAGAGGGAGGGGGGCGCGTATGGGAGGAAGTGGATGGCGTGGATGGAACTGTTGCATGGGAAGGATAAGGAAAAAGCAGAATGCAGGTGATATGGCGTGTGGCTACAAGAGAGGGATATGGGTGCAGGTGCGTAGAGGATGGGATTTAGGGTTGGCGCTTGGGGAGAACTGCGAGAGGGAGGGTGAAGCGAAGAGGAGGGGGAAATGGTGCAGGAGTATGGTATGGGCCGAGTATGGAGGTCACATGGGAGTGTGCAGGAGGAGCGTGGGGAAGAAGAATGGCATGGGATGGCCAAGGGCCTTAGATGCTCAGAGAAACTCTGAATTTATCAGACAAAATCTGAAATTTTGGCTAAAAGCCAATATCCGAGATGCCCAAGAAGGGGCTCTGATACCAAATGCAGCAACCGAATCCGGTTGTCTCCGTTGAGAAGCTAATCCGACTTCATATAATTGAATATAAAAATATATATGATAAAATGATTGATAAAAGGATGATTAATGTATTACAAGAGCTCGCCTTTAATATGGCTTGAGTGTTCCAAATGAAAGGTTATGTCCTTTCATATTAAAAGATAACTACTTTAATGATTAACAATTATTATTTATTTAATATGCTATTTATATTCGTAGCACAAAACATGCATTAACACACTCAGATGGACAAGGCTTTCAACCACTGCTGTTCAGAGAGTTTATAAAAAGTGGATGTTTGGAGAAAACTTATTATATCGACATAAACATACACACAAAGTATATATGAATGGCCAATTACAATAGGTAAGGAATACTTGCAATTCTAACTTATCAATGCAATGATAAGATGACAGTTATCAACTTATCAGGCATTAGACAAACATGAATAACATGAACATAGTATTCAAGTGCAAGTACAGAAAAATAGAAGATGGAAATCTGAACATTAATGGCAAAAGAAGCTTATATTACTAATATGCAATGAGAAGTCTGAGATTACAAGTATGAGAAGTCTCCAAAGTCGAAACCCCCCTCCCCCTTTTAAAAATATCTATCTTGGCTTTATAGCCTTTACATCAAAAGCTGTGATCCTATAAAGAAGGATCGAGAATACTAAAAATAGCATAGTGTAAAACTAATTTACAAAATGATAGGAATCAGATCCTATCTAAAAGGAGTCCAACCATATCCTAATACTAAGTCTTTGACAGTTGCTCCTGTATGCTGGATGATGACTATGTCTTCTAGAATATTCAATGACATCTGGAAGCTAATCTTCTCATCCTTCAACCGAATAGGAAACCAAATTTAACTTTAAAACTCTCCTCAAAATTTGCAAAAGACGTTTCTCTTCTGTATTTAGAAATTGGCATTGGCTTGGAAGTCTTCTTAAGTGATCTGGCTACAAGAAGATCTGATCTGGGTGAATAGACTAAAGCTCTGTAAGCCACCAAAAGCTCTGTTTTGAAATAGCTTTCAAAATTGTAAAAATGTGTTTCCTCCCAGCTTACTGATCTCACCTTTCAAGCATTTCAAGCAAAAAACTGAACAAAAGCAAAATATGGAAGCCCAGCTACTGTAGCATGCTTGGTCTTTGAGTTCTTTGACATCTGGAAACACCTTCGACTGTCATCATGTGTATTCATTTAATGGTTTGCTCCAAAGCAAAACGCAAATACAATAAAACTTGACATGTGTTTCTATAGCAAAACCAGCTCAAGTTTGGCTTGTATTTTACTCTGAAAAGTTTTGAGAATATCGACCTTGTTGGTATCCTCTAGAGATTCACGAACCTCCATGATTCTCCATGAGCAATTCTGGATCAGTCACAGCTCCATATGACTTAGTGCTTGAGCGCTTCGTGCACTGGAGCACTTCTGGTTTCGAATTAAAGCATTGAGCTGTCGAATGCTCCAAAAACGAGCTATCTCCAATTGTAGGGCACCTGCGCATGCATTTGCCAAACCTTTGCATGATTTACTTACAAATTTTGATAATCGACACCTGTAAATCTTGATAAAAAACAACTCGTCGTCTTCTTGGCATGTTGGTGAAACAAAACCCTAGATATTTGCAAAGCTAGCACTCGGCGCTTGCTCATGGATAAGGGTTTCTTGCTCGTGGCATTACCCTGTCAATCTTGGCATAAAAATAAAAATTGTGAGTTAACCCGTAGCTTTGATAGGTTGCGTGGCATGTGGACTTGGTTTGACAAGTGGTTTGGTTTATGGCTTGGGCCTGTGGTTCCCCCAAAAGTTGGCTCACATAAAGGCTGGGGAATGACATTTATTTGTGTCTTTGTATTGCAGGTTAAGAGGCATGGTATCAAAGCAATCTGAGGCAAAGAGATTGAATAGAGATTATTAAGGCTCGATGAAGAATTGAGAGTATGATACTGGCAAAAATACCTAAGGGAGCGATAAATCAAGTAGCGAGTAATGAGGACATTCTTAAAAAAATACCATTACATTTTAGTCGCTAACAACTGGTCGCATTGACATTCCTAACAACTCCTAACATACTTGTGCACATCTGAAAAAATACTTGGCCAGTAATAGACAGCTCCGAGGATCTTGTGGGATGTAGTTCTAGCTGCATAGTGACCACCACAAAATCCCGAGTGAAATTCAACCAAGAGTTTTTTAGACTCTGGTTCATCGACACACCTAAGTATTAATCCGTCTAGGTTTCTCTAGCCCAGTCCATCTTGGGTGATACAATACTTAGTGGCCTTCAACCTCAATGCTCGTCTCCTATGTCCTATTAGGTGGTTTGGGCATGTGAGGTTGTTTAAGAAGAAAATGATATCTATATACCATTCACATTGTTCTAATTGTTGAAGCTCTGCTGACTTGACATGTTCTGACACACCATTCCCAAGGCTTCCTCATTCCCCTGACTTAACATCTTTGCAAGGCCTTGTCCCTTAATGAGTTTAGTGGGTCTAATCTCTAAGTCATATTCGTGTATTTTAGACACCCACTTCCCTCTTATCCCTAAGCAATATTGTTGGGATAATATATCCTTTACTGCTGCATGCACATAACCAATTATCTTAGAATAGCCAACATACGTTTTGAAATGTTTAAGGGATTTTACTAATGCATAGGCTTGCTTTTCCATTAGGGTATATTTTAACTAAGAGTTATGTAATGCTCTGCTCATGAATGCAATGGGTTGCTCGAAACCTTCATTATTCTTTTGAAGCAACACCCCCGCAATCGTGTCCTCTGACGCAAATGAGAAAATCTGAAAATCTTGTGTAATCAGGGCTAACCAAAACCGGTACTTTTGCTATGCTGTCCTTGATGCATTTAAATGCATTTCTACCTTCATCTGACCATATGAACTTAACATCTTTCTTTAAGAGTTTATGTAATGGTTTCATTAATTCTGCTAAGTTCGGAATGAACCTCCTTATGAAGTTAGTCTGACTGTTGAATGACTGGAGGGCTTTCAAATCTTTTGGCAAAGGTACTCTTTTTATGGCCTCTACTCTTTCAGCGTCCACTTTAACTCCATCTTTTGTTATTATCTGGCCTAACAGTTTGCCTTCATCAATACCAAGTACTGATTTAGCTAGGTTGAGTGATATGCCAAATTTTCAAAATTTCTCGAAAACTTGGCTTAAGTGTATGACATGATCAGTCCTTTCCTTGGAAAAGACAGTCAAGTCATCCTAATATATCTCAATTATTTTCCCAACCAGCTCTTTAAAAGCGTAATCCATAGCACGCTGAAAAGTAGCTCCCGCATTTGTTAAACCAAAAGGCATTATGATGTACTCATAAGTACCCCATGGGGTTGTAAAGGTAGTCTTGTGTTGATCCTCCTTATTAATTAAAACTTGATTATATCCGGAGAATCCATCCAACATGGACATTATTCCTGAACCTGTTACTCTCTGGAGAAGAGTTTCCATGTTCGGCAATGGGTAGTTATCTTTCAGGCAGGATGTATTTAGATTTCTGAAATCAATGCAAATCCTGATTGAACCATTTTTCTTTCTAACTACCACCAAATTTGAACACCAAGTCGAATGTCTTGTTGGCTGGATTATTCCTGCTGCCAACATCTTTTCTAATTCCTTCTTGACTATTGGTGCCATCTTTGGGTTTATCTGTCTCAGTTTTTGCCGGATGGCTTAACTTCTTTGAATTCTAGTTTCAAGGGAATGACATGCTGAAATACATCATCCTGGTAGGCCTTAAGTTCATCATATGTGAATGCAAAAACATCCCTATATTCCCTTACCAAGTTAATTAACTCATTCCGTTCTTTTTCTGAAGTTCCTTTTCCAATTTTTATTAATTTTCGATCTTTGTCTGTTCCGATGTCTATTTCTATATATTCCCCAAGTTTGATTGTTTCCTTTTTATTCTTATATCTGTCTTGCCGATCAAAACCATGCTCTAATTCCACAAAACCCCTAGGGATAGGATTGAACTGATCATCCTTTTTATGATACTCTTTACCTTCCTCTTGGAAGCTGACCTGAAAATCTAAGAATTACTCCACATTGTGGATGAATCTCAAGATCTGTTCATCACTCTGAAAAACCTGCCAATGGTGTACATTATCCGGAATAGATGGTCTAAAATTGATCTCTAGTGTACCATTTCCATTTAACAGTTCTTCGGATGGTTGAAGTGTTGATGCAGCTACTACTAGTCTATCTACCATGCAATTATGATCTCGAGGAATCTCATTAAGGTTTAATGCATCAAAGAATTCCATTGTGTCCCATATTTCATTCATATATCTTTTTAGTCTTTCACATTTGCATGCATACTTGTTCTTTACTTGGAGAATTATTAAGTCTGAGCCTCCCTTAATACTAAGCAGTTTGATTCCCATGTCCTTAGCAATTTCCAATCCTAGAAATAATGCCTCATATTCAGCCACATTATTTGTTGCCTCAAATTCTAACCTATAAGCAAAGTTGAAAATTTGCCCACTAGATGAAGTGATGACAACACCTGCCCCTTTACCCGCTCTAGAATGTGCTCCATCAAAATTCATTCTCCATATCTCATTAGCTTTCTCATTTTTTATTTGTTCTTTTACAGGGGCTAGAAAGTTGGAGTAAATTGCATAATTTCCGTTATTATCAGTGTTGAAAACATACTCATTTTTCAAATTCTTAGGATCCTCAACATGATATTTCTTAGCTTTTTCTGTATGCAATTTAACAAGAGAATCTTTTGATGCAGGTACCGTGGCATAACTCCAATCCATATGGATGGAGCCCCCTAGATCAGCAACCCACTTTCTTGAAAGGAGCATGCCCCACTTGTCTGGTACATCGATCACTAGGACATCCATGGTGATATGGATATTAGGGTATTTGGCCAATTTCACAGGTAGATTCAAAATAATCCCAATGACATCCACTTGTCTAGAATCCATGGCACAAACATTTGAATAAGGTCTAGTGATCGTCAAATTCAGCTTTTCCATGACTTTTCTGGTCATGATGTTTGATGAGGCCTCAGAGTCCAACATACAGTTGTGTAGAAGAAGACCATTTATCATCAATGATACATAAAAGGGCGGGTGATCTTCTTTACTTGAGTCAATAGTATGTAAAACTACTGGGGGATCTTCCTCATCAATTTTCTTTTGAAAAGGGGTTCTTTTCTTAGGTTGTTCTTGATTTATCTCTGGTGGAGGATCAATTACATTCATTAACTTCTCCCTTTGACAAGGGATCTTAATGGCTTCTGGGACAAGGATAGAAACTTTTGCATTCTCAAACCATTTGCCTAAATCAAGATCAACAGGAACAGGGTTAGGATTATGTGGAGTTATTACCTTTGGTACATACTGTTGTTTGGCCTTGGGGGCTCCAGCATAATCTCGCCTTTGATAGGTAAGTCCCTTGTACTTAGGCATCTCTTTGATCTGCTCCGGAGTAGGCATTTCACCATAAGCATTAGCTAATCTATCCTTTTCTTGGGAATGCTCTCTAGCTTGTTTCCATGTTTCTTTAGAGAGAGGGTGAACATGTCCTACTGTGTTGATGAATTCAGGCTCGCTTGTGAAGACATCATTACTGCTACCTCCCAGATACTCTTGTTCTAAGGCTTGACAAGCTACATAACATGTAAACTCTTCGTGTAATGCATCACGAGGTCTATAATATGGAGGAATTTCTTCAACCATATTGGCGGTTTCAAGTTGATGAGGCATCCTATCCTCCTGAGGAGGTCCTTTCTTCTGCCACTTTCTTTTTCGATGAAAAGGCTTATGACTGGAGTAATGATCTTTCTACAACAACCACCCTATTCTGCATGGTCTTAAGTTGAGTGACATAGTTGGATTCCATTGCCTCCATACGCTCACTCATCTCCTTCATTTGCTTCTCATGAGCTTCTTGCATTTTATCCATGGGTGATTTATCCTTAGGTTCATGATGTTTGACAATAGCTCTTGTGAACCCAGGGATGTTTGACTTACCTGATGATTGCATGTTTAGATCAATTTTTGTGGCCAAGGCTTGTGCAATCTTCAGAGTGGTTGGTTCCTTATCCATTAACATGAATCTGATCTCACCAATTAATGCCGCCATGTAGGCAATTAAAATGGATTTATCAGTGGGTTTAATGTCATTATCAAAACTGGCAACCAAATCTCCAAACTTTTTATTGAACTCCTCCATCGTTTCATTCTCATTTCTTCGAATGGAATGGAGGGCATTCAACAAATGACATGGCTCTTTCTTTTCTCCCCACTTTTCCTGTATCGTCCTTTTATGCATTTCCCTTTGATTTTTACCGCAATTAGATTAGTTGTACTTTCAATAAAGCTAAGATCAATCATTACTTTTACTTTATTTGATTTTTTACAAAAGAACAACTAACCCAACATTGCTTTCTTGAAGTACCGCAAGGGAAAATAGATGCTTTGTTGTAGTAATTAGTCTCATACTTTGCTTTTTGTTTACAATCTTACAATTTGCAATTTACTCTTTTTTACAATCATAAAATTGGCCGTTGATTTCCTGAAGTACTACGCTGTGTAAGGGCTTGCCTGATAAAGCAGTGTGTGGAAAAGAGATTCGTGCCATTAAGAATTTACTACAATTGTACTTACAATCTAAATTGGAATAAACATTTGGCGCACTCCGTGTATGCTCTATCCATCGCAGGCTTTCCTGAGCTTTGGAATATCCAAAAGCGGAAGTGTTGCATTCTACAATTTCCACATTTAATTAATCAATTCATACTTAATCAAATCAAGTCCCTTAGAAGTTAGTGTTATCACCTATTTTGTACAAATAGTTGAAACTCCATTGATCGCCAGTGTTGGAACACATCAGTGTTCACTTCCAAAGTATCAGGGTTTCAGATGACAACAATTAGCCAATTTTGGCTAGCCAGTTTTTATTTTTAGTCAAAGTGACCATGGCCCCACGGGGTTTGTAATAAAGTGTGCTAGTAGGATTTTTTGAGTGGCTCGATCCCCCATGACTTGGTTAAGCAACTAAGGTATTCCAGGGAGTTTTTTTCCTTGTCAATTATACTTTTCCTATAGCCGAGCTATAATCGATGAGGTTTTCTCCCGCATCCTCCAAAGCTGGAATGCCCGATTTTGAAAATTGAGCTTTGGGAGGTTATTAGAGTCCAACTGATGTATATAAGCCTACTAGACACTGTTAGAATAGTCTATGGTCATGTCCTAAGTCACTAGGGTCCTCCCTCAGAAAAAATTTTACCAGGTCCTCCGATTTTGGGTTTTTTAATTATTTTATTTTTTAATTAATTTTTCCATAGTTTAAATGGAAAAATTTCAATTTGTAATATGTCAGTCATCCGGGGTCCGAATTCAGAGTTTGAAAGCTTAAACCTTAAGCCAAAAATCATTCATGACCCCCGGACCAGCTTGGCCTATGTTTCAGACAATTATTTGGCCTCATAATTAATATTTTCTCAAAAAATCAAAAAATGAGAAATATTAATTAAAATATTCAGAAAAATAATAAATTGGAGATAATTTAAATCTCTCCAAAAAAGGCCAAATTAAATAAAGTAAAAGTCAAAATGACATGGAACTGAGCATTTATGATGATTGCAATCATCACCCACCAATTTAAGATCAACATTGGAGCACTAGGAGTGATTTTCAGTCAAGAAATTTGCCCTCTCCTTTAGCTTGACGTTTTTGGTGATGTGGCATTTGTTTGTTGGTTGGGTGATGATCCCAATGAAGAGTGGAGGTGCCTTGCCTAGGTGGAGGCCACCTCCTCACTCTACATCAATGCAAACTCAAGTTTAATGGTAGATCTCATTCCAAGCTTTGATTTTTTGGAGTTTGCGATTGGAATTTGATTTTCTCAAGGTGCCATATGTCTCCCACAAGGCAAATTCGAATTAGGGTTTTAGTTGGCTAGTTTTTGCATAAATAAGAGTGCTTTGCTCTCTCTTATTCATGGAGATTTTAGGCAAGAACACTCTGCCAAATTCTCATTGTAATATTTGTTTATGCTATTGGAATAAAAAGTGACTTTGGAGGTCTATGCATGAGTTTTCAGACTTGGTTCACATTGTTTTGGTGATATCTCTCTCACCTCATCTTTTATTTAAGCAATTCATTATTCAATTTATGTTCTAAATCTATGTTAGAAATATCTTGTTCGGTTTTGCTTGTTTGATCGTGAGGGTTTTGCAGGGATCATTAAAGGTGGAGAGTGGCTTGGAAATCAAGCTTTTCTTTGCTCACACAATGGCTTTTCCTCTCTAACTTTTTCTCTTGCAGTTTCTCCAAGTCCTTCTCTTCTCAAAGAAAAGAAACACAACAAAGAGGATCTAGACTTTCATCCATCAACAAAAAACTATTTCAATCTCTCTTTTGGTTACATTGGTTACTACAAGTGGATCTCTATTTTTCAAGGTTCCATTCTATCTCTTTTCCACTATTTCTAGAAGTTATCAAGTCATTTAAAATTTGTATTTCAAGCTTGCTTGGCTTCTACTAAGTTAGATCTAGGCTTTCTAGCCTTAGATCTATTTTTTTCAAAGCAGATCCATTTTTTCAAAGACTCATATTTAAAGATCTAGTTTCATTTTCCAAAGTTGTAAATTCATCTTCTTCTCTCCCAAGTTTTGCCTTGAGAAAGTAGCTTGGAATTTGATCCCAAGTGCCAAATAATTTTGTGGCTACTTCTCTTTCCCCATTAGCATCCTTGCGGACATCCAGCCAGCTGGAAGGTTTTCGAGACTAGTGGTTCTAGTGGTCACCTTGTTCCAAGGTTGATCCAACCTTGTTTGTTTATTTCTTGGTTTATTGCTTGATTTGGCCTTGTCTTTTTATCTCCCATTGATTTTTTCTTTCATTGCTTGTTTGCCTTGGAAAACGTGCATTAATTCCCTCGAAAAGCGTGCATATTTTCCACTTTTTAGCTTGCTGGTTTTTTTTGTGTTTTCTGCTTTTTTTTTAATTCTAGAATTTCTTGAAAAATATTAAAAATTCGAAAAAAATTCGAAAAAATCATCTTTTCTCAATTTTTTAGTGTTTTTCTCAAAAAGCATGCCATTTTAGGCTTGCTGTTTTTTGACTGATTTTTTCAATTTTCTGTTAATTTTCAATTCTGGAAATTAGCTTGAAAATTTTAAAAATTTCAAATTTTTTTTTAACTTTTTCTCGAAAAATGTGCAATTTTGTACTTGTTGATTTTTTACTGATTTTCTGCAATTTTCTGCTATTTTCTGGATTTTGGAAATTAGCCTAAAATATTAAAAGATCCTTAAATTTCATTTCTCAAAAAATCTCAAGTCATTTCGCTGAAAAACGTGCGTTTTACATAAAAAACAGTGAGCTTGTCTTGTCTTTTCCAAGGTCTGATTTTTGGTCTCATTTCACTGTTTTGAGCTCCTATTTCATCTCATTGGGCATTTATCTTGTTATTCACTTCATCATTTCGAATCATAGGTAAAAGTTTAGTTTCCTAACACTCTTACTAGTTGTTTAGAGCTCTTACTCACACGTGAACCCAAAGCAAAACCACGCAAGAAAGAGTAAGCAAAACTAGATCCAAAGACAAGGGATCCAAAACCCAAAAAGAAACCACTTATCCTTTGTACAAATTCATAGGAGTTTTCATTTCACTTAAGTTATTTCTCAAAAGTCCTTTCAAGGATTTCAATCCCAAAGGCACCTGTAATTTTCCAATAAAAGCTTGAGTGGGGTTTTTAAGCCCCCACTTCCAACTTCCCCCACCTGGGGAGGTTTGTGGTCTCTTGATGTGATTTACTTTGGTATCTTAGAGTAGTTTCTATTTTCATGTACTTAGAAATAATTTGCTAAATTAGCTTCTTTTCGCTTTAGAACACTAATCGTTAGTTAGCTTCCATTTTGCAACTTAAAAACTAATTGTTAGTTTAGTCATTTCTTTTATCATTATTGAGCTATCACGTGTGTTCTTGTTTATAAGCTGCTTCTATTTTAACAAAGAACCAAAGTCTCTTGAACTTGCAATAACATAAGTCAAGAGCACTCTCTATCGAAGAGCATTCCCACTGCATATACCTGCATCAAGCATATAGTTTAGCTAAGTCTCTTGAACTTCTGCTTAAGACGAAGTCAAGAACGCTCTCTGTCGGAGAGTTGAATTGTCTACTCTTAATAATAATAAATTCTAACTCACACCCCCTTTAATAATTTATCTCCGTTGCTATCCAACATCCGTATGCTCTGCCAACCCTAAAAGTTTGGGCTAGTACTCAGAAAGGTGTTGGATTTGTTAATTTTTTATAACATAATAAAATTTTCACCCCACAACCAACCAATCCAGAGTTGATCGATAAGATAAGTTCGGTGGGTAATCTCTTAGTTGGGGGCACCGGGGTTCCATGTCCAGCCTCTAGTTTGTTGGTTAGCATTGCGCGACCTGGCTAGAGCACTGGGTGGCCTGACATGTCCTTGAACGGAGGCACTTGATACTATCTTTTCCAAACAGACTTCCAGTACCTCGCGTATCGGTTGGAAGTATCCTTAGCCTTAATAATCAAAGATCACTAAAACTTTTAAAATTTACAAAGAGCACTTGCAAAACAATCTCACGAACACACTGAACTCTTGTATCAAGCATCCAAGCACTTTATTTTTGTGACTCCTTTACCCATTGGATAAGGCATTGGTCCTTCAATTATTTCAATTTATCTATCTGAAGTGCATTTATTTTTATTTAAACTATGGATGCTTTGTTCATCAGTTAAGTTGTGTTTCATTTAAAATCTTGCAAGTATATCTTTGTGTTGCTCAAGTTATCTTAAGTTGTGATCTCTCTCATTTCAAAAAACTCCTAAACAACACCCATCCGCATCACTCAACACCAAAAAACATTTTAAACATAAGAGCCATAGTAAACTCTTTGTAGGGACTACCCCCCTTGGCTTCGTTAGAAGTTAGCCTAAATGGAGGAGCTTGGATTTAGGTGACAGTACCTAGCTCATTGCTTGTCCCCAAGGCCACACCTCTCCCCACTTCCAGTGGCGGAGACAGCTTTCGAAAGATTTCCGTTGCCGGTGTGCATCTCGGCGGACAACAGTTAGAACCAACGAAAATCCGGCGTTTCGAATTTTACCTTGTGTGAGCAAATTCTTCAGAGAAAGCGGGAACCACTAGACAATGACCTCGAGGCTCCTTCAGGCTACACCCTCGTTTGTTGTAGTGTTGGACATCCCCCCAGGACTCCATCTAGCCCACATGTTCTCGTGAGGAGCCACATTTGTCAAAATCCGGACATATTCCCAGTACCTCACGGTATATTGGGAATCCCTTTCCCCATAATTTATTCATCATAATAATTTTAAAACTAACCAAGACACTATATTAAAACATTTCACTTTCAACGGCATCTAATTCGACTCCATATTGGCATTGATCAACTTTACAACACCATTGTTTATTTTGCTTAATATATGTTCATTATTGTTTGAAGTCATATCTTTTATGCTAATGATTAATTTACATCTATTTGTAATATCTTGTTTCAGTCAATCATCCTAAAAAACTCCTAAAAACTTACTTCCACCTTAACATCTCAAGACTAAAAGCCTTGGTAAATTTTTCTTAGGGTCTACCCCCCTTGGCTTCATCAAGAGTTTGCCTAAACGGAGGAGTCAAGATCAAGTGACAGCACTTGACTTGAGACTTGCCCCTAAGGACACACCTAGTGGCTTGAAGATTTCTACCACATTCCCCCCCAGGTGTGCTTCTGGCGGCAACAGAAGGCATACTTGTAACCCAAGTAAATGTTGAAAGAATGTAGCTTTGGACCTCTACGAGCAAGGTAGAAAAACAACACGAGGGGAACGACTCTCCACCCAACCAACCTCTCAGTGAACCAGTGAGAGCCCCCAAGCAACCAATAAACCTAAGCCAAATCTATTCTCTTACCTCCCCTCCATTCCTATCTCAACAAGAATCCAGGAAGAATAACATACCCTTCCCCTCCAATCCTCATTTTTAAAGAATATATTTCTTTCCTTTTGTACTTGAACCATGTATATTTAATTAAATTTAATACCAAATTCTCTTTTTCATTATTTATTTTTATTTTATATTAATATACTTTTTATTATTTTTCCTATGTTTTTATTTATATAGCTAGTTAAATGCAATTTTTAGTTTGTTACACATATTTTCTTCAATTCATGAATGAAAAGCCAACCAATAGGTGTGTCGTTCAGGGTGAAATCTGTATGGGACATGTTGCCACCGAAAAGCACACTTGGGGAAACGCAGCAGAAATCTTTCAAAGCTGTTAGGTGCATCCTTGGAGGCAAGTCTCGAGTCAGGTGATGTCACCTGATCCTGACTTGTCCGTTTCGGCAAACTCCTAACCGAAACCAAGTGGGGTAGACCCTATCAAAGAGTTTTCTAAGGCTCTTTATATTGTTGCTAATTGTTAAGGATGGGAATGAGTGTTTATTAGGAGTTTTTTAGGTGAAATGGTGGATAAATAACCAAGTTTATTGCAAATAAATTAAGCAAATCAACAACATGATATCAACATAAATAACACAACAATTGCGAGATTGATAATAAGCAAATAAAGATATTGTTGTTGAAAGAGTAAAAACCAATGTCGATGGAGTCACAAATTGTAGTAGTGTTGTTGTGAATCGAAAATGTTTTGCAAGTGTTCTTGGTTGATTTTAGTTAAGATGAAAAGGATGAGTTGACTGTTGAATAAAGGGAAAAAGGGAATTCCCGATATACCTTGCGGTACGGGGAATACGTCCGGATTTTGGTCTAAGTGGCTTCACACAATAACATGTGGGATGGAATGGAGTCTCAAGGGCATATTGAACACTACACCAACAAGGATGTAGTCTAACGGCGCCCTGAGGTCGCTTTACAGTAGTTCCCACTTCCTTTGCAAAATTTGCCCACTTTCGATCAAGTCAAGGTAACGCCAGATTTTCGTTCCGAGAACTTAATTAAAATGTTGTTAAACTAATTACTAGCCACTCTCAATTCCTTTTGATGCACCTTGTTATCACCTATTTTGTACAAATAGTTGAACTTCCGATGAGCCGCCAATTTATTGAACATGATTCATGTTCATCATCAGCATTCAGAAGTTCAGAGGTCAATTTCAGGGCAATTTTGCCCCTTTTGTAATAACTGCATGTTCATACCCCCATGGGGAATTTGTAAAAATGTTGGTCTAAACGGGGTCCTTTTATAAAAGACTCGGCTATCCGTAGGTTTAGCCATTTGGGGGATACTCTAGAGTGTTTTTTCCTTAGGAATTATGCGCTACTCATTAGTGGCGTATAATCCCCGAGTTTTTCACTCAAACCTCCAAAGCTGGAGTATTTCCCATGGTGGTCAAAACCTAAGGTGGTTATTAGAGTCTTGTGTCTAGGATTTTTTACGGGTTAGCCACATCGATTGAGTCGTATGAACATGCACTAGGTCCCCTAGGAGTTTCGTTTGATTCCGGCAAAAAATAATTTTTTCATAAAATTAGACCATTTTTTAATGGTTTAATTAAAAAAATTTAAGAAGTGATAAAAACCTCATCCGGAGGCGGAATTGGGCGTGGGGAGGCTCGTTTTGATGCTCAGAGCATCCTCTTCACCTTGGCACCTTCATTCTTCAGTTTCCGGGCAGTTACATCACCCCAGGAGCGGTTTTGGCTAAAAATGCATCATTTTGACATTTAATTGCCAAAAAATGACAAAATGCACTAAAGTCCAAAAATCAAATAAGTCAAAATTCATTAAAATAATCCATGGAAAGGGTTGAGTATTGATTTTAAGAGGTGTACGACCCACTTAGGTGATTAAAGGCACATGCAAATTAGAAGTTTGGATAGAAAATTGGATTCAAGTGATAACGTGAGCATACATCCACGTGGGTCAAGTTCGCATGGGTTATGAGTGAGGGGCCCATTCTAAAGTGGTGAGCTACCATATATAAGATTAGAGCACATGTTTTATAAAGTTTGGAAATCCAAATTTATTAAATATGAATGACGTGAGGGATAAGCGTGGACCATCACCATGCGAGTATTTGGTGGGCGTTTTGCTCCAAGTCGAAGGCATTGGGAGTGGGGCTCCACCTCATCTCCACCTACCATTCACACTCCGAGCTTTATCTATCACGTGAATTTCTCTTCAATCAACGATTTGGCTTCTTCTTGTGTGAGTTCACGCCCCTCTTGCATGCTCACCGGCTTTGGTAAGGTGGCACTCATTCGTTGGTTTGGTGATGATTCTTATGCTTGATGGTTGACGCCATTACCCATGTGGAGGCCACATAATCTCAGAACTCGGTGTTGATGGATTGGATCAAGCTCCAAGCTCATGATTCGATTGGTATTCGATTGAGGAATTGGCTCTCCATTGCCAATTTCGAATTTAGGTTTAATGTCTCATATTTTTGTATAAAGAGAGGTGCCTTCCACTCTCTTATCATGGAGACTTTGATGCAAGATTACTCTGCAAAAATTTGTAATATGCTTTGGCTTAATATTTTCAATAAAGATTTCGACTTTGGAGGTCCATGAGCTTTCAATCTATTGTGTGAATTCATCTCTTGTTGAGGTGACATCTTCTCTAAACCCATCTCTTGATTATGCATGGTATTTGATCAATGGTTAGCTTGTGAGGACTATTTTTAGTACAATAGAGTAACCATTCATAATTTAAGTTGGTTATTTATGCATAGTTTATCAAGATCTAAATGAACATGAGTAGTTGGTTATACAAATTGTTGATTTAATCTTGATATTTCTAGCATTCTAGCATTGTTGATCTCACTTGTTGGTTGAGTGTTTGGGTTTGTGATTTAGGTGTTGCCTAAAGTGAAGAGGGGTAAGAGCTCGGTTGCATCAAACCCTTGTTCATCTTCAAGTTTTGGCCTAATACTTTGTGGTTGCAGGATCTACAAATCTCAAGATCTTTTCATCTTAAGAAGGCTAGGAAGAGCTCTTCTCAGGTTTCTCATCAATCAAGATTCTACTTTTAAAACCTTGTCACTAAAGGCTCTCTTCTTCTAGCCTTCTATTTTTCTCCTTGAGTTCCTTTTTCCTTTGGATTTGCTAGCCCTACTTCCTCTTTGGCCCTAGATCTATCCATCCCTTTCCATTCGTTTTCCCTTCTCCATTTGTCCTCCTCCCTTTTGCACTCGTTTTTTCTCCTTTGGCATTCCTATCCCCATTCATCCTACTTCATCCTATTCTATCCTAGTTTTTTCCCTTATCATTCGTTTTCCCCTTCAAGGGTTTCTCATCCAAGCCTTTGTCTTCTTTCTTCTCCCTTAGATCCATTCTCTTAGATCTCCCTTTCACCCTCTTGCTTTGCCCTTTCGTCCATCTTCTCAAGTGCCCTAAAAACCACACAAAAAAGCAAAAACGAATTGGATAAGTTAGTGTTTGTTAGAGTAGTTTAATTTGATTTGATAGATCTTAAATTATTGCATCTTGTAGATCATTGGCATACATTGAAAAGGTAGTTTAAAATCATACTAGATCTCATTCTAGCACTTGTTAAGTTTGCATCTAGTTTCCCTTTTTAAAGATAGAAAAATTTTCATAAAATTTTCCAAAAATTTTTAAGTCTTAGATCTCATTTCTAGCATTTTTAGAGCAACTTTGTTCGCTGGTCCGTTTTGCCATAGTTAACATTTTATGACAAATTTTCATGCATTTTCCATCTTAGAGTTAAAATCTTAAATATAGACTCAAATAGTTTCAATTTCGATTTATTTTTTACTAATGATTAATGGGTGCCTTGTTTAGATTTTCTTGAACTCTTGTAGGCCATTTGAGAGAGAAGTACTTGATAAGATCTTGAAACAAGAGGATCGAAGCAAAACAAAGTGAAGAAGCCATAAGAATGACCAAATTTTGACACACTTATCCTTTGTAATAACAAGTAGAATCTATATCTTCTTCAATATTTTTCCAAAGTATCATCATTCTCGAAAGACCTTTCAAGGATTTTCCCTTGAGGCACTTGTACTTATCAAATAAAAGTTTTAAGTGGAGGAGGCCTCCACTTTTGGGTTTTCTTCCCCATTTGGGGAAGGGTGTTGGGTCTTGTGGTTGTTTCTAGTTTAGATTTACGTTTTTATGTTCTTAGTTTAAATTTTGTTTCAAATAAATTATCTTGATTATATTTCATATTTTACTTACCCCCATTCTTTCCCGAGTAGGGTCTTGAACCTGAAAGAGATTCTTGGGTAGCTTAGTTTATTTTTATCATTATACTGTTTCTCTTCCAATCCTTGACCAGAGAATAGCTAACTTTGGGATCGTATCCCAAAGGCCACATAGTTTTGTGGTAGCTTCTCGCTCCCCCATCAACTTCTTGTGGACATCCAGCTAGCTGGAAGGTTTCCAGGATTGGTGGTTTCTAGTGGTTGATCCTGTTTCGGGGATCAATCCTACCTAGTAGATTAGAATTTGTATGGTAGAACACTAGTTTTAGTTTTATTTCATATTATTTGGCAAAGTAGTTATTGTTAAAAGCATTAATTATATCTTTCAAGTTATCAAGTGGTTTCATCTTTCTCAAGTTATTTTACCGCTTTTCACAACACAACTGCTCTTGTTTGCTTAAAATAAACCAAAGTCTCTTGAACTTGGCCAAATCCAAGTCAAGAGCACCCTCTATCGGAGGGCATTTTTAGTCTTGCATCATCCCCTGCATTAGGCATTGTTAATTTAGCAAGTCTCTTGAACTGTGGTCATAAGACCGAGTCAAGAGCGCTCTCTGTCGGAGAGTTGAACAAGGCTTTCTAATAATAAAATTTTTCCATTCACACACCCTTTAATTAATTTATCTTGGTTTCTGTCCTACACCCGTATGCTCTGCCAACCTGAAAAGGTTGGGCTAGTACTCAGAAAGGTGGAAGACTTGTTAATTTACAAGTGAAAATCTAATTAAAACTTTCACCCCATAACCAACGAACCGGCGTTGACATAAAGTATTTTAATCAGCTCTCAGGGGAGGCGCCGGACCGCCCAATCTGCGACACGGTGGCTGGTTAGCATTGCGCGCCTCGCCGTGATTCCAGACAGGCCCCGACAGGTCTCTTAAAGGGGTTGCTTAAAACTACTTTCCGGACACTCTTTGAATACCCTTGGTTTTAGCCCTAATAATCAAGACAATTAAAACTTTGAATTTACCAAGATAAGCTGCACAACGTTCTCACAAACTTTCAATTCAAGCACTTGTATCAAGTTTTCGCAATTCACATTTAATTCTTGACTCCATAAGGCACTGGTCCTTTATCTCATATTTTGCTTGTTTAAATATCTACATTGGAGTTATTTGTTATATTTCGTGAAAAGTGATTGACTTATTGCCCAAGTGTATCTTTCATCTTGTGTTTTCAACGTGGATTGCGTTATCTTGTCTTATATTTAATCTTTATAATTGTCTCTCATTTAAAAAACTCCTAAAAAACACCCATCCGCATCACTACATCAAAAAACACATAAATACACAAAGAGCCTTAGTGAAACTCTCTTTTAGGGACTACCCCCCTTGGCTTCGTTAGGAGTTTGCCTAAACGGAGGAGCTGGGATTCAGGTGACAGTACCTGGCTCATTGCTTGCCCCCAAGGCCACACCTCTCTCACTTGTAGTGAAGAGACAGCTTTCGAAAGATTTTCGCTGCTGGTGTGCATATTGGCGGACAACACACCTTACTGTTCGGACGAACCGTAGGGGTGCAGAGCATACAGAAAGGAGTCCAAGTTTTATAAATTCTGAATAAAGTAAAACTGAAATGACAAAATTTTATAATTATCTACCTAAGAATCTCTTTCAGGTCAAAGACGTACTCAGGAGAGCAAGGGGGTGAGTAAATCAAACTTTTCCCAAAATAAAATTAAGTAAAAATTTGATGGAAATATAATCTAACTCTAATTGCAAAAAATTGAAACTAAAAATTGAAACTAACTTAACAAAAATACCACTCTAATGCAATGCAGTTATAAAGCAAATAACGTAGGCGGGACCAATGTTATCAAAACCGGACCAGTGGTTGAACCAGCCGACCCCAGGACCCGGATCCGAACCGGAACCAGACAATAACCGGTTGAGCAAAAATATTTAAAATATTCATATTTTCAAAAAATAAATATATATCCATGTGCATCCATGTGAATTCAAACCATTATACACACATATGCAAAGTTTCTCATGTATATAGCAAGTAAAAGTGTATAAAACCAAAACAACACCGAGTGTAATCCATGTGCATCCATGTGAATTCAAACCATTATACACAAATATGCAAAGTTTCTCATGTATATAGCAAGTAAGAGTGTATAAAACCAAAACAACACCGAGTGCAATCCATAGATGAAGCAAAGTACATAAACAAAGAGGCTAAGAATGGCCTCTAAAGTCAAAATATAACAATATAACTATAGTCTAAACTCTAGACTCTACAATCTAATCATATATCAAAATTATTTGAGTCTTGAGACTCAAACTTAGAGTCATCATCTACATCCTCAACATGAGTAAGCTTAAAATGGTCATCCCAAGCATGGCTTGACTCTCCTGGGCCTAAAGGCACTTGTCCAAATTTCAAAAGGTGGGTTTTTTGCCCCAGAAAGACGAGGTATGGAATCGGTCGGTTCCGTACGGAATCCGATCGGTTTGAGAAAACTAACCAGTTCCGTACAGAACCGGTCAAAAACGGGCTGAATCAAACGGTTGGATTGGAAAACCCTTGAAACCGGTTAGAACGGTCGGTTTTGTCGGTTTCGGGCCGGTTTTTATAACACTGGATGGGACAGATACAGGCTTCCCCCAAATGGGGGAAGAAGGGTGTGGGAGCCGTAATCCCACTTGATTTTTTATTAAGTTATTACAATATTAAACTCTCCGATAGAGAGCGCTCTTGATTCATAAAAACGAGATTCAAGAGACTTTAAGGAGCCTTAAAAGACTCAAAAATTGCAGAGAATTTAAAGGAAGGGATTTTCGATAGTTCAAACTCCCAAAATGGTTCAAATTCCTTCGCTTTCCTATGACAAAAAGTAAAAAACAGCAAACTCAATAAAATTTGTTAGCGGATTAGTACATATAAATACATAAAAATTCTACAATCTACTACTTGGAATACTCGATAAATTTACTACACAAGTACTTAGCATGAAATGGATCTAGATCTATGAATGAAGGAAATAGACTTTTAAAATAAAACTTTTGAAATCAGATCTACTTGCTTTTCTTAAACAAAAAGGGAAAGAAAGAGGTTGATTGAAATTTTGAAGGAAGAAGGGTTCAAGCGCAAACTTGAATATCGATGAAATGGTTGAAGACCCTGCAAGACAAGAAGAATTAGACCCAAAATATTTTGTTGAAGATGAACAAGATGCAACTGAGCTCAAGCTCGCCTTCAAACTTGGTGAACCTGCCAATCTACAAAACTTCAAAGCAACAGAGATCAAGTCTAGTGTGCTACATAAACAAAGATTGAAAGAACATTCGTATAACTAACTACAGCTTGTTACTTTCAAATCTTGGAAAATTTAACACAAGCAAACAAATTGAAGCCTTCAAATGCTTACTCTATGGACTAGAATGATAATCTTCTAAGCTAGATAACAGATCAATACACTTGCATAAGAAGAAAAGAGACTAGATGATATCACCTCCATGATTAAATCATGCATTCACACCACAAGAGTCCTTGCACAACAATGACCTCCAAAGTCTCGACTTTATTCAACAATGATAAACAAATTGCAGAGCATTACAACTGAGCAGAGGTTCCTTGCATCCTTTTGGAATGAGGGAGCAAGAGCATGCTTAAATAGAGAAAGAACCAAGAGAGGGCGAGTTCTAGAAGGCATCTAGGGCAAGAGGGCACATCCCATTGATTGAGGGATGAGATAGCCTTTAACTAAACTCTAACTACCAATTGGTTGGTGTGAAGAGATGAGGTGGTTGCCACCTCAAGAGAGGGCGCCACTCTCAACCTTGTAATCAACTCCGAACCAATGAACACATTCCAAATAAGCAAAGTTGCCCAAACAAAGGAGGGCGAATTCTCTCATAGAGATACATGTGACTGAAAGCTCCGGCTGTTGATTGAAATCACCTCCGATGTAGATTGCCAACTATACTGGCACTTTATTTGGCTCTTTTTCCTCTTTTTTAGAGAAATTGTTTTTCTCCATATCTCATTATTTTTAATTAAATAATTCTCTTTAATTAATTTCGAGAGAATTTTTATTAAAGTGATAAATAATCACTTAAAACTTAGGAAAAGTGGGTTTTGGGGTTTTGTGGGTGCTCTGGGTTAGAAAACGAGCACCCCAAAGGCAAAAACAACCCCTAGACCACACTTTTATCATATTTTTTATTTTTTAATTAAAATCATTAAAAAAGCTCGTAAAACGAGAAAAAATAATTTTGTTCGAACTGACTCAAACTCCTAGGGGACCTAGTGCATGTTCATAATGACTCAATTCTATGTCTAGCAAGCTCATAAACATTGACACATGAACTTTAATAACCTGCTAAGGCCTAACCCCCAAGACAACCATTCCAGCTTTGGAGGAACGGTGAAAAACTCGTCGATTATACAATGCTTATTCAGCATTGCATAATTGACAAGGAAAAAACACCATGGAATGATCACCTTTGGTGGCTAAGTCCTAGGAAGCCAAGTTCTTTACATAAGACAGTCTTGCTAGTACAGTTTTACAATATCCCCAAGGGGGTATGAACATGCAATTATTACAAAAGGCGCAAAAATGGCCCTAAAAAAGATTTCTAGACTTCTGAACACTGATGATGAACATTGGAAATGGACTGTTGTAGCTTGTATTTTTCAGCCTCAATAGCGATGATTCCTCATTAGGATAGCCTCTCATTGAGCCTTGATTTGACTCCATAAACATGTAGATTATGGATCCCCCCTTGAGTTGGAGGAGAGCCAACCTAACGTTGGAGAGGAAGTCATAGAGGTGACAGCGGATAGCCCCTCTTAGTTACCTTTGGGTTTGCATTTTATGCTTGGGACTTTTACACACTTGAAGTGCTAATTCGGGAAGTGACACACTTGTAGATGGACCAGCATGATGAAAACAACTTGGATCTCAACCCTCCAGTTGTGCATGCAAAGTGGGGGTTAACAAGTCTAAGGAGAATCTTGTAGATCCATCTATCACTGTGAAGTTTCCAATATTGAACCTAATACCTTAAGAGAAGTGGCCCTGACTAAGAGGAGCCAGATGGGCTAGTTCAGGCATTAACCAATAATTTCACTCAAAAGCTCTTCTAACATGCAAAGATAATGAACTCCCTATAGAGAGGAAAGATCTGATAATGTGCTCATGTCCACAAGACATGGGTTGGATATGCAAGACAGCATGAGGTAGATCAAGAGAGCGTGAGGTAGATTGAGAAAGGGGCATTGTCTAACATATATGCTAGCACCCATGCCAATATATTCAGTGCTTGTAGAACACTTGTGCTCTCAATGGTAGAAATGGGTGGTAGAAGGATGTGATCAATCTGGCAGGTATAGAGAAGCAATGAAAAGTTTGTCATCTAGAAGCAATCATGTCTCTGAGAAACAAATCCAAGCATCTCTAATCAGGACAGCAGGAGAAGGTAGGAACGGATCCCCTCAAATGTATGTAAAGGCAACGAATCTCACTCATATCTCATAATAAATAGGGCAACTAAAACTGAAATGCTCCTCATCATAAACCTCCTATAGAGAACACAGTAAGAAAACCCTATCTCCCTGAGGGATGTGATCTATCTCGATTTGCAGTTGGTGAGAGCACACTTGCCACACACCAAAGGGTCATGGGACATGCTAGTTGTTAAAGATGTTTCTTGTAGCCCTGACCTCATCCTACTTCATCTTTTCCAGGAAGATCAGACAATTTGACATTATTGAAAAGTGTGAGAATATGCAAGCCAAAGCCGAGTGCATGCATTTGCTTCTGATTCAGCCTTGCTGGTTTTGATACTCCCTGCACATGCAGCCTATGTATCCACCATCCATAGGGCACAAAACTTTGAAACCAACAAATCATAAATTAAGAAACAAAAGTTGGTTTGATAGACTGACTATGCATTGAAACATTAAAGCGTGGATAAAATTCTCTGCTGATATTCAAAGAAAACATAAATTAAATATCTTGATCATATGCTTAGTCTGAAGTTTTCAAAATAGAAACAGCATTAGATTCATGGAGTGGAAGGCGTTCCTAAAATGGTGAAAGCAAGCAGAAACTTTTGTTGTTTCTATGAGGACTCAGGATTTCAGAAAAGGAAAACTGAAAGGAATTTGCTGTGCAAACAATCCAATGCACTGGAAAACAAATATAGTATAGAGTAAAATAAAAACAAGGCACCATTGTAAACTAGTACATTCGTCCACAAATCTCTCAGAGGCTGAAATACTGGATGAACCCCTCGAAGCTGCAAAGTGGCACCCAAGAACAGCATCTCCGCAAAGGTATTTTCTTGAAAATCACCTACTAACTGTCCATTAACTTCTTCCACAAAGTTGGCAACAATGCAATTTTTTGATGCTTGATGAGTGCTGCAACTACAATCTGAGCAAATGTTGATGTGTTCTTGGCAGCCTGATTCCTTCTTGATCTTCTCAGCATATACAGTTTGAATTTCAGAACTACTGGTTTCTTGCATAAAGGTCTCCAATTTTTCCTTCAGGGAACTTTTATATGAAATCTCTTCTAAAAGATGAGGCTTTTCTTCTCTTTTAAGTGTATGTTCTCCTTCTCTGCAGTCAGGTTCATGTACATTGAATACCTTAAGTTGTAACTTTTCAGTCCCTACATGATCTGGACCCCTATGCTTGTTAACCTCCTTGAGATCATTCATTGTTGGATAGAATGCTTCTGAAACCTGCAATAGGAGAAAAGAACACACACACTTTATCAACATGATATGGGAACCCTTCCTACAATCAACACAATAGCCAAATATTATTACACTCATAATAGTTGTAAACAGCATTCTATCAAAGCTACTTTTTCCATTTACAGATGCCAAGGTTTTCATGATTCCAGCATGATAAGTAGTAATATTTTCAAAATTTACAAATCCTCATTTAACATTCAAAACGAAGTTACAAAGCTCAACATTTCTGATAGTGTTTTTGATCCGATCATAAGAGCCAATGAAATATTGAATGCACAAATAAATGGTGGGAATTACCGCAAACTTGGGTTTAACTTTATATAGACACATGATGTAATTTCTAGCAAAGTCATCAAATAATTCTATATCATTTCTACATGAACTTGGGGCTATATCAGTATGACGATTTATTATCTTCACAAGAAATTTGGAAATTCCACTTCCTCAATGGGTCTTAATTTCAAAAGACACGTGTGAAATCTAGCAAATTGATAAAATATAATCTGCACCAAATCCTTTTGACTACTTACAAATATGAATAAAATGTAGATACTAAAGACAAGATAATTTTATTAATGTCCAATCAATGACCACAATAAATAGGTCAATGGAACGCAAAAGTACATCCAGTGTAAGTACATAGTGGGAATGCGAATCCAGCTCCCAGTGAAGTCAGCTTCCATGGAATTCCAGCCATATAACAGGAACCCACTTCACATTCACAACATAAATTTTGGGCCAATAACCACTCAGCACAATACAATGAATGCACGAGTGCAACTAAGTAAATGCAATGGAATAATCAAGCATAAACTGACTGTAACAATGACAACTCATGCCCATTTCACTCGTGACCAGATTTACACACACAGCATGCTTAATTCATCTTCAAAACAGAAAATTGAATTGAATAGCGGAATTATGAGAAGAGATAAAAGACTTGTCTTTCAACCAAAGATAGTCCAAGAAACTGCAGCGTACAAGGAATTTTCAACCCAACCGTAGGTATCCATAGTGGATTTCACCCCCAAGCCGGGCTATGAGGCCACCAAGACAAAGGAACCAAGCAACAGATAGGCAACTTATAGGCAACAGATCTGTAGGCCACCAGAATGCAGCCTACAGATCTTGGTTAGTGCTTACTCATGACAGAATGGTAAACGTCAGAATGAGAGAACAATTCCCCATGAGGTAGAAGAATGAAGACCTCTTCACACTTTTCCAAACAGATTGTACTCATCCACCATGCCTCCATAACTCCATGACATAGACATTCCTCACCAACCACTTCAAGCATTTATATTGAGATTCTAAGTCAATGGTGGTCAATGAGCTTTATTTAAGGCATATGATGGAAAAGATGTGGGTTCCTACAATGACACTTGCCAATAGAGGATTAGTCACCCTTGGGGCCCCTTTCCTCTTCCCCTTGTGTGGACTCATAGCCCCTCTCATGCACTCCACAACCATCTTGGACCATCATATTATATTTCAAGCTGCAACAACAATATTTACATAGTTTTGAGTGCCACATGATAAGTCTATCACATGGTCCATAGAAAGTATATTGACCGCATCTACATGCTTGCTTAACAATTCACTAGTCAAGCGTTGGCCTCGAGCTCTACACTAGCAATCCATTCAAGCTTATTTACATCATTTACACACAGGCTTATTTATTTAAGCTAGCATGGTTTGGCTCTCATCATTATAAACATGCATTTACAATTTATACATATTCTGGTCCAATACATCTTGCAGTCAAAACTGGGGTAATGCATTCCTCTCTCTTCCCTAGGAATAGCAACGGCCTCAGTACAACTCAAGATTATAACAAAAATGAGTATGCCTCCTTCATTGCATCCACCAAGTCCCATGTAGACTCATCAGGACCAAAGTGCTTCCTTTGCACTTTTACCTATCCAATGGCTTGAAAGTTGAATATGGAGCAATGTTACTTTCTTGTCAAGGATGCGCAGTGGCTCTATGTGGAACTCTCCCACAAGTTCCACTTGGACCACAGCCCAATCAATCACATGGTTAGGATCATGTACATATTTCTTAAGCAATGAATATGGAAAACATTGTTAGCTCTAATATAAGCAAGCAATGCAAGTCTATATGTAACTGGCCCTATTTATCAAGAACTGCAAAGGGCCCACAATATCTAGGTGTCAACTTGGCACAACTACCATGCTTCAGTGAACTCTGCCTTGGCTTCACTATGATGAAGACGGGATGCCCAAAACTGAACTCTTCATACACTGTTTTTATATTGATAAGTTTGTTAATGTCTTGGACTACCTTCAAATTCTGCCTAAGACTAACAACTTCTTACTCCATCTCCTTGAGCATTTTTAGCCCAAAGTACAATTCTTTTTACCAGATTATCCCATCTCTCTAGAGCCATGCATCTTTTTCCATATAAAGCCTCAAATGGACTCATTCCCAATGATGTATGATGCCCATTGTTATATGTGAACTCCACCAAGTGTAAATAATCTACCCACTTTGAGGGTTTATCCATCACATACATGCAAAGCGTGTCTTCAATCACTTGATTCACTCTTCCAATCTGCCCATTTGCTCAAAGATGGTAGGCAATACTAAAATTCAATTTGGTACCCAAGTCTTCAAAAAGACTTCCAAAAATTGGAAGTAAACAATGTATCCATGTCTGAAAGTGAAACAATTGCCTTTGATACTTTGTGCAATCTAAAGATCTCCCTCGCGAATATTTTTGCAATTCAACATTGCTACGTGTGCATTGAACAGGAAAGAACTAAACTCCCTAAGCTAATTTATCAGCCACAACCATCATGGAAAAGAGTTGCCTCACTATTTTGGGTAGTTTAGTAATGAAATCCATCGTTACTACTTCTCCCATGTTCATTTTAGAATTGGCAAAGGTTGCAACGTTGGTCCTCAGCCTTAAGTTACTGACTCAAGATGATAGTAGAATTTGGTCTGAGATTAATGGGGCTAGACCCAAGATAATAAAGGGTTTAGGCCCAAAATTTTTACAAAGAACAAGGATTTTGCCAAAAGACCTTAAAAATATTAGACTTTAGACTCTAATGAAAATAAAAAAGGGGTGTGGATCGAACTACAACAAGTAGCAAGCAAAGACCTAAGATACTTCTAACACGGATCAGTTAGCCCACATAGCTCCTCTTTATCATTGGTTAGCATGCCCACCATCACAAGGATTTGAGGAGTTCCAATTCTCAATCTCAACACATGTCTCATCTTGTTCTCACCAAAGAACAATTCCTGAACCCCCACTTCAAGACACCAGTCTATCACCATCTGGTACTTTCTACAGCCTTGAGTGATAGGAGAGTCTCAACATATTGTTCCCAACTTCTTTCATAGTATGGCCCTCTTCAACTTGGACCCACCCCTGAGGACATCATTAGATAGTGTATTGGCCACTTCTCTATGGAAAATGGTTCACTAGAGACATCTTCAATAGCTTCCCCCTCTACTTCCATCTCTATTTTGGATGTGGGTATCAAGGTTTCCTCCTCCCCCTCTCATTTTGCACCAACTTTTGATGATGTATAGCCATTCATATTGTTGTACCTAGGACTAGGCTTTAGTTTACTTTTCTCTTACAATAGCTTAGCTTCTTTATTATGCTTTCAAATTTTGCTTTTAGGAGCTACTTTAGCACTATTATAGTGTGTCACTAATAGATTGTATTTTTGAGTCCCAATGACCTACTATTTTGGTCACTCCTGCACAAATCGTATCTTATCTTAGCCTATCTAGCTTCTTTTTCAACATTTGTATTAGTTGTTTGATGCATTATGAGGGTCCCACACCCCTCCAGGTTGCTTGGACGACCCCACAAAAGATTAAAAAAGTCACTGGAAAAATCCCAAAATTTGTTGAAACGGCTTGGAAACACCGCCGACCTACCGTATGGTGTTTCCAAATCATGAAACGTCATATGGTACGATCGGTGATGTTCCAGGCCGTTTTGTACCCATTTCGATGTTTCGGTGACTTTCAGGTACTGGAACGCCACCTGGGCAGGCATTTCCTGCAACATAGATTTTGACTCACCCCCTTAAGAATTTGGCAATCCTACATTATTCCACAAACCTATTGACTTTGTTCTTCATGCTCGACCAATAATAACTCTCCTCTAGTAAAACTTGTGTCTTGTCACACCCAAAATGTCCTAATTTTTTTTATGCAATACTTACATCAAATTCCCACCATTCATCCTTCAAGAATACTCAATTGCCTTTCCTCGAACAAATATCCATCCTGGATAGAATAATCCAACTACATTGTTGAAGCTTGCAATAATGGGTTCCTATACATCTGCACAAACTATCAAAAATCCGTTTCTCTATCATATAGTTCCTTGATCTACTCAATCCCATTTCTCATTCATCATTGTCGCCAAAATTAGTGCTTTCCTACATGGCGCATCTATGACCTTGTTGTTGAAATATTGTAACTTCGAAGAATATTCTATTGTATTATTGTTGTAATTTATTCGGAGATGTTTTATTCCTCTGTCGGGATGTCATTATTGTATTTGATTATGTAAAGTCATTGAGGTAAATCCTCCCTTGTAAGTCGGAGCAATAGATCCCCTTTGAGTCAATTGTAATGGGGTGTTTAAATCCCCTAGAGGAGTCCGCACAGTCAGCATTAGGTTGAGTGGTTAAGTTGTTGGGGCTGACCTAGTTAGGGAAAAAGTCAAGTGGAAGAAGGAGCACTTGATAGGAGAGGAGAGAGAGAGAGAGATCTGCAAGGAGAAGGAGCACTTGATTGGGGTTTTGTCTTTGTACTTTTGATCATCTATATTGAAGAAGTTTTGCTGGGTTTTCTTCCCCTAGAGGGTTTCCCAGGATAAATTTGTCTTTGTGTTTATGTTGTGCTTGTTATTCTTTCAGTGATCCTGTATATATGCTATTGTTGTGAAATTGAATTGAGTACTAATGTTATCTATCTTAGCATATTGAATCTTAACATGGTTTCAGAGCTTGCCTAAAAGAAGGCAATGTATGGCATTTACGACACTTGTTTCCCTTGAGACAATTTGAAAGCTAGGGCTTTGTATAGCAAAAAATAGCTATCTTGGAATTTTTGCTATAAATCACTTTTGGCGAAGGTTCGGGATCTGCAACTTGGACAGGCCGAATATGAAATGTTCATATACCTTGTGTCTGAGTTTCAGCCTCATATTCGTTGTACTTTGTGAGATGTGATCCGTACAAGTTAGGGTTTCTGCCTCTTCCAGAATGCAGCCCTAAACAGGTGACCTAGGGAAAAAGGTCATATCTCGGGCTAGGAAGCTCCAAATGGAATTGCGTAAAAAGTGACAGTTAGGGAACGGACTGTAGTTTCACAGGTCCGGGTATCAGAGGCCGAAGTTGAAACAATCACACGTGGCACGCCATACACGTTCGCTATGCTGTTTCATCCCATAAACAGGTCATGTTGGAAAACTTAGCATATCTCTCTCATGGAGAATCCAGTGAAGCTAAAATCTGTGCGGTTGGAAAGATGACAGATCAGGATACCACAGGCCGAAGTTTCAAACCCTGAGGATCCGAAATTTAAGATATACACCAGAAACAATAAGGCACATCTGAAATAGCTCAACGGTGGAAATCAAAGAAGAGGAGGAAGAAGCTCTCACTTAGGGTTTTCAGTTTTTTAGGTATGGAAGGACCTGATACAATGTTGGAGACACTTGATGTAACATTGGAAACTTTGAAAATGGATTTAGAATCCCTTCATCACATATAATAATCGTCCATCAAATGTTGCGGGAGGAAGGAGATTGAAAATTAGGGTTTTTCGGGTTCTACAAGTAAGAAGAAACCCTAGCAAAGTTGGGACTCATAGGGCAGCAATGAAGGAGGTTTAAATGGAATTAGTATTCTATCATCCTAGAACCATGAATCTATATAAGATGTTTACAAGTGATCTACCTTGGATGATTAGGGTTTTACCCTTATAGAGAAGATTACAAGCAATCTCGACAGGTATGACTTGAGGAGATGCAGGTATGTTTTGAAATCTATTTTATTTATCTGATGATTAAGTTCATGATATGTTTGTATTCATATTATTGAGGTTAGTACAATCATGATTAATTTTATATTTGTCTGATCACCTTAGTAAAAGTATGAATGCATGTGAATGATAGAATACATTCATTGATTAAGGGTTATGACACTTATGATTGTACTAATGCACTTGTGGCGTTGTATGAGGATGATGTTGTCTGCTAACATGAAAGGTACATGAAGAAAGACAAATCAAGTTCTAGATCAAGAATATATGACCATGATGACATGCAGACAAAGACTCATCCATAGTCTTTGATCACATAGAAGCTCTACTTACGAGGTATGTATGATTTGGTTCTACTATGCTTAACTTATGAGATATGCAGGTTACTAGCACAAGGTCTCTAAATCATTGAAGAGAACAAAGAAGATGTTGTTTGGGCATGATAGACATAACTAGCAAGCATGCTAATCCAGGTATGTTTTCATATTGTTATCACACAAACTCTAGCTGATGGATAAAGAGTATCCCAACAGGGATGGCAGAGGGTGAACAACTAGGAAGGTGTAACCGGCAATAGCCAGGTCCTCCGTTCAAGGAACGGAAGTCACACCGGACAAGGCTACTGTCACTTTAGACAAGGCACGTAGCCAAGTCAAGGGGGGAGACCTCGCTCAACCAGCTGATGGTTGAGAGACAAAACACACCCAAATCCAAAAGATAGAAAGAAGTAAAGACAGGAGATGAGCGTAAACAGGTCCTAAGCCTAATCTCAGCCACTAACTGGACAAAGGTATAAAATGAGTGTATAATTGAGATGTGACTAGCAATCAGATAAGATGAATAGAAATGGATTAGATTCGTAATCGTGTGGCCAGAAATAAGGAAAGAGCATTTAGTAAGCTAGAAGTGGAGAAATTGATTGTTGTTGCCCAAGAAGGTGAGTTAAGTAGTGAAATGACCAACTAGGGCAGCAACAAAATGGTGATTTAAAATACTTCTAACAAATGGTAGTTTGATTCCCGCAAGTGAAATGAGAATTTAAGACCAATTCTAAACTACCCAGAACCCCAAACTGACCCAAACAAGCAGAAGAGAAAAACGCCCAAAGTGAGGCGTTTTTTGCTAGGGAGACCAGTGCTGAATCTATGGGTAAATGGAGTCTAAAGGAAATGAAACTTAGGATATAGCATTCTTAGGGTGTTTCATTAGTGTGTTTTAAATTAAAACGAATTCTAACGGTGAAATCTTAAGTTTTTGTATTTTTAGGGTTTATTAAGTAGTTTGTAGCCTAGCATTCACAATGGAAATGGAAACTAGAGAAACAAGCGGAGATTGCCTACCTGAAACAATGGAGATGAGAAGCTTGATGATGAGCACAAATTCTGAAGACCAAGTGTTGAGCAGTTGGGCGTTTTCTCTCAACATTTGGAGCAACCAATTGACCAAGTGAGCCCTTGTACCTACCAGAGAGAGAGCTAAGTCACAAACTATGGCAAATATCAAGAAGAAATCAGCAAATAAACGACAAATAATAAAAGGAAATAAGATAGCAAAGTAAGTTTACTCCCTTTTGTTGAAATCCCGAAGAGAAAGAGCAACATGGAGCTGCCCGCTCAATGACTCGTCCCCCTTCAGGTGGTCAGTTCACCTGCAGTTCGTTTGGCCAAGGAAATGAATGGAAATAACGCACAAACACTCAACAATGCATCAGCAATAAGCTAAGAATCATCATCTAAACACTAAATCACCATATGCACAAGTAGAGCAAAGGAAATGCTTCTCTATTCACAAGTCACAAGATTACAAAATGCTAAGAGGCTCAACAATGGAGTGAGTGCCTTCTCTTATAGAGAAAGGCCACTCTCAAAACTATTTCCCCCCAAAATGGAGGGCTGGGATCAATCCCCCATCAAGAAAATCGAATGGTGGAGAGAGGGACCAAGAGAGGGTGCGAATTGCCCAAGTGAAGTGCACAAGTGGAGGAGAGGGGCCCATTGTGGGGCCATACAATAGATAAAACAATGTTGGGGGGTGTCTATATGGGGTTTTATCCCCCCAACTCAATACACAAGGTCCCACATACAACAATACATCAAAAACGAATTGTGTCAAGTGAGGAAAAACGCCCCCATGGGCAAATTCGTCCTCCTCTAGTGAGCTGGTCCAATGGAGGGACCCACAATACATAATATGATGTCAAAACATACCAACATTACCTTAGAAATCACCCTTGAATTACCCAGCCTTTAATTTTTGTCCTTTGCTATAGTTGCCTTTGTCAATTTTTAATTTTCCATGTATTTTAGTGCTGGTTTATATTGCTGAAGGAGTAAATTGGGCTTTTAACCCACTTACGGTGCCCAGATTGTCGAACCGTCTGCTGCAATGTCATCGTGGACTCCAACAATAGTAGGAATGACCACTCGAATGACCCCAATCCATCACTTAGGCATTATTTGCCCAAAATCCATGATTTTTAATTTAAAAAAGGTCATTAATGACCAATAATAATTAAAAATCTCACAAACGCCTCGATCTTTTTACATTCTGTCACTTGGAGGCTCATATGGGTCCCCTATAGATAATAATTGACCAAAATCGAAATTCCGGTCGCAACATTTTTTCGGGCCCATTTTTGGCCTGGTCAACCTAGTTTGACCAAGTCAAATCTGGTCAACAATGGTGTTAGCTGAATACCTGTATGCAATCATGAAGTGAAAGGCTTCCTTATACAAGTTAGTACATTACTAAACAATATGACAATAATATGGTGATCGAAAATGCATTAAATCTCAGAAAAATACAAGGCCCCAAGTGAGGTGGGCCCACCACATCCAAAAGACTCAACTGCTATACCCACCTACAAAATTGACCACCTAGCTGACTTTGGGTGATGTGGAATACAAGGTGAAGGATGAGGGATGACAAGGACAAAGATCATGTGACCTTTTGGATAACTCGGGAAAGCGGGGTCCACTGAGATAAGCATGCCATGACAAAGACACGGGGAAGGGCGGTGCCTCACGAATGGGTATAGTGCAGGGAAACCGCCACTAGTCATCTAACAAGTATCTCACAACTCACATCCGTGCCCGAAGACTCTGTGAGGTTCCTTTCTAGAGCCACCAAACTGGGTGACCGGCAAACAGTAACTTGAGACTCTAGGGTACAATCTTGAGCTTGTCCCTTGCTCCCTCTCACCTCCTTGCCCCGCAGGACTAGGTGAGGAAATAACCACTACAAATGCTGACATGTACGGCTGACCTGTGTCCATGTGTGTTTACAAACACATTGCATGGATTTTACAATGAATTTCATACTTAGCCTTTTTGGTTAGATTTTACATTTACAAAAAGCCTTTTTGGCTTACTTTACATTTCTTCATTTCTTCATTTTACATCAAGGCCCTTTTGGGCTACATACATATCTCAATAGATATAATCATGGTGCTCATACTGCAAAGTAATGGGGATGTGCAATACACGCTTCGATGACCAATGGGAAACACCCAGTGAGGCTACACAATCCTAACTGCATTGCAACATCGGGGGCAACCGACAGGAGCAAATCACAGGTTTGAGAGTGCATCTCGCACACTAAAGAGCCGAGGCACAATAGACAGGGAATCATGGCATACTCAGAGATCAGTGGGGAAAGGGATCCTCAAGGTAACAAATCGGAAGCCAAGTCGGGAAAGACTATCATGGATGAGTCGGATGGATGGAGAAGGTGAAGGTGGATCCAAAGTCAGCTGCCTAGGGGGACTAAGTGACCAAGTCTATACCAAGAGTAGGGGTGTGACTCAGTGTGCATATACAGGGGCCTACTAGGAAGGGGTGGACTGACATCACCAAGGGCCCAATCATATATCATAACAATAGCTAGATCACCAAATCAATCGTCATATGCAAAATTAGTGTACTATCATGTATAAACAAGTCTAGGCAACAATCATGAGCAATAAACATCAAATGCAATACCTGCCGCACCATATACCTGCTGCTGAGGCTGTCTCTGAACTAGATCTCTGTTGAATCCAGGCACAAATAGTAAACCAGCAATACTCTACGATAATCTCAATCAAAGCAAGACTAGGCAATTGTCTCAATGGGCTCATATCAAAGCCTAGCAAGGAAGCGTGATCCTGCAGTAGATGCTAACTACTAAGTAACATGTCTGGACAATACAATAAAACCATCTGTCCCCACTGATATATCTGCTCGGGGCAATCTGAACAAAACTGTGTGCCTCCTCTGAAGGCATCCGATCTCTGATCTGGAAAAAAAGGTATTGTGTGGTCCTCAGCCACACAGTCTGCAGTATGGTAGCTCCAACTAACATAGATGTGATAACACATATATCGAGTTAGAATCCTCCTTTGTGTTAGGATCTCAAATAAGTATACTTTCATATGGTTGATAATGATTATTCCTGAAAATAGAGTTTAGCTAATCAAGGCTTTATGCATATTGTGTTTCTTAGTTTGATTAATGATTATGACCGTACATGTTTAAGATTATTTAGGGTTATCATGTTTTTAATCTTATTGATATTATACTAATGGATGTGTGATTATGTATGAGATCTTGAGGATGACAAAATGATGAAACTAGTGCACAATTAAGCATTCATAGTGGTACAGGATGGATAGAAGTTCAAAGACATATAATCATGATGCTATCATAAAGGGAAAATAGAGATCAAGAGGGAGGAAACCACACAAACATAAAAGATGAGTATTTGAGTTGTTATTTGAATTACTTCTTGAATCTCTAAATAGTTAATGATATTGCTCGTAATAGTTGTATGCATATTTGTATTCCTAGAATCAGGAAATATATCATGCATAGTGTAAGCATTCATATAGCATTGAACAGTATACTACTAATATGCATATGATGGGTAAGTTGGACAAACATTCCATTGTTGCTTGTCTAGAATGAAACCTCTTTGCTAACATGCCGGGAGCTGTGCATGCTCTTGATAGTATGTTCTGGTAGAGATGGAAGGCATCTAGATAGCCATGGTATGCATACAGGATATGGAAAAGTGTTGTGCCAAAGTATTGGTCAAGATAGTTGCATAACTATGTGAATCATATCAGTATGCATAATAGGTTATCATTGAAATGTCAACATGATTTGATGATTATGAAGTGTTACTAATCATGTAATTGAATTTGATTTGTAGGAAAGATCATGTACTATGATCTACAAAAGAAGGATGATGAACACTTGTTCTGAAGAACAAGTGATGATTGTTCAACAAGAAGACTTACAAATCAAACATACTATAGAAGTACAAAGCAAGGCTCGTGGTTAGACACACTTCCAGAGATAGATTACACCCATGGATGATTCCCAAGATTTGAAAGAAAATCACATGATTGAAGAAGGCTTTGTACAGGTTCAACAGGTACCCAGGATCGATAGTCATTTGATGAGCTTGATGATCACCACGGGTGATGCGGATTTCAACCTTTGCTACAAGGTTGAAGATGGTTGCTATATACAAATGACATGCTTCTCTCAGATGGATGCAAGAAGGAACTCACCATAAAGTTCGAGTGATCTTGAGGCCCATATCAGTAGACCCATCTGACGGGAGATGGCACGGATAGATATGCAAAAGATCACTCAATGCAGAGTGTGCATGATGTTCAGTCACAGAGGGAGGACAATACTCAGATGTAGAAGACTCCACTTCAGAGGGAGTAGATCTCAGAGTTAAAGAATCTTGGCATGATTCTTGTGATTAGATATGTAGCTGAGATGTTTCCTTAGCCAAGGAAATGTGAAGTAGAGATCCAGGATGATGGACCATGGTTTCTACAATTTACAGACAGATGTTGTATTTGACGAATACCAGACCAGATATATGCTTTGTTGTGAACACCCTGAGTCAGTATCTAATTGATCCTAGACATGTTCACCTAGTAGCTGCAAAGCATGTGATGAGGTACCTCAAAGGTACGATAGACTTTGGTCTATACTATGTTGGAGATCATGACTACATATTGTATGGTTATACAAATGCAGATTGGGTTGGAAGTGTCTTAGACAGGAAGAGCACCTCCCGTGGATGTTATTGTCTGGATCCGCCATGATCTCATGGTTTAGCAGGAAGCAGTCCAGTGTTGCTCTCAGCACAGCTGAAGCAGAGTATATAGCAGCTTGTTCTGCTAGTTGTGAGGCCATATGGCTTCGGAAGTTGATGTCAGGACTATTTGACCTGGAGTTGGGTACCACAGTGATTCTATGTGACAACCAGAGTTGTATAAAGATGACGGAGAACACAGTGTTCCATGACAAGTCAAAGCACATAGAAATCCGGTATTTTTATATACGAGATATGGTATAGAAGTGAGTTATAAAGCTCCAGTATGTGAGCACTGATGAGCAAGTTGCTGATGTGCTGACTAAGCCTCTATCTCGAGTGAAGTTTGAGTACTTCCGTGACAAGCTTGGTGTGGTTCAAAAGGACCTTCCTCGAAAGGGGGAGCAGTGTTGATGCTGATGATGATGATGTTGCAGTGGGATTGTATCATCCCCGGACACATGGCCTAAAGGGATCCGTAGACTCTTGTCTACGAGAATGTGATGATGATGATGTTGCAGTGGGATTGTATCATCCCTGGACACATGGCCTAAAGGGATACGTAGACTCTTGTCTCTGAGAATGTGATGATGATGATGTTGCAGTGGGATTGTATCATCCCTGGACACATGGCCTAAAGGGATCTGTAGTCTCTTGTCTTCAAGAATGTGGTTGGATTGTATCATCCTTGGAATTCAGTCCAGAACGGATCCGGTGACTTATGTCCTCGAGAATGTGGTTGGATTGCATCATCCTTGGACTTCAGTCCAGAACGGATCCGGTGACTTCTGTCCTCGAGAATGTGGTTGGATTGTATCGTCCTTGGACTTCAGTCCAGAACGGATCCGGTGACTTATGTCCTCGAGAATGTGATTGGATTGTATCGTCCTTGGACTTCAGTCCAGAAAGGATCGAGTAACTTCTATCCTCGAGAATGTGGTTGGATTGTATCATCCTTGGACTTCAGTCCAAAACTGATCCGGTGAATTTTGTCCTCGAGAATGTGGTGGGATTGTATCATCCCTGGACTTATGTCCTAAAGTGAGAGGGACTGATCATCCCATAACTGGATCAGGATTGCATCATCCTTGGACTTATGTCCTAAAGTGAGAGGGACTGATCATCCCGTAATTGGATCAGGATTGCATCATCCTTGGACTTATGTCCTAAAGTTAAAGGGATTGATGATCCCGTAATTGGATCATGTGTGTTGCAGGTCATGTCGTTGTTGATCAAAAGATCAAGATGATGTTGTTGATCGAAAGATCAAGATGACGTTGTTGATCGAGAGATCAAGTGTTGTTGTAGACGATCGAGCGATCGAGTGCTGCAGAAGATGAAGACTTAGTGCTATAGAAGATGATGCTCCAGTACTGAAGATGTTGAAGATATTGAAGATGTTCCAGTAACTGTTCCAATTGTTGATGCTGTTGAAGAAAACTTCCAATGATTTATAGATGTATCACCTTGATGTTGTTAATGATGCTCTCTCTCCTTACTCATATTGTTGATGTTGCTATTGTTAGTAGAATACCCTTCTCGTTAAGGGGGAGTGTTGAAATATTGTAACTTCGAAGAATATTCTATTGTATTATTGTTGTAATTTATTCGGAGATGTTTTATTCCTCCGTCGGGATGTCATTATTGTATTTGATTATGTAAAGTCATTGAGGTAAATCCTCCCTTGTAAGTCAGGGCAATAGATCCCCTTTGAGTCAATTGTAATGGGGTGTTTAAGTCCCCTAGAGGAGTTGGCCCAATCAGCTTTAAGTTGACTGGTTAAGTTGTCGGGGCCGACCTAGTTAGGGAAAAAGTCAAGTGGAAGATAAAGTATAAATAGGAGTGATGTGCCCCTCATTTGGACACACACACTCACTTGTGTAATTCGCATAGGAGAGAGAGAGAGAGAGAGATCTGCAAGGAGAAGGAGCACTTGATTAGGGTTTTGTCTTTGTACTTTTGATCATCTATATTGAGGAAGTTTTGCTAGGTCTTCTTCCCCTAGAGGGTTTCCCAAGATAAATTTGTCTTTTGTGTTTATGATGTGCTTGTTATTCTTTCAGTGATCCTGTATATGATATTGTTGTGAAATTGAATTGAATACTGATGTTATCTATCTTAGCATATTGAATCTTAACACTTGTCACTTTACATGCCTTCTACTTCACCACAAATGTGTAACTCTGCAAGAGCTCCACCCATCTCATGTGTCGACGATTCAACTTTGTCCAATAGTTGATAAACTTCAATGCCTAACAGTTTGTGTACAAAACAAACTTTTTTGGCTACAAGTAATGCCTACAATGCTTTAGCACCTACACAATAGCATAAAATTCCAAATCATATGTTGCAAGCTTCCTCCATGCTTCGTTCAACCTCTCAAAAGTACACTATTGGCCTTCCTTCCTAACACAATATCACACCAATAGTTTTTGCACTTTCATCATAATCAACTTGGAAAACTTTATAATAACCTGGTAATGCCAAAATTGTTGCTCTGGTAGTCTTCTTCAACAACTTAAAATTGCATTGTTTTGTATTGCTCAACTAAAATCCCTGCCCTTTCATACATTATGTGATTGGCACACATATCTCGTTGAACCTCTCATGAACTTCCTATCAAAAGTAGCAATACGATGAAAAATTTTCACCTCGATGGCATTGTGTGGTGTGGCCCTATTGTCACCCAAAACTAACATGCGTGTGCTGAAGCCCAGAAATAAGCACACCAGCTCGATGAAAACTCTCAAAAGAGAAGCCAATGTCACCACACTCCTCTCTTCCTCGTTTCAGGTTGGCTCTTCTCCAACTCAAGGGGGGCTTCCCTAAGGTTGGATCACTAAGGCAAACGCAATGTGGGGACAAGGTGAATCGAAGAGGCTGCCTTAGCGAAACAGTTGTAGGATTGAAAATAATTTGAACAAGTGATGGGAAAGATGGGAGGATCGGTCCTTGAGGAAAGGCCAGTGCCAGTAAATCAAAGGGGAGAATGGAGTCAAAAGAGAACTCAAGGGAGCTTTGCGTTATATATGATTGTGGGGGAAAGATCACATAATTGAGCAAGCCCTGCTCAGTCTAGTGTTGACAACCAAAAATTACTTTTTCTTTTCTAGCTGCGAGAAGTGCGTTGTACACACAAAAGATCAATATCACACAATCAACCTAGATAAAATGTGAAGATCGATGCCCGTATATGCATGCTAGTGGTCTTTTGCTAGATCCCATATGTGGGTAATGCCTCTTTCATCTTGAAATCATAGATCCATCCATTGCATACCCGTTAGTACCATTTTCATCTCTAAGTTGACCTTGTGGGCCCCATTTGAACCATTTCCATATTTTAAGGAGTGGGCCCCACATGTGTAATTTTCATGGTACTAGATCTCTTTAGATCTATCTATACTTCATAAGTGGCCTTAGTCATTCATTGGTTGAAGCACTTGTCACCCCTTAAGCCTCTTCAACCACACTTCAACCCTTGGGTCCACTTAACTTTCATAGATCTAAGTCTCCATTGGTTTCCCTAACTCAACTTACACATTTCCCTAGGAACCTTTGGGTTAGCTAGTCTTCATTGATTGGCTAAGGGTCTCCCCCTTGATCTTGATTAGGCTTGATCTAAAGTGAAGAGTGCCTTGGTTATCGTGACTCCCAGCTTGCATTGGGAATCGTGGCATCTCTTGGGTCACCTCTGTAGTTGTCCATCTCCTCTACCATTGCGGATGGGATACCTTTTAGGACAACTACAAGTTGTGTGATAAAAAAAACGTGAACACTTGTCTTAAAGGAATATGCATAAAAATAAATATAAATTATTTAATCAATTTTACCTTAGTCCCATAATGCTTCTTTTGTGCTTATTTATTTTTAATATTATTTTATTTTTATTTATTTCAAAATTTTATATTTACAAAATAAAATAAAATAATACTAACATAAATCCTAAACACAAAATAAAATAAAAGATAACAAAGTAAACTAAGTAAAAGTTATTTACAATATATAAATATTAAAGTTAACTTTTCTTGTTTTATATATATGTGTATATTTAAAGGTCTCACGAAATAAAAGTAAAAGGAATTTAATAATTAAATGCAAATGAAGCAATTAACTAAAAGAACATAAAGAAGGAATACATAATATTTACATAAGAGAGGATGAGTGTAATTTGATAATTGATGTTATCGACTAAGAATAAGACAGTGTGAATTAAAAAAAACAGGCTGCATAAATATATATAAACAAAATGTTTATACAACACAGATCCACTCCATAAAACCTAAATATGAAACGGAAACCCATGGTTTTGAAGATATGAAAACTAGAGAAATAAAGAAAAATGTTGCCAAGATAAAGAATAAACAAATTTTTCAAGAATAGAACCGGTGAGGAAGACCCGAGGAGAGGAATTCTATTGCTTTGGAAAGATTAATTCATACACAGCATGTCGAGTCTTGACACTACTTTAGATCTCTGTGAAGATCTAGATTTGATTATGACTCAAGACTATCAAGACGTTTACAAGATTGCCAAGGGAATCTGAACAAGCAAATAGGAGTAGACTAACAAGGTTGAGCTTGACAGGGGAGGCAGGTGCGGGAGGGGTTATTTATGACACAGGAGTTAAAATAATCAAAACCTATGCATGGGGTTTGGGAAAGCGCACAAATAATTATGCAGAATGGGCCACACTTATGCAAGGTATGGAATGTATGTACGAGCTTCAACTTGAAGACTTCAATGTTTTTGGCGACTCCTGGATCGTAATCCAATCCATGAACTGATTCCAGAGCACTAGGGAGATAAAGAATGGTTTTCAACGAAGAATATCCAAGTTTTTTCCCAATATTTTTAAGGTTCATTTTTTCCATATCAAAAGAAGTCATAATGTGGAAACGGATAAGTTGGCAAATGTGGGTTCAAGGCTTAATCAAGAGGTCTTATCCCTTAGCAATTCTCCCCCCCTCGTGAAATGGTTTTGCACTCTCTGATGACAGAGTTAATGGTTGATCTACCCAAGGTAATGTTGATTAAAGCCAAGGTTTGTCATCGATCGACTTGATTGCCAGATGGATCGTCGACGGTTCGGGCTGGCAAGGGAAGGTCTCATCATCTGCTGCCTTGATTAACTCCCTGACTCTCGGCTCGTACTAAGTGTAATGGTATGTGGTATGAAGACCCCTGCAATATTATGGCCGCATCCTCGACACGCTCTGAGATGGATTATATTAGAAACCTCCAGATGCAATTCACTTCATCGCAATGTGCCGAGCGCTTTTTCCCTAGATCGGCGCAGCTAGTGCAGAAGGTTTCTGCCATGGCCGAGAGAGATCTTGTTAAAGTTTGTGCAACTGCAAGACCCATTCTCGGAGAGGATGGTACCCTAGTCAGTTAACTAGGGTTCTCGATCAAGTTAACCAGGCAGAGTAAAGAGTAAGACCCTAGAAGGTACCTTAGGGACCCCAGCTGTATCCTGGGGTTCTTAGTTGGGAAGCAGGTTGATGCCATGACAAAGTCCCTAGCATGTGGCTAGGGCCCCTATCTATCTTTAGGGTATTCTAGTCTGGGACCAAACCGTTTCTTGGTCACGAGGACCAAGTAGATCCTGTAGGTTGAGACAGAGACATCCCGGAGTAGGACCAGGCAGATTCTTGGTCACGAGGACCAAGTAGGTCCTGCAGGTGGTTGATCAACATTCAGTCTAGGACTAAATGCTCAGCTCGGGGCTGAGAGCCATTCCTTGAGAATGGAGGTTCTTGGTCAGTTACCAAGATGATGATGTGTGATGTCCTCTTCTCCTAGGTCTTCGAGATGGTTGAGTTAGATGGTCTTCTCAAGGGACTGGCAACCCCTTGATGGAGACATTAACATTTGACCTCAGGAGCAGTCTAGAGGACCACATGATCACATCATCCAGTGTGGACCCTTCCTTATAGGGTGATCATGAACTTTCAGGTAATATGGAACATTTGTACATTTGAGAGAGAGATGATTGGTTATAAACTTATACCCCACCTTGGTTGATTGACTTTTGGTCCTTACACCTTGTTGATTATTGGTCTTGTGATACCTTGTCTTTGACTTGTGGTTAATAGGGTTGTTACGTGGTACCAATACCAACACACCTTCAGTTGTGCCCCAAGGAGAGAGGGTCATTTTTTTTTGTCCAGGAAGGGTGTCTTCTAGCATTTTCTGAGTGGAGGTTATGGCCAGGCCCTTTTGGTTCCTCTCCTAGGAGTACTATGTCTTAGTGGCATTGATGACTGCCTTAGGAAAGGGCTTAAAGCCCCGAGGTTGGTGTCCGAGGCTCCCAGGGGTGGGTCATTGGGTCAAATGACCCCCCACTTGTTTTATCATTTTGGTGGTGTTTCTCTCAGTACTGAAGCTTATGTCTCTCTTCCAGGTCACCGTCCACACCCTCCTAGTCCCTCTGCACTGCAGCGCCCTCTCTCCTTGGGCTCCTAGTCATGATGACATCATCCTTGTGCCAAGCCTACATTGCTTGATATGGGGGGGGCATTGAGGGATTTTCACCACTGTTGGGGTTAGATGGGGCATGACGCTCCCCCCCTCGCTACTCCATCCTTCAGTTCGGAGTGATTTGCTCATTTTTAGCTATTTTAGTCATTTTGGGGTAAACTTTGGGGTAAATTGAGAACTTTGGAGGTTGTCGTCGTTCTATGAGTCTCAAGCTGTCGTCGTTCCAGATCTGCGGAGGCTGCAGTTGTTTCGTGAGTCGCAAGTTGTCGTCATTCCAGATCTGTGGAGGTTGTCGTTGTTTCGTGACTCATAGGTTGTCGTCATTCCAAATCTGTGGAGGTTGTCGTCATTCCAGAATTGTTGTTGAAACTTAAGGTCAGCGTTTGATCTAGACTCCAGTGACCAATCACCCAAGGGACTCGCGACTTCAAAATTCAGGGTTCCGCTACAGTAGTAGTCACAGGGTTAACTGCCAAATATATAAATATATTTATATATTTATATACTATAATAATAATATCAATATTATAGTATATAAATATATAAATATAATATTCATCAATGCCCTTTATATTAAATAATTAATATAAACATATGTATTATAAAATCAATATTACACTAGACAAATATAATATTGGTCAATAAGCTCTTTATATTAAATAATATAAACTTATGTATTATAAAAGTTATTATAATTACTTATTTTATATATATATATATATATCGAATTTAATGGCGAATTTTATCAACTATTTTTCTCAAGGCGATTTTTTTTCGAATTTCGTTATTGTCGAATTTGAACACAAACTCGAACCAGGTGACTTAGCATACGGGGACAAAGCCTTGTTAATTTTATGGATTTTTGAATAATGTTTTTCTTTTTATTTTAAACCCCAAGAGTCTCTTTTCTGGCCAGTACTCGAGCAAGCCCTTATCCTGAAACCGTACTTAAGGAAAGCAAGGGGGGTTGATTAAAACTTTAAAAAAAAAATTGTTAAAAAATGTGAAAAAACTAGGTCCTGAGTGAACTTGTGGCCCACCAATGGAACGTACCAACAAGGTAAATTTTAATCCTAGTTTGATTTTATTGAGTGCGAAAAAAGGAAATCTAAACTAAAAAATTGCAAACCACAAAAATTGAGTCGACACAGTTTCCCCCATGGGGGGATGGGGTGTGGGCGCTGGGTAGCCCACTTGCTCTCGTTAAATTTTTCTTTACAATGCCAATTGAAGTGCCCCAATCATTCAAAATTGACTCAAAGGCTTACAAAAAATGATGGAAAAGGTATCTGGATGAAGAGATATGGTTATGGGGTGCTTTGGATGGCACAATCTACCCAAAATCGGACAGAGTTTCCTCCTACCTGTTCATAAAGTGCTGCAAAATAGCGAGCTAATGTCAGTAAAAAGTGCCCAAAATCACTTAAAAAGTGAATTTGGGTCACTCTAAAAAATTACTAGAAAAATGGCTAAGTTAACATATCAAAAATTAATAGAAAATAACCAAGGAAAGCTTGGATCTTGGCTTTCTTTTGAGGCAGCCAATAAGATGCACTTTTAAACTTGCAAGATAATCTTTGAATCCAAACAACTAGCTTCCTACTCAAGCCTAAATATTTTATGATAAAAAATGACTTTTTTGTATGTAAACAGTAGATCTACTTATGGTTGAATCAAAAAAAAATAGATCTATTATTTGATTGCATAGAGTAACCAGAACAGTAGATCTACTTATGATTGAATCAAAAAATAATAGATCTATTATTTGATTGCATAGAGTAACCAGAACAAGAAAATATATGAAAGAGAGAGAGGGAGATCAGAAAGAGTTTTTATATTTTTATGTGTTTTTTAGAAGAGGCTTTGGAGCCTTCCGGTGGAGAACTGAGGGACTGAGTCTGCAAAAGATGTTAGAAGAATGAAGGAAGCAAACAAGATCCTCCACTAATCCACTTGAGATAACCTGCAAATCACATCAACCTGAAAACAAAAGATCAAATCTAGACACACATATAAGAAATTGAATTTATAATGCTCATAAACAAATGAAACATCAAAGCTAGATCTCTACACATGCATATATAAAAGATTAAAACAATAGAACTATTGCCTAACATTTTCCTATAAACCGATACGGATCCTTACAATAAGCTAGATTTAGATGCAAGAGAAAACAAGTAGCTCAAATACATGTTACCTCACTGAAGACCACGACATTCATCCACTCATCAAAGGACTACACCAAACTTGACCTCCAAAGTCTCTTTTATTCTCATAAACAGAAATAACGATTACAATGGCAAGCTCCAATCTCAAAGTCCAACTCAAGATGAGAGGAGGGAGTTGCCCCATTATATAGAAAAAAGGGAGAGGAGGGCGCACTATGCTCATGAAGAGGGAGGGCGAATTGGTGGAGTGAGTTATGCCATGAAGTAAGGCAAGAATAGGGCTGCCACCTCTGATTTAGGCTGCCAAAAACGCAGCCCAAGTGGTGCCTAAATAATAGCTGCATACTCCTCATAAAAGCGCCCCCCTCTCTTGGGAAATGTGCCCCCCTCATGGGGAAATGCGCCCCCCTAAATGGGGAAGTGTTCCCACCTTTGTAGCTGCCCAAAACAACTTCCAAAATCATCTCTTACACCCCCTAAATGATAGCCGATCCAAAACTAACTCCAAATCCCACTAAATTTGGAATTTGATTTTTTCACTCTTTTTGCATTTTTTTCACTTTTCTTTTTTACTTTTTGGCTTTTTTGACAATAAGTGAAAAATAAATCATCTAACCCCTTAGGAGAGTGGGTAGGAGGGTGTGGTGGGTGCTCTGAGCTTGAAAATGAGCACCCCCATGGGAAAAAAGACCCCTAGACCACACTTTTACATCACTTTCAATTTTTTTTATCAAACCATTAAAAAATGGCTTATTTTTTACGAAAAAAAAAAATCTCGAAACTTAAAAAAAACTAGGGGGCCTAGCACATGTCCATACAACTCAAAATTAGTGTCTAGCATGTTCATATGCATTGACCCATGGACTTTAATAACCCCCTAAGGCCTATCGACCTCACTAGGCATTCTAGCTTTGGAGGAGCAGGAGAAAAACGCAAAAATTATGTCTTGCTAAAACGCAAGACATAATTAATAAGTGAAAAAACTCCTTGGAATACCTGACTTGATCGACAAGTCCTAGGAAGCCAAGTCCTTTATATAAAAAACCATGCTAGCACACTTTATTACAAACCCCGCAGGGCATGGGCATGTGAAGAAAAAAAATTTAAAAAGGGGCCCTCAAAAAGGCCTGATGGACTTCAAAACACTTGATAATGAACACGTTACATGTTCAACTTTTCTCGCTCACTTGAAAGTCCAACTAAGTACAACTTAGCTGGTAACAGGAGGGATGATTCTTCTTGCTCGTGGATGAAGTTGGATGCTTTCTTTCTTTTACATTTTTAAGGTTTGTTTGATGAATGGTAGGTCAATTTTGCATCTTGAATGATTGAATGGTAGCCCTAGAGATACATTCTCTTTGAATAAGGCTTTTGCCTGCTATTCTATCATCATTGCATACTAAAAACACTCCCAAGAGGAGGTTTTTACAAAGTTTGGCCTTGGAGCTCCAACTTTGCCCTAGTTTAGACTCTTGAAACCAACCCTAGAGGTTGTTTCAAGAAGCCCTAACCTAGTAGCAAGGAGAATTACCTCCAAGAGGAAGGCTTGTCACCTTCCTCTAAGGCTAAGGTTTGGGGTAACATCCATTAAAACCTTGAGTTTGTCCATTTTCTCTACATCAAACTCTAGTTTGAATTTTTGTAAATATTATTGCTAAGTTAAACTTGCATTTTCATGTGTAATTTTGCGTTTTCATGGTAGAACTAGGGTTAGAATTAGGTTTGCAATTTTATAACAAAAACCCTAAAATATATATATATATATATATATATATATATATATATATATATCTTCATTTTTTGGCCTCCCTAAAATTTCGGCCCTAAAATTTAGCCCCTAAATTCGCGCAGCCACAAAATTTCGGCCATAAATTCTCGCAACACTAAAATCTCGCCCCTAAATTCTCGCGGCCCTAAATTCTTTTACCCCAAAATTTCGGCCCTAAATTCTCACAGCCCTAAAATTGTGGCCCTAAAACCTCGACCCTAAATTATCGCGGCCCTAAATTCTCGTGACCCCAAAAATTTCGATCCTAAATTCTCGCGACCCCAAAATGTTGGGCATAAATTCTCGCAGCCCTAAAATTTCGGGCATGAAATCCTCGGCCTATCTTTTTTAACCCTAAACAGACCTGCAAAACTGCCAAAACTACTATACAAGCACCATCCTAACTCTTTCTACTACTCTGTGTTTGACTCCATTAGAGGCACTAATCTATGCTTTAAGGTGTTTGGAAGGAATTTGGAATCTAGTTGGCAGGTACATTAAAGGGATCTCCCGTTGGGACAACATTGGATCCCAAAGAAGTTAGGAGATTGGACAAAGGTGACAGCAGTCCAAGTTTCTTATGTGATTGTCTTTCACTTGCAAGCCTAGCCTGCTAGTTTGAACGGTAACAAGGGTCATTTACCCACCTTGAGTTATCTTTTGATTTGTACCACCTTTAATGTTTTTGGTCCTATGGGTACTATGGTTGCTTGTCCACTTTGTGGTATACCCTTGGCCCTAGGGGCTATGGGTCATGTACCCATACTTATCTTATGTTGGGTCATGTGTTGGTCCGTGTACCCTCACCTAACAAATTAAAAGACCCTAGTGCCCACCTAATGTCACCCTACTTATGTTTTATGTTTTATGTTATTAAATGTGACTTTATTATTTTTGACCCTAAAGGTTAGTACCCACCCAAGTCACTTTATTTTTTATGATTTTATTTTTTAAGTGGTACTTTCCTAAATTGATGGAACCCTGACTTAAATAAAGGTTGACCCTTCTAGAAGATCTTGATCCTATATATTGAAGACTTCTCTTTGGCATTTAATCATCATTACATTAGCTCTGCTCCTTTCTGTGCTTGACGTCAAGGATATCACAGCTGCTCTTTCTGAGTTTGAATGTCTCCCACCTGCTGATCAAGTTCAGATCTGTTTTTTATGTTAATTGTTGCTCTTTCTGAGTTTGAATGCCACCCACCTGCTGATCAAGTTCAGATCTTTTTATGTTAGTTTTGCGAATTGTGATCTGATTGAATAAGGTCGTGATAGTTGTTGACATAACCGAACCCTCGCTGAGTTCTTTCTGCCTGTAAGTGTTTCAATCTGATGTTAAGGTGACTCGATCTACCAGCAAGAGAGCTCGATCTACTAGAAAGAGAACCCGATCTGCCCATACACAAGCTTAGACCTGTTTGGGGTTCGATCTGTGTGCTAGAGTTTTTATAAAGGGTTAATCTGGTTTCTGTTGACTTGCTTGACTGAGCCATAAAGCCTAGAGGCCAAATCCTTCTTGTGAAGGTCGTGAGGCTGGGGATCAAATCTGCCTGTTGTGGGTTGATTTAACTGTGGGCCTTATGAATTTGAACCTGATCTAGTGCCATTCTTGTTAAGTGCTTTATATCAGATCTATCCTAAACCCTTACTGTTGAGACTCACCTTGACCAAATTCTTTATTGTTGAGACTTGTTTTAGTTTGGTATTTGTACTAAGACGTTGTTGAGATCTGCTCCTCTGTGCTAAGACTTATTTAAGATCAGATCTTTTGTGTCATGACTTTGTTGGATCACATCTATGTGCTGAGTTTTTGGATCAGACCTCTTGTTTTGAGCCTTGGTACTGCCACTGTGTTTTGATTGTCATTAACCACCCCTGATTGACTGTATCTCCGCCCAGTCATCTCTCTCTCTCTGATTTGTACTTACCCTTTAGTAGGGTTAGCTGGTTCCCAGTGTTGGCTGGCCTCTAAGAGGCGCAACTTTGTATGAAAGTAATATTTATGAGTATAAAACAGGAAGGGTTCCACACCCCAGGTAAGTATCCTCACTTGTCTCTTATGTTGTTAATTAAACAAGTTAGTTATCTTGCTATTCCTGATTACATGTTACTAAAGATTACTTTAACACGGTGACTCAATTGGTAGTGTTAAAGATGTAAAGTTAAAAGAGATGAAAATTATGTTTCAATTCCATTTACTACTGTACTATTCCGTTTCTATATTATTTTGTTAAAAGTATTTTTGCATTAAAGTACAATGATTTTATTCTTCTGCATCTAACCCTAACCCTAACCAAAATTTAACAGATCTTACTCTGCACAGTGAAGCGAAGGTGCCTCACCTGAAAGACAAAACCACCTTGAAGTATGTCATGCGGGAGATTAAGGGCATTAAACATGATATGTCGAACCTTAAGAAGATGGCAAGGTGCATTTTCGAGGTGACGAAAGCGAGTTTGGATGAATCCAAGCTAATTGCCCTAGACCTGTCTTGTTTTGAATCTCGTCTGGAGGATGCTAAGACTGGATACAGGGTGCAGACTGGTGACGTGGAAGAATTGAAGCAGTGCGTCTCTGAGATGGAACAGTTTCTGAATGCAAGGCTCGAGGGGGTTTGCGGAATAGCAGTAGAGCTGCGTAGGGTCATGTAGGAGCAGAGTATGAACTCTTATGAGCGGAATGAAAACCGCTTTGTTCAATTGAAGGAGATTTTAGAAGAAACCCAAGCGGACGTCAATGGTTTGTACCGAGGAAACGGCGAGCCAATCAAGGAGCATGCAGAAGTTTCTCCAATGGACGAAGCCTCCATTATTCAGCCTGAAATTGATGAAGATTTGCCCCGGGAATGATGTTCCAGCCTTTCTATCTCTTTTAAGTTCATATAGATGTTTTTTTGCAAGTTATTAGGAAGACTGCTAAGTTGCAGGAAACTCAGGTCTAGCACCCGTTTCACCCTCGGAAACTCCCTGAAACTCGGAAACCCGTATGGTACTTGACGGAAACTCGTTTCCGTCCGTATGAAACACATTCCCTAAATGGGAAACGTGTTCGTACAACCAGAAACACGTTTCCTCTCTTGTACGGTGCGTTTCCTGCCAAATAAAATCCCATCACTTAAAAAACCAACCCATAAAGTCTCTTTCCGGCCACGGATTTCAGTAATTAGGGGTTAAGACATTAAATTTTAAAATAAAATTTAATTCTAGATACTTCTAATTAGGTTGAAGAAAGTTATAAAGAGAACATCACTTCATTCTCTCCTCACACAAGGGACTTGAGCACTCAAGTCCCAGAATATGGCAATAGGCCTTGTGCAGATTGGGATGTCAAGTCAAAATTTGCTGACTTGGACATCTATCTTGCTGCACTAAGTTGAGGAACCTAGAAGTGGAATTGGAAATACTTTTTCCACTCTACATTCTGATGCTGAGCATGCTTCTTGTTCTATTTTTGAGGAAGACTATGAAGATGAGGATGGCTATTAGTATGAGCTCATGTTTTACTTTTATTTCTATGTTAGTATGCTCACTGTTCACAGTTTGATATATTGTAATTGTAGCCTCATACATAAAGGTTAATTTTGGATATAAAGTATATAGCCTCATTTATAATGGTTGTTTTTCGATATTACTATTTGCATGAATGAAATAATATAGACTTGGGTTCATGAGTAAAATACTAAAATGTGATGTTACATGTATGATTTAAATTTTTATCTGTATCATTTAACATTTATCACTTGGCAATGTTGCTTACAGCTTGATGTAATCAATAATTTATGGTTTATGTTTTATAATAATTTTGTCCTCGCTCATATATATATATATATATATATATATATATATATCGTGTTTCCAACGTTTCCTCGTTTCCCCGTTTCGTCAATGTTTCTCCGTTTCGTGCAACTTAGGAGGACTGTTTATTAAGATATACACTGTAAGAAGCAGTAGAACCAATTTTGAATCTTGATAAAAATCGTAAAGTCTCAGAACTGATAGAGGTTTTTGTTGTTTTTGTATGTACTGAAACTCTATTTTCAGACCTCTGTTCTGGTTTTTGCAGCCCTGGGGGAGTTTGTATTTCCACCCTTTTATAATATAAATCTACTCTTCTCATTTCTGTTAAAAAAAACACAGGGTTGAGCTTGAAGAAATCACTGCTAGTGGATTTAAGTCTGTATTCCTGCAAAACCATCACAGATCAATACCAACATGTGTGATAAGATCGATGGAAATTCAACAAGAAGCTTAAAGATACCTCTGCGGATGCATCAAACTCTGGAATCACAATCTTCTCCTTCCTCCGCGTGCCTTAAAGAGTCACCCCTCCTCTGCTGGGCGTGAGTATCAACTCCTGAGAAAAACCCCTGTCCGCTGCGGCACTCCTCCTTTTAATGATATTTCAGTAGCGGTTAGGTTTAGATTGGGCTGAGATAGGGAGGGCAGTTGCATACCTAACCTAGACTCTAGTAAGCTCTCAGTTAGACCCGGGTAACCACCAGTTAAAAGAAATCTGATAAATATTAGATGAAACGAAGTGTCGAGCGAGATTACCGTGCCTATTCGTTTTCTCTTTGTTTATCTTTACGTGTCAAATTCCACGTTTGCATCTGTTTGTTGTTGAAGGCGGTGATGATTCGGCCAATGTGTTTAAAGATCACATTCTGCCTAGAGGCGTATACAATATCCAAGCTACGGCCACTGTCAAAATTAAACTGCTCTCTTGAAAATTTATGAATTAGGTGCATCCCTTGAACAGTCTGAACGTTTTTCTTCAATATCTGGGTAACAATGCCTACAGGAGATTGTTACAATAATTACAATAGTGTCTAAATATCGATGTTTGTCCTCATTAAAAGAAGTATTGCATCTTGATCGATCTATGGATGATGTCAGTATCGTGCTTGAGAGACCCGGAGTGACTCCTCCACCTGGAATTTCCTTTCAAATTCATTATTGATGACAAGTGTACATGCAGGAACCTGGGAGCATGCCTCTTGCTAGATGCATCTGCATTAGTGACTCTTACTCCGTCCAAAAATTCCATAGTGAACAATCTTAATGTACTCGAAGTTCAATAGCTATTCTGCTGTTACAAACAAACTGACATATCTTGACTACACAGATCGAGGAAACGAAATTGGAAGAGCAAATTGCACAACGGAGCCTGCTGTAATAATGTCTTTGTGAACTCCCTTTAGCTAATTTGTGTGCTTTCATAATAGTCACAGTGAGCTTTGGCACATTATGAATGCGTTCATCTTCAATTTGGAGGTGATCTTCACTTTCATGTTGAGTTAATATCAATGACAACTACTATATATGATCACACGAGGGATAGTAATGCTTGAAGAAAGAATTAATGATGCATTTCGCTAGTAAGTTGATGTATAAAACCCGTATCTGCAGTTAAAGCGTGCTTCATCAGGAACATTAACTAAACACGACAAGGGACACTCCACACTGATTTTTTAAAGTTTTGAAGAATGAGATAGAGCACCTGTATAGATATCTTATTTTAATGCTTCTTCCAGCTCAAGGGAATCATTAAAAGTTAATATGATCAAGATGCAAAATTTCCTTGCAGGCTTTTGAAACTTCTCCTTGAAACGGCTTCCCCGCTGCCTATAATCTACCATTTTTTGCTTATGATTTCATTCCTTGATGTAAACTTCTGAATTATAGTTTGGTTGCCATGTTCTAAGGAAGGATCTATATTTGACAAAAGAATCTGAGAATCACACTTCACAAGTTTGCTTGAGAAATTAGATGGACAAAAATAAAAAGAACCATATAAAGCTGCCAGGTATGTATTGCTCTCAATTTCCCAAATTTCTTCGATTTTGAACAAGCTGAAAAGAGTATTTTTGAAGCTGTAATGGAATCAAACTTATCCTCTCGAACAACGTCTTCACGCTTTGAACTGAGGCGTCTAACTCCAGAAAAGGACATTCTTTTTGAAAGCAAAATATTCATTGCGCCTTGTAAACTGATATACCGAAGTCTCACTATTCTCGTCATCTTTCTTGCATAACATTCCTGTCTTCATTCTTATATTGGTTACCTTATCTCTTCCAAAATCTATCGTACGATTAGAGTATAACGCATTGGGTAAATTGGCAATAGGCTTTCATGAAGTTTCCTTTAACCGAAATAGACTTGTCACCTACACACCACATCTTCTAGGTGCATCATCTGCCATCTTAACCATTTTATTAAAACTCACTAGACTCCCTAATGGTGGAAATTCCAAGACAACGTCGAGTTAAATAGAGACTTAGGTTAAGGTCAGTCACTTGCGAGCAAATCATAGGCGAAGAAGAAAAGTGAAGATTGTGTCTTTGAATTAAAGGGGGAAGCCTGGCAACACTTTGCCGGCTAGATTTCGTTGATGATGGAGAATGTCATCAACACACGGAAGGCTTCCCAAATACAAGTAGAAATAGACCTGTATGATATGCAACGAAGAACAGCTCTATCTCTACAAGACATTCCCACTAAGTAGTAGATCAGAGCCTTAATGGAGTCAACAAGATATGCTACAAGCATCCAATGACTGGAAAGGTTTAGGAGCAATAAAACTCGATGTTGATTGATTAACAAGACAAATCAATTTTCTATAGTAAAAACCAGCAACATAAACTTGGAAGGAAACACAAAATTGATCGTGGAAATATCCCAAAAAATACCTCCTGACAATCAACAACTCAAGGAGACTCAATTCTCCTTCAGGCACACTTCTTTTGATGGATGAATGTTGTGTTTTGGGACTGGTTTCACCTTCAGGTCTGTAATTTTCTGCAGTAAAAGCTGAAAAGCTTGATTTGGCATTTCAAAACCCCCCTAGGTCAACCCTGGATGACTTGGAGCTGAGCTAAGAACCTTTTCCAACCCTAGGGCTTGTTCTTCCTGTCAAAATGAAACTACAAAACACATGTACCAGATCTGCAATAACTTTTAGAGAGTGATGTCACCCTCCCTAGAGCTGATGTCACCCCTGTTTAGGGCCCTTTTTTGGCTGCAAAAAACAACTTTTTATGGATTTTTCAGTGGTATAATCACTTGAGAAAATTACAACAGCAGTAACTATTGTGGAATTAAACAAGTAAAACCATTTCAATGGCAAAAAATAAATATTTTTGGATTCTTCAAAATATATTTAATTTTTAGGGTTTTTTAGATTTTTTTATTTTTTTGCCGTTGAAATATGATACAAGGAATTTTGTAAAAGAGAATTTTGGTGAAGATGAGGGAATAAGATCTGGGTCTTATTCCTTCCGAGCAACCAAAAATCAGGTTTAACGTTTCTCATGAGAATTGGCAATTCAATATTTGTATGAACTTGGGCAAAGAAAGATGCCAAGGCCCAAAACAAGAGAGACACTTCAAGAGGGATCTCTCACTTACAAGACTATATTATTATGCGTAAAAACCCTAGGTAACCCGTACTTTGAGTTTGGATGTCTCTGGTAGTGCAAAACAAGATACTCAAAGATCTTACCACAACTGAGGGAGAAAAGAGAAGAGATTAGCATCCCAAGAATCTTTTCACCTTAGACAAGCCTTTAAATATAGTAAAGAAACCTTTATGGATCAACTTTATCCTTAAAACCCTAGAATTGTCCAAGAAAAGAGGTGCACACCACTTGATTAATATCTTGAAAAAGAAAAAGAAAAAAGGTATCTTGTTTAATCCCATGATCTTGGTTACAAATGAGGAGGAGTTGCCTTATTTATACTTGAAAAGGCTAACTTAAACCGCCATTAAGCCAACCTACCTAATTTGTCTTTAAAATTACTTTTAATGATTTTTTAGGGTTTGACACCCACAATCCGGAGACTAAACCTCATAAAACATAAAATAAAGATAAAAAAATGATAAGGTGCTTCAACATGATGAAAAGTTGAGCTCCGACAGAGGACGTCATGCCCCATCTAACCCCAACATTTGTCTTTTGCCCTCAACGCCCTCCTTAGGTTGGTACGGCCTCTTCTAGCTTGCTTGGAAGGTGGACGATTTGCTCTTGAAAACAAAGATGACCAAGAAGGAGGGATGATACAACAAAGATAGTTCTAAGGGGGTATCCATGAAATGAGGTGTGCTAAGGTGGGTATAACAACTCTTACAAGCGCAATCACCTCTACAAAGCATAAAACAAAAGTGTGGCTGGGAGCTCCAAGCCATGTGTCCTAATGGATTCATCCCAAGGTGCACCGGAACACCCACCCAGGGCATAAATGCCCAACATGATGAGGGACCTCCACCCATCAAGGGGTAGTCAACAAAACCATGAGGCTAGCACTCCTTGAAATGAAAACCAAGAGGACCTACCATGACCAAGCCAAGCGTCTTGACCCCTGCTAGACCAGCACTTTTACATAAACAAGCCCCAACTTGGCCTTTTACAATGACAAAAGACCCTCCTCTTTGGAACATATGGTAGGGTGCACTGCAGAGAATCTAGAGGGTAGCACGGCCAATCTTCGGGATGCACTGGCATGGGTACTACATGACCCTATCAAGACCCTCACTTGTCCTTTGCACGGGATGCAACGGCAAAAATTGGGGAAGGAATTCTAGTTGAATGCGCTGATTGGCAATTATGAGGCACGATAAGAACTAGAGTAAGACCGACTTCCCTGCACAGTAAGTGGAACTCAAGAGAACATAACCAATAGAATTGAAAGAACAGGGAAACAACCCAATGTTCCACTATCCCCACTATGCACCAAGAGCACCTATAAAAAAATATCAATTTTTATTTCTTTGTTCAAGCTGCCCTTTAATAAATGAAAAAAACAATTTGTTGTTTTGTTTTAGTTTGTATATGAATTCCTCTATGTAGGGCCATTGACCCATAATATAACATGTCCTCAATTATGTCATTTTGTTTATCTTATTACTATGTTACTCAGATAGTTAGCTAGTCAGTTAGATGAACTACCCATAACCTGCTTCATGTTATATAAATACATTGAAAAGAGAGAATGAGATAACCTACCCAAGGATGTGTTGAATGATTTTGGGAAAAATGGGAGGTTTGTTGATTGTCATATTCTATTGCCTCACTCAAGAGATACAATGGGATGGTTGATCAGCACCATCCCATCGATCTGCATGATGACTGGTAGTTATGTTTTAATTGTATGTTTCAAGGATAGGAGACCAACAGATAATAGATGTTGATCCATACAAGAAATTCCACCAGGCTGTGAACCACTAGCTCATGAACCCACTTGGTTGTGAAGTACATAATGTAAAGCCACAGAGTGATGAATCCAATAAATAGCTAAACCTACCAAGCTGCAACTCCACCTAAGTGATTCCATCATCCACGAGATCTGATCCCCCCTAGCAATGAACTCACCAAAAGTCAAGAAAACCAACTCTGGTCCAACCAACGACCTGAGTTAACTGCCAATGGAGTTTTTAAATAAGCCATCGCACTTTTCATATAAAGATTAAAAACAACCAACTATAGTTGATTAGAAGTTAAAGTTACAGTTAAATGCATAGTTGGTTGTGTAGATTGTCGTATAAATGTGTGGATTATGATGGAGAAAGGGTAAGAGTCAAACGTTGTAAGGAGACTACCTGACATTATCTAATGCAATTGGTTTGTGTAATAAGAGAAGGTTATTGGTCCTGATCTGGTATGTTGTTCTGTGTATTTTGTTGTGCTCTTAGGTGTTGTGCTCCTAGGAACGATTGTATAAATAAATAGTAGGTTATCTTGGAACTGGACCCATGAATAATGTGTGATAATTTGTATGTATATGAGATATTATAGTCATTCATACAAAGTTGTATTAGTATATGATTCCTTGATATTCTTAACTTTCGAGGTTACAAGGAGATATTCTCTTATTTTACAAGAGTTGTAGAGGCAACTCATCATTCTTGTACTTAGAGCCATGCTCCTCTTCTATATTTGGCCTATTCAGTCTTTAGTGGGTTATTTAACTTATTTTGGGTAACTTGGATCATAACATGTTTATTACAATGTTGCAATTGTAAGTCCTGTTCAATTACTTCTACAATCCATGTTAAACAGACTTAGAAGTAAAGTTTTCACATAATCATGTAAGTAATCATTCAGTTAAGATACAGTGAAAACATCAAAAGTTCAAAACTAAGGATAATATCTCTTGACAATGATATTCCATATTGGGAAACTAAGAAATGGAAACTGGAAATACAGGTCAAAGACAAAACACCATAATACAATTCAACAAATACCCTAAACAGACAAGTAGTTAGCCTTTAGCTAAGGAATGATGAGCATACCCATTTTTCCTTCTGCAATAAACTTCCAAAAGAAGCATCTTGGAAACCATTTATATGATCTGTCGATGAACTATGAAGTTGAACACCAGAAACAATCAAGCTAATCCCACACATTCTGTTGACTATCTCTAGCTGCACAAGACCTGATTCTAACATCCAAGAAGAAAGTTACAAAAGCACATCATTGAAATATATTCATTGTGACATTTGCATTTTATTGAAATACAACATTGTGACATTTGCATCTTGTTTTCCCTATATTAACTCCTTTGACAAAAGTTTCATGCTCTAATCCCAACTTTTCTTCACGTTCTTATCTTGTCCAAACTGCAGGAAGCAATGTTTAACCCACCTTTTTAATGCAAGTATGCTAATTCAGGTAACCATTTTAATGCATGTATATCTAAAACTGTTCAGAATAAAAAAAACATTAGTAATGAATGACTTTACAGTTATTTCACCCTCATGGGATTTAAAACTGCAGAAGCACATACACGGAGGGAAGAAATTATATCAAACAGAGAATTTGAAAGTTCAACCTGCACTCATATGCTAACAATGACTACGCCTCATACAGCACATGTTAAAATTTGGTTTGCAGAGAGCCCATAAATGGGAAGCACTAGTTGGAGTGACTAACCAATTTCAATCAGGAAATTATTAAAATTACCAACCCTAGATGACTTCTGTCCGTATGTTCTTGAATCAAACAAATCTAATACTGAATTTATTTTAATGCAGAAAATTAATTTCTGAACATAGCATCAATCACACAATAGCTGAAAAAGTAAAGAGCGGAAACATAAATGAAATACACACATGCACAGATGATTTCTCCTTCTAATCAGTTTTTCATTCATTTGATCAAAGCTTGCAAGGTGTTACCTCCCAAACTAGCACATGTGATTAAAGTCCTGAATAAGCAAGCTAGCTGAGGGGAACCAAGAGGAAAGGCCAATGTCACCACACCAATCCTCTTCGCACTTTTGGATGGCTCTTCTCCAACTTAAGGGGGACTTCCCTAAATAGGATTACTAGAGCAAGAAGCAATGGAGTGCAAGGTGAAATGAAGAGTAGCTCTAGCAAAACATTTGTTTTGGTAGTATAGGAATATATAATGGGTGATGGGAGGATAAAAGGAACCACTCCAAGGGCTAGTGCCAATCCGATCAAAGGGCAAATGGAGTCAAAGAATCACCAACTAAGAGGGCCTTGCCAAATAGGCCACCAAGAGAAGAGAATAGTGTCTTCTAACCCCAATCTACTTGGTGGATTGAAGATGAACTAGGGTTTACAACTTACAAGGGAAGAAACCGAATGAAGTATCCACTTCCTTTCAAGCTTTACGGGGTGCACCCAATAGATAAAAGTTTATGGCTGCACAATCCAAATTAAGGCAAAGATACAACACATAAATATCGTAAAAATAAGATGCAAGAAATGATGAAGTAGAGCTTAACATAAAACACCTTTCTCCAAAAGGGGTAACAGTGCCCTTCCAATGGCCCAAACAAAGCTTAGAAATGATTTAGCAATGTAAAACACCTAGCAACCTAAAAACAATGAAGACCAAAGCAAGAGAAGTGTGCCGCACATTACAAAGAAGGGAACCCTTAAGACAAAATTTGCTCCAAGAAAAAACTATGTCAATTAGGCTCAAGAGAGAGAGAACTCCACAAATCTAACCATGAGTACAAATGAGGAAGACGCTCTCTTATATAGAAGAGGAGCTCAACTTCCTTTACAATAAAATAATCGTAAAATCCTAGATCTAGTCTAGGGTAGAGTAAACAACAAATAACCTCCACTAAACCCTGACAAACCCTAACAATATCCATGATATGAGGTGGTCAAAGCCACAAGTACAATGTCTCAAGAGAGAATGAGGCCCAAGAAGAAGGGCGCATACATCAAGAAAGACCCACATCCTAGCCTCCAAAGGCTCTCCAAGGTAAGCGCTCCAAGAAAAAGGCCTCTAAAGGTGGAGTGCTTTCTCAAACAAGGTGAAAGCAAGTACAAATGGTTATGGTTCGCTCCTTCAATTATATCAGTAGCTAGACCAAAGCATAGAATGATGTTTGACTGGCATAAGCATGCAAATAATATAAATAAGATAAGCCTAGATCAAAGTAACTAGCTACTAAAAACAGGATTTTCAAGTTTATACTCGTTTACTAACTTGAACAATTTGCTAACCATGGGTGAAGGTGGAAAAACAAAGGCTAGGCTAGGGGAAAGACTCAACAACCTCAACATTGCAATCTCTCTGATGAAGAAACCAAGGAGACCACCTAGACATATACTGGATAGAAGATAATACGAGGAATGGCGGTGTCTCACAAATGGGTAGAGTGGTGAGAATGCTTCCAATAGACTCTAGACAAGCAACCTTTTAGCAATTTATTATTTGTCAACTTTCACATTTAAGATTTCACATTTATTTCATTTTGTAGATTTTCACTAACCAACCTCCAAGAGCAGGTGCCCTGAATAGCCTGGTGGGCCTCAGATAATGACTCGGTATGACCTCCATTGCCCACCACCGTCCATAGGTGCGATGGAGTGACCACCCTGTTGCCCTGTAGGGGCAAACGGCCTTACACCATACAAAGGGTGAGTGCGCGTCCCTTGGCCACTGACTAACTAATATAGATATGCATGGTTAGTGTTTAGCAACACTGTTTCTGCTGACTAAGCATCCCTTAGATATGGCATTTATGATTAGTAATCTAATGAAGAATCTTATGATTGTTGGCTTGGTCTACAAGAAATGTGATAGTAATGGTGAAGGAACTTCTTATAGAAATTCATGCCTCCAAGAAACTCTGAAGATCCATAGCTCTAGTGGGAGTCGGCAAATCCTTCAAAACCTTAACATTGACAATATCTGTGTGAACTCTTGTCTCGTAATTACAAACCCAAAAATTGGACAAGGATTTCTCCAAAGAATGATTTCTTCATTTTGCCTACAACTTATGTTGGCTAAGGAGGTCCAAAACTGTTCAAACATGTTGCAATTGATTTAACCAATTTTTTTTAACCAAAATATCATCCAAACAAACCACTACAAACTGACCCGGATGTAGTCGAATGATGTCATTAATGATCGTCGTGAAAGTTGTGGGGGCATTAGCGAGGTTGAAAAGCATGGCAAGCCACACATAAAGCCCAAACTTGGTTTTGAAAGTTGTTTTCCATATGTCACCGAGCTCCATACGAACATGATGATAGAATAAAGCAAAGTCCATCTTGGTGAAACACTTCGTCCCCTTGAGCTAATCAAGAAGGTCATCAATCGAAGGCAATGGGCAGTGGTTCTTAACAATGACCTTGTTAAGGCCAATGTAATATGCACAAAGATGCCACTCTCACTACCTCTTCTTAGGTACCTCCAAGTCAAGAGATCCAAAAGAACCATGCACTTGTCATCGAAATGTCCATCCATTCTTGTGGTAGGAGCGCCACTTCCTTTCCTTTTGCATCCCACAAGCAAGGCCATTATTGGTGGAGTTGGAGTTCTATCAATTCTTATTAGATTGGTCCTTAGGAGTGTTAGAAGGTTGTGGGAAAGAAGCATGCTTTTGAATGAGAATGTTGGTTTTAGGAGACTTGGGTTCTATTTTAAATTCAAGCTAGAGGCCGTGCTTTAAGGAGGTGACAGAGAAAAGTTTTGGTTCCTTCTTTAGATGTGGCAATAGACCATTAATGAACTTAACATGAAGAGTGTCTTTAAAGCCACTTCACTCAAGTTTAATGGACATTTTGTTGAATACGTCAATGAACTGTTGGACTATCTGTCCAGTGATCTACCAGGGTACGAGCCACTTTGTTAGCAATGCATCCTTGTACCCTAAAGGGTAAAACCAGTTACATATGGTAGGCTTGACATCATCCCAAGTGTTAATCCATGGTTGGTTGGAGGCTGCTAGTTGTTGGGTATGTGTCTGCCACCTAGTGAGAACTTTTTTCCCCCTGTGAACTTTGACAACCAAAATTTTATTGGCATCTATCATATTTGATTGTGTCTTGAAATAAGATTCCAGATTACACATCTAAGAGATGAATTTGTCACCATTGAGAGCCCCATCAAACTTAGACACCGACAGTTTAGTGTCAGATCAAAGGATTGTTGAACAATGGGAACCACCTAGTGAATATTGGGTTGGGTTGAGGTCACCGCTGGTGTTGAAAGATCTTTTGGAGGGTATGTTGCTAAGTGGTGATAAGTCATTGGAAAATACGCATCATGTCTTGCATCATTTTGGCCTAGAACTCTTGCTGTTGTTGTCCTTGAATTGCCATTTGCTCACTCTGTTGTCTTTCTGCGTGTTACAAGCATGGAATGGACCTAAAATCAACATTCTGTGTGTTACAAGAATGGAATGGACCTAAGGGAAGAAAAAAAATCACAAATGTGGGACCATTCTACAGGTTTAACCAGCACAATAGATCCTTTCTGCATGTTTAAATCAGTGGAAAAGATAGGAGACTAACAAAATGGACCCTAAACCAGCATAATGAATTAAAAAACAGTGGAACAGGCCTTATGATACCAATAGTTGCAAACAGCTTGGAAAGAGCTTGAAGAAGGATTCCAGCTAAGGAAGAGGCCTGAATGGCGTCTCTTGAAAAGCCCTAATCTTAATAATTTGATACCAATTAATATGATCTTAGTTACCAAAATGAAAAAATTATTGATACCAATTAATATGATCTTAGTTACCAAAATGAAAAAATTATTGACATACAAAAGAAACACAAGAGACCAAGTATGAAAATAGGATTGTCACCACTGTGAGAGTACAAAATTGTGGGAGAGTGATCAAGCTTGAACAGGTCTCCAATCAAATATCATAAAATAGTTGAATAATCCATTGAGACCAAGTCGCCAAAAGTACAAAAGATAAAGTATTAAAGAACAATGTAAAAAAGTGTACTAACGTACATTTATAAGATATGTTCACTAGACTATGTATCATCATGGCCCTAGCTGGCGACTTATTCACTCTTGGTTTTTGTTGGTTTGTTCTCCCTATCTAACTTCTATGGATCCTTCAGGCCATTTTAAAAATTAAAAAAAAAAGAGAGAGAGAATGTGTGCAGTTTTCAGGTTCGGCACTCTTAGTCCGTAACAACCGCACTTCAGAGTCCTTCAAAACCTTCTGAAAAGTTTATTTTGGTGTAGATGTCTTCTTCGGAAGCTCGTGTTCTTCTCGATACTCGAACTGCACAGTTGTATACTACGTTTTCTTCAACACAATTGCTTGCCATGGGAGAAAATAAGTTTACATAGGGAAGACAAAAATCCAATCGAAGTAAACAGATACTATCAAGATGCAGCATGAAGCAAGCTATTTAAAATACCTCTAAAATCAAATACCTACATTTAATAGGAAGGATGTCCTCCCAGAAATCGCAAGGAAAAAGCAGGGCAATCCTCCTCCAAAGAAAACGAGACACTCCATCCAGTTCTAGCTCTGGAATAGCAGAGTTAAGAAACTTGAAAATACTCAGGATGTCCCAGAAGTGTAATGTAAGCCATCAAACTGTGCCCTACTCGGCAATTTGGTTCAACACGAATAGAAAGGTGGACTCGTTTTTTATCGGGGAAGGGGAGGGAAGGATCATGGAGCTGAGAAGCTAGGCCAGGTAAGACTAGCCTTACTAAAACTAGAGTAAGACTGGCCTTACCAAAGCTAGACACACCATTTATTTTATTTTAGAATTCTACTCTATTCCGGAAAAAGAGTTTACCTGCAGTTACGATGGAATTTGGAAACACTCTCGCCTCCCGTGTTGCGATGGCAAACTGTAATTCGTACAAATTCTCGCTGCTGCCGCTTCTTTTATTTATATATATATATATATATATATTCATATCAGTGTTTAAACTTATCAAAATAGACCATCCGTAATAAACACTTCGAGCTCATTTATTATGATTTCTCTTCATTGTAGATCATTCCAATCCCCAAAACCCTTACAAATCATGATTCCTCTTCATTGTAGATCATGCCAATCCCCAAAACCTAAAACCTAATAACTTGCCTTTTTACCCAAAGGGATTGTACCTAGTGAGAAAGGAAGAGTATTTTACTATTAATGAAGTTTCGATCCATATTCGCTTCTTAAGGTTGTCGGATACATGGAGGTAGTGGTCGAACATATTCCCACGCACACATTGGTGGATCGAAGCTCACTGTCTTTTCAACCTTATAACTAGACACTAATTGTTACGTCTACGACCAAAATTTTGGTCGAGGGTGCAAGGATGCGTTGCTAGGGAGGTAAGTTTTGCACTCTCCCCACCCAGTTTCAAATCCCTAATGAGACATTGGATTGTTGTAATAAGGCTAGAAGGACAGACGGCCCCTTGGATAGAGGTCCTCACTAGTGTGTCTCGAGACGTCTCGACCCTTGCTAAGTCATGAGCTATTTGTATATCTAGCTTGCAGGTTATTGGATATACTCTTGGGTTATAGTGGCAACCAATTGGATTTGAACCTGGCCCTTGCCAAAGTAATCCCAACCAATTATTGATTTTCGTGTTTAAATTAATAATAATTTTCCCCTCCTCCCTGGTGTTGTTTTCAATATATGAGAAGAGAGAACTATAGTGGGACATCATTGAGAGGATAATACAATAGTGATTACTCATATGCTTGACATTTATGTGGCATCAAGAGGTTTCTTATATTTCATTTGTGTTTGTTTGGTTTTCTTCTCTTTTTAGGGGCTTTTTTGTGTGGATGGATGTTATAATAAATAGTAAGATGCATTATGTTTGGCATTTTGGTTTAGTTTCTACAAGTTTAAAATTTCGTCTCCTCTTGTGTATTATGCTACATTGGTTGTGAGCTATGGCCTATGGCAACTTATAAGGCGTAACATACCATGGTCCTTGTGCCAATGAGGGTGTCTGTAGAGGTAGTGGTTCTCCTACTAACTGAATGGTTGAGTGTTGTAGTATTGATATGTGCATGTGCTAGGCCTCCCCCTCCTCCTTTACGGGACATGATGTATGGGTGTGTGTGTGTGTGTGATAATAAACTTTGCATAATAAATAGGATAATAGAGGCATTTGATATGGGGCATTCAAATCACCCTGTATCCACTAGAATATGATGAAGGAAGAATTGTTGAAATCACAATTTTGCATCGTCAAAATGGGGATTTTAAGCATTTGGGTGGATTCTAAGCATGGGAATTAGCTTAGAATCACGATTAATGAGTGTTGAAGTTGTAGATTTTCGAGTTGGATTTTGATCAAACGAGCGGGGGAATCTATCAAAATAATGGGGTGATTTGATGGTCTGTTATCCCACGCTGATAATAAATAGTCATATATGATGTGTTTGTCAACTTGTAACAGCTTCTATGACCTTAAACTATCATCCTCTATAGACATGTTACATAGATGCATAATACCTTATGTTTTGTGCCCTGTAATAGTTTTTATTACTTTAAAACCTCATCTCTTATATGTTATCCCACATTGATTAGGAGGTTTGATACGCAACAACATATATGTCTCAACATACCATGATCCTTATGTCAAAGGGGTGTCCACAAAAGTAGAAATCCTTGTATTAAAATAATGAATAATTGATTACAAGATGAATATAATAATTAACATTTAAATTAATTACATTTGAAATTTTATTATTTTAAATATAAACCTATTAAATGAAGTGTTTGTATTTTTTTTAATATTTTTAAAAAATAGGTCATTATTTAATATTTAGAAAATAAAAAACATGCTTTAATATTTAAAAAACAAAAAGGTGGGATAGGTTTTCCACCTTCGAAAATTTATTAAGCAAAAATTCTCGACCTTCTTAAGTAGAACTATGGTATGTTTTTCTACCACATGAGATGTAACAAATTACACCTACTTTCTCTTGCTTGCTCTAAATATAATTTTAAACATCTAACAAGTTTAATCAGTATGCATTTATCACATTTGCATTAAAAAAAGTGCAGCTATTATTTCAACTATTATTGATATATTATGTATCTAAGACATTGTGATATTAACATTAAGGATTTCTTGTCCATTGGTTGTAGTTTGGGTGGTTGGGAGGAATGATTGTTTCCATCTCCACCTAGGTTCAATTCTTGTAAGTGACATGATGCTCTTGTTGAGCCCCTATTATAATGATTGTATTTGTGGTCATACTTTGATTCTCTACCTGGAATAGCGGGTGTTGGCATTCTCTTGGTGGACTAATCCTCTAACAAACGGTGAACCATCATTTGAAAAACACTAGGGATCTCTATTAACTCTATTGAGGAAGGTTTGAATGGTTTTAGTAATTTATATAGATATTTATTAATTATGGAATTTTTCATAGTGTGGTAGGTTGAAGCATCAATAGCTAGTATCAATGTGTAAATTAGTAATTGTTCTCACTGATGCAACTCAACATCATAAAAAAGGCAATTCGTTAAAATCAATATTTTCTAGATGATTTTGAAAACATTCAAAGAATTTGTTTTAATGTTATTAGTAATTGCTAAATAGGTTTTCTTCCCTTAGTAATTGAAATATGGTGTTATTCGATAGTTATATGTGTTAAAAGAGGGACCAAGGCCATGCAAGATTATTGGTGCCAGGTGGCAAGTTCATGTCATGAATGATTGACTTCCGTAAATAAATTTTTCATTTTCTAATTATTGTTATCACCAGCGCTATCCCATTGCCTTCAAAATGTCAATAACTGAGGATATGACCATGTCATCAATTGGGTCAAAAGTAGCATTTAAGTTGAGTTTCATTCCCTAAGATCACCTTGGGAAAGTGCCCATAATTTATTATAGATTCTTCTAGAGTATTCCCTTCTATTGTAGGTAATGATATCCTTCTTAAAAAACAACCAAAGGAGATAATGATGAAAACACAACTAAAATGTGCTTACAATTATGTTTAAAATATGGTAATTCCTAACTATAGCTATGTGCTAAAGAAATTGCATCAAATATTGTTAGGAATCTCTCATATTCGTTGTACATGTTGGTTTCTTGTTGAAGAAATGACGATATTATCAAATATTGTTAGGATTCTTGTCCATGTTTTTTTAACCCTCACATTTGGTGTCCATGTTGGTTTTTAGCTAATTAACAAGGCTAACTTGAATCTAAATCACAAAAATGGAACTCTTTCTCCTAAAATGGATGGGTAATAGATTTCAAGGTTTCATGGTCCTCGTAAGAATTCATATTAGTTCAACTTCAATTCAAAATTAATCCATGAGAAGCATGTTGCTCTAAATTTCAAGAAAAACCCTGTATATATGCTTTACTCAAGGCCTTGGCAAGGGCAAAACAAACAAAATTTAAACATTGCATAATTATATGCTACTAGATAATGGATAACAATTAGAGAATGCAATGAAATAACAATGGGCTTGAAAATTAGGTGAACAGAGGTATATTTTATTGGCAAAATAAAGACCTTAAATTCCATCCATTAAAAATCCTAATTTGAGAAATAAATCAAATATTAAAATGCACTTTCATATTTTTGCATATGTGATAGATGCATTCGTTTTCTTCTAATCCTATCCCACTAGAGTTGAGTAGATCCATTTTTTTTCACATCCAATTGAAACAATTAATTGGTACATATAAGATATGGCAAAGACACAATATACACAATGCGTATTTTTTCCAACAAAAGGAACAAGCAACCGGTAATTTCAAATCCTCTGAAAACTATATGTATTTTCTATTTTCAATCTTACTTGATAGCGTCCATGAAGACTTGCTAGTCAATACCAATAAAAACTTTGGTGCATAATTGGATCTCTTAGATATAATGCTACTTATTGGTATCCATAGAAGGTAAGGCAGTGTTTAGTCATCAACATGCAGAAAAATATGAGAACCAATTAATAGAAGATAAATATTTACTTAAACCTAATCCCAAAGGAGGCAACTCAAATGATAACTAATTATAATTCAAGAAATATTTTAGAGAATAGAGTAGGAGTTGGGATTCTCTTTGCTCCTACAATAAGTGTACCAACTGCGACAAGCATAACTTGTTGGAAGAAAGGCATAAGTTAAATTCAATTTCAATCCTCTTTCTCATATTTTCATCTTAGGCTTGCCAAGTTTGATCTTCTTCTCTAATTCTTTAGAAGTTCCAATGCTCATTAGCATGAGAGGTGCGAAAGATTCAAATATTTGGTAATGTCTTTACTCTTGCATGGGAGGAGCAAGAGATTCAAACATTTCCCCTTTATGTTATAATGATTACCATGCTAATACAATGTTAGAATTCATAGCTTTCTAATGACCAATTAAATCATTTACACATACCAAACAAAGATAGATAAGTTACATTTTAATATCGAACTGTAGCCTATTGGATTGTTTTAATTAAATGTGTAAGTAAAGAGTTCGTTATCACCACTTAGCTCTTTTGAGATTACCCTAGTCCACAAAATAATTGACATTTCTTATCCATCCTTGGAAGAGCTTTTTTTATATCCAGGATAGGTTGTGGTATGTCTAACATAGGTACACATGCATATTGAGTAACTAATGTGTTGGCTTCTTTGTTTCTTGAATTGAAAGCTTTATCTCATTTTGTTACTAGAGCAATCGATTTACTTGGATATTTGGTGAAGTCTTTGCACTTGCATGGGAGGAGTTAAAGATTCAAATATTTCCTCTTTGTGTTATAGTGGGTACCATGTTAATATGATCTTAAAATTAATACCTTTCTAATAATTAACTAAAAGTGTTTACCAATACAATAAAAAAAATAGCTTTTAATACCCATCTATATGTACTGGATTGTTAAAATAAATGTGTAAATAGCTCCTTTTCCATCCATGGCAAAGGCTATGTTACATACAATCAAAACTTTTAATGAGCATAGGTTGTTGTATCTTTGGCATAACCACACATGCATATCGAGTAACTGATGTGTTGGCTTCTTTAATTCTCAAATGAAAAGCTCTATCTCATTTTGCTAAATTCCGGTCAATGACTTATGACTTGAGATACCGCAACATCGGCATATATGATACTTAGAAAAATTGCATAGTTTAATGTTTAGAAAAATAGGCATAGTTTACCATCATAAGTGATTTACAATATATTCCATAATGAGTAATTTGCAATCTTTTATCCACTCTAAGGAATGATATTCTATATTTTGACTCTTATAACCTAAAGATTAAACATGAACATATATTCTCTATTTGACCTTTCGCATGCTTTTAAAGCACTAACCACTTATTTTGCATGCCCACTTCACTCTTTTGCATAACTTGATAAAGGTAGGATCATGCATGACTTGTCTAATTTTTTTCTTTTGATTTTCCCTTTTCTCATTTGAAATTTGATTATGTGTGACACACTCGTCATACACAAAAACATTGTCTAACAAAAACTGACCACTTTTCCAACTTTAAATTATATCATTAATGACTCTAAGTTTCCCTTCCAATATAATAGTGGCAGGAAGATTATGGCAAATATCACTCAAGTCATATTTATATCAATGTGTATATCTTCCACAATGTGCTTTGAAAGCTTACACATAGTCGTCCTTCCACAGGGTTTCATTGTTTGATTTAACTAAACAAATTTGGACGAGATTGGCGACCTACAATGTATCATATCCAATTACCACGAGAGTTGGGTAGATGATTTGGACCATAGGATTAGCTATGTCAAACCATTTGATAAAGTAAAAACTTAATATCAAAACATATCAAATTACCGAAAAGACAAAAATTAAATCGCAAGTGCTCGATTGCACATATTGATGATGTGGAAACATCAAACGTACAACAATCACCTAGGATTATTCGTTTGAAAATCACCGAAGCTAACATATCCATGCCTAGATGTAATATCCACAAAAAGAGGAGGAAACAATGTTTAGGGTCTTGTTAGGATGGGCTTTCCCAACTAACGGGAACTCACAACGTCTAAGGAGTTCAAACATTCACCAAGGATTAAGGTTCACAAAACAACCTATTTATGCCAGGTAACAACTTTTATCAATCAAAATAGGGTAGCTAGGCATTTTGTAGTTATCTGGATGTAAGAGGCCTCTAGCTTGAGTTTTTCAAGGCTCGGTTGGCCACCATGGAGTTTACCAAGACACAATTACATCCATCTCACTCACAGGCATTATCGTATGAGATTTGGATGTAGTCTTCAAACAAATCTGATGGTTGTGAGCACATTAAGATGGTGGGAAAACATACGATGCCAAGAGGGGGTTTACGGACACCCCATATTGGATATATATGGCCATCGAACACATCTAACTACCATGAGCACCTTACAAGATGGTGGGAAAGCATATGATGCGTAGATGGTTGGGAATGCTTGATTGAAAATTCCTTGTCGATTTGAGTGAAATTGATCTGCCACCCCTTGTTGGAAACTTGTATTTCCATGATTGAGTTCATGCCTCCCTATTGGTCAATAAGTAGGTTGTGTTGGGTATGTTATATTTTTTGCATGTAAATCAATGGTTGAAGTCGATAGTCAACTGGTTAACAAGTCGACTGGAAGTCTAGTCGAAAAATGGTGGAAGTCTGGTCGATTGGATGACTGCAATAGTCGACTGGTCGATGGAAGTCAACGAGCATACAAACGGACATGAATTCAAGGAACACTTGGATGACAAGAACCTCGACTGGTGATCATCCAAAGTTGAGTCAATCAAGTCGAGTGTAATAGAATAACTGAAAGTTGTTAGGATGTTATGGATCACCATTACTGAATCAATTAGTTGCAATTAACTTGGTTGACATGAATTAGAGTATTGCATATATAAATAGGATGTGATGGAAAGATGAAATGTAACTAGACAATACATAATAGTACTTGTAATTGTATGAGTTGAGAAGTAGAGTGTAGTGAATTCCTACTTGAGCTATTGTGATCTAGTAAATTATTGTTGTAAACACTAGTTAAGAGTGTTGATAATTAATGAGCAGTAAATCTCACTGGTTTGTTGGTTTTTCCCTGTAAATGGTTTTCTAGGATAAATTTTTATGTATTATGCAACTGTGCTTTTGCCATTGTTAAAATATGTTATATCAAACTGTTAGAATCATTATGCATAATCACTGTAAAATGTATTGAAATACTTAACATGGTATCAAAGTTCTATTTGGCTTCAAGGGGTCACCTTTGTTGTTGAGGATTTTTTAGTTTGATCCTTGTTATGGAGAATACATAGTTAAGTGGGAGTTATAGAACATTGATTCTTAGTTAGAATGGCCAACAATTTACAGATAGAAATTGAAAGTTCAATGCATAGAATTTTGAGCTTTGGAAACTCAAAATGGAGGGTCTCCTTATAGATCGAGAGCAATGCGTTGTTGTTATCCCCGAAACAACTCTGACGAGTATGTCGTCCAAATATTGGAAGAAACTCGACATAAAAGCAAGGAGTACAATCTGAATTTGTTTAGCAGATTCTATATTGTTGAATGTCTCAGGAGAAGACACTACAAAGAAACTATGGGATAAGTTGGGGACATTGTACTAGTCGAAATATCTGGTTAACAAGTTGTTTCTTTGGAAGAAGCTATATCTTTTAATGATGAATGCAGGTGACTTAGTAATAGAGCACCTAAATGTGCTCAACACTATTTTCAAACAGTTGTTGTGTTTGGATATCAAAATCACGATGGAGGAGAAATGTATCAATCTATTATGTTATTTTCCATATTCTTGGGATAGCATAGTCGTAGCTATTCCAAGCAATAATACCACATTAAATATTGACAACGTGGTTGCATCTATGCTTTCAAAAGAGATGAGGTGGAAGAAAATGGAAGGATCAACCCTGATCCGGATTTTATGAGCAGAACGAAATGAATACAGATTATTAAAAGATGCTTAACACAAAATATCAGAGATACAGTAAAACTGGTTTTCTATTCAATAAGGAAATAAGCTGAAACTGTAAAATGCAGCGGAAAACAAGCTTGTTGGAATGGTGGCGGCTTATCTCTGAGAAGAGATGTGACGGCTACGTTCATTCGCAAGAAGATAATTACAATGAGGCTCTGAAGGCCTTTTTACAATACCCAAAATCCAAAACCCTAACCCCGGAAGATGAAAAGCCATAGTTTTGTGGACCTCGTTTTGGGTAGTTTGGTGTATCAACTTCCCGGGGGCGTAACTTTGGCATACGATCTCCGTTTAGGGCGCACGAAAGCTCGTAGGAAAGATCTATTCGAGACATACAACTATTGGAACAATTTTCAAACTAAAAATTGTTGGTAAATCATACCCCAAAAAACGTCGTTTAGGGCCTCAAAACGGCTCCCGAAGTTCAGGACCCGAAAAACTGCTAAAAATAGTAAATTACCAAAATTGCCAGAAGACTATTTTGAGCCAGTTGGAAAAGGTGGGTCGCCATCGATATCCACCTGGATCAATCCTCCCTCCTTAGGAAGCAATGTTCTCCATTGCGTTGAGTGCTCCCATCAGATGAGGAAATTTCTGCTGAATTTGGCCCCTAGTGAGCCACTTGCCTTTGGTGCAGGAGCTGCCCTGCTTTGACGACTCGATAAAGCTGGATACTTTGTTTTCGAGTGTCGTTGATCTGTGTGTCCACAATCTGATCATTGGATGCATGTTGCATGCAGTCAGGGTTGAGCTCTGTTGGTGTCAACTGCTCTGCTATCTCTGAGGTATCTAATAATGGTGGGAAATATGGTCGAAGGAGAACCACGTTGAAGACTGGATGCAGACCAAGGAAGGGGGAATGTTGAGCTCAAAAGCATTGTCACCCACATCCTTGGTGGTGGTGTACGACCCATAACGGAGTGGGCGAAGCTTCCGATGGGGCCCTGTAAGGCGTTCTTTTTGCAAATGCAGCCAAACTTTGTCACCCACCTGAAACTTATGTGGCACCCGATGTTAATCATGACGTTGCTTGTACTTGGCATTAGACTTTTGTAGAATATCTTGAACCTGTTGGCGGATTTGCTGGATTCGCTCAATGAACCAGGTGGCTTTGTCATCTTCTGGTGGAGCAGGGGATGAGGTGGTCGCCAGGGGTAGTGCAACATCCATGGGGCCCAATGGTTGGAATCCCAACCCTACTTGAATGGGGTTGTGGCCAGTTGAGCTATGCAGGGCTCAGTTGTAGCTATGTTGGACATAAGGGAGACTCTCATCCCATGTGCGGGGGTGTTTTGAATTGTACATGCGCAGGATATGTACGACCATCTGGTTGACGACCTCAGTTTGGCCGTTTGTCTGGGGGTGGAAGGCAGGGGATTTGGTGAGTTTGGTATCCAACAGTGACCAGAAGCTTGACCAGAATGAGTTGAGGAACCGACTGTCACGATCTGAGATAATGGTTTGTGGGATCCCAAAATGTACCCATACTCGTTCAAAGAAGAGCTTCGCAATGGCTTCTGCTGTGATGTTCTTCTTGTAGGCGGCTAGAATCATCATCTTGGAAAAGCGATCAACAACCACAAAAACACAGTCATTTCCCCTCTTGGTGGATGGGAGGCCCGACATGTAGTCCATTGAGATGGATTCCCATGGCCTGTTAGGAGTAGGCAGAGGGGTGTACATGCTCTGTTTCTTAGTGGTCGATTTGGCAATAGCATAGGTGGTGCAGGACCTGATATATTTACCAACATCCTGTCAAAGTTTTGGCCAGTAGAAATGTTTCTGCAGCACTGCCACTATCTTTTCGACGCCGAAGTGTCCTGCCACCCGACTGTAGTGAGCTTACCAAATCAGCTTTCGCGCGCTCGCTTGATGGAACGCAGAGATGGCCTAGACGGCACAACATCCCATCCTGAAGATGGAAATTAATGACCACTGAGTTGGTTCCCAACATTTGGTAGGTGGTGGAGAAGTCAGGGTCTGTCTCGTAGAGGTGGGGCCATTCAGAGGTATCGTGGCCGCAAGAGTCTAACACCGTGGTAAGTGTCATGACTGGAGGTCGACTGAGGCAGTCAACAACTCAGTTGGTACTTCTTGTTTTATACTTGATGTTGAGGTGGAACTGTTGTAAGTATGTTGACCACTTCTGAGGGCAGTCATTCTACAGTTTTCCTTGGGTCTGCATGAACTGTAGTGCCTTGTGATCAGTGTGGATGAATGTCTCCTTCCCAAGAATGTAATGTCTCCACTGGCGGTAGGCTTGCACAATGGAGTACATTTCTTTGTCATAAGTAGGGTACTTATGAACAACATCTGATAGTGTCTCACTACGATATGCCACGGGGTGGCTGTGTTGAGTGAGAATGTTGCCCACAGCATAGTCTGAAGCATTTGTCTCTATCTCAAATGGATGTTGCAGGTCCGGTAATGAGAGTACCAAGGATGAGCACAAACGCTTCTTCAAGTCATCGAAGGCTTGGTGTTGGGACATGCCCCACACAAATTTTTCCTTAACACCACCCCTGGTTACTTGGCTGAGGGCCCATGCAATATGAGAGAATCCCAACATGAACCTGCGATAGAAATTGACGAGGCCCAAGAAGCTATGAAGTTCAGTGAGTGTGGTTGGGGCTGGCCAGTCACGGATGACCTGGATCTTGGATGGATCCACATGCACACCATGTTGATCAATGATGTAGCCTAAGTAATGGACCCTGTCCATGACGAAGGAGCATTTTTCCAAGTTTGCATATAGTTTGTGTTGCCGCAAGGTGTGTAGAACCTACTGAATATGCTGCAAGTGTTCCGCCCAAGTCTTGTTGTAGATGAGGATGTCATCCAGATACACCACTACAAAAGTATTGGTGAAAGGTCGTAGGATGTCATCTATCATCCTCATAAAAGTTCCTAGAGCATTTATAAACCAAAGGGCATGACCAGCCATTCAAAAAGAACTTCTTTTGACTTGAAGGCAGTCTTCCATACATCTGTCTGTTCTATTGGGACCTGGTGGTAGCCAGACTTCAAATCAATATTACTTAAGTATTTGGCCCCCGTGAACTGATCAAGGAGGTCGTCGATTCAGGGAATCGAGTACCGGTTCTAGACTGTGATTTTATTCAGGGCCCGGTAATCAATGCAGAGTCGTGAGGTCCCGTCTTTCTTCTGCACCAGCACGATTGGGCTCCCACAAGGCGATGAGCTGGGACGGATGTGCCCCTTGTGGAGCAATTCTTGGATCTGCCTCTTGATCTCCTCGTTTTCTAACAGCGAGCGGCGATAGACTGGCCATTGGGTAGCGGTGCGCTTGGGGTCAGATGGATGGGATGCTTGACCTGGCAGTGCAGAGGTACCCCGGTAGGAGAGGAGAAGATAAATGAGTATTCTTCCACGACCTTATCCACTTGCTTCTGTTGTGTGGAGAGATCGGTCGCGGAGGCCCTGGATGTGGCGGCGATCTTTCTCTCACTCCGAGAGCGAATCACGAAGAAGACAAATTTCCCGGTCTGAGAGATGACCTTCCTGCATTGCTTAGTAGAGATAAAGGAAATAGCACTAGGAGGAACTGCCTCGGGTATCCTGTACAATTTCCTATTCAAAGTAATAATAACACTACGAGGCCTAGACTCATATACAGCATGACGTTTCCATAAATAAGGTTGGCCCAAAAGAACATTACAAACTTCGAGAGGAGCAATATCACACAATACCTCGTCCTTGAAGGGCTTGATGTCGTACGACAGTCGACACTGTTGATTGACATGGAGATCGCTTCCTTGGTGGAGCCATCCAATGGTGTAGGGTTGTGGGTGCGGTGTTGTTGGTAGGGCCATCCGCTTGACGACCTCTGTTGAGATGAGGTTCTTCTGGCTACCGCTATCAACGATGAAGTGTAGCGGGGTTCCTTTTACCCACATCTGTGAATGGAAGAGGCGCTCTCCTTCTTCTGGCTCGTCTGGTTCATTAGGTTGGAGCTTGGTGGTAGCAACGGTGGCACTGGGTTCCGCGTCAATGATCTGTCTTCCCCTTTCTAGTTCTGACTCAAAGTCAGAATCCGCATCTGATTCGGATGCTTTCACTTCGGCCACCAACGACAACTTTGAGCGGCAGTCAGCAGTGTTATGCCAAGGGCTCTTATGGACGTCGCACCACTTCCCGGTATCTTTCTTTGTCTTCCTGGTGTCCTTCTTTGCTTATGGCTTGGACTGGTTGTCCTGATAATGTCCGTCTTTGCTCTGTCCTTTATTCTATGGGTTGGGGCCTCCCTTTCCTGTCTTTTGTTGTGAGGGGTTCCCAAGCCCAAATTGTCGCATCTTTTGTTTGAGCTTCTGCTCGATTTGGACGGCTTATCGGTAGGCCATGCCCAAGGAGGAGATGTCCAGAAATTCCATTTCGGTCTGGATGTATCTATGTACAGTACCGCGATACTTGAGCACTAGATGTCGCTCTGAATCTTTGATACCCAGCTTGGTGCGCAAGGTATGGAAGATATTTGTGAACTTTGGTACTGCTTGGTCTCTTTCTTGTCGCAGTGTGGTCCATTTGGTATACAAGTTGTCATAACTTCCAACAGGGTAGTATTGTTCCTTAATAACATCTTGAAAGGATTCCCAGGTGGTTGTGACTGTAAATAATAAGGGTTCCTCTGTTTCCTTTTGCTCACAGAAATTTTCCCACCAATATTTGACATGGGGAACGACTTTAAGGAGCGCCAAAGTAATCTTTTCTCTATTCGAAAAGTTATGGACGGAAAAATACCCTTCTAGTAGATTCAACCACTTTTCTACAACATCCGCGTCTATCTGACCTTCAAATATAGGAATATCGAAGTTGATTTGTACCTTGAAGGGGGCGACGCCTCCACTCAAGGAAGATGCATCGCTTGTTGGTAGCCGTCGAAGGATTTGCGCGAAACTATCCATCATCTCGTTCCCCTGTTGCGTGAGGGATTCTTCAAGCAACATTTTGAAAGGATCTCTTGTCCCGTCATCTTTCTTTTCTCCTGCCATGAGAGGTTGCTTGGGCGTGTGAGGATTTTGTCCTCAAGAGAAACAAGCTCGAGACCCAATTCTTTGTACCTTGACCTCGTTGGGGACATGCATTAAGACGACAAGTAGCATACCGATCTGATACCACTAATCCAGATTTTATGAGCAGAATGAAATGAATATAGATTATTAAAAGATGCTTAACACAAAATAACAGAGATACAATAAAACTGGTTTTCTACTCAATAAGGAAATAAGCTGAAACTGTAAAATGCAGCGGAAAACGAGTTTGTTGGAATGGTGGCGGCTTATCTCTGAGAAGAGATGTGACGGTTGCGCTCATTCACAAGAAGATAATTACAATGAGGCTCTGAAGGCCTTTTTACAATACCCAAAATCCAAAACCCTAACCCCAGAAAATGAAAAGTCATAGTTTTGTGGACCCCGTTTTGGGTAGTTTGGTGTATCAACTTCCTGGGGGCGTAACTTTGGCATACAATCTCCGTTTGGGGCGCACGATAGCTCGTAGGAAAGATCTATCCAAGAAATACAACTGTTGGGACAATTTTCACGATGAAAATTGCTAGAAGACTGTTTTGAGCTAGTTGGAAAAGGTGGGTCGCCACTGATATCCACTTTGATCAAACCCACCGTGCCCTGATGGTAAGAGGTTGACTGGTAGACAAAGGAAAAGGTAAAACCTCTGGTAGAAAATCAAAGTAGAGGGGACGAGATAAGACCAAATCTAAATCCCCTAGATTGACAACAAGAAAATGTTGTCAATGTGCTAAATTTGGGCATTATAAGTGAGATTGTGAGTTGGCGGGGGATGAGAAGAAAAAAGGATATGAGGAAGCGCAATCGACTATAAGTAATCCTTTGGCTAAAGAGGAAGGAGATGTGTATTTGTCCCCAATGAGTACATAGTCAAATCGTGACACTTGGTTGATCATCTTCGGTGCATCGTATCATATGACACCACAAAGAGAGTGTTTATGTGAATATGAGAAATATGATAGCACTGATGTTCTTCTAGGAGATGATTCACCAACCATGATTGTCGGACGAGGTAAAGTTCAATTGATACTAAAAGATGGAAGGATAGGAACTCTTCCAGGGGTGCTGCATATTCCTGGTTTGGCTTGAAACTTGATATATGTTAGTAAGATGGGAAATGCTGGTGTGCAGTCTGTATTTGAGAAAGATTCATGTAAAATGGTGCGAGGAGCAATGGCACTGATGAGAGGAGTTTGGACTAGAACACTATAAAAGCTATTGGGAAGAACATATACCAATGGATGTGCGAGTACAATCTTTCCTGAACCTAACAACATATCTTCTTGTCTAGTCAACTCAACCATGTTGTGGCATCAATAGATGGGACATATTGGTGTGAAAGGTCTTCTTTTAATGCACAACCAAGGTATGGTCAAATGTCTCCTTGATTGTTCTTTACAAGTAGACTTTTGTGAACATTGTATTTAGGGTAAACATAGTCATGTAAGTTTTCCATAAGAAGCCACAAGTTCCAAGGAAATATTGGAGTTAATACATAGTGATGTGTTTGGACCAATACCAATCCCATGACTAGAGGTATCCCAATATTACGTCTCTTTCATAGATGATTTCTCCACAATTACATGGTTTTATTTTATGAGGAAAAAATTTGAGGCTTTTGAAACGTTCCAAGAGTTCAAAGTTATTGTAGAAAATCAAACTGAGAGAAAAATCAAGGTGTTCAGAACTGATAACGGAGCTGAATTTTGTAGTAAGGCATTAGACCAGTTATGTTGTCCACTGTATAGCTCAACAAAACACAACTCCATACATGCCTCAACATAATGGAGTTGTTTAACAAATGAATAGAATGTTAATGAAAAAATCAAGGAGCATGCTCAATGGTGCAGGTATCGCACAAGAGTTGTGGGCAGAGGTAGTTGACACAACATGTTACCTGGTGAATAGGTCACCGTTGATAGCTTTGGTCAACAAGACTCCATGTGAGGCATGGGTCGGGGAAAGGCCCTCTCTTGCACATCTTAGAGTCTTTAGGTGTGATGCATTTGTGCATGTCCCAAAGGAGAAAAATAAGAAAACTTGACAACAAGTCTGAGAAATGCATCTTCATCGGGTACAAAGATGGAGTGAAAGGGTATAATTTGTGCGATCCAGTCACAAAGAAGACAATTTATAGTGGAGATGGGTTCTTCAAAGAAGTAGGAGGTGGTTCTAGGATTGAAGAGGTTAAAAGATAAAAGGAACCATAAAAAGTATAGTTGTAATGAAACAACAAAAATCAACATTCAGATGAGGCGACTGAATCCAATGAAGAGGTGGAACAACATACTCTGGTCGTTAGGAGGTCTGATCAAGCAAAGCAACAACTTGAATGGCACAGTCGACCAAATTTCCGCTCAAATTTTGCATTAAATACCATAAAAGATGATCCAGATTGGTAAAGGAAGCGATTGACTCAATAGAGGGTAAGCTATGGAAAAAGACCATGAAAGAAGAAATGGAGTCCTTACAGAAGAATGAAACATGGGATATGGTCACATTACCGAATGGAAGGAAACCTGTTGACAGTGAGTGGGTGTTTAAGAAAAAATTGAACGCAGTAGCTCAGGTTGAGAAGTACAAGACTCGACTAGTAATGAAGGGATACTCCCAAGTTGAGGGAGTTGACTTTGGTGAGATATTCTCTCTTGTAATTTCAATGTTAACTTCCATTAGGGTACTAATTTATTTAGCTGCAACATCTAATCTTGTAATAGAACAGATGGACGTGAAGACATCTTTTCTTCATGGCAATCTTGAAAAATAAATTTATATAAAGTAGACTGAAGGATTCATAGTGAAAGGGGAGGAGGAGTTGGTCTGTAAGATCAAGGATTCCCTCTAAGTTTTAAATCAATCACCTAGGATGTTGTACAATAAGTTTGATATGTATATCCAACAAAGTTTTGTGAGAAGTCAGGTTGATCGTTGTGTACATAGCAAGAAAGTCAGTGATAATTTTATATATGTAATTTTGTATGTCTACGATATGTTGTGGGTAAGAAACAACATGGATTTGATCAAGGAGGTGAAACTGTAATTGTCCTCCAAGTTCAACATGAAGGATATCAACACTGCTCATTTCATTCTTTGAATGGAAATTAAAAGAGACCGAGCAGGTATGAGGCTCTGGTTAAATCAAAGTAAATATGTTGAGACAATTTTGAAACACTTCAACATGTAGGAGTGCAAACTGGTTAAGGTCCCTATTCTTGTAGGATTAAATTATCGGCTAAATAATGTCCTAAAACATAGGAAGAGATAGAGTACATGGAACATGTGCCTTATGCTAGTCGAATGTAGGCAATGGTCTGTACTCGACCTAATATTGTTAGATTTTCTACTTTTAATCAATATTTATCTAGGATCTTAACTAAAGAATAACATGCACAACATAACACAATAGACACAAAGATTTTCCTCGGGGAAACCATAAAGGAGAAAACCCCGCAACTTCCTCAGAGATAGAATCGTCACCAATACAATATCACAAAAGTAAAACCCCAGAACAGATATGGTCTTCTGCAGCTCCTCTTCTTTTACTCCTATGCGAACTTGTCCTCTCTCTCACTAATGCGAACTTGTGAGTGAGTGTGTTGTCCAAATGAGAGAGCTACACTCTCTATTTATACTTTATCTTTCACTTGACCTTTTCACGTACTAGGTCGGCCCCAGTTGTACCTCACTGGTCCGACTTCTCTAGGGGACTCAATAACCCTATTCTAACTGACTCTTGGGGGATCTATTTCCCTAACTTACAATGGAGGATTTACCTCAATGTCTTTACATGACCAAATGTAATAATGACATCCCCGACCGAAGGAATAAACATCTCTGTCGGAGGTGCAAATAAAATACAATAATAAATACAATATAAAATACAAGTGAATATCTTCCGAGGTTACAAATACATTAACACTCCCTCTTAACTAGGAAGGTATTCTATTGACATAGTCATTAACACATCTGGACACAAGTCTTCGTCACCGAATCATCAATACTGGAACATCATCATCAACACTGGATCATCATCATCGCTGCTGCAATCCTCATCATGTCGACCATCGATTGGTGACATCTCGCAAATCTACTCGTCATAGGAAGTTCTACAGAGCCATCCCTTTTTCATGTTGGATGTAGGCCTCGCCCTCATGTAGGTCTTCATCATATCTGCGAGCAAGCCATCAAGTAGGTACATCCCAGGACCAGTCATTACATTGCCTCTGCAAACACCTGCATCTCCTACTGTCGCCTCATCGTCTTCAGATCATCTCATCGTCACACGGAGCACAACCCAGATGCACATAACAAGTCTACCAACATGGGAGGACCAACCTACCACCATGTGAGACACAACAATTACATCGATCGACATGGGAGGAATTTCCTACCACCATTCGGGAAAGGCTCAACACTTACATCAACCGACATGGTAGGACTCTCCTACCACCATTCGGGAAAGGTATTGCACTTACATCAACCGACATGGGAGGACTTTCCTACCACCATTCAGGAAAGGCTCGGCACTTACATCAACCAACATGGGAGGACTATCCTACCACCATTTAGGAAAGGCCTCGACACTTACATCAATCGACATGGGCGGACTATCCTACCACCATTCGGGAAAGGCCCATGTGCATCTGCATCTTCTGGACTCATCACTTCCCCTTGGAAGGAACCTTCATCTGGAGTACACCAAGATTCTCTCAGAATTACTCGAACTTCACTCTGGCTAGCGGCTTGGACAACACATCGGCTATCTGCTCGTCCGTCGCAACATGCTGTAGCTTCACTGCTTCTCTGCACCATATCCCTGATATAGTGATACTTGATCTCAATATGCTTCGACTTGTCATGGAACACCGGGTTCTCGGACAACTTCACACAACTCTAGTTGTCACATAATATACAAGTCACCTCTAACTGGAGATCAAACAAATCAAACAATAGCTTCCTGAACCATACTGCCTCACAACTAGCCGAACAAGCTGCAACATACTCTGCTTCGGCTGTACTCAGTGCCACGCATGACTGCTTCCTAAATCGGATCCCATACTGAAGCAACATCCCGAAGTGCTCTTCCTATTTGCGGCACTGCCGTCCCAATCCGAATCAACATAACCTTGCAGGTTAATCTTCTGATTCGCATCATACTTGAGCCCATAATCAACTGTACCCTTCAGGTACCTCAATATATGCTTTGCAACAACCAGGTGAACTTGTCTCGGATCCGTCAAGAACTGGCTCAATGTGTTCACAGCAAAGCATATGTATGGTCTCGTATTCGTAAGTTACATCAACGAACCAATCATCTGACGATACATCGTGGCATCAAATGAATCTGATGAAGCACCACATAGTAGCTTCAAGTTCGATGCCATGGGTGTGGCCATAGCCTTGCAGTCCATCATTCTGAATCTCTTCAGAATCTCCACTGCATACTTCCCTTTTCCAAGGAAGATCCCATCCGCATTCTGCCACAACTCCATACCTAGGAAATAATGCATCATACCCAGGTCCTTCATCTCGAACTTTGCAGCAAGTTTCCTCTTCGTATCTGCAATGATCCCATCCTCCCTTGTTACAAATAGGTCATCTACATAGAGTAGAAGTATCACTGGATTTCCCACTTCAACCTTGTAGTAAAGGTTGGAATCTACTTTACTCTTGGTAAATCCCAAGCTCATCAGAAAACTATCCATCCTTCCATACCATGTCCTGGGTGCCTGTTTCAATCCGTACAAGGCCTTCTTCAATTTGCACACATGAGTCTGCCTATCATGTGTCTCAAATCCGAGTGGCTGCTCCATGTACAGTTCCTCCACTACTAAACCATTCAAGAACGTTGTCTTGACATCCATCTGGTGTACCTTCCACTTTATTACTGCAACCAATGCAAGTACTGATATGATGGAAGTGTATCTGGCTACAGGTGCAAATGTCTCCTCATAATCTATGCCTTCCTTCTAGGAGAAGCCACGTGCCACAAACCTCGCCTTGTGTTTCTCTATGATTCCATCTGCAACATGCTTGATCTTGTAGATCCACTTGGAAGTCACAACAGACTTCCCTTCTTGCCGCAGAACTACATCCCAGACATCATTCTTCATGATCGACTGGTGCTCCTCGATCATGGCATCCTTCCATTCTTTCTTCTCTGTCGCTTCCTCATAGTTGGAAGGTTCTTTGTCAATGATGTCGCACAATAGGTCTACATAACTGGAATATGGCCTAGGTCTCTTGCTTTCTCTGTGCATCCCCTTTGGAGCGCCATGCCTCTCTGCATCTTGTATTGCCTCTAGTACCCATGCTGGCTTCCTCTTGTGGGAGTTCTTCTCACGAGGTGGATTTACAGGTTCTTGTGGTTCTTCCATCTCGTGGTCTTCGTTATCTTCTGGAATCGCTTCTTCCATTACTGCATCTCTGGTCCTGGTAACTTCAGGTTCTTCAGTGTCTTCAACATGTAGATTTCTGGATTTTATGTAGGCTGAGTCTTCGTCAAATGTCACGTCCCTGCTGATGTCGATCTTCTTGAATCATGGGAAGTATATTCGGTAGGCCTTCGAACTTTCACTGTATCCCACAAATATACCCTTCTTTCTTGAAGGATCTAGCTTCATCCTCTTCTCCTTCGCAATGTGTATGTACATTGGGCAGACAAATATCCTAAGATGGCTGACTTCTGGTTTATCATCGTAGAACACTTCTTCTTGAGTCTTGTTTAATAGTACTCTATGAGGAGTACGGTTTTGTACATACACAACTGTCCTCGCAGCTTCTTCCCATAGGTGCATCGGAAGATCCTGATCATGACGCACTGCTCTTGTTGCTTCCATTATTGTTCTATTATTCCTTTCTGCAACGCCATTCTGTTGTGAATTGTATGGAGTGGTCAACTCCCTCTTAATCCCAGATTCTCTGCATAGGTTCTTGAAATATTCCGATGTGAACTCTCCGCAATTATCTGATCGAAAGGTCTTGATTCTTTTCTCCGTGTGGTTCTCGATCGAGGATTTGAATTCCTTGAACTTACTCTTCAAAAAATATATCCAAGTCTAATGGGAAAATTCATCAATGAATGAAACATAGTATACATACCCACTTAATGAACTGGATGACATAGGACTGCACACATTGGAGTGGATGATCTCCAATATCCCTTTTGATTTGCTTTCACTACTTGGAAATGCCTTCTTCATGTTCTTTCCTTTTGCACATCCTTTGCAAATGCATTCATGCTTCGAATGGATTTATGGAATTCCTTCAACTGCTTTGCTTGCAATGGGTAGTGCTCTATAGTGCACATGTGCAAGCCTTCTGTGCCATAGTTCACTTGGTTCCATTGAGTCATGGACCAAGGCTTGTTCAGGTTTGCCTTTCAATTTATACAATCCTCCCTCTTGCTCTCCAATCACAACTGCATCATCTATAGTCTTTCCCTTTGGCCACATTAGGACTTGGCCATCAAAAAATGCAACCCTCATACCTTTTGCATCTAGTGCTGATATGGAGAGAAGGTTCTTCTTGAGTCCTGGAACATATAGGACATCCTTCATCTTCAGAGACTTACCAGATTCTAGCTTGTATGAAGCTTCTCCACTTCCTTTTATGGGGTATTGGTAGTCATCCCCAAGTTTCACCTTGTGAGCTGACTCATGTTCATGAAGGATTCTTTATATCCTGTCATATGCTTGGAATCTCCACTGTCTACAAGCCAATCATTACTTCCATGTGTGACAGTTCCCATGAGTGTTGATATCGGGACATACTCTTCATCACTTTCTTCTCTGGCTCTCTTCCTTTGAGGTTCATCATCTTCTGCAGTGTGAGCATGGTGCCTTTTCTTGTTTTTCTTCTTGTTGTGGGAGCCACTTTTATTTCTGGGACAATCTTTGGAGTAGTGTCCCTTCGCATCGCATGTATAACATCTAATAGTAGATAGATCTCTCTTGAATCTTCTAAAGTTATTCCTTTGACTTTGGTGGTGGTGTTTCTCCCTCTTACTATGATGGTGCTCCCTCGTGTTATTATTCCTCCTGGAGTGTGTTGTGAGAGCTTGATCGTCGTTTGCTCCCATATTCTCTTCTCGAGCTACAAGTCGAGCTTCTTCTTGTGAGCATTCCTCCCACAACTTACTGAATGTGATTAACTTCTTTCTAGCACAAATCCCTTGAATGAATGAGTCCCATGATCTTGGGAGACCATTCAAAGTGGTCATCACAATTTCTCCATTTTCCACATTTTCTCCCACAGCTTCAAATTGCTCCTTGATCTGAGAGACCCTTGTAAAGTAAGACTGCATGGTCTCTGCATTTTGTATCTTCACATTCTTCAACTGGTTCCTCAAGGTCATCTTCCGATTTATATTATTTCCTTCAAATAGCTTGGTCAAGGCATCAAACATCTCTTTAGGTGTCTTCAAAGATGACACATGTGGGATGAGATGATCCTTAATAGAATCTGCAATGATCCTCTTGGTCTTAACCAAGTTATTCTTGTGTAAGGATTTAGCCTTATCTCCCCCTGGTGCTGGAACCTCTTCATTCACATATGTGTCCAATTCATTCTCTTCAAGGACAAGTGCAATCATATACTCCCATGCTCAGAATTTATCAGCCCCTTCAAGCTTATCCTCAAGATTGGTGTGGTGAGACATCTCTAATGAGAACTTCAAATGGAAATAGAAATCTTTTAGGTCTTACCACTTTAAGTTGTTGAAACTGGTTCTAGAGCTGGCCTAGGGTTTGTCAGAGAAGCCCTAATTTTCAAAATTGGAATTTGGAACTTCTGATTGGACAGATAGATGTGCTTGACTGAGGCGAGTATGTTGGTATACATGGTTTCTGAAGATTCCAAAATTTAACCCTTGAAAATTGACTTGCGAAATTATGATCTGCAGTTTCTTGCTTTTTCTGGTTTTCTGCAGTTTTTGGTCCAAATTAAAACTAGGGTTTGACTTTCCGGGAGTTTACCCACTCAAAATTTTTGATCTTGGATAGGTGCACTTCCATATTCCAATTGCACTCCAAAATTCTAATTTTGTGAGAATCCCTAACTTTCCTCCGGCAGCAGTGACGGGCCAAAAAATGAAAATCTTAGAATCAACTTCTTCTTCAACAAAAAGATGCGCCTTCCTTATGCGAGTTAGCCTAGCCTCTTTTCGTTGATGATCTGTGGAGAGAATTCCAAAAATTAAGAAGCCCTAGCTACCGCAGCTGCATAATGTCTTCTTTTCAGGATAACTCTGATACCATGCTAGATTTTCTTCTTTTGATCAATATTTATCTAGGATCTTACTGAAATAATGATATGCACAACATAACACAATAGACTCAAATAATTTCCTCGAGGAAACCATAAAGGAGAAAACCCCACAACTTCCTCAGAGATAGAATCGTCACCAATACAATATCACAAAAGTAAAACCCCAAACCAAAGATGGTCTTCTGCAGCTCCTCTTCTTTTCCTCCTATGCGAACTTGTCCTCTCTCTCACTAATGTGAACTTGTGAGGGAGTGTGTTGTCCAAATGAGAGAGATCCACTCTCTATTTATACTTTATCTTTCACTTGACCTTTTCACTTACTAGGTCGACCCCAGTTGTACCTGACTGGGCCAACTTATCTAAGGGACTCAATAACCCTGTTCTAACTGACTCTTGGGGGATCTATTGCCCCGAATTACAATGGAGGATTTACCTCAACGACTTTACATGACCAAATGTAATAATGACATCCCCGACAGGAGGAATAAACATCTTCGTCGGAGGTACAAATAAAATTCAATAATAAATACAATATAAAATACAAGTGAATATCTTTCGAGGTTACAAATACATTAACAAATATTGCCCATGTAGTGAGAGTATTGAGCAGGTACATGTTGACACCTGGGAAAGAGGACTAGACTGTTGTTAAAAGAGTATTTAAGTATTTGTGTGCCACAATGGATTATGCAATCTGCTACCAAGGAAAACCTAAAGCTGATAAAACAATAAGTGTACATGGTTTTGTTGACTTTGTCTGGGTTGGAGATCTCGACCATAGAAGGTTGACTAGTGGATATTTTTTTCAAATTATTTGGTAGGGAAGTCAATTGGATGAGTAGGAGGCAGTCGGTTGTTGCACTGTCAACTAATCAAGATGAATACATGGTGGCTTCTTGTGCAATAAAAGATGTATTTTGGTTGTAGAGATTGTGTTTGGAGGTTGGGTTTAAACAACAAGATGTTAGGTTTTATTGTGACAGTCAATGTTCAATCTTACTGGGAAAGAACCCTGTATACCATTCCAAGACAAATCATATTGATGTACAATACTATTTTATGAGAGAAACGGTGGTTGAAAGGTGGATTTTTTGTAGAATGAACCAAAGGGATAACAAAAGCTATGAAGGGGGTTGGCGATGGTGGTAGGGGGTACGGTCTAGTGGAGGAGTATGACAGGCCAGGGCTACCAGTCATGGCAGGGGGGTGGGTCTTTCTGACCGTACCTCCCCCTGTCTCAATCATCATGACAACGCATGGACTTCTCTGGACGGGGGTTTTCTTCGGATGGTTTTTTGGTCATAAGAATGTTTGCTTTTAAGTTAGGGTTTGTTTGTCAACTAGTGGCTTGGGATTGTAGCTTAACTGTTTTTACTGTCAGGGTTTGTGTCAGCCTTCAGGTTTAACGGCTTCAATGGAGGGAGTGGAGATGGTAGATTACACAAGCGACGAGCTGGAGGCACAGGATGTATGGGGGGTGCCAGGTGGAGGGCAGTTGGAGGTTTTGGAGGAACTCCTGATGCTGGGGCTTGAAGGAACTGTTTCGATTGGTTTTGGGCAGGTGAGGCCGGTAACAGACCTTTCGCCTTCGGATTACTTTTCTTTCTCTCCACAAAGAAGGTTGCCGGACGACCCATTGGACTGCGATGGGCTGCCGGTAGATCTTTTGGGCAGTGCTAGCTGGAGGGAGGCCGGGGATTTCTTTTCCAGAATTTAGGATTTCCGGTGTCCGGTTTGCAGGGGGGTTTTGAAGTGGTGGACGGTTTTGACCAAGTAGCAGAAGAGGGGGTGGCTAGGTAGGTGCAGCATGTTTGTGGGATTGGAAGTGGCGGTGTTGGGGAGGCTTTGAGAGTGTCGTTGGGGGTTTATGAACACCGAGGCCGTGAAAGCCCTATTACTGTTCCTGGGCCTTCGAAGGTGACGGAAGTGGTTTCGTCAGGGGAAGGGGAGATTACAAGAGGGCCTGCCAAGAGGCGCAAGAGGAGTTGGGTAAAATCCAGAATAGTGGGTAGTTATGCTGTTGGTGAAGACATTGCTTGGGATCGGGTTCTAGAGATGTCGCAGCTGACGCTCGTGGGCAGGGTTATGGGCAGAAATTTTGATCGTAAAACGATGGTGGACTGGGTGGACGAACAGTGGCGAGAGATGCTGGGAATTACTCTGGAGGTGGACATGTTGCTTTGCAGATGGTTTGCGGTCGTGGTCAAATCAGAGGCTGATCTGAGAAGGATTCTTAACAGGAATTGGCACCTGAACCACACATCGGTTTTACTGAAGCCCTGGAATCCTCTTTTCGATGCTAGTTGGGAGAGAGTCGATAAGATTCCTATTTGGGTTCGGCTCCCTGGTTTGCCTCTACATTTCTGGGATCCTCATCATTTTCGAAAGATTGGGGATGTTTTGGGAACTTTTCTGGAGGCGGATCTCTCTTATCTGGTTACGCATTGCAAACAGATTGCCCGTATCATGGTTAACATAAATATCAGAGAGGGTCTTCCTGAGACCATTAATTTGGAATGGGGGCCTGATATCATTTCTCAGATTCTGGATTATGAGAACGTTCCTTTTCGTTGCAGGAGGTGTCATGCATATGGTCATCCGGCTTCAGAATGTCGACTCCCGGTTCGCACTTTAAATGGGGGGAAGAGAAAATCACTTAAAAAGGATACAACAGGAGAACCAAAGGATTTGGTGTCTACTGATCCCATGCCAGTGACAGAGGATTCAGGCAGTGAACGGGTAATTGAGGATTCTGATCCTAATAGTCAAGACTCTGATGCGGTTCCGAGTGTTCGATCTGATACTACTCTCATTCCAGTAGATGAAGCTATACACTCTGCACCTGTGGAAGAAGCCGATCCTTCGGGGCCTTCTATCACGGGTATTCCTTCTTTCTCCCTTTCTCGCTCAATAAATTTATTATTAAATCATTGTACTTTGGTTGGTCTAGATTGGGTGGAGGGGATGAAAAAATTGTCCCTGTCGGGTCCTATTGATGATACTCCATTGCCCTTGGTATCTGTTCCGGTTGGGGTTACAACTTTCATGGTGGTTGATATTACAGATCAGAACCCTGATCTGTCCACTGCCTCCACTCTTTTTTTGGAGGATACTCCGGTTATTCTTGAGCCCGATCCTGGGAAGGTGACAGAGTCTTCATGTCACTCTTCACCTGAGTCTACAGAATCGGGGTATTTCCTCCGCTCTTGCAAAAAGACCTCTGGGGGGGTTTGGGGAAAGAACAGCTGCCGGTTCGGAAGGGTAGGGGCAGAAAATTGAATTTTTCAAAGGCACAGACTAGGGCCAGGACTGATCTTCGGGAAGGGAAACAACTCTCTATTGAGAGGGAACTTAGAGCGGTGAATGCCCGGAAGTTTGTTCGGACATGAAGATTATGTCCTTTAATTGTCGGGGTCTGGCTGGGCCTAAAAAGAAATCAGCCTTCAAAAGGGTGCTTACTCTTGAACACCCTGATGTGATCTTGCTACAAGAGACTTTAGGTTTAGGGGTTATCATTAAGGAAAGACTGGAGAGCTGGCTGGCAGGTTAGTCCTTTGTGACCCTGGATGTTAGGAGACGTTCTGGGGGGTTGGCAGTGGGGTGGAAGAACAGTGTGTTAAAACTCATAAATTCCTGGGGGATGGTTTCAGTGCTGGGAGCTGATTTTCTTTCAGTTGATATGGGTACTAGTATTACTGTGATTAATGTTTATGGGCCCTATGTGAATCGAGTTCCATTCCGGGACTCTCTTTTACAGGACCCACTCCTTGGAGGTGATTCGGTTGTGGTGGGGGGAAATTTTAATTTTACCTTGGGGCATTCAGAAATATGGGGTCCTCAAGCACAAGTGGATCCGCATGCTGGGTATTTTCTACAAAAGTTGGTGGAAAAAACTTACTGGATATAGAGCCTATTAAGCTGAAACCCACCCGGAGGAATAACAAGGGTGGGGAGGCTAGGGTGGCGAAAAGACTGGATCGGTTCCTGGTGGCTGAACAGTTGGTGGATAGGTTTTTTCAAGTCAGGCAGTGGGTAGGAAGTGGTGGTAATTCTGATCACTTTCCTATCTTTTTCGAGATTAAAAAAGGACCTAACAATCCGCCTAGTCCTCTTAAGTACAACAAAACTTGGTTACAAGATGATTCTTTCAAAAGTCTCTTTCTGGACCTTTGGAGGCCATTTGATGTGGACCACGATCGCACAGCGGCCTTTCAATTCGCTGAGAACATAAAGAGATGAAAAGGGGCAGTTAAAGAATGGGCTATTGCTAAGAGACTGAGGGAGGATGCTGAACTGAAACAGGTAGAGGCTGAACTTCTACAGATCTATGAAGGGGAAGGAGGGGGGCTTAACACTCTTGAATCAAAAGAAGCTCTGTCTAGGCTGGAAGGGAGAAGGAACACAATATTGCTGGAAAAAGAGGAAGCTTGGAGACTTAAGAGCAGAGCGATCTGGCTGGAGTGTGGGGACGAGAATACAAAATTTTTTCATGCTTATACTAGGGGGAGGAAGGCGGAAAATACTATTTGGAGCCTGAAATATGAAGAAGGATTAGAACATTTTGATTTTGAGGGGACAGCTAGATGTGGGGTGAGTCATTTTCAGAACTTGTTTCGGGCTCCAGCCCAGGCTTCTATTGCAGAAGTAATTAGGGTTGCTCAAATGTTCCCGATGTTTGCAGAGGAGGAGGACAATAGGAGGCTGATGAGAGCTGTGACTGAAGAGGAATTAAAGGAAGTCCTTGGAAGTTTTCAGAAAGACAAGAGCCCAGGTCTGGATGCGTGGTCGATTGAATTCTTTTTGGATCTTTATGAAGTTGTGGGCATGGATGTTCTACAAGTGGTTGAAGATACTCGCATCACTGGGAGGATACCAGCTAGTTTCAACTCTACTTTTATAGCCCTCATTCCAAAGACTGACAATCCAACAACTCTCAATGAATTTAGACCCATTTCTTTATGCAATTGTATCTATAAGATTGTATCGAAAGTTATTGCTTGTAGACTAAAGGTAATACTATCTGAGCATATATCAGCTGAACAATTCGGGTTTTTGGAAGGTCGACAGATTCATGAGGCCATAGGGGTGGCACAGGAGGGACTACACAGTTTGAAGACCAGGAATATCAAAGGGGCTATTCTAAAAATAGACCTGTCTAAGGCATATGATAAGGTGAGTTGGATATATCTCCGGTTGCTTTTAACTCATTTAGGATTTGGTATAAATTTCATCAGATGGATCATGTCTTGTATAACTACTGTGTCTTTCTCTGTGTTATTAAATGGAACGGCCTCTCCTTTTTTCCATGCTGAATGGGGCCTTAGGCAAGGCTGCCCACTTTCTCCTCTTCTTTTTCTGCTGGTGGCTGAAGGATTAAGCAGGGCTATAAATGAGGCTAAGTTTCTGGGGCGTTTTAATGGAGTCAGCATTGGTGAACAGTTATCTATTACTCATCTACTATTTGTGGATGATGTACTCATCTTCTGCTCTGGAGATAGAAGGAAAACTCGGGTTCTGAAGGAGATACTGGACCTCTTCTCTAAAGCTACGGGGATGGATATAAATGTAGAAAAATCAACACTCACAACACATTTGCTGCGACCGGAAGAAGAGTTGGAACTCATAGATAACTTCCCCTACAAAACTACAGGATTAGTTGTGGGCCTGAAATATCTGGGTTTTTACCTTAAAGCAAACTTATATCTGAAAAAGGACTGGAGCTGGCTGATAGGTAAGGTGGAGAAAAGACTACAAGTTTGGAGTCATAAGTGGCTATTGAGAGCTGGGAGGCTGGTCTTGGTTAAGGCCGTTTTGGAATACTGGATGTCTCTATCATGGATTCCTATAGGTATTCTTGAACACATTAGGCGGATTTGCTTCAGATTTCTTTGGAGTGGTAAGAAGGAGGGACAGGTGACACCATGGGTAAACTGGAAGAGAATAGCTGTCCCAAAGGGGCTTGGGGGTTGGGGTTTAAAAAACATTTTTTTGTTTGCTCAAGCACTGGCTGCAAAGGGAGGATGGAGGTTGATCAAAACAACAAGTTTATGGACACATGTTATCAAACAGAAATATCTACCAAATGGATTAGAAGTCCCAGGAAGACGCATAAAGGGGGATCTGTGATCTGGAAGGCAGTGGTGAAATCCTTTTCCTTGGTGGAGTCAAATCTGGCTTGGGATGTGGGCAATGGAGAAAAGGTGAAAGTTGGAAGGGATCCTTGGCTCGGGAGTAAACAACATCACTTGTTACCTGATGAAGTTATCAATGCATTGGTTATTAGGGGGATCACCACTTTAAACCAGCTGGATGATCAGAGACCTGATGATCCTTGGATTCAACACTGGAAAAGTGCAAATATGCTGGGTCTGGGGGCTCCAGAGTCAGATTTTGTAGATAACTATATCAGAGGGTTGAATATGGCTCATATACAGCTCACGGATCAATAGGATGCTCTGATTTGGGATTTGGATCCGGAGGGGGTATATACACCAAAGGCAGGTTACTTAAAGTTGAGTGCAGAGGATGGGATGAGGGAGGAGGCATGGTGGTGGAGATCACTGTGGAAGCTAAAGTGCCCATCAAAAACTAGACTGTTCATGTGGTGTGCATTATAGAAGAGAAATTTCCAAGGCCCTGGTTGGTGTGTTTTGTGCAAGAAGGAGTTGGAATCTACTACACACCTTTTCATTACCTGTCCTTTTTCAATTGCAGTGTGGAAAGAGTGCACAAGTCTGGTTGGTTTTGACTGTAGGTGGGAAGGAAACTCAGTGGGAAATGCTTGGGAGAATTGGTGGAGAAATGTACCACATCATAAACATAAATCCTTACCATTGTTGGTTATATGGGGGATTTGGTTGGCAAGGAATGGGGCTATTTTTCAGGAAAAAACAAGTATCCCAGAAATAACAAGTGCTCAATCTGTGGGCATATATAAATCTCTTCCAGAACATGTTAGGGCTGCTATTCAGAGAAGGAACCTGGAATTTGAGATTGGAAAAACTCACCCGTGGGGGTAATTTGATGGAGCGGCACAAAACAATATATGTGGAGGGGGGGCGTTCTTGTATCTTTCAGATACTCATTTCTTTGTACTCACCATGGGCCTGGGTGCGGGAACAAATAACTATGCAGAGCTCACGAGCCTAAAACTCCTACTTATTTTTGCAACAGAGAGGGGAATTAATAGACTCGCAGTGCTTGGAGATTCTATGAATGTTATCAATTGGACCAATCAAACACAAGCTTGCAGAAATATTAGACTTGCAGATATTCTTACTTCTATTCAGATGGTCATACAACGTTTCGACTTATTCACATGCCGGCATGTTTACAGGGAAAATAACCAAAAAGCGGACCAGGCATCCAAAGAAGGGCTGCTCATGGAATTTGGCATATGGGAAGTAACTGAAGAAAGGGATGGACATAGATATGAATACTACCACAGACCCTTCATTGACTGATTCACAATATATATTTTTTCAGCAAAGGATACTACAAATTATGTATTAACTATAAATCTTTTTCTGGCAATATGTTTTTTGTTTAAACTACCGATGATGTAACAGCAATGTAGTCCGGTGGGACATAAAATCTTACTTTTTGAAAAACAGAAATGTTTACTATTTTGCATTTTGAAAGTAGACGTAATAGTCTCATCAAAGGAACCAAAGTTTTTTTGGACTTGGACAATTCACTAATACAGTGAACCTACAGAATGTAATTCTGATCTTAGATGATGAATGGAATTACGCTTTTTTATTTTGGAAAAAAAAATGAGAGAAACGGTGGAGAACCATAAAGTGTTGTTGGAAAAGGTAGACACATTGAAGAATATTGTAGACTCTTTAACCAAGTCAGTGAGCATCGAGAAGTTTACTTGGTGTAGGGAAACAATGGGCTTTATATCAACCCTGATTAAGTGAATTGAAATTATGAAGCTTCCCGTGTACATGAAGTAAACAACAAGTGGGAGAATGTTGGGTATGTTATATTCTTTGGATGTAAATCAACAATTGAAGTCGATAAATGACTAGTTAACAAGTCACTTGGAAGTTTAATCGATAGATGGTGGAAGTTTGGTTGACTAGACGACTAGAATAGTCGATTGGTCGACAAGCATAAAAGCGGACATGAATTTGACGAACACTTGGACAATAAAAAGCTTGAATGGTGGTCCAAAATTGACTCATCCAAATCGACTGTAACATAATAATTGAAAGTTGTTAGGAAGTTATGGATCGCCATTAATGAAGCAGCTAGTTGTAACTAATTTGCTTGTCATGAATTAAAGTATTGCATCTATAAATAGGATGTGATGGAAAGTTGAAATGTATTAGGAAAATAAATTATAGTACTTGTACTTGTATGATTTGAGAAGTAGAGTGTAGTGAATTCGCGCTTGATTTATTGTGATCTGGTAAATCATTGTTGTAAACACTAGTTAACAGTGTTGATAATTAATGAGTAGTAAAGCTCCCTGGTTTGTTGGTTTTTCCCTATAAAGGTTTTTCTAGGATAAATTTACGCGTATTATGCGATTGTGTTTTTGCCATTGTTAAATTATGTTATATCTAATTGTTAGAATCATTTCTCATAATCATTGTAAAAGGTATTGAAATCCTTAACGGGTAGCAAGTGCTCCCTATAAGTTTCCATGTTTCACACCCCCAAGTTCTTTCTATAAGAATATGGAGCCAATTATCCTATGTGGATGATAAATACTTCATGGGGTCAAATAATAAATGGTTGTCTCCAAAAGGACTCCTAGGCTAAAGGACAATAAAATAGAAAGGAAAGAAGCAAAGAGTACTTAGGAAAATTGGGTCATTTTAAAGAAAGATGTTTTTAATAATTGGTAGGCCTTGAGAAACTTATCAAGGAACTTACTTTAGCCATTCAACAAAAGAATTTACTCCAAGATGTTAATAAGACATATTTTTCCACTGCTTCTAATGTTTCACATATTCATAACCATTGCTTTCCTTCATTGCAATATACTATTCCTTAGTTGTAGGAATATAATACCAGTCTTATAAAACATGCCACTTCAATTCAATAAACTAATATCCAATTTCACGATGAGGTTAATACCTTGTATGGATTTGGTACTCAACTTTGTAAGGTGGTTGTTTTACTTCAGGTTGATAACACTACTCTTTTACCGATAGAGTATTAAGCCCAGGTTGAGTGATTTGGGCCTATTTCATTTAGTGGAGAATATAGGTAGTGGGATTATTTGGTCATACAATTTGGGATTATTTCAAATACAATTTTGGATTGTGGTCATGCATTCCTTTAGCAGAGATTGAGAATCATTGTCGATGTATTCTTAGATGAGTTTCTTCAAGATACGAGTTATTCAATTTGTAGGGATACTTGCGTAAGACATCCAATTCTTAGAGCATGTAGAAGGAACATATCTATAACTTAGAGAAGATGAACACTATGTATATTACTAACTGGATGTAAGAAGACCATAACAATAACTAGCTTATAACACATCCATAGCTTAGAGAAGATGAACACCATGTATATATAGCTACGAGTAAAGTTTTCAAGTTTGACATAGGAGGTTTTCAAGTTTCGGTTTAGAGGATAAGAGAACATAATCGTGTTGTAATTGTACAAGATTATAAGTATGAATAGAACAAGGATGAATTACAACCCATCAGTCACTAGGACAATTTGAAAAACTATGGGAATTGTAAGAATATCATATTACTGGCTACATCCCTTCTAACTTACTACTTAACCCATTTATTTTAAATAATAACAAATGATGGATGATCCACCTGAAAGTAGAATCAAGGAAATACCCCACCCGAAAATAGAATATCACAAGAGCCTTCCTACTTTTGTGTGAACCGTTTTGACATGAGTTCATGATTGACCAAATGTTCCTCCTATTAATGGGTGATATCTAGTTCTTTCAAAAAACAAATATAATAATTGCAACTTAAGCTTTTGTTGCTTGTGGCTTAGCATTTGCTGCAATGATTGGTTCCAGAATGCATCCAATTGATTATGAAACCAATAACCAATTAATAGTGCTTGCTTTGTTTCTTCCCCATCTAGTATTTATAAAATGGTTATTAGTTGCCTTTGTTATTGTTCCTAATCCATACTAATTTTAGAAGCAAGAAACTAAGTGCTCCTCTTCCTACATAAGCAATAACTTCATTCCTCTACTCCCTTGGAGCATAAATGAAGGAATGCTAGATGATAAACATGTACTCTACATGCATTGATAGAGTATGCAACAGAGGGAGGCATGCAAGGGAAACGACCCTTGACCTAAAGGGAGGGCGGGGAGAAAGTTTGAGAGGCGATTGCTTACCTTTCACTATTTGTCCCTTTTTACTAAGAACTACCAATGGCAGAGGCATATTCACCACCAATTAATATAGTTTTAGATGCAAATTCATACTCTTTTGTTGCAGGAGGAGAGACACTAAAGGAAGGAGTAGAACCAAAAGCAAAGGTAGTTGGAGCAAAGCAATCATATGAGCAAGTAGCACCGCATGGTAACAAATGTTTTGTTGGTTGTTTAATGAATCTAGATGACGATGCGTGATTTACTTGTCACAATAATACATAATGCTCGGAGGAGGAAACACCTTATAGTGTAATTAAAGGTAAAAAATCAAAAGAAAAGTTAATATATAAGCAAAGAATGATATGAGAGAATTGTTAAAATTGTACATTGGTTCATACTCTTCATTAATTGTTTTTAAAGATGATAAAGATAAAAATCCTTTTTACAAACGCATGGCCAATTTTTTAAATTATAAGCTAGAAATCACTTACTAAATTAAAAAATATACTATATTATTGACAAATATGTAAAGAGATTATGTGCAGATGGAAGCACAACTAATCTTCATCAATGATCTCACCATTTCCTTCTTGTTTAGTGTCTTTAGTTTCCTAACGGCTACACCAATTCTAACAATTATGAAATTGTTTATTAGCATTATGTTGCGTTTATATGGACTCATGCATCAAATCAATCGATTGCATTAAAGAGGTTCAAATAAGAAACTTGTTGGATGGCCTTTATATTTTCGTTGCCTTGCACTTAGGTTGAGGTGATAAGTGAAGCAAAGGTACTATAGAAATACTTTTGGACTATGGAGGGTGTATATTGCATGATGGATAGTTGATGAATATCGAGGTAAGGAGTCATAGGAATATTTATTGAGAATATGAGTACCTAAATATTTGTTTCATACATGTTGTCGTCCTTATTACTTAAGTGTGTAATTTGATAGTGAGAAAGTCATGTGAGGTGTTTGGAAAATTATTGAGGAAGTGTTCAAACAATGCTAAATAGATGAAAGTATAGATTTCCACTAAAGGAAAAAGAGAGAGGATGATGTATATGCTATAGATGATGGTATGCCTTGACATGTGGTGTTGCTATAACAATTCATCACTTTTTAGTGATCTAGACAACATATGAAGATGACAATGTTATACATTACTAAAGATTATAGCCACAAAAATGGGTTATAGTGGAAGTTGCATTTTCTCATGAGATTCTTTGTGCTTGCTTCTATTTTAAAAAGTACAATCAATAAATCCATAAAATGTTAGTATACAATATTAAGCATGGCTAAGAGCAAGAGGTGTTTAAGTAGCGATGCTTATAGAAAATGTTAAGGGAGCTAAACCATGTGATTGTAAGCATGTTATTGAAATATTAATCGTTAAAATGTGACCATAACATTATCAATCATGTTGGTTCTATTTTCAATATTTATTTTTTCTAAAAAAAATACAAAATTATTTATATTAAAAAACAAGAATATACATGGAGTTGTCCAAAGGACTGATCATGAAATAAGTTACAAAATTTCCTACATTGTCGATCCTAATTACACTTACATCCCAGATAATGAACTCCATATACCATGATGTGACACAAAAACATAAACAAGCCTTACAAAATTACGCTATCATCCTCAATATCTGAAATCTCAACCATCATAACTAAACAAAACTATAAATGAAACTCCATGGCCTCTTGCTCGAGAGCATAATAAAATCCATAAAAGGCAAGGGATCTTTCCTCTAAGAACATAGGTTGTTTAGAGACAGTTTCTGCTTGAGAGTTCAACTCCATATGGATGTGAGTGAATGATGTCCACTCGAAAGACTGAAGAGAGGAATGAATTTCTTGAATTAAGTGCTTTAAATGAACAACAACAACATTGTTTCTTCTATAATCCCATTAGATAACTAGCTTCGAATCCACTTCTTGACATTATGCATGGAAGCGAAATAAAGGAGAGTCCATAATACTAAGAACTCAACCTTTCATGTTAGACATGTTCCCAAGGGCATACCTTATATGAAAATATTGGGACAGGTTGAGTAAAAGTACCTCCCCAATGCCACATTTAGGGGGAATCCCTGGTTGGCCCCATCGAAGAACCCCCAAGGAATGTCATAATCCAGCTGAGGCATAACAGGGATCCTTGGGGATTTAATTTTAGACTTTGCGTTGTACTCATGAGAGAACTTTTCAACGAGACCATCCATCACCACAGTAGGGATAAATTTATCCTAAAAAATACAAATATACTAAGGCCGCCAAATCGTGTACACACGATGACAAGGGAGGGACATGAAACATGCCATTAAAGAAGCCATTAGTCAATTTAATACACAATCATTTAGCCCTGACTTGGACCATTTATACTTTGGATTGAAGTTAAAAGAGATAATCAACCAAACTTCCTTAAGATATGCATAGTGCCCGAAAAGGTGATCAACGTATTCTCAGGCAGACCTACATAATGAACACTTGCTCGGCCCTATCCATCCTCTTTTAAGACCATTATCCCAAGGTAAGCACCTTATTCTTTTTATCTATTTATAACAAAATTTTGGATTTAAGAAGCCCCGGAAGCTTCAATACCAAATCTCTCCATCATACTGTCTTGCCTTGAAATTGGGATTCCAACTTGGAAGAATATCCCAATTTCACTGTATAGCCACCTGTTAAAGGATGTTTTGACCAAGCCATAGAATATGGCTCATCATTAGAGATCTTGATTAAGTTAGCACATAGCTTGCTAACATACCCTTTCCACTCAGTTGCAAGGAAACCATCTAAGCCCAACTCAGTGTCAGACTTCCATCGCATCCCTCCAAACTCTTGGTGAGATCAAGACTGAGCATTGTGGAGAAAATACATGCGTTGGCCATGAAGAGCATTGACAAGGTTGTCTGAAAGCCAAAAACTATCATTCGCACCAATCCAAGGATCCTCATCGAGACGAACCTTCCTACCATCTCCAATTCACCAAGCCGTCCAATTTCTAACCAAAGGAAAAGCATCGACCAAAGCTTCAAAGAACACAAAACTATCCTTAGTTGACTTCCTTGACTACATGACCAGTTCTCAATGGAGACTCCTCCTATGTACTTAGACTTCATGACTCTTCCCCACAAAGAATCGATAAAAGTGAGCCTCCACAGATTTGTCATTACAAGCAATTGACAAAAGAGATATATATTTTGGATTCCCCATCCTCCCATATTTTTAGGCATCGAAATTGTGGACCATTTAACTAGAGGGATACCTTCGAACAACCTTTTACCAGACCAAAGGAACTGAAATCTCTTTTTTTTTTTTTATCTTGGTGAGAATACCGTTCAGGATTTTAATTATAGAATCCCAATACACATGAATGCTTTCAAGAACATAATTCAACAAGATAAGTCGACCATCCCTAGAGAGCCATATGTTTACTTATAGAGAAATGCAAGGCTCAATTTTATTAAAGAGCTAGAGCCAATCAACAAATATATAAGAATTTGGCTTGAGAAAAAACCTCGGATGCTTAAATCCTAAATTAATAGCTTCCTAAAGAAAAGGAAGATCAAAGTCTAATTTACTCAAAGCTTCATCAACCATAGCATTGAACAAAAGGCTCGATTTCGAGAGATTGAACTTCATACATGTAACCAAACAACAAAGATCAAGAATTCTTTTAAATTCGTGAAAATAGTTTGGAGAACTCACACATAAAAGGAGAACATCGTCAACAAAAAAGAGGTGGGTAATGACTTCTGTTGGCGTTATCTTAACCCCCTTCAACTCCCCTCTACGAAATAAAAGTCTATATTCAATATTTTATTTTCATCATCTCAAAACTTTTCAACCAAAAGTTCCATATAAATCTTCACAAGCTTCTACATTGTCAAAATCCTGCACGGACATGGAATTTATAAGACTCCAGTAGAATGACATCGTGATAAAGTGTAATAGATAAAAATATATTAAATAATAATTATTAAAAATAATAAAAGATAAAAATAATTAATAAAAATAACAAAAGATAAATAATAATTAGAATTAGAAAGTATTTAAGTGATTATAAAGACATGTCCTTGTGAAAAGGAACGAGTAAATCTATTTATTTGGATCTTTGTGAAAAGAAAGGAGTAAATCTATTTATGTGGATCTTGATTGTATTGTAATATCATATTCATATCTCATACTTTTACACATATATTCTTTTTATCCAAATGGATTTTTATATAGTATTCCAAGTATTATGGTAATATGTGTGTGAGTGAACTTTTATTTGGCTTATTTGGTATAGAGTAGCGTAGGCTTTTTCGGCGATTTTGGGTCCAAAACCGGTTAAACTTCTTGATGGAAATTGTTATTTACACATCTTTGTAATTTCAGCAATTGTGATTGCCTTGTCTAGACCAATTGTCCAATTTTAAAACTACCCAGATCGCCGAAATTCCGATCTGAGCACTCCAAATTGTGATTTTGATAAGAATTGCTCTGCTAGTTAGCCGTTATACAACTCCGTATAGAGTTCACTGATTCCGGCTTATGGTCAAATTGTCAAAATTTCTTTCAAAATCAAGTCTTTGACCTCACACTGGATTTTATAGCCATCCATATTTAGAGTTCTCCGGTACACTCGTCCTTCTCCATCTTCCTACACCACTGCACACCCCGCCGCTTACATCGTCCCAAATCCACCCCATACGTTCTCCTTATCGTGACACCCTTCAACACCAGTCCTCAGCATTCGTCCTACCTCCACGCAATCACCAACCATATGCCTCCACAACCATTCCAGGCATGTCCCTCTCCATGTCGCTCACATGTGTGTTCCTCCACGCTTCGCACCCTCCCTCTTCGTGGCTCTCCTCAGTTACCTGCTTGTGCACGCTCCTCCTTTGCCCGTGCACCTGCATTCATTGCCCATATCCCTCACACTTATGCGCATCCTTCCCGTAAGCTTCCTTTCCAACCCCTCATATGCTACCCTCACACCACTCCATGCTTCCATCCATTGCACCACACTCCGCCAATCGCACATGCGCCCAACAACACGCTCCTCCCATCGCAATACTCGCCTATCCAACCACTTCTCCCCGCGCCCTGCTCGATCTCTACCTCACACCGCTCATCCCCACTCCCCGCTCCTTGCACTGCCATAACTCCGACCTAGCACCACTTGCACGCCTTCCTTCCCGCCGCCACCATTAGGGCATAAAACCCTAGGTATAATCCAATCCAAAAAAAATTATAATATTATTATTAAAAATAATAATCTTTTATCATAATTTTTCAAAACCCTATTAAAAAATTACATATGTATATATAAGAATAATATATTATAATATATTTATTATTATTATTATTATTATATTATATTTAATAATAGTAATAATAATTGTATTTATTACAATTATTATTTATAAAAAAAAGGTCAAAAGAATATTTAAGATTGTACATAAGGATCACATTGGGTGTGCCCAATTATTGTCAAGAAGTAACAAACAAATAGAAGTCGAAGTAGTGAATCATGGATTATAGTTTACATTTACAAAATAAAAATTAAAAGAGGAACTAACACCCACACAATCATTTTTCTTGAAGTTGATCTAATTTAGGCAGTTCAATAACTTCCTTTGTGATTTTTTCTTCATACTTCACGTGCTTTTATTTTGTAGTTTCAATCGGTGACTCTTCTTCATCTTTGTCCTCATATGGCGGAAGAGAATTTCTGAACATGGTTTCAACTTCTTCATGATCTCTTGTATGTTGTTATGTGATTATTGATTTTCCACACTATAAACCAAAATCATCATACAGAGTTTTGGATACTTCATTTGTAAATATACCAAGTATTTCCTTCTTGATTTGAGATGTAGATTGTCTTGATAGAGAATCTCCAAACTACTGCAAGCTATGCTCAACCATCTATTGTGTTTTGTTAAGGTTCTTCATTAGATCTCCCAATTAGGTTCCTTCTCTTCTATTGGTGAGGCATGAAGGAAAGTAGGTAACAGTCTACCATTTATGATTCTAGCCATTGATGTAACCGCTCTACGGAATTTTCAAACTTCCTTGAAATCTGTATTGTCTTACTCGTGAACATTGACAACAAACTACTATAGGTTATCAATCTAGCTCAACTTACTGCTAAGCTTGTGAAGATCCCAACTATGTACTTTTCCCAACACTTTGCACTTGACTGTTGTAGCTTACAATTGGGCAAATATGACTTGCAGTTTTGTCAAATGCTTTGGTTATTTTCTGAGGTGGATGTTTATTGATTGTTCGGCTTAATAGAACCAATTTCAATTGATTTACACTAGTTTGTTCATGGGCAGTATATGGCCAATATCACTCAAAGTGTGGAGACCCCTGTTTAGTGCATCCATGATTTAAGGCATCTCATCCCGGTTCCAACGATCTATAACACTAAGGGCCTTTTTAAATATTTTGAATAATTTTTAGCAACCTTAGTAATTTAATTAAAATATAACCATCAATATACTCATTTTTACGAAACCGTTGGAATACATCGGAATTGGAAAATAATTGCACTGGAGTGATCCCGATGAAGAATAAAGATGAATGGAGATGTCCGACTGACTTTCTATAAATAGAAACTCCCTCCAAGAATCGTGGATCCCTAACTAGAAGCCGAAAATAACATCCAAAACCATCAAATATCTCCTCTAAGCCATCTGAACTCACTAGTAACATTGAATCACCCGTCTGATCAAGTGGATACAAACCCAAAAAACCATCGCCATCTGCAAAGCATGAGAACCCTAAAATGGGGACATTATAGGTTATAAGGATCAATAAAACAGTATCGATCAATAATAATTAAATCTTCCGATTGAGAAGTCATAACAAAACTCTAGTCACAAAAATCAAGAAGTTAAAGAATAATCGTAAGACATAATAAACTAATGAGGATATCGAAGGGAAATTATTGGAAGAAGAAGAAAAGAATTGACACCTTAGAAATCATAATCAAGATATGATGGAACAAATTAGGAAGTTAAATGAAGATGAAAAGAAGCAAGAAGAAACGCTCATGAAGCTTAAGAGTGATAACCAGTTCTTGGAAGATAAGTTAGAACAAATCCATATGAAGGCATCAAAGTCCTCAGAAGTAAAAATCTAAGTTATGGAAAAAGGAACAAACACAGATCCACTCAATATCACAGCTCGGGAAAATACCAATCTAGTTGAAGAAAAAAGATATAAGGATGTTGGAGTACAAACAATAAGAACACCTTATTGACATCCAAATAATAAAAGCATATATCTTAAAGGACGAGAACAACTAATGAAAAATATTGATACCAGCACAATCAAGTCTCAAGATAACAGTTCATCGTTGAAGTGCTACATTTCGCAAATAATTGAATTAGGATGGACCAATCCTTTTACTTATCAAAAATTTTGTTCAACACTCATAAGTCCATATCGTCTCATAATATCATCTATGACAGAACATAGAAAGATGTGACGACAATTACAAGCAAAAGTAAAAGACGTAAAAGCTTCTTCATCAATATGCTTTGAGGACAAAGCATTTCTGAAGAGGAAGGCAATGTTATAGATACAATAAATAAATATTAAATAATAATTAATAATAATCAATTATAATAATAAATGATAAATAATAATTAGAAATTAGAAATTATTTAAGTGATTTTAAATACATGTCCTTCCATGTGAAAAGGCACAAGTAAACCTATTTATTTGGATCCTTATTGTATTCTAATATCATATTCATATCTCATACTTTTACACATATATTCTTTTTATCCAAATGGTTTTTTTGTATACTATCCAAGTATTTTGGTAATCTATGTGTGAGCGAAATTTTGTTCAGCTTATAAAGAAAAAGTTTTTTAAAACTAGCAAAAAATGGTTAGGAAAGGGACGTTGAATATGATCATCACTTAATAATTTATTTTTAATAATAATTTATTTTTGTCAATGTCCCCAAAAACACTCCCACATAGTTAAGATCTAAGTGAAAGACTCAAAATAATCCAAATAATCCATATACTAGTTACAATTAATTGTACTTCATAGATTGATTTATAGAAACTTCGAATGGAATTCAAAGACAAAACTTATTTCGACCAAAAAAATCTTATGGAAGAATTGTTAGCACAAAATAAGGAATTAAGGGATGAAAAGCAACTCAATTGAGAATCACAAAGTAAAGATATCGAGTGGAAGTTTGACCAGAGTAGATTTCTCGCATAAAAGAGCACAATAAAAAATTACATAGATCGCGAAGTCAAAAGAAGTGAGTATTATCCTCATTAACCTTTAATTGGTTCTCCAAAGTATGAGTATTATCGAAATTATAGACAACTTTCGTTTCACATGAAGAATCATCAAATTGGTCTTGAAGCACTTGATTCACACAATCACCTTCTTTTATGTCATCATCCTTGCAAACATGCTGATTTGGAGCTATGGCAGTGCTAGTCTCACCCACAGAATCATTTTCTTGTAGCTGATCTAACTTAGCCGGTTCAATAACTTCCTTTGTGATTTCTTCTTCATACTTCATGTGCTTTTCTATTGTAGTTTCAGTCGGTGACTCTTCTTCATATTTGTCCTCATATGGCAGAAGAGAACGTGTGAACATGGTTTCAACTTCTTTAGGATCTCTTGTATGTTCTTACGTGATTATTGATTTTCCACACTATAAACCAAAATCATCATAAAGACTTTTGGATACTTCATTTGTAAATATACCAAGTATTTCCTTCTTGATTTGAGATGTAGATTGTCTTGATAGAGAATCTCCAAACTGCCGCAAGCTATGCTCAACCCTCTGTTGTGTCTTGTCAAGGTTCTTCATTAGATCCTCCCAATTAGGCTCCTTCTCTTCTATTGGCCAGGCAGGAAGGAAAGTAGGTAACAATCTACCATTTATGATTCTAGCCATTGATGTAACCGCTGTATGAAATTTTCAAACTTCCTTGAAATCCGTGTTGTCTTACTCATGAACACTGACAACAGATTGCTGTAGGTCGTCAATCTAGCTCAATTAACTACTAAGCTTGTGAAGACCCCAACTATGTACTTTGCCCAACACTTTACACTTGACTGTTGTAGATTACAATTGGGCAAAGCTGACTTGCAGTTTTGTCAAATACTTTGGTTAGTTTCCGAGGTGGATGCTTATTGATTATTTGGCTTAATAGAATTGATTTCCATTGATTTACACTGGTTGGTTCATGCACAGTATATGGCCAATATCACTCATAGTGTGGTTGCTCATCAAATAAAGACAATAACAGTGAATCAGACAAAAAGACAACAACATTTAGATTTGAATATAATCATTCAAATATTGAGTACATGCTTGGAATGTATGGTAGTATAGATCTGAAGTGAATTTGTGCTTTCACACTGAAGATGTCCTTCTTGAGTGTTGTGGTTATATTCTGCTGATCCTCGAAGTGCATTTACCTTTTCTCAAATCCCCACATCTATCGAGAATCATGCTCTGATACCATTGTAATATCCCTTTACCGATTGGGGACTAAAACTTGTTAACTGTGTAAAGATTACTCACCTGGGATATTGACCAGCACTTAATAGTAATGAGTTTGAGGTTGATTTATGACTGATTGTTAGGCAAACTAATTGTGTCCTTCTGTCAAATATTTAACCATTCAATGTTCTATCAATCCTTAGTGTGAAAGTAGGGTCTAGTATTGACTGTTAAGAGACTTGGGACTGATATTTAATCTAACACTTGCTCTCACTGCTATATTTTCTTGTATGTTTCTTTGGAAAAATTTGATGGATTGTTGTCTTGTTTGAATGATAATATGAGGAATAATTCATATTTCAAACGATAGATTCGCAGCATGAAAAAGGAGCATTGAACATAAACAAACTGAGTTCTCACGTACCAATTCATTTGACAAAAGAGGGAATGAATATTATGCCAACTAAATAAGCTGCTACAGTCCTCATTTCAAACACATTACATCAGACTTTTAATGAAGACGATCCAGACTTGTTAAACAATGAATAATACAAGTAGTAGTTATCAAAGTTGCACTCAACTAGAAGATGAATGGTCCTGTAGGATGCTAGTGCTGAATATCCCTCTTTTTATATTTGTAGCTTCCTTCTTGAGTCACGATTTAGATTGTGGCAGCCATGGAATGTTGCCGCATTAAGGGAAAAGGGACACCGCGCAGTTTAAACGAATTAACTGCACAGATGATAAATGTTTTCTTTTCTTTTGATAAGGACATGCGTTAGACCTAGCAAATACTTTGTTTTAAATTTTCTTCCACTTTTTATAAAACACTTTACTTCACAAAATAAATGTGCGGATATGAGTTGTGCAATTCACCTTTTACTGCACGCAGATTAACTGTGCGTTTCTATTGCGTAGAGATTAACTGCGCGATTCCACTTTCTACTGCGCAGTTGAACTTTGCGCAAATTCACAAATCTTAACTTAGCGCAATACTTTACTTTGCATGAACTTGACCTTTTATGGAGTGCGCACTTCATACAAATTACTTTCGCACACTCTTTTAACTTTTACAAAGATTAACTGCGTGGTTAACTTTGTATACCTATCTAACTGAGCACAACCCAATATTTAAACAAACTTTGTATAAAGATATTTCATGCTAAAACATAAGAACCAAAATATATGTCAAAGGTTACTGCACGTTAAACTATGGCATTTACCACCATGAAATACTTGAGAATCTTGATTTGATTTACAGACCATAAATGTAAACAACATTCACATAGGTCAATATGAAGTAGATGCGCGGCATGCATAAAACAACATTCTTGAGAATGAATACATAAATCTTAAGAACTTATATATTGCTGCAGTAAAACAGAGTAACTTTGCCTCACTTACAGAGAGATGAGATTTACTTCAAACTTTTACATTCACACAGAGCTTGGGCTCTTGAAACATTTCACGGGATTTACTTTTCCTCTTTTTCACTTATCTCTATCTCTTCATCTCTATCTAATCTTCTGTGGGAGATATTCATTTATACAAAAACTTAGGTTTAGCTTCACCTGGAAGTTACAGGGTTGCAATAAACATTGCAATTAATTTCTACCTAAGAAATCTGATCTTGCAGAATACAAATGCGGCTACTTAAATACTAACTTGCCGTGAGCCAGATTGGCTGCAAACTGACTGACTGTCTGACATTGCAGACTGAAAAAATGACCGACTGACTTCTGATAGAGCTGGCGCATATCAGATACGCTATCAACTCATTAATTATGATATTTCCAACACTCCCCCTCAATTATGAGCTGATGGGGATCATTAAACAAAAGTAAAATATTACAAAATATTTCAGAGCTGAAACATGCTCTGTTCATGACAAAGTTCACTGTGCAGAACTTGTCACTCCCAAACAACTTTGCATAAATTGGAATGGGTCTCTTGCCGATGGTTTTGTAAATATGTCTGCTACCTGATCTTTAGACCTGCAAAATTCTAAACAGCTTTCCTTGTTGTTTATCAATTCTCTAATAAAATGATACCTTGTGTCTATGTGCTTGGTTCTCTTGTGAAATACATGATTCTTTGACAATGCTATTACTGAATTGTTGTCACAGTAAATGACTGTGGGTTCTTGCTGGTTCTGCGACAGATCACTTAACATCCTGCGCATCCAAACTGCTTGACATGTAGCGCTTGTAGCTACGACATACTCTGCTTCTGCTGAAGAAAGAGTTACTATGGGTCGTTTCTTTGAAGCCCATGATACAACACCTATTCCTACATGAAATGTATTCCCAGATGTGATTTTTCTGTCATCCATGCTTCCTCCATTATCATTGTCAGTGTATCCAATGAGTTTGAAATTTTTTGAGGTTGAATACAAAATACCGAAGTCTTTTGTTCCACTTACATACCTCATAATTATTTTACCTGCTTGCCAATGTGCTTCTTTTGGTGACTCCATGAATCTTGAGATTAATCTGACTCCATACATGATGTCTGGCCTTGTTGCTGTAAGATACATGAGGCTTCCAACGAGCCTTTTAAACAGTGTAGGATCTACATTGGATCCATCATCATCCTTGCTCAATTTCAAACCTGTTATCACTGGTGTTGGAGTTGTCTTGTAATTTAACATCTTAAATCTGTTCAAGACATCACTTTCATATTTCGACTGAGATATAAAAATACCCTTTTCATTCTGCTGGACTTCAATGCCTAGAAAATACTTCATAAGCCCCAAATTAGTCATTTCAAATTCACTTTCCATGACTGTTCTGAATTCTTCTATGCCAAAATCACCAGTGAATATTAAATAATCTACATACAGGCAGACAATTAACTTATTACCCTGTTGGTTGATTTTTGTGTACATCGTTGGCTCACATTCACTTCTGTGAAATCCATTCTGAATGAGGTGTGAGTCAATGCGACTATACCAAGCTCTGGGAGCTTGCTTCAAACCATACAATGCCTTTTTCAATTTGTATACTCTGTGTCCTTGTCCTGTAACTTCATAGCCTTGTGGCTGCTCAACATATACTTCTTCCTCCAAATAACTATTTAAAAATGCAGACTTAACCTCCATTTGGTAAACAAGCCATGTCTTATGTGTTGCGATGGCCAAAATTGTTCTGATAGTGTCCATTCGTGCTACAGGTGCAAAGGTTTCGTTGAAGTCTATGCCAGGTTGCTGAGTGAACCCCCTTGCTACCAATATTGCCTTGTGCTTCTGCACATTTCCATCAGCATCTTGCTTGGTCTTATAAATCCATTTAACGCTTATCACATCCTTGTCCTTAGGAACATCAACTAATTCCCATGTTTGATTCTTCTCAATGCATTCTATTTCTTCATCCATGGCTTGTGCCCAAACTTTATCTTCAACAGCTTCTTCAAATGTTGAAGGATCATTAACTTGAGAAAATAATGCAAAACATGAAAATGAATTAGGTGTACCAGCATCATATATCTCGCGCAGAATTCTTGTCTTTGATGGAGTTGTTGGTGTTGAACTATGCAAGCTGCGCGCACTGCTTGATCGAGTTTGTTGCGCACTTGGTGTGCTTGTCGGAGTAGCTTGAGCTGCGCCTTGTGTCGGAGTTCCTTGTGCTGGAACATGCTGCGCAATCCTAGGAATAGATGGAGCTGCACAGTTCTGATTTACATGCGGAGTTTCATCCACATCTTCTGCACTGTCATCATGTTCAACATGTGACACGATTTTGACATTCTTCTCTACAGTTCCATCCCATGCTTTATTTTCCACAAACTGGACAACTCGATTGATAATGACTTTCCTTGCAATAGGATCATACAACTTGTATGCTTTTGTGTCTTCAAAATATCCAATAAAGATGCATTTCTGTCCTTTATTGTCTAATTTCCTTCTCAGCTCATCTGGAACATGTGCGTATGCTACCGCAACCAAAATTTTTTAAATGCGAAACACTATGTTTCATATCTGTCCATGCTTCTTGCGGAACCTTGTTCTTCACACTCTTCGTCGGACATCGATTCATGATGTATACTGCAGTTGCCACTGCTTCAGCCCAGTATTCATTTGACAGATGCGTGGCTACCAACATGTTGCGCGCCATCTCCATGATGGTTCCGTTCTTCCTCTCTGCGATACCATTCTGTTGCGGTGTATATCGCGCAATGAACTACTTCTGTATGCCATGATTTTTGAAAAAGTTTAAGAAATCATTCAAAACATACTCACCACCTCTATCTGTTCTGAATATCTTGATGCTGTAACCACTCTGCTTCTCCACGAGTGCCTTGAACTGCTGAAAACAACTAAACACATTAGATTTATGTTATAGAAAGTAAAACCATGTTTTTCTTGTGAAATCATGAATAAATGTGAGAAGATAAGTGCATCCTCCCATGGACGGTGTTTGCATCGGTCCACAAATATCGGAGTGCACAATTTCAAGTGGTGCGCGAGCTTTGTATGACTTTCCGACTGGAAAAGTCTCTCTGTGTTGTTTGCCAAAAATACAGCCTTCAAAAATTCTCTCTGGCTTTTCGATTAATGGCAATCTTTTCACCATTTCCTTCGTGTGCAGTAGCTTCATCCCACCAAAATTCAGATGTCCAAATTTGAAGTGCCATAACTAGGATTCATCCTTTATTTCTGTTTGGAACGCATCTTTCATTACATTGTCTTTTCCTTCCTCTGCGCAATGAATTTCTACCTCTTTGCTTTCTGCTTTGAACGCAGATCCAAAATTTTCATTATGTCTTTCATGAACAACTTGAGTTGTTTTTCCTCTTATGATGGGTCCTATCCTCAAAGGAAACAAACGATTGCTTGTCATCTGCACCTTTTCTATTAATTGATTGCTTGGATATATGTCCTTGATCAGACAATGCTTTCCTATCATATGGATTCTGTAACCTTTTTCCATTAGCTATCCAATGCTCATCAGGTTATGCTTCAAACCTTGAACATAATACACATCAGGCATAAATTTCTTCTCCCCCTGTTTTGTTAGAATATCAACAGTACCCTTACCCAAAACAATGACTTCAATATTGTTTCCAAGCGTTACATCAGTTTGAACTGATTTATCTAGAATAGAAAATAGATTTAAATTACCAGTCATGTGATTGCTACAGCCTGAGTCTAAATACCGTATGTTATTTGGAATTTCTTGGAAAACATTGCATTCCAGCGGAGATGAGCATGCTAAGAACAATGTGCTGTTCGAAGTGCTATTGTTGCTTGACTATGCTTCACCTTGCTTTCCTTGGTCATACTGCTTCTTCCTGCATTCATATGCGAAATGTCCATACCTCTTACAGTAATAACATTGAATTTTTGATTTATCATACCTTTGTCCACTTGGCTGATTAGGGGTTTCATTCTGGCCTCTACCAGTGACATGCATAGGGCTGCTGCTGCGACCTCCTCTGAAAGAACTTCGACTTTTGCCTCTAGAGTTTGATCTTCCTCTGCCTCTTCCACGGCTTATGGATGACTGTGCTGCAAATGCACCTTCCAACGATGTATTTGAATCGTTGATTCTATGTTCATGATTGAGTAATGAGGCTTGCAACTCATCAATAGTAAATGTGGACAGATCTTTGTTCAACAACTCTTTGATTAGTTAGAGTTTATCCATGAGACTTTATTTTATTAACCAAACCAATAACACGAGTATAGAATGATTCTATTGACTCTGTGTTTTTCATTGACAGAGATTCAAAATCTCTTCTAAGAATATGAAGTTTCGCAGTCTTTACCTTGTTCAAACCTTGATAGGAAGTTTCCAGTGTGTCCCACGCTTCCTTAGCTGACTGCGCTGCTGCTACTCTTGGGAGTATTGATTCATGTGTTGCTTGATGTATGTGGAACAACGCCTTTCCGTCTTTCTTCCTCTGTTCTCTCAAGACATCCTTCTCATCTTGTGTGAGATTGTTGTATGTTGTTGCATCCGCTGGTTCTGCATAACCATTCTGGACTATTTACCATACATCTTGACCTCTAAACAAAGCCTTCATAGTTAGAGACCAATATTCATACTTTTTACCAGAAAATATTGGGGTTTGCAAATTACCCGCAGTGGAAGCCATCCTTAATCACTTTTCCCTTATGTAAATACAAATTCTACTTTCCGTAAACCAAGCTCTGATACCAGATCAAGGGAAAAGGGGCATCGCGCAGTTAAAAAGAATTAACTGCGCAGATGATAAATGTTTTCTTTTCTTTTGCTAAGGACATGCGCTAGACCTAGCAAATACTTTGTTTTAAATTTTCTTCAACTTTTTATAAAACACTTTACTTCACAAAATAAATGCGCGGATATGAGTTGCGCAATTCACCTTTTACTGTGCGCAGATTAACTGCGCGATTCCATTCTCTACTGTGCAGTTGAACTTTGCGCAAATGCACAAATCTTAACTTAGCGCAATACTTTACTTTGCATGAACTTGAATTTGTATGGAGTGCGCACTTCATACAAATTACTTTTGCACACTCTTTTAACTTTTACAAAGATTAACTGCGCGGTTAACTTTGTATACCTATCTAACTGCGCACAACCTAATCTTTAACCAAACTTTGTATACAGATATTTCATGCTAAAACATAAGAACTAAAATATATGTCAAAGGTTACTACGCGTTAAACTAGGGCATTTACCACCATGAAATGCTTGAGAATCTTGATTTGATTTACAAACCGTAAATGTAAACAACATTCACATAGGTCAATATGAAGCAGATGCGCGGCATGCATAAAACAACATTCTTGAGAATGAATACATAAAACTTAAGAACTTATATATTGCTGCAATAAAACAGAGTAACTTTGTCGCACTTACAAAGAGATGAGATTTAATTCAAACTTTTACATTCACACAGAGCTTGGGCTCTTGAAACATTTCACGGGATTTACTTCTCCTCTTCTTCACTTATCTCTATCTCTTCATCTCTATCTAATCTTCTGCGGGAGATATTCATTTATACAAAAAACTTAGGTTTAGCTTCACTTGGAAGTTACAGGGTTGCAATAAACACTGCAATTAATTTATACCTAAGAAATCTTATCTTGCGGAATACAAATGCGGCTACTTAAATACTAACTTGCTGTGAGCTGGATTGGCTGCAAACCAACTAATTGTCTGACATTATATACTGAAAAATGACCGACTGAATTCTGACAGAGCCGACGCATATTAGATACGCTATCAGCTCATTAATTATGATATTTCCAACACAACAGTTGTTTATTTTGTCAAATGTGCACCCCAACAGCAACAATGAACTCACTTTTGAAGATAGAAATCATGTAGTAGAGGAAATGGGATTTATGAACTATATGTGCAGAGATAAGGGGACGCCCTTCCACAATGAGGATCTACAGGAAACGCCCCACAAGATTAAACATGAACACTGAAAACTCTAGCAAACGAACATAGCCTCAGTTATGAGAACATATACAAACTCTCCCATTCTGCTAAGTGCACCTTCTAACCACACTATGCCCATGAAGCAGTGCACCCTCATCATTTGTTTGATGACATTCACAATAAACAAGAGTTTTAATAGTTGTGACTTGGTTCTTCCCCAAACCACTAGTTCTTCTCAAATATCTTGGCTGCGCCCTTCCCTTTTCACAGTGAAGAATTCCAACAGGTGATTGCGCCCTCTTCCCAACAGAAAATGAAAACCTTGCTTAACACACAAATCTAAAGATGAATATGAGAATTCTAACAATGACAATGAAGTATGATGGAAAATCTAAGTGATTGAATTCTTACAACGACAATGAAGTATGATGGGAAAATCTAAGTGATCTCCCTCTTCCAGCTAGTTAGGGTGGAATCTTGCACCACTAAAACCAAACCAGTATTCTAACAAAGGTTTTCTCAAATCCTAGCTCAAATGCACAAGAGCTCTCCAAGCTTCTTCAAAATGAAAAATATCCTATATTAACCAAATGAACTCTAAAAACCCCTTTTACACTTTTTTTTTTTGAAACTCCCTAGAAGCTTCCTTTTTATTTTTATTTTAAAGATGCACTTTTTAATTTAAACACTCTTTTTACTCTGAAAATGACTTTTTCTTTAAAATAATGATATTTTGAAGACCGTTGTTTAGTGCATCCATGATTTAACGCATCTCATCCAGATTCCGACGATCTATAATACTAAGGGCCTTTTTAAATATTTTGAATAATTTTTTTTTTATCGAAAGGAAGGAAACATTCTATTACTTGCAGAGAAATATTACATTCTAATTCTTGCCATCTTTGGCAGCAGAACCAAAGTTGTCCTTGAGAGTATACCCAAAACTTATGCCAGACTTATCCAACTAAACACAGTACAAAAAACCACTTATTCGCCAACAAAACTTAGGCAGATCCAAGTAAAGACCGTTGTTCCAAAAAATCACACTATGACCCTTATACCACATTAAGACCCCTATCAGACTATACAAACTAGATAAAAAGCCAGGCTATACAGACAAGATAAAAATCCAGAACATATAGCTTATATAAAACTCTGAAATAAACCTCAAACCGACCCAACTCAGAAACAGACACATATGAAATTAACCAGAAGGACCAGGACCAGCGTCCTGGTTAGACACCTGTGGAGCCACCTCTGCCATAGACTGGTTGTTGAGAATAATGAATTTAGGATTAGCAGCAACCTTTGGTTTGGTCAGGAATGAAATTCCCAAATGCTCCGCAATTGCATCAAGCTTCATATGCATAAAGCGGGAGTCCTCATCATGGTTATAGAACCGCTCTTCATGATTCTTAAACCTTTGCAAGTCCGAGAGAACATCATCCCGCGCCTCTATCGTTTGAGCTATCAATGTCTTGGTAACCCAAAACATGACAATAGCCCGGTTGTAGAATGCCATCCTACCCTGGGTGTTCCCAGGGTCCTGGATCCAGTCTGCCATAGCCAATGCCTCCGACAGAGGTTCTTCCTCCCCTACACACAACCAGAGATTCTCCTCTAACTCCTCCATTTCATTTTGTAACTCCTGTGGGAACATACGCCGAAAGAAAACCGTCGTAGTTGTTGCGTTCCATTGATCTCTACTCGGACCCCCAGGGTCCTGGAGACTCCCCCTACCAGGTCTTCCTCGTCGCAACATTATCGCATCTTGCTTGCTTCTGTTACCAAACCAGAGATGAAAATCAAACAGCACGAGGAAAGCGAGAACAATTGCAGCGCTATAGAAAAGGTAGCTAATCTCGAACATAGTATGGAGATTTAAAGGGGGAAACCCACTAGCAACCATTAATCCTGTCATCATGACCAAGGCAAGGTTAGTATCATCATCGTCCTTGATAGTCGTCATTACATCAGAAGCCTTCATGGTATCACGTAGCAGGAATGTGTGAGACAAAATGGTTGTCACCTTCGCACATCCCAGACCTCCTGTAATGATTCTTAATAACTATGCGAGTGCGAGTGAGAGAAGAGATCAATATTAATGCATGAACCATTACGATTTAAGAGACACCTGTCCACTCCAAGACATGGAGTTATCATGTAAGGACATCCCATCATACAAATTAACAAGCTTAAAGGCAGAGGAGGGATCCATATTACATATTTTTGTTCCTTATGTCTATAGACATTTACTATGGCACGTGTCAGCTGGCATATCAAGTAATGATCCTTCCCAACCATATTCCTTACAAGTGGTGCCTTGGTTGGCTAAGCAATCTGCCAAGGTGTTAGTAGTTAGGCTAACATGGTGGAAGGTTACAATGTTAACCGTAGAAAGGACTTCCCCAAGACATTGTATACGCCACGCCAGATGCCAGGAGGGAGCCACCTTGGCCGCTTGGGACCCATTGCGTAAATTGATGGTAAGCTGGAGTACCAATTTCGAATCACCCTCCACTTGAAGTCTTGAATAGCCACGTTCACCCAGCCATGCAGAGTCCCTGTAACAAAGCTTCGCATTCCTCCACATTATTCGTATCCATCCCCAGAGAGCCATAGAAGGTATCTGTCACCTTTCCCTGATCATTACGAAAGGCTCCTCCATACCCAACACGGCCCGAGTTCCCTTTGGATGCCGCGTCGAATTTCATCTTTATCCAACTTGAAAGGGGAGGATTCCATAACACTGGGCTCGCAGGAGAGCACTGTTGATAAGGAAGGATTCCAATATAGATGGGAAGAGCCATAATTCCCCAAGTACGCAAAATTCTCAGCTCTGTATCTGGAATTAGTAAGTCCTGATCCGTCCAAGGTGATAGCTTAAGTGTCTCATGGATCCCTTCTTGAATTTGGTTCCAAACCAACTTACTAGTCTGATGTTTACCGGCAAAGATACGTTTGTTTCATTCCTTCCACACCTCCCATAAGAGAAAACCAGGAAACAACTTCCATACCCGATTTGGAATTCTGGCATTGAAGGGTTCAACCCTCCACAGTTTGATGGAAGCGATAGCGTTCGTGTGGACCCTATCTATGAATCGAAATATCATAGCACCTTTATCCCATAGTTCAAAGGTGAAACTGCAACCGTCCAATACATGAGCAATTGTTTCGACACTGTCACCACACAGGACACAGTGTGAAGGCCCTTCAAAACCCCTTTTCATTATGTTATCCCAGGTTAGAATTCTACCTTTCAAAACCAACCAGAGGAACAAGGTAATTTTAGGCCAAAACTTAGTAGCCCAGAGATGCTTCCATTCTCGGCCTACATGATGTTCCTCAAAAATCTTTTGTAGAGAGTAAGATTCCTTGATACTAAACATTCCTTTAGGAGAATAGCCCCAACGAAGTAAATCAGGTCCCTCCTGCATTTTTATCCGTCGGTTGCTAATATGTTCATAAATATGATCTCCTACCTCCATACCATATTTTTCCCTCCACCAATTTAAAGGTTGCCATTTTCGGAAGCCTCTGCCATCATGCTCCTCTTTCCAATATTGATTAACAGTCTACCAGTTGTGGTTCTGTAAGGGAGATGAGACATGTGGGTTGGTCAGGAGATTTTGAATGGTTTGATCTTGTTTCCAAGATTTAGACCAAAGGTTAGCCGAAGAGCCCTCCCGAACCTCCCAAAAATTGTGCTTTCTTATCAAGAAATTGCCAACCCTTTCCATGTTCCAAATGTGATATCCATTCTCAGGTCCTTCAATTCGAATAAGGTCATTTTGAGAAATGGAAGGGGCATACTTATTACAACAAAAACTTGCCCACAGTTCATTTGTATGAGTGATCCAACGCCACCAAAATTTTTCCCTACAAACCATGCTAAGTTTCTCTGGATCCCTAAGTCCCAACCACCATCTATCTTAGCCTTACACAGAGTATCCCAGTCGATAAGAGGCCATTTCTGGTGCTCTGTTGTACTTCCCCATAGAAAGGAACGTTGAGTACTCCAGATTTCCTTCATCACAGACTTCAGGGTAGCCAAAACTGAGAAAAGGTACAAAGGCATATCCTGTAAAACAACTTTGACCAAAACTAATCTTCCAGGGAAATTTAAATCCCTCAGAGTCTAGCTCGAGAGTTTCTGCTTCATTCGATTTAAGAGTTCTTCCCAGGAAAACTTCTTCAAAACTGAATCAGATAAAGGGGCGCCCAAGTATTTGGTTGGAAGGGAGCTCTGCTTGAAACCCAAAATCCGAATATTATTTCTTTGAATAATGGGAGGGGTATTAAAGAAGAACACCAGAGATTTGTCCTTATTTATCGTTAATCTTGAGGCTTTGAGAAAAGTGTTTAAACCCTTCTTGAGTTGTCTTGCTTCTTGAACTGAGGAATGGCACATAAGAAGGGTGTCATCAACAAATTGCTGATGATTCAGAGCTTTTTCATAGGGAGGGAACCTAAGACCTTTGATATTCCTTTGATTTACCAAGTGAGAGATAAGCCGACCCAGACCTTCAGTCATAATGACAAAAAAAAGGAGAGAGAGGATCTCCTTGCCGAATACACCTAGAAGGTTTAAAGGTTGCAGAAGGGGTGCCATTAATTAGGATAGAGTAAAAAGAAGAGGAAGTAATATTAGCTATCCACCAGATCCAAACATCACTAAACCCAAAGGAGCTCATAATTTCCTGCATATAGGTCTAGTTAAGCTTATCATAAGCTTTGGACAAGTCAAGTTTCAACATCATTCCTACTTTTTTCGTGACCCGAAGAGAGTGAAGAACTTTTTGGGCTAAGATAATACCATCAAGGATTTGTCTCCCCTCCACAAACCCAGATTGTTCCATAGATATTAAGGTAGGGAGGAGAGGTTTAAGATGATTTTCCTGGACCTTAGTGATAATTTTACAAATGATGTTGCATAAAGCAATAGGTCTGAACATATCAAGGCTATTTGCCATAGGAAATTTGGGGACCATAGTTAGAAAAGTTGAGTTAAGTGCCGGGAGGACCCCCCTCATTTTCCTTGATTCCTCCACCACTTACCAGAATTCAGTCTTAATTAAATCCCAAAAATGGTGAAAGAAATTTGCAGTAAATCCATCTGGCCTGGGGGACCGGACATCCTCCATTTGATTGATTGTACCCTCCACTTCCTGAATATCAATAGGTCTTGTGAGCATCTCATTCTTCTCTGTGGTAACTAACTTTGGGATAACACTTTTTATCTCCCTGATGGCCTCAGTTCGATCAATCTGAGGTTCGATAAGCACAATCTTGAAGTGGAGAATAAGCTCCTTCTCCATATCTTCATGGGTGTCCACAACCTGACCACTATGAGTTCTCAAATTGTTGATTTGGTTTTGATGCCTGTGCTGAATAGTAGCTCGGTGACAAAAATTTGTGTTCTCATCCCCATCCCTTAACCACTGGTTCTGAGATTTTTGTTTCCAAAGTATTACTTCTTGTTTTTCCCGCTCCTAGAGTTGTTCTAAGATTAGTTTTTCCTCAGAGGATAGCTCTTCAGTTAGTCCCATCAACATAATGGTTTCCTAAATTCTTTCCATTTGGGATTCTAACTTAACCTTTTCAAGCATTATGTTACCAAAGACCTCTTTATTCCATATCTTCAGATTCTGTTTTAACAACTTCAGTTTCTATTGAAATTGGTACATCATTGTACCTTTTGGGGGGGTAATTGTTTTCCACCATCTCTCCATTTGAGCAGAAAAATCCTGGTGAGTGAGCTAAAACTTCTCAAAATGAAAAGGCTTGGTCATTCTAGTTCCAATATTGCTCCATATTAGAGTAATTGGCCAGTGGTATGACCTTGCTGAAGCAATAAGGCGAGAGGTAAGAGTTCCTCCCGAAATCATAATACTTTCCGAAATCAGGAACTAGTCAAGACGAGCTGCTACAAGATGATCCCCTCCTCTTCTATTATTCCAAGTAAACTCGCTACTCCCCAAGCCAATGTCTATCAGGTTACTATAATCAATAAATTCATCGAAAAGAGTATTTTCTAGAGTGAGAACTCTTCTACCACCTTTTTTTTCCGACAGAGATCATATTAGATTAAAATCAACTCCTATGATCCACTGCATCCCATCAAAAGTCCTCCTTAGGTTGATCAGACTTGTGATGAATTAACGTTTTTCAAGATAACTACTGGGACCATACACATTAGTAACAATGCCTCGAGCATTGGTTCCCAAGATATGAAATTCTGTAGAGAGGATAAAGGCCGTAGAGATAAAGTTGTTCAAGGATACATGTCTGGGATCCCAAAGAATGGCCAAACCTCTAGCATGACCTACCACATCTAGCGCCATAACCTCGCAGTTATGCCATAAGGTCTTTGATTTGACTTCCAATTGATTTCCAGAACACTTTGTTTCTTGTAAGAAGACCACCGAGGGTTTCTCCTTCATAATCTTATTTTTAAGAGTTTGGCTTTTTTGAGGACCATTGGTCCCTTGAATATTCCAAGATAAAATATTCATCATGCAAGATATCTTATAGAGAGTAGAGCTTCCTGAATAGTACAGTATTGTCGTGAATCAACTAACTGCGCCCCTACTTCCCCAATTCGATCTCTGTTAGTCTTCCTACCTCTCTTCATATCGCCTTCTTTATACTTGCGTTTGTTCTCCTTAAGTTTTAAGGGTCCTATGCGCAGGCCCGGAGTAGGTTTGGATTTTAGAATTGCCTCTTTTAAAAGTTGCAGTTGTTTGTCAGAGATAGAGTGTAACTCCTTGTTTCTGCATGCCTCTTCTATGTTGTCTAGATCCAAGTCACCCATTTCCATTTTATCCACTTCCTCTTCCATTTTGGCCCCTTCAGGTGGATGTTCCATAGCAGAGTTGTTTGGATTTGAAATCCATGTTTCCAGGGCTGACGACTCTTCATCTTGTAGCTGAGTTTTCTTAGAATCAGGAAGGGTTGGCTCCTCCACAACGTTTTGTTCCAATGTAGAAAAACTATTTGAAGTGTTAGCCTTTTTACTAAGATCTGGGCCATTATGCTTCCGTCCTGTTCTTTTTCTATTGGGTACTTTAATAACCCTTCCAAGTCTAGATTCTCCTTGGTTTTAGCAGCATGAAACTCATCTTGAAGGGTTAAATGGAAATCTCGGACCAAATGTCCATGGGTGTGACATCGACGACATCGAAAGGGGATGTGCTCATAATACAAGGTTTGAAACCATTTCGAGTCTTCCCAGGTCAGGTTTATCCCCTCAGGTAGGTCTTTAGAAATATTCATATAAACACAGAGTCTAGCATAAGAGACATACCTTCCTTGTTTTGTAAGGTCTGAGATATTCACAAAATGCCCTAGTGCACCTCCGATAGCCTTCAAGATTTTATATCACAATATTCATTAGGTAGAGAGTACAATCTAATCCAGACTGGGGCTATTGATAGGTCCTCCTTATCCGTATTAAATTGATTCTTCCATATTCTCAAGTATAGCCCTGCTGAATAATAGAAATAAGGGCCACCCTCGAAGATGCGTTCCTTGTCTTCGATATTTAAGAAGACCACTGTAAAAAATCCTTTCGATCCAAGTAAGAGGTCGAAATGGCCCTTTGGTTTCCATGTAGAGTTAATCCACCATATAAGAGCTTCTTCTGAAGGCCAGATGCTAATAAATTTTCCAATCAGGGCATGATCTGTCATATGTTGTATTTTCTCCTTGATTCGAGTTGGGTTTACTGGAATAGCTGGAATCTTCAGAGATTTAGGAATGCAAGACCTTTGATTGTGAGTCCCTTGCACAGGTTGAGGATTTGCATCAGGACCAGTGCATTCCTCTCCTCTGATTCCCTCCTCCTGAGCCTTTGAGGGAGAAACTGCCTGGTGCTGTGGGACATCTTTCTTTGGAGGAGGGGTTGAGCCCCTCTCCTGTGTACTAACCATTCCGGTAATGATCAGTCTGATCAGCTGTGTGAACCCTAAGCCCTTCAAAGATCTGTAGATCGGCCATTTTCTCTTTTCAATTCTTGGAGCGCATTCAATCTACAAATTGAACACTTAAGAATTTGAAATGGGTGGGAAAATAATTATTAGTTTGAACGTGTGTGGATAAGGTAACAATGGACTTTAAATAAATGTATTTATAGGATAAATCCTTTCAATCATGCATGTTAAGCACTCACCATAATTAAAGGTGTACATCCCCACATCAATACAATTAAAAGTGTTTTGGTTTATGGCTTGCTTTTAATATGGTTTATAAGTAGCGTACCGAGCTTGTAATTGATTTTGCACGTTTACTATTAGACTTGACCTCCATTATTCTTTGCATAAATTTGATGTTGAGATTAGGAAGGCTTACATTATTGTTGAAATATTGGTTTGCCTTTTGACCTCTTTGAAGACCATGTTGTGGCTAAATTGATTCCATTTCTTTTCTTCGAGAGGACATATAGTGCTTTGGAATTGGTGGGCCTGCTGATAATTAAACATGTTTTCTTATTTTGAATTTGTTGGTTATTAGCATTTATAATTTTTTACTATAGATTGATTGTTTTTCATTTTCAAAGGAGTATTTAACAAATGTTTAATATGAGAAGAAACATTATAAGATTAAAGTTGTCAATTGAATCATAGATTGGGTGGTTGGGAGGAACGATTATTATTCTTTGAATCCATGTTCAACTTCTATAGTGATATGTTGAAACTTTTGCAGTGATATGTTGAGATCTTAATGAGTATATTGTTGTTGTCGAAATGAGTGACTCATATAATTATAATTATATATTCATTCATTCACAAGGTAAAATGACTTACAAATATAAAAAATGTTATAATACTATATCTTTATACACCATCAAAACAATTACCATTTGATAGTATTAAGACATTTAAGTTTTGTTACTATACTTATTTATATAGTAAATTGTTTTCATTAATTTTTCAAAAACATTTTACATCTTAAAAATATTTAAACATTTTACATCTTAATGTGTTTGGTGGTTGGAAGGAACGATTATTAGGAATGTTAAATATACAGCATCATTAGACATTCTCCAAACCAATCTTGTGTAGCCAAGATTGATCCTCCCGTATAGAGGTGAGCACTTTGATTGCCTTCCGTGTAAAGGTTATTCCTCCTGTATAGAGGTACTTGATCAAAGCAATGATGTTGTAAATTCTTGTTGGACAAGACTCTGAACTTGTGTGTCAAGTCATGATTATCATGTGAACCTTCCGTATAAAGGTATCCATGAGATGGACCTCCCGTATAGAGGTGGACCTTCTTTATAAAGGTCATGCTTTACTTGTTAAAAGAATTTAATGTTGTGTGATGTATTATTAACCATGATCACTAGTTGCTATTAGGTTTCCTTTAAAGATTGATCACCTCTAAAGTGAATTACTTTAGCATATGATCATTTAGTCCGGAATAATATAATATGATCACAACATCCGATAATTCTTCTTAGTATAATGTAATGCTATGGATAATTAAAGTTAGCACATATTGACCATGCAGTAAAAGATAAAGAAATAAAAGATAAAGCATAGAGATCAAGAGAATTCGAAATTTCCCATGCAAACACTTCAACTAATTAAAGAGAACTCGAATTGTTAAAGCTTCAGTTATACAACTTTAGTTAAGTATCAATGCTTCAGTTAAAGCATTAGTTAAAGATATGCCTCATCTAAATAAAGAACTCATTGTGGTCACTTCAAGTAAATCAATCAACATGATTTCAGTTAACTAAGTGTTAAATAAGAAGGACTAAAACACTTTAGTTAAACTAAAAGACGACACTTCACTTAAAGAGATTTAACTAAGTGACAACAAATAAGATCTAGTTAACTAAGTGTTATTGCATGACGACACTTATGTTAAACTAAAAGATGACACGTGAGTTGTGACACTTGCATGTTGACACTTAAGTTATCCACCTAACTAAGTGGGAAAGCTTTCAGTTAAGAGGCGAGTTCATCCTAAGTGACAACTCAGTGAGATAAAGCATTGCATGAGAACTGGGGCGCACCTCTGCATGCAAGATTAATACATCCAGTTTGAGGGCAAGTTCATCCTGAAGTTAGAAGTTAAAAACAGAAGAGAAGAATGCATAAATATGTTATACGTACTGGATTGATGAATCCAACGTGAAGCAAATTCTATTCTCCATTGAAGGCAAGACGCTTCTCTTTGTGCAAGATATTGTTCGTGCTTGTTATGGTTGTGCTAGGCACACATCCGATTGATCTCTCTTCTCTATTGATTTTGTATCTTCATCAAGAGTGTTTGGTGATCTTTATCGTCCGAAAGAAATCTACTATGTTGTAAAAGAAATCATTCTTTTATATCCATTATATTATATTGAGAAGAATTACTAGGGTTTTTGTTCTCATAATTTTGAGGATTTTCCCTAGGGTATATCTTGTGTTATGGTTGTATGAATTTCATGGATTGAATTTTCTCATTGCTTCAAGTCTCTGCATCTAAAAGAATTAAATATCAAAGCTCAACCAAATTTTAACATGGTATCAGAGCTCAGTTTTGAATGCAAGATAGAGCCTATGTTGATCCTGAGAAGTTGAGCACAATATTTGAAGACTATGGCATCAATCTCTGTACAACCAGAAGACCGTCTTAAGGGCACCTCAAACTTCAACACTTGGAAGGCTAGGATTATCAACATGCTAGAGGAACATGAATTAGATGAATACGTATCCACTATGGTGGAGGAGCCTACATCTCATGCAGGGCGCATCAAATTCAAGAAGAATAAAGCTAAGGTCAAATGGATCATCTATGATTCGGTAAAAGATAACTTGATTCCCGTGATCACATTATTGAAGACCGCGAACGAATGTTATGATACATTGAGTAATCTATATGAGAAGAAGGACTCGAATCAAAATAGGGCATTGAAGAATAATATTATAAACTTAAATATGGAGACAGATGAGACGATGGCCTCCTTATTCTCCAAGATCTCTCAGGTAAGAGATCGACTTGCTAGTATTGGAGTAGTGGTGGATGAAGATGATATTCTCCAAACCGCTATTGATGGTCTCTCATCCTCACGGGAGACATTCTTGGCTACGGTAAATGGCTGAGAGGTACAACCTAACTTCAAAAGGTTGTGGCATGATTTCCTCCAAGAGGAGGGGCGAATCTAGAGCAAGACAGTGTGCATCAAAGAATAAAATCTTGCCCTCACGACAAGAATGAAGAAAGGAAAGAAAACCTTCTTCCAAAAGAAGTTCTCTCATCCAAAGAAGAAGGAGTTCAACAAAGGCTTTAACAAGTCAAAATCTAGATGCTTCAATTGCAACAAGAAATGTCATTTCTCAAGAGAGTGCAAAGCAAAGCGGAAATGAAAGTTTCATGCTTCTACCGCCATAGAAGATGAAATCACTCAAAAGAATGCATCCGAAGAAAACGAGACAAGAAGTGAGTATTATCTTGTCTCATCCATTTCGGGATCCGTCATCACAAATGCAAACACATGGTTGATAAATAGTGGAACATCCAAACATATCACTAGTTACAAGAGTACCATCACCGATCTAAAGGAGAAAGAATTCAAATGCGTGGTAGAGTTGGGGGACAACTCAACTTATTCGATCCAAGGAGTTGGATCCACCTCATTCTAGCCGAGCACCGGTGATATTCTACATGTGGAGGACATTATATGTGTTCCAGGCTTGAAGAATAACCTGCTTTCAGTTTCGATTCTTGAAGACAAAGGCTTCTGATTTATCTTCATGGATAACAAAACACTTTTATGGCCGAAGAAAATAATCCTAGAATATGCTGCTGTGATTGGAGTTCGAGAGGGAGGACCTTACAAGGTACTCAGGAAGTACATTCAAGCTATGATTGACCACACTATTAGTACATGCGAGCTATGGCATTGAAGGCATGGACATATACCCTACAAAGAACTGCTAGGAATTCAAAAGATGGTAAAATGTATGCCCGTATTTGATTTTGAGCATGATAGTGTATGTCGGGGTTGTGCACTTGGGAATAATGTCAAGAAATTTTTTTCTAGCAGTACTAATAGATCTAAAGGGATTTTAGATTTGATACATTTTGATGTATGTGTTCCCAGCTCGTCCCCCTCCCTAAGTGGCTTCTTATATTATGTACTCTTCATAGATGATTTTTCTAGGAAGTCATGGATTTATTTAATGAAGGATAAAAGTTAAACTCTTAGAAAATTTAAAGAGTTTAAAGCCCTAGTTGAAAATCAGAAAGAAAAGCACATTTGTGCATTAAGGTATGATAATGGAGGTGAATTTGATTCACGTGCATTTAATGAGCTATGTAGTGATGTAGGAATATGTAGACAATTAACAGTACCTTACAACCCTCATCAAAATGGGGTTGCTGAAAGGAAGACTAGAACCATATGTGAGGTTGCAAAAGCCATGGTGCATGATCAAGATATGTATACCTCATTATGGGCAGAAGTCACTCGTACAGCTGTGTACATCGAGAATAGAATCCCGCATGCCATTCTAGATGAGAAGACACCAGCAGAAGTGTTTATCGGTGAGAATCTCGACATCTCACACTTGAGGATATTCGGGAGCCCAGTATACATTCATGTACCGAAATAAAAGAGAACACATATGGAGCCTTCTGGAAAGAAAGGGACCTTTTTGGGTTGTAGTGAGGAATAAAAATCATATCGAATATATGTACCTGGTGAGAGACACATTAAAGTCAGCCGAGATGTTACCTTCCATGAGGAAGCTCCTTTCAAAAGATCGAAAGAGATTCGATGTGATTCAGAGACGGAGGATCCTGAGTCTGATTGTCCCCCTTTGGATTTTGAGAGGGAGAAACCAGAAGATGCCTCAGATTCACTAGCTCTTGAAGATCCAGTAGAACTGGTTGAGAGGTCACCTGATGGACCTTCCGCTAAAAGAAGATCTACTTGGTGTCGAGACATCTTAAAAAATGCAGAGAAACATGGAGCACCAATAGGCTCATCCAGAGAGCACAAGAGACCTGACATATAGTCAGGGTATGTTGCATTAATGAGTCACATCAGTGATTCAGAACCATCCTCATATGAAGAAGCTGCAAAGAAACAAGTTTGGAGAGATGCAATGACAGAAGAGTACAACTCTATAATGAATAATGATGTTTGGGAGGTTGTTCCCAAACTTGATGGGAAGCCCAATGTGACTTCCAGATGGATTTACAAGATAAAGCATGCTGCAGATGGTAGCATTGAGAAGTATAAACACAGATTCACTTCGAGAGGTTTCTCTCAGAAAGAAGGCATCGATTATGATGAGACATTTTCCCCTGTGGCAAGGTACACCACAATCCGAGCTATGATTGCATTTGCATTTGTCTAGAATGGAAACTTAACCAAATGGATGTGAAGACAACCTTCCTCAATGGTGAGTTTGAGGAAGAGGTTTATATTCAACATCCTGAAGTATTTGTGGTGCATGGGAAGGATTCCCATGTTTTCAAGCTAAATAAAGCTCTATATGGGCTTAAGGAAGCCCCTAGGGATTGGTACTCCCGAATTGATAGTTACCTTTAGAAACTGGGTTTCAATACGAGTGAAGCTGATCCAAATTTGTACTTCAAAGTAGTGAAGAACCAACCGTTGATATTGGTTCTGTATGTTGATGATTTGTTTCTCACTGGAGAGGAACATCTGATTGCTTGGTGCAAGAGGGAGCTCACCTCAGAGTTCGAGATGAAATCCTTAGGTCTAATGCACTACTTTCTTGGCCTTGAGATATGGCAAAGAAAAGATGAAAATTTTCTATCTCAAGGGAAGTACACCATGGATATATTACACAAGTTTGGCATGATAGATTGCAAATCTATGACTACACCAATGGTTTCCAATTTGAGGAAACTTCATGAGTCAGGCTCTAGATCAGATCCAGTAGATCCCACTTTGTATATACAACTTATAGGCTCGCTAATGTATTTAATACATTTGAGGCCTGATATATGTTATGCTGTGAGCACTCTTAGTCAATTTATGTCTGATCCGAGACACAGACACTGGACAACTGCTAAGAATGTGCATAGGTACCTTTGAGGTACAATTTCATATGGACTCAGATATGCCTCCAGTAGAGGAGTTATGTTACTTGGTTATACAAACTCAAATTGGGGTGGAAGCATTGTGGACCGTACGAGTACATCTGGCTATTGTTGTATCCTAGGATCAACTATGATATCTTGGTCCAATAGGAAGAAGGGCTCCGTAGCCCAGAGCACTACCGAAGCAGAATACAAAGCTGCTAGTGTTGCTTGCCAAGAAGCAGTGTGGATCGGAAAGCTACTTGCAGGGTTGTTCGGTGAAAATATTGAGGTTGGATTTATTAGGTGTGACCATCATAATTGCATCAAGCTTTCCAAAAACCTAGTGTTTCATGACAAGTCGAAGCACATTGAAATGAAGTTTCACTTCATCCGAGACATGGTCCAGAAAGATATAGTGAAACTTCAGTACATTGCTACTGATGAGCAGATTGCAGATGTGTTAACAAAGCCTCTGCTAGTGACGAAATTTACGTACTTCCGAGACAAGCTTGGTATGGAAAAGAATGCCTCCCTTGCCGAGAGGGAGTGTTAAATATACAACATCATTCTCCAAACCAATCTTGTGTAGCCAAGATTGATCCTCCCGTATAGAGGTGAGCACTTTGATTGCCTTCCGTGTAAAGGTATTCCTCCCATATAGAGGTACTTGATCAAATTAATAATGTTGTAAAGTCTTGTTGGACAAGACTCCGGACTTGTGTGTCAAGTCATGAGTATCATGTGAACCTTCCGTATAAAGGTATCCATGAGATGGACCTCCCGTATAGAGGTGGACCTTTCGTATAAAGGTCATGCTTTACTTGTTAAAAGTATTTAATGTTGTGTGATGTATTATTAACCATGATCACTAGTTGCTATTAAGTCTCCTTTAGATATTGATCACCTCTAAAGTGATTTACTTTAGCATATGATCATTTGGTCAGGAATAATATAATATGATCACAACATCCGATAATTATTCTTAGTATAATGTAATGTGATGGATAATTAAAGTTAGCACATATTGACCATGTAGTAAAAGATAAAGAAATAAAAGATAAATCATAGAGATCAAGAGAATTCAAAATTTCCCATACAAACACTTCAACTAATTAAAGGGAACTCAAATTGTTAAAGCTTTAGTTATAAAGCTTCAGTTAAGTATCAGTGCTTCATCTAAAGCATTGGTTAAGGATATGCCTCAATTACACAAAGAGATCACAGTGGTCACTTCAAGTAAATCAATCAACATGATTTCAGTTAACTAAGTGTTCAATAAGAAGGATTAGTTAACTAAACTATTTTCACTTTAGTTAAACTAAAAGACGACACTTCAGTTAAAGAGAGTTAACTAAGTGACAACAAAGAAGATCTAGTTAACTAAGTGTTATTGCATGATGACACTTATGTTAAACTAAAATATGACACGTGAGTTGTGACACTTGCATGTCGACACTTAATTTAGCCACCTAACTAAGTGGGCAAGCTTTTAGTTAAGAGGCGAGTTCATCCTAAGTGACAACTTAGTGAGATAAAGCACTGCATGAGAAGTGGGGTGCACCTCTACATGCAAGATTAATACATCCGGTTTGAGGGTAAGTTTATCTTGAAGTTAGAAGTTAAAAATAGAAGAGAATAATGTATAAATATGTTATACGGGACTGATGAATGCAATGTGAAGTGAATTCTCTTCTCCATTGAAGGCAAGGCGCTTCTCTTTGTGCAGGGTATTGTTTGTGCTTGTTATTATTGTGCTGCGCACACATCCGATTGATATCTCTTCTCTATTGCTTCTATATATCCATCAAGAGTTTTTGGTGATCTTTTATTTTCCGAAAGCAATATGCTATGTTGTAAAAGAAATCATTCTCTCATATCCATTATATTATACTGAGAAGAATTACTAGGGTTTTTGTTCTCATACTTTTGGGGATTTTCCCCAGGGTATATCTTGTGTTATGGTTGTATGAATTTCATGGATTGAATTTTTTCATTGCTTCAAGTCTCTGCATCTAAAAGAATTAAGGATCAAAACTCAACCAAATTTTAACAATTGACATTTATAATTTGTACTATACATTGATTGTTTTTCATTTTCAAAGGAGTATTTAACAAATGTTTAATATGAGAAGAAACATTATAAGATTAAAGTTGTCAATGAATCATAGATTGGGTGTCAACTTTTATAGTGATATATTGAGATCTTAATGAGTATATTATTGTTGTCGAAGTGAGTGACTCATATAATTATAATTCTATATTCATTCATTCACAAGGTAAAATGGCTTACAAATATAAAAAATGTTATAATACTATATCTTTATACACCATCAAAACAATTACCATTTGATAGTATTAAGACATCTAAGTTTTGTTACTATACTTATTTATATAGTAAATCATTTTCATTAATTTTTCAAAAACATTTTACATCTTAAAAATATTTAAAATTCCTTTTTCATAATGTATTTGGCATTTTATATTAAAATGGTTCATAAAAAATTTTCTTTTCATTTGAGATTTACTTTCTAAACATCCATTTACACTGTCCTATGATGTAATCATCTTCAATGGATTGATTTGACATTCATCTTGATTTAAAAATTCTTTGATTAAAACTTGAATCTTGAATATATTTCAACATATTTGATTGTGCACTAAAATGCAATGTCTTATTATAAGTTTTTTTTCTTTGAATATTATATTTTTTAAGATTTGTACCTACGGAGTTTTTAACCGGTGACCTTATGCAAGGAGTGCCTAAACAATACACTTATTCACCTTCTATTCTATACCTCGTGAGCTTATGTTAAATATTATGTTGTTTTATTTATTCATTTTTCATAAACTTTATTCATCAATTCTTATTTATTTTCAAGGATTTGTGTTTTCAATACTGTGTTTGAAAGAGTTTCTCAAAATTAAATATTTATCCTTTATTTTAAAGGACATGAGCTTTTATGTAAGGTATAACTTGGTTTTCTAATTCTACCCATTTCAAAGAGTTTGCCCAAAATTCAGCAAATGTCCTTTATGTTCTACTTTTATGACATAAAGTAATGAAGTTCTAGTTTTTGGAGAGTTGAGCTTTACTTAGTTTCTAAGGCATAAGTTTTTGTGTGATGTATAACTTTCACTTAATACTTTTTGAAAGAGTTTATGTAAACTTTGTAAATGTATTGTGTTTTATTTTGAAACTAAACAATTTTTTTCTGTTATTTTTAATTAGATTATGATTAATATCATCATCATTATGTTGTTAAATTTTTTGTCATTGGAATTTAGTATGACCTAACAAAACTTAACTATGCTATATTTATTTAATGTTTATGAATGCATTGGAATTGAATAGGACCCCAAAATTTTTGGAGGGGCATATACCAAACAACATTTTTCTATATACTTGTAAGGCCATACTCTATCTTGCAAACAAGTATGAGTTATTTATTTGAGTTGAGCTTACGCAATATCCTTTTCTACTTGGCTATCTTCTTTAAAGAGTCCGTTTGGTTAATCTAATTCGTTTTTTTCCCAAAAAGTGGCATGGATATATTGTTTTAGATATAGAAACCATAGTGACAAATCGAGATTCATTTGCAAGGGACATGTGTCCATGTGACTAAGGATAGAGAGACTAAGACTTGGGTGATGGAGGTGTTGTGACAAGATCATATATGTTAGCTTATTGTAGACATATTTGATTTAATATTAATATAGATCTATGCAAATTTGTTTATTAAGACTAAGACTTGGTTGCAAATTACTTAACCCTAAAATGAATTAGGTCTATATTTGGAGGAAAACTATGAGAGGTGAACAATGTTTTTTGAATCTAAGGTCCCTATGCAAGTACAAGTGATTAATTCATAACAAAGATGGTGCTTTTTCCTGTGTAATGAGCATCCTCATGAACCATGTATGAAATTGAAACTCTCAATCCTTAGTTTTGTAGTAAACTAGAGCACTTGCTTCATCATTAATAAGTCTAGCATGTCCAAGAAGTACAATCATTGATAAGTCTAGCATGCCAAGAAGTCTAGCATGTATTTACTAGATATTTTCTATTTGCATTGCATTGATGTTAAATGTTAAGAATTTGTTTTATAAAATCTCTCATGCAATAAACTTTGAGTTTTTTCTAATTTTGTTAGCAAATAAATAATATACAATTACAAAGAAGTTTAGAGGCATCTCTACATTTAGAAGATTTATAACCTAAGATTCACAGTATTATGGACTCCTTTTTCATCATGATTAGGCTTCAAAATGGCTAGTTCAAGCTATATTTCCCAATAGGTTTGGCACCATCAAGGGGAAAAAGGAGTTTCATAACACTAAGGTTACTTCTGCATAGTGGGGGATCATAGAAATACTTAAAACTTAAGGTTGACATAGATATATAAATATATAAATATATAAATTAAGAATTAAGAATTAAGAACTGTGTGTTGAGAAGATGGTTGCACTTTGACAATTTTTAACATACATATATTTTAATAATATTATCTTTGAAATATAATGTAATTGATATGAATATAATTTTTTTAATATAAGAAATAATTATTTTTTCATTATTTATAATTTATTTTTTATTTTAAAATAATTTGTTTTTCTTATTTCTTTATATTTTTTAATTTAAAAAGCAAGTACTAAACTACATGCCCCTTTTGTTTTTATCAATTTGGTGGATTAATTGGATGTTAGAGCTCAATTTTTTATTATTATTTTCCTATAGTTTAAACATTGACAATTTTAATTTTTTTATTTAAAGTTTCTGAAAATTAATATTTATCATGAATGCTATTGGTTTGTAGAGAATGACGTTGTTATAGATTTTTGGTGCTCAGGACCCGACGGCCCGATTGCGTCAACTCCCGGGACACAGTTAATAATGGTGTCGTCGTGCATTGAATGTTTCTATCATACTCTGCATGCATCCACCATGTGATGAGCTGCGTGTTCAATGCTACATTGTACATGATGGGATGAGTTGCATGCTCCCACCGTCCACCATGGGATGAGCTATGTGCTCCATGGATATGACATCCTACAGGTCCTGTAGGTGGCGGACTAGCAAAAAATCCAAGCATGCAACCATCCATCTGTCAGTGTGCATGCTTACATTATCGCATGTTACAGCCTTGGGGCGGAGGCTTAAAATCAAAGTGGATCTAGATGGTCACGACGGGAATTGCAGAGATAGGAGGACTTGATACTGGCTATTCTCGAACTTCCTATGCTAATGGTCTTTTGCTCGATCAAGCATCTCTCGAATGGGCTTTTCTCCGATTGAAACTAAACCAATTACTACATGGTTCAAGATAAACCACTACAGGCTAGGCTTCTCAAACATGAAGGTTAGTATTTCACGGGCTATGGTTATTTAAAAGGAGGAACGAGCCGAATTGAGATTGATAACCGGCATTTGCGTCACTTTGAGAATTAGCACCCCGCTTAGCAGGACTGAACAAACTAAGCGTGAAGCGAAGAAGGAAGGTGTTATTGAGCAAAAGTGTGAGTTGGGAAAGAGAATAAAGAAGGTGTTATTAATAAAAATTCCATATGGGTACAACTATTATTTAAAGTGGCTATCAATAGTATTTATTATGCGCAGAAATATAAATGCTTTCCGAGAGCGGGGTTGTACTTCATTAGGGACTATTGGGTCCTCTTATACACATAGTTGGCTGGGCGGGAAGGTTCTTTCCTCCTCCCTATCTCTAACTACTTCTCTATCTCCAACGAGTGGTTTTTTAATTGTATTTCAACACAGTTTTATTGATTTTCATCTATTTTTTTTTAAACAATATAATCTCAAGAAATCGGTTGAATCGCTGTCCTCACCAAATCAACCATACTGGTTGGTTTCAAATGGTATATTTAACCCATCTTAACCAGATTTTTTACTCAGAACCACATAAATACGTATTAATCCCGCTGATTATATATATATATATATATATATATATATATATATATATATATAACCAACTATTTCCTTATTGAGCTATAATGGTATTGGAATCCAGTGCTAACTAGGGTATCTGCAGTCCACTACAAAGATAGGAAAAACACATATCGCACTAATTTACTTCAACAGAGATTGAAAAAAGTGGTAAATTTCCTTTTTTATATCGATTTGAAATGTTTTCATGTTATTTTCATTTTTTATTAAATATTTATTATATAGTATTTTATTTTGTACATATATATATTTATTGATTTTAGTATGTTATCGACATATATTTCATTAAAAATCTATTAAAACATTTCAGTTCTCTCAGTAAATGACAAATAGACTTGAAATCTCTAATCAACTTTGCTTCCCAATTTGTAAAATGAAAGGAAAAAAACACTTCCCCGATTGTCAGAGATATCAATAAAATAAAAAAACAAAAGTATTCTAGTTGAAATCTTTTTTAATATAGATATTTATTCATAAATTATTTTTGAGTAAGGCTATTTTCTAGCCAATCTATCAACATTGATGGGTTGCACAGATCTTTTAATGCTACCCTGTAATATGATGGGATAACCAATGTATATGGCATGATGAAAATATTGAATGCATGTAAAGCTTTCACAACTATATAAATTTCTAGCTCAATCCTATGATATTATTCTCTTTTTATGGCCAAATGCTTGATGCATACCTAGTAATTCATTATCTTCAAGTAATGTTGCACCTCATCTTGATATAGTTTAGCATAGTGTCTGAATAATGTAGGCTCCAGTGCCTTGGTATTCTAAACGATGGTGTGTTTTGGGATTTGTATTTTACTTTTCTGACTACAATTGTCTAGTCTTATGTGCACCTCCACACCTTCATTGATCTTTTTGTGAAACTTATGCAATTGTTTTCTTTTTGAGGTGGTATCTTTCAAGAATAGAAGAATATAATTGCTAGACCCTAAAAATGATTATAGTTATTTTGGTGACTCAATTATATCAAAAAAGTTTAAGATAAACTATGTAATATTAAGATGTATCTTGACTTAATCATCTTTAATATAAAACTCAAGAAATTTAATTTCAAGATTCATAAAAACTATTTTATTTTATTTTTATTTTTATTTTAAACATAATCTTATGATATTTTATTAATTCAATGAACTTTGTTAAGTGGGAATAATATTCATCCATTATTCTTGAATAAATCAAATGTCATATTTACACGCACAAAATTGAAATGATAATATGGATTGAAAGTAGAGTCTGCATGCCTCTAAAAATAAGCTAATGCATTGCAGAGTCGAAATGGTATAATTTGCAATTCATATTATGCATAAGATGCACTTAATGCATGTAACCTATGTCTTATGGAGAAATTATGATTTGATAACATCCGCTCTTATGATCAAACTTGTTATATATATATATATTATTATTATTAATTAAATGGTTTAAAATAATCTTTTTGTGTGACATATGGTATTTAAATTCAACGATAAATCCATTTAAGGGATTGTAATTTATTACCATCATTTTGATGAATATTCATTTCACTTGTTTTTTTAAACTGAAATAGGTACCAATTGTATTCAAGATCATTTTGATGAATATTCATTTCACTTGTTTTTTTAAACTTAAATAGGTACCAATTGTATTCAAAAAGAGGTTGTGGAAGATCCAAATCACCAAGATAAGTACATACTTATCTAAAATATACAAAATTTCAAAAACGTTTTGTAGAGTTGGGTTTTCATAGAAAAGAATATGAGAGGTCTTTAAATTGATTTAAATTGATTAGCTCCAAGTTTCCTCCTATTATTTGTAAAACTATATTTTCTAATAAATTAATTAAGAAGAAAAATATAGATATAAATCATTAAAAAATGGAACTATTTAAATTGATGGCTACAGTGGGCTTCATCCATTAGAATATCTTCTTATTATAGATCAGTAAAGACTAGAAGATGTTATTGTTCAAGCCTGAGAAGATCAATTCGTTGGATTGTGGCTTCCTCTTTTGATTGGTCTTTAATAGATTAAATTGAGACCCAAGGATGTCCTATAGCTGTAACATCCCGAATTTTCATAAAAATGTAAAACTTTTGAAAATAACATTAAATATGATAAATATAATTGCGTAATAATAATTGCTGATTACGACAACATTAAATGAAAAGTTGTTAGTACTAACATAATTTAATTTCAGGTTAGCAGCAATGTGACAGTGACAGATTTAACACATAATAGCAATCATGATTATGATAACAAAATGAGCTAACAGGTTGGAGATATGATGTGACATTTTCTTGTTTTACAATGATACTGATAGTTTGACTTTTGATGAAAAGGGTGTCCTACGAGGTACCCTAGAGCTTACTTAGCTGCAATGCTAAAGCAAAAAGAATGTTCTATGTGCAGATAACAGGTAAGAGTTTCCATGATTGCGTAAATTTAAGTACGTGTAAAGTTCCATATCAATGTCGTAAATAAAATAGAATGTTTAGAAAACTGTTGTGACTCTCGAAAATATACAGGTATGAAATGCACGTTTATAATTTCTGCTTTCCAAGGTTGTCTTATAACTCAACAATGTTTTACAATAATGTTATCTATTAACGTCATCAGGCTGATAGCTTTGTCCCTCTAATCCTTGTTGTTGTTGTAGCTAACTTTACCGCCGTCTTTAATATCTTCAAGTACTAGTGTAGTATTTGTATCGCAAACTCATTCAAAGTTTGAAATGGAAAAAATGGTAAGAAGTACATAGCACTGAATAGTTTTAAATGCTAACTATTTATCACTAGGATCATTAAATTGCAATGCTAATATTACCATTCTTTCAAGCTTTGACTGACCTATAATATGGTTATGATATTATCTATCTATAACATCGTGAACATACCTTGTGGCCTAAAAGAATTATCATTCCTAATATATTTAAACATTTATTTGTAGCATAATATTGTAATCTTCATTATCGAAACAACTCTTATATGGTCATAATACTTGACATTATAACTTAAGAATTTATCCTAGGAACTATATAAACTTAATGTTTAAATAACACAACAATAACGTTTCTATAGTGCGACTTAGGCTTGGAATTTTATACATATATATAGACGTTGATTGATATGTAAAACATAACACATATGATGTGTGTCATAAACCAGATTAGAAACCATAATACGTTGGAGTTGATGTTAATACATTACATATTGTTTATAAACCAAAACTTTGGCAACTATAACGAATTCGAAACAAATCTAACATATAAATGGACATTTTAATTCTATGAATTTAAACGTTGAAAACTCACATCGATGCAATGAATAGAGTACTGACATATAATAACTATGGAGTGACAGGTCGAAGGGTGGCATGCGTTTTGAGCTGGCGTTGGTGTTCGTATTATAGGCCTGTAATAATGGCCATTAAAAGAACTGTGGTGACGGGGACTTACAACACTTCCACATAATACAAATCAATGCAAATGGTGATAGAAAGGGATGTAATACTTCCTGTTGAAAAATCCTCCGAGCTGGCTGTTAAACTATCCACCGGGTGCACGAGTTGGCAAGACCGTGCATCTGAAATGATAATGCAATAAATGTAAAGTTATACGAACCCCAAGGTAAATGCGTTGGTTCGTTTGTGATCGTTGATCATCTTGAATTCTGGTCGTTGATTACAACCCTAGTGTTGCGTTGTTGTATTGAGGTTATTGTGGAGTGGAAGAAGTTATTGTTGCTATTGTTTCGGTCTGTTAGGGCCGACAGGCCGCTGGTTTGTAGAGCTAGGAGACAAAGTAAATGGGTTCGACCTCATGACCTAGAGGTTAGGGTTTAAGTTGTAGGTTCTCTGTCTCTGTAATGGCGTCATGCTTAGAAGGTTGGATCACTAGTTCGAAGTGTTATTGAGTTGATAATTTTTAAGCTTCTCGTTTTTAGGGTTTGAGTGAAAACACACAAAGCTGCAAGGTGAAAGAGGGCTTCCTGTCTCGTCTACAACGAGGAACTCATCGTTTAACTGGTGGATAAGAAGAGTTTGGCCGCTTGCTGCAAAGGTAACGTTCTTGTAAGAGTAGTGATTCTTTTGTTGCAAGTCATCTTTCAGTTTATAATGTATCAGTTGTCTAAAATCCAAACTATTGTTTGTTAGTTGTAGGTTGTGAAGAACGATTCGAGCAAGGTTTGGAAAGGGGCGTGCTTCAATTCCTGGTAAGACCCGGGTCTCAAACCCTCGTAGGTGCCCTTCGTCTGTGGTTGGTGTGGTTTCAAAAGGAATGAGTAACATGTCTTCGCCATGATTCGTCGTTGTTTAAATGAAGAACTTCGAAACACCTTTTGTTATTTAAATGATGTATGTTCGGTAATGTGACTCTCATTTGTTTATGTGATACTTGGTTTGATACGTTGATACCTATCTTTATCGAACTGGGAGTTATGAACTTATCAGTGCAGAGGGTTGTATGGAGTCGTTTCCAAATGTTGAACTTGGGAATAAACCCTGTACAATTTTGTTTGGAAAACATGTGGTAAATTTTGTTTATGAGAATATCGACTTCGTTTCTTGAAGTTGGAACTTTGTATTGGTTTAAGACTGTGAATCACGACTTGTTGATTTAAGTTATGAGAATAAAAAGTAGAGCCGAGGCCTGTCTACTGTGTAAACATTATTTTTTTTCTCAACAATGAAAATGTATGCTATTTATTTATGTGTAAATCGTCTGTGTTAAACGACTTAATGCTGTAGGTTGATATCGTAACTTTCGAGCTATACTAGGGTTTGTGAAACCTGTCTTAAATGATAACTGTGTAATAAAGGATAGATGTTTGAATAAGAGCTTCTAAAGAAAGCTTTGGTACCAGAACTAGGATTCGATCCGTAGCCTGTGTAAAATGTAATAGTTTCTGTTTGCAAAAACAATGATAATGTAATTCGAATTTTAACTAGGGTTTGATATGAACCCAGTTTGGAAATCAAATTTTTGCAGTTTATAATATATGCGAATAAGATGAAGGATAAGGAAACAAGGATTATCATGTTTTTATTATTTGATAGGATAATAATCAATGCAATGTTACAATAGGGAAATGAAAACAATGTGTGTGTAAAATGTTAAGGTGTGAAGACTGTGTAAAAAGACTGTTATTTACAGCTTTGATATAATGAATACATTTGTTTATTTATAGCTATCTTATTTATATTGCAAACATAATATGATGTATGGAAATCTGAATTCTATCTATTTCTTATGTACATAGTAAAGATAAGAAAATAAATACAAAGTGTCTGTATAGGAAATAATCAATATTTGTTTTTCTAGCATTCATGAAGTACTCTAAAACATTTTAAATATTATACCGTAATTTCTACTATTATTAACTATAGAATAGAAAACTGATAAACGTATCAATTACTATTTATTTATCGAATCAATGGCAATTTGCCCATCTTCTCATCTATTCTTAATTTGCGTATCTATACTAGAGTACGATGCATAAAACAACATGTGGAAAAATGTAGACACTGGTTTATCAATTCAAAATCATCATTAAACTTTAACAATCAGACTTTAAACAATTTAAGAAATGATTCTTCTTTCAAACAGAGAATAGAGATTACCAACTTTACTGAAAAGAACTATTAGTTGAGATAAAGTAGAAAATTTGTAAAACCTGGATTAATCTGTAGGGCAACAAATAGCCCAAGAAGACTGCTCCACCCAACCAATTCCTGAAAGCAGTTAAGTACTTGCCTTAGGACCCCCGAGCTTGTTCACTGAACCACCATGAGGAAGAAACTTAGGAATTTAGGATCTCTTCTTGTAGTAGCAAGTAACTTGTTGAATCTCCAAGAGTTAGCAGTCCAAGGGACTTGCTCCAGCACCTCTGGTTCTCCTTAGCAAATAATTTGCAGACTTATGATTTGCATTCACCACTAGCCTCCCTATTCGAATCTCTTAGTGATCACCTGATGCACATGAGGAAAATATTTCTGCAGAATATTTTGTAAGAGCTACCTGCTCAATTCGAATTTGCCTTATGTAGGCTGCCTAGGCCTATTCAGATGTTACTAGGTCATTAAATGAGCTGCCTGCTCACTCCCTCCACCTGGGGGATAATGCCACATTTTAAGGGGTAGTTGTCCCATAACCAACAGCTAGTGGTGTGATGCAATTGTTGCCATCTGTCCCATACCTTCCAACAGCTTCCATTCCTCCTAGTGGGTCAGTGAACACTCATTTAACAGTTCCCTTGGGTGTTTGTCTCCTAATTAATTTATTTAAATAATAATATTCGGTAATTACATTCATCCTTGATCAAAACTGATCATAATTACAAAACTTTGTAATTAAATTTAACATAAAGTATTTTGCAAATAAAATAATAATTTCTTAAATTTGGGTAGGTGACAATAGCTGACTGAAGCCCATGGGAGGAATCGATAATGATATTGTCAGATTTGTAAACCAATTCATATCTAGTCTTGATATAATGGTTATATATGTAAACCAATTCAGAAACTGGGATGGTATGATAACGTGGATTCGGTGCAGATGATAGCTATATAATCGAGTAGCCTGCTTTCTATTGATCTCACTGAGAATTATCCCAAGGCGAGGGTTAGATTTGGCGGACATCACTGCCAGAAGAAGCAATAGATGGTACATTGCGTTGGTTCTGATTGGATGAAAGACAACGGGGATTCGATCTCTTGACTTGGAAATGACGAGGTCGAGGCATCGACTGCATGCATTTCCAACATGCGTTGATTGTACGTGCATGCTTCATGGGATGGAAGAGAAGAGGAAACACTAGCAACAAAATCATGAGCAAATTCAATAATATTGAAGAACTGTTAGGTCTCCTTGACTTGTTACCATCATCGCTTGTAATCTGCCATTGTATCAACTTACAATGGCACCTTGGATCAACTAATTCATTTGGCCTTGAAGCAAACTCTTGGAATATTATTCATCAAAGCACTCAATAGGCGATTTGAATTCAATGTATTTATCAATAGAGTGCGAGAGGATTAAAATCGCAGCCTCCTTCGCTGAATTCCAGTCAATCTTCAAACAATAGTCAGATCAATACTTGAGATAGTTACTATGAATGGATGACTTATGTAGGAGGAGATGTAAGAATCTCATTTAGTGGTACCGCAAAGAAAAAGAGTGCCGAGTTCGTTTCTTGAGTTTGCAGTAAAACTCATAGCACTGAATTGGAAGCAGTTTGATGTCATGGGATTTCAAGAAGCCACTAAGTTGAAGGATGTGAGGGAACATCGGTGTTCACTCACTAGCTCATGTTGCCAAAGTAGATGCTCGATATAATTTGCCTTGTTGAAGATGCATTCACTTGTGAGCCATGCCTAAACAACCATGAGCATATAGAACCATTGGATTAAACCATCGAAATCCAATCTTAAAGCAAGGTGCAGATCATTAGTGTCATGAGGCCTTGCAAGCTGTGTGTTGGCATATCTCCATAACAGGTAAAGGGAAAGGATGAAAAAGAAAGTAGATGAGATTGATTGCGCTAACAAACAACGAAACAAAATAAGGTGAAGAACGGGAGTAAAGCTTAAGCTTTCCTTTGTTGTTACAATGTGTTAGTCTTGGAATGAAAGAAAATAAGCATCCTTTCCTTAACCCAAACATGAAATAATATGGTTCGACAACAATGGAAATGAGCACTGAGAAAGAATATGGTTTAGCAACATTGAAAAACCACATGATTTGATGGCCACCATCAACATTCGCATAATTAGTGGTGTTTTATTATGATCAAATCAAACTTTTTTTTTAATATTTTATTTGAAATTTAGATTTGAAAGTTTGGAAATTTATCAATAACTATTATTAAAATCACTTCCCAAAAATAGCTATAGCAAATTGATATACTCAGAGCACGTAGTACTAACAACGTCAAAGATATTCCCACTTCATGGCTCTTGTTTTTATATAAATGACATCATTTTCATTATTCCAAAGTAGTTGAAATCTCTTAATCATTTACATTATCTCAATCATTTATGAAAAACAACCAAACGCCAATTAGTCAAACTTGGAGGATGCGATTCGTTGGCTGGGGCGAGGAACCGTTCAATCCAAACAGTGAAACTCGGAAGGATGAGACGAAGATTAAATGCATTTTGCGAAGAAAGAGTTGTTGTCAGGAACAGGAAGGAAGACGAGTCAGATTTGGAACAGGGATCAAAGTGGAATTGGAAATGGAAAAAATAGGGATCAACTGGAATTGGAAGGAAGGAGACGACTCAGATTTGGAACCGGGATCAACTAGAATAGGTGTTTTTACAAACGGGGAAGGAAGAAGACACACGGAATTAGACTTTTAAATGGATTAGTGTTTGACGTTAACTTGTGATTGCCCCCTTCTTTGCTTTTGGCAGCCCGCCTTGTGTGCTGCCCGCAACATTTGACTCTATTTCTCTATGAGAAGGGAGATAAAGTTAGTGACAATTTACTCAGCAGCCCGCAACATTTGACTCTATTTCTCCACGAGACAATTTACTCAGCAGCTCTACAAAAGTCAGTCTAGTCTACGGCGCGATATTTCTCTATTCCACTCAGCACAGCTACAACGTGGAATCCATGTCATGAGCCTAGCCCACTATATATACAAGCAGGTTACTCAGCTGTCTACAAGCCAAGTCAATCAATCAAGTAAATTTGTTTGTCATTCTATTTCCAGTATTCCAGTCCATATACCTAATATTTGCTGTAATGGCTAGCGTTTCTGTTGCGCCGTGTGGTTTGTCGAGCAGCAGCAGCAGCAGCGTGATCAGAAGGACGGCCAATCCTCATCCTAATGTGTGGGATTACGACTTTGTGCAATCTCTTCAATCGCCTTACACTGTAAGATTATTTCATTGCATATAAATTTGTATTTCTTCTGACCAAATCAAATATTTATATCAGTGCTGATCATGATCACTACTTGTGTTAATTGTGCAGGATTCTTGTTATGGAGAACGCGCGGAGACACTTATTAGTGAGATTAAGGTTATGCTTAGTGGCGACGGAGATGAATTAATGATCACTCCATCTGCTTATGACACAGCATGGGTAGCCAGGGTGCCCGCCATTGATGGTTCTTCTCACCCGCAATTTCCCCAAACAATTGATTGGATTTTGAAAAACCAGTTAAAAGATGGTTCATGGGGGACTGAGTCGCACTTTCTACTGTCCGACCGCCTGCTTGCCACTCTTTCTTGTGTTCTTGCGCTCCTTAAATGGAAAGCTGGGCATGTGCAGGTAGAGCAAGGTAATTAGCATTACAATTCATACTAAATTACTTTATTTATCAATATAATCACGCAATTTTTGTAACTTCATGATCATGTAATTGTAATATTTCTAATTGTCATTGATCTGTATGTGTAGGCATTGAATTCATAAAGAGCAATCTAGAAGCAATAAAGGCCGAAAGCGATTATGACAGCTTGGTAACAGACTTTGAGATCATCTTTCCTTCCTTGTTAAGTGAAGCTCAATCTCTCCACCTTGGACTTCCCTATGACCTACCTTATGTAAATATGCTCCAGACGAAACGGCAAGAGAGATTAGAGAAGTAAGAGATTCAAAATGGCTTATTGTTAATTCAACTGCAACCTAATTCTACTAAATGAGAGATTAGCCTGCAAGTCATTCTAATAAATAAATGTTAAATATGATTTGCAGTCTTTCAGAGGAGGAAATTCATGGCGGAACATTGCTGTCGTCTTTGGAGGGCATACGAGATGTGGTCAAGTGGGAAAGAATAATGGGTGTTCAAAACCAAGATGGGTCCTTCTCAGGCTCACCTGCTTCTACTGCCTGCGTCTTCATGCACACTGCAGACATGAAATGCCTTGAGTTCTTGAACAACGTGGTTGCTAAGTTTGGCAGTTTTGGTATGTATGGAGTTATTAAGTTGTTTTCAGCCTGGCCCCATCATTACCTTTTCCTTCCAACTTTATTTTTTAAGTTGTAATATATTAATTAATTACGCATACTGCAGTTCCCTTGCTGTATCCTGTGGATTTGCTGGAACGCCTGTTGATAGTAGATAACATTGTACGCCTCGGAATCGATAGACACTTTGAAAAGGAAATCAAGGAAGCTCTCGATTATGTTTACAGGTATGTATATATATATATATATATATATATATATTCTAACTTTACTAGCCCTCCATTCCATGTTTCCTCTGAAAATTCCTTCAGTAGAACATTGATGAAATCTGTTGCATACAGGCGTTGGAACGGAACACTGAAACCCATAGCAGATCTTGAGATCACTGCTTTGGGATTTCGATTGCTTCGGCTGCATCGGTACGATGTAACGCCAGGTGGGTACTACTAGTACTAATTAATTTTATATTTAAAGCCATCAGAAAGCATGCCCTGCTCTGCCCTGGATTATAATCTACTGTTTTCTCTTCTGACATTTCGACAATGTATTGGCAGTCGTTTTCGACAACTTCAAAGACGCCAATGGGCACTTCTTTTGCTCGACCGGTGAATTCAACAAAGATGTAGCAAGCATGTTGAGCCTTTATAGAGCTTCACAGCTCGCATTTCCCGGAGAAAGCATTTTGGATGAAGCTAGAAGCTTTGCTACTAAATATTTAAGAGAAGCTCTTGAGAAAATTGAGATTTTCAGTGCATGGAACAACAAGCAAAACCTAAGCCAGGAGGTAACCCACTGGCTATACATGTCGACTCGCTTATTTGTTTTTTCCACAGAAGCGATTGGATCGGTTTCTAATATATTGTTTGCCATTGCTATTGCCTTTGCCAGATTAAATACGAGCTGGAGACACCTTGGCATGCCAGTGTCCCAAGAGTGGAAGCAAAGAGATATTGTCAAGTGTATCCCTCAGATTATGCACGCCTAGCCAAAAGTGTTTACAAGTAAGTGAGACCCCAAATTTAATTCTACATTCATTCCCTTCTTTCCTTTTCCAAATTTTTTTAGCAGAGTTTGCACAATCTTTCCTCGGTGATGATAATAATAGGACTGACTGGGTGGTACATTTTTTTCCAATTTCAGGTTACCCAACGTGAACAATGAAAAGATTTTAGAGCTGGCGAAATTGGATTTCAACATTGTCCAGGCTATCCACCAAAAAGAGATGAAGAATGTCACCAGGTAATTAACCAACCTGCTGATTTCGGCTATTTCGGCCATTATCCTAGAATGTAGTATATATCCACTGTAAGTACTCTGCAATTTATCTGGTTCCAAAGTTGCTCTAATTCCTTATTCATTGATTCTGCATCACAGCTGGTTTAAAGATTCGGAGTTCCCTCTGTTACCCTTTGGTCGGGAGAGGCCGGTGGAATGTTTCTTCATAATAGCGGCAGGCACGTATGAGCCCCAGTATGCCAAATGCAGATTCCTCTTTTCAAAAGTGGCGTGCTTGAATACTGTTTTGGACGATATGTATGACACATATGGAACCCTGGATGAATTGAAGCTATTCACTGAGGCTGTGAAAAGGTAGGGCATTATTGCATTCTGCATCATCACCATCTGCATTGACCTTGCATATCATTCTGCAGTGTGACTAATTATATTATATTATATTGGCTCTTCAGATGGGACCTCTCCTTGACAGAAAACCTTCCAGACTATATGAAACTCTGCTACAAAATCTTTTACGACATTGTCCACGAAGTGGTTTCGCAGGCAGAGAAGGAACAGGGACGCGAATTGCTTAGCTTTTTCAGAAAGGGAGTAAGTAATCATAAATTTGTAAATTGCTCCAACACGCACACACACAAGGCTAGACTTCTAATTAGAGGTAATCTAATTATTTGCTAATCTTGATTTTGAATTCATCAGTGGGAGGATTATTTGATGGGGTATTACGAAGAAGCCGAATGGTTAGCATCCGAGTACGTGCCAAGCTTGGAGGAGTACATAAAGAACGGGATCATTTCCATCGGCCAACGTATACTTCTGGTGAGTGGAGTGTTATTGATGGAGGGGCAACTCCTTTCGCAAGAGGCGTTGGAGCAGTTAGATTATCCCGGAAGACGTGTTCTCACCGAGCTGAATTCAATCATTACCCGCCTGGCCGACGACATACATACATATAAGGCTGAGAAGGCTCGTGGAGAATTGGCGTCCAGTATTGAATGTTATATGAAAGAACATCCTGGAAGTACAGAGGAAGTGGCTGTAAATTACCTCTACGGTCTTCTGGAGCCGGCAGTGAAGGAGCTCACATGGGAGTTTCTCAAGCCGGACGACACATGCGATGTCCACATCCCATTCCAGTGCAAGAAGATGCTGATGGAAGAGACGAGAGTGACGATGGTGATATTCAAGGAAGGAGATGGCTTCGGTATCTCTAAAACAAATATAAAAGATTATATCAGAGAGTGTCTAATTGATCCACTGCCACTCCTCATGTGATCCTTCCTCCTATCAGACGACTTTGGGTTTCAGCACGCACCTTCCACACGAAGATGTGTGTACATCGGATCCCTATTAATTTGTTTCACTCTGAGCTCTTACAGAGTAGCGCAGAGATGAATTGAATCATTTTTTCAATAGCCCACCATTGAATCGATAGAAATTTCATTAACCATTCTTCCAATAGACTTAAATGTATTGATTGAAATTGTACACATGGAAATGAGAATATCTCCTTATATAAAGGGTTATGGTCAAATGACTTGTTAGTGAAAGTCTAAGTAGTTGATTTGTAATTGTGACCTCATCTAGTTTCTTTGTCTTGGAAATCAGGAAAGAAGCAACATCTCTATTTTTTTATGAGCGTAGTAGTCTAAACCAGCGAAGTTTTCGCCACCATTTTTTCTCTTTTTTTTGGGAACTCGAGTTTAGATAATAGCTATCAAATTTGTATAGTTCAAGTATCTGTTTTTAAGAGTGTTGAATCTATTTCTGCATTAAAAAAATGGTGGGGTTTTTAATCTCTTTGGTGTGGAAGGATATTTGAAACATTTCAATGGAAGTCCCAATTGACTGCCCCAATTACATAGAACATTAATTACACCTAGCCATCAATTCTAGAAAGATGTGCCCTATAACTTCAAATAGTTTTCAATACTAACAAATACATATGATTTATAGTTTTCCATAAACTTATCAAATCAAATACTCCAATCACACATGTAACTCAACCTAGATATTTACATAAAATCAACCATATTAATATAAAACTTGTAATGCATACACTAGAGTTACATGACATTGCAACTCATTTTCACAAAATATCACAACTCATTGTATCAACTATATCACAATGATTTTTACACAACCTCTTGGTCACAAGATTCAATCCTTCCATAACAAATTGTTCAATATAACATGTTGCTTGGACTTCATATATTCACTAATCCTTCCTAATGTATTCAACACTTGTTACAATGAAGGGACATGTTAATTGCTATATAAGTAGGTGTGTTAGTGATCATATTTTAGTACACGTCATTAACCATGCTATGTAAGTCCCTCGAATCCATTCAATAACCAACTCATAGTCACCCATGACTTTTTTTTTTAAAGTCCAATTTCAAAAAGTTTTAAAATACTAGTATTTTAGTGCAACTATTGGCTCCAAGACCTAGAGGTATATTGCATGAGAAGGTAGATCCATCAAGAAAATACAAGACACCTCCAACACCGCATGTACCTTAGGATGCCTTGGTTGGCATTATAAAAATGACTACATGCATATAACCTATGTACCACTAAAGAATTGGATATTAGGAGGCTCTTATGAACAATCCTTTATTTAGGTCCTAACACACACACACAATTAAATGGAAGACTTCTAGAGGAGAAAATATTTACCCTAAAGAAAGATTACATTTCAAGTGATCCATATTGGCCAAGCAATAACACACGGGAGGGATTTACGATCTATCTCATTTCACATAAGTTTTTTCCATTCATAAACATAAATTTTTTAAATAGTTTTATTTTCCAGGTTACAAAATGTGCACTAGAAGTAATACTCACAATAAACACAATACTTAATCACATTTAACACAAACATTTCACCCTAAAAATTAAAAAAAAGGAAAGCTAGGTCCTAATGGTGGCACCTAGTCTTTATTTTTGAAAGATGGAGGGTTACAATGCGGTTCCATGGCTCTCAATTTTAACTCTTGCCTATACCTTTGAATTTGGCTCTAGCTTCTAGATTTGGTTATGGCTTAGGCTACAACTATAGTTTCTAGCTTGACTTCTTTTAGTAATGTAGAAGTTGGACCTCATTTCAATTCTTTATTGTGCATCATACTCATTAATCTCAACATGAGGTTGAGTCTTTAATTATTTTATGGTCCCATATTCAATGTGCAAGTCTCTTTCATTCTCAATTATGGATGTGGTATTCCTTGGCAGTCAAATGAAGCCAAGTTGAATTCTAGACAACACTTAATAAAAAATTTACCCTGTGATACAAAAGTTGCATTGCATGTTAATTAACAAAACCCTAGTCCCGCAAATCGTAGAATAAAACAAATTCTGAGCTACGTACTCATAAGAGAGGGGTTTCTCTATGTGTAATATGATGCCACAAGTTTGATGAAATTGATGATTCATTGATCCGTCTTAATTATTAGTTTATGGCAAGTTTTTGTTAGAATTTTAAGTGCAATAACAATAAGGATCATTGAAAGATTAAAAAGTACACCATGAACAATAGTACACAACAAATTTATCCTGGGAAAACCCTCTTGAGGCAGAAAAACCCAACAAACTTCTTCTATATAGATTCTATAGAATGTACAATAGTATCCCTCGTGCAAAGACCCAAAAACAAGAAGACTCCAAAAAGCAACTATCCAATTGACTCTATCTCTCCTAATGATGCCAGCTCAATGTGAGAGTGAGGTGACCAAATGAGGAGGTCGAACTCCTCATTTATACTAGAAAAAACACTTGACCTTTTTACTAATTAGGTTGGCTTTACAATAAAATATTATTTTCTAAATTTTCAGGCCGACCTAACAGTTAGGGTTTACATTGACTCTTTCAATGACTTACATAATCATTTACATCAATAATAATCCCCGTAGGGTGTACAATACAAATAATACAAATTACTCAAATAATACAAATAAGAACATCTTCTCAAGTTACATTCTTCAATACTCCCTCTTAACAAGGAAGGTATTCTTCAGTCTTCGTCACCATCGTCTTCACACTGTTGCACTTCTTGTACAAGGACTACTGACATCTGCATCTCCTGAATCTATATATCATACGAAGTTCTGTAGAGCCAAAAAAATTTCATGCTGGATGCGACCTAGACCATGTCTAGGGTTTTGACACACAGAGCCAACCCTCTTTCATGCTGGATGTGACCTAGACCGAGTCTAGGACTTTCCCACTGTAAATGATCTCCTGCAGCTAAGCATACCAGGAGCATCATTCAAGGACCTACGAATGATCTTCCACTGCTAGGCAGACCAGAAGCATCATTCCAGGACTTTTCACCACAGAGCCAACCCTCTTTCATGCTGGATGTAATCTAGACCGAGTCTAGGAATTTTCCACTGTAAATGATCTCCCGCAGCTAAGAATACCAGGAGCATCATTACAGGACCTGTGAATGATCTTCCACAACTAGGCAGACTAGAAGCATCATTCCAGGACTTTGCACAATGTCAATCCTTTCTCATACAGGATGTGACCTAGATCAAATCTAGGATTTTCCACCACAGTGCTAGTCCTTTTTCATACTGGATGTAACCTAGATCAAATATAGGATTTTCCACCACAGTGCCAGTCCTTTTTCATACTGGATGTGACCTAGATCAAATCTAGGATTTTCCACCACAATGCTAGTCCTTTTTCATACTGGATGTGACCTAGATCAAATCTAGAATTTTCCACCATAGTGCCAGTCCTTTTTCATACTGGATGTGACCTAGATCAAATATAGGATTTTTCGCAGAGCTAGTCCTCTTTCATACTAGATGCAACTATCCTCATCTACGAACCGAGCAATCCATCCAGTGGGTCCATCCCAGGAGTGTCCATTACATTGCACACCGCAAACACCTACGTTACCTCATCGCTCGTCTAGATCCTCTCGTAACCTAGGAGACTCAATTACGTCACATGACCCGTGACTACTTGCTAACTCAACCGAGCTCACCGCTCCCTCTTGATATGAACCACTCCAAGCTTGTCCCTGAAGTATTCAAACTTCCCTCTCGACAGAGGCTTGGTCAACGCATCATCTATTTGCTCCTCTATTGCTATATACTGGAGCTTCACTGCTCCCTTCTGCACCATATCTCGGATATAGTGATACCTGATCTCGATGTTCTTAGACTTGTCATGGAACACAGGGTTATCCGACAAATTCACACAACTCTAGTTGTCACAAAAGATACAAGTCCCCTCCAACTCGAGATCAAACAGTCATGATATCAACTTCCCAAGCCACACTGCCTCGCATCTTATTGAACAAGCTGCCATATACTCGCCCTCGACTGTACTGAGTGCCACACTCGTATGCTTCCTACTGAACCATGAGATCATACCCGATCACAAACTTAAGCAACATCCTGATGTGCTCTTTCTATTCGTGACACTCCCGACCCAATCCGCATCAACATAACCCTATAGGTTAAACTTCTGATCCGATGCATATCCGGTGCCATAATTAACCATACCCTTCATGTACCTTAGCACATGCCATTACCACAACCATGTGAACATGTCTCATCTCTAGGAAAAGTTCCTATGGATTTGTCCATACCTCAAGTCCTAAGAAGTAATGCATCATGCCTAGGTCTTTCATCTCGAACTTAGCGGCAAGCTTCTTCTTTGTTTATGCTATGAGCTTCTCTTCACCTGTAAAAAAAAAATCATCTAGATATAACAGTAGAATCACAGGATTTCCTTCCTCAACCTTGTAGTAAATGTTGGAGTCCACTTTACTCTTGGTAAATCCCAAGCTCATCAGAAACTCATCTATCCTGCTGTACCATGTCCTGGGTGCCTGTTTCAATCTGTACAAGGCCTTCTTTAATCTACACACATGAGTCTGCCTGTCATTTGTCTCGAAGCCTAATGGATTCTGCACATACACTTCCTCTTCCACTATGCCATTTAGGAAGGCATTATTCACATCCATCTGATGTACTTTCCAATTCATCACTTTGGAGATATCAAGTACATACTTGATTGAAGTGTGTCTCGCTACTGGAGAAAATGTATCCTCATAATCAATATCTTCTTTCTGGGAGAAACCTCGAGCCACGAACCTTGCCTTGTATTTTTCAACACTTCCATTTGGCGCATGTTTAATCTTGTAGATCCATTTGGAAGACACTACTGACTTCCCTTCTAGTCTCGGAACTACCTCCCAGACATCATTCTTCATGATCGACTGATACTCCTCAATCATAGCATCCTTCTAGACTTTATGTTCAACAATCTCTTCATAACTAGAAGGTTCAACATCAATGATGTCTCTTAACAATGCCATATAGCTGGAGTAAGTCTGAGGTCTCTCTCTTCCTTTTGGAGCACCATACTTTTCTGCATCCTGGATAAGCTCTCGTGCCCAAGCTGGTTTTCTTTTATGCAAGTTCACTTCTTTTCTTGGATCTATAGGTCTCTGTGGCTCAGTCATATCATGATCCTCAGGTTCTTCTGGAACCTGTTCTTCCATTACTGTATCTCGAACCCTGGGAGTCTCGGGTTCTTCATCATGCTCTTAATATGAGTGAATATTCCTTGACCTACTGAAAGTTGTGTCTCCATCAAAGGTTGCATCTCTACTGGTCTCGATCTTCTTGAATCATGGTATGTATATTCTGTAAGGATTTGATGAATCACTATAACCGACAAAGATTCCTTTCTTTCCTCAAGGATCCAACTTGGTCCTCTTCTCTTTTGGAATATGAATGAATACTGGGCAACCAGATATTCTAAGATGACTGACTTCTGGTTTGTCTCCTGTAAATATTTCTTCTGGTGTCTTGTTCTCAAGACATCTGTGAGGAGTCCTATTTTGAACATATACGACTGTCCTTGCAGCTTCTTCCCATAAGTGAAAAGGAAGGTCCTGATCATGGATCATGGCCTTCACTACTTCCATAATTGTTCTATTCTTTCTTTCTGTAGTCCCATTTTGTTGTGGATTATAGGGAGTGCTCATCTCCCTCTTAATCCCCGAGTCTTTACATAATTCTTTAAATTCTCCTAAAGTAAATTCACCTCCATTATTTGTTCTTAGTACTTTTATTTTATTTCCAGTTTGATTTTCCACGAGGGCTTTAAACTCCTCGAACTTTATAAATACTTTATCTTTGGATTTTAAGAAATAGATCCATGTTTTTCTTGAATAATCATCAATAAAGGAAACATAGTAGACATACCCACTTAATGAGTTGAATGACATAGGCCCGCAAACATTTGAATGTATAAGTTCCAAAATATCCTGTGCTTTGTTGTCGCTACTTGGAAATGGTTTCTTCACATTCTTTCATTTTGCACATCCCTTGCATATGCCTTCATGCTTGGTTTGGATCTCGGGTAGTCCATTCGACTCCATTAACCATCTTGTTCACAATTGGTAATGTTTTGTAGTTGATGTGAGCAAATATTCTGCCACAGTTCACTTGGTTCCATAGCTTCATGAACCAAGGCTTGTTCTGGATGTCCCTTGAGTTTGTATAGTCCTCCCTCTTGCACTCCAATTACTACCGCATCATTTATTGTTTTACCCCTGGGCCACATAAGTACTTGACCATCCACACATGCTACTATGAATCCTTTCTCATCTAGAGATGAGATGGAAAGTAAGTTCTTCTTCAAACCGGGTACATATAGAACATCCTTCATTTTGATAGGATTTCCAGATTCAAGCTTATAGGAAGCTTCTCCTACCCCTTTGATGGGATATTGATAATCACCTCCAAGCTTCACCTTGTGAGGTGAGTCCTTTTCAGTAAGGTTGTTGAGGGCATCCTTGTAACCTGTCATGTGCTTAGAGGCACTGCTATTAACAAGTCAATCATTATTACCAAGTGCAACCGTACCAGTTAGTGCTGATATCAATACATATTCTTCGCCACTTGAATAATCCTTTCTTGCTTTCTCATCATCCTCTGCAGCATGAGCATGATGTCTTTTCCTGCTCTTCTTCTTGAATCCTTTCTTCTTGGGACAATATTGATAGCTATGCCCTAACTCATCACAATTAAAGCATATAATATTTGAGAAGTCTTTAGTAGTCCTCTTACCTTTGTATGGTTTCTTGTAATGATGATCTTCTCTCTTTCCTCTCTTGGTATGAGTTGCCAAGGATTGAATTTCTTCATCTCCTAGCTTTTCTTCCCTGGAAGTAATCCTAGATTATTCTTGAGTGTAAGATTACAAGAGTGTACTGAATAAAATAAGTTTCTTCCTTGCACATATTCCTTGAATATATGGCTCCCATGATCTTGGAAGACCATTTAGGGTAGTCATTACTAGTTCTGCATTTTCTACTTCATCTCCAATTTCACTTAAATTATCTCTGATGCTGGAAACCCTTGTGAAGTAGGATTGTACGCTTTCAGTGTTTTGCATCTTCACAACCTTGAGTTGAGTCCTCAAGGTCATCTTACTATTGATGTTGGTTCCTTCAAATAGCCCTTCAATGCATCAAACATATCTTTCAGAGTCTTCAGAGAAGAGATGTGTGGGATCAAGTGATCCTTGATGGAATCAACTATGATCCTCTTAGCTTTGATAATATTCTTCTTGTGCTTAGCCTTCTCTTCATCTCCCTCTGTCTCCACAACTACCTCTGTAACATACTTGTCCAAGTCATGCTCTTCTAGGATGAGCATCACCCTATACTTCCATGCTCGAAAGTTCTATGCTCCCTCAAGCTTATCCTCAAGCTCGGTATTGTTTGACATCTTGAAAAACTTGATAAATGAGAACCTCAAATGGAAATAGATAAAGGATAGCTTACCAAATGAGATGCTCCAATCATAGGTTGACTTCTTGAAAACAATTGGCTGCAGGGTGACCTAGGGTTTGTTAGAGAAACCCTAATTTTTCAACTTCGGGGTCTTGAAAAATTGATTGGAGGAAAAGATGCACCTCCCCGAGCTAAGAAATGTACTTCTTTTCTTGATTCTGTGAACAGATCCTCCAAAAATGTGATGCCGTAGTTTTCCGAGCTATAGTGGTGGGCCCAAAAATGAAAATGCTCGGAGTGAAATTCTGCTTCGACATAAAGATGCGCCCTAGTGAGGAGAGTTGATTCCACCCTCTTTTTCGATTGATTTGTGGAGACTTATTCCATGAATAAGGAATCCTAGCTCTACAGTTGCAGCAGCTGCACAATGTTCTCTTTCAGGCTATCTCTAATACCATGCTAGAATTTTAAGTGCAATAACAATAAGGATCATTGAAAGATAAACAAGCACGTCATGAACAATAGTACACATCAATTGACAACTTTAATCTTATAATGTTTCTTCTCATATTAAACATTTGTTAAATACTCCTTTGAAAATGAAAAACAATCAATGTATAGTAAAAAATTATAAATGCTAATAACCAACAAATTCAAAATAAGAAAACATATTTAATGATCAACATGCCCACCAATTCCAAAGCACTATATGTCCTCTCAAAGAAAAGAAATGGAATCAATTTAGCCACAACATGGTCTTCAAAGAGGCCAAAAGGCGAACCAATATTTCAACAATAATGTAAGCCTTCCTAATCTCAACATCAACTTTTTGCAAAGAATAATGGAGGTCAAGTCTAATAATCAACGTGCAAAATCAATTACAAACTCGGTACCCTACTTATATACCATATTAAAAGCAAGCCATAAACCAAAACACTTTTAATTGTATTGATGTGGGGATGTACACCTTTAATTATGGTGAGTGCTTAACATGCATGATTGAAAAGATTTATCCTATAAATACGTTTATTTAAAATCCATTGTTACCTTATCCACACAAGTTCAAACTAATAACACCAGAAAACCATGCATCAAACCCATCACAACATACTAATAACACTAGAGAACCATGCACCAAACGCACATATGTTGCACACAAAAATAACCAGCACAACTACATTTCTAAAAGTGGTTGATATACACCCATTGGCTCCATTAAATATTTAAAAAATGTGGATCAACCACTTTTAAAAATGTAATTGTGTTATTTTTAGTTCCTAATGATTAAAATATCCAATAATATCTTATTATAAATTTGATGTATTACTCTTTACCGAAATACAAATTATCAAATTAATCCATTAATATTTAATAAATACAAACTATATAATAATATTAATTAATTTTTTATTGTTTATCTATTGATTTAAATTTAATAGTTATTATATCACCATTGTCACAATATTTTTTATTATTTTTAAATTTAATTTAATTTCATATTTATAAAATTATATATTATTTTTAAAATCATTTTTTCACTGAAATTATTTATTTGTTAAACATATTTTTCACATATATTAGTTTTTTGTTATTATTTATCTATTGATTTAACAAGGGAAAAAGCTGCGTGGCAACTTAGTCCCTGCCAAAGGGAGTGGGCCGCATACGAAGCAAAACCATAAGGGAGAAGGCTACAACAAATTTCGCTTTCCAAGTCTCCAAACCAACAAAATACTTGGAACCCAGACTTTGTGCTGGCGCTGTGCGGCCCTCAGTACTCGCCAGTTCCTGTTATCCATTAATTGTTGAATTTGAAGAGAAATTTAGGTCGTGGAGTGATTATGCTTCTGCCAATGGTTGCAATGGTTTGTCGGAGCTTCCGTTTAGTATAACTGATCTGCTATGCCGAGAATTTACAGAATCTCGTCGTGGTAATGAAGCATTTTCGGACTATTTGCGGGTAAGGTTTGTTTAGGAAATTTCTCTTGTCGACACTAAAAAACGAGAATTAGGAACTCATAAAGCTTAAATCATTGATCATTAGGATTTATTTTCATTTACTGCAGAGATATTTTTCTTTTTTTTGTTAGAGTAAATTAAAATAACTAGCAAATCAAGTTGTTTGTTAATCTCTTGCCAGTCTCATATTCATCTTTGGGGAAGATTAAATTATTATTATTTTTTATGAAGATTTGTAATGAGTTCGCAATGAAACAATATGTGAAAAGCCAAGACTCTTTATAGGTTTGAAATTTCAATTCAAAATGCTTGTGTTTCTTCTACTGATCTGTAGGACTATACGTGCACTTAGGATGAAGACGAGGATACATTTCAGAAATTTAAAGCAAGAGAGCGTTAAAACCGTCCATTGCAAAGTTATCTATTGGACTGTATTGATACTCAGTTGAACGACGCCACAGGAAAATTAACAACGTCTTCTAAGGCAAGAATTTTGCTCGATTTAAATTGAATTGGAATTTTGAAAATGTTTGTGGATGTTTCAATAATTAATTCGTAACTTTTGCTGTGGTGCAGTACACAGCCTCATATCAGCTTCAGTGGGAAACACTCTTCTTAAGCATGGATTTACCGGATAGATTCTTGTCTAAAGGGACTTTTACAAACGATACTCATATACAGGTCCTGGGTATCGCCAGCATGACACTTGCAATCATAATTCTATATACAGGTTCAGATAATGGAGTCCTATGCAATTTTTGCAACCTTCCTTGTTTATCCCAGTACAATACATTTTTCTCAAGAAGCTGTGGATATGTAAAATGAGCATATTCTAAGGATTGTATTTGAGTTGTCGATGGCATAAAAAACACATGGATGATTAATTAGACAAGCAAACCTAGATGCCATGAAAGATGCGCATGTGTTGGGCCAATGAAAACTCAAACCAGAGGTTGGTGGAAGTAAAACCATGCACTCAATCAACTAACGTTCAACTAATGAAGGGTTGCGAATGCTTCCTTCTAGATAAGTGTTTATAAATTTAAGATGTGCTTGTCAAAACATGAATTCCATTAAAAGTCCAGGGAGGTCTCGTATTTACATGATAGATTGATGTAAGAAGCTGTAGAAATGGAGAGGATGTCTTCCTTCTGAGAAAGGATTGAGTAGCAATGGCTCTACCAATACATACCCCCACAAATGTACCAAACGATTCCCTTCCTAGCCCTTCTTTGTCATTACCCAAATCCTCCTATTCCTACTGTGTATGCCCATATCCACATGTCTGGAAATTGGGGTTGAAGCCCTTTCACAGTTGGTTCAAGCCGTTGACCAATGAAAGGCCGAGGCCAGTACATGCATCATCCTCCTCCATCGATTCGACACAGGAGTCATCTCCCCAAATTCCAGTCCCCAACAAGAACAAGGATAATGTTGACAGGAAATTAATATGGGTGAATCCGAAGATGCCCAAAGCATCAGCATCCATTGTCCAAAAATATGGGAACAACCTCAAATATGTTCGACTAAAGGCACTGCTTAGAGGTTGGATGCGTACTAGGGTAGCCGAGAGGAAGTTTCGGGCCTTCTCAGGTCGTTGGGTGATCAGCCTGATCCCAAGGAAGCAGTATTCATCATCAACAATATTCAGAGCTGGGAAAAAGCCTATATGGCCTTCCAATATTTCAAGGCCAAGGAAGGGTTCTCCATGGATTTGATTCTGTACAACGTAACCATGAAGTTGTTGAGGAAAGGCAGGAAATGGGATTTAGTCGAGCAGCTAGCGGAGCAGCTGGTGGATGAAGGGATGAAACCTGACAAATTCACATTCTCCACCGTCATAAGCTGTGCTAGACAGTGCAACCTTCCCCACAAGGTCATGGAATGGTTTGAGAGAATAAATGGATTAGGGTGTGTCCCGGATGAGATCACCTTTTCAGCCATGATCGATGGTTATGGAAGAGCAGGTAAAATCTCTGAAGCGTTGAATATGTATGAAAAGGCTGTGGCTCAAGGATGGCGTCTGCATACGGTAACATTTGCTACACTTATTAGAATGTATTAAGTTGCTGGGAATTACCATGCAGCTCTGAATACCTATGAAGAGATGAAGGCGTTTGGTGTGAAACCCAATCAGGCCATTTATAATACAATCCTTGATGCAATGGGGAGATCTCCAAGACCATGGCATGTGAAATCCTTGCACAATGAGATGATCCAAGTGGCCATTTCCCCTAATCACGTTACTTTCAGTGCTCTGATAAGGGCTTATGGGAAGGCTCGTTGGCCAGATGACGCCTTTCACTGGTTTGGGAAGATGAAGAGGACTTAGGTCTCTCATGAGCCTCGTGATCTAGAACCTCCATATGGAGTTCTGAGCTGAATGATAGGGATGATGCCTCCTGCACCTGTTGAGATGTTAATTATCTGTTTTCACCACTAAGGGATTCTTGTTCAACACTTGTCATTTCTCATTGTGGGCCATCAAAGACTCTTTCAACAACTACTTCAGATTGGATTCTCCTGTTTATATTTATTAAGTAATAATAATTATTCAAAATCCTCACACAAGTGTCTTTGACCACACTTGGTCAAAATAATTGTTCAACAATAATTAAAACAATATTACAAAGTATTTAATCTTTAATCAAGGTTCTAGGGGTATTGCATATACTTTATTTATTTATTTTGAATCCTTGATTGATGCTCGAGTGTGTCATGGTATTGATGCATAATTGTATGATTGATTGCATATTAGACACCTAGAAAACTAATCAAGAGCATGTTGTAAATTAGGTCACCATGATTGTATTATTTCAAGTGAGAAATTTATGTGTGTATAAATCTTTCATCTTCACAATAGTACTACCTATCTATATCACCCATTATCTACATAACTAAGTAAGTATTTGTATTTGTTGCTATGGGGTTTTAACTTCAAGACACTGTTTCCTGAAAGGGGGGAGTATGTAACAATCCAACCTTATACACTAGTATAAGTATAATAGCATGTGGTAGTAGTAAAAATGTGAAGTAATATATAAAATAAAAATAAAAATTAAAATGAGAAGGTGCATTTGTTATTTAATTTAGGTGCATGGGTAACAAGTGTGTCATCCATGCAAAATTAAAAAATTGAGCAAAATATGGAAATTTAGTAATAAAAGGAGGCATGACTAAGAAGTGGGGGATTTAGTCTTGTTGGTTGTTTTCAGGGGTTTATTACTTGGTTGCTTGTTTTATATTGTTTGTGCACCTATTAAGAGGGAGGATAAGGAGGAGGAGAGGGTGGAATAGAGGTTGATAGAGAAAAGAGTTAAGGACTTACCCAATATGGCATAGTGTTAATTATTGACGACTCAATGGCCTCAACTTCTACTGGGGGTTCGTTGGGTAGAGAGTTGTCCTCTAAACTATTGTTGCAGATATAGGAGTTGTTGACTGAAGGAAGACATGGTTTGCATGTGAAATTGGTTAACTTGGTCATCGATTAAGTAAGCAGAGGTTCTTGTCTTTGGATTACAATTTTAATTTCTACTAGTTATTTGATGATATTTGATTGATGAATAGACACTTGATAGAATAATTCTTTATGATTTTTTTCTCAAAAAATCTACCATTCAATTATGTTTAGCATAGTAAAAATATTATTACAAACCTAATAAAATACAATCATACTAAAATAAAAAAAACCTCACAAAAATCTCATCATCTTACAATTTTTTATTTATAAAAATGCAGTTTCCATTCCACTTCCTAATTTTAATTGCATCTTCACTTGCCCCTTGTTGAGTTTGATATAGCCCATACACCAAATGCATGGTAATTTCTATATGATTTTCCTTTACTAACTTTATAAATCTAACAAGTGTTGCGTGGCAGCGGATACCTGCCGAGGTTGGTAGGTAGGTTGAATTGTAGTTGTTTGTTGGAAGAGATACTGTTGTTGGGAAGTAGATTGAAGGGATAGTTAAAGTAGCAGTAGCAGTGAGAAGAAGTACGTATTGGAAATTGATGGAGGAAGGTGCAATAGAGGTATTGGACGGTGATGCAGTAAATGGTAACACAGTAATAATGTTATCCTTGTAGACGTATCTATTGCTTATGGATAATAGGACGTGTACTGATCGATTAGCAGAACATGTAGCATTCTAGTGCAATAAATACATTGAATCCATGATAGTAAGGTCATAATTCTATGTGTAATTGCCTGGAACTCAATGCCTCATGGAACAGGGTTCACTAACCGTAAACCAGGGAGAGATCCTATGCCTCTGGTCATACACAACTAAGATTAACACAATAAGCCTTAGTATATTCCTGATACGAGCTCGTACTTAGGTTTTTAAAAGGTATAGCTCTGAGTGAATAATATTAATTACGAGTTAGCAGAAGCTCATGATAAGTTACAAAGATGAGTTAATCCCTCTCTGTAAGGGCATTGGGAACTGTGTAGAACATCTTGGCAACTAAAGCGCATTTCCATCCAGCCTAGAGTACACATCAAAAGCATGAACACCTTTCTTCATGGTAGGAAATGAAGGTAAGAGCATGTGATTATACCAATTGTTGAAGGACGTGAGATTTCGTAGCCATGATTGCTGGAGAGACTATTCTAATGTCTTGCATATGGGTACCATAATGAGTGGCTCAACGCTAAATTTACTACTGGTAATCAATTCGTGTAACTAAAGGGGATTCGCAGCAGATATTTTTATATGTTTTTGGGGTAGAATCAATATTTATGCATGGTAATTTGTTATAACGTAGCAACTGTTGGAATTATTATAAGATAAACTTTTTGTCCTCGAAAAAGGAAGAAGATAGTGTCTTTTGTACAAGAGCTCATATACATTCTTACTATCGCAAATAGATGTTAGACTTAGCAAATTGAGACCATATGAACATATAGGAGGCACCGTATTAGATGTAGTATATTAAAATGCAAATGTGTAAAGCGTTTACATTTAAATATTTCATTCCTTATTAGTATAATAACGCACTAGGAACTTCACCTTTCAATGAAGGAATTTACCCAAAATGTCTTAAAAGAAACAACAGAATTAAATTCTAGCACTATTAAATTCATAACCCCAGAGCGGATGATCTAGATTCTGTGCTGAGTGACCAAGTAAAATACACAACATGGGAAGAGGTAGAAATTGTTGATTCAGTAGCAGAATAGGATTGTTTTTGTGACAAAGCGAGCATTTCATGACTTGGTCTTTGGTCTTCGATTAGTTGAGCGAGTTGATACTCATAGGTTGGGCGTTGGCAATTTGGTTGATTAGTCAGTAATTTTGGTGAATCGGTTTGACAACCAATATTGTGGAATCGGTTTGACAGTCAATATTGTGATTTGGGAATAAGAGTGTATCTCTTCTATTCCAAAATCTAAACTGAAACGCTCACATGCTGACTACGTGGATTTTTCCCATCCTTATTCTATAGTTTGGTAGACAATATCATCAAACGATCTTTATCTTTAATGACCCAGATCAAAAAAAGTAGCAACGAGCTGATAATCTTCATATTGTCGACTCTGTGAGAGGAAAACAATATATTTGCAATTGTCATTAAGGTCTGGCGAGACCATCTCTGAAATCTCCGGGTAGATCCTTGTTTCACTTTCCAGCAATTAAATGTGGCACTGCAAGGATCTTTTCCGTATGACGCCGGCATTGGCATTTTCTCCTTATATATTAATCCAGGAGTAATGATAAATGAGCAATAGATACGTCTACAAGGCTAACATTATTATACTAGTTATGATGTACCTAGTTATAACCAAATAAAGGCTTAGCTGAATAGGCTCATTATTGTGATACTAAGGCTCATTATGCTTGTACTCTTGTAAACATATGTAGTATGGCTAAGCAACCCACCGCTGTAACAGCCTGGTACGTCTGCGATATAAGTAATCCAGAAGCAGGGTATTGCATGGGTTATAGAGGCCTTTAATTACTCTAGCATACCAATTAAGGATAATGCCCTTACCGAGACATCTTTTTGGATATCAGAATTATGTAAGGCATAAAAAAATGTTGTCCATTGGATCTAAACTTGCATTTTAAAAATCCCTTCTCTTAAAACTCCACAAAGTTTGGCCCACAAATAAGAATTCTACTTTATTCATGTAGATATTGTAATAGAATGAGGAGAAGACCAAAAACTGCGACCTCTGTCATAAAAGTCCTGGGTGAAGAAGGTCTAGTGGAGGAGGCATTGGCTTGTTTTTATCGAATGAAATTGTTCAATTGCAAACTGGATTCAATCACCTACAATACCATTATCAATGCTCTTTGTAGGGTGGTGAATTATCCTAATAGTGATATCATGAATGGATTCAAAACAAGCGTATGTTGAGAGTTACAAGAAGACCACTAGTGACTTCCATAAAAAATGCAGGCAAGCTGCCAAGTGTCAACGTGCATGCAAGATGCACGTTGGATGAGTACAAGAAATAATATTCAGTTTTCTACAAGTCATCCCGCCCACTTAACTATGATTTTGGGATCATAAATATTATTAAAATTTTATTATGATATCTAAATGCTATTGAAAACATTTCTTATGATATCTTAAAAAAAGACTAACCAAAGACATGTGCTTAGTTCCCTTATAATTATGTGTAATACATACCATCTAGTCGGAATTGGCATTAACTTTGACCACGCAGACCAACACGACCAAGGTGTAGGAGTATTGAAAAAAGTTAGAAAGATGTAAACGAAATTGCCTGGAAAAGACGCGTGCATAGCCTAGAAAGCAAACAGGTCAATACCTTATTTTCATGCATCCTCTGGTTATTAGACTCTAAACTGCATTTCCAGCACAACTTTTCCTGCGTTGGGATTTCTTTTGCATTTCCAGCACAATTTTTGAAGTTCAGAGCTAAGTTCTCAGCTAGGTTTTTTATTTTATTTTGCTAGTTTTCTATGTTTTTAGTTTTCAAAGTAAAAAGCATTGTAGGTAAAGAATCTTGTGATCCGGCTTACCCTGGTACAATGATCCATTACTGTTTTTATGAATTGAAATATAAAATTGCAAAATGTAGGATGAAAAATGCTAATGTACCTCTGGTTCAAAATAAGAGAACTGTATGTATTTTTTTTGCAGGAGCACATATATTGATGCCTGGCTTCTCTGCAGATTCTGGGATGCATTACGACCAATACAAATGGCTTGAGGTAGGGATTTGATTTATCAGGTTTTGTCAAATTTTTATACTTATGAATTGATTGCAAACTGCATAAGCATCAGCTGCAAAAAACTTCCCGCATCCTTTGAGTAGCTTTGAATGAGTCACATACAGGTTTTGATTATAATAACATTAGACAAGGCCATAGATGGCTAGTTCTAGTACTCTCCAAGGCATTGCTCTTCAGGAATCACGATATAATAAATAAGCTGGTTATTAACAAGACAACACATGCCTTGTTTATGTGTTTAATGGAACATGTTTTGCTCAGAATGCTGAACTCCTGGGTGCTAGCTTGAAAGCGCATTCATTCAATTTGATTAGAAAACAGAGTAAGATGGAACATTCATGAAGTCAAAGAGCTGTAACCAAGAAAGACAAAGGTCTGTAAAAATAAAAGAACAGAACACTTGATTTGGGATGGATTGGCAAAAAAAATCTCACTGGAAATGTTTATTATACTGCTTAATTCAAATTCAATTGACAAAGAAAGCTCTTTCTGCATGCAAATAGCTTCAAACAACAATTCCTTACTCTGTAGATGTGTTTATACAGGCTTCCAGGTATTCTCCAAGACCGCAACTAATTGGGACAAAGCTCCTTCAAAGACAGACAATATTTGATCCATGTGGATGACATTCATCGGTTAAAAGGGTTGTCCATGGAAGGACAAGATGTCTCCACTACATTCGAAGGTGAGCACAAGCGGAGCGGAACTCGAACATAGCCCAATCTTTATGACAGATATGGCACCCAGCGGGGCAGTGAAGGTGCCCACCAGTTTCAATGGAGTAAGTACTTGCACTTTTGCCTTAGACTACTTGCTTGCCCCCGTATTAGCTCTGTAGGTAGGTTCCATGTTCAAATGCGAAAGCCAAAACTTCGGCGGGTCATTCAATTCTATGCCAATGCACTTGTATAATCGCAACACCATTTACTTATGTGTGGACTTCTAATAACCAACATTTTGCTATCAATTAGGAAACTTTTGAGTCATTGCAGAAGAGCATATCATTGCAAAAGAGCATATGTTGTGCCACTCCCGCAGAAAGAATACTGTTTTCTTGAAGACAAGTTATGAGGATTTGAAGATTTGAGAGGCAGGATAAAGAAGTTATCATGAAAATTTGTATAAATATCTACCGGCCATCAATGGCGGTGGTAAGGCGGTCAGCTAGGTTCCATATCAGCTGCTACAATGAATGCATTGTCAGCGATGACAAGCATGAGGCGGTGCAATCAATGTAGCTGGTAATGAGAAGGCTTAGGTGCAAGCAGGCGGTGCAGCCCTGTAGTGCAAGAAGGTGGTGCAATAATATCTGTGCAACATTATGATATATCATTCAGTATGCATTCAATGCTTGGCGTGGATATCAACAATTCCGCCGTCCGGTGGGCAATAACACCTTCAATATTCCATCCAATAGGAGGGAAGCTCAATATCCGCAAACATAGGATAGTGCAGACATATAAAATCATAATTCAGGAACTTTGGTTAAAACTTAAAAAAATTTGGTTAAAATTTAAAAGAAAAACTTAATGAATATGCCGTTGACCGAACTAATACTCAGTCAACGCATATCGATTACAAGGATGCACTGCCTTCGGCAGGTATAATAATAGGATGCATACTCATTAAAGCATATATATATGCATGTGAGCTCAAAATAATTTATCTCCCACCAATCTCAAGGCTTTGCATATGCATAAAAACATATAGGAATGCACAATTGTTTATGACAATAAAAAATATTCAAATATTTATTCTCCATTGTCACCCATAGGATCATGTTAGTATTCCACGACTTCACTAAAAATCATAAGGATCATTTAAATTTTAAGATCCGATTGGTTCATTCTCTCATTGGTTAATCTGTATGACACCTAATTTGGAATAGGTGTTGGCTAAAGGCCCAATGATTAGGACCTTTTATGACTATTATTACTGTTCACCTGAAAACGGTCCATCACCCTGCAAGAACCTGAAAATACCCTGCCATCCATTCCTCTGCTTCGCTCTGCCTGACGTCTTTTGTTTCCTTCCGTGGACCCCACGCACCATCGACGGTCGCCCCTACCATAATTTTGTCATCCATTGTCATCTTCGACAACCATTATGCCGACATTCAATAATCAACTTTAATACCTTTCCAGCCTCCATTTCTCACGCTCTGATTCAAATTTTCCATGAGATTTCGAATACAATCGAATTCGTGGGAAACCCTCCCACTGCATTTCTTTGAAATAGTCCATGGAGGAGTGCAGTAGATTCTTTCCCATTTGGGGAAAATTGGGTGAGGGACTGCTGGTATAACTACTAGACAAATGACCGAAAAACTGATGTGTAGCAACACGATGTTTTGGGGTGGTGCTTAAACCATGTAAGTTCAATCTACCTTGCTTAAAATTCTCTGAATTTCCACCCTTGTAATTTCCATGCCATTTCTATTTTTTTAATATGAATTTGAGTTGTCAAATGGAATAAATTTGGGCACTGTCAAAGTATTTTTGGTATTAAAATGAAATGAAATAGTTTGTGGGTCCCACATGAATAGGGATTTTAGAATTATCAAATTCGCAATGTCAATATCTATGTAGGGTCTCTATGTCTTAGCCTTTCCCCCTTCCAATTTGGGCTTCGTAAATTTCAAATTTGAAACTGTTACAGAAAATCAAAAGATAGTAGAGTAGGAGTATCTTGTCATCTGAGCTTTTATCGAGTTATTAGAACATTCAATTATCTCCCTCTCCATTTAGTTTCGATTCACGCTTTCAATGCTCTTAACATGTACCCATTGTAATTTGGACACACCTTGATTCGCCTTGAGAATAACAGGTGGGAAATATTATAATAAAAAAATAGTAGAGTAGGTATACCTTGCAAAATTTATTGTAACTATAAAAAAACCTCTATTAAAATCCACATAGATTTGTCAACCTTCCATAATTCCTAAGTTTTATGGCAGATTTGTTCCCAAAATAGACCAGGATACGATACAAAATTCCAGAACATTTTCTATCTTGAAATTATGCCAAAGCAAAAAGCCTTTCAAAAAGGGTCGATAACACTATTGACGTTTTCCCATAAGATCTCAACGATGTTCCCTGTAAATAATATTTTCGAAGTTATTAGAAGGCGTCGATAACACTATTGATAGTTCGGTAGAAGATCCCTACCAATGTTGTGAAATCTCACCGACAACACTTTCACTAACCTACAAAAACCTTCTGTGACGCATTTGTGAAAGATTGCACTTCAAGTTTCGCACCAATACTAAAAGTGTTGTCGACGAGCTTCCAAAACATCGAAAGAAATATTCCACCAAACCACCGGAAGTGTTATTGGATACTTCCAACAACCCTGAAAAGCATATTTACAAAGAACGCCACCGAACGATTTTGTTCAATCCAACGAGATCTTCTGGGAAAACGTGGAGGGTGCTCTCTTGGGAAAACACTTACGACGCTTTGCTAGAATATTCCTTCCAATGTTTTCAAAATTTTCCACTGTTTCAAAAAAGTGGCGCATGCCTTTCCTCTCGAGGTCCTAGGTCCACTCGTGGTCCAAGTTCCTCTTGAGTTCATAGTTGTTGTGGGTCAAAGTTTCCAAGGCCATAGTCCCTAATGTCGAAGTTCCTGAGTTCATAGTTCCTATGGATCAAAGATCCTTGATGTCATAGTTCCTATGGGTCAAATATCCTTGATGTCATAGTTCCTATGGGTCAAGGTTCTCGAGGCCTTAGTTCTTAATATCAAAGTTCCCAATGTCATAGTTCCTAAGGTAGAGATCATAGTTCTTGAGGGTAAAGTTTCTGTGGGTCAAAGTTCTAAATTCCAGAGTTCCCGTGGGGAAAATTGATTGTCCATCATAGTTCTTGTTGGTCCAAGTTTGTAAGGTCATAGCTCCCAAGGTCATAGTTCATGTGGGTCAAAGTACCCAGGTCATAGTTCCTCTTGAGCTCCTAGTTCCTCTTGATTTCATAGTTCCTCCTGAGGTTAGAGTTCCTCTTGAGGTGATCATAGTTCCTCTTGAGGTCCTAATTCCTCTCGATGTCATAGCTCCTTTGTAGGTTTTACTTCCTCTCGAAGTCCTACTTCCTCTTGAGTTCCTAGTTCCTCTTGATGTTAGAGTTCTCGCGAGGAAACGTTCCCAAGGTCATAGTTCTTATCCATCATACTTATGGTTGGTCAAAGTGTTAGAGCTCATGGTTCCTAAGGTTGTTGTTCCTCTGGGTCAAAGCACCCAACGTTAAAGTTCCTAAGGTCCTAGTTCCTGTGGGGCAAAGTTCATCTCCATCATAGTTCCTGTCGGTCGAAATTTTTGAGGTCATAGCTCCTTAGGTCATAATTCCTATGGGTCAAAGTACCCAAGGTCATAGTTCCTCTCGAGGCCCTCTTTCCTCTTGAGGTCCTAATTCCTTTTGAGGTAATAGTTCCTCTTGAGTTCCTAGTTCTTCTTGAGGTGATCATAGTTCCTCCCAAGGTCATAGTTATTCTCAATGTCGTAGTTCCTCTAAAGTTCCTAGTTAATCTCGACGTGATCATAGTTCCTCCCGAGGTCCTAGTTCCTTCCTATGTCCTAGTTCCTCCCTATATCCTAGTTCCTCTTGAGGTCCTACTTCCTCTTGAGGTCCCAGTTCCTTTTGAGATTCTAGTTCCTCCTTATGTACTACTTCCTCTTGAGGTCATAGGTACCCTCGAGTTCCTAGTCCCCCCTGAGGTTATAGTACCTCTTGAGGTCATCCTGGTTCTTTTATATGTCCTAATTCCTCTCGATCATGTCCTAGTTCCTCTTGAGGTCATCCTAGTTCCTCTTGAGGTCCTAGTACCTCTCAATCATGTCCTGGTTCCTCTTGAGGTCATCCTAGTTCCTCTCGATCATGTACTAGTTCCTCTCAATCATGTCCTAGTTCCTCTTGAGGTCTTAGTTCTTCTCGATCATGTCCTATTTCCTCTAGATCATGTCCTAGTTTCTCTACAGGTCACAGTTCCTCTTGAGATCATAGTTCCTCTTCAGGTCCTAGTTCCTCTTGATGTCATAGTTCCTCTCAATGTCCTAGTTCCTCTTGAGGTCTTAGCTCCTCTCGAGGTCCTAGTTCCTCTTGAGGTCATAGTTTCTCCTGAGGTATTGGTTCCTCTTGAGGTGATCATAGTTCCTCCTAAGGTCCTAGTTCCTCCCGATGCTAGAGTTACTATGGGGAAAAGTTATTGTCCATCATAGTTCTCATCGGTCCATATTGTTGAGATCATAGTTCTAGAGGTCAATGTTCCTATGGGTCAAAGTACCCAAGTCATAATTCCTCTCGAGTTCCTAGTTCCTCTTGAGGTCATAGTTCCTCTTGAGGTCATAGATCCTCCTGAGGTTAATGCTCCTCTCAAGGAGATCATAGTTCCTGCCGAGGTCCTAGCTCCTCTCGATGTCATAGTTCCTATGGAGTTCCTAGTTCCTCTCGATGTCGTAGTTCCTCTAGAGGTCATATTTTGTCTTGAGGTGATCATAGTTCCTCCTAAGGTCCTAGTTCCTCCCGATGTCAAATTTCCTATGGGGAAAAGTTCTTGTCCATCATAGTTCTAGCCAGTCCAAGTTTTTGAGGTCATAGTTACTGAGGTCACATTTCCTATGGGTCAAAGTACCTAGGTCATAGCTCCTCTTGAGATCTTGGTTCCTCTCAAGGTCCTAGTTCCTCTTGAGGTCATAGTTGCTCCTGAGGTCAAATTTCCTCTCGAGGTGATCATAGTTCCTCCTGAGGTCCCAATTCATCTCAATGTCATAGTTGCTTTGGAGATCCTAGTTCTTCTCAAAGACCTACTTCCTCTTGAGGTCCTAGTTCCTCCTGAAGTCCTCGTTCCTCCCTGGGTCATAGTTCCTGTGGGTGAAAGTTCCCAAGATCATAGTTCTTTTCCATCATACTTTTGTTCAGTTGAAGTGTTAGATTTTATGGTTGTTGAGATTGTTGTTTTTGTTGGTCAAAGCACCCAAGGTTAAAGTTCTCGAGGTCCTAGTTCCTGTTAGGAAAAGTTATTGTCAATCATAGTTCAAATTGGTCCAATTTTTTGAGGTCATAGCTCCCAAGGTCATAGTTCCTATGGGTTAAAGAACCCAGGGTCATAGTTCCTCTTGAGGTCGTCGTTCCTAAGGCCTAGGGGCAATAGTTTTTTTAGGTTAAAGTTCATATGGGTCAAATTTATCAAGGTCATAGTTCGTGTTTCCATAGTTGTTGTGGAAAGTCCTATATTTGATCATGTTGCAAAAATTCCTTCTGTTATCGCTCAAAATAGCAATGCTAGTTTCGGTAATCACAATAGGAAGTCTAAGCCCAATGTCACTTCGGTTTAGCTCCTTCAATTCTTGGGAAATTACATTCCAGGGGAAGAACCCTTTGACACCTACGAACACTCTCAACAAAACAAATGTTTCTCTATGCAATTCTATGATAGTGACTAGTGCCTTGTATACAAAGTCAACTAAATTGAATTTCCACAAATGATCATAGCAGGATTTTAATATATATCCACTGTAAGCTATCTCAATCAACTATAACAATGTTTAAGATAAGCATAGATGTCAATAGTGCTAAGATTTGTATTGTAATTACTAACTATTAATTGATCGTAGAAGAGTGACCATTTCAAGTGTGAGTGTGGATGTCATCATTATCAAAATTCACAACAATGTATACCAGAATTTATTGGAAGCAGATTTCGATGATCAAAAACTCACAAGCAATGCAAATAAATTTTAACATTGTAGGAAGTAGGGAAGTGTTATTATTGCAAATGGAACCAAATTATCAGTCCTTAAGTTCGTCACCAATGTTGAAGGAAAACATACATTCAAATAGATCAGAACTAGCATTTATAATATCATTATTCTACCATTATTTTGCATTTGTCAGATTTGAATAGAAAAAACAATGACCAATAAAATGTGTATAAGCATGAACTTCATTCCTGTGTCGTATGTCGAATAACAACAGATTCTATCAGTGTTTAAGTAAGTTCTCAAAGGTCTCATTCAGTTTGTAGTATCTCACAGGAAATATTTCCAGGAGGCCGAATGCAAATACCAACTTGGAAACCACCCTAACTCTGACCCTATGTTTTAGATGCAGATCTATTTAGCGAGTTTACAGGCATGGAAGAACTTGGAAAAAGGTCTGAAAGAGGGAAACGAAGGCTTGAATGAGTCCTTGTTTGAGCATAAAAAGGAACCCCTTTTAAGGTTGAATTCAGGCCTGTCATAAAACAACCCAACACAAGTTTAACCCTAGCCCTTTTTGCAGGTCCGTGAAGATAGGCTTAAGGCAATAGACAAGGAGGATGAAGATGCCCATGACGGTTTAGGGTTCAAAAAATAGGCCAAAAATTTTGGGCCCGAAATTTTAGGGCCCAAAATTTCAGATCCCGAAATTTTAGGGCCAATATTTTTTGGATTTTTCAAAACTTAGATTTTTTTGGTTTTTGGAATTTTGAACTTTGTAATTTTTTAGGGTTTGAGAGTTTTATGAATTTTTAGGGTTTTTTTATGGTTGAAATGCAACTAAAAACATGGCAATGCAACCTAGATATGATACACTAAATGCCTAAATTTTGAGTGGAAAAGGTTGACAAAGAAGGGGATTATGATGCCATCTCAATCGCTAGAGCTTTGAGATATGATGGCTAGTGTCCCTCTCTTAGAATGTCCTTCTAAAACTTGCAATCTAGGGAATCACCTAGCAACCTCTAGGGTTCGGTAGGTGTGCCTAACCAAGAAAAATGGAGAAGTCCAAGGTCCTAAAAGCAAGAGAAAACCCTAATACAAGGCATTTCCTCCACACAAAAGTTGATAGAATATTGTTAAAAAGCCTTAATTCAAAGAAAATGCAGCAATACACCACCATTCAATCCACATAGAAGCATTAAATTACCAATATTCTCCAAGATATGAGCAAAGAGAAAGCTTTACGTCATTCTTGAGCATGTGTTTAGCAAAAAATTCTAGCATCAACCATAGCATGTGCAAACAAAATCCTTAGATCCATCCACCGTTCACTATTCAAGCAAGAGAAGACCTCCAAGAGAAGTGCACATCACCAAGAGAGCTCATAAAGCAAGTGAAAGAGAAGAACAATCATTTGATCCCCACTCTTGTGATTTACAAATGACAAATGAATGGATATTTATATCCATTTTAGCACAAGATTTTAATTTTTTTATTAAGCCTACATGTCACTTTCAAATTAAAACAATACCATATTAAAACATTCCAAAATAAGAGAAAATTAGGGCATGTCACCCACACATTGGGGACTAAGCCCTAAATCTAACATAAACTAATAAAAAGAACTAAAATATGACAGCCAAGACCTCACTGTGAATGTAGGAGTGCGCCTTAAGCGGACCTTATGCCCCTAATAACCTCAAAATGATGAATAAAGTCCCTCAACGTCCCCCTTGCCTTAGATTGAGGCTTGATCAATTGTGAAGACATCAAGGGGTCGATTTGGTTAGAGGAGATAAAATCAACTGCAGAGAAGGTCCAAGTGGGGTGTGAGAGGGGTGGTGGAATTAGGGATGACCTCCCTAGATGAAGCATAGTCCCCCTCAAGGCATAAAGGACATGGTGGTCATGTGACCCAATGTCCCACACCTGGAATCCTTAGACCCCAACCCTAGGGATAAAATCCCCATAAAGGGCAGTCAACAATGCCACTAAGCCATAGTACTTCCAAGAGTAAGACTAAGGGGCCCGGTCATGGCCAACCATAAGCAAAGATCCCCACACTTGGCCTTTTATCCCTCCTCTACCAACAACCTGCTGGAACGCTAAAAACTACATAGGCATAACACCTTCAAATATAGTTATTGATTTCATTATTTAAGGGGAGGAAGCCAATCCTGATCATCCATGTGCTTTCTTATGCATAGTGAACAAACCCCCGACAAAAACGGATAGTGCACACTTGCGATACGAGCTGTAAGTATTTCATAGGCACATGGTTCTTGAATTTTCAAATTTGATTTTGTTTTAGTTGGTGCATGCATTTTGCAACTTGGAATAGATGATCACAAATGAGTGTGCATATATGATTTTTGCGTGATTTTTGGATGTACTAAGATTTAATTTGTGGGGCGGGCACTCATGTTCGTATGGTCCAGAAGACAAAGAGCAGAGCATCCAAGTAAACACAGGGATTTATTTGCAAAGAAGAGGGGATGTCAATGCCACTTTATTGTAAATGTCTTGAACAAGAACCCTAAGGTAGAAATATTGGCATACAACACATACAAGCACGAGGACGAGGATAGATGGCCTTGTCATGGTCGACATGACAAGTCTGGTCAGACCATGTCCTTTCATAAACCTAAGCTTTCAAGAGACATTGTGTTGTATTTATAGAGTCATTTCTTTATGGATGTGGCAATTGATATTGTATATAACAAGAACATTGGGTGACATATTGACTTGGATGTGGGAAACCGTGATAGTGATTTCTTCTTGATAGGAAATATGTTGCAAACATCTATCATCATCTGATGAAATGCAAGTATCAACTTCATAGCAAAGATGAAATGAGCATATATCTTTGGTATCAGAAGCAACCAGATGAATTTTTCGTTTTTCAGAAGCCCAATTGTCCAAATGTCCCATTTATTATTGGTATTCAAACAAAATGGATGTTGGAGATGATGGTCAAACTATCTCACAACAGTATACTAGGAATGGATTCAACATTCAACACCGATAAGTATGGGGTAAGGCTACTTTCAATGGTACATTCAAATGATGGTTTGGGTTGTCATTCACTATGATTAACATTTTATTCTTTCACATCGGGTCATTTTTATTATCGCATTATCGGTTGTTCACCCTCTAACAAAGTGGCATACCCATTGCGTGGGTTGTGGCATCACGAAATACATCATTGGATATTGCAATGTGGTTGGAGCTACTCATGAACATGTGTTATCAACTCCACCTCGATTGAAAAGTCAATGCATTCATGGTTGATGATACATTGGCTGAAATCGATGCTTTGAGGTAATTTTCATTTGTTTAATTTGTGACTTTCTTTTATTGTATGAATATATCAGTTAAACACAATGGATCTTACAAGAGGGCCACAAGATGTCAAGTGATATTGTGTATTTTTCATGTAGATACTACACACATATATATATATATATATATATATATATATATATATATAGAGAGAGAGAGAGAGAGAGAGAGATGTGTTGGCCTCTACTCCAAAGCAGACAAATGGTATGCTTAGTAGGTTATGTTATATAATGAAGTCTTGTCCCAGTGCTGAATCATTGGCCGACTATGTGGATGACTTTTTCACTGATTTTGCAAGTGAGGAGAATTTATTGGATTATTTTTTATAGCACTTGGGTTGTTGGTGATAATCTATGTAAGTTCACATTCTCTATTATTTTTTTGCTTGTTTTGTTGTTGTCTTCCATACATAGTCTCCTTGCGCTAACTCAATTTTTTTAATTAGGGATGTGGGTGAAAGGTTGCTGTGATTTCCCTCATGCAAATCAAGAGACCAATAATTATGTGGAAGCCTACCATAGCTTATTGAAGTTAACATTTTTAAATGATTGAAGGAATAAATGTATGCATAGAATGGACTGGTTTCTATACTTGCTCTTGAAATTTGTGGAACCGTATTACAGATTCAAAGAAATTTTGAAAGAAGGAGGATATCTGAACAATTGAAAGAAGGAGAAGTAGTTTGAATCCTCATTGGAGAAAGTTAGAAGAATTCATGATGATGATTGTTGGGTGCATGAGAGCATATACAATGCTTATTGGGTGAGGAGTCAAACTAATTGTGACAAAAAATAACTTATGACCCGGTATGGGGCAAATGTTTTGGTATGCGAATGCCCATTGTCTATGCATGGAAACACCTGCAGGTATGAAATGAAGGTGGATTGCTTGTATTTCTCGCTAGGTGGTTCAATGTCATTAATGGATCATACTGTAGATCCCGATACATTTGATGATGTTGCAACCGACTCATTCAATACTCCTCCCGATATAATTATGGAGACAACAAAAATTGATGCAAAATGTTAACACAACACTTATGGCAACTAGATCTGTTGATGAAGATGTTGAGGCCCTTAAATTGACTAGGGAGGAGTTTTTCGGCTACCTATATGTGCTCCGAAATAGTCCTTTTGCTACTTTAAGGAGCACTCGAGAGATAGTGAGCCTAATCAAAAGTATGTTTAGTGAGGTCAATAATTTAAATATCATGGATTTTAATTTCATGCATAGGTTGGGTGCTTTTGAGTCATCTTTGAAGCGAAAGAAGAGTTTCATCATCCATATAAATAAATGTAGACGAAGAATACAAAATATAGGTTTAGAAATTGATTTAAATGTCCATCCACCTGAAGATGAACCATTCACATTTGTATCTCTTAATAGGAGGGGACATCCTTGCTCAAATAATGAATCCATTATTGTCCACGATAAGTTGATTTAATGAGGAGATTAAGTTCTTTTGGAATTTGTGTGTATCCATCACCATTTTTGTCCCACACTATTCGAATGTCTAAAGATGTGCAACATTCCACACTGGTCGCTTCAACTAAGGGATGTGGACCGATGCAATGAGGTTCTACTTCTCTTATTGTTCTAGGTACATTTGACATAACCAAATTTTGGATGTGTGTAATTGTTTGGCCTAATTAATTTACATGATACGATGGGATTGTACCGTCATTGCATGGTTAAATTATAGATGCACGGGCTTCTTCCATTGGTGTTCCTCCTTTGGAACATACCGATCCAATGGAAAATTCTCTGGTTCATGTGTAAGGATTGACAAATGGGTTGTCTTCATGTCTTTGTAATATCGGTTTCATAGATTTACCAATTAGTATATTATATCTTCATAACTTAATGTGATGATGTTGACGATCTATATGTCAAGTAGATGTAGAAGGTAAATATTATTTGGTGTTGGTTTTTGAAGATAAAGTAGACCAATCATTTCGATTCAATCTAGCCTACGAAGTAACATACTAGACTATGAAGAACTTGTATCTATGTGCATGGCAACTTTATCGCATGGGATTCTTATTTATGTGGATGGTTTTGATTGTTGTCAACTTTGTGATGTTTGAGCAGATTGCAATATCCAATTTGGAAATGGAAAAGCAATAAAGATGTTCTCCTACACTGAATTTGAAAATGAATATAAAGTTGGGTGCTTGTTGCACCATGAATAAGGAATTAATTGAAATATTTAGGTGATGAATTTGGTCATTCTTTTTAATTGAGGAACAAATTAGATAAAACTTTATTGAAATTTGAAGAAAATATTAGTTTATTATTTTTAATTATATTTACAAGACTATAAAGTACATTTCTATATCTTAATAAAATAATTTTTGTACTATCTAATTCTTTTTATCATTAAATTTTTAAGTATATTTAAATTTATTATGCATAATCCATTATAAGAAGTCATTTTATTATTATGCATAAATGTAATACACCAATTTTGTCACTATTCATTTTTAAACAAAAATAATATATGGCAAAATATTGCGATGATAATAAGAATTATTGTTATTTCAAAATTTCCTAAACAAAAATGATATATGGCAAAAGAATGCGATGATAATAAGAACTAGCATTTGCCCTTTGAGGGGCAAAAATGAACGCCGATAGGAAAAGAGGAAAGTTAGAAGGAACAAAAACATAGGCACAAGCAGCGAAGGATACTGGTAGGAAAAGAGCAAAGTTTGTAACAATCTCAGATTACAAATCCATAGACACTCAACCCATAACAAAAAATAATGTTAAGTTCATCAACACAGTGAGACAACTACAATTGCTTTTTTCACAATCTCTGTAGTAGTAATCTCAACACTATAGCTTACTACTATATCTGGAATATATAAGTAATTTGAAAAAATAATTCTGCAATAATATCAATGAAAACAATGATTATAATAGCTCCTAAACTGCACAAACTACTTGTGAACTAAAGTTTGCTTTCATGCCATGTGTTGTAGTAATAAATTTAAGAATCTCCATATACAAGTATAGGTATAGAACTATTTCATGGACCAGCTCTTGATAGTGCCACAATCTAAGTTGTAAATGAATCTTTGTTATGCTTGCTTCAAGAATGGAAGATACAGTGGGAAACCCAAATATGTTTCTTTCTTCTCATTGAGGATTTCAAGTCCACAATAAAAAATTTACATGCTTCTCAACAATGTAAAGGCGAACAGAACTGTCACTGTATGAATTAATCTTATGAAAATCACTAATAAACCAAGGAAAGTAATTGGTTATCAATGACTCTCACTGCATCAAGGATTCACACATCTTCTGACAATATAGATAGTTCACAACAAAGCACAATAAAAGGCAGTCTGACAACGCAATAGGAGTGGTCATAGCTCTAAATATAAAGGTTGTATTTATTCAACGTGGAGGTAGATGAGGAGAGGTCGCTTTGCTTGGCTGCTTTGTTTTTATGAATGTAAAAGAGAGTACACAGTTTACAAATCAGCTGAGATTAATATTTATATCACTATTGCTTGGGATAATCCATTATGAGCTTATCTTGAAAATCCATTGCCAACAAGGAAACTAAAGAGCATTGAACTAAAGAACATTTCTATGTTTTGTTAATATTAAGAAAAACTATCAATATTTTTGGAACATTGGACATAAAGTCTTTTATTGAAATATATGTGAACCTTGGAATATACTATAGAATCAAAATTATAGATATAATTTGGATATGTTAGGTGGTCTTGTACGTACTATGAAATGTAGTGTACGTACTATGAAGCCATGAAATCCAAAAAATCATACATACAATATGCTCGGTGGCGGATTAAATAAAGTATACAAATATTTTAAATGAGGTGGAATCCAAAAATCCTACATACAATATGCTAGGTGACAAATACTTGCAACCTAATATTAAATAAAATATATAAATATTTTAAATGAAGTGGACAAATGAGAGTTCAATCCAACATTGATTTGAAAAATTCATATGGCATGTTGAAACTCAATAAGTAACTCTAAGAACAATGGTTAAGGTTGTAATTTTATATAGAACACTTTTGAAGTAAGTTTTTTATTTTGATAAAATAAAAATTTCGAATTTATAAAACCGAAGATGAAACTACACAATTTTGATTTAATTAAAAAAATAACATAACAATGGAAAGAACCATCCACTAAAACCATATTGAGATCCGATATGTTGTCACTCTCACAACCAATGCCAAGCTGTGTTGATGGTCCACCAAGTTTTGATTGAATATATTTTTTTTAAAATTCAAATAGCAGTTCTCTTGGGAAATTAATTAGAGGTTGTAGCGAAAGGGTTTCCAATGCAAATGTGATCTTAGACCATTAAATTATTATTGCATTTTGGTCCAACAGACCAAAAATTGAATGCGGTCCTCTTCTTAAATCGGGATATGAGACTGTCGTAGAAGTGTCGCGTGCTCCATCCATAACTGAAAAGGGTCCAAAGTTTGAATCGATGGAGTGAAAGTGTCTCTGTTTTGCTTCTTACTTGGCTCCAAATCTCAGTGTCCCAGACTACTCACGGATCAGATGTCACTATTTTGCATCTTACGTGTCATCGTCTCTTTGATTCGAAGCCCATGTTGTTCTATTGCGATATGTTCACATGGTTCCCAACTGCCCTCTTCTGAATTATAATTTGTGTTTAGTGGCCGTCCAATTTCAATACGTCAGTAGAAACTAACCACATTGAGGTAAGTTCCCAAAGTATTGTGAAACGTTCTAAGTAGCTAAACGTGGTAAGCAACATGTAAGTGACAATTTGCAACGTGGAGAACATCATGCATGTAGGTCACAATTTCCAATGTGGACAACAGCATGTGAGACAATTGTCATCGCTTGTCGTGACTACATATGCACCACAAATCAGTCGACAGATCCAGATTACCAAATTAATCAAAGTGTACCTTAAACAACATATTTGCAAAGGCTGCGAGAAGAAGAGAAGCATGGCATCTTCAACCAAAAAAATCATTGAATCCGAGAGGCAAGGCATCTTCATATTCAACATGAATCTCGTTGGATCCATTATGTGATTCGATGCAGTTGTGTTCATCCTTCAAGTCCACGTTAAGATCAACCACCACCAGGCTACAAATTGAGGGACCTACACAGGTTTCCCTTATGCTTTAGGTATACTCTTCTCACTGAATTGTACATTTGTTCACCGAGCCAAAGACCAAAATCAATAATTTGTGAATCAAACGGGAACAATGTTCCATAAGCGAAGTCTTCTTTGAACTTTCTTTCTTTCAATTTCACAATCGTTTCTTGAATATATTAGGTTTAAAGTCTTCTCTGCACTTTCTTTCGTTCAATTTGACAATTGTTTCTTGAATATATTAGGTTTTAATTTCATAATATGATCCATCTTCTGAACTGATTTATTCATGAAATCGAATTGTAATCTTACTGTAATTATCTAGTGTCTTTCCAGTCTTCTTAATCCTAAAAACTAAATGTTATTAATCTTTGTTTAAATATGTTTATTTATTTAATGGAAAAGAATTAGCAAAGTGTCTCCAATCTCCTTTTTTATTATTAATTTTCTTAAAATTCTATAATGATGATAATCTTGAAATTCCATAATGAAGATAATCCCAGTCGATTCTATTCTATGATTGTGAATTTAATCTGGTGTCTCAGACCAAAAATACCCGATCTTTTTTACTTTCTTTATGCATAAAATAGAAAAAAATTAGGAAAGTTTCATCCCAATTTTTTTTATCATGCTATCAACTTTCTGATAAGCTAAACTTAATTGTAATGAAAAGACAAAAGGGACTCACCGGTAGGAAAAGAGGAAAGTTAGAAGGAACAAAAGCATAGGCACAGGCAGCGAAAGATCGTCTTCCGGTTTTGACCAACGGAGAAATGAAACCATTAACTATGAAACTGTTGAATTTTAACTAAGTGTTATCGGTTCCATAATGTCAGTGGCTTCATATCACTTTGTTAACCACAATCAACCCCGTTTTTTTTAATATATTAAATATTTTACTTAAATTTTTAAATATATATATATATATATATATTTCCAAAAAAATTCTAAAAACTATAAATATTTAAATTTAAATATTTAAAAACATTTCCAAAACAATATTTAAATTTACAACATTAAAGCATTTTAACATTCCAATATATTTTTGTATTTGTTCGAAGGCAGCTAGCCCTTCGTACTTCACCACACTCGCTCAACGATAATTTTCTGCCTAAGCAATTCAAACAACAATATTTTCGTTGAATTGAAGTCCCACAAAGGCAACTCATGTTAAAACTTCGTATGAAGCTTGGTTAAGAAAAAAGCCCTAAAATAAGTTTCATTATCTAAATCATAAATCCATATACACTTCTTTGTCCAAACCTAGAGTAGCATAACCTTCTCAATGTTACACCATAAAACAAGTGCATAACAAAGATATAGAATTCATTTATTACAAGCCACAAAATCGAGTCTGACACATCTTAGTAATACACTCAACAAGGATAAATTAAAGAAATTAATAGTGTAATGAAAATTTAATAAATAAATAAAGTGATATCATAAAGTTAAAATATAATATTAAGTGATGCATAATATTCAGACATAATACGACTAATACATTATAATAAAGAGATTAGATGAGTAGTTCCTAATAACAATAACAAAACTTGCTCGATATGTATATAACACCCTTGTATGTCATTTTAAAGTCCTTATATCACCTATCATTTTTGTCTTTTTTTCTCTTCCTGTGTTTCTCCTTATTTAGTTTAACAAAAATCCTTATTCTTGTCCAATTTGTCTCTTAAAAAGTGCTTGATTAATGATATGCAAATTAAACACCTCGTCCATCTTTATTAGGATATGCAAATTAAATACTTCATCCATCATTATTAGCAAAGCTGCATGCAAATCCTTTAAAGTGGCATCACTCTCCGACTCCATATATATACTTCCACTAACTTGTGTACAAGGAATTTTCATGTTTTTCAACAATACCATTTAATATCACTTCATCATCTATCCAATAATGAATTATCCAATTCAACATATGTAAGCCTTTATCTCGTATATGTTAAGACATGACCATTTTAAAAGCATCTTATATATGTTAAAATATAGCCACAATTTCAAAACTTCTCTTTTAAATACTAGTGTACTTGTCACTAGTGTAAAGTAAGAAATCTTAACTATATACCAAATAGCCAACCTTGCTTAATAAGGATCCCATATTAAGATATTATACAAAATATTCCATGCTATGTTTACTCAATTCAATTGTAAAGGTGATTACTATCATATTTGTTCTTTTAACATATCAAGTTTTTTCGTTCCACAATGGGATCTAACATGTGTGTCTTTGATAAGTTCTTAATAGCCAAAAAACGGAGAATACTTATCACAATCATTATAACCATCAAAAACTAAACAGTTAGGAAACAATACTTTTTTTTTAGTGAAAGTTAGGAAACAATACTTACAAAAGAGATGGTGATCTTGATATTTTAAAAAAAATGTTGAGAATAGCTTTAAATATCTAAATAACCATTTTAATGTTGTTAATGAGAAATCATGGACTTTGAATTATTATTCTCCCCAACAATATAGATTTTCTTTTAAATGCACAATGCCTTCTATCTTTCTTATTCCATTCCACATTTGAACAATATTTCAAACACTTGCTTTTTTCTTTTAATCTCATCAAGTGGAGTGTTGAAGGCTCTTATTCACAATTACTCGTATGTGAAACTGTAAACACTTGCATTTTCTTTTATCCTCATTAATGGAGCATTGAAGACTCTCATTCACAACTAATGCACATCTAATGTTGTTGTTGTTGTTTTTCCAGGATAATCAGTATTATTTTAGTTTTAATTAATTACATTTATGAGAGGTCACTCATTTATTACCACTTGATTTCTGCTTAGTACCCTTTAAATTTTAGTACACCTAGGTAAAGGCAATGATAGAAACAACCTAGACAAAACATGAGGCCGAAAGAACCCTTTTCAGGAGAACACATGGTTGCTCCTAAGTATCTTCTTCAACTCTAGTATCATCTTATTAGGTAGGTCGTGGTAGTTGTATATGTAGTCTATATGAATACACCTGGGAAATACATGATATAATCTTACAAACCTAAACTTTCCAATTTGATAGACATTGCATTGTTGCAAGAGCAACTCTATACAACATATTCATTTAAAAAAGAAACCTATTTTGTGACCAACAATAAGCATCCCACTACATTGGATTCATATCACTACATTGGATTCATATATATAGTTAGATTCAGCTGTAGACACACGGGATTGGACTAGTATCTATTTAGATATATATGGATTTTGGTTGGGCATATATTTAATTTTTCCAAATTCTATTAAGATTTGACTAAATAATTTAATTTCATTACAAAATTTTGTTACTGGTCGAACTTTGTTTAAAATATTTTCAACAATTGTGAATCTATCAAAGTCATTAATCATTTAAAATTTTTATTATAATGTGACACATTTAAGGGATTTAGTTTTTCAATTTATTTGGAGTGAATCCATCAAAGTCATCAATTGTTTAAGAATTTTACCGTAATGTGAGGGATTTAAGAGATTTAGTTTTTCAATCTTGTTTAATTTTCTTTTTACACTAAGTATAACTTGGAACTTCTCTCATGCGATTAGTCATCAATCGTGCACGATGGAGACACCTTTAACTAAACATCTCATGGTTTTTCGAGAACGATATCAAAGCTCGTCTGAATTCTCCTCGCCCGACAATGATCTTCAAATTCCGGCTTTTAAAGAAACTGGTAAGCTTCGTATTGACCCTGCTTTAAATTATCAGGACCTGTCAAATGAAGAATTGGCTTTTCTTGAGTCTACTGAATATAATTTTTCTTCCCGCATCTCAAAAGGGGAAGTACAGCTTAGGCATGATATGGTCACAGGGTTACCAGTCTCCAAAAAGCCCTTAGGTACCGCTGATTCGCTTGTGAATCGTAAGTTATTTAAGGATTTGGCTCCTGTGGGTTCAGATAAGGGCTTCTCTTCTTCGGCACCTGTTGAAGACTTATTGCCAAACCCTTTGTCTGTCTCTGTCTTGAACCATCTATCAAACCCTATTCCAGCTTCTGATTTGGACCCTTCTCCAATTTCTGGTGGAGATACTATTACAAACCCTAAGCCTATTCTAGATTTGGTTCCTATTACTATCTCTGCTACAAACCCTGTGATAATCCAAAGTCCTTGTTCTGATTTGAATGATGCTCGATCAGATAGACATCATCTTTGAGCATCATTGACAATACCTTCATGTGATGGCGCAATTGATATTCAGCCTGGAATTCATCATAATGATTCTTGTGGAACATTACCTGTTGCGTCTGGGGATGTTCTATGTGGCTCTGATGATATTGAGAGGATTATCCCGGATGGTGATATGATTGTTAATTTCTCTGATAATATCCCCAATCAGTCTGATTTGGATATTTTATCCAGCAGGGGCTATCAAATGTCAAAATATGGGGAGGAATTCCCTCCTCTTCAAGTCTACACCAAGAACCCTTGCAAAGATTCTGATGCCAATCCTATTCTTTCTCTTAACAGGCAAAATGTTACCATTAGGAGAGGCAAGAAAAAAAAGGATGCCTCAAACATTCCTGACCATTATACACCTATTTCTAAGAAGTTGGAGGATGCTGATACACTTGATAAGTCTGTAACCCTGGGGCTTAGAGCAGAGACCCCCATTAGAATTGGTTCTTGATGTCCTTGCTGTCTTTAAATGCTAGGGGATTGGGCAAGGTGACCCGGGCTCAGGCCTTGTCCAGTCTTATAAAAGATACTGGCCCTGATGTCATTTTCCTACAGGAGACTATGTGCGCGGATTCTGTAGCCATTCAAAAGCTTTGTAATATTCTGCCAGATTGGGAGGTTACAGCGGTCAGTTCTAGTGGTCTGTCCGGAGGTATTGCTGTAGCTTGGAATCCAAATTTTTTTGAGTTAAAGGCCTTTCATACTCCCTGGGGAATTTTATTAAAGGGTTTTTTTTTGTAGCTGTAAAAAATCCATTTCCATGCTCAACTGTTATGCTCCATACAGAGATAGACAAACTTTCTGGACAAAGTTAAGAGATTCAGGGCTTATGGATACTCCTGATTTAATCTTGGCAGGTGATTTAAATTTCACTTATCAAGCTTCAGAAATATGGGGCATCTCTGCCAGAATGGATGATTTGGGGGATTTCTTTTTAAATTTGCTTATGGATAAAAATCTTGTTGATGTCAAGCCTCATAAGCTATCCCCTACCTGGTCAAATGGTAGATTTGGATGTGATGGTGTACACAAGCGAATTGACAGATTCCTTGTAAAGGAGGAGCTGCTGACATATTTTCCTAAGCACAGGTCATGGGTTCACAATGTTAAATTTTCAGACCACTGGCCCATTGTTCTGCAGATGGAACAATTTGAAAAGTTTAATTTAATTCCTTTCAAATTCAATGCTACATGGCTTGAAAATAATTCTTTCTGTCTTATGGTAAGAAATTTCTGGACTCAATGTGAGGTCTCTGAATCAAATCCAGTTCTGAATTTCTGCTCTAAGCTGAGAAAACTAAAGGAAGCTGTTTCAAAATGGATCAAGGAAAAGAAACTGGCAGATAAGAATGAATTTCTTCAGTTAGAGTCTCAACTACAAGATGCCATTAATGCAAACATTAACAATTCCATTTCTATGGAGGAGTTTGAGATTTTGAAGAAATTGGAATTGAAAAAAGAAGAACTTATACTACAAGAAGAAAAAGCTTGGAGACTAAAAAGCCGAGCAGTCTGGATTTCTCTAGGTGATAAGAATACTAAGTTCTTTCATGCTTTTGCTTCAGCTAGGAGGAGGTCTAAATATATCTGGGAAGTACAGGATGACCATGGGATTCAATACACAGGTATAGACAATATCAAGTCTGAAGCTTACAGGTATTTCAAAGACATATACTCTGATCCTGAGGAAGTATGTCATAGTGCTCAGATAGAAGTGGCATCTTTATATCCTAGGTTTTTTGATGAGCAAGCTGCAGATAACATTAAAAGCAAGGTTACAAAGGAAGAACTTGAGCAGACATTAAAACTGTTTGCAAAAGACAAAGCTCCTGGGCCGGATGGATGGCCAGTTGAGCTCTATATTCACTTTTTTGAGGTAATGTGTGAGGAACTATTGGAAATGGTAAATTATTCCATGACACATGGCTACATACCAGGTGGACTAAACTCTACATTTGTCACCTTGATTCCTAAAAAAGACAAGCCAGCTTCTTTTGGCGAATTCCGGCCTATTACTCTCTGTAACTTATTATATAAGCTTATCACCAAAATTATTGCAGATAGATTGAAGAAGATACTGTCTGCACACATCTCTGAGGATCAATTTGGCTTCTTAGAGGGGAGACAGATACATGATGCAATAGGCATTACACAAGAATTGATTCACAGCATTAAAATACACAAAAAGAAAGCCATTCTGCTTAAGATGGATCTAGTCAAAGCCTATGATAGGGCAAACTGGGCATACATCAGATTGATTCTAATCAGGATTGGCATGCCCTCAGTTATCATTAAGTGGATTATGGCTTGCATTAGATCCATGAATATATCCATTTTGGTGAATGGTAGTCCTACTGAATTTTTCAGCTGCTCCAGGGGTTTGAGACAGGGATGCCCCTTATCCCCACTTCTGTTCATATTGATAATGGATGGCTTTAGCAGACTGGTAAACAAGGCACTTTTGGAAGGGCAGATCAAAGGAATCACTTTCACTAAAGAATGTGTTTTTACACATTTAATGTTTGCAGATGATGTTCTTGTTGGAGGTATTGACAAAGTGGAAGAATGGATAAAGTATAAAAACATCATTAATACATTCAGCAAGGCAACAGGAATGCTGGTCAGTGAGGCAAAATCCAGCTTTGTACATCATTCTATTGAAGAAGGACAGATAAGAGATATTAGATCTGTCTTGCCTTATAAATGTTCATCTTTTGGACAGGGCTTTAAATATTTGGGATACATTCTTAAACCAAACAATTATCTGATCCGTGACTGGCTTTGGCTTTTGAAAAGAATTGAGGACAGAATTGCACAGTGGTCCTATAGACTGTTGTCAATTGGTGGCAAGCTTATTCTGATACAGTCGGTTCTCTCCAGCATCCCTGTGTACTGGTTCTCGATGTTAGAAGTCCCTATATCCATCATTAAATCTATTAAAAGATATTTGTTCAATTTTCTGTGGAATGGGACTTCCTTCAGTGGAAAGATTCCAATGGTAGCAGCTGAATATCTAGCAAGACCTTACAAGCTCGGAGGCTGGGGTATTAAAGATCTGGAGGTATTTAATATAGCTCTCAGATTAAAAAGCTTTTGGCGTGGTATACATGGCACCTCCCTTTGGTCTAAAATTCTGCATATAAAATACATCAAGAAAGATTTCAATACCTGGATCAGAAATCCAAAATTGACCAACTGGGACTACTCTCCTATGTGGAGAGGGTTCATGAAAGTTTTTCATTGGATTAAAAGTGACCTAGCATGGCATGTGGGGTCTGGGACACATATCAGGGTTGGAGTTGATCCCATTATTGGACTTGAACAGGATCTGGGTCTTCCACATATTATCCCACAATATCTACAAGTCATTGGTCTATCCACTCTAGACAAGATTCAGCATCAGAACTATGGCATAGTTGGAAGCTCGAAGTGGTTAACAGCGCAGGAGATTGGTCTATCAGGGTATCTTGCTAACATTTGGGATAATTATACACATTCTCTGAATTCTGCCGGAGTTCTATTAAATAATTCTGAGGATAAGTTGATTTGGAGAGGTAACTCGGAAACTGCCTCTGTCACGGCTAAAGCTGCTTACAAAAGTATACTCCAGCACAAGTTTATATTCCCACCGCACTGGTGGTATTTGAAGTTATGGCAGTGGCACATTCCAGTCAAATTGAAATGCTTTTCGTGGCTGATCCTACAAGATAAGTTAAAAACCTGGGATAATCTATGTAAGAGAGGGTGGACTGGTCCAAGTTATTGTGTTCTGTGTAAAATTGATGCTGAATCTAGACTACATTTGTTTGTACAGTGCTCTTTCTCTCGAAAAATATGGGAAATGATTTCCATCCATTTTAAAATTACACAATGCTGGGACATTGGAGATTTTAATTCCTGTTTTTTACACTGGTATAGACACTGCAAAAAGTTCTTTTTTCTGGCTGTATGCATACCCTGGGCAATCTGGCATACCAGAAATTGTGCCATTTTTCGAAATGCTACACCTGAACACATCAAATGTTGCTTGACTGCTCTCAGGATGTATGACTCCTGCAAGATGGACGAGGTATTGCTGAAAATTGACAGAATCAGTACTTTTTATCTCAAGGTGGATCGTCCTATTTTGTTTTTTGATGGGGCTTCACAAGCAGGCATCTGTGCAATAGGTGGAGTAATTTATTTAAATGATTCCCATTACTATACCTTCAAGCTAAATTGTGGAAAGGGTTCGAACATGAAGGCAGAATTAGTTGCACTTTGGTGTGTACTAAAGGTAGCCAACAGCTTTGGACTGCACAACATTAAGGTATTTGGTGACTCTCGGGTAACCATAAAATGGGCAGAAGGTAAATTCAAGCTAAATGTCTTAAGTTTGCGTCATTGGGCCTCCAGGACACTTTCGGAAATTCAAAAACAGCAGAACATCATATTTGAACATATTTATCGTGAGCATAACAGTATGGCGGACAAGCTTTCAAAACAAGCTCTTGATGGTTGTGAAGGTCACTTGATTTGGGAGGATTGGTGCGAGGGCCACATTCTGGACTGTGGTTCAGTCTATTTCTATGACTGATCAGCTGTTAATGCTTTTGACTACCTTTGATCAATTTTTGTACTTTATGTTATCTTTGGTCAGCATTTTAGGTTTTGTCTTTTTGGGATGTAATCCGCCATGTGCTTTGGGTTGTCTGACACACTTGCTCAGATTTGATATATCCATTTTTGGGATAGACTCAGTATTTTTGTAAACCAGAATTTGAAAGATAACTACTTTAGTTATCTCAGAAGAATTCTGTAGGATGAATCAGGAACATATATTTGTACTATTTGATTCTGAAATGAATATCAATAGTAGTCTTTTTTCTCTGGAAAAAAACATCTCATGCTTTTTGTCTTTTCCTTCGCATACCACAACGAGTATCAAATCGCCCTTTCTGCCATGATGTATTAAATCCCCCCTTAATGTATGCATACAATTCCAAAGTGAGCACATGTATTATTCTTATGCCCCGACTCACCATATAATGCATGAGTATTAGTCGATGATCTTTATTGTGTTTCCACCTATGGCCTTCATGCACCATACTAAGGCGGTTGATTTTCATTTAAATCGCTGGTGTATTCATTGCTATAGCAACTTGGCAGTAGTAGGCACATTCAACGCCCTCACATATCGCACTTGTCTTTAAACGATTCATTGTGCAAAAGTTCTGGTGTCATCCACTCAGGAGTTCTAACAGCGATTGGATCCTTTATGGGAAGGTATCATCAAGAGGAAAGCAAAATTGTAATTGGGCCCTGTGTCGTTGAGGACAACGCCACGGCCTTCACACAATGCACGTGGTCACAACCATTCCTCTGTCGTGAACGCAACTATAATTTAAGCAAGGGAAAGTTCTCTTTCTTTGTGATTCATGTATATATTCATAAAAAATGAACTAAATTATATTATTAAAGATGCAATTGTTAAGATGAATTCAAATTGTTACAGAAAAATGGAGTACTGTGAGATCCTGAAAAATGTTTTCAATAGCTCTAAATATGTGTGCATAAGGTTCTTTTAACATGGAGAAGCTTCTGCAGAGCTCACAATAAAAGTTGAGAGATCAATACATCATGAAAGACCGGAAAGAAACTGGGATTGCAGACTCTGCTTCTCATCCTCCTCTTGCACATGGGTTGCATAAGACTAGTTTTGACATTTTGGGCATTTTTTGTCCTTCTGAGGTGCCCTTGATTGAAAGGATTCTCAAGCCTCTTGCTAGAGTTGAACGTGTTTCTGTCAATGTTCCTTCCAAAACTGTTACTGTTCTGCATAATCCTATCTTAACTTCTTCCTCATAGATTGGTATCTTAACTTCTTCCTCACAGATTGGTATGTTATTGTGTTAGCTACATTATTTCAGCTTATCAGCTTTTGATCATGAAGTCTTAGCTACATTATTTCAAGTCTCAGAATTTTATTATGGAATTATTCTTTAACATTTTATAAAGATTGACGGAGACCCTATGTTCAGACTTTTAGAAATCTCGAAGTTTCTAGCTAAATAGAGCAATCCATCTTATGGGATTCTTTGATATCTCCTTCTGAAGATGAAGATGAGCTCTCGAAAACATTGAGATTTCTAAAAATCTGAGCACAGGATCTCCATCAATCTTTATAAAATGTCTACTATGAAAACACCAATGAATACATCTTTTAACATTGTCCAATTAAATGATAATTTAATGTAGAGTACTAACAATGGAAATTGTTCGATTGGGTTTGTGGTGAGTTAAAGTTCTGAATCAAGCGAGATTAGATGCCAGCATACGAGTGCTTGGGAAGTTGAAAAGTGGGATAATATGGCCAATCCCTTATATTGTAGCTTCTGGTATTTTGCTTCTCATATCTTTTTTAAAGTTTTGGTTCAGGCCTCTACAATGGGTGGCTTTAGGAGTCGTAGTTGCGGGCCTCCCCCCAATATTACTGAAGAGCATAGTGACTCTCCGCAGCTTAATATTGGACATCAACACGTTTATGCTTATTGCAGGTGGAATCCCATATCTATATTAAGCCTTTGAATCCTCTAATTCAGATAATCAGAGTCTGAAACATTAGAATGTATAGGTCGTGACTGTTATTGGGCGCAAAATGGATTTTTGCAGTCGTTGTGTTGGGAGCTGCAGGAATAGTAGCGGAAGCATGCATTAATCATTCAAGGGAACACCATTGGATTTACTTGGCCTTAGTTCTTCTGGTCATTGCTTGTCCGTGCACATTGGTTATCTCCACTCCAATTGCTACAACTTGTGCAGTGGCACAAGCTGCCAAAATGGGCTTCCTTATCAAAGGTGGAAACTACATAGAAGCACTGGGAAGGGTAAAGGAAATAACGTTTGATAAAACTGGAACCATAACACAGGGAGATTTCGGCATTGTAGTCTGGATGGGCATGCCATAGCTATGCAAACAATTGAGCGACGCCACCATCCACATCGCTAATTTCCATAGCTATGCAAACAATTGAGCGACGCCACCATCCACATGGCTAATTTCCATTCTCTCTATGAGCGAGGAATCTAACTAACCTAACCAACGTGGATGGTTATGCTTCCTCACTGGAAACGCCTACGGCGTAATTATTGTTATTTCAAATTTTCTTAAACAAGTGAGTGGTTAACATTAAAATATTGCATATCAACTAATCATTTCTCTCACTTAAGGATTAATTTATTGTCACTCTTTTACTCTCACATAAGGATTAATTTTTTTTTCATAGAAAAAATATAACTTACTATTAATATGCGAAATAGTAAATAGAGCCAGCTGTCATAAAAGTCTTACATCACTATGCTACCCTGTAGCAAAAGAGTCATCACTAATACCAATGGCCACAATGCCATCCACATCATGAACGGGCAAAAACTAAGAAAGACCAAATGTTCACACATACAAACATGAACCCCTCCCGAAGGAGAAACAGGTTCCACAAAATATCATAAATCAACAGAGGGTCCCATCAAAGGAAGAACACCATGAAATCATCTGTCCAGACTGTCAAATATCCAAAAATATAAAAGCAGTGTCTAGTCGACACAGCCAGTAATGCCGCAAATAGAGGAAGTATACAAAATGACCAACAAGTAGTTGGCAGCATCCTCTAAGAGATATCTGCACATAGAAACTAACATCATATGTAAGAAATCGACCAAGCTAAAGACAACCATAAAGCAGCATATATACAAAAATAATAATAGAGCTGATAATCAAAACCATGGCATAGGATGAGAGCCCTGTGAAAACAATGAGTCAGCCCGCCATTCCTGCCACATGATGAGCCCAGGAGCCGAGCGGAGGGCCCGTTTCGATAGCATGTCCGCCTCCACGTTCACCTCACGGAATATATGGTTGAAGTGTATGTAATGAAAGTCTTTAATCAGTAGCAGGGCCGCATTCATCCAGTGCTGAAGTAACATATTATGTAGAGTGGATTTGCCGCTCGCCCAGGAAATGACAGAAAGAGAGTCACCAAAAACCACAAGATCTGGTACATCCCGCAGTCTCGCCCAGAATAGTAATAACCAGAGTGCACATATCTCACTCCGGGTATTGGAACCACCGCCCAGGTTAAGCCAAAGATGAATGGAGATAGCATTAGACAGATGTATAACTGCACCGGCACCACCCCCCCCGGGTTGAAAACAGCAGCTCCGTCAAAGAAACCACAAGGGAAGATCAACACCGGAGGGGCCAAACGATAAGTGCTATCCCTAATGACACGGTCACCAGCCAAGCCGCATAAAGAAAGGTATTCATGGTAAGCAGCCAGAGTTTTGAAACCAGTCCCCGCCAGGAAAAGAGCCCGATTCTCAAAAATAAGTTTATTGCGAACCTTCCATACCTCCCAGATCATAAAATATGGGAGTTCTCTGAACCCGAGATCGAGTTTATTCCAAGCATTTAGGCATTCATTAAGCGAGCTGTAGTTCCAGAGAAAAGTTATACCAGTTCTGCCGGCTATAAAGGCCCAAAGATTTTTGATGAAAATACATAAGGATTAATTTATTATCACTTTTTTATGTTGGTGGAGTATTGTATTGGCATAGGGATATTATTAGCAATTGCACCAGGAGGTGTAAAGGAATATCGATAAGATCAATAAAATAAATGGAAAATGGTAAATAAATATAACCATAATTAATCTATAAAAAATATGGATTTATCCTTTATATTTTGTTGTACTTTTTCCCATACAATAGAAAGTATAAAACCTTTCATTATAAAAAATAAAAAATAAAAAAAAAGTACTTTTTTATGTGTTCTTCATTTGATCTTCTAAAATCAACTAACTTAACAAACAAATGAAAAGACTAACATTAAATATCTCTTATAATTTTATTATTTTTAATTAAAATAATATTTTTTGATCTTCTAAAATCAATTAACTTAACAAACAAATTAAATATTTTTCATAATTTTATTATTTTCAATTAAAATAATATTTTATTTTCCAATTCTAATTTTAATTTTACTTAAAACTTTATAAACAAAATTACAAAGTCAAAAATTTCACAAAAAAGTTTAATTCTTTCCAAATTTTCAAAAATTTGAACAAACTAAAAAATAAAATAATTAATTTTTTTTAAATTAACTTATGATAAAAAATAATAACTTATAATTAATTTGTTATTTTTCACTAGTAATCTGTACCATATATATGATCTTCCGTTTCTTAGCACAAGGTTCCTGGTTTTACCAATGGGGTTGAATGAGGCTTTGTAGAAAGGCACCTTACCCCAATGAAATTTTTTTCTTCACTAGGTTAGCACCCACGGCGACGCTGAAACGGCCAAGGCTCGGCCGGTCGTCGCGACCTGTCGCGGGCTCCGTTCTATGTCATGCTTCTTCGGTAGGGTTAGGTTGGCCGCCGCGAGCCTGCCCGACTTCGCTCCTGCTCATCCTGTTCAAAATGATGGCCAGTTATGCCTCGGTAGTCTGCAGCCTGCGGCCAGCCTCCCTTGTTTGTTCAGGAAATACCTGTGCCATCCATTGCGGTGGTAGAAGAATCTTTGATTGAAGCTAGGAATTTCGAAAAGTCAGCTTTGGTTTGCCGCTTCAATGGGTTATGGCCTCGCCCGGTTGCTCTCCACAAGTGGATCTCTGAGGTATGGAAGCCCCTTGTTTCTGAGAAAATTTCTATTTACCCCTTTGCTCGGGGTTTTTTTGTTGTGGATTTTGATTCTCCTAACGATAAACAGATAATTCTTGACTCTGGACCGTGGTTTTGGGGAAGTTCGAGGCTCTTTATGAAACCCTGGAGCCCTCTTTTTTACCCAACTACTAACAAAATCTCATCTGCTCCAGTTTGGGTTCGGCTTCCAAACTTGCCCTTGCATCTCTGGAACTTAGCCTCGCTTGAAGCTATTAGCAATGCGTTGGGCTCCTTCTACGATCGAAGTCCAGAAACAAAGGATTACATCAAAACTACATTTACTCGCATTTGTATGGAAATGGACTTTAACATTGGCTTTCCTGCTGAGATCCATTTGACCAGCAAGGATTATGTGTGGGTGCAAAATATAGACTATGAAAATGTGATGTTCATATGCAGATCTTGCTTCGCAACTGGACATCTTGTAAAAGATTGCCCAAAAGCCTCTCAGATCCCCAAATCGAAAAAGCTCCACCGCAAATCCACTTGGTGGGATGGAGCAAACTCCAAGCATTATACAGTAAGCAAAAATGATGATCTATCCAAAGAGGCTCCATCACAAGCTAAGGAATCTTCTCAGGCTAAAACAGAGGACACTCTAGAGGAAAAAATGATCCCCGCCAACGTCAAAGATCCACCTGTAGCTCCACAAGATAGTGCTAGTCTAGCACCACAGGATGCACCTAAAGATGCAGCATCCATTCTAGAAGCCTTTGTCGAGCCATCAGATTGGATCAAAGTCGGCAAAAAGAAAAGAGGTGCTTCACCCTCTTTGAAGCCAAAAGAATGTTTAACTTCTCCAAGAAAAACAAGAAGCCAACAAACTTCATATGGTTAATCTATGGATTGTATCGAGTTGTATGTTAGAAGTAGGACAACATCAATTTTGGTCTTGCTAGTAGTAAATCTAGTCCATTTCCTTCTCGGGCAATATGTTAGAAGATTCAATCTCCATAGAATAGGAAAGTATCAAGATAAGTTAAGACTGGTTGTAGATGATCAAGGAGTCATGGACGTAGTCCTCTCTTGGGATCAGCATGTCTTCAGAACTATATAATCTTTGTTCTTCTTTTTTTATATAAAAGCTCTTAACCATTTGTGTTAAAAAATATATATATATGCCATATCCTCGCAATAAAACTATCATCATCACAAATATGTGGTTTCATCCCACTTTTCAATACAACAAATTTTGGTTAAGTAAAATGATATAAAAAAAAAAAAAAAAAACAAATATTCTCAAAAAATATTTATTATCATAAATATTCCAATTCCAAAAATATTTACAAAGTTTGGTTAAGTGGAATAATATAAAAAACAAAAACAAATATTCTAAAAAAAATATATATTATCATAAATATTCCAATTCCAAAAATATTTACAATTTTAAGTGCAAAAGCTAAACATACCAGAAACAAAATAAAATCCACTCTTTTGAATCTCACTGCCACATCAGCACAAAGTTCAAAGAAATCTACAGAATCGCTTCGACTTAAATGCTCGTAATTAATTTATGCTTACTTTATCAATTTGCAAACTATCAACACAAAGTTTAAAAAAATTTACATAATCCCTTGGACTTTTCGATGCTCGTAATTGACTTATGCTTACTTCATCAATTTGCAAAGTGTCTCCGTTTATGTTAAATAATGAATGAACTTTTCAGACATGAAAATTGGACCAAAATACATACACATACAACACTAACAAAAAGTATGATAGGAAGAATAATCTTCTCAATATAGATGGTTTTGTTCAAGCCTTAATTTAAAGCTTCTTTGTAAAGTGCCAATCCATCAGGTTTTTTTAAAGATTCAAATATTTTTATAATTTTGTAAAAATAGCATGTACAAGCTCATTGTATCTATATATTTTTAACACACTGGTATCTTGAACTGGTCTTATAAGTAAATGAGGTAATGTTAATTCGTCAAGAATAAGAATTGAAAATAAAAAATGTAAATGATTTTTCCAAATGATTGTATGTTCTTCAAAATGTAGAAAAGATTTAAAAGCAATTTAATAATAGAACTATAAAAAAAGCACACATTATGAGAATCCCGAGCCTTTCCATAAATGACCAGCTTTGAGAAGGTCTAATAAAAATCAAGGCTTGTCTAACTATGCTCCCTTGCAAGCAAATAGCAATAGTGACCTCTTCGGCATTGTTATTGGTTGATCTCACATGGAAATATGTTTAACAAACATAAATTGTGAGCTTTGCTAATTAAAGATGTCAAATTGTTAGATCAAAATAGTTATTTGGATTTTATATTTGTTTTAATTGCTCTCGGGAAGAGGATATGAAGTCCATTGTATATATCTTTCCTTTCTTCTTATATTTTCAATTGGTGATATAACTCATTTTTATATATATAAGAAGCATCTTTAAAAATAAAAGAATAAAAAGTTGTTTAAAGAATGGCTCCTCAGATTATCTTCATAATACAAGAAATTTTAATAATTTTAAAAATCAAATTGTGGATGAAATAGAAAAACAATAACACCTCAAAGAATATTGTACTAGTTATAGTCAAGTAAAATACGACTGTGATTAGGGCAAGGTAAGTGCCAATAGCAACCCCTGTTGCAAATATGTCATTCAAATCCCAACTATTAGGCCCAGGTGATGATTTTACTGTTTATTGTGAGATGGTCATAATAGTACCTGTCAAAGATAAGTGCAGTAATTTGAGTGGCAACAAAGTGTCCATTTAAACACCTAAAAAAAATCTTCTTTGAGTGGATGAATTTAGATTGATATACAGAGACAATAATATGTTTCTTAGGGAAAAACTATACAAACCATCATTAAAGATAGTATGATCAAGAACAAAAAAAGAGAGAAAGATCATATTCCCATATTAAATCTAGTAGCATGAAACCAAGGTGCAATAAAACATTGAATGAACATGAGTTATTCATAACGTTTTTTATTGTGCAGTCATCTTCAATGAAACATTTGAATACATCTTAACTTTCCTTGATACAAATGGTGAAGGATATTGCATAAATATGCAAGGAAATCTACATTCTGCATTTTTTATCACAGTTGATAGAGCCCTTGAATATGGATGGTCTAAAATTGAGGAAACAATGAGTGGTCTCAGTTTTACACTACTCCGATTAGTGTAATTGGTTAGGCTCTATCAATTCTGGTCACTAGTCATATTAAAAATATATATATATATATACAACACTATGAAATGAGATGTCAATTGGGATTGGTTAGATGGTAATACAAGGATGTTGGATAACCCAATCAAGTTTCAAATCCCCCAAGATAAATATTTTGGATGGATTAGGCACAAGTCCTAGGAGACATGGAGGACTATATACCCCATTCACAACTTCTAGCCAAAGGGATCTTCCTTGAGTGTTCCGAGTCAACCACAGAGCATTGAAATATTCCCAAACTAGGGAAGGGCACACAACATTGAAATATTTCACAAACTAGGGAAGGGCATGCTTGTTGCACAACGGTGATAGGAAGCAGCTTGTCAAGAACAAAGAAAATAAATGAGATGCCAATCCATAATCACTCAAGATAATAGAATTTAGGAATTTGGTTCTCTAATGATAATTTAAAATTTTGGTTCTTAATAGGAATGATGTTTTGAAGGAAGCAAACATTCGAAGTAACTTCACTTATATTGGGATAGAAATGCATCTTTTCAATTATTTTAACAGTTTTTCAATACCAATTTTGGCTTTAGGGACAAAGCATGTTGTACACCTAACGAAGACATATTATTAATCTATTACTAATTAGAAGTCATGATTTTGGAATAATTTTCAAATCCAAGCCCTTTAATAGTAGTGCAACAAGATTCACGAGTCAAACTCTCCAATTCATGAGTTTGACTATGGTCAAATGGTAAATGATTTTTTCCAAATTCATGAATTTGACTATGATCAAGTGGTATTTATGATTTTTTCCAAGTTGGGCTGACCAAGTTTGACTTGGTTGACCAAATCTAACTTATGATTAATCACAATTCAAAGTTTAAGTTGCAATTAATACAAGTTTGACTACATTTGATCGAGTCAAACTCACCCATTTTTCTATTTAAAAAACATAAAAATGCATCATTTCTATAAAACCCCAAAAATTTGTCACCACATTTGTTCCAATTCCAACTCGGATAACTCTGCTTACTCTGCTTTATAGTATCACATTTCAATATTCGTCTAAGGTCACTTCGTGTATCAAAGGCCTTATTGCTCAGTTTTGAAGAGTTATCTAACATGGTCTCAAATGAAGATCTTTTACTTTCCTCGAACAAACCAATTATAGTGTATTAAGTTTTATCTGAAACTTGAACATAAAATAACAATTCCTTGAGGCTGCAATCCTATGCCCCAAAGCCCAATACTGGAACAACAACACTTGACAATAAAGTAGCCTCATTGAAAGAACAAGCAATTATAGCAGGGATTATTTTGTGTGACTTTACCCTAGCCAATATTTCAAGTTCATGCCAAAACACTATAGATTGAAAAAACACAAAGGAAAAGCTGCGAGCCAGGGACTGGTTCTAGCTTAGCTTTCTTTTAAAAGTTGGCATTGGAATGGATGAATGCATAAAAGTTTTGAAGATCCCCATGGATCTGTTGCAGTTTCTAAGCATACTTGTCAACTTCTAAACATAGATAAGAAATTATCTGAATTTTTTTGTATAAATAGAACATACTTGACGATACAGGTTGAATAGTGTTGGAAATGTTTTGTTTTGGAAAGATCTCCAGAAGCTGCAAGAACTACAATGGAAAGGCAACCACTTTTTTTTGTATTTGATAAGATTATTGTTGAAGAGCTCAAAGGTTCCAATGCTCTTGTTTGAGTGATTACAAAGTGAAACGCTATTCCATAACCGAGCACAATGAATTGCCTACTCTATTCTATAATTGTAGCCATCATTTTGAATGCTTGCAGAAGGTAACAGATAATGTTTTAAGATTGCACCCATCTTGGCTACAAAATTTTCATAACCTCTGAACCGGGATTTGCTTCTCATTCGACCCTGTGTAATCGATATGCCATTGGTGAGTTCGAGATCGAATTTTTCCATGAGCTAATAAACATTCAACTAGTGTCTACTAGAGCTTCTCTACAACCAAGTATTGTACATGGTGTAAATTTTATACCTGCATGAGCATTGGAGTGAGCTCATATCTCCTCATGAAATAAGGGTAGCAAATTTGAATTTCTTAGAACGTAGTCCATTCCCTGCTTATGGAGGTAACTTAGGTCACTTTACCAGTGTTCCCTTGACCTCGTTCTTTCCTTTGAGCTTATCCAGATTGTTAACTTTGGCCGCACACATCCTGCCTAAGCATATCCTGGTCAGGTTGGTGATCATGGAAATAACATACTAAATGCCAAAGCTTGGGGCAATGTCAAGTTGAAAGAGCATAAGAAAGCATTATTCCTAACATATCCTCTTATGATTGGGGTTTCACTCTGATAGATTTCAATGTAGCATTAGAACAAGAAGATGAGATGGATTTTACAAATTGCAGCTAGGAACATTTGAAGTCTACAACCAAACAAAGAAAATATTCAATCTCTTCAAGCAGCATGGCCTTACTTGGCCTTCTTGTCATCAATATTGTCTCGATGAGGAAGTACACAAGTGGGCCGCCGAATTTCACAGAGTGCAGGCACATAAGCGAGGCGCTGCAGAGAAAGAAAAGGTGAGCGAGATTTGTTTAGGATCGGATGGGATATTCAGATGTGGAGACTTCGTCCACTAACTTGAAAGAAAGTCAAATGTTACAGATAGAGAAGGTGGTGAGTACATCGGATGGCCATCAAACTAGTAAAGAAGATAAAGGGGAAATATACCCAAAGGAAGCCTTAGTGATAGAAATAGGGGTATCGATTCATCAAGCCCAAAACACCGAAGCTATTGGGAATCAAGCAACCAGAAATCAGTTGCAACATAAGCATTACAGAGGGTATATTTGACATGGTGGCCAATGACCAACAAACTTGGGATTAGTAGGTGCAACAACCGACAACACATCAGTGAGATCCTGATTTGAGGATCTACTTTGGGGTTTTCCAACAAGTATAGATGATGAAGACCCTTCAATGGCTTTGGAAAGCTTTAAGTTCGATATAATGAGGAATGTCATCACCAAATTACTAAAATGGAGACTGGTGATGACCAAGTTGTAATTGAAACTAAAATGGTCGACACTTACTGAATCACTTCCACCACCAAAGTCATTGCTGGAATTGCTAGAGCTCAAGTCTTTGGCAAAGCTATTTTCAAGGTCATGGAATAAAATAGACATCTTCTCTAAATCAATTCTAAGAATATTTTTAGGATATTTTTGGGTAAGAGAAACTTGAGAGGAGGATTTCATATTCCAAATTTCAAGTTTCTTTTTGGCAAATATATAATATAATACAGTCACGCAAAATTTGTGGTGAAGAATCATGTAATTCATTAAATTGTTCCTTTGTATATTTCAATTTCTTAGCAGCTCCATTAATTATGTTGCTTGTACTTGTATCTCAACTCCATTTATTTCAATTCTGTAATTTTTCACACAATAAACCTCATTCCAAAAATACATAAAAATCAAATAATTAAAAATCCAAAAATGGTAAGGCAACATAGCAAAGTGGAAGAATCATTTTAAGGGTAAGGGTGATGACTCAGTTTGGGTGTCTTCATTGGTTTCATTTTGTGTGGAAGTTGACTTGGGATGATCACTCACGTTAACACACACATCAAATAACATTTCTCAATACACACAAAAAAAAAAAAATTGAGCAAGTGGAACGATAACCATGGTTATTTGGTATGGGGTTTTTGTACTTGTAAGTAGAAAAACTTATCCTTATCGGTCATCAAAGCTATGAGGACATTAGTATAATCAATTACCCTATTATAATTGGACAATGAAATTGTAGAATGGACCTTAATATAATCCATTACCATATTCTCTAGTATCTATGCATGATGGATATGAAAACATTAAACAAGCTCTAGCTTCTCCTTAGGATGGTCCTTTTAACCTCCGTTTAGACTCTATATCAATCTTTCTTTCACGAGTTGAACATTATTTTCCATTGTGAATGTTCAGTTTGAAAGAAAACGAACAACCATGATGAAAAAATAAATAAATAAACTCACTAGGAGCATTGTATTCCTCACTCTTTTCAACTCTTTTTCTCCAACATAACCATATTTGAATTCTGAATTCTCATATTTGAATTCTGAATTCTTTATTTTTAATGTTTAACCATGAATTTATTTATTTGAAAAATTGAACACTATTGATCATTTATGGAGTCAACAAAAATGGTATACTTAAAAAGCTCTAAGTTTCCAACTCTAACTTTGAATGAATTCCAGGAAAACCCATTCTCTTCCTCTCTCTTTTTTTTTATCTTATCAATTCCCACTTAACAAAGAATTTACTCTGCCTTGTTTAGTTCTCCCCAACTCTAACCTACAACAGCAAGGAAACATGTGAAAAATAAAAATCTTGGGTATCTAAATCTAGAGTTTTATTAAAGAATTATGATAAAATCCCTACTATCCGAGAATAAAATATTAATTATGACAATATCTCGAGAATAAATATTAATTAAATCTCTCCAGGTAAATGATAATATCTCGAGAATAAATATTGCAGGATATTATCCTCGAGAATACTCTGAGGATATTATGATAAAATCCAGATTTTTATCATTTAGAAGCTGAAATACTATCCGGGAAGGCATGTAATGTAGGTACCTTTCTGTAGGCGCTACCGTCTTCTTTGACAACCCAACCGGCCTCCGCACAGAGGGCCTTGAGCACTTCATTGTTATCGCAGTGTTTGTGAAGCTTGTCATTCCCACACAGTCTCATACTTGTGAAGATCTTGGCTGCAATCGCTCTTCTCGTCCTCTCTCGCTTCTTGTTATTCTCGCGCTCTTTCCAGTTAGGAAGACGGTTCACCGGACTCATATTCGCTCGCTGCAGGAAAGATATTCTCGCGCTTTGCACAAAGAAATGGATCCGAGGAGAGCCAAATACAACACGACGGGCGTTTTTAATCCCGCAAAGAGTTTCAATGAGAATGAAGGCGAGCGCTCCAAGTGGGTCTATCTTGATTCTTGAATAATCCGGTCAAGTGGGACAAAGATTGAGTCAAGTCTGTGTCATCGACCGCAGCGTTCGCACGTGCGTAGAAAGCATGGGTAGGTACTAGGGCCACCAGCAGGCTCCAGCCTACCCTTTCTGCACGCCACAGCACGAGGTGGGAGGCAGCAGAACGGGAAGTGGAAGAATGGAAGGGAAGCAGCGTCATGATTTCACTGGCTATTTTGGTGATGGAGTCATGGCGATGGCGCAGTCGGCCCATCTGCTTGGGGATTCTCGAGGATATCCTGCAACAAATATCCGTAGTCTCTACAAATCTCCGCAAGATTGGGCTCTGACACAAAATATTGCTGAAAAGATGAATGAGCGGAGACTGTCTTGCCGCCTTCAACATGGAACTTTGGCCTTCAACATAGAACCTTGGTGAATTTGACGGAAAAGCGAATTTGGCAGAAAAGACAAACACTCGTCGAAGAATCTAGCTACAGCGTTAAGAACCAATTTCTCATAGAAAGAACATCTTCGACGTAAATATCTTTGAGATCATGACATATGTCTTAACGTGTAAAGTCAAAATAGTTAGTTCATTAATATGAGAGAATTTCATTATTGGTATTTTAGCTTATCACCCTTACGTATGGTAATGTAATTTAAGAAGCTACCACGAATTCTTTTTGTGTTTCCTTATAGGTTGTTTAGAGTAAAAATTTAAGTAAAAGTATATTTTTGTTTTTTAATATTTAAACTTTTGTTTTCGTTTACCTTTTTGCAGAAATGGAGTGAGAGAACATATTTTAAGGCACTTGCAGCCAGAGAAATGCGTCCAAGATCAATGAATTTCGAGATTTCTAGATTAAAATACTCTATCTTGTCGCTTTCTCACATGTTTACCATATCAAGGTTGATTAGAGGGTGAACATTATCCAGCTTGTTGCAGGCCATTTAATGCGGTGGCAGTAGGCTGATTGTTATTTAATGCGGTGGCAACAGGTTGATTGGTCAATCAGCTTGCTGCCGCCGCATTAAATAACAATCAGCCTACTGCAGACTAGATAATATTCCCTTGATTAGAGTGCCTCCATTTCATCATACAATTGCCGTTAGTTTTTTTTTTTAAAGATGAAGACAATAGCCACATCATTAACTTCGTTAATTGCGAGAATTTGCAAGGTGGCACACTAAGATTTCAAATATCGTTGTCCATTTCACCGGGTCATTGTCATAAGTAAAGCCAGATTTTTTGAAGGATAGTTACGTTAAGATTCCAAAAGAATAAAACATCGAGGAAAACCCTCTTCGCCAGCATTAAAGAAAAGGACACCAAGCCGCGACCTTGTTGTTTAAACTAAATTGCAGCTACTACGCATTCATAGCCCAAAGATGCCACGAAATCATATCGATATTACTCTGAAATTATGTTACCATAAGTCCAAAAGAGGTTGCGGCTTTTGGAGAGATTGTTGAGAAATGATTTTTCCATAAGATTTGATTGTGTGATATATGAAAATTGGCTTACTGATTCAAAGTTGTTAGGGGAGGGAGGCCAGCAGTGGCGCAGGTCCCAAAAAGCCACCTGGCTGACCATGTGGATGCCACACGTCAAGGTGGTTTTGTGCCCAGGTGGCTTCGCCACCTCGTCCCTGGTAGGTTGCGATTTATGGCACCTCGGTATGCATGCCACGGGTTCATTTCCCCGTGCCCTCTCCACCACCCCATTCATTGTTGTTTGGGTCTAGTCTGTGAGCGTTTTCCCACCCCGGAAGCTGTTCGCCATGGTGTTGATGTTGCACATTCTGTTTATGTTGTTGTTGTTCGACCCTTCCGCCTAGTGGATGCTCCGTCGTCCGTTTCCTATCCTCCATTGCTTGTTGTTCCTGTTGTCGGTGTTGTTATCTTGTCTAGGAGAGCCACTGTCGTTAACTTCATTGGGTGGTCTGTTGGAGCGGCTTGTCTTCCTGTTTAGCGCCGTGGGTTGGAGAAGCTGTCTGAAGCTCTTTTGTTGTTCGTGGTCCGTGGTGCCAATTATTCTGCTGAAAGCTCCTGTTCTTGCCTGTTTGCGGGTTGCTCCTGGTGTTTGTGCTCTTGGCTCGTGCTCGGCTCCTTGTTTCTACTCGGCTCCTGGTTCGTCCTCGGCGCCTAGTTCGTGTTACGCTCCTGGTTCGTGCTCGGAAGTGGCGGCCTATTCAAAAGACGTGGTAGGATATCCATCCTACCGGCTTCTGTTGAATGTGTTGTTCAACACAGTCACTCGCTCGGTGTGATTTTCTTGCTTTCTCTGTTTGTGTTTGGTCTGGTTGGGTCTGTGTTCTCAGTTGAATGGTTTTTGGTTATAGGTTGACTGGTTTTTGGTTATCTTTGTTCTTTGCGTCCATGGCGATGAATTATGACTGTTATCTCTGTTCTCTACGTCCATGGCGATGAATTATGAGGAATTATGCTATGGGATAGGGTTTAATGTGACCTTGTTTGCTTCACGAAAAAATTGATTTTTTATTTGGAAAATGCAGTTGAATGGTTATTGCATTTCGGTTGAATGGTTTTTAGTTTTCTTATGCGTTGATGAGGATGAATTATGACTGTATTTTAAAGTTTTGTTCTCTGCGTCCATGAATATTAATTATGACAGTGGCTAGGGTTTAATGTGAGCTTGTTTGGTGGAAGAGATAACTGAATTTTGGTTGAAAAAAATGCAGTTTGTATGGAGCATTGTTTGGTGACCTTGTTTGGTTTGGATTTTGATTATGAATGGAGCACTGTTATGGTTTACTAGGGTTTCATGGTTGCTGCTGTGGGATTTCATGGTTATGCTTTACTAGAGTTTCATGGTTTCAGCTTTACGGTTTCATGGTTATGGCTTTAGGGTATGTTATGAGCTAGGGTTTAATGTGACCTTGTTTGCTGGAAGAAATAACTGAATTTTGATTTTTAAAATGCAGATGAATGGTTATTGGATTTCAGTAGAATGGTTTTTGGTTTTCTTATGCGTCCATGAAGATGAATTATGACAATTTTTAAATCTCTGTTCTCTGCGTCCATGAAGATGAATTATGACAATTTTTAAATCTCTGTTCTCTGCGTCCATGAAGATGAATTATGACAATTTTTAAATCTATGTTCTCTACGTCCATGAAGATGAAGATGAATTACTACAATGCAGTTTGTAGTTATGGTTTGAATTTGATTATTAATGGAGCATTGTTATGGTTTCATGGTTATGGTTTACTAGGCTTTCATGGTTTCGGCTTTAGGATAGCCTTTATTCCACCCAAATAGTAACTTAGTATATTTTATAATTGAGTTATGGTTTCATGGTTTGAAGGTTATGGCAAATTCTGATATGTGCAGATTCAGTTCATTTATTGTTTCCATTATGTGATTATATTGCTTTCAGTGATTGCTTGAATTCTTAATGGATGATTTTTAAATTCTTAATGAATTTGATTATAGGAATGATGCATACTTGAGATGCAAGATGATGCTCTGAAATAATTTGGGCATTCCAATTAGATGAATATGTGAAATTAAAGGCATTCTGAAATTAGAGGCATGGCAATTAGAGAATAATTTGGAATGTCAATTAGAGGCATTCTAAGTTCATTCCAATTAGAGGAAATTAAAGGCATGCCAATTAGATGAATAATTTGGACTGTGAATTAGAGGCATTCTGAGTTCATGGGATTTGGGCATGCCAATTAGATGAATATGTGAAATTTGGATTGATTTCTAAGAAAAGTATGAGAGAAGATGAAAGAGTATTTGATTGCTTGATTTGGTCTGTATCTTTCATTTTATGAATACAATATATATATATTAATATTAATATTATGAAAGTGTGTAAAAGTCTATGGCCTTAGGCCTATGTTCTATTTTTAAAAAATCATAGCTAAATATTAATTTTAATACAACTATTTTGTTACATATATTGTATAAAATAACGACCATATATATATATATATATATATATATATATATATTGTCACTGTCATGCATGAATTATGTTTGGTTTCAACTCCTTTTTATTAGGCAAGTATGATGATCCATGAGGGATGACGATATAATTGGAAATTTGAATTTTGGTGAAAAGAATAACAATATTCATCTAAACTAATCAATCAAATTTTCATTTATAAACATTGATATTATTATGAAATGAATGCTGAAAAATTAAAATATTAGATAATGAAGGTAGTTTTACTATGGTGTGCTGAGTGCATTTTGCATCTAGTCTATCCATGTAATCAATGCTCACCATGAATCCTCCCATCATCCCGAGATGGGTTATTATTGTTGATAGTCTTTCCTTAGTTGTCCTCTTACACCAGGCTTAGGTGTATGAATATGTGTTTTCTCAATTTTGTCTCTAAAGTCTAGACAAGGCAACCTTTGTTTCTTTCTTCGGTCATAATCTGGTCATGTTTATTTCTTGCCAAATTCCTTAATTGGATGTTCTCTTCCTTATGTCGAATCAACTCTGACATCCATGCTTGATTTGGTAAACTTGGGTAGTTAGAGATGCCCTCTTTGAGGTCCAAAATGACCATATCTCTATTATGGGCACACATAAGGGTGACAAGGTCAAAACTAATCTTCCCATTTTTTGTTTTTCTCTTGGCACACTAGTTTTTTTTTTAGACCGTAACTGATGGATAGATTAATAATAGGCCGGAAAATCAGCTTCCGGAGGCTGTGCTACACTAGGAGATTCCCTGAACAAAACTACCTGCTCTGTCATGAGTGGCAGAGTCCAATGGTGGTCAAGGTCAACAAAAACTGAAATCCTGCTAATACAACGGCTTGCCCACACTGAAACAGTAATGCGTGGGGAGCAATAGTGTACAAGAAGGGTAGGAACATGACTGTAGGCAAGAAATTTACAACAACTGATCCAATTGTCATTTGAAGCCCAGATATGTGAGGATCTTTTTGACGGCAAGCTCCAGAGCAGCAATTCCTTCCCCATAGTCTTCAGACGTGTTCGTAGCATTGGAGACGCATTCGTTGAAGTCAGCTTGTTCCTCTGCAGAGGATTCAAATTCTTCTCGGAGTTTACATAGTTCAATGTTAATGGATTCCAAGCTTTCCCCATCTGATCTGGAGGAGGAGCCTGGTAAGATGCCCTTCTTCTTGAGATAAGTCTGGAGATTTTTGAAAGAGGCCCGATCTGTAGGAATGGGACACGGGTTGCATAGGAGCATCGAGCTGTAATCCACAGTATCTTGAGGATAAAACTGGGACAAGGATCAATGGTACCTTGATTGCAGAGATTACAGAGGACGGGATCAGGCCTGTCCAAGTCACAGGATGTTACAGATGGAGTCGATCCCATTGACAGAGATAGTGCTCCTGCTCAGGAGCGAAGCATAGTTTGCCTCGTGATCAGCTTGATTGTTAAGATGTCGAAGTACATGGAAGAAACTTATAGTTTGAAACTTGCCAGCTAAGATCATTATTTTCTGGTAGATCCAGTCATTTGGAGGCTGGATGGACTAGACTTCGTGCACATGGCCTGCACTACAAGTTTGGAATCCCCAAAGACAAAGATAGTTTGAATGTTTAGATTGATTGCTTGTTGGAGCCCCTGCCACAGAGCATAAAATTCAGCAAAGTTATTAGATTAAACTCCCAACCCCCAGGCAAAGGTGGATCGAATGGAGCCTGAGGGCATGAGGATCACTCCTCCTCCTCCCGAAGGACCTGGGTTGCCCTTAGAGGCACCATCGAAAAACAAACAGTGAGCCTCCTGCGAGAGTCTCCATTTTAGAAAGTCCTCTTCACTCTTTCGAATTTCCCATACAGCTAGAGCTGGAGACCTGGAAGAAGGTGGTGCTTGAGCCCTTGTGGTTAGAGCTGTAAGCCATGTAGTTTCCCTATCATCTAACGGCTGAGTATTCCAAGGAGCAGGTTTGTAATCCATGGTCTCTCCAAGGAGAACTTTGGCTTTCATTGCAACCTTTGAGGGAGGGCTCTCCACACTTCTGAAAAGGCGATTATTCCTTTCAAGCCACAGTTTCTAGAAAACAAACTTAGGGAGCAGCATCCAAACTGTTTTGAGCAGGTCTTTTTTGGCAAGATGGAAGGAGGAGGAGTCATCCCAATTGGTAAGGAGATCAGCAGTCATAGTAGGCATATCAAAGCTGGGAATATTCGTGGGAAGGACTTCTTTCCATGCCTCTCTTGAGAAGGGACAAGAAAGCAGTAAGTGGTCAATGTTTTCTTCATAATTCTTACACAGGGAACATCTTGAGGGGCCTTCCAGGCCTCTTTTCCTTAGACTCTCTGCAGTGAGGATACTTCTATGTGCTATATTCCAGCAGAAAAGGTCAACTTTCGGGATGGACAAAGTAGACCAGACGAACTTCTAGTGAATAGGATTTGGGGCAACATGAGGGACCGCCATTAAAGTTTGATAGCCTTCAGCTGTAGTGTAACTTCCAGATTTTGTACCCCAGCCTCTCTTGTCCCTGGCAGCTTGGTTCAGTGGGGCTTTGCCCTGCAGAAGCTTGAACAGTAGCTTTGCCTCCACTTCAAGCCTGGGGGGATAGCCTCCTAAATTCCAATCGATCCAGTTGTTTTCATTATCCCAGGAAGAAAGGTCCCAAAGGGTGAGGACATGCTGCTCCTGAAGCCGCTGTTTTATATTCTAAATTCCTAGATTCTGCCCCAAAGGCTCTTCCCCAAGAATTGAATCTTCCCAAACTTTGATTCTTTTCCCGTTGCCAGGGATCCAGTACAATAATGATATGAAATGTTCCAGAGCTTTGAGACAGAGTTTAAAGATAGGGGATCCTTTTTTATTGAGAGGATTTTTATCTAAGCACCGCTGTCTCTGCCCCGTGAAGTATTTTTTCCACAAAACCTTCTTGCTCCAGCTAGGTTTTCCGAAGACCAGATGCCAAAGGAGTTTGGATCCCATAGTTAAATTCTGAGCATGAATACTTCTTACTTGGAGGCCTCCTTCTCTGTAAGGACTTTGAATTTTGTCCTAACTGACAAGATGTAACTTTTTCAGATTTCCTTTTCCTCCTTCCCACAGAAAGTTTTTGAAGAGACTTTCAATCTTACCAATGACTGTAATGGGGGCCAAAAGAATAGAAGACTGATAAATAGGAATACTGTAAAGAACAGATTTCAGTAATACAAGTTTTCCTGCTAGGGTAATCCAGCCGGCCCCCCACTTCTGAATCTTTGCTTTTAACTTGTCAATGATGGGGATCCAGTTTGCTGATTTGATGGTTGATTTAAAGATCGAGACACCCAGGTATATGAATGAGTCTCAGTTCTGCGAGCATTCCATTTCCATAACTCTAGAGATTCTTCCAATTTCTGATCCAGGGCAGTTCCAGCAATAAATTTTGCTTTTTTGCAGGTTGATCTTACTTCCTGAGACCTGAATGTAGGTTTCTAGCTCCTTCTTGAAGCTCCTTGCAGAATGGAAACCGACGCCTCCCAACAGCAGAGTATCATCTGCAAATTGGGCATGATTTATGTCCTTTACATTTGGGGCCGTACGGAGACCAGGGAGGGAAAGATCTTGCTGACAATTGTTTAGCTGAAAGCTGAGCACAGAGGCCTGAATGGCATAGAGGAGTAGAGACAGAGGGCATCCCTGACGCAGCCCTCTTGAGGCCTGGAAAAAGTTTGTCGATCTCCCATTGACCAAAGGGGCTATCCAAGGGGAACAAATGCATCCTTTTATCCATCCAATGAGCTCAGGGGAAAACCCGAATTTCTCCATCACCATGAAGAGATAGTCATGTCTTACTCTGTCAAATGCGTTGGCGAGATCTAGTTTCACAACCATTCCTTTCTCTTTTCTGTGGAAGCTGGAATGGATGGCTTCTTGAACAAGAATGACATTGTCTAGAATTTTTCTTCCCTTTATGAAACCTCCTTGATTTTCGGGAATGATCCTCGGCAGAATTGTTTTGATCCTATTGGCTATAATCTTGGTAACCAGCTTGTATCCTGTGTTGCAGAGGGAGATGGGTCTAAATCTGGAGAAATTAGTGGCCCCTTGCTCCTTCGGGATCAAGGCCAAGAAAGAGGAGTTTGTACTCCCTCCCAATTTGTGATGGCTTTGAGAATTCCTTACCATCTGGAGAAGATCATATTTGATTATGTCCCAACAATTAGTATAAAATCTAGCTATGAATCCGTCTGGGACAGGGGCGTTGTCCGGTTTCATATGGGACAGAGCAGATTTGAGTTCTTTCATAGTAATAGGAGCTGCAAGAGTGTCATTATCAGAGGCTTGAATCACTTTGGGAATTAGCGAGAGGGGGTATGCATATGGGTCTAAGGATTCAGCGGGAGGAGCAGTATAAAGGTCTTGGAAGTGGGAAAAGGCAGCCTGTTTAATGCCTTCAAAATCTTTCACCAGATTGCCTTGATGGTAAATTTCCTTCACTGTTTTGAAATTTTTTCTAGCTTCAACTTGTTTGTGAAAATAAGAGGTGTTTTTGTCACCACTTGCTAACCAAAGGCTTCTAGATTTTTGACGCCAATACTCTTCTTCAACTCTGCAATCTTTGTAAAAGGCTTTTTGGAGGTTACTTTCTGTCCGAGAAATGCTTTCAGTAATGGGAACAGAGTCCATGCGAGCTTGATGGTTTTCCAAGGCAGCTTGAGCATCTTTCCTGCAATAGACCGGGGAGGAATGGAGCTTGGCCCAGTTTTTAAGATCAAGTTTTAGACGTCTAAGCTTTTCTTCCCAAATAAAGGAGGGGTTTCTAGTAACCTTTTTACTCCAAGAGCTAGAGACAATGTGACTAAAGCCATCTTGATGGACCCACAGTGGACTAAACCTAAAGGGGATGGGCCCCAGATTTTCATCAACGGATAGATCAAGAAGGATAGGTTTGTGGTTGGAGACACAATTGGGAAGGATTTTGGACAAGCCATGTAGTCCCAAGGTGAGGAAGGTGGAATGAACCAGAAACCTGTCAAGACGGGCCGCGATGTGCCCAGGCCCTAGCCTTTTATTAGTCCAAGTATAGTTGCCATTGGAGGGTTTTATGTCAACAAGATCCCATCCTAAGATGATGTCTTCAACCCATTCCCGAGATGGATCTCGAATAATGGAACCCCCTTTTTTCTCATTTGCATCTAGGGTGACATTCAGATCCCCAACAATGATTATATTTTCAGGCCTGTGGAGGCTTAGGAATGCTTCAATAGAGTCCCAGCAATCTTTTTTTTTCAGCTAACAAAATAGGAACATAGAGGTTGAACAAACTTAATTGGTGGCCCGAAACTTTGTGAGTGAGTTTGGTGTAGATCCAGTGCATAGTACTGTGAACAGCAAGAAGCTCAAATATGGAGGAATCCCAGAAGGTGGCTAGACCTCCTGAGGCCCCCCTGAAGCTGACAGCTTCCCCAGAGCTTTTTTTCCAGAATGTATTTCCTGCATGGAGGGCTGAGTCAACCTCCATTTTTGTCTCCTGAACTAGCAGGATCTCAGGCTTGTTGATTCTTACTAAATCTCTCATCTCTTCGATTTTCTGTGGACTTCCTATACCTCTGCAGTTCCAAGAGATGTACCGCATTATTTACTTTTAGAGGGGGCGGCCCCTTTAGAGGCCTGGCCTTGCTTGGATCTTGTTTTCATCATACCTTTAATAGTTTGCTAGGAGCCTTGCAAAATATCTGCGTAAGAGATTTCTTCCCTTTTCTTTTTATTTGGTTTCCGACCCCTTGGGTTCTTGACTGGAGTTGCATGCGAGCTCCCAGACTTAGTGGATCCTTCATCAGTGTCTCCATCTGGGTCAGAGTCCTCTTCCGCTTCTCGAGAGTCTCCGCGAGTAGGAGAGCTTCCGGATAAAGGGTTTGCAGGTTCTGGTTGGATTTCCCCTGGCTCCAACGAGGTGGCACCTTGAGTGTCTTGCGTCTCAACAGGGATAACGAGATCAGGGGGAGTGGATTCCCGAATGACAATAACCGGAGGAGCTTCTGGGTCATTCACCACCGAAGAACTTGCTCCTAAGGCCGCAGTGACTGGATGTTGAATCATAGCTTGAGATTGGACAGGTTCCTTCAACGAAACTTTAGGGTCTGATTTTTGTGCATTGCTTGGTGCTCTTTTTTCATTTGGCTTGGAGGCAGCCTTTCCTTTTTTGACCCTCTATCATCCCTCGCCTTCTTCTTCCGGCTTGGCTTTTGGGAAATTGCGCTCGAAATGGCCATGTTCATGGCAGAGCCGACACTTAAAAGGAAGTTGTTCATAATCGAGTTTCTGGAAATGAGACCAAGAGCCTAAAGAGAGCTTGATGGCTTCTGGAAGTCCTGCCTCCAGATCAACTTCAACACAAATCCTCGCGCAGGAGTACTGGCCTTTATGCTCTGCTTTGTCAATGAAGCGTCCTAGGGTATTCCCTATTTTTTCCAGGGCTTGAATATTCCAGCAATGGATCGAAATATTCAAGAGTCTTACCCAGACCGGTACCTCTTTCGGGACATCAACTGTTGGATCAAAGTCCGGAGACCACCGGTTCAGATAGAGTCCTTGGGTGCCCATAAAATAGGGGCCACTTCGGAAGATGAGATCGCGATCTTCTTTTGAGATAAATTCGAAGACAAAGAATCCTCTCCCCACCGGATAGCAGGTGACACTGCTCTTCATATGGGGCCTCCAGTTACGTTCAATCCAGTCATCCGTGGTTTTGGTTGGGGGCCAAAGCTCCATGAATTGGCCAACCAAACCTCTTTCATCAAGAGCCAGGGCGATTTTAATGGAGTGCTCCTCTGGCAATGCGATTTCAAGTATTGTGTCAAGTTTCTTGACGAATTTCGAGGCCTCTTTGGCTGTCGGTTTCTTCCCGGACGGTGTTATCAGACTACAAAATGCCTCTTCAGCAAAGATCGGGGAGGAGGGAGGGGGATTCCCTCCCCCTGGCGTGGCCATGGCAACGGCCTGGAGCTGCGCGGCAGAGATCAAACCCTAGAGGAGGGCAGCGAGAGCAGCGCGGTCTGACACACTGTTAATGAGTTGTACAATTGATTTATGTCCATCTTCGACAAACTAACAAACCAAAGAGCTTCATTTCAATGAAAAACTTGTGGATTTGTTTAAGACCATAAGATCCCCAACTGTGACTCACATATTAGTGTTTGAAGCCTTTAACTTTTCCTCAATAGTTATTTGTAGTATGTTGGACATGCCTATGTGTTTGTCCCATCTACAGTTAGCCCTCATTTTGTATTTTTCTAGAATTTTGTTTCTCATTTAAAAAATTGTCATTACTCTTCCATATTTTCAATTAGACCCCTAACATCTTCACTGAATCATTTAATCTACCTAAAACTCTAGTTTCCACCAAGCCCCTCACAACATGGACTTACTTCCAATGTTCTACTCATCAGTTTGCTTGGATTCTTCCCTTTGTACCCATTGGTTGAAGTTTGAGCCAAGGTTCCCCTTGCAGGTTTCTATTAGATTCCCTTTACCCTCCTTCCAAAGAGGATTACCAACACCACTATTTACAATGCAAGGATTACAATCTCTTCTTGATTTAAGTGTGTTCACTCCTTTCTCCTCTCTTTGAATTTGGGTATTTTCCTTGTTTCTTATTTCCATAATCAGATTTCCTTTTATGCATCGAATTTATATCTTGCTAAAGGACATCTTGAAACTTAAGCGAAATAACCATCTAAAATAAACCAAACCCTAGGCAAACACTAATGTGTATGACAGAGGATGCAAAGTTTGTATGCAAGATGTTTTCTTGAGGTTGTAATGCATGTGAGTTGTTTGTAAACCAAAGAAGAAAAAATTACAATTATGATTTGAAGTTTGTATGAATTGTTTAAAGGTGGCATGGTGGTGGAGGGGAGAGGATTGACTTATTTCCAATTAGCATATGTTCTGCTATTATTTCTGTGTTGGATTGGTTACATGATGAAATGAGTTGTCCCTCTCAGAGGTTGCTTGCAATGCTTACTTTCAATCCAATTCAATTTGATTTGCATTCAAGTCAGTATTGCATTCAAGAAAAACTTGCATTCAATTTATATTTTCAATCAGGTTGGTCTACCATCCAATTTAGTTTATCATTCAAATTATTTTGCAACCAAGTAATATAGCAATCAATTTTAGTAAGGAATGCGGTCCAGTAAATAGACAGAGTCATGAAGAAAATAATACTTGACATAAAGGGCAGATTCTTGTTCAACATAGTAGCAATTCGGGATTTATACATATGGTCGGTCCCTTATGGGTTGGGACTTAATACATTTACTATGGTTATTCCTAACATATATCGACTGTCAGATTGGATTCAAACAAAAGATTACGAAACCACCCAAAATTCCTCCTGCAACAAAATATATCTTTCACCTGTGTATGCCAAACAAAATACATCTTTCATCTGTCAAACAAAAACTTTGGAACCATCCAAAAATCCCTATGTGTGAGGAGGTTGACTACCTTCATTGCCCAATCTGGTTGGGTTGGATATTGTTGCTTGACCTAGTTGTGTTGAGATGCAAACATTTGTTGCAGGCCACGTTGGTCCTTGTAGCTAAGGAGGCATCGAATAACCATAGTTATGACTTGAGCCTAATAGCCCTGGGTTCACTGGAGGTGTTTGGAAGGCATACACAGTGTTTCCCCATGCCCGATGGTATTGGGGTATCTGTATGTTAATAAGGTCCTGGAATAATCTTATGTTCTCCGAAAACTTATCCAATGGGTTGTCCACTACCTTTGTCCTGTCTAGACCATTTGGATTCCTCTGTTGTGCCTTTCTTTGCTCCCTTTCCTCCCTTGCTAATTGTTTATGTCGCTCTCTTTCCTCCCTTTCTTTCACTCTTTCAAGCCTTTCCTGCCTTCTATTTTCTGCTGCAACAATCCTTGCTTCCTTCTTCTCCTTTGCCAAAGCCTTATTCTTCTCTTTTAATTCCTGCATCTCCTTTTTCTTATGCTCTGCCCCAACCAATAGGGTGATGTAGTCCTCTGATGTTAGTAGATGTGAGCTCCTGCTTAATCTAAGATGCTCAGTAGTGGGATTAGATAATTGAGTTGCAACTTTATCCACTGGAAACTTAAGGAACTGGCCAAGTAGTGGCTCATGTGGGGGGAGTGCCTCATCAGCACTTTCTTGGTCAAGTGTATCTGCATTTTGTACATTCTCATCTCCAACACCCCCAACATCCACATAATAATGGATAGCTTCTTTGTTAAGGACTGTTGCCATCGAAGGCAGGTTAAGGCTTTCATCGTTGGTGGGGGTGGCAATGTGTATGTTCATATTTGTCATGGCCTCTGCCAACCACTCGGGCTGTTCTGGCTGGCTTGGAAATTTCAACTCCTCGTTGTTGTTTACGACTGCTTCGCCACATCCATGTACACTCAAATCAGCAACATTGTTATGAATATTCCCTTGGCCATCTAATTTTGTTTCTGTCCTTCCAACAGCTTCTATATTCTCCCCAACAGGTTCGGTGCCATACTGAGTTTCACTTACATGTTCATCGTCGTCGCCCAGTGGTTGGAAATGACCTTGAGAGAGTGATATGATGTTCTTTGCAGCATCTGCGTCCTCTTGCCCTTGAAAATCAAAATCTTGACTACATCATGTGTCATGTTGAAGAGCATCAGAAGTGAAAGGCCATATTCGTGTCCGCCTAAAACCAGCCCTGATATTTGATGTTGTGGGCGCCCTAGCAAAAACTTTGCTTGCAAGTTCTGCTAATCCGAACCTCTTCACCTCTACCCCCAGGTTCTTTGCCATCCAGGCCGCCCTCTCAGACCTGAAGTAACTCTTGAAAGGACCAAACACACTCACATCTAGAGGTTGCAGCCTGTGGGTGGTATGTGCTGGCAGTGTCAACAGATCAATGCCTAGCATGTTTGCCTCCTCAATGGTTTGTATAGCTACGTAAGCACCGCCCATAAAAAATCAACAGGTGTCTGTTTTCAGGTGAAACACCGCCCGACACAAAGAAAGCAAAGTGCCAAATCCAGCTCAAGAACAGTTCTTTTGTCATCCATGCATGGAGGTGTGTAGCCATGCATGCTCCTGGTTCACAGTTTTTAATGTAATTTTTGAGTTGATTCTTTCCCTCGAACAAATAAAAACCTGGAATTGATGCTCCAATTGAGTTTGGTGAGTCTCCTACTTGTCCTCCTTGTATGATTAGTGTTGACTCTTTCCATGAGTGCAATCACCCACATAATTAGAACAAACAGGGCCTCATTGAAACTACACAAGAATTGTTAAAACTAGCTGTGTATCTACACAAGGATCTGGAATATTAAAATAGCTATGTTATCTTTGATTTTTAAAACTACACAAGGATCTGAATATTAAACTAGTTGGAATATTAAAACTACACAAGGATCAGAGACTGCTATTTCACAGTATTTCATGTGTGTCGCTTGATTGAACTACTTTATGAACAGAGGAATGGAAATATGGAAAGGTCTTAGGTTCTTGCAAAAAATTAGATATAGTCTGGCTACTTGAAAACATTATTGAAATATAAGTTTATCTTGAATGCAATACCTGAACTCTGATTGTTTTCTTGAATTATCTCTGCACCTGGAATCAATCTACAATTGTGTTTTGCTTGAATGCAATGCCTAGACTCTTAAATTCAAGCTTGGAAATAGAGGTGTGAGTTTAACATGGTCTGGGAATTCCGAATAGCAGAAAATGGAGGTTGTATGAAGGTTGTAGTGTCTTTATAGCATTCTGGTATTTGATTTGATTGGCAACTTTGAAAAGGCATGGATTTCAAATTTCAGGATTTGGATGAGTGCACAAGATTGATTTGGGTTTGATCCAATGGCTAGCAATGGCGCTGTGTCGATCCAGATGCTTTTGGAAATGCTTAGGGACTGCTTTTGTTTGGTTTTATGATTTTAATGGAGTGGGCAGCATTAATTGCATTGTTTGGGTTGCTTTGTTGATCAACCATGCACTTGAAGCTGACACTTATTCACCATTGACTGTGCAGGTGACCTCCATTAAATGTGCAGGTGGGATGCCTTGGTGGTTCACTGATTGTTGATGCTTGTCTACGTCTTCACTAAAGCTTGTTCGATGGGGTCGAAGTGATGGACAATCTGTCTTTGTAGATTGGGCTGCCTGGGGAGTGTTGAGGTGCAATAAGATGTTTATGTCAGTGAGCCTTGGGATTTGGAAGGGACAAGATGGGTTTGAATTTTGTTAAGTCGGGACCGTGCAGTTGTCAAACTTTTGTCTTATAGTTGACAGTTGTAGGCTAGTGTACATAATGACACTTAATGTACTTATATAATTATATGTGTTTGACAGTTGGCATTTTCTTGGTTACTTATTGGGTTGTAACCATCACGGGTTCTATGACCACTACCGGTACCCGTTCAACTATAGAACTCTCTCCCCTAAAAGAAGCGCATTCCACGTAAATATTCCCACGAAGTAGTAAAGGTTCAACACGTGGCTAAGATCAATCCATATCGCTATCACTTCCAAATCGCAGTTGAATTATTATGGAGAAACCTTATTAAGTTAATGCCATCAGAACAAAAAGGAGTTATCTTGTTTATCATTTTATTTCTCTTTCACAACATTTCTCTTATTTTTAATATGCATACTTAGTTGGAGATTAACTCTTTTTATTGTTATGGCATCAACCAACTGCATTTTAACGTGGAGTGAATACATAAGTTGATCACTGAGATAGTCTCGCACCATAACGCAAGTTTTGGGGAATTGTCGAAATTGCTGCAAGCAGAAAGTATGATTTTTTTTCACAATAACGGGTATAATTATATTATAAAGGGGTGCCGTGGCTAATGCCAAAACCGGCCTACAGAAAAAGGACTATTTCTATTGACTCCATAAATTCCAAAATTCTGCATTTTCTCTAAAAGTACACAGACACCTTGAGATACAGATTCCAGACACCTTGATTTCAGTAACGGTAACCAAAACATCACATACTTTCTATACATAATACTGCCAATAGCAAAAGACCATACATATTATAACCGGAAAACAACATCAGAGAAGGACTATGACCCGGAACAACAAACTTGACACTAAACATTTTCATTCTCTTTGTGACTTGAGAAAGGTCGGAAACTCGAATTTGGCCATGTCGCCACGAGGGAGGGTAGAGCCGTCGTTTTTCATGTGGTGTGAGAACCACATGTCAATAGCGGAGGGCCTCCTTGAGCTTTTTCCTTATGAAACTAACTGCAAACAAAGTCTTCTAGTCTGAGACCCTTTTTTTGTAAGGTAAGGGATGAAGTTCATCGTGATGAAGCGAAGAAGAGAGCACTCCTTTAGCCAAGGCGACTCTTGAATTTGCTGCGATGTCTGCTTCATCGTTTAAAGCCCAAAGCACATGGAACAGTTGATAAGAGGTGAACTTGGTCAAAAGAATTTTTATCAAATTGAATTTAGCATTTTTGGAACTCAAATCACAATATAATGTTTTGATAAGCAATAACGAGTCATTAAAACTCTGAATATCATCGAAACCCAACTATAGAGTTAGTTGAGGGGGACTAAAGCTTTAGCTTGATTATTAGTTTTCTTCCCCAATCCTCAAGTCTAAAGCTTCAGCTTGATTATTAGTTTTCTTCTCGAAAAAATGAATGCCCCTCCCATTCCTACCGCCTCCAGCAGAAATGATGAGGCTAAAGCTTCAACTTGATTATTAGTTTTCTTCTCAAAGAAATGAATGCCCCACCTGCTCTTGCCGCCTCGAGTAGAAATTATGATTTTACTATTAGAAAAGGTGTGAGATTAAGAATCGCGGAAGTCTCCCACCAGCAAAGAAAAGAGATCATTGAGGAAAACTTGATTTTCATAACATCATCCGGTCATCTTTTGTTAGTTATCGATCGATTAATCGAGATGCTCCTTTCAAGGGAATTTGTTATTTTGTTGTTAGGAGAGACTTATCTTCTCCATCCTATAAATACATCCTCGAATGATAGATTAAAGGGAGGGGGACATTCGGTAGAGCTTGAGGGAACTCTTTTCCCATGCTTTGTTTTGTTTCTCTTGTGAGGGATAGATGCAAGACATTGAATAGGCTCGAGGGATTAAAGATTGTCGATGTACCACACCTATTATTCTTTTACAGACTTATTGTGTTGATTACAGTTCCTTGGTAATATAAATACTTTTGTATTCAGTTTGTAAATTTCTGTGAGCATATTTTAAGTTTTATGGTGACTGTTTTCACAAATTTTTTAGATTGATATTTGCATATATTTATTCATCTATTGATTGCTAGTTAAATTGATAGGAAGTAACCAATTATATCCTTGAATAATAATAATTTTATTGTTATGTTATTCATGAATTTAGTTGATATTATAACATGTTTGAATTATGATATGATTCTTATTATTGAATCTAATTAAAAAATAGTTCATCTATAATTCCAATTTATTTAACGGTTTTATTTAACTACGATTTGATCTTAGCCAAAACAGAAATTAGATTAGATAGGATAGTATTTAGTTTTAAATATTTAACAGCTTTTACCCTAGTTGAAGCTACAGTTTTTTATTAGCTACTGAAACTGTTTTTCGTAGCTACCAAAATAAACTATTTTAATTAGATTGTATTTTAGATTGCATTTTATTTAGAATGCAATTAATAATTTAGGAAAACCTTATTGCAAGTCTCCTTTTGAGGAGAAAACTTTCATTAGTGGCAATGGGGACCTTATTCCAGTGATAAGTAGCTATTCCAAATGGATCAGAAACTACTTTAAGGACCCTTTTCGGGTTGATTTTCCTTTGTTGGAGAGCAGGTTAGATCTGTGCGTCAACAGAATCCAATGTAGATGTAGATGCACCGATTAAAGTAAAGTTCAAGGGTTTATCAATGGTAATGACATTGAGAAGGCCAACCACAATGTTAAGAACTAAAGTCTTGAATTTAGGATCTTTGCTCACTATTTTGTTCCAATGGGGCTAAAAAACCAAGATTTTGGGGTGCCCATAGTTGCATTAAAATGGATAGTGAAGAAGACGAGTTGAAAATCCCACACAAAAGCTTTGACAAGAATAATGATATGAATTTTTTTCACCTAGGAAGAAAAACAAACATGTATCTTGATATTCATAGTTTGAATCAAAGATTACATATATTTCAACCATTACATAAATTTTCAGATATACTACTTCGACTGGATCACTCATCTAGTCTATCAAACTTGACAAAGCTATACCATAGAGCTTACTTCCTCTTCTAATGATAGACATTTTTGTAACTAGTCAAAATGCCTTCCCGTTGAAAGTATTGTTCTAGCATATCATCCATTTAATTTCAACAAATAACATATCCCATTTTAGCTATCTTCCATGTATAACTCGAAGAAACAAATTCTGTGTATTTTTTTACATTCTTCCATTAGATTGTTTAAAAAATAAAAAAGAACAGCCAACATCCAAAAAGAATAGCTAACAATTAACATAGTGTCTTGGAAAAGCATAGAATTATTAAGGAATTTGTCATAGTAGAGGACTCCTTCCTCCTTCCTATCGCTCACTTTGAAAGACAGTGAGCTTCCTTGTTTAATTCCCTATAGACATGAGAAAATTGAAGATTTTGAAAAGAATATTTGAGTTGTCTAATACTTTCCAACCAATGGTCTAGCAAATCCATCTGTAGGGTTACTTCACCATTCACCTAGTCAATAAGTACTTTTGAATCTCCATACACTTGAAGATCATAAATTCCATTATGCAGTGCAAAGTATAATAAGGCCGACAGTGCCAATACTTATGCCCTTCTATTAGTGCCACTTCCACATCCCATCCACACTTTAAAAAAAAAATCTCCTCTAATTATGATTGACATACCAACTCCACATTTATCATATTGAGATGCCCCATCAAAGTGTCCGATAAGAATGTCAACAAGAAGGATTTGAATTGGAACAATCCTGGTGGATTTAATTTTTGGTTCTTTGTAGTATTTCCTTGAAGGTGCTATTGACATTTCAGCTAACTCTAAGTAAGTTTTTTGGAGCATCTTCAAAAAGAACAAAGCTTCTATGAATCCACACACCCTAGCTTAAAAAGGTGGGAAAATATTTATAGCTGAAAATATATTGATACCAATGTTTTAGGTTGGAATCAAAGGCTTGAGAGTCTTCGTTCCCATGAATGTTTAGAGACTCCATTACTTCCTTCTAGGCTAGATTAGTAAAAATACATTTCACCATCAAATGATCTTTCATCTTTAAAACACAACACACATATATTTGGACCAATACCCACGCTTTTGATATAATTATCCCAGGTTAATTGTTTTTTTTCAAAAGTAAGCCAACAAAATAATTTTACTTTGATGGGACAATTCCACTTCCATAGGTACCTAAACCACCATTTCTCCTTAGACTCCACATGTGTAAAATAGATATCTTCATAAGCTAACTTAGCTATCACTTGACCATTTTGTGTATTCCAAGACCATCTAATTTGGTCATCATTATTAGAAAGAATAAGTACACTATGGTATAAGCCTCTTATATACCTATTCCACTCCCCCTCTAAAGCACCCTCCAGATTCAAGTATGATGCCTTTATCCAATTTTGACTACATAAAGTTTTATGCCTTGCAACTTGAGCTAACATAGAAATTCCTCTTGATCTGAGCATGCTTATAAGATATTGTGAAAGTTTGAAATTACTTTCCCCTTTGATATAGGGATCCTCCCCTACTAAAATATAGTGTCAATTGCCAACTTTAAAGTAGAGCCATAATCCAACTTAAGGAAACACATCTACAAAACCTCTCCAAATATTGGATGTTATAGAAATCTTTTTTGAGGCACTTCTTATCCAATCTTCAACATATTTATGTTTAATATATTTTGCTTGGAGTACTTTTCTCGAAAGTCTAGAACCAAAAATCCCTCTCCATAGACTTTTCATGGCCAGAGCTTGACTGAATCAAAAAATGTCTTTTAAGCCCCATCCTCCATTATTATTTGGAGTAGCTACCTTATCCCACCTAGCCAGGTGAATACCTTCCTTCTCTTTTATGTCAGTCCATAGAAAACTAAACAGTATCAGATTTTATGTAATATGAATTTTGGGATTTTAGCAAGAGAGAACATGTAAATTGGAATGCTCTCTAGAACTTATTTTGCAAGTATCAGTCTTCCTCCGAGGAATAGCCATTTATAGCACCATATTCCAATTTTCTTCTCTATATTCTTAATCAGCCAATACCAACCCTCTTTAACATAAATTTTGGGCTTCGAGAAATATCTCAGATATATAAATCATTTTTCGAAAGAGTCCATTTGAAAGGGGAATAAATCTCTAATATGTACCAACACCTCTTCAACTATTTCATTCTATAAGAAGATTGATTTTATTTAACTGAATTCCATTCCTGAAGTTGCACAAAAGACATTTAGAATGCATTTAAAAGTATTGCATTCCTCCACCAAACCATGTCCAAACAATAAAATATCATCAACAAATAAGAGATGTGTTAAAGTAAGGGAGGCTGTAATTTTTTAGACCCTTCAATTTTCTGTCACTTCTAGCCATTGCAATTTTCATACTTAATCCTTCAACAATCAGTAAAATAAAAGGGGGGAAAGAGGGAATCCCTACCTCAACCCTCGATCTCTTTTGAATACTTTAGAAGGGGAGCCATTGACCAACACAACAAAATTTGCAGAGGTTACACATCCAATGATCTATTTTGTAGCCTTGAGACTCAACCCTATTTGTAAAAGCATTAATATCATGAAAGAACAAGAAGCTTTGTCGTATGCTTTAACCATATCAAGTTTTAAGATCAAAGAGATCAACTTCTTAATCTTAATAGAGTGCAGGATTTACAGTCCAATACCAATTACATCTAGAATTTGTCTATTTTGTAAAAAGCCAAACTATTCACAGGACATGTAATACAAGCTTATAATTTTCCTTTGATTCTAACAACAATCACTTCAACAATAATATTATATACTAAAGTACATAAAGCAATTGGTCCAAATTCATTGAAAGAGACTAGACTGGTATTTTTGGGGATAATGCTATGAAGGTTGAGTTTATAACACCTGACACTTTACCTTAGCATCTGGATTCCTCCACCACCTCTAGCAAGTCTGGTCCTATAAGGTCAAATAAATCTAGAAATAACTCCACTACCCATCCATATGGACTTGGGATTTTTTATTTAGCAAACCCCTTTAAAACTTCTTCCACTTCCTTCAAAGTAACAGGCTCAACCACTAACTTCTTCCATTGGATTGTTTAAAAAATAAAAAAGAACAACCAACATCCAAAAAGAATAGCTAACAACTAACATAGTGTCTTGGAAAAGCATAGAATTATTAAGGAATTTGTCATAGTAGAGGACTCCTTCCTCCTTCCTATCGCTCGCTTTGAAAGACAGTGAGCTTCCTCGTTTAATTCCCTATAGACATGAGAAAATTGAAGATTTTGAAAGGAATATTTGAGTTGTCTAATAGTTTCCAACCAATGGTCTAGCAAATCCATCTGTAGGGTTACTTCATCATTCACCTAGTCAATAAGTACTTTTGAATCTCCATACACTTGAAGATCATAAATTCCATTATGCAGTGCAAAGTATAATAAGGCCGACAGTGCCAATACTTATGCCCTTCTATTAGTGCGACTTCCACATCCCATCCACACTTTTAAAAAAAATTCTCCTCTAATTATGATTGACATACCAACTCCACATTTATCATCTTGAGATGCCCCATCAAAGTGTCCAATAAGAATGTCAACAAGAAGGATTTGAATTGGAACAATCCTGGTGGATTTAATTTTTGGTTCTTTGTAGTATTTCCTTGAAGGTGCTAATGACATTTCAGCTAACTCTAAGTAAGTTTTTTGGAGCATCTTCAAAAAGAACAAAGCTTCTATGAATCCACACACCCTAGCTTAAAAAGGTGGGAAAATATTTATAGCTGAAAATATATTGATACCAATGTTTTAGGTTGGAGTCAAAGGTTTGAGAGTCTTCGTTCCCATGAATGTTTAGAGACTCCATTACTTCCTTCTAGGCTAGATTAGTAAAACTACATTTCACCATCAAATGATCTTTCATCTTTAAAACACAACACACATATATTTGGACCAATACCCACTCTTTTGATATAATTATCCCAGGTTAATTGTTTTTTTTCAAAAGCAAGCCAACAAAATAATTTTACTTTGATGGGACAATTCCACTTCCATAGGTACCTAAACCACCATTTCTCCTTAGACTCCACATGTGTAAAATATATATCTTCATAAGCTAACTTAGTTGTCATTTGACCATTTTGTGTATTCTAAGACCATCTAATTTGGTCATCATTATTAGAAAGAATAAGTACACTATGATATAAGCCTCTTATATACCTATTCCACTCCCCCTCTAAAGCACCCTGCAGACTCAAGTATGATGCCTTTATCCAATTTTGACTATATAAAGTTTTATGCCTTGCAACTTGAGCTAACACAGAAATTCCTCTTGATCTGAGCATGCTTATAAGATATTGTGAAAGTTTGAAATTACTTTCCCCTTTGATATAGGGATCCTCCCCTACTAAAATATAGTGTCAATTGCCAACTTTAAAGTCAAGCCATAATCCAACATAAGGAAACACATCTACAAAACCTCTCCAAATATTAGATGTTATAGAAACCTTTTTTGAGGCACTTCTTATCCAATCTTCAATATATTTATGTTTAATATATTTTGCTTGGAGTACTTTTCTCGAAAGTCCATAACCAAAATTCCCTCTCCATAGACTTTTTCATGGCCAGAGCTTGACTGAATCAAAAAATGTCTTTTAAGCCCCATCCTCCATTATTATTTGGAGTAGCTACCTTATCCCACCTAGCCAGGTGAATACCTTCCTTCTCTTTTATGTTAGTCCATAGAAAACTAAACAGTATTAGATTTTATGTAATATGAATTTTGGGATTTTAGCAAGAGAGAACATGTAAATTGGAATGCTCTCTAGAACTTATTTTGCAAGTATTAGTCTTCCTCCGAGGAATAGCCATTTATAGCACCATATTCCAATTGAAGATTCACCTTCTCACATTCCCCCCTTTGCAATTGAAGATTCACCATATCACATTCCCCCCTTTGCAATTGAAGATTCACCTTCTCTGATTCCACATCAAGCTAGCGTACAAATACACCTGCCACCCTTGCACCTACCCAGTGGTTCATTCCACACTTGATGCAACATCTCTTCTTTGTGCATAAGAGGGATACCTTGTGCTTCTAGCACTTGGGGAATCTACATTCTAACCAAGAACCATAAATGTTGGGGTATCGGGTACCATCGAACATGCACCCTGCAATTAATGCAAAACACCAGGTACAATAATTAAATGTTTTTCAGAGATGTGTGTTACCGCTTCCTCATCCTACCATTATTGTTGTGATACCCATACAACAATCTCAACAGGCAGAACCTCGCTCTAATATCAGTTATTAGGATTATAATGAGCATACATATAATTTTACTTGCCAGAGAAATAAATAAGAACAAGAAACCATTAAATATAGACACACAATATACCCTGGAAAACCCCGTGAGGGGAAAAACCAGCAAATGAAGATCTTCATTACCTTGGCCAAAACTGACCAACCGGGTCAAGTGAGCTCACCTGCTCACCTCCAGGACACATTACAATGGATTGTGCCAAGCCCTTTATATCCTTCATTACATGCAATACCATGGGCTAATACCATGGGATTCCAAATACCATGAGCCCAAAACCATGTGCTAGACCTAACCACCTTTGACTCATTCCTGAGTCAAGGTTAACCCTAACATCTTTCCACCACAAGTCATTAACCAAAGTCTATAAGATTTTTCCATTTAGGGTTGTGTTCATTAGGGTTGGACCTTTTATTTCCAATGATTTTAAAATAAATTAGGGCTTTAATCTTTAATAAGGGTTGATGTACAATCATAACGGTCTCTCACGACTTGTTTGTTTGGGTCAAAGAAAATACCAAAAATTATTAATCCCTTGACTTGGTGTGACTATTAAAAGTAACTACACAACAAATTCGGAAATGGTGTTCCAATTCTCTTATCTTATAATTTCCTCAAAATCTAATGTAGCTTTGAAACCTAAATGATATAGTTTATATTAAATTTTATTCCTCAAAATCTAATGTAACTTTGAAACCTAAATGATTTAATTTACATTAAAATTTATACGAATGTAGAATACAATGTGTATGAAGGAACAACTATTTTTGCATTTGTTAATGTTATTTATATTTTTTAAATTAAAGTTAGCACAACCCTAAAATTATTACATTGTGCAACATTGATGCCTTAATATATATATATATACCATAAAAAACATTAGAAGAAACAATATGCATATGTACTTTGCAATTATGGGATATGCCACAAGCCTAATATGTGGGGGGTGTATTTTTAACAAAAATTGATATATTTTGGTATTAAAAGGGCTGCGGCCGAATTGAACGGTGTTCTAATACAAAATGAATGATGTCTCCGAGTTCAAAACCAGCAATTTAGTGAAGCAAAAAGGATCCAAAAGGAGATGGGTATCATTTGTAGAGGATTTCATAGGACTGTTACAAGTATAAACTCAAAAGAAAACATCTAAAATAAGTATTATTTTGCAAAACATAAATACTTAAAAATGTAGTAAAACATGTGCTTGTTTTGTGCTTCGCCTTCGCCAACATTAGTATGTTGTGATCCTTGATTTTCCAGGGCATGTCCTCGATCTTTTGATGAACAATTTCCTTATCTTTGAGCTCCACAGGTGAAAATCCAAAAGAAAATTTAAGATTAGAGAGAGTAGATTGAGAGCCCTTTTTGAGATTGCAAACCATATTCTGAAACATAGAGCACTTTTCTTCCAATATTTGAATTTTTCTTTTATGTTGTATAAGAGTATCCATTATTACTACATTCAGGGAGCTGCATTGATGCTAATTTCTGTGAATTGCAGTTGTCACTGTAAAAATTGAAATCCTATTATCACTAATGTAATCCTCGTGCCCATGCCAAATCCTTTGAATTTCATGGTTATCCCTTTGACATTTCCCATGACACAAAAAACAATCCATGGTATTAAACCTCTAGAGATTTGAATACACCTCAATGAAAACATTGCCTCGCATAGTAGAGGAAACATTGAGATAGAGATTGAACCAAATATATCACACCCCAAAGCTAGAGATAGAGATTGAGCCACCATTCTAGAGACACAACCCTAAAAGATTGTTTAAGAACCAAGCCTCAATTGACTAATAGGGCCCATAAAGTAATAAACCAAAGGATGGAAGGAACTGAGGAAGCCACCCATAAGAAAGAACAAAACACCAAGAATTTATCAAAAGACATGTAACAACAAGAATTCAAAATATTGGCGAATGGGAGTCTTCCAAAGACCAACCTAGATTGAATTTTGATTTTACGCCGGAACACCGCAATTATTTCAATTCTCCGTAATTTTGTCCACACGTCTCTAAGCCTTCATCAAACCAAACTTACTTGCATTTCCAATGGCACCACAAGGGGAAGCCAATCAAGGTGAACAACCATTCCATACTCCATAGTCCCACTCGTAATTAATATTTTTCAGTTCAAAACAACGTCAGAGGAATATGTTTGGTATGTATGGTGCCATAATATGAGTGCACTCGGCTTTATAGTTTAGTGTAAGATTTGCCAAGATTTCACAAGATTTTCTAATTACGTGAAATATTTGCCAAAACTTTTACAAGCTTTTATAATTTTGTGAAATATTCACCCAAAATTTACAAGATTTTATAATTACATGGAAGATTTGCCAAAATATTATATATATGTATTATATTATTGATAAAATAACCTTCACACTTTTCTGGGTATCATGGGGATTCGCCCATTTTTAATACGTATAAATTTAGGGGGTGTTCTTAATATCATCCCCGTCTCCAGGTCTGAAAATACTCTTGTAAAACTGATTTTATTCACCTCATTGTATTGTTGTAACAACTCTTAATAAAATGTTGTAGCTTCATATTTTATTGTGGATTAGTTTATGGTATTAAATGCGATAAAAATCAAGTTTATGGTGCATATTCCAATGTTAAATATCATCATGTATGAGATATGAAACATAATCAACAAAACCAAACAAAAAAACAACCCATCCCAAGTAGGGGATCTTACATCCAGTCTTGGGATATTCCTCGAAACTTCCCTAGTAGAGACTGTCAAATTAAGATATCTCCCTATAATTAGGTAAGGATACATTAAAACCTCACTCTCCACTACATTAACCTAAAAATCCTTTCTACTAGAGTAAGGGACGTAACAGTTAAGAACTTTGAAGGGTTGCTTTAATCCTTTAACAACACCTTCAAATAAGATACCTGCACAAGTCAAATAAGGGATCAATTTGGCTATCTATAGGTTCCAAGCTATGAGTAATCCACCAGATTTCCCATTTGCATCAACCGAGCACAATTCCCACCTAGGAAGTAGCTTCAAAAAAACCTCCTTAGCTTTTGTCCCATAGACCAAATTTCCTTAAATAAGAAGAATATCAGGTTTATTCAACTCAAATAAAATTGATAGGGCATTATATCTAGGAACCCCACCCACTTCCCTAACATTCAAAGATAAAATTTTCATTTAAAACCCTTTGCAAAGGGTTTCTTTGCTATAAGGACCCTTGAATTTCTTGCTTCCTCTTCGCTTAGAGTATCCACATAGGACAGGGATTCCATAAGCTTATTTGAATGATTTTTTGTTGAGATTCTGTTAGCTAGAACCCCCTGGACTAAGCCTTTTTTCACCTCTCTTTCCTTTACCTATCACTAAATTATACGTCATTTCAGGAATTCCATTTTTTGATGAGTTCCTCATCCCCCGTTGACATTAAGGAAGAAGAGAGGGAAAAAAACCTCATAAACTTGGTTAGTCTTGTTATGAAGTATTGCAGAAGCTGTCGAGACAACATTCAAGCCATATAAATGCACAAGATTATGATAACATGACTTCTTTGCATGTTGGTGGCATGTTTCAATGCTCTATGGATAAATCGAAGTGACCAGGTGCCTCATTGGGCATGAGGCCAATGGCAATGCTCAAGACCATTGTAAGAACACCACTAGACTCAAGCCATTGTCAACACTTGTTTATTTAAAAAAATTGTTTTTAATATTTGTTTGAGCAAAAAATAGGTAGATCTTAATCACGCAGGGACCATCACACATCATCTCAACCTTCACTCATAATACATATATAATTTATGAATTAATAGAAATAATTGAGTGCATAATTTCCCTCTACTTAAACAAACAATTAAAGATACACGAAGTAGAGAAGTGACATAGGAGGAGCTACATAGTGTTTGGAATGATGTTTAATAAGAGTTAATACACCAAAAAAAGAATATTACATCTATGAACCATATAGACCTAGACCATAATAAGACATCCAAATAGTAATAGTTTGATCCATTATTAAACAACACCCGCATAGTGGCAATGTTGATGCGCTTGAAAGCATAGTTGTGAAAAAGGAAATGAGCTAATGAGATAACAAGTAAGAAGTAACATAATGATTGTATGATTTACCTGTTAATAAGTCAAGTTTAAGTTATAGCTATTGAAAGGCCATCGGCTTGAAACAAAATCCATTGGTTTCCTTTCTTAGTAGGGAGGCTCATGCTAAATTATTTGTGCAAAATTATATTTAGATAAGTTTTAAATTATTTGTAGGTATATATATTGAAGTAAAAGAAAGTTTCTATCAAGAATGAGAATGAGATTTATGCTACATTGTTTTCATATAGAAGTCCTCGATTGCAAAGCTCAATACCTAATGTAAAAAATTTAACTTCCAAAATGCAAATTAATTAATTAGACAACATTAGCGTTTAATCTTATTATAGCTTATAGCATTATTCACAACGGCAAATCCTACTTATAGTTAGTATAAAATTATTTTCATCTTCCTATTTCTTTGCAATCTAACATGTGAGTAATACCTACATGTTGAACACATTTTAGCTTTTTTTCCACATCAACAATTTGTTTTTATGATTGAAAATGCACATATTTGCATACAAACCATATGGCAAGATAAAACACCACTAGTTGAAATACATGTTGATTGTCGTGGAGATTCGTATTTTAGACCATTACCTTCACCACTTTGACGTTATGCCATGATATAGCAATCTACAATGTATACATCAATAAATAAATATTCAATTGAACTTAAAGCTACTGGATTTGTATAGCACGAAGAGTGGTGTTTGAAAGACAAAAGAGAACAAAAATATAAATAACTTGGTTGTTTAAAGTGTGATAACCAAAAGATGAAGATTGAAATAGATTGAAGAAAACACATGTAGAGGGTATCTATATAAACAAATATGAAAACAATCAACACTCGAGCAGAGGAACCTTCAATTCAAATTTCGCAAAAAACTTGGGACTCCACAGTGAGCAAAAAATAGATCCATTTCCAAGAGAATTGAGGAATACATAAAATCCAAAGAAAAGTTGTAAAGTGTTAATTATTTCATCTTGGTATGCTCCATAGTTTTTTTTAAATAAAAGCATAACTATATATTACGTGCTGATAGAGAGTACATAGCTGGACAACATCTGCAAAGGCATTCCCGACCAACAGAGGTCAAACAGGAACCCAAAAATTGGCTTACTGTAACAAGACTGACTCATAGCATTCCCGGCTTTGTTTGCCAAACAAGAAAAAGACATAATCACAACAGGACAATCTGACCAAGAGTTCATTACAGACTCCATAATTCCGGTAATACAGACTGGACTTTTATATTGACCATACATACTACCTAGAGCTAGATAGAGACCAAAACACATAAAAACAGTGCACCTCAATCTATAGTAGTAGTCTGCAGAGTCCGACCTGCAGGCGCTAGTGAAGGGGTTTTGGCAAACGCCATGTTCTGGACCGAAGCGTTGCCACCAGCAATGCCCAGACGTGTAATGCCCCATATATTGATAGACATTAATTAAAAACTCTAATGTGAATTAGCTTAGCATTGTATTTGCTTATTATCTGTTTGATGAAGATAGATTGATTAAGATGATTGTTATATGCACATGTGGACTCCAGTGAGGTTGTATGGTAAATGGAATTTACTATTTAATTTATTAATGGCAAAGGATATGTTACTTCATATTGAACATACAAATTGAATATAGAATATCCATACGTGGAATGCTAATTTAGTTGTTCGCAAAAGTACTTACATGATTATTTGTAAATGTTGTATTAGTGATATGGATTAACGCTTGAAAGAGTTGGGTATGGATATATATATATGTTTCATGTTAATGATGAACTATTCCACATGTTGATTGGCAATGAGATAGGCGGATTCCTATATTGCAAAGGGGCACGAGATGTATTGAACATCATGAGTATAATGATGTTATACCAAATTTCATGCTATTTAATTGTGAATTCCAATATTTCTATGACTTGTGGGTAAGTGTGGGTTTTGACAGGAACTACGACTTGCCCAAAGTGGTTGTTCGATGACGAGACCCATTAGATCAGTGATGGCACAGCATGGTTGATGTAGGGTGTTGACCCTAGTACTATCAGGAGGGGTGGAGGCATTTCCCACCATCGAACCTCCAAAACCTAGAGTCGTGGGAGGGCTGTGCTGAGCATGCTCCCGTGGATGTGTGATGACGACTAGTGGGTGCCTGCTGGGGAAGCTTGGTCGATGTGGTCGATCGACACTTCCACTTACGGGTTATATACATGGTCATACGCGTAGTCGATATTCCATGGTATATTCCAGCAGAGGACGGGATGGTGAGGTCAGGAGATGGAAGTAGTGGTGATTAGGGGGTTGGAGTACTGATGGGATGGATGGGACCAATGATGGATTGGATGGTGTTCTTGATTTTTATTAACTATCGTGATTATATGCTGGATTTCATCACTATGTTTATTTAATTAAATGTCTTATTGCTTCTGTATGAATGATTATGAATGATGAATGATGCAATGTTTAATTATTCTTCTATGTGTTGTTTGTGATCATGTAATAATGATCTTTTAGGAGCATTAAATGTGATTATTAGTACCCACGCTTACGACGTGTGCACTGGCCATGCATACGCCAATTCGTGAGTACAATACTATGATTGGTCGATCGATGAATAAATTAATATGGTTATATTAGCTAATAGTATATTGGTTGATGAATTGTTGAAAGTATTACTTGTGTGTTGAAAGTATGAGTTGTTGACTTGTCAAATATGTTTTAGATTTACATAAATTGATTGTATTATTGGATTAAATATATAATTATATACATTTAATATAAATTATGTCATAGTATAATATAGTATATGAAAATATCTTATTTTGACTTATGAATGAAAGGATAATATAAATAAATGGATGGATAGGATTTGCACAAATTTTTAGAAAAGAGTTGTCATAGTTGCATTAAGAAGGGAGCATGACAAGTAAGACTTTGCAACCATGTTTATTAATATTTTAATTATTTAAATCAAATTGCTATATTTTTCTAGAAAATGAATTTATTGATTGTTGACTATTATTTTTGGAATTTATTGATGGATGAGGAGGATGATGAGGAGTTTTTATATAAATAGGAGACTTGAGATTGGAAGAGGGGAGTCTTTTCTCTTGAAGGATATTTTGGTAAGAATTTTGATAGGAAGAGGTATTTTGGATAATTTGGGGGTATGAGAAGTTTGGAAGAGTTGGAAGAGTTTGAGAGCTCTTGGAAGATTTGATACATAGCCTACTAGTGCATCACTGTTCTATTCTTTGGGGGTCTCGGGCACGGAGGGCTAGGAGGCCATTTGGATGGGACCGTTCAATGGCTTCCTGGGGCTAGGGAGCCGGCTAGGCCCCTAGTTGGCTGGGAGGTAAAACCGTGGTCCCACTTTTGGGCAATGAAGATGGAAGCAACTCGAGTGGAAGAGGGAAGCTTGCTCAGTTTGGACTCCGTCACCATTCTTATAATGAGGTATTTTACTTGCGATTTTAAATTGTTTATATGTTGTTATAAAATTATCATATTATGCTATTGCTACATGATTTATGATGTTAATTTATGTTGTGTGAATCACCAATGAAGTTTTAAAAATTCTAAGGTTATCTGATGCTATTGCAAAATGCTTATATGACCTTTATATGTTGTTATGGTTACATGTTGATTATATGCTGCTTAGACACACAATCTATGTTTAATTAGATTAAAATTTATAATGCCAATGGAGGCATCACAAGACGGGAAAGAGCTCCACCTCGGCTGCTTCCACTTCCATCATCCGCGATCACTCCTAGAATGACAAAAGAAATGTCCAATTTCTTGGCAATGGCATCAACTTTAGAGTGCATCACCCTATTTTCCAAGTTGTGATATTTCCAGGATCGCACAGGCTCCTCATCATCCTGGCGTTTATTTGCATAATCCATCAAAACATTGGCTATCATATTTTTACTAACCCAATGAGTCATGAGAGTGCGCTCATAGAGAGAAACCTGACCAGTCGTAGTGCCAGGGTCAACCACCCAATCCTCCATGTCCTAATAGATTTCTCTCGCAGGAAGAGCTTGGGCATTTTCCCAGAGGACCCTCTCAATCCCCTCAATTTCATCTCGAATGGGGGGAGGAATTCAATTGCGGAAGAACTTTGTAGCATCCCTCAGACGGTTTCTAGTGGAGGCACAAGTAACCCTACCTGAAATAGCACCACCCAAGCTGGGCGAATCACCACTAGACGGGGAGGAGAGGCTGCGCTTCAGAGCCATGATGCTAACAGGAAAAGGATCAAATAGAAGAACCAGAAAAAACCACTCAACAGAATACTCAGGGTTCCACAAGGCACGAAATCTACAGAAACTGGCTCGGCTGTTGAAAATGCGAATGCGTTGAGGAATGGACATTACAATCAAATTTAAAACAAGGTGGTGCATCATCGCGATAACTGCCTGATGATGCGAGTCCGTCGTCAAGTACAGAGCCTTCATTATCAAGAAATCAACCTCGATCATGATTCTGAGGGAAGGACAAAGAAGGAATGAACGAGGTACTCTCCTGGTCTTTTCACCACCTATTTCATACTTATGAGAGTACGTCGCAGCGTCTCTCATAATGGGATTCATCAAGGCAAGTGTCATTCTGAACAGTGGAGAGACCTTACACGAGGCTCCCTCTTGACATCATCATCCACCACGTTTTCATAACTTACATGAGGTGAGCCCAAATTCGGCAACTGAGTTAAATGCTCACGGTCCTTCTGAGCCAGGTGGCAGCAAGATTTCATCCACTCGTCATCATTGTTCTCAGTCTGATTGCAGGCCCTTAGGAGGGACCCATCATCAATTCCATGATTTGCCAGATGGTCTGCCACTTTGTTTGCATCCCGCTTGACGTGGCTAAAGGAAGCCGCCTCAACATTAAAAAGGAGCTCGCGGAGATACTCCAGTCTGGAGGGCAGATGCCAACTGGAAGAAACTTTTTTCGGCGATTGCCCAAAAGACAAATTCCTGGCCATGTGGATAATGACCAACAAATCACCCTCGAAAACCACCGAAAACCAAGCTTCGGTGATTGCCAAGCGGACCCCCTGAATAAGGCCTTCCAATTCCGTAGAATTGTTGGAATCATGGCCAATAGTGCCAAAGAAAATCTTCACAATGGATCCCGACTCATCTCTGCAAACTCCTCCGAACCCAGCAGGGCCAGGATTACCCCTAGACGCCCCATCAAAATTAACTTTGAAGCTCCTAGCCGAGGGAGGAAACCATCGGGATGGAATACCGGGTTTGCAAATAACCTCCTTTCTCCGTAATCCTTCTAGGTTAGAACGACGCATCCCCCATCCCTCCACAATACAGAGATCCCCTGGTGAAAGCTCTTTATCTTTGTCAGAACATTGCTGACAATGAATGGTCTCAATCATGTGTTTTCCCAATTTTAGCTAGACAGTGTCCTCCGTGTTGGAGTGATCTCTAAAGATACGCTCATTCCTTTCTTTCCAGATAGACCACATAACCATTACCGGGAAAAGTTGCCAGAGCAAACCAATAATGGGGTTAGAAAAGGCCATGGGATCCCAAGAGTGAAGTGTTTGATCTGGTTAGTTTCTAACACGATGACTTCTTCTAAAGATGGAAGCACCCCTGTCCCAGATTGAGGAAGAAAATGCACAAGAGTCAAGCAGGTGACCACTGGATTCCTCTTCACTTAGGCATAAGGGGCAGCGGGAAGGACCATAGATTCCCCTCTTCCTCATATTTTCACTTGTTAGGATCCTCTTCCATACAACAAACCAGTAGAAGATTGCAATTTTAGGCCCTTTGTTCATACCCCAAACTTTATCCCAGACTTTCCTGTCCTCCTCATCATCCTGGATTCGAATTTCATACGCCTCCTTGATACCAAAGGTTGCTTTCTGAGAGAAACCCCAGCATAATTTATCCTGAGCAGCACAGGATCTAATGAAACGTTCCTTCATTGTGGAATCAAAGGAAGAAAGAGAGTCCTCCTCAGAAAACCCATCCCAGCTTTCAGCCAAAAGCCATTCCCTATGCCATTCCTGATCATTATGGTTCCAATAATGAGCCACCTTAGTTTTTTCGGAGGCTATGCATCTTTCTTTAATAGAAATCCATCTGGGATCCTCGCCAAGAATGGGTAATTGGTTCCAGGAGTATTCCCAGAAGTTGGCCGCCTCCCCATTACGAATTTCCCAAAAACAGTTATCCTGGATCAAATGTCTAGCTGCAAAGGCTTTCATCCATATGTGAGATCCTTGCTTGAACTCATTGTACCTAATCAATTGCCTGATCTCTTTATCCCGGGCATACTTGAAGTGCCATAGCTTTGCCCAAGGCTCCGTTTGATAGTTGCACCACTGCCACCAAATTTTTGCCCCATAAATTTCACTTAGAATTTCAGGGTCTCTTAATCTAAGTCCCCCTTTATTCTTGGGTTTGCAGAATTTTTCCCAACCCACCAAAGAGAATTTCACCTTATTTTCCCTGCTACCCCAAAGGAAGGATCTTTGGATGCTTCGAATTTCCCTTAGGATAGACTTGGGCACAGAGAACATAGAAAAAAGATAGATAGGCATGGCTTGCAAGACGGACTTAACCAGGGTGAGCCTGCTAGGAAACTTAAGAGGGTGAGTAGTCCAACTTGAGAGTCTTTTCCTCATCCTACCCACAAGATCACTCCAGGACACTTTGCGAATTATGCCATCCGAGAGGCGGGCACCAAGGTATTTAGAAGTAAAGGAGCCACGCTCAAAGCCCATAATCCTAATGATGTTGCGTTGGGTAATACCGGGAGTATTGAGAAAAAACACCAGACATTTTCCAGGGTTAACTGCCAACCCCAAGGCTTTGGAAAATAACTCCATACAAATTTTGAAAGATATGGCTTCTTGGACTGAAGGGTGCCCCATTAACATAGTGTCATCAACAAACTGTTGGTGAGTATGCTTCTCTAAACATTCATGAAGTCCGAGACCCCTGATACCACTAGATTCAGCCCGAGAATGCAAGAGTCTGCTGAGGCCTTCAGCCATAATTATAAAGAGGAAGGGGGAAAGAGGGTCCCCTTTCCAAATACCTCGAGATGCTTGAATCAGTTTGGTTGGGGAGCCATTGAGGAGGATGGAAAAGAAAGGGGTGCTAACCAAATTCATAACCCAACTGATCCAAGTCTGATTGAAGCCAAAATCTCCCATGATACTACGCATGTATTGCCAGTTCAATTTATCATAGGCCTTTGCAATGTCCAATTTCACAAGCATACCAGGTTTCTTCAAGGTCCTGAGGGAGTGTAATGTTTCATGGACTAAAATAATGCCATCCACAATCTGTCTACCTTCCACAAACCCTGATTGCTCAGGGCTGATAAGAATAGGGAGAAGAGGCTTAAGCCGATTTGCAATGACTTTGGAAATGATCTTATATATCACATTGCATAGAGAAATTGGTCTAAACTTACCAAGGGAGTCAGCTCCCTCCTCTTGAGGAATTAGAGATAGGAAGGTAGCATTAAAGGCTTTCAAGACATCCCCACTACATCTTGATTCTTCAACCAGTTGATGGACCTCAGTCTTAATGAGGTCCCAAAAGTGGTGAAAGAAGTTGGAAGTGAATCCATCTAGGCCAGGGGCCTTTCCCAAATCCATTTGGTGCACATCATCCTCAACTTCTTGTAAAGAGACCGCCTTATTAAGTGCCTCATTGTGAGCTTGTGTGACGAGACGGGGGATCAGAGAAGTGATCTGGGAAATTTCTAACCCATGATCAACTTGGTCCTCCATAAGCACTGACTTGAAATGATGGGCAATCTCCTCTTCTATTTCCTCTCTTGATTCAACAATGTTCCCATTGGCATTACGAATTTTCATGATTTTAGATCTATGCCTGTTTTGAATAACCAAGTTGTGAAAGAACTTAGTATTTCTTTCTCCCTCCTGAAGCCACTGCATTCTGGATTTTTGCTTCCAAAGGGATTCCTCCTGCCTTTCCCTATCTTCCAAGCGCTCAAGAAGATTGTGTTCCCACTCTTTCAGATCCTCACTCCACCCTTCTTCCATCCAAAGTTTATGAGTAAATTCAAGATCTGAAATAATCTGCTTTTTGTCTTCGAAAATATTACCAAAGTCCTCCTTGTTCTAGGTGCGAATTTTGGATTTCGAGGCCTTCAATTTTTGTTGAAATTGGTACATCTGTGATCCTTCCTGGGGTACCAATTCCTTCCACCACTGTCCCACCAAATCCTTAAAGTCCTTGTGGTCCAACCATAATTGCTCAAAACATAAAGGTCTATGTAGGTTGTTAGCAGAGCGATCCCATGTTAGACATACAAGCCAATGATCAGATCCAGCAGAGGGAAGTACACTGGCATTGACCTCTCCCAGCTCCCGAGCTATATCCTCCGTTGTCAGGAATCTATCCAATCTGGAAGCAACAAGATGGGGTCCCCCTCTTTTATTGTTCCATGTGAACCACCCATTTCCAGTCTCAACATCAATCAGCTGGTTGTGGCTGAGAATATCCCTGAACTTCTCTTGGAATCTATCTAAAAGCCTACGACCACCTTTTTTCTCATCCAAAGAGGCGATCAGGTTAAAATCCCCACCAACAATCCATGATCCCTCCAGGGTTTGCGACGAAAGCTCGGACAGGGAGTGAAGAAAGGCTTCTTTAGTCAAAGCCAAACAAGGGCCATAGATGTTGGCCAGAGACCCTTTCACCGCAGAATCAATTATCCTGAAATCACACATAAGGGAAAACCTACTGGATCTCCAATTAGAAAGTTGAACAGTCCTAGGATTCCACAAAATAGCCATACCGCATTCCATGCCAATGGCATCAGTTGCCATAATCCCAGCTCCCCTCCAGATTCTTTGTCCATACTTCTCCAATGTTTCAAATGAGCATTTGGTTTCTTGTAAAAATAACACATCAGGCCGTTCCTGCCTAACTTTCCTGGCTAATGCTCTAATTTTCCTGGGATGATTGCATCCCCTAATGTTCCAGGTTATTATCCTCATTGGTAAACTTTGGCAGATTCAGAAAAAGCCTCTCATATCGTAGGGTACAGTCCTGATTCCACCAGCTTCACACCGATTTCTGCAATGCACTGTTTATTGGATTTTCTGCCTTTCTTTGATTCATCAGAAGAAGATTTCCGTTTGAACCCAAATTGTGCATCCACCCCAAGACCCAATTTCTAAGATTCTTTGGACTTAATGATAGCTTCTTGGAGAATTTCCAGCTGTCTATGAGACACATAGCCCTTCCCCTTCTTATCGCACTCCTTCTCGATTTCGTCCAGATCCAATTCCCCTAGATCAACCTCCTCCTCACCATCATCCTCCATGGCTTCAGGAAGAACCTCCAGGGAGGGTGGCCTCAGTTGGATTATTGAATCAGCTGGCGGATCCATGGTCTGGGCATTAGCTTCCTTTTGAAGTTTCTCTCCTTTATCATCCACTTCCTCCAAGATCTGGAATGGGTTCAGGCTCGACCTGCCAATTTCACTCTTCCCCTTCCCTTTCTTTTGGGTATCCAAAGGTTTTGTTTTCCTTCTACTTTTGACCTGGGTAAATCCTTCCTTATCCTTATTACTTGTTGGATCTTGGGACGGCGTGGAAGCTGGAAGAGAGAATCGGGGGCAATTCCTGCCAAAATGGCCATATTCATGGCAGGATCTGCACCTGAAGGGAAACTACTCGTAATCAAGCGGTTGGAGCCACTCTTCGTCTTCATAGTTCAGCTTGATTGCCTCGAGGAACTCTTTGGATAGATCCATATAAACATAGATACGAGCACAAGCTGTGTACCTCTGCTGTTTGGTTTGGTCTGCTGCTTGTACAAATTCCCCCAGGGTGTTACCAATATCCTGCAGAATTTCCAGATCCTAGAACTCACATGGCATGGAGTAGAGTCTGATCCATACTGGGGCGATCTTGACGTCTTCCATGTCGGGGTTAAAGCATTCTTTCCATGGTCTGAGATACAAACCCGACGAGAAAAAGAAGTAGGGACCTCCTTCAAGAATTCTATCATGATCCTCCACATTGAAGAAAATTATGGTAAAGAAGCCCTTGGCCCCCAACTGAAGATCATATTGCCCTTTTGGGTTCCAAATCTGATTAATCCATTTAACTAGATCTCTTTCCCTAGGCCAGATACCTATGAATTTTCCAATCAGGGCCTTTTCCTTCCATTGTTCAACCCTGTCTCTTACCTTCTTAGCTCGAATCTTAATGGATGGGATGGCAGATGATTTAGGAAGACAACCTCCAGGCCCTAGCCGTCTTGAGACCCCATACTCTCTGCCTTTAGCCGTGGAACCGCTTGATCCCTTCCCCTCCTCTGTGTGATTCCGACCCTCGGGAGTCCCATCCGGAGGCACACCCATAGGTACTGGTTGGGGGGCAGGCATGCCCGCAAACCCCAAAAGAATCCGCCCTGCACAGGCCCGTGCGAATCGCTTGGTGCAGAAACCCTAGCTTTCCTTCCAAAGTCGCTTGGCCAAAGACAACTCATTTTTTTCCCAACTTACTTGGTATGATCCATAGTTAATTAAGCACATGTATCCATATAAACAAATATGAAAATGATGAACACTCAAGTAGGGGAACCTTCAGTTAAAATTTAGCAAAAAACTTGGACTCTGTAGTGTGAAAAAGATAGATCCATTTCCAAGAGAATTAAGCAGTAAGACAACTCCAAAGAAGAGTTGTAAAGTGTTGATTATTTCATCTTGGTATGCCCAATAGTTAAATAAGAACATGCTTTACATGATGATGCAACAGAATCCCACATGTTTTAGCATGGCTCTCCCTTCCAACGAATCAATCTATAAGGAAGAAGGAAGAAGAACATATCAAATTTTGGGTTTATAATACCCATATGTACCCCAAATTGAATCATACACAAGATTTTAATTATATCAATGACAACCATGGACATTCTTATGTTTCTACTCATCCTTGCATCCACAAGATGTACAAGGGATCAAAGCAAGGCATATATTCTTTTAGGTATTTGAACAACATGAAGTGAGAAGATGATAGTAGTTGAAAAATACCCCGAACCCATAGAAATATCACTTATTGTATTTCCAACAGAAGCACGTGCCCAAAGAACAACATCTCCTAAACTAGATTTCTTATGGAAACACGTTATTGATGCAACAACCTTCAAAGAGAATTGGACTAGGACTAAATTTTCCTCCTAGGAGATCATAGGTTCAAATTCGAAGGGGGGTAGGGTATGTACACCTCTCTAGAATTTAGCATTTAAATAGCTTCACAAAGGGGTTCCCTTGTCCCACAAACAAGGGGTCTCATATACCAAAATGTTGTTTGTCTTGGTTGTGACCTTAAAAATAAATTACTATTATGATTATTACTGTTGTTGATTTTCGATAAGATTAAGCTTCCTACAATATAAGTTTTTTCAACCAATCTTGTTTTCTCTATCTATGCGATTGCCCATAAAATACAAACACTCAAAACGTATCTGTCACACAATTGAAGAAAATTGCATAAAATTAAATTCAATGTCAACACACCTTAATTGTCACTATCCTTTAATTAAAAAATTAAAATAAAAAAATCCTCTGTAGCATTCCTTTTTCTCAATGGTTCTAAAATGCTTAGAAAATTGAATTGGGAGATAGTAATACCATCCCCTAGTTTTACATCATGTTTAAATGGTGGAGTCTGAAAATTGGCGACCCATTCGAACTTAAGTGCCATAACACTAAGACTTTAGACATAAGGCATGCCAACTACTAATTCACCACCTTCATTTTGATCACCAATTGTCGTGGCAACAAATTGGGACATCTCATAGCCCAAATAGGTTATCATAGATGAGACAATTGATTCCCTGCTAGGTCAATTGGCCTCTCCTTACTCTATATCAATGAAACCATGGTTTATTCAACCATTCTGTGAATATGATATGCCAATACTCTATATCCACGAAGTCAAATAGATAATAATTTCAATAGGAGGGAAGTATTAAAAATTACTATGGATATCTATTTCATTTGAATCAAAGTAGAACAAAGAGGATTGGAACAAAGTGATAAAACCATCTGTCCATATAATAAACAATATCAAAGGAATAACCTTTCTACGTGTTCAATGCACAAATCGATATCACTGAGGTTATCATAAAGTAATTTTTGTGCCATGGGTGCGTGCCCAATGAAAACCAAATTTTATTTTTAGAACGAAGAGATATTTTTTTTTTCACACAGGAAAAAATCAGCTTTTATATTAAAGACAAAATCCAACCACAAGTTGTGCTCTACATATATTCAATTGTTCTGGCAAAAGGCCATACAAAAATTACCACCATGTCATAATGATAAGCAATACAGAATATCCCCATTATCGACGATACAGATAAAAAAAACAAAAGAAACTAGTGGATGTGCTACATCACATAAAAGTGCGATTCTCAAATACAAGTACCAAACGAGGCCAGCCAAACTGGAGCATAGACCAGCAATAAAACTGATACAGGTAAGCATGTAATCAAAAGAGGTTCAGAAAATAAGAGTTGACAAGAGTTCCCCCTCTGAATTCTTCACATAATAGCTGATTGTTCATAACTCCCAGAGATATTTTTGATAACCTGTCAACAATGACATTGAGTTCCCTATAGATATGGCTGAAATGTAGAGAGTCGAAACAAGTTAGCATCTCCCCTACTCTGTTCTCCAGTGCTTCAAGAGTAAAGAATTGAGATGTGCTCCCTTTTCGACCCAGTCAATAACACACTTAGAATCGCCAAATATCCATATGGAGCGTAAAGCGAGAGAACGAGAAAAACAGAGAAGGGTCCATAAGCAAATCAACTCGGCCCTCGTATTAGTGCCAAAGCCTGCAACAGTTGAAAGGTGATAAGATACCGAATGACTGAGATTCAAAACCGCTCCAGCACCACACTTTCCTTCCTATTCTGCCTCGTCGAAGAAGCCATGTGGGAACGGGTAGTCATCAACAAACAATGTAATATTTCTCAGCTTAGGTGGCATAGACCTTCCCTTGTAACCATTGTAAAATGACACAATAACTGCAGACACCATGTGTAAGGAAGGTGAGACATTGTTGAAGATGGCGTTATTCCTAGCCTTCCATACGTGCCAAAAGCTGTGTAAGACAATGGAGAAAAAAAAATTATGCTTATGTGCCCATGTATGCAAGTTGTCCACAATTGAACTTCTCGCCCAGGTACACTGTACATTCATGATCATAGATAGTTCACTGATAATGGCCAAGATAAAATTACAGTCTCCAAAGAGATGCGAAGTCGTTTCACAGGCCTGCAAGCATAGCACACATCTACTAGGACCAACAATACCTCGCTTTTACAAATTTCTCCAGGATAAAATCTTGTCATTTAAGATGAGCCAAGTGAATAGTTTAACCTTTACAGGGGTGGCCTCCTTCCATAGCCAAGGGATCCACCATGACACATTAGCATGGACATAATCTTTGACATATTTGTGGTATGCCAATGCCGCAGAGACATCTCTAGTGGATGAGTTAAAAGTCCATACAAGAACATCCTCATGATCGGCCATATAGATACCCGCATGTGTTAAATAGACCACAAACCGATCCCACTCCTACGCCAGTATGCCATCAAGAAGGAGATCCTCAAAATTTAACCACCGAGATCTAGAGCCAGGAATATTGACATTAAATTGGTTGATCACAAATAAATTTTTGCACTGTAGAACCCTCAGCAGTCCGGGAGAAAGTGTAAATTTCTTGTTAGACCTGAGATAGGATCTATACCAGCATAAACCTGAGTGCCTCGACCAATATCCCATGCAATGGATGAATTAATCAAGGGCATAGTTTTTTGGATACTACGCCAGATAGTGGAGACCGCACAAGATCCCGAAGAGTGGCCACGAAACATATAAGAAGCATGTAACCTCTTTAAATACTTCATTCTAATAACCTTGCCCCACATACCCCCGTTGAAAAGTTCCCGCTAGAAGATTTTATCTCATAGAGATTTGTTAAAGAGACTCAAGTTCTTGATACCCCAACCGCCAGAGGGTTTCAGTAGAGATATAGACTCCCACACCACCAAGTGATATTTAGAAAGACCAAGATTTCCAGCCCATAAGAAGCGAAAAAAATACCTCCTTAATGCAGAAAGAACTCCCTCGGGTATACAAAATAAAGAGAACCAATACATTGGAATTCCCTAAAGGATCGAAGTAATCAGAGTGAGTTGACCCCTAAGAGAAATCCACCGAAAAGACCAAGAATTGATCCGCACATGTACCTTTTAGATGAGCCAATTCCAATCTGCCTTAACGTATCCATTTGGCTTCAGTAAGAAACCCAGGTACTTGGAACCTGCATTGATGTCCACCCATTTATAGGGTAATAGCTGCCTCAAAATTCAAGACTTGATGAATAATAGAAGACTTTGGGAGGCTGACTTCCATTCCCGGTTCCCTGCAAAATGTGGAAATTAGCCCACGGAAGCAGTACCATTCCTTCATAGTGGCTTCCCCAAATAAGAGGATATTGTCCACAAACAGAGCATGGGTGATGTAGCAAGCACTTGTGTTGGAGCCAAGGCCGCAGCTATGGTAAAAGCTGCGAATTTTGAGGAAAAAGCACAAGTATGGAAGAGAAAGTGCTAAGTTTTGAATAAACGCCAATTTTGGGAACAGAAGAAGACGGTGCGCAGTACGGTTCCAGATGGATAATCTCAGCGTAGATTACGGACCGGAAATCGCGGAGCTCGCGCGCACGTCAGAAGAGATTGAAGATAGCTGAGTGGAAAGCCCAGCTACCACAATGAATGAAGCAATGGAGTAGAGGGCTCAGCTACCCTCATTAAGGCTGAAGACAGAAGTTATGGTTGCTCGGACCAAGGAGGAGCAACGGACTAAAGCATTGAAGGCGAAGGACAAGGCGCCCATACCCGTAAGCTGCGCCGGAAATCATGGAGCCTGCAGGAAGCGGCGACATGACTGCAAGCGGCGCCTACAGTACACCTAGCCATGTGCGTGGTTAGGGTTTTTGGGGATTACTGTTGGGAAAGGCCCACAGTTTTGTAAAGGTGCGACCGCCATGGCCACCTATATATATGCATAATTGTAAAGGGTAGATGTTAGTTAGCTAGTTAGTGAACTGGTTAATTAGCGAGTCAGTTAGCTAAGCCTGTGAGTGAGCTAGCTAAGATAGGAGATACTAGATGTAAGAAGGATTGATCGAGTTGATCATCTTCTGTTACGACCTTGTTGATTGTTTTCTACCGTGTTGCTAGAAAACAGGAGTTAGAGCTGGTTAGCAGTGAGGCTAATCCTTGAGTTGCAGACAGTCGGAGTCGACGTCTGAACTATTATAATCTCTGAAGAGGAAGAGACTAGATCGAGAGAAGGGCTCCCAGCTGTGTGTGTGGAGTTTCCTGGAAAGATCTAAGGCTGCAGCTGTGTGCGCAGCATATTGTATAATCTATCATTTTCTGGTTAAATATAACACTCCCGTGGACGTGGTTTTCCTCGAGGAGATGAACTTCATACTTCTTCTTGTCATAATGCGGTGTTGAATGACTGCCTGTTTAGTTCATTACTTATGTATACGTGAATCGAGCAATATCTTTATAAGTGTTTAGTGAGTTCGTGAAGTTCCCTGTAGCTGTAATTGCTAAGTGGTAAGAAAGAAGAAGTGAACGCTGTCGCCGCAGCGACAAGGGAATCCATTGCTGCGACGGGCGCGCTAGCGAAACGGCTCATAGAGTATCGGCGCAGAGGATCGTTGGTCCTAGCGCAGGAGTGGAAGTACCGCGCATCTAAGCTGCTGAGCAGGAGCTTGAGCGCTGCCGCGCTCGTGAGTCTGAAGAAGGGTCAGACATTCACCTTAGAGGAATCGTCGAGGAGGAAAGAGCAGTCTCCGCATCGCCTAGGTTAAGGAAACTTGATTCCTTAGCCTCCCCATAGCCACTTCGGGTGAGACCTCGAGCTGTTGCGCAGCTCGTTGCCGAGAGGGCCAGTGCGCCAAGGGGTTTTGTTGCTGCGCTTCATTAAAACCCGGGTCTGTCCAAAAAGCAGCCAACAAATGGTTCCGTTGCCTTATGACTTCTTGATCACGTCACTTCCGTTGCTTTGAACCCTGTTGTTGAGCCAACAAATGGTTCCGTTGCCTTATGACTTCTTGATCACGTCACTTCCGTTGCTTTGAACCCTGTTTTTGAGCCAACAAATGGTTCTATTGCCTTGTGACTTGTTACTGTGAGACTTGCTATTTTTGCGACGTAGGAGATTGTTGCTGAAGCCAACAAATGGTTCTATTGCCTTGAGACTTGCTCAGCTAACAAATGTGTTACTGGAATCCTACAGTTAAAGAAATTGAAGACTGGTTTGATTTAAAAGCTAAAGAGTTCGCTGAACAAGAAAATCAAAGCTCTAGGCTCCAGCCAGAAGAATGGTTGCAGAAGTATATCTATACTGACCTTCACGAAATTTTCTTTGTCACATTTGCACTTGAGTTACATCCTTGGATAGCCAAGTTAGCAGATACTAGACCCACTGTGCATATTGATCGACCAGTCGCTTGGACCCCTGAGCTAGTCAGTATTTTGAAACAGGTAGACAATTCTGTGTCCCGCGCAGTAGACTTTTGGTTGAATAGTCTGCTGGAAGGTTTCATCACTGAGTTTGCAGTGGATACAAGAAAAAGTTTCAGTGAAGCTGAGAGGAGTTTCTTTCAAGCACATAGAGGTAAGTTCCTGAATTCTTTGAACTTATCGATTAAAATGCTTCTGTATGAAAAAGAAAAACTATGTATAGCTTCAGATGAATAGCATAGACAAGTAATGTCCGTAGACTCTGATAGTGACCCTGAAGTTATTGGTTGCACTCGTAGTGGAAAACGGTATAAAGTAGGCCTTGACCAACATTCTTTTGAGTCAAGCCCAGAAGACAGTCAAGTTCTTAGAGCAAGCCACATACAAAGACAAGGGAGCGCTCATATCCCTTATCACCCTTTTACACCGCAAAAGCCAGACGAAGCTCAGTATAATCCCGCAGTAACACCTTCTAGTAGCCCACACGGTACTTCTAGTACCTCTGTGCCACCTTTGTTCAACCAGCCCAGAAGAACTGCTACAGCACCTCCACCTCAACCTAGCGCAAGAAAGATGGGTGATGACATGAAACTACCAACTTTTAGAGGAACAGGGATAGAAGACCCTGAGCAACACTGGTTCCTATGTGAAGCCATTTGGACAATTAAGCAAATTAATGATGATGCTGTTAAACTGGTTCAGTTAGCAACCACACTAAGAGAAAGAGCCTTAACTTGGTTCATGAAATACTCAGCATCACAGAATAGAACGCTTGCTGAGGTAAGAAATGCAATGATTAGAGAATTCAAGAAACCTAAATCAGAATCACAGTGCATAACAGAGCTCAAAGACATAAAACAGTTACCTACAGAGTCAGTATGGGACTTTGACCAAAAGTTCAAAGCCTTGATAGATCAAGTAAGCTTTGAGTTTGCACCACAACAGCATAAGGAATGGTTCATTGCTGCGCTGCTTCCACACATTAGACTTCCTCTTATGCAACAGAATCTCACTACTCAGGAACAAGCTCTAGAGATGGCTATGAAACTAGAAGCTTCACCAATTGCTGGAACAAGTAATGATGTTGCGCAGTTGCAGAACCAATTAGCAAACTTAACCTTGCAAGTGCATGATATTAAGAAAGGCAAGGATGCTAAGGAGGAGATATGGTGTACAAAATGTAAAGCACAAGGTCATTCAAAGGACCATTGTCCCGTTTTCATAGAGTATATTGCAACTGGAGCACCTAACCCTTTACCACAGGCACAGGGACCTTGGTGTGAAATCTGTAGAACTAGAGGTCATAGACCACAAGAATGTCACTTACTTCAGAAATATGTACAAACTCCAAAGAATCTATATTGTAATTTCTGTAAATCAGTAGGCCATGATGAGAACAATTGTAGAGCATATGATCTTATGATAGAAAGAAAGCACGATGTTTATAGAGTACAATCAGAGACACAAGGACCCGTAGCAGGTCCACAGTATGACCAAACTCACGACGGCCGAACAGGAAATTATAGAGGCCGCGGACGCGCAACAAATTTTGGCCGCGGAAGAGGCCAGATCACTTGTTATAATTGTGGAGCGCAAGGTCATTTTGCAAGAGATTGCCAAAACCCTACAACCCTTTGCAGATATTGCAAATCTTATGATCATATCATTGAAGAATGCCCTCAGTTGATGACTAAGATGCAAGCAAAGACGCCACAGGTCAACCAGAATATTCAATTGATTGGAGCAGAAAAAATGGAACCAGACCGTACAGTTAATATCATGACGCGCAGTGGAACAACCACTGGTGCGCCAAAGTCAGGAACTGGAAAGCAAGCGACGCAATGGGTGCGCCGCGCTAATATTAAACCAGCCCCACTTAACCTGCAGAAGCAAAAAGAAGCATTCAAGCAAGCCCAAGAGTATTTCAGAGATCCCAGAGCTTCAAGTTCTGTCGCAACTCCGCATAAAGATATTAGATCGCAAATCCTAAGACAAGACAACCTGGTACAAGAACAGGCCACTACATCCGGAAGGCCTGATGAAGAAGATGCACTAGGCACTGTCCATACTTTTCTAAGAAACTGCTTAAAGTTGCTGCGCAATGAAAAAGCAACTGTGGAACTTCAACACCTATTGGATAAATGTCAACAATCTGCTTCGACGAACACGCCGCAGCGTGCTGTTCACCAGATTGGGAGTCACACTAGAACTGGAAAAGAGATGAGGCTCACAGCACAGATTGGAGCATTTGAGATGGACGAAGTTATTTTAGATTTGGGCTCAGAAGTTAATGTTCTCACCATGCAGACATGGGAACAGATGGGAAGCCCACAACTTATAAGATCCCCCATCCAGCTAAGACTCACGAACCAGCAACGAGTCTCTCCATTGGGCAGATTACCCAATGTACCTATTGATATCGAGGGAGTAAGAAGTTCTGCAGATTTTGAAGTAATCAAAATTCTAGATGATAGTAGACCTTACCCAGCACTTTTAGGTATATAATGGGCATTTGATAATTTGGCTGTCATTAATTTGAAGAAAAGACAGATGACCTTCGAGGACGACCAGATTAGGGTCATTGCACCGCTTGATCCTATTCAAGGACCACGATATATAGAACCCATTCGGGCGGAAGAAGAAGCGCGCCGCATGGAAAGTTTGTATCAGATGACTGCTAGTCAGAGTGACTATGTCAATCCCACAGCAGATGGCCATATCAGCTGGCGATGCGATAACTCATGCACATCAGACTCAGATGCAGGATTGGAAAACTGGCAGAATCGCTTACATGAGGTTTCTACAAGACGTTGCGCCATGATGACTAAATCCATTCGATGGATTGGCACAGAATTGACTGACACTCCAATTTTTTATGGTTTAACTAAAGTAAGCAAATTCATACAGGCATATGAACAACAGCTTCCAGAACAGCAGCGCATACAGGCATTAGATGTATCACTGCGCGCTACACCCGCAAGATGGTGGGGTGCGCATAAAGAGAATATTCACACATGGCAAGACTGTCGCAGATTGATACTGCGCAGATTCCAGGACACTACAGCAGAAGTGTCGCGCAAATATGAGGGACAGAGTGACCCTAGGTCACACATTGAAGCATGCATTCAGCAATGGTCAGATATTCCGGACGATGAGTGGGTTCACCTATTCATCCACACATTGGACACAGTTCCAAGGAACTGGTACACTGAAACAGAATTGCGCAGAGGCACTCTTACTTGGCCTCTTATGATCGAAAGTTTTCAACTTACCTTCAGCTTCGAGTCAGAGCATCCAAGTATTGATCAGGCTTTGAAGTGTATTAAAAAGAAGGTATTTGAACCATGTCTATTACTAGAATATTCCCAACCGGATTGGGCTGTTCAGATAGAACATGCCCTGGAGTGCTATAATTTCACCGCTGGAGAAGAGGAAGATGATCCTCGCAACATCAATATCCCAGAATCAGAAGGGACGCGCAATGTTGAAGGTCCTCAGCTTGATATCCCTGCCATTACAGAACACATCAAGCTCAAAAAGGTTAACATTGGTACAGAAGCCGAACCCAAGTTTGCTTCTATAGGAGACTATTGGGATGATGAAACTGTTGGGCATATTTCAGATCTATTACGTGACTACCAGGATATCTTTCCTACCAAGTTCACAGAAATGAAAGGCATCCTAGGAGACTTAGGAGTGATGCGCATACCTCTGAAAGCAGACTCCAAGCCAGTAAAGCAGCGCCCATACAGATTGAACCTACGCTATAAAGAAAAAGTCAAAGAAGAAATTGACAAGATGCTCGCAGCAGGTATTATTGAGCCAGTAGAAGAAAGCGATTGGATTAGCCCTATGGTTGTACAAGAGAAGAAGACAAAAGGCGAAATAAGAATCTGCGTGGACTTGCGCAAACTCAATGACGCATCAGCGCACGATCCATTTCCTACTCCCTTTACAGATGAAGTGCTTGATAATGTTGGAGGGCAAGAGGCTTACTCCTTCACTGATGGATTTTCAGGATACCATCAGATCAAAATCCATCCAGAAGATCACCATAAGACTACTTTTGCGACTGAATGGGGATCATTCCAGTATACGGTAATGCCCTTTGGTCTTAAAAATGCTCCTGCTATCTTCTCTAGAGTTGTTGTTGCTGTTTTTAAGGAATTCATCCACAAGTTTTTAGAAGTCTATTTTGATGATTGGACTGTATTTGGTCTATTAAAAAATCATATAGGGAACCTGCGAATGATGTTAGAAAAATGTAGACAGCACCAGATTTCCCTTAACTTGAAAAAATGTATCTTCTGTGCTCCTTTTGGTATTTTGTTGGGTCACATTGTATGCAGACAAGGACTCCTGATGGATCCTGCGAAGGTTGCCATCATTGCTAATTTACCTGCGCCCAACTCAGTCAAACAATTGCGCACTACATTGGGACATACAGGATACTACAGAAAATTTATCAAAGGTTATGCAAAGATCACAACACCTATGGAAAGATTGCTGAAAAAGGATTCGAAATTCCAATGGACAGAAGAATGCCAACAGAGCTTGGACACCTTTAAAGACAAGATGATCAGTGCGTCAATTCTAGTTTTCCCAGACTGGAATAAACCCTTTCATGTTCATGTCGATGCTTCTTCCATAGCATTGGGGGTCGTACTTACACAACCGGGAGAAGGAGGTATCGATCACCCCATTGCTTACTCTAGCCGAAAGCTGTCCACAGCCAAGAAGAACTACACTACTACAGAGAGAGAAGGACTAGCTATGGTGTACGCCCTACAGAAGTTCAGACACTACTTACTGGGCGCACATTTTAAAATGTATACTGACCATTCTGCTTTGAAATACTTGGTCAATAAGCCAGTGTTAGGGGGAAGAATTTGCAGATGGCTACTGCTCTTTCAAGAATATGATTTTGAGGTTATTGTAAAGCCAGGTAGATTGAACGCAGGACCTGACCACTTATCTAGGATCGAGTCGAGAGAAGAACCTACAAATATGGAGGACAATCTGCCTGATGCACAGCTATTTTTTGTTCAAGCAGCAGATGAATATTATTCTGATATCCTTGAGTTTCTCACTACTGGACAAGCGCCAGTTGAGTTTACAATCCAGCAGAAGAAACAAATTGTCGTCAAAGCCGCAGACTTCACTTTGATAGCCGGCCAGCTCTATAAGTTGGGCCCCGATGAAGTCTTGCGCAGATGTATTTTACCGCATGAAAAGAACTCTATCATCGCAGAAGCGCACTCAGGCACCGCAGGAGGCCATTTCGCAGGAAAGCCGACTGCTCAGAAGATCTTAGCCGCAGGTCTTTGGTGGCCAACATTGCATAAGGATACCAAGGAATTCTGCAAATGTTGCGATGTGTGCCAGCGAATAGGAAAACCTTCAAGAAGAGATGAGATGCCGCTGAGACCTCAGATAACACTGCGTGCTTTTGATAAATGGGCCATTGATTTTGTAGGTCCTATCAACCCACCAGGGAAGAGAACCGGCGCAAGATACATCATTACAGCTACTGAATACCTCACCCGATGGGCTGAGGCTAAGCCAGTTAAGAACTATGACGCTGCCACGGCCGCGCAGTTCATTTTTGAGAATATTATCACTAGGTTTGGATGCCCATTGATTCTAATGAGTGATCAGGGTAGACATTTCCTCAATGAGACTATAGAAGCCCTTACTGAGGAATTCCAAATTAGTCACCATAAGAGTACACCCTACCACCCTCAAGCTAATGGCACGGTGGAGGCATTCAATAAAATTCTTGAGAATGCCCTGACAAAGATCTGTAATCAACAAAGAGATGATCGGGACCTTAGAGTTACAGTTGTATTATGGGCTTACAGAACCACATGCAAGAAATTAACAGGCCACACACCTTTCAGTTTGGTGTATGGACAAGAAGCAGTTATGCCTATGGAATACATTATTCCCAGTCTCAAAATTGCGCAAATTACAGAAATGACAGATACGGATACCATGAGTGAAAGACTTGCACAATTGCTTGCCTTAGAGGAAGACATACTCTTAGCCGGATTCCATCAACAGGTACAGAAGGCAAGACAGAAAGCTTGGCATGACAGGCATATTAAGAATAAAGTCTTTCAGGAACGAGACTTGGTACTCCTCTATGATAGTAAATTCATCAAGTTTCCAGCCAAGTTTCGCGTACACTGATTAGGCCCTTTTCAGGTGATAAAAATAACAGAAGGAGGAGCAGTTCAGCTTGCGAAGCTGAATGGAGAAGTACTGCCTACAAAGATCAACGGGAGTCGGCTCAAGCTTTACCGCGACGGCCACTCCGCCCTGTCGACTTAAATAGCTACTCAAAGAAATGCAGATGTCCAGTGTAGTTGAAAGAGGCATAGCATTATCAGTCTACACGGAAGTCGCGAGACCCTCAGTCTCTGGCTTCCCGCGCAGTTCCTAGAAACATCCGCGCATATCGAATAAAAATTTGGGATTGAGCAAGCTTATACTTGCGCTCTTGCGAGGTTCTCCAAGGACCGTTGAACCGTCGCTCTTGCGAAGTTCCCTGTGATAATTTGCCGCTTGAAGAAATTCTTGTTGTGGACCCCTATAGGCACAGTTCCCTAAGCTGAAATGACCCACCGAAAAATTTGAATTACCGCAGTTATGTAGCCGCGTCTGAGAATAAATGAAGGATAAGCCCGCCATTTAAGTATAGCCGCTCTGACAGATTTGGCTTGATCTCCGTAAGATTTGCATTTAAATCATGCGCAGAAAGCGTTAGCCTCTCCCGGAAGCCTGTCAGAGCCCGTCCATCACAATAAATGCACCGCAAACGCGAAGGGGATAGAAGGGTTGTCAACTCATGCATAGCCGCCTACAGCTAGTAGCCCCACTTGCCCGCATTTACTATCACCTTTGGCTATAAATACCCCACACTTGTACATTTTCGGGTTACTTTTCTCGAGCTGCATAGTCTTGTTTGAGAATCTAAGCCATTGTTTTCAGAGCCGAGTTGTGCAGAGTGCTTCCCTTGTTGTCAGCGTCCATATCCCACGCTGTTCCGCTGTTTCTGCCCAAGTTCTTGTTATCTATACCTGTTCACGACGGAGAACCTGTCGACTGAAGAAGTTGTTCGCCAATTCCTACGCCGAGGCCTAGATTTCGGCATGACTACCCCCGTGACGGCCTCGACTTATGTACATCCTGGTTATTAGGATCCCAGACAATCTCCGGCCACAAGAGCGTCTCAGCCACAGACAGAAGAGCCCGTTCCAGAGCCGTTGGCCACTATGGTGAATTATATTCCGCCGCGTCCAGACGATGCACCAGAGGTGCATATTCCGAAGAATGCAAAGTATCCGCTTCCGTTACCTCCACTACCGGCTAGCATGCGAGTAGAAGGGTCCTTGCTCGGACACCTTCCACTGGTCAAGTTCTCTGATTTCAACCTGGGAGACTATAAAACATATCCTCAGTTCGCGCTAGACCGATATCTGACGGTAGTGCATAATCCCACCAGAAAGGTTGACGAATTCATCCCGAAGGGATTTGCAGCAAATCTTGAGCGCCCTGGACTCCTGAACCTGTTAAAGCTACCGCATTTCGGGCGAAGCAATGAAGTGAACGCAGTTGTTAAGACACTGCTATCCTACGTTCATGGAGGTTACCTTTGGCTGGGGAGGCCAATCGATTTAAATGTCGATTTGATTCACCGTATTACCGGCCTATCTAAGGTTGGTAAATATCCCAATATTCATTTTGTGGGAAAAGACAAGGATAGAAAATTGGCTGCACAGCTGGTGCAGAAATACAACCTTACAAGAGAAGGTCGGGCTTATGACCTCACTATAGTAGAAGACGAAGCACTTAGATTTACAGGAAGTCTGCTCGCAGGCAGACTTCTCACAAAGTGTAGACCGAAGGAAGTTACTGGAGCTGTCGTGGAACTCGCCATCGCAGCTGCGGAGGGGGAACAGTACAACTGGTCCCTCTTCCTCCTCAATTCTTTTTTGGAAGACTGCTGGAACGTCCAAGATAACCCCGGTCAGTTGTTCCATTTTTCTTGGCTTTTAATTTTATGTGCTCTCGTCGGGTGGAAGGAGCCCCCGAACACTCAGTTCCTCCCGCGCCGCACAGGAGAACCTGCCGGTATCCGCTATGTTAACCTTTGGGAATCTCCTAATCCCGCAAAGCGCAAGATGAACCGCGCTGTATTTTGTGAATATTACTATCTCCTCAGAGATACCATTCAGGAAATGCCAAGGCCGAGCGAGGAGACAGCAAGAATATACGATGGAAAGTTGGCCTTTACTGCCGACTTACATCAACTTTACCTCCGTCCCTGCGGCATTCAAGAGGAATGGGAATGGGCCGTAGGCCTTTACAGGATGACCACCGAAGATGTCGAAGAAACTATCAAGTCTTGGTCGGATGAATGGAGGGAAGCCGCAGACATCGCATCCGCGATGCCACCCGCCGCTGCGCAAGAGAAGGATAAGGGCAAGGAAGCCCCCGAGCAAAGAAGTGATGAAGGCTCGACAGAGCCAGCAACCAAGAAACAAAAGGTGTCGCATCCCTCTGAGGCCATTCCCTCGGGGATCGACCAGTATTTGAAAGAGCAATTTCGCGAGCTGCGCACCACGCATGCTCACATCAGAAGTGCTCTAGATCTGCAGTTTGTGGAATTAAAGGGCCTCGCAGGAAGGATTGCGCAGACCCATGCGCCAGCATCTACTTCGCAGGCGCCACAAGTAATTCCAAGTACCGAGCGAGTGGAAGAACTTGTAGAAAGGCATACCGTCGTGCATATTCCGCCTACAAGCATGACACTTCCGGATCCTCTAGCTGCACTACAGGTAAGCGCCGTTGGGCCCGTTGAAATAAATTTGTCTCTAATTCCTATAGAGACTCTACAGCTAGTACATGAGAAAGTTTCTCTTGAGTTGAGAGCTAGAGAGCTCTCTACATTCCAGGAAAATCAACGACCGCAATCGCAAGAGATAGAGCTGAAGGCAAGCCATAAGAATATCTCTGAGAAACTCGCACTTTATGAGGCGCAAGACATCGGCATCAGAAACGCAGTGGATGAGATTGCCCAGGAGTTGTCGGCTTGCGAGATTCAACCAGACCTCCCTCTGGTTGAGAAAGTTCAAATTATTGGAGGAAGGGTGAAAACCCTGGAGCACGAAATAGTTGTTATGGCTGAGGGCCATAGAACCCAGATTGCCGAGCTGGAAGCTCGTGTTGCTGCGCAGTTTACAGATGATGCGCAGGAACAATTTGAAGCGCTGAGCCGAGCTTCCACACAAATGAAAGACAAAATACAGGAAGCCGAGAACCTGATGAGCCAAGCTATGGAAGCTTGGACGGAGCTTGAGAAGCTCCCTTTTAAAGTTGGTCTTTTGGAACAGGTGCAAGCCGCAGAACAGTCCCTAACTGTTCTGACTGAAGAAGCTAAGGCCTTAGCAGGCTTAGCAAAAATGAAGAAAATGAGTGAAATGCGCAGAGTGCAACAGCAACTCCACAAGCTCAGAACTGAATATGAGAATCTCACCAACAGCATTCAGCCATTTATGGATGAGTATGCTGATATCGTTGGCCAAGTCGAGGCAAAAATCAAGGAAATTGCTGAATCTCAAGAGGTGATTGATGCCATAACTAAAGAAGAAGCCACTGCAGAAACGGTGCAGACAGCTGTGGAGTGTGTCGATGAATTGGACTCCGCTATTGCGCAGTGGAAGAAAACATTCGCGGAGACCCAAGTAAAAGCAGATGCGCAAGTAAAGCGACCACGCGCTAGTGCGAGTGGCTCGAGGGCGAGCCACAAGTAAGTGTTAGGGGCCTGTTGGAGCCAAGGCCGCAGCTATGGTAAAAGCTGCGAATTTTGAGGAAAAAGCACAAGTATCGAAGAGAAAGTGCTAAGTTTTGAATAAACACCAATTTTGGGAACAGAAGAAGACGGTGCGCAGTACGGTGCCAGATGGATAATCTCAGCGTAGATTACGGACCGGAAATCGCGGAGCTCGCGCGCACGTCAGAAGAGAATGAAGATAGCTGAGTGGAAAGCCCAGCTACCACAATGAATGAAGCAATGGAGTAGAGGGCTCAGCTACCCTCATTAAGGCTGAAGACAGAAGTTATGGTTGCTCGGACCAAGGAGGAGCAACGGACTAAAGCATTGAAGGCGAAGGACAAGGCGCCCATACCCGTAAGCTGCGCCGAAAATCATGGAGCCTGCAGGAAGCGACGACATGACTGCAAGCGGCGCCTACAGTACACCTAGCCATGTGCGTGGTTAGGGTTTTTGGGGAGTACTGTTGGGAAAGGCCCACAGTTTTGTAAAGGTGCGACCGCCATGGCCACCTATATATATGCATAATTGTAAAGGGTAGATGTTAGTTAGCTAGTTAGTGAACTGGTTAATTAGCGAGTCATTAGCTAAGCCTGTGAGTGAGCTAGCTAAGATAGGAGATACTAGATGTAAGAAGGATTAATCGAGTTGATCATCTTCTGTTACGACCTTGTTGATTGTTTTCTACCGTGTTGCTAGAAAACAGGAGTTAGAGCTGGTTAGCAGTGAGGCTAATCCTTGAGTTGCAGACAGTCGGAGTCGACGTCTGAACTATTATAATCTCTGAAGAGGAAGAGACTAGATCGAGAGAAGGGCTCCCAGCTGTGTGCGTGGAGTTTCCTGGAAAGATCTAAGGCTGCAGCTATGTGCGCAGCATATTGTATAATCTATCATTTTCTGGTTAAATATAACACTCCCGTGGACGTGGTTTTCCTCGAGGAGATGAACTTCATACTTCTTCTTGTCATAATGCGGTGTTGAATGACTGCCTGTTTAGTTCATTACTTATGTATACGTGAATCGAGCAATATATTTATAAGTGTTTAGTGAGTTCGTGAAGTTCCCTGTAGCTGTAATTGCTAAGTGGTAAGAAAGAAGAAGTGAACGCTGTCGCCGCAGCGACAAGGGAATCCATTACTGCGACGGGCGCGCTAGCGAAACGACTCATAGAGTATCGGCGCAGAGGATCGTTGGTCCTAGCGTAGGAGTGGAAGTACCGCGCATCTAAGCTACTGAGCAGGAGCTTGAGCGCTGCCGCGCTCGTGAGTCTGAAGAAGGGTCAGACATTCACCTTAGAGGAATCGTCGAGGAGGAAAGAGCAGTCTCCGCGTCGCCTAGGTTAAGGAAACCTGATTCCTTAGCCTCCCCATAGCCACTTCGGGTGAGACCTCGAGCTGCTGCGCAGCTCGTTGCCGAGAGGGCCAGTGCGCCAAGGGGTTTTGTTGCTGCGCTTCATTAAAACCCGGGTCTGTCCAAAAAGCAGCCAACAACTTGCAACCTTGATCCCTCTTATTAAACCCTTAGATTTTGCATCCTTGATTAATAGGCCGAGACCCTCAATAGAAAGGATAAACAAATAGGGCGAAAGAGGGCACCCCTGACGTATACCTATGTTGCCCTCAAACTGAGCAGATGGAGAACCATTAACAAGGACAGCATACCTAGCCGAGGTAAGACATACCATAATCCAACCAGTGATCTCCGATGATAGCCCAATTTGAATGAGGATAAACCTCAAGTAGTTCCAATCCACAAGATCATAGGCTTTAACCACGTCTAATTTTAGGATGAGTGCATCAAGTTTCTTCAACTTAATAGAGTGGAGTCCCTCCTGCGCCAAACCTACTGCATCCCGAATCTGCCTTCTAGGTAAGAATCCAAATTGCTCCTCAGAGACGAGCTTCCCCAGGTGGGGTTTAAGTCGCTCTGCAATGACTTTGGCGATTATCTTATACAATAGATTGCATAAGGAGATAGGTCAAAAATCGTTGAAGTCCATCGAGCAATCCTTCTTGGGAATAAGAGTAAGATAAGTCGAATTTAAATAAGAGGGGATCCAAGAGTTGGTGCAAGATTCATCCATAGCCGCAGTCAATTCATCTCTGAAAAGGTCAAAGAAGTGAAGATAGAATTCGATGGTCCATCCGTCAGGGCCAGGGCTCTTGTCCCTTGAAAAACACTTTAATACCTCCAACACCTCCTTCTTCTCAACAACTTTACCAATCTCCATACAATTTTCAGGGCTAAAGTAGCGAGGAAAATTTAACACCATCTTCAGTTGGTACAGTAAGTTGGGGTCTTCTTCCTGCGAGAAAACACCCTTAAAGTGAGCCGCAGCAGCCAACTTGAGTGAGGATTGGTCACAAATCACCTTGCCATCAATATTAAGATCCCAAATCGAATTGTTTAACCAGCGTTGGTTGGCAAATTTCTAAAAGAATCGAGTATTATTGTCACCAGCTTTGATCCATAGAGCCGGCTCTTCTGACGCCAAGTTTCTTCGCAGAAGAGGATGATCCTCAACCATTTAGATTCCAAAGAAAAAAGTTGTAATTTTCTAGTCTCCGAAAATAATCCCTCATCAAGCTGGGCAGAGAGAGTTTGAATCTCCCTCTCAAGGTTCTCAAGATATTCGTGCAGCAAATTCTTCTTATCCGACTCCCACGACCGCACCTCCTTTCTCAAAAGAGTGAGTTTGTGCCAAAAGCTCTTCAAAGGAGTTCCAAAATCACCCACCGACATCTTTATCCAAGAGTGTCTTACAAAGGTGCTGAAAGAGGGGTCTTCCAACCAAGCCGAATTAAATTTGAAAGGATAGTAGTTGAAAGCAAAATCGAAATCAAGTTGCAAAATGATAGCATTGTGGTCGAAAAAACCTACCGAATATGTCCAAGACCTGCACCTGTTCATAGAACTATAGAGCGAATAAGATATGTAGAACCGATCCAAACGTTTGGCAATGCGCGTCGCCCCAGTACGCCTGTTTGACAAGGTTGGCGAAATAACCGCCGACTTTATATCAACCAGGTTCGCGTCCTCAAAAAGGGAGAGAAAATACTCAGTAGTGGGTCAATAGAATTACCACTCCCCCAAACTTCATCTGCTGAGGTAGTAAATTTAAAGTCACTTACCACGATAGTGAACCCACCAGATAAAATTCCAAATGATACCACACGATCCCAAAACACCTTTCGTCGGCAATAAGGACCATAGATGTTTATGATACAGATCGTGTGCTCGAAACCTTTCAAAGATCCTTCAATCATGACACCTGCAAAACTGATGTATTCCCTCATATTAGCCAAGGTAGGGTTCCAAGAAACCAAAGTGACACCCGACAACCCTGTGGAATCCATCCCAGTGGCCAACCAGCCAGGTTTTAACTTGAGGAAAAAATTGACAACAGACAAACTCGAGGTCATGGTTTCTTGGAAAAGGACAACATGAGGATTAATGGTAGAAAGTAGATGCTTGATAGCAGCTCGCATAGAACCGCTACTTAGTCCTCGGGCGTTTAATGACAACAAATTCATGAGGTAACCCCAAAACGGGCTGTAACATCTCTAAGAGCCCCAAAGTCGGGAGAAATAAACGACATATCCATTTGTAAACCATGATAAAAAAGGGATGTAATCGGCGGATTATGAAGAATACCCCTACCATCCCCTTTGGTTTTAGGTTCTCTTCTAGACTTTCGAATGGTGACGTTACCATTAAAAATCGAGTTTATGGGGATGATTGACGGATCAGCCTGTTGCGAGGAAGAGTAAACCGGTAAAGGGCAACAAGATGGATTAGGAGCATCTAAAGGGGGTTGTGAGTCGTCAAGGTCTCCAAGAGTAGAGGGCGAGAGGCAGATATCCAAAGACTTGTGCCAAGACAAAGGAAGGGGGGGAAAATGGTCATCGATTCCAGTTCAATACCCGGAATAGTAAGAGAACACTATGAGGCCGGATGAGGAGGAAGTAACAAAGGGGACAAAGGGGGACACCGCAAAATTGCGTCCCTTTCATTCGTGAAACCCTTAGATAAAGACGGGGTAACAGACACCAAAGACGGGTTCTGACCTTCCAAAACAGATGGGGCTAGGTAAAGTTCATGAGAGGTCGCCACAAGAGGATCCGTAGAGAGAGCGACGGACAATTCCTCAATGGATAAAAACTTGAGCAATGATGGAATTTTCGATACAAACTTACCAACTAAATTCGTCGTCGATGAGCGGTCCAGAGGCAAAAATATGTCCATTGAGTCATCTAGCGAAACAATCACTGAATTATTCATACCATCACGATCCCCTATAGAAACAAAGCTGAGAGAAGGACAATGTAGCTTGGAATGACCGGTCCCATGACATGCATGACATCTAAATAGAACCTTCCAGTAATCCAACGTCTGAATAAAAGTTCCACCATCCCAAATGACTTCCAAGTCGCTCATCAAACCCTTAGACGTATCTATCTCAACCAGTACCCGAGGAGTTCGACGCTCAGAACCACAGAGTTGTTCTTCTTCTATCATAATAAATCTACCAATGGAATTGGCAATGGCCGTAAAACCTTTGAGTGACCAACATTGTAGTGGCAGGCCAGGTAGTAAAACCCACAAGTGACGTTTTTTCATTTTTTCCTTCCGGGGGTCGAATCCGGCATACCACCGGGAAACGACCAGTGAGCCATGCTCAATGATCCAGAAACGGCTTTCAATGTTGTAACGGTCCTCCTTCGAGAGAAAGTGAAACAAAATCCAGCCATTAGTTAGAATAAGGACACGAGGGATATTTTTAATAAATGGCTTCCACTGCCTGCGAACCTAGTCCAGAAGTTCGGGTCTGTTGAGAGATAAGTATTCAAACTTACCAACCAAATCCCTATAACTCAAGGCCATGACCATGTCACAGGTAACATCCTTTCCAAGGACGCAGAGGGCCCGTCCTTTTTTCACTGGTTCGAAAGGGAGAAAAGAGTCCCGTCGCACAGGATTCTTGGAGTTTTTTAACCGCCGCTTACAGCCAGGTGTCGGCACACCTGTCACATCGGGGGAAAATACCGGGTTTACCAAGCTGCTAGAACCAACAGCTAAAACCCCAGATGATAATTTATCATCACGTGATCCAGGGTTCTCAAAAACGACTAACAAAGAGGGGTTTGTCACAACCCTCATGGGATCCGACCCCGAGAGTGACATCGGTCCCAACACAATGTATGCCGAAACACGCCAGAAAAATAGGACCCAAAAAATGGAAACTGCAGATACCCACAAGGAAGTCTGGTCGAGAGAACCCCCAGAGAGCAGCGGGTAACGAGGTTAGTCACAAAAACAAGAACCACGTACCATCAACAGCGCCAGTACAAGAAAAGACCAAAACCCCACCCGGACAAAGTTCAACAAACAACACAAGAAAAGACACAAACTGAACAGTTCCCACTTTTTTAGCCTGGTTGGTACTAGGCCTACTACCAGGTAGTAGGCTTGGCTCCAGGTATCGCATAAAAAACATAAAACCCTGACAAAACTCTGGGTGGTGGGAGGAAAAAAATATAAAACGACCACGACCCCCAAAACACTGTAAAGGAAGGGACAAAACCGTAACAGACATTCCCCCAAACAACTAATGAGAAGTCAGATCAGAAACATCTGCTCAGGACCAGCCATCCCCATGTGCTAAAATTCAAACCCTAGCTCCCCAAAGAGGAACTTTCTTGACTATCAAATATGACATGCCAATTTAGTCTAAGTTATAAAGAGAGATGATATGTTAAAGAAAGCTCAAAGCAAAAAAAATTGACTTGGACATACTTATTAAAAATACTTTATTAGCTCTCACTTTTAAAAAATTTACATGAATAGTTCAAATTGGACGTCGTTTCACCATAGGATTTAGTGAGAGCGTGAAAATTTGCTTCAAGTGTTCCTCGTGTTGTGTATCCTTCTTGAGTAGAGTTTGAAACTAGACGCCCTTCCTTTGAGTGGTACTGCGGTTTGAAACTGGATGTTGTTTCTAGACAATAAAATCTATCCATATACAAACCAACGTATTCCAGAGAGTAGAATCTATCATAGTGCAGCAAAAAAGTACGATAGAGACCAATGCATGAACTCAAACTCAAGTGCTAGGAGGTGGGGCAGATCGCAATACAGACCAACATATGAACTCAACTTCTAGGGGCAACAACCAATCAAACATCAACAAAAAAGAATCATTAAAAATATAAAAATAATATAAACCAACAACTAAAAGACATCCTAAGCATATTGGAATATTAAATGACGTATGAGGTAGTAAATCATGTACGAAACATCCGGGCTTGCTGGAGTCAGTGAAAATTGTCGGGTTGTTTTGACGTATCTCTTGAGTTCGAAACCCTTGACATTAGTCTGGCATTCAAATCACTTGTCGTTAATGGTCAGAAACTTGAAACCCTAACCCTCGATTTTATGCATTGGGATTTGGGCGAATTATCATTGTGTCGTTCTCTCGTCCGCTTGCATATAGAGGCAGTGATATAAATATTCTGATAACAAACATTGCTGCGGAAAACATAAAATTGAAAGAATTTAGCTCTGTGAACCAGTTTGGCACCCCTAGGTGACTCTGTTGCTATAACCATTATGCATATTGTCCATATCTGGAACGCCTATGTTTCCATAGCAGCGGCCTTTCACTCAGTGTTCTCGCCCAATTGGGGATCCGTCTGAAGGAGATTAATGTGATATACGGACGAGGAATTAGGGATTTTATGATACATGGCCAGTGGACTTGGGATATATATCTTGAAGTGTTGATCCATCAAACCAGCAGTTAGAGCGGATCAATCTGTAGTGTTCTTTGAGGCTCTCTGTAAGGACCTTCTCTACTATTGCTTTCTGTTCGAATCTGCAACGTTTGGATCTGAGTTTCACAAATATTGATAGTGGAATCTAACATTTATAGCGAACAATGCAACTGCCCTTCAACACTTGAGCTTGGTAAAGTGCGAGGGGTTTAGTGATATGAAGGTTTTGTCGAATTTCAGGGCTTGGGTACTTGAACCTTGATCAGTGCCTGTTTGTAAATGATGAAGGGCTCGATTTTTTGTCAGTTGATTATATCAAGCTGACTAATATGAGCTTGGCATCCACAAGGATCTCAAATTGATCTTGGATACCAAATAGAAAATTGGTCTTGGTTTTATGGTTATTGAGCTGTATTCTATCCCCTGCATTTTCCTATGCCAATACAGAAACAAACGATCATGCATATGGTTCTAGTGGTGGAGACTTGCAATGCTGATAAGAACAATTAATTTGCAATATAAAATTAGCTTTTACTTGCCTTTAATTCAATAAAGATTTTATTCTGGAATGAATTGGTTTTCTCTATTAAAATCTCATACACAGTTTACCAACCATACATCTTCCGTTCTTGGAATGAGTGACAAGTTCTTCTCATTGGGCTGCGGCTGAAGGCATATCCTTCTAACCTCTCTGTGTAGTATAGTTATTCTTATCCTTACAAAACTTCCTTCTATAAAATGAGATGGGGTGGTCAATGTTCCCTTCACCACGCTGCACAGGCACTATCCTAGGGGTGGTTTATGTTCCCTTCAAAAAACTACTATAGTTTACAGGCCCGATCCTCCAAATTCTCTGTGGATGTCAAAACCAAGATTTCATATAATTGCTTCCACATTCTTCTCTCATAATGCTTCAAGTATAGGTTCTGTAGTCTCAAACAGAAAATTGAACCATACGCCTCTCTGGAGACCCATGCCTTCATATATATCAAAATAGATGCTTGCTGTCACCTACAGTCCATATTTCATAAACCATATCTAGTTCCAAAAAAGAGCTACTAAAGGAAACTGCCTGCAATCTCATCTCATGCTCTGTGGAGACCCCTATCTGCATTAGACAATCAACAAAGCATAAGCTTTAAAAACCTCCAAATTTCAAAAAAATATATCATATGAGCTGCTACTTGTAATGGCCAATGATTGGAATTTTGTCACAACAGCAGTGCCCAAAAATATGTCTCTGATTTTTTGCAATTGGCTTACAAAGTTTATTATAGTGAGCCTTTTTTTGAGACTTTTTTGTGGAGAGAAAATCTACAGGTAATTGAGCTCTTTATCTTCTTCAGGGATGGTACAGTCACCCCTAAAAATCCAACAGCAAGATCACATCCCCTACAATACACTCTAGATGTTTGCTAGGGAAAACATGCTCCCAATGCCACAGTTAGTCCAAGAAAGCAAGCTCTTAATGGCTGCGTTACTAGAGCCAGTGTTCAAGCATATTATAGCAGCAAACAACTATGAAGTTATGCAGTGATCATCACCCCTGATTGTGCTGCTTTCATCCATATACATATATTAATATATAGGTATCTATAACGTTTTGGTATAACATTTTCAACAATATCAGTTCATTGTGGCCTTTGTCTGGCTTATAGCTATTATCCAGGCATATCTTTACAATGGATTTTGTTCCACATTAATAAGTACCCGACTCTAAATTCTCTGAAGTTATGACAGGACTGTAACTTCTCATATTTTTTATGATTTTGATTTTTCATTTTATTAACGTTGGTACCAACATGCCCAAGAATATCAGTTTCTTGTGTCATAGGCTCTCTTTAGCTTCTTGTTATATGGATCCTATGATGGGATTTCATTCTACATTAATAAGTACTCTGAAAATATTATAGGACTCTTACTTCTCAAATCTGTTAGGATTTTGATTCTGTTATTTATCGACTCTGTACTATCGTTCCCAACAATATCAATTTCATTCTCAAATCTGTTAGGATTTTGATTCTGTTATTTATCGACTCTGTATTGCGTCTGGATATTATCCAGACATATCTTTGTGAAAGAATTTAGTTCCAAATATAACTGTTAGGATTTTGATTCTGTATTTTATCAATTGATGAAGATGAACCGCTCTTAAAGAATGGAAGCCAATTAAACTTGCATGTGGATACTTGAGGACATACACTTTACATGTTTGTCAATGCAAATTTAGCAGGTAAGTTGTTATATATTTTTACATAAAAAGGATAAAGTATTTTATTAGTTTGTTGGTAATGTGTTAAGCCCTTTTGTCGAGAAACCAAATCATGAAAGTCAAATACTAAGCTTGATGAATTTCTAGAGCATTTGCCTCATTTCTGGTTATTGATTTAGGAAAGCTAATTTCTTAATTTTATGTTAGATGTGAAGTGAATATTTTGATACAGGATTGGATTAATGGATGGCTTGCTTAAAATAAGAAAAAAATATCATATATATATATACAAAGAAAGTGGATATTTTGATACAGTATTGGATTAATGGATGGGTTGATTAAAATAAGAAAAAAATATCATATATACAAAGATGTTTTGTAGGAACGCTGACTAGAGATTATTCTCAATGCTATACTAAGCATAATAGTTGGATTGCGGGTTCAATTCACTCTTTTTTGTCAGAGCATTTTACTTCAGAGGCTGTCCACAAGGTTCAGAGATATAAAAAGAAATTCATAAAATTTATTAATCAATTTTAGAACAATGGATTGTGTTATTGTAATAATATTATTTAAATAAATAAGTCTAACTTTTTATAAAGTTAAAACAAATTTCCATTTATTTACTATTTGTATATTTAAGTTGATGCAAAGTCAGAGCTTGTTTCTGTATTTCCATGTGAAAAGCCAACATTTTCTCTTCTTAAAATCCATTAGGGATATATATTACTTTATGGTTAGTGTATAAGTATTAATAACATTGACGAGAAATTGTTTATGTTGTATATCTTTTTTTTCAACAGAAATGTATATTATAAAAAAATAACTGTGGTTGTTTTGAACCAAATGGGTGAAGTATAATGATAGCCAAATTGGCTATGAGCATTTTCAGGTTCGCTTATCAAAGAGTCTGTGAAGACTATAATTGGGTGAAGAAGTATTCGGATGTCAAAATGCCTTCCATCTCAAACTGAGTGAGCTTATTACAATTAAATAAAATGAATGATGCAAAAAGATTGCTATTAATGTTGCTAGAATAAATATTACAGGCTGTAGTTATAGAGAAATCCAAAGGCATAAGGATTGACTATGTGCTTCAGAAATTGAAGAGAGAGTCATGCTTCTGCAATGTTAGGTTAAAAAGAGACACTCTGCAATCCAAATATTGAAGAAGACCGAATCATGTATTGAAATTAGCGCTGAGATTGCTGTTGGTGAATTTAGATAAGACTTCCATTGAAACTGATAATATTGTTGAATCTTGTATTAGTCGTAGCACTGAGATTGCTGAAAGTATAACAGTCCGAAATTGTGATGAAATCCGAATAGACAGATTTCATTGTCTGCTTCAGACTTTGGAAAGAGTGAAACATCTGCGTTATTGGTGTTGATGAAAGTAGTCTGCTTTCCAGCATTTGAAAAGAGACCAAATCGCAGAGTAAAACTATAGATGTTCTGCAAGTTGAGAATCGAATTGTGCCAAATATAGATGCGAGTAAATATAAATGTGCCAAATATATTATTAAACCTGCCCTGTTGTAGAAGTGAGTAAAAACTAAAAATTCATGAAGCATGATGAATATCTCTGAGGGAAGTAATCGTTAAGATGAGGGAAGGAGGAGCCTTTTCATGGAATATAATGTATTTTACTGTCTGCACTGGAAATTTGAAGAATCCCCTGGTTGAGCCTGCTAGCTGCATTCGCTTCACTGTCAGCTTCGTTGTTTGACTGTCTCAGAATGTGAAATGCTTTGAAATGAGTAAAGGTGTTTGAGATATGCCTTATTCACTGGATAATTCGATTAAGAACTAGATTGTTAAGGCTGGAGGTAGCATTGAGGGCTCTGATAATGATCATAGAATCTCCGAATACATGTAGATTATCGATATTCTGATCTTTGGCTATCTGGCATCCTTTCATCAGTGCTAGAGCTTCTGCTATGTTATTTGAGCAGATGCCCAAGCCCCATCTAAATTTCAAACTTATAGCGCCATCTTTTGACACAGGACTCCCCCTGCTCTTGCTTCTCCAGGATTATTCTTGGAAGCACCGTCAAAGTGTAAGTTGTCAACATCCTGGTTGTTTCTCCAATCATGGAAATCGATAGTAGGTAATCTGAGTTGCCATGCTGGTTGAATTTGCGTTTGTGGCAGTTTGGTTGGATAAGGAGTGGAGATTCCAATCCATTTCTTTTCGTTGTTGCTGAGAGTTGCTTCAGTCATGAACTTAGAGATTTTGAGGCGCTCAATTAATAAAGCTTTGGCTTGACCTGCAATTTGTAAGGGAGTAAAATGCTTATCTTGAAAGATGGCATAATTTCTGGCTGTCCATCTTTTCCAACAGATGTATTTAGGGATAGAGATCCAAATATGATGCCAGGGATTCTTGAGGCGAAGGGGATGAGGATAAGTGGATTTCCAGTGATTAAAAAGTTGGGTAATGGAGGTAAAAGGGAGCATAGTAATATTGAGATCACGGAGTAAAAGATTCCAAACAAGCTTAGTGTAGTGACAATCCAGAAAAAGGTGGGTAAGGGATTCAAGACTTGTAAGGCAGAGGGGACACCGAAAAGGTCCAAGGAAGCCTCTCTTTATGAGATTGTCACCGGTAAGGATTTTGCAATGGATTAAAGTCCAAATGAAGAAATTGATTTTAGGTAGCCCTAGTGGGTCCCAAGCAAGTTTCCATAAATCTCTTCTTGCTTCATTATGGGATTGGAGAGCTTTATAGCCGAGAGCTGAGGAATAGGAGCCCGTGGGACCCCAACCCCGTTCATCTTTGTCTGTGAGATGTATGGGGGAGCATCCTTTCAAACTGGTAGTAAGAATGGTCAAATCGGCCTCAAGATGTGGGCTGACAGCAGTGTTGTTCCATTTTTGCCAATTGCCCTGAATGTCCCATAAGCTAAAATATTTTAAAGTTGTAAATCCATGTTGATTGAGCCATACTGCAATATTCTGAAGCTCTTGGGAATTTTGAAGAGCTTCATTGTCCATGATCTTGTTCATGAAAATGTTGATATTCCTGCCATTGCCAGGTACCCAGTAAAGACCTTTTGAGAAAAACTCCCAAGCTGCCTTGCATAGAGTCCAAATACTGGAGCCCTTGGAGATTGGCTTATAATCGAGACATCTTAGATTAGTTCCATTTAAATATTTCTTTCTGAGAACTTGACTTACTCGATGGTCTTTGTTGTGCAGAATTTGCCAGAGCAGCTTGCCTCCCATAGCCAAATTTGCGTAGTGTGGGTCGCGAATTTGGAGGTTCCCCCATGATTTTGCCTGCTTGATAGTATCCCAATTCACAAGATAAATTTTATTTTCATTATTTTTTCCGCCAGACCACAGGAAGTCTCTTATTAATTTACTCATTTGATCAGCTGCTCCTTTTGGGGCAAGGAGGATGGAAGATTAATAGATAGGTAAAGCTGATAGGACATAATTTACTAGAATTAGTTTTCCGGCCTTGCTAAGCCAATAGCCTCCCCATTTTCTGATTCTGCTTTTGAATTTTTTGATTGTGTCCTCCCAATTTCTGGAATTTGCTTTACCGTAGGTAATTGGTAGGCCTAGATATAAGAATTTGTTCCAGTGAGTGTGAATTTTGATACCAATGATTCTGCTGATCTTGGCTGCGATCTGATTTTTTAAGTTCCAGCAGTAGATTGCACTTTTTTGCAGGTTGATTTTGCCACCCGAAGCATTACAATACAAGTTCAAATTGCGCTTAAATTTGTGGGCTATAATGGAGGAAGCCCCGCCTATTAAAAGAGAATCATCAACAAATAAGGTATGATTGATTGGATGGGAATCAAAGGTCAATTGGAGTTCGGGGAGGGAGGCAATGGTTATTTCATGGTTCAATTTTTGGCTAAGAGAGTCTGCCAGGATAATATATAGAAAGGAGGAGAGAGGGAAGCCTTGTCTAATGCCATGCGTGGCTTGGAAAAAGTCCGTAGGGCAGCCATTAATTAGTGGAGCTATCCAAGGTCCGCTAATGCACGTTGAGATCCAGTTGATAAAGGTTTCATCAAATCCAAAGCAATTCATAATTTTGAGAAGAAAAGAATGCTTGACACAGTCAAATGCATTGGCCATGTCAAGTTTAATTAACATACCTTTTTCCTTTCGAAATCTGCTTGAATGAATTGCTTCTTGTACGAGGATGACATTGTCGAGAATTTGCCTCCCTTCCAGGAAACCACCTTGGTTGTCGGAGATAATTTTGTTTAGTAAAGGCTTCATCTGATTTGCAAGCAATTTAAAGATGATTTTGTAGGAGGAATTGCACAATGATATCGGTCTGAATCTGCCGAAGGAGCTGGGATTGGTTTCCTTTGGGGATAGGAACAAAAATGTGTTGTTCGTGCATCCACCAATTTTTGCTTTTGAATGAAAGTTCTTTCATTCTCATGAAGTTTTTTTTGATATGCCTCCAACATGCTTTATAAAAATGCATGGAAAAACCGTCGGGACTCGGTGATTTGTCAGGTTCAAACGAAAGAATAGTGTTGAATACCTCTTGCTCGGTGAATGGATTCAGGATATTGGAATTGTCTTCCTGCGTTATACTCTGTGGGATATGCTCTAACAATGCAAGCTCATCGTTACCTTCAGCAGTGCCATCATGAGCGAAGAGATTGGAGAAATGAGAGAAAGCTGCATTTTTTATATTCTTGCTTCCAGAAACCAACTCGCCTTCCTCTTTTTTGATATTAGCGATGTGATTGATAGACTGTTTGATTTTAAATTGTTTATGGAAAAAATTGGTATTCGAATCACCTCCTTTAAGCCACGTGCAACACGACTTCAACCTCCAGCATTCTTCCTGGGCTCGAAACGTTTGATATACGTTGGATTGCTTTAAGACTTCATTATGGAGGGAGATTGCATCAATAGAACTAGTTTCCAATGCTAGCTGAAGATTTTCTAAAGCAGTCACGGCGTCCTTGCTGGGTGGAATGGGATTTGAGCTGTTGGATTTGGCCCATTTCTTGAGAGCAAATTTGGTGTTTTTTAATTTATGTTCCCAAACATAGCAGGGGGAGCCAGAAATAGGAATTTTCCATGCTTGTTCAAGGGTGTCACAGAAGCCAGCCCATTCGAGCCATTGAGGGCTGAACCTGAAGGGGATAGGGCCAAGATCCTCAATTTCTGAGATCTGAAGTTGGATGGGTTTATGGTCAGAAGCAAGGTTGGCAAGGATGCTAGAAGAAATGATAAGGGTATCAGACAACAGAGTACTGTGGACGAGAAATCTATCCAATCTAGCCATGATGTTTGCCTTGCCGAGTCATTTATTTGACCATGTATATTTCCCTTTATTAGGCTTGATGTCGATAAGATCCCATGCTTGAAGAAGAGCTTCAACCTGAGGTTTGAAATAGTCGTTTCCAGAAAGACCGCCTTTCTTTTCTGAACTGGATAGGGTGATATTCATATCGCCAGCTAGTATGATATTCTGAGGCTGATAAGCCTCCAAAAAACCTTCCAAAAGACTCCAATAGTCATGTTTCTCAGAGTGTAGATTGGGTACATACAAGTTGAAAAGAGCGATGTGCTTGTTGCTCTTGAGATGAGTGAGCTCAGTGTATATCCAGTGTTGAGTAGCAAAGGAATTGTGGAGATGGAAAGCATCGAATGACCATAATGCTACCAATCCCCCAGAAGCTCCTCTGGCAGTAACTGCGTAACCTATATTTTTCTTCCATTTTTCTCTTGCTATAGCTAAGACAATGTTTTCATTGATTTTGGTCTCCTAAAGTAAGAGGAGATCAGGCATGTCAATTTTTTTAAGATCTATTACTGCCTCAATCTTGCAGGGATTGCATAATCCTTTGCAATTCCAGGAGACCAGCTTCATCATTTGGGGATGTAGATGGAGGAGGGTGTTCCTCCTGCTGGATCTCTGTATTTCTTGCCTGATGTCTTGGTTCTAGTGTTTCTGCTGAAAGCCATGTCTATCATGGCTTGAGATCCTTGAATTTTTTCACGCTCAGCTTCTTCCTCCCTTAGGTCTTTGGTAGATTTCCGTCCTGGATTTTTAGATGATTTATCAATGGGTTCATCTGAGGAGTAGGAAGAGGTAGGGGATCTCACTTTAGTAATTTCGACGTAGAAAGGGGCCTCTTTTATCAGGTCTGATCTTATGGGGCTGGGGATATTATGAGATTAGGGATTCTTTGGCATTTCAATGGCAATAAGAGGATCTTGAGGATCTTGATATTCACGTATTTCTCCTTCTTCTTCAGCCTCAGGAATGTCATGGATCTCGAGTATTTCGAGAGCTTTGAATCTGTTGCTGTTGTTGGAGGTCGTTGGATCAAGATGTTGTTGGTTTGCCTTCTGCGCGTTCAGACTTTTTGAGTTGGATTTCATACCTAATTTGGAATTTTTTTTGGATCGTTGTCCATTGCTCCTTCTTCCGAGTTGATTCTTGATCTGCTGGTTTCTTTTTGCATGATCGAGCGAAATGGTCGTATTCATGGCAGAACTTGCATTTGAAGGGGATTTGTTCGTAGTCAAGTTCTTATATGTGTGACTAGTCTACTACTGTGAGACTAATTGCTTCCGGAAGATCGTGTTCCAAATCAACTTCAACGCAGATTCTCGCGCATGAATATTGATTTTTTCGATCAGCTTTGTCGATATATTTCCCCAATGTGTTTCCGATCGCTTCAAGGGATTCGGTATTCCAGCAGTGGAGGGGTAAGTGAGGGAGTCTCACCCAAACAGGGACTGCGGAAGGGATGTCGAGGTTTGGATCGAAGTTCGTAGTCCATCTGTTCATATATAGCCCTTGAGGTCCCATAAAGTAAGGTTCGTTCCTGAAAATGAGTTCGCTATCTTGTTTGCACTCAAAGACAAAGGCGAAGTAACCTTTACCTAGAAAGAAGGATTTCACATCTTCCGTGATCAAGGGTTTCCAATTTTTCTGAACCCATAATTCTGTTGACTTTGGGGAGGGCCAAAGACCAGTAAACTGGCCGATCAAAGTGCGTTTGGATAGGTTGAGAGCAGTCTTACAAGGTAGATTCACCAGCAATGCGATGGTCGGAATTTCGTTAAGTTTCTTCACGAACTTTTGTTGATCAGAGGAAATGGGCTTTTTGCTTGTAGAGACTAGAAGCTTCATAAAATTGATCAGATCGGGGGGATCAGGTCCCGAAGCCATGAAGGGCAATGGGAAAGGTCCAAGGAAAACCGAGAAGGAAGCTTCTAAGGTCGAGGGGGTCAAAGGAGGGTGCCGGAGGGTTAAGGGCCCGAGAGTGCAACAGAGGAGACTGCGCGAAGGAGCACGCAGCCCTGGGGCACTCAAAGAATTTTGGAGAAAAAATATGGCGGCCAAAAGTTGCAGAGCCCGTCCGTTCAACCCCACATTCTCGTTTATGTTGTATATCATCAATCTAGTGAATAATTAATATAATTCAAACTTGTAAAAAGTAAAGTGGTTCATATTAAAATATAATATTTTAATTGATTATTTAAAATAACTAATTATTTTATAGTTTATATAAATATTTATATTGGTTTTGAATGTATTAAAGAATGATTTTAAATTTTAAATCTCTTTCTATATTAAGTTTAAAGTATTAATATTAAATTTAATTTTTTTTTTTTTTTTAAGCTACTACTCATGGAGTTTGGAACGGATGACCTAAAAGACTTTTATTACATTATAAAAAAACATTGTAAAATTCTCAAAGATGATCTGCATTTGAATGGCTTCTTTCATGTTTTTTCTCTACATATAAGCTATATGTGTTTTATATAATAGTTTGGAACCGATGATCTAAAAGGCTATTATTACATTATAAAAAAAACATTGTAAATTCTCAAAGATGATATGCATTCGAATGGCTTCTTTCATGGTTTTTCTCTACATATACGTTGTATGTGTTTTATATAATAGAAACAAGAGTTGCTAGCGACTTTAGTCCCTGCCTTTTAAATGATTTTAAAAAGCATTTTGCGAAAATAATATTTTATAATTACTAACATGGTAAGCAAGCAAGATTTAATCTCTACCTTTTAAATGACTAAAAAATGCATTTTTTAATAAATATACTTATCATTTTTAATATGGTAATTAACTAAGATTGTAAAAAAAAATCAATCACATTATGCCTGGTTTGTACTTTCAAAGCACTACATTACCAAAAAAATTATGAACCTCTCTAGTAATGACAATACATTCAATTTCAAGAATAGCCAAATTTAAAATATTAAAAAAATGCACTAATACATTTAAAAATCCTTCTCTTGAAACATAATGATACTTAAAAAAAAACATAAATTAATATTTACAATGAAATTTAGCAACCAACTTCAATTACAAGGCCTGATTTGAAAAATTCAACAAAATAAATCTCAATGATCCACTCAAAACAACAATTAAAAGGATAAATCCAAATTAAGATTTCTACTTAATATATCCCATAATTCTCTAATATGAACAAATGTCCAAACCACTTAAAAATAGATACATAAAAACATAATCAAAACCCAATATGCATTGAGACTAAATATACATATAAATTTAGAGTATCCATTAAAACTAAAAATACATATACATTTAGAAATTAAAAACTATATTACAAAATGTATAAATTCTTTTCTAAAAACAAATAATTAAATGACATTAAAAAAATGATACATTAAAATATTAGCAAAATCTATAACACAAAACTTTAAAATATGCAAATTTTAATTTTTTGATTAACAATATATATATTGCACTAAAAAACATAAAAATAAAAATTACATTTTCTATGTAAGAATAAAGCCTTCACCTCAATTCTCACTTCCCTCGTAACTATTATCATTTAAGATAAAGGATTATTATAATCAAAACTATACAGGAATCACTAGTGGGTGGGCTAATACAAAAAATATTCCTTTAACCCATCTCCATTTCATTACCAACAATAATTTATATTATGGGGTAGTGGTCTTTGTTTAAATGTTGTTCATTTACTTCTGCATTTTAAGTTTTATATTCAATAGTTATTTTCTCTATTCTAATTCTTTCATAATAACATTTAATTTACCTCTATATTTTCTCTCAATAAAAATGGTCAAACTCTAATTCTTTCACAATAACATCTTATTTAACTTTATGTTTTCTCTCAATAAAAATGGTTAAGTTCAAATTTTAGATTATTAATTAATTACTTTTTTCATTCATTCTCTTTTATAATAGCATTTTAATAAAAGTTTAACACTCTTCATTTTTTAAATAAAAATAATCAAACATAATAAAAGTTGAGCACTCTTCATTTTTTAAATAAAAATAATCAAACATAAAACATAGAGTGTTGCTAAAATTTTAGATAACAGAAGTTGTTAAAGTATGGTTATTTATAAATATATTATAATTAAAATAATTTTTTAATTTGTAGATTATTATTTAAAATGGAAAAAAATCATTCTACAACTCATATACTATTAATAACTATAATTTATAAAACAATCATAAACCACTTACAAAACCATTGGTTTTGATAATTGTAAACCATTAATCATTGGCCATGAGGTAAATCATCCAATGTTGATTTATAATGTGTGACTAATAACTAAAAGATTAGATAGATGACTCGTCGTGAATATTTGACTCCCACAAATGGAATCATTATGAAGTGTGATCAATACCTAAAAGAATAGGTAGAGTAACTATAGGTAGATAACTCGTTGTGTATTAATGATGCAATCCTTGTCATTTTCATTTTTAAAGGTTGCTCAGGGTTCTACACATCGATTGCATTGATGCGTCTCCCTTTTGTTCTCAATTATTTATGTACACACAACATTAATTCTAAAATCCCAATTTGAAATACAATGCTCATATTAACCACAAAATTAAAATATATATTATTTTTTCCTCAAATTTATAACGTAAATAAAATACACATTTGAAGTATTTTTTCCTCGGATTTATAAAGTAAATAAAACACATTTAAAGTTTTATTAGATATAATATTAATTAAAAAACAATTAAAATTTACATACCCTCTTTTTCCCACAACTCCTTCTGGTGCTATGCTCGAAAAACATGAAGCAATAACACCATCAACCGATCAAATAACACTTTAGAAAGTGCTAAAAATCATTCGTTGAGGTGCGATTATGATGACATGATTTTAGAAGCCCTCTCGGCTTTGCAAGATTCGAATGGACTAGACGTTCCTACGACTGCGAGCTTTATAGAGGAGAGACACCAATTGCCCCCAAGTTTCAGGCAAACTCTTGGTTCGAAGCTTAAGCACTTAGTCTCCCAGGAAAATAATCATGGAGATTCGTAATAACTATAAGCTCAAGAATATGGAGAACACATAATTGTTGTTTCAGGACCTCTGAATCCCACTGATGGTGCAAAATGCAATACTATCATACTACAATGCCATAAATGTTGCTTCAACAGAGATGGTAAATCAAGCTTTCATGGCTGCTTGAATGAAGATGGCTGAAGTAGAGGCCATGTCTGCATCGACAGAAGAGGCAGCAAGAGATGCAGAGCATGCTATAAGATTGACAAAGGAAGTAGATATGTTTCTTCAAGCTGAATTTGATATGTTTGGACAATTCGCGCCCCAAGATGGCGTGGATGGTTTGTCTTTGTGAAATTTATGTTTTGAAGCCAATTTTCCAAACACCTTGCAAACTCTTTTCAACAATTCAGGAATGCAACTATGTATAGAATTTTGTCCCCAGTTTTATCCAATTACTATGTAAATACACCATCATCAAAAGAAGTACAAGGAAATTTAGTGGCATGACCAAAACTATTAGAGAGACTTAATGGCCAAAAATAGCCATGGCTATGAAACAACATAACAAAGCACATGTATAAAGAAAAATACATCCCCCACTCGACAATTGAAAATAATAGCAAGAACCAAATGATTAAAATTACTGTCATACATATAACAACAAGAATACATATGTTGAAGGTTAAAAACAATAATACCAAAACACTAAAAAGCAGGAAATGCAAACATTGCACTTAGATTAGAAAAAAACATCACACTAATAAAAATTAATCTAAGTGCAATTAAAAAATTGTTAATAACGAAGAGAAATATCACAAATTATAAGAAATGCCAGGATATCATATAAAAACAAATGCCACATAAGACAAAACACAATAGACATTAACCGCCCTTTGTCGTGAGATATATTTGGTATCTAGGACATCGTACATCCTATGTGAGCATATTAAAAATTTAACAAGAAACACCATCATGTTAGAGACGAATACAAGATTTTAAATTGGTGATGTAATTGTTTTATGCATACTATGTTTGATACCTTCGTTGTCGAGTCTCAGGCTCTCTACCCAAGGTACTCGATTTTGATGTATACCTCTAATACCCTTGTTTCTGATGACGTTGAACCTGCTGCTACATCACAACAAATACAAGCACCTCATATAATGCAATGAATGGAAAATCGCAGAAGATATGTCATAATACGTCTGTAGTCAGTGCATTTCCAAATTTTTACAAATTTAAATTTAAAAGTAATAAAATTAAATCCTAAGAAACATATGTAAAAACAAAAGTAAAAACACACAAATAGTTGACAGTTTTGCTAAATCCCAGTATAAAACCCTCATACTGCAATGAAAAGGAAATCACAACAGATACCACACAATACACAAATTTCTTCCTTCTTTCTCAAAAATCACAGTCCTCATATTGCAATGAAAAGAAATCACAACAGATAGTTCAGAATACACAAATTTCTTTCATCTTTCTCAGAAATCACAGTCACATCATTTTCGACTTTTAGCAAATTTCTCACAATATAGTCGAGTGCTTCTCAAAATCCATAAAAAGCATATATAAGTGTAGCAAACATGAAAGCATTTTTGCAAAATCACGACAGAAGAATGAAAGGGAAAATCAAATCGGAGAGCTCATAATATGAACCTAGTGCAGGCCTGTTGAGGACCTCAAATAGTTCCATTAATCCATCTCCTTGAGATTCGGTTGAATTGACCGTATGTCACGAAGCCTACGCAACTAAACTAGATTATTGTCACAAATGTTAAAAGGCAAGCATGCTCTAGGCAATATTCAATTCTCATTGGATGAATCTAATTAGAAATCTACAGCCTAGTATGAATGTAATATTATGAATGCCAAAGAGCCAAATCAAGATAATGTTAAAACCAAGCTAAGATGCAAGAGTAAAAGCAAAAATGAATTCTATAAACCCGAGAAGGGAAACCACATACTAGGAGGCCCATAGTTGTAAAAAGACTTAAATGCAAAGTTTCTTGAGGGGTGGTAGTTATTGCACCTCAAAACCTACAGTACCGTACACCCTGAAAAACATTTAGATTGTTTAAAGGTATGTTGTATTTATCAGCTTGAAGTGCGAGCTTGCAACCTGTCAAACTTGTAAACCTTAATGCATGTCAAGGCTGCTCCTGCTCAATGTCAGACTGTCAAACTATCTAATAGAAATAAAATATTATATATTAACATTTGCAAGTTCAAAGTGTGTTCTATTTTCATTTTCATTTTATTTTTCAATGATAAAAAATGTATTTTCAAACACTTTCCACCGATAAGACTTACACATTTATTAACATATTTTATTAAATAAATACAAATAAATACATAAATTCTTTCAACATTAGATAATCTATAAAAAAGTTTTAAAAATATTTCTATATGACGTAAATTAATAGTAGAAAGCAGAATATATAGTCTCTACCTATGGCAACATGGACTAATAATCATAAAAATTTTACATTAAAAAATAAGATGAAGTTGGTTAAGAGTGGTGTATTTTATAAAAAAATGTAAATTCTTGATAATAATATGGTTATTTATCTCACCTATTCATGGTAAATTTTTAATCAAAATAGTTTATTTGTATTTCGAAAATACATTTGTTTGTATGTTAATTAACAAAATGTTTTAAGGGCCATGTCACTCAACAATACATATATAACAAAAAGGAAAAAACTCTAAACAACTAAAGATATTTTGATAGAATGGCTTCAACAAGTAAGAGATGATGTCTCATTGTTTAGTTAGGCATCGCATAGGTGTATGAGATCCCATTGTTTTGGAGATAATGGACTTCATTCTCCATGCTACATTTTCATTTGTGATATTTTCACCTTAATTGCGTGTGTATGCCTTTCCATGCCTCTTTATCAACATCTATTGGTCTTATACTTTTTGTCCTTTTCAATTGAATAATATTTTTTTATTATTTTCCCTAAATTTGGTCAAACCATCTAAAATGAATATAACCATTAAAGTTGATAAAGAGACCCATTAAAAATGTAAAGTAGTACAAAAATGAGTGAAGGAAAGGAAGATTAGTTCAGATTTCACTTTATGTGTGATCTCTTCCTCCTCGTAGTATCATCCATTATCTTCATTACCTGTGCCATTGTGATATATTTTAGAAATTTCCCTACTACTAATATTCAATATATTTGTATGGAAACATTTACCCCTCCATGCTATAGAACTCTCCTCTCCAATCAACTTTGTTAAAATAGGGTTGATCATGATGATTTTGTAATTTGAAGGGTTATAAACTTTGTCATCCCTTTTAAAAATACAAACATTGAGATTGAGGGTCAAATCCCTCTTTCAATTCTCATAAAAGCAACTTGAAGAACCAACTAGATTGAGCACAATTTGCTGAGACACTGTTGAGACCATCATGAGAAAATAAAATCCACAATTAACAATCAATTTATAAACTTGTGTTAAACAAATACAATTAAACATCCAACTAACACCCAAACATGAGATTTTTTCCAATCTTGCCTCTCCTCGACCCTTACATCATACTATTTAAACTCCCATTCTCTACCCACACATTAAAAAAAATCAAAAGCTTTTATACCTATTGTTTGCCCCTATTCCCAATTTTCATATGAAGAACATTTCAAAAGGTGACTTTCTTTTCTCCTTTAACACCTCATGCAAATTATACTTTAAATAATTTTCGAGAATTTTGACCTTTTTGGTAATAAATTGAAATCAACTATATGCATATTGTGGCTTTTTCATTCTCTTTAAAATAATGGTAAAATCAACTTGAAGAACCAACTGGATCAGTCACAATTTGTTGAGATTATGCTGTGATGGTCATGAGAAACTAAAATCCACAGTTAATGATCAATTTTTAAACTCTTGTTAAAAAATAATGCAACTTGACATCCAACTAACCAGCATTTTTACTTAGTTTTATTTGTAGTCAGTTGGGGTGCATATTTGTTTTATTTGTAATCCTTTGGCCATAGGAAAAAACGCCTATAATGTCATTGAACTACATATCAAAGGGTTTGTTCTTGTGCTTTCCATTTTAGACCTGTCTTAGCATGTTCTCAATGCAGTTGACAAAAAAGTGCTAGGTGATTTGTTGTTGTCCATGTATACCCTATTTATAGGATTCTGCTAATTATTTCACTATTACATCCTCCTGGTGGATGATCCAACTTTGTGACACATGCTACTTGTTCACCTCTCCAAAATTGGACCACAAGTGAGATTTAAACTCTGACAACTCCAAAAAAGGCCTTCATGCTCTTATGATATGGCATCAAGTTCCCTTTACTCTACTTGGGCACATGACTATGTTCGCACAACATAGAATTGAAAGATCTTGTTGATCCAACTTTGCGACACATGCTACTTGTTCACCTCTCCAAATTTGGACCACAAGCGAGATTTAAAGTCTGACAACTCTCAAATATCCCTTCTTGCTCTTATGATATAGTCATGAGTTCCTTTGACTCTACTTGGCCATGTGACTATGTTCGCAAAACATAGACTCGAAAGATTGATGCAACCCCTGTACTATGAATTCTTTGTAAGTTGCAACATTTAAATGAATTGAATGCACAATGTGCAACCATGCTAGATCAACCCAAAGCAACTATAACTTATTTGTGTCAAATAAACTAAATGCACAATTAAAGGAATTGAAACTAGAAAGGAAACTTTTGGGTGTGTAGGGATGCTCCTACATCAAACCCCCCTACTAATTGAATGTGAGTATCATGCTCATAGGATGGATTTCAAGAATCCTACAAGAATGTATCAATAACATTTTCCAAACTCTCTCTTTCATATCCATGTTGCATATGCAAAAGGCAACCTGTACTCTTATTTTCTTGACCATTAGACAACTTGCTCCTCTAGGTTTGAAGGTGTCTAAGCTTGCATTTGAAGCAAATTTGGTTTCCAATTTTTAATTGTGTATCTTCTTTAGATGTGTGACAACAATGGCGACATTAGAGAGAAGTTAGGTGCAAGACTAAACAATAGAAATTGAAGATAATTAAGTGCATTACTCTTTTTTTTCTCGGTGCACAATTTTTTCTATTCCCTCTATTTACATAAGCATTTTACCATTTCTTGATTTGAGCAAAAGGTTGTCCATTGCATCTTTGGTAGTGAAACATTTGTCCTGGAATTTAGGTATGAGGTGAAACACCCAAAAATTCTACAATTTTATTGTTCTCTTCATGGCATTTCAATGATGAGGAGGAAGCTTTTCATGACATCTATCACTATTCCTTTTTTTGCTTCATCACATTTACTTTACTTTATGTTTATTTTGTTTTTCCTTTCGACATTCCTTTACACCTTATGGAGCAATTACTAGTTATATATATATGCTAATCTTCAAATTGAAACATGTTTTTTTAACTTGTATTGATGATTGATACATTGTTTCTAGTTCACATAAACATATTTTATAAAAAAATTAATAAAAGATGTCCTTTCGAAAGTCTCCATTCTAATAAATAAACTCAACCCTACTTGCGTAGGAATATGGGACATTTACTTGCGTAAGAATGTGGGATATTACTAACTTTAACATCACTCGTTTTAAATGAATAAAACTGCAGAAAAATGGGGTAAAAAGGACTACGAATAGCAACAAGACTTTTGGGCCAAGGATGCAAAACTACCAAGTAGAAGCTAAGATTTTTTAGTTGAAAAGTTGGAATTTCATAATGATGCGAACCTTCACGAAAAAGAGGTAACCTCGGTCTAAACAGGACTTGCGAACCTTTACGAAAAAAGGTAACCTCGTATAAACAAGACTTGCTAAAGTAATGGAGCCACGCTTCCAATTTCACGTGACATGGCATGCAACCCATAAAAGTTGCCCAACTATGATGCATTCATTATTATGGCATGCAACCCATAAAAACTGCCCAACTATTATGCTTTCATCATTTAATAATTTGAAATTTTGTGAGAATTATTTCGATGGCAATATCATTCATTCATGATTTCTAGTATGGTTGATAATTTCAAGGTCATTTCCCGAGGTTTTTTTATTGAGTGGTGGGTATTTATTTGAAAATATATGTTCCTCGTTGATTTGTAGTTGTTATTCCACTGATCCCCCAACTTTTCTCATATCTTTATGATTGAGAAATTGAGAGTCCAGTCTTTTGTCTTATATGCTCATGGATGTGACATTTACCATGGTTGCCGGGGTAGACTTAGTTTCAAACGATGGTTGGGGGCATAGGTAAAGGCGGTGGTTTCATGTTAGCTCCCAATTAAGGGAAGTATTATGGACCCGACCACCGACCCATAATATCCTGAACCCGGAGGATGGAGCCCCTCCCTCTTTGATGCATGACATGAGCGGCGACTATCACCCTCTTCACAAGGATTTTTCGGAGGTGGGCCATCTTTTAAGGCGGAAGGCAGATGGGATTGCCGCGACCCCAACCTCAGCTCACTGGAGTTTTCTCCTAACGACCACTTGTAGCGAAATAGTTTTACTACTAAGAAGCCGAGCAGGCTCGGAATTTAATATAAATGGAAATAAATAATAACTTCAGGTGGCTGTGGATCGAGTTACAGAAACTAGCATTTCCTGGTGAGAGCGCTCTGATGGCTGATTAATGAGTGGCAGTGTATTAACTGCAGCGCTTTTAGTGTTCATCGAGCAAGAATTGAACTTCTTCTTCAACCCCTAGAACCGACGGGGAGTTTAATCATCCTGCAGCAGAAATGGTAAGATATCTCTCTTTTATTTGCCAGATTCTGCATGTGTGAATGTGAGTCTGCGTGCCAAGCCAGCGCTGTTAATGCTCATCGAGCAAGAATTGAATTGCTTGTTCAACCCCTAGAACCGACGGAGAGTTTAATCATCCCGCAGCAGAAATGGTAAGATATGTCTCTTTTAGTTGCCAGGTTCTGCATGTGTAAATGTGATGAGTCTGCGTGCCAAGCTTTTCGATTAAGATCCATATTCTGAGTATGCATCGGGAGTAGGAGTTTAATAATCTTTTTCTTGTATTTTCGGAGAGACGAATCGGCGGAAATATCATTATTTAATTTGTCTTTTCGGCAGTTTCCGAAAGGTCTAATTTATGGAGGGCCTGTCTGGTAAAGGCTGAGAAATTTGCTCTTTGAAGGAGATGAGGAGAAAGAAAAGGAGTTCTCAAATATAGACTTTAAAGAACATAGACATAGAAACAAATCTTTAAAGGTTGAATGCACCTAAAAGGGTCTGGCAAAGGCTTGTAAATCTGGTTTTTAAAGGAGATGAAAAAAATGAAAAGATGTTTTAAAGTATGGACTTTAAAGAATTCAGATATAGAAACAAATTTCTAAAGGTTGAAGAGCACTGAGATAAAATATTTTAGAATATGGAAAAAAATATAGAATATCTCGCCAGTAGACATTGACAAATTTGTTTAGCATTTCATATACAGCATATTTTGTAGATTCTTTATTCTACATGTAAATAATCCAAAGAAATGCGGTCTCCTTCACGATCTATTTTGCAGTAAATAACAGGCCTAGAAAACGATGAAAACAAGCGGCTGCTGAATTAATATGAGATCAATTGTTGGCCTGGCCAAAACACAAGTAATTATGTTTTCAGCAAAATGAAAAACATGCTCAATCCAGTTTATATGACAAAAAGATTCTAACATTGTTAAGATATTTTTTTTTGAAAAATATTTCCTATATTTACAGAAAACTATTTACAAAAAGCAGTACAAAAAGTGGAAGGGTATATACAATTGGCATCATAACCTCTTCCCCAAAGCTACTAATATTGAAATAACATATTATGTTGATCCAAAGATTGGGCATCTTTGATCAACAAAGCGCCTGTAGCGTGGAGCTGATGGCTGATGGCATATCTCATCCTTCCACATAGAACAAAATGTAGAGAAAGGGCTGACCTCACGATACAAAACAAACTTACACTTGATTTTGCAAAGAATAAATAAGGCTAGGATCCACTAACAATGCCAAATCCTAGAGAACATAGTACGAACCAAAGAGTGACAATCTCTAAACAATGTAGAACACAAATGAATCTTGCCTTGAAGCAACATTGAATACTGGTCCTGAAGATAACTCCAACAATGTTTGGGACACTAACACTCCTAGAGATAAGCTTCACTGTCTTTGAGCGATGGAAAACAGGTCAAAGGTCATCAAAAAGTCCACTCTTGGCCAACTAGACCTTGGATGGAATCCCTTGATAGACTAGTACCCAAACAAAAACTCTTAGCGTATAAGATAAGCGAATGACCAAACATTGTGATTTCTATGCACCCATCCATCCTCTGGATTATTGGATATCCAATGTGCATTAAGGACAAAGAATAACAGATGCCTCTGACAAAGCATCAAGTATAGTGGTCGAAAGTCATACTAGAGAATTAGTCAACCAAAGCTTCACCCCCAATCCCTCCAAAACAACCCAAGCATCCCAATATCGATTTTAAATGCCTTAAGAGTCCAAAATAAGGCCTCTCTACTCAATAAGCGAATGATGGTCAAGGACAAGAGATCATACTCTTGAGCAAGAGAATGCCACTCTTTTCAAGAGCGAGAGGTAGAATCCCACAAATATCCTAAGAAGAAAATGCCCTTCTTGCTTAGCCTATGAGACTGATAGTGAGGCAGATCTACAACACCGAAACTTTGAACCCTCTTGTTAAGATTCAATATGCTAAGACAAAAAATATCAGCATTGCATTTCATTTCACAACAATAGCATATACAGGATCACTGAAAGAACAACAAGCACAGCAAAAACACAAGAGACACCGATTTATCTTGGGAAACCCTCATGGGGTAGAAAACCCAACAAAGCTTCCTCAATATAGATGACCAGAAAATACAAAGATGTAAACCACAAACATGAGCTCCTTCTCCTCCATAGCAGATCTCTCTCTCACCTATGCGCTAATCACAAGTGAGTGTAATGTATGTTAAATGAGGAACACACCTCCTCTATTTATACACAACTCCGACTTTACTTTTACACTAACTAGGTCGGCCCCAACTTTAACCACTGGTTTAAACACCCCATTACAACTGACTCTGGGCCGACCCCACTAGGGAAGGCCGACCCCACTAGGGAAGTCTAATAACCCAAATTACCACATTCCGACGGAGGAATAAACATCTCCGGATATACAATAAGGTCTTCACGGAGGAATGAAACATCTCCGGAATAATAAAGTACAAATATAATATTCTTGGAAGTTACAATATTTCAACACTCCCCCTTAACGAGAAGGATATTATAACAACATCTGCAGGAGCAAGGAGTCATCAAATACATCATACATGATACATCTATAGATCATTGGAAGCTTTCTCAACATCATCAGTAACTCAACCAGTTACTGGAATATGTTCAAGATCTTCAATACTGGAACATCAACATCTTCAATACCGAGTCTTCATCTTCTGCAACACTCGAACAATTACAGTAACATCATCATATGGATCACTCGATCAACAGCCTCATCGTCTGGATCAACCGATCAACATCATCATCTGGATCTCTCGATCAACAGCCTCATCGTCTGGATCTACTGATCATCATCATAACAGCATCAACTGGATCCTCTCGATAAACAACATCACATCATCAACTGGATCCTCTCGATCAACAACATCATCTGGATCATCTCGATCTACAGCATCTGGATCATCTCGATCTATAGCATCGTCATAGCAGCATACTCTGCAATACACAAGATCCTATTACGGGATGATCAATCCCTCTCACTTTAGGACATAGGTCCATAGATGATACAATCCAGATCAAATTCCAGGATGATCAATCCTTATCAATTTTAGACAAGTGTCATGTCTATGGACGATGCAATCCAGATCTACTTCCAGGATGATCAATCCTTATCAATTTTAGACAAGTCTCATGTCTATGGACGATGCAATCCAGATCTACTTCCAGGATGATCAATCCTTATCAATTTTAGACAAGTCTCATGTCTATGGACGATGCAATCCAGATCTACTTCCAGGATGATCAATCCTTATCAATTTTAGACAAGTCTCATGTCTATGGACGATGCAATCCAGATCTACTTCCAGGATGATCAATCGTTATCACTTTAGGACATGAGTCCAAGGACGATGCAATCCTATCACGTACATTTTGAACCAAATGTCTAGGGACGATGCAGTCCTATCTCCAATTCTCGGAGACAGATGTCTACGGATCAATTCTAGGACTGAAGTCCGGGGATGATACAATCCCCACATTCTCGGAGACATCTGTCTACGGATCAATTCTGGGACCGTCGTTCGGGGATGATACAATCCCACATTCTCGGAGACATCTGTCTACGGATCAATTCTGGGACTGTTGTCCGGGGATGATACAATCCCCACATTCTTAGAGACATTTGTCTACGGATCAATTCTGGGACCGAAGTCCGGGGAAGATACAATCCCCACATTCTTCGAGACATCTGTCTACGGATCAATTCTGGGACCGAAGTCTGGGGAAGATACAATCCCCACATTCTCGAAGACATCTGTCTACAGATCAATTCTGGGACCGAAGTCCGGGGAAGATACAATCCCCTCTCGTCCACTAAGGACCAATTCTCGAAGACAACTGTCTACGGATCTGTTCAGGGACCGAAGTCCAGGGATGATACAATCCCTCCTCGTTCACTTATACAAAGTCTAAGGACCATGCATCGACCTCATCGTCGTAACCAGCAACCTCATCATCAGAACAGGTAACCTTATCATCGATACAAGTATCCACATCACTACAGTATCCACATCATCGACACAAGTATCATATCATCGACCTTACCATCAATATAGGCAATCTCATCATTGATACAAGTATCCACATCGATACCAGTATCCAAATATCATCATCGACCACATAACTCCCCCTTTTGAGGAGGGTCCTTCTGAACTACACCAAGCTTGTCTCGGAAATACTCAAACTCTTCTCGAGACAGAGGTTTGGTCAATACATCAACAACTTGTTCGTCAGTGCTCACATACTCGAGCTTGATAGCTCCTTTCTGCACCATATCCCGTATATAGAAATATCGGATCTCTATGTGCTTTGACTTATCATGGAACACTGGATTCTCTGTCATCTTGATACAACTCTGGTTGTCACACAGGATCACAGTGGGGTCCATCTCTAAGTCAAACAATCCTGATAACAACTTCTGAAGCCATATCGCTTCACAACTAGCAGGGCAAGCAATTATATATACCGCTTCAGTTGTGCTAGACTGCTTCCTGCTAAACCACGAGTTCATGGCAGATCCCAGACAATAACATCCGCCCGATGTGCTCTTCCTGTCTGATACACTTCCTGCCTGGTCAGAATTTGTGTAGCTATATAATCTGAAATCATGATCTCCAAGATAACATAGACCAAAGTCTATCATACCCTTTAGGTACCTCATCACATGCTTTGCAGCTATTAGGTGAACATGCCTAGGTTCCACTAGATACTGTCTCAAGGTGTTTCACAACAAAGCATATATCCGGCCTTGTATTCGTCAAATACATCAATGATCCAATAATCTGTTTGTGCAGAGTCACATCCACTAACTCTGATGAGTCATGCTCTAACAGCTTCAAGTTGGAATCCATGGGAGTGGCCATGGTTGTACATTCCAACATATCAAATCTTTTTCAGGATTTCCACAGCATACTTTCCCTGGTTGAGAAAGATTCCTTCTGAGCCTTGCCATACTTCTAGACTTAGGAAGTAATGCATCAATCCGAGATCTTTCATCTCAAATTCTGTAGCTTCTTCTTTCTTTCCATGATTTGTTTCTCATTCCCTGTCAGAAAGAGATCATCCACATACAGTAATAGTATGACAGGTTCATCATCCATAACCTTAAGGTAAAGGTTAGGATCAACTTTACTTTTGGTAAAGCCCAAGCTTTTCAAGAAGCTATCAGCTCTCCTTCTGTGACTGAACATCATCTACACTCTGCAGTGAGTGTTCTTCTGCATATCTATCCGTGCCATCTCTCGTCAGATGGGTCTACTGATATAAGCCTCAAGATCATTCGAGCTCTGTGGTGAGTTCCTTCTTAAATGTCATCTGTGTATAGATACCATCTTCAACCTTGTAGCAAAGGTTGAAATCCGCATCACCCATGGTGATCATTAAGCTCATCAAATGACTATCGATCCTGGGTATCTAGATTCCATACAAAGCTTTCTTCAATTACACCATTAAGAGAATGGTCTTATCTAGCCACTTGGAGCAAACATCTCGTCATGATCCTCTTCCTCTTTCTAAGAGAATCTTCTAGTCATGAGCCTTCTATAGTATGTTTGATTTGTAAGTCTTCTTGTTGAACATCCATCACTTGTTCGGTGTTCATCATTCTTCATGATCTTACTTACAAATCAAAGTTAATTACATGATTAGAAATACTTCATAATCATCAAATCATGTTGACATGATAACCTTATTATGCATACAAATATGACTCACATGGTTATGCAACTATCTTGACCAATACTTTGGCACAACACTTTTCCATATCCTATATGCATACAGTGGTTATCTAGATGCCTTCCATCTCTACCAGAACATGCTATCGAGAGCGTGCACAGCTCTCAGCATGTCAGCAAAGAGGTTTCATTCTAGACAAACAACAATGGAATGTTTGTCCAACTTACCCATCATATGCACATTAGTAGTATACTGTTCAATGCTATATGAATGCTCATACTATGCATGATACATTCTAAATATGCATACAACTATTCCAAGCAATATCATTTACTATTTCATGTCAATTCAAATACTTATCTTTTATGGTTTCCTCCCGCTTGATCTCTATATGTTTTTGAACTTCTTATCCATCTTGGACCACTATGCATGCTCAATTGTGCACTAGTGTTATCCTCATGATCTCATACAGAATCATACATTCATTAGTATACTATCAAAACATGATAATCTTAAGTATGTATGGTCATGATCATTTCATACATAGGTATACTTACCTAGGATCCTAACAAAGTAGGATTCTAACTTGATATAGGAAAACATACCTGGATTATCAAGCTTGGTTATGTCTTAAAACAATATCTTCTTTGTTCTCTTCAATGATTTAGAGACCTTGTGCTAGAACCTGCATATCTCATAGGTTAAGCATAGTAGAACAAAGTCATACATACGTCGTAAGTAGAGCTTCTATGTGATTAACTGATTATGGATGTGTCTTTTGTCTTCATGTCATCCTGGTCATAGAACTTGATTTGTCTTTCTTGATGTACCTGTATCTTGTTAGCAGACAACATAATCCTCATACAACACCACAAGTGCATTAGTACAATCATAAGTGTCATAACCCTAATTAATGAATATATTCTACCATTCACATGCATTCATTCTCAAACAATCATAATTGTACTACCCTCAATAACATGAAGACAAACATAGCATAAACTTAACCATGAACAGATTTCAACACATACCTGTATCTCCTCAAGTCATACCTGTCAGGATTGCTTTTAACCCAATCCACTTTGATTTGCTGAAATTGTATCTGGAGCTGGATTAGGGTTTGTCAGAGAAACCCTAAAAATTCAAACTTTGAATTTCAAACTTCTGAATGGATGGAAAGATGCGCCTTGCTGAGCTGATCAAGCTAGCATACTTCAATTTTGAAATCTCCAAAATTTGACCCCTCAAAATTGCCTTTGAAACTTCTGGATCTTCTAGACAGGATCCCAAACTAGGATTTGATGAAGCCCACCCTTCTGCCTAATCAAAAGGTTTGATCCAAAGCTCTAAACTTCGATTTTTCTGAGGATCTTCCAGCCGTGGTCACAGACTTCAAAAATTCCAACTTTTGCAGAAGCCCTAATTTTCCACCTTTCCGATCAAAATCCCGAACTAGGGTTTGATCAAGCCCGGCCTTCTGCCCAACCAAAAACTTCGATCTTGGTCTCTAAATTTCGATTTTTATGAGGAGCATTCAGCCGTGGTCTCCGACTCTAAAAATTCCAACTTTCTCCAAAGCCCTAAATTCCCACAGCAGTGATAAGCCAAGAATGAAGGTGCTCAGAAAACAATTCTGTTTTGACAGAAATATGCACCTGATTGTTTCTGGTGCATATCTAAAATTACAAATTCACAGGGTCTGAAACCTCGACCTGTGGTAGCCTGACCTGTCAGCTTTCCAACCCCACAGGTCTGACCTCAATTGGATTTTCTAAGAGAGAGTTATGCCAAGTGTCGCAACGTGACTTGTTTATGGGATAAAACAGGAGAGTGAACTTGTACGGTGTGCCACGTGTCACTAGTTCAACTTCAGCCTCTGAAACTCGTACCTATGAAAGTACAGTCGGTGCACTACTTGTCACTTTTTACGAAATTTCATTTGGAGCTTCCTATCCCAAGTTGTGACCTTTGTTCCTAGGTCACCTGTTTATGACTGAGATCTGGAAGAGGCAGAAACTCTAACTTGTATTGATCATAAATCACAAAGTACAACGAATCTGAGGTTGTCCTTTGGACACAAGGTACATGGGGATGTTATCTACGGCCTGTAAAGGTTTCAGATCCTGAGCCTTCACCAAAATTGATTTATAGCGAAAGTGCCACGATGACTGGGTTTTGCTATATAAAACCCTAACCTTCAAATTGTCGCAAGTGAAGCAAGTGTCGTAAGTGCCATACATTGCCTTCCTTCAGGTTGGCTCTGATACCATGTTAAGATTTAATATGCTAAGACAGAAAATATCAGCATTGCATTTCATTTCACAACAATAGCATATACAGGATCACTGAAAGAACAACAAGCACAACAAAAACACAAGAGACACAGATTTATCGTGGGAAACCCTCATGGGGTAGAAAACCCAGCAAAGCTTCCTCAATATAGATGACCAGAAAATACAAAGATGTAAACCACAAACATGAGCTCCTTCTCCTCCATAGCAGATCTCTCTCTCACCTATGCGTTAATCACAAGTGAGTGTAATGTATGTTAAATGAGGAACACACCTCCTCTATTTATACACAACTCCGACTTTACTTTTACACTAACTAGGTCGGCCCCAACTTTAACCACTGGTTTAAACACCCCATTACAACTGACTCTGGGCCGACCCACTAGGGAAGTCTAATATCCCAAGTTACCACATTCCAACGGAGGAATAAACATCTTCGGATATACAATAAGGTCTTCACGGAGGAATGAAACATCTCCGGAATAATAAAGTACAAATATAATATTCTTAGAAGCTACAATATTTCAACACCTCTAGCTCTAGATAGGACGAAAAACTAAACCCAACTTGCCCTACTATGCTCCTAATGCAATAGACCGAACTTGCAACAACTTTCCAAGATGACCATATGTTCTTGAAAATGAGTGAGCTTAACACATGAAATAAATGGTGCAACAATATACTATCACATAAATTGAAGCCTCCTCGGGTTCCACCTACATGCTGAGCAGACAACACTCAATGCCAAAATTAGACTTGCCAAGGTGTTGAACCCCTCAAGACACCACACCACCCACTTGGCTACAAGAATATTGCCCTGCGTGGAAACTTCAATCAAACCAAGGCACCCTTCATCCTTGGGCATAGTGTACATTGTACACATCCCATGGAACCAATGGAAGACCCTCTCCCCACCATACTTAGACCATAGTTATACCCTCAAAATTTGCTCAAGCTATCGAAACTGGGCCCTGCTGGGTAACCAACAAGAGACATAGTAGACATGAAAAGATTGAAGAATACAACCAACAACATTCAACTTCCTTGCAAAGGGGAGATCCTTATGGTGCCAAACATGAAGTTTGCTGTGAATCCTTTGAAGGCACCAATCCCACATAGATACTGGTGACAAACCAAACCCTAAAAGGACTACCCAAATTTCGGAAAATGACCTCGGGGAAAATATAAGACGAAGTTACATGAATTCAATTTGGTGGTGAATCCAACCCAACTAACCAAAAAATTGTTTTCTGAGCACTCACTACGTTACCTGAAGTAGAGCAAAATGTACCCATGCATGCGAAATCCCCATCCACTAAATCTCGCTTTTTCCCTCATAGAGAGGAAAGAATCATCTGCAAAGGGGTTATTAATAATCTTTGAACCATTTGGCAATGGAATACCATGAAATTGCCACGCAATAGAGGCAACCTTTGATAAGTAACCTAGAGCACATACTTTCAACACATAGGAATAAGGAGTCAACATACACCCTTGATGAATGGACCAATGTAAGAAGATCCGTGGGGGTGAGGTATTGTTGATAAAAACAAAGGTCGAATCATTTGTGAAGAAGGTGTTCACCTTGGCAACACAACACGGTCCAAAACCTAGGTAGCATAGCATCTATGAGGTAAAAGACCAATCAACTTGATCATAAGCCTTGTCAAAGTCAATTTTCAAAATAAGGGACTGTTGATCAGTTTATTGAACCCACTTCATAGCCTCCCATGTAGAAACCACGGTGTCAAGAATGAATCTCTCCTTAACAAAATCAATCTGTTCTTGACACACCACATATCTAACAACCAAGCGGATCCTCAGATCCAAAGCCTTAGCCATGATTTTATAAATAGTTGTGAGCAAAGTTATAAGTTGCTAACCCCCTATGGAATCTCTAGTTGCATTCTTGGGTATAAGTTTGACTAGCCTTTGATTGAGAAACTTTGAAAGGCGAGTTGAAGCGAACACTTCAGAAGCCTGACGATAGAAATGATCACCAATGGCGTTTCACATGGTCTTGTAGCTCGCAAGGTCGAAGGCCATCTATACCCAGTGCCTTGCCATTTTATGTGGAAGTCAAAGCAACATAAAGCTCCTCCATCGAATAATCTCTATCTTATCTTGATCACCACTGTGAACCTTGGTGGGGACAACCTTGCAACAAGCATCTCTAGCAATGACCACCCCATCTATCAGAGCATAAAGAGCAAAAATATTTTGAAATTGCAAATTAAACAATATACCTTTGACCTCAAAAGGGTCCTTGGCAAGAAAACCATCAAGCCTACGCAGACCAAGCACCCTATTAGTAGCTGTCTTCCTCTTGAGGAAGTCAAAATAGAACTTGGAGCCCTCATCTCCCTCTTGAAACCATTGAAGACATGAATGAAACCAAGCACGCTTGCCAATATTGCCTTCTCCTCTTTGAACAACCATCTCCAACTTTGTAGCCTCTTCTTGAAGAGTTAGATTATGAAGATCCTCTTCAAGAAAGATGTGAATCTCCTCAAGTTATTGTTGAGCCATTGACAACTCCTTTCTCCACTTCCAGGCCATCATCCTACCCCAATCTCTCATAAACTTAACAGTATGACAAAGAACGACTTCTCGTCGAAGGATCCACCCTCGAGAGCCCATTGACCTAGGTGAGAGGTTCTGAACTCTTTCAATAGGGCTTGGAAGTCATCCGACTCCAAATGTGACACTCTACATGAACAAAGAAGAAGGTGAATCAATCAAGTGACCAAATGAAATCATAGTGTACATCAGTAGATGATTTGAATGGCACATCCATTAGCACATCCAGGGGGCGAAGTATGCTTGAAAAGGTCATATCCTCCCAAGGATCGTAGAATTGTTCCAACCAAGCTCGAACTTTGTCCTCTACCTATCTATAATTGCTTCAAGTGAATCAACTACTATAATCAAGCCCCTTTTGTTTTCAAGTGGGGTAAAAAATCCGAAGAGAGCCCTTACAGTGATACCAAGCCTACTTCTTCAAACCACTGATAGTCTGATCATAGAACTTGAGCCTCCACAGTGACCACCAACCCACTCCACTATGTTCAAACCCCCTCCAACAATCCACTTCACAGCTTGAAGAGATGAGGCCATCCAATCTTAAAGTCTAGCATGATTTGAATTGAGGTTAGGAGCATAAACAACACAAACTCCTATCACTCAGTCCTAGATCAAAAGAGTGACCCATACATAATGATCCTTAGGAGCTGAACTAGACATTGCCACAAAGTTTTGCAAATAGGATGAAAGGGAAACACTACCTCTCCACCCCCCTGACAATGCTCTGAGCCTAAAAAGGACCATGCCAACAATAAGTCATCCTATTCTAAAGCTCAAATCCAGCCAACTTGACCTCTTGCAAGAAAACTATATAGGTTTGAAAGTGTTGGAAAACACCTTGGATAGATTACCTGCAAATGGGAATCGTCATCCCTTGCACATTCAAGATAGTAGAGAGAGTTTCATTCCGATGGAAGATGACAAGTTATTGTACTTGTTCTCCATCTCAAATCCTTGCAAAGTTGGGAGCTGATAATTATGTAAGTGAACCATCGCATCCTTAGAGGACTTCACTCCTAGCTTAGGGCTCATATCTCTTGCTGACTTGTTCACACAAGTAGGAGAGGAAACATCCTTCTGCTTGTTAAAATTAACTTGCCATCCAAGTTCAACCTCTATACTACTGGACCCAAAGCAAATAGAGCCACCATTGGTCATAGGATCAGCGGATCGGTGCACTTAAGGCTGCCCCACCACCAAAGAAGAATTGCTAACCCTGGGCTGCACCATTGGGCCTCTAGAACCTTGCGCTGAAACCAAACTTGAACCACCAATTGATGAGTTATCTGATCCCACACCAGAACCACCAGAAGCAGAACCATCCACTCCTGCACCAACAACCACAGAAGTAAAACCACTCATTCTTGAACCACCCGACGAAGAACCATCCACTCTTGCACCAACAGCCACAAAAGGGACATCGCACTTCATACTCTGTCTTGAGGCTATAAAAGTGTCACTTTCCCTTGTTCCCTGAGAGGAGGGGGCCCATCAACACCTGTACAAGCAGCCTTACTTGGCTTGGGCCTGTGAAGAGAACAATCTCTAATCAAATGATCCTGTTCTTGACAAGCAAAGCATGATTTGCCAGATTGAGGTACCAAACCTTCCACTGCTTAACTTAATCAATGTTGCAAACAAAAAATGAACGGGAGATTTTTTCACTTCAAATCCACCTCCACACATACCCTTGGGTTTGGTCTAAAAGAGTTACTTCGGCAATTAGGAAGAAGTCGTCTACCAAATTTGTGGGCAACTAGATCAACAGAAGGGTGCATATAAACTAGCAGGGCTGTAAAATTCAACCATAGTATATAGTTAGCTGGCCCATTGTCCTCTGGATTAAAATCCACTTTCCATCATTGAACATTGGCTAAGTGAATTGACAATGTTCTAGGTTTCAAACTATAACACATAGTGAGCTGCAACATTTAAATAAAATTATTAAACAAAAGGCAAACATACTTTGACCCCAATCCCTAGTAAGAGTTCAAGGAGATCTCCTTGGACTCCTAGTTGAACACACACTAGCGATTGAGGGTCTCATCATTTGACATTCGATGCAAAAAGAACAAGATAACCCTCACATCTTCAAATGCATGCGCCCCCCAAAATACTCGTCGTTTGCAAGGAAAAAGTTGAAGACGTTAGGATTCAGAGGGTGTATGACATCCTTGTTCACTGAAGGCTGAGAGGAGACCCCTGTCCTTGTCAACTTGAGGCTCCACTGTAGGTGGCACTATCTTCTCATTGGCATCCAACTGACCATCCACCATCACCAAGTCCTCATCCACATTCACCTAGGCAAAATCCCTAGATGGAACAACAAGCCATAGTCCATCCTTGAAAGAGGGCACACCCTCAAGGTGTTGGATTTTTATTACCTCAGAAAGTGTGTGGCAGCGTGCCACAACAGCAAGCAGAGAAGACCTCAATGCACAGTGCACACAAAGACGGCATGTGTGAGAGATGTGTAGGTCTGTACTGCAGCAAGTAAACCCTTCCCCTTCAACAATTTTGTACAACAGTAATGAGCACGCAAGAGCGTTTATGGAGAGAGAGAAGGTGCATGCATGTGCCATCCTCATTTTAGTTTCGGTTAAGATGGCTTTTATATTTAATAGTTCAGTTCTATTTTTGGTTTTGCTTGAGTTAGAATTTGCATGCATTAAGTTTCTAATTTAAGTATGCATGCATCAATTAGGTAAGGTGCATGTAACCTAGCTAAGTTTATTGAAGTGCATGCAACCTAGTAGTTAAGGCACATATCTCAAGGTGGATGCATGCCTCAGATCATCTCTAGTTGAGGCACTATTGTGCATGTGTCCAGATTCATTGTACCTGTTCTTCTTCTCAATCTATAAAAGAGAAGGCAGAGGTATAGGTTAATTAATTCAATTTTCAAAGTAGGAAGCAGGTGGTGAAGGGTAGAGTTTAAAGCTTTGAATACTATTTCTGTTTCAAGATTAATAAACAGTAATGTGATTTGAGTTTCAGATTTGTGTGTTCGCTGCTACATTCTTCAGATTGATGTGTTTAAGTTCCTAGTAAAAATCAGATTGCAGTTTTGATATAGATTCCAATTTTTTGCTTTTCTTAGTAGGTAGGTTAAGAAATCAGCCTAGGACTGTTACCATGTGCTGAGGAATTTTAGCATGGTATCAGAGCTTTAACACTTGAAATCTTTCAGATTCTGTGCATGGAGAGACAGACTATCTGGAGTAGAGAGTTGTCAGAAGATTTCAGTGGGCAACACATCCAAGCTTTTCTAAGTAGGTAGGTTAGAAATCAGTGTAGGACTGTTACCATGTGATGAGGAATTTTAACACAAGGCACAAAGGCTTAACTACTGTCTTTGGACTTGTTACCTCTCATATTGCATGAGGTTTCAGCTCGTGATTTTTATTACACATAATAACATTTATAGGATGGCATTGATAGATTATTTGACATATACAAGTGGTTTATTATGGATGCATACATTTTCCCTGGCATTTCCCTTATGGCATTTCGGACTACAATCAATCGTGGCTTCACAGTGTCTAGAGGAGAGTGGCTGATTGCATGGGTTATTTGTTATGCCTCTTGAGCCTAGCCGGATCTCCAATGGTTGATCATTGATATATAATATTATTGGTTGATATTGGAGCACCTTTGGTATTGTGATGTATTTCAGTGTCATGGTGACATACTTGGTGCATTGATGGGTCTCTAGGAGAGAGCACTTCACATGGTCACCTTTTTAAATGTCATTCTAGTCATCACATGACTAGGTGGGACATGTTCTAGATGTTAAGTTTAGCATAAAATTCACAACAAGAGCATAATAAGGATCACTGAAAGAAACACAATCACACGATAGACACAAATTTATCCTGGGAAACCCTCAAGGGGTAGAAAACCCAGCAAAGCTTCCTCAATATAGATGACCAACAATTACAAAGATGTAATCCCCAAACAAGAGCTCCTTCTCCTCCTTCGTAGATCTCTCTCTCTCCTATGCGCAATTCACAAGTGAGTGAATGAGTGAGTGTGTGTTCAAATGAGGAACACACCTCCTCTATTTATACTTTACTTCACTTGACTTTTAACCCTAACTAGGCCGACTTCTCCTAGGATAGTCTAATAACCCCTAATAACTTAACTCAGGGCCAACTTCTCCTAGGAGAGTCTAATAACCCCTAATAACTTAACTTAGGGCCGACCCCACTAGGGAAGTCTAATAACCCTAGTTATAACATCCCGACGGAGGAATAAACATCTCCGGATATATATTAATGTCCCGACGGAGGAATGAAACATCTTTGGATAATAAAGTACAAATAGAATATTCTTAGAAGTTACAATATTTCAACACTAGATGTTTTTTGGTGGTACATTACCCCTAGGTGATGAGTGTCCTAGTACTTTGGGCCTTACTTTAAAGTTTATAGTGGATTATACATCAACATGATTTACTTTGCGTTTGTGGAGAGCCTTTTGCATGTACCCCTTTTCACATGTTTCCATCATGATATGTGGTTTAGATCGGTTCTGAGCCTCATGTCCAAGCATCTTATTTGACAATACAAGGTATTTCCACATAGGTCGAACACCTTAAGTAACCACTCACATAAACAAATTACAGATCGACACACCAATGTATTACGTGGTTAAAAACCTAAGAGAGGGAAATAGTCCATGGCTCCAGCCAACGCTACCACTTGAGGTAATATATTAATGCAAAAGGAAAATATTTTACGTTATGAGTTCCTCACAATCCATCATTAGCAAATGACCCTCCATGATCTTTAAATAGAGACCATGGACCAATTGGGTGCTAAGCCATGGATCAATATAGCCATTAGTATTGAGGAGAAGATGAAATGTCAAATCACTTCGTCTAGAACATATCGTGACTGCCGGATTACATAAGTACAAATGCATACTAATGCAGACTTAAAAAACACACTTACCTATTACACAGTGTAGCAAAATGTAAATTCCAATTTTATTATGGGTTTATGAAGCAAGAACCATTGTAAGCTCTTCGATAGAGAGTGCTCTTGATCCGCCTTATGGTGAGATTTAAGAGACTTATGAAAAATGCTTGAAATAAAATCTACACTACCCAAGAGTCTCTTTCAAGTCTAAGACCGTACTTGGGAAAGCAAGGGGGTTAGCAAAAACCAAAATGCAAGTAAACTCTCCGACAGAGAGCACTCTTGATCCACCTTTCAGTGAGATTCAAGAGATTTTATGTTCTTTTTAAATGACAAATTATATGAAATGGAAATACTTGAACAAAAAGTAAACTAAACTATCAGCTTCTAAGATCTAACAATTTATTGAAAAATGAAACTACTCTAGCAAAATAAAACTAAGCTAATTGCGGAAATAAAACTAAGCTAATACAAAAAGGGACAAGAGACAATACAAGCTTCCCCTTGTATCACACAATCTCTAGTTGTTTGTGGTATGTATCCCAATAGGGATGGTAGAGGAGAACAGCTAGGTCGGTGTAACCAACAGTAGCCAAGTCCTCTGTCCAGGGGGACAGAAGTCACACCGGACAAGGCTGCAGTCACTTTAGACAAGGCACTTGGCCAAGTCAAGGGGGAGACCCACTCAACCGGTGAAGGTTGAGACTCAACAATCAGACACCCTAAACCCAAAAAAGATGATCGAAGTAGAAAACAAAATGGATGACTGAAGGTGAGATTTCTTCCAGCCTTAGTGGAATCGAGACTCTGGATGATAAGGTATACTAAGTGATATAAATTCAGATCTGATTACACATGTAAATGATGGATAAAATGAAGAATTAGAAGGCTGGAAATTAAATCAACAAATAGAAAATTATTGGAAGAGTGGTCAGGGACCTTGCCTATGGGGGAATGAAGCTTGTGATGATTTATCAATACATGGCAGAGGTGAATAAGCAAATTAATCACACATTCCAGCAATTATAACTTGATTAAATGGTTGATTTAAGACACAAAAAATAGTCTAGCAAGCAGTGAAATTAACAGCCCTAGGGGAGTGGGTTAAATGATGGAAAAATGGACCTAGGGCAGTAAAAAAAAGACGTTTATAAGCATTTCTAGCTGCTGATACGTGGTACTTTAAGGTAAAAAGATGTTACGGAGCAGATTAAAGAGTACCCATAAACCCAAAACACACCCAACAGGCTGAAAGAGAAAAATGCCCTAGAGGGGCGTTTTTGGCAAAGTGACTAGTGCCTAAAAAGTGGGTAAATGGAGTCCAAATCAAATGAATCTTGGTATCTAGGCTTTTAAGCATAAATCATTTGTGAGTTTTAAAGGAAAACAAATTTTAACGGTCAAATTTAAAGATTTTAATTTTGGGGGTTTTTTATGATTTTTCTCTCTTAAACAAAATTCAGAAATTGAAATGCAAGAGAAGAAGAAGTAACACCTACTTGGAACTAGCTGATATTTCTGATTTTGTTGAGATTATTACGTCCCGAAGATCAAATAGCAGCAGTTGAAGATGTCCCAGCTGAAATCGATTTGCTCTCTCCCCACCAACTCGTCCTCCTTGCTTGCAAACACCAATGGACAAGAAAATCAAATTAGTGTTGACAAACAAGTAAATCTACAACAATACAAATAAGAATGAGGAAAATGTTTGGCTGGAATGGCAAAAACACTTCCCTTGTGATACTAATCCGGAGAATGGAGCAATAGTGGCAGCCAAATGGTGTGCCCTCCTCCAAGACTTTGCTTGCTGCAAACAATGGTGAGAAATATAGTGCTGGAAACACACACCAACTACAACTAGTGCATCAAGATAGTATGGCAATCAACAATGTCAAGAAGCTATCACACAAGAGCCAAGTGGAGCAGCAACGTTTTCTCTTCTATTCACTCCAAAAAATGCCAAGAGAGGTACAATGGAGGTGAGTCCATTCTCTTGTAGAGATGGCTCAATCTTAAGATAGGTTTCCCCCCAAAACGGAGGGTTGAGATCATCTCCCCATCCACAAAATCGAATGGTGGAGATGCATCCCTAAAGGGGGGTGCAAATTGCCCCAAGAGAGCGCACTAGTGGATGAGAGGGGCCCTTGTGGGCCATACAATGCAACAAGGTGGAGTTGGGGGGTGTCTATGGGATATTTTATCCCCCCAACTAATACAATAAGGGCCCCACACATCAACATAACCATGAAATCAACCAAGTCGAATTTCCCCTAATGGAGAAAACGCCCTCCCCCTATGGGCAAACTCGTCCTCTAGTGTGAGCTGGGCAAATGAGGGCCCCACAACAATCAAATATAATGTCAAAACATACCAAAATTACCTTGTGAATTACCTTTACCATTGGCAACCATTGATTTTTCCATTTGCCTATAGTTGCCTTAGTCAAATTCTGATTTCCATGTATTTTCTGCTGGTTTCTATGACTGAAGATGAAAATTGGGCTTTTGACCCACTTTTATTGCCCGGATTGCCGAACCGTCTGCTGCAATGTGATCGTGGACCCCAAAAGTAGTAGGGATGACCACTCGAACGACCCCGATCCATTACTTCGGCATTATTTGCCCCAAATCCATGATTTTTAATTAAAACAGGTCAAAATTGACCAATAATAATTAAAAATCTCTCAAACGGTTCAATGTTTTGCAATTTCGTCAGTTGCATGCTCATATGGAACCCCTGTAGATAATAAATGATCGAAATCGAAATCCCAATCGCAACATTTTTTCGGGCCCATTTTTGGCCTAGTCAACCCAGTTTGATTAAGTCAAATTTGGTCAACTATAGTGCTAGCTGAAACCTGTATGCAAGCATGAAGTGACAAGGCTCAATTAAACAAGTTAGTACATTACTAAGCAACAAATGATAACATGATGATCAAAAATACATTAAATCTCAAAATAGTACAAGGCCCTGGTGAAGTGGGCCCACCACCTCCAAAAGACTAGGATGCAATACACCTCCATAGAATTGACCACCTTGCTGACTCTAGGTGATGTGGACAACAAGGTAAAAGATATGGGAAGACGAGGATAAAGATCATGTGACCATTAGACATCTCGGGAAAGCGGGGTCCACTGAGGTAAGTATGCCATGACAAAACACGGGGAAGGGCGGTGCTTCACAAATGGGTATAGTGCAGGGAAACCACCACTAGTCATCTAACAAGTATCCCACAACTCACATCCGTATCCGAAGACTCCGTGAGGTTCTTTTCTAGAGCCGCCAAACTGGGTGTCCGACAAACCATAACTTGAGACTCTAGGGGGCAATCTTGAGCTTGTCCCTTGCTCCTTCTCACCTCCTTGTCCCGCAGGACTAGGTGAGGAATAACCACTACAAATGCTGACATGTATAGCTGACCAGAATCCATGTGTGTTCATAAACACATTGCATGGATTTTACAATGAGTTTCATACTTAGCCCTTTTTTGGCTAGATTTTACATTTACAACATAGAGGCCTTTTTAGCATGATTTACATTTCATTTCTTCATGTCTTCATGTCTTCATTTCTTCATTTCTTCATGGCCCTCTTGGGCTACATACATATCTCAAAAGATATAAACATGGCGCTCATACTGCAAAGGTAATGGGGTGGGTAATACATGCTTCGGCAACAAGTGGGGAGCACCCGGTGAGGCTACACAATCCTAACTGCATTGTAACATCGGGGGCAACCGACAGGAGCAAATCCCAGGTCTAACCGTGTATTTCACACACTAAAGAGCTGAGGCACAATAAACAGGGAGTCATGGAAAACTCAGAGATCAGTGGGGAAAGGGGGTCCTCGTGATCACAAATCAGAATCCAAGTCGGTGAAGAAGTGTCATGGATGAGTCGGATGGGTGGAGAAGGTGAAAATGGTGCTAAAGTCAGCTATCGAGGGGCTAAGCGATCAAGTCTAAGCCAAGTATACAGGACGTGACTCAGCGTGCATATACATAAGTCTAACCGGAGGGGTGGACTGACATCACCAAAGGCCCAAACACATCATATCATAAGCAGATCACCAAATATATCATCTCATGCAAAGTTAGTGTACTAGCAAGTATAAAAGAGTCTAATCTACAACATGAGCAATAATCAATATATGCAATACCTGCTGCTACTGAACCTGTATCTGAGCTGGATCTCTGCTAAATCCGGGCAGATAATAAACCAGCTGGTACTGTGATAATCTTGATTAGAACAAGACTAGGCAATTGTCTCAAATGGGCTTGTGTCAAAGCCTGGCAAGGAAAGGTAACCCTGTGGTAGATGGTAAGTCCAACTGTCTGTCCCTTCTGATATGTCTGCTAGGGGTAATCTGAACAAAAATACTTCCTCTGAAGGTAGCTGATGTCCTAATCTGGAAAAAAAGTACCGTGCGGTCCTCGGCTGCACAGTCTGCAGTGTGGAAGCTGCTCCCGACATAAAATGTGATAACACCCCCAAATGGGGGAAGTAGGGGTGTGGGAGCCTTTATCCCACTTGCTTTTTATTAATTGTTACAATGTTTTTATGGTTTTTGTCTTCACTTGAAAGCACAATATCGGATGGGGGATTGAAAGAAGAGGGAAGCGCTTTTCAAGGAGTTTGTCTTTTTGTTGTGTTGCTCTTCTTGTGCTTCTAGTCTTTGGGCTTTTTGTTTTCGATTTGAAGCTTCTTGTACTCCTGAAAATGAGAGCTTTGAACACTAACTTGTTAAGAGTTAGTAAAATCACAAATGGAACTAAGCTATGTCTAAACTAATGCAAACTAGAAATGAGTTAGAGAACTTGGAAAATGAACTAAATAAGTACAAGTTAAAAATGAAATTAGACTAAATAAGTACAACTTTAAAATGAAATTAGACTAAGTATAAACTAAGATCTATAAAAAAAATTGAAACAAAATGTAGACTAGAAACTTTAAAACTAATGCAACTAACTAATATGCAAGTTTAAGCTACAAAGAGAAAAAGAAAGAGCAAGAAGGTGAGAGCAAAGGAAGCAAGAAGAGACTGACAAAGTGGAGAAAAAAAAGAGGGCAAAAGAGGATGAAAAAAGCCAGGGGGTTGGGACAGTCAAGAGAAGGTAAGAGAAGGGCTGCCAAAAGAGGTAAGATTGGTTGCAAAAAGTGAGCGAAAGGGGTTGCCAAAAGAGGTAAGATTGGTTGCAAAAAGTGAGCGAAAGGGGCTGCCAAAAGAGGTAAGATGGGGCAGCGAACAATGAGAAGATAGGTGGCTGAAAACAATGAAGAGAAGGGCTGAAAACAGTAAAGAGAAAGGGCAAGAAAACAATGAAGAAGAAAGGGCAAGAAATGAAGAAGAAGAGGCTGCAAAAAATAAACAAAAATCAGAGATAAAAGAGAGGAAGAAAACAAGAAAACAGTGAAGAAGAAAGGGCAAGAAATGAAGAAGTCAAGAGCAAAGATCAAGGAGAGAAGTGAAGCAAAGCAAGGTTGAAAATAAGAGCGAAAGAAGGAAAGGACAAAGGAGAGCGAAAAACCAAACAAGAGGAAAAAAGGAGGCAAGAGCGAAACCCAAAGAAGGAGAAAACCAAAGAAGAAAGAAGGAGCTAAGTTTGGAGAAAGATAATGACTTTGGAAACCACAACTTTAGCTTAATACCCAAGTAGAACGAGTTGAAAAATTGAATTTTTTAAAGAGGGTGAATAAGGAGTAGAACAACCTGGATCTTGAAACCTTGAAGCAACTTTGGGTCTCACTTAGTGATTGCTTGTTGGATTTTTGCTTGGCTCCAAGAGAAGGAGATGCACACTAGCTCAACCTTTTACTTGGTAGATTGGAGTGATCTGCAAACAACGAACTCATACACTTGCAAAATGGGATTAAATCATGTACTCTCTACTAATTGAAACCAAGAAAGCATGAGATACAACTGAATAAGACAATGCTCTTTTAGATCTCTAAGAGTAAATATGTAAATAGACAAACTTGAGACTAGAAATGTCTAGCCTTATGTGCTTATGTAAGTCCTCTAAAGCATGATTCAATAACCAGATTAACAAAGCAAGAGAAAATTTTGGAATTATATCACCTTATTCACCAAAGCAATTGCATCCAAGCACTACACCACATGAGCCTCCAAAGCCTTTCTTTTATTCAAAAAATTGCATGAAAGCAATAAACATTACAAGTTATTTCACCAGAGGTTCTCTGCACAAATTATCCACCCTGAATGGTGAGAAGGGACCCTGTATTTATACAAGAATGAAGAGCCAAAGACCTAATTCGCATGGCTTGGAGAGCTAGGGCCATGTAGGCGCATTCACCAACTGACTGGAGCTCCAAGCATAGGTTGTGGAGTTAACTGGCTCTTGGAAGGTGAGAATGGGGTGAGGTGGCCTCCACCTAGGCAAGGCGCCCACCCCTTCTCCTTGGAAACATCAACCAACGAATAACATGAAGACAACTCACCAATTCGCCCAAGCTAGAGAGGAGGGCACAAATACCAAGGAACAGTCAACTGGAGTGCTCCGATACTTAACTGAAATCAGTTGGTGGTGATTGGAATATTCCCAGATGCTCTCTGCCATGTCATTTAGCTGTTTATTTTATTCAATTTGGATTTTTCTGGAGAGATTTGGATTTTCTCCATTTTATTATTTTCTGATTATTTTTAATTAAATATTCCTCTTTTATTGATTTTGAGGAAATATTCAATTAAGTGCAAAATAATCATCAGAAACTTAGGATAAGTGGGTTTAGTAGTTAAATGGGTACTCTGGCTTAGAAAATGAGCCCCCATTTGTCAAAATCCACCCCCAAACCACTTAATTATTACAATTTGAAAATTTTCAATTAAACCATAGGAAAATGGCTTAATTAATTGAAAAATTTAATAATTAAAAAATAAAAATTTAAAAAAGTTGAGCATGCCCACCAAATTTTTTTTTCGAACAATGTTTTAACACACCTAGGGACCTAGGAAATGACCACAGAACACATCAATAGTGTCTGGTATGTTCATATTTTACAGTTGGACTCTAATAATCCCCTAAGGCCTAACCGCCAAATTCGGGCATTCCAGCTTTGGAGTTGTACGAGAAAAACTCATTGATTATTACTTGGCTAAAGGCAAAGCATAATCGACAACGGAAAAAACTCCTTGGAATACCTTATTTGGCTGTCAAGTCCTAGGGAACCGAGCCACTCAGACCACCATACTAGCACACTTTATTACAAAACCCCATGGGGCATGGTCACTTCACAACAAAAATAAAAGTCTGGCCAAAATAGGCCAAGTCTGGAACATTTGAACCTTTGAACTCTGGAAATGAACATGGATCATGTTCAATAACTGGCGGCTCAATAGAAGTTCAACTATTGTACAAAATAGTTGGTAACAAGTCCCACCTTCATGAGCTCACATGCTTGTAGATTGTACATGTGGCATGGCCACTTATTTTTTATCTAGAGTTTGACTTGTCCACTCAAGTTAGTTGAGGGATAATATTTGTTTATGCGTTTTTAGATTAAATCTAGGGTTTTGATGGATATTATTATTTTATTGAGGAGGTTTAAGCCTATAGAATTCTATATAATAGAGGCTCCTTCCACTTATAACGGTTGTTGAGAGTGATCATAATTTTTGGAGATCATTTGCTCTATTATTCTATTGAAGGCTATGGTAATTGATGGTGCAATCTTGTTGATGTGAGGTGCTTTACTTTGAATTCTATTTTCTGAAAGTTGATGCTAATTTTGTGAATGTCAAAACTTGTTCATGAGGCCAAGGGGAAGGTTTGTCAACCACAATGGAAGTAAACTGTGTGAAAGTTTCCCTCTCTAGTTTGATAATTTTCTAAAAGAAGTAATTTGGTTTGCATCTGATATATTAATATCTAAATGCGTTGTTGCTTTAGTTCATTTCTTTAGTAAATACACCCTTGAAACATCTTGAGGGTGGATCTCTTAGAGTCACCTTTCGTCATAATTTTCTGTATTTATTTCCTGCTACTTAGGGCTTGCTGTAACATGCTGTTTGCAGCTCATTTAGTCCTTACAACATTGTTTAAAACTTTAAAACAGGTCACTAAGTCTGCCCTATTAACCCTATTTGCCAATCTGGAGTTTAGCACTGATCACCCCTTTCAACCACCTTTAAATATACAAAATTAAATAATTTACTTGCTGTTTTATAAATTTGTAATTTACTGTTCCAATATTTAATCTTAAAACCAGATTTACCGTAAGTCCTAGATGCCCTTTCCATTCCTTATACTTTGCTGGACTTAGTTTGCTTAGGGAAGACCTCTTGTGCTGGAGGAGAGCCAGCCTAAACAGAGGGAAAGTGCTACTGTGGTGACAGTGGGCAGCCTTTCTAAGTCCCCCTTAGGGTCACATTTACGGTTGGGACTTTTACATCTTAAGTGAGAACATGGGAGGTAACAGGACTGATCACCACATTTGTGTCCGAGCTCCCAAGCTTCTTCCCCATATTGACTATGTTACCCATCGTTGATAGGACTCAGGAGTGGCCACTCCTTTGTGGATTTATTCAGAGAGGCACTCTTTGAACGAGAAAACTTAGCATTCAGAGCATGTACCACAGCTTGAACAAAGCCATCACCATTAGCATAGTTAAGGGCATTATTTTTCGGAAAAGGGTGTTTCCTTCACTGGCTTCTCCTTTGATACGCATTATCAATAACAGGAGCTCATCTACGGTCATTCATTTGATTCCCTGGAATCTTTTTGCACCACTTGTAGGGCCAACTGTACTACTGTTGCCTCCTTGTACAGCCGCACCCAAAATACCTCTTCAGGCACTTATTCAATCAAGAAAAAACCCTGCACCATCCATAGAGTTCAGGATCCGTACTCCTGAGATCTGATTGAGGGTATCCATACCTGTACAGAACGCGTCTATACATTGCTCACCAACCTGCTGTATGCTGCCCATACCATTGCTGGAACCCCCCATCATGCTCTCCTCAACTTCAACTTCAGGCTTCTGAATACTTAGAAGATTGTTTTCTTGTTACAAAAAGACCTCAGAGAAAATAATTTTAAAACTGAACTAAAATCAAGTGGAGGTCTTGTTTTAAAAAACTGAGTCCATGCTTAAATTATAACCATGGCCAGATTATGTGTAAGGATTTTGTTGCATTTTATTATCTTTTGTTGTAGGAGTGAGTTGTTGCTATTGTTCAATGTGTTCCTGCATTTGTCCTTTATCACACATGGGTGTATATACTATAAACAAGCAGCTTTACTTGTATTCATTGATATGGTTAAAGCAGTTGCAATGTATTTTGTCACTGCTGAGCATTAGTATGCTCAGAGTTCAATATGTGATCTGTTCTTCTGTTGTTCCTATTTAGTAAAGCTTTATACAACCTGGTGAAAAGGAGTGATATTAGAGCATAAGTTTGCATTTTGATTTATTTAACTTTCTTATCTGTCCATCTCACAGAAAAGTTTGGGTTGTAGCTCCAATATTGGTTCATTCCACTTTGATACATGTGATCAGTGCTGACATGACAGAAGAAAACTGGTTCATGTTGAATTTAATATATTATCTTTCTTTGCTTTCTTGTTCTAAACCATGCCCTAACGCATTTGATAGATGAGGCAAATCTGTCCAATCATTGTACCCAAAGGCTGATATGTTGATCCAGATTCGCTGGGGGTCTTTTGACTTATTATTATTATTAGAAAATTACGTGGATAAAGACTTGACAGATACCCTAAAATGCTTAAACATTTATATGGTATGGATTGCAGATGTCTACACTGATTCAACATCCTGATGGATGTCTTAAGTGTTTTGTAAATCATTCGACGATGTCCCGTGCAAACCACTTTCAGATATCCAGTAATAATGGGTTAAAATGTTTTCCAAAGCATTTGCCTTTATCATCAATTCACTACAAAAATGCTTGTACGGATCAAAGGTATCTATCATAATATATTCTTTTAGTTGGTTCAACAGATGTTGTGCCTTTAATCCCTTTTTTGTATTTTTTTCTCAAACAAATTTGACTGGTATATGCAAATACATGCAGGATCCTACATGGGAGAATTTGGTGTGCAAATGATTCTAGATTTATCACATCGGCAGTTGGGGTAAGGAACCTATCCTCTCTTCCTCTCCATTTATTTATTTTTTATAGAGGAAATATTTCTTGCTACTCTCTATATCCTTTCTCATATTGGTGAAATCTGTATCATGTATGAAGAATGACTTATTCATTGCTGCAGGATAATTCCAACGATAGCAGTGCAGAAACTGCATTTGATGAAGATGCTGATGTATTTTCTTCAGGGATTGGACCAGTCTCGACCATAAGAACAGATGATGTTAAAGCTTTGAAAGATGCATTAAATGAAGCCAATGCAAGAGCAGCAGCTGCAGAAGAGGGCAGGGACAGAGCAGTTGATGAATTAGGTCAAGCAGAACTGAAACTCCAAGAATATGCTGCTAATATCATTCGTAATACCGAGTTAGCTGTATCTGAGCTTGAAGCTGCTAAAGCTGCTTTTCATCAGCAACTTCAGAAATTACTTGATGATAAAGTGACTGTAGAATCTAAACTTGTACTTGCAAAGCAGGATGCTATTGATTTGGCAGTGCAAGTTGAGAAGTTTGCTGAAGTTGCTATCCAAGAAGCCACTGTCCACATAGTCGAGGAGGCGAAGTTAAGGGTGTCTGCTGCTGAAACTTCTGCTGCAGATGTGACGCACCAAGCGGAACAAAGATTAAAAAATGCTGCTGATGATGCTGTTTCAACTGTGGTTACAGAATCAAAGAATGTAATTGACAAGTCTTTAGCCATTGCTCAGGTAGCTAGAGAGCAGGCAAACAAAGCTCAGGTGGCTCTTAAAGAGAGGCTGCATTTGCTGGATGAACTGGTTCACTCCGAATCTTTTAAAATAAGTTTACAAAATACTGTACATGAGCTGGAAATACAGCTGAAGCTAACGCAAAATGAGGTTGGAAGGCTGCAGGCTGAGCTAAAGGCAGCTGAAGCTCGTCTCAATGCTGCAGAAGCTCGGGCAGCTGCCTCTGATAAGGCATTGTTGGATATTCAAGAGTCTGCTAACAAGGCTGCTCTGGCACAGGGGGAGAATGCCAAGCATGCACTGGAGGTCTTAAAGAAAGCAGCAGAAGAAAGGGAAAAAGCATCTGCAATGACCTTCAAGCTGGAAATAGAAAGCATGCAATCTGCAATCGATGCTTCTAAGAAAGCAGAAAACAGAAAAGAGGACGCATATCTTAGAAGGTGTGCAGCACTGGAGAGAGCTTTAACTGCAGCTGAAGCTACTGCAAATGCTTGGAAAGAGAGATCACAGACAGCAGAGTTACTTTTGCAGAAAACTAGAGAAGGAGAGTTTGAGGGCCAAGAAACTGAATTTGTGCAAAAGGGAGGAAGAGTGGAGTTCTTGATCAGAGATGATGCAAAAAAGTGGAACCTTCTGGTTCATGGTCCAAGAAGGGAAACACCAGAATGGATGGCTCGAAGAATAGATTGTGTTTGTCCAAAGTTCCCTTCCGTGAAGCTTAATGCTCCTGAAAATGGGATAGAGGTTACCATACCATTAGATTTGCCTAAACCAGAAGAAGTATGGTCTATAGCTAAGGAGAAGCCAAAAGAAGATGATGTGTTCACAAAGCAGGCTGTCGAAGAAGAGGCTATTAAGAAAAAAAGGAAAGCTCTGGAGCATGTACTGCAGCGGAAGACCATTCAGAGAAAAAGAGTTCTCGAGGAGACAAAGTTAGGTTGGAATTCATATTTCATATTTTCAGAAATTTAAATGCTATGTTTTATTTCATTGGTAAACTTCCCAGAGGGTTAAGATCATTGTGTGGTATAACTTGAATTTGTATCAGGGAAAAATATGTAGAAATTTGATATTATGATTTGTTGGTTTTCTTTGCAGAACCTGGCACTGGGACAGGTCGAGAGATAGTGGTATGCTATACAGCCTATGGATTTATTTATATTTTCCGTTTGTTTTGCATGTAATGTTGTCTTAGTTCTTCTGTAATCCACTAGTGGCTTAAGGGAAAATGAATCAAACAAAAACTGTCAAGTTAATTTTATTTGTTGTTATCCCTGCCTGCCTCTGGTGCATTCTAGATTCAGGGATATGGCTTGAATTCGGCTGGGACTTTCTTCATGACCAATTTCCATTGGGCAGCTGGATATGAGATGTTCTGGCTTTCTAATCCAGAATTGGCCATGTATCTGACCTCAGCAACTGAAAACCGCTTCAGATCAATGTTGCAAATATCGTTTTGGGAATATATTGCCAAGGGTCTTGAAAACAAATTATCAGAAAATATCAGCAAGCATAAACTTGAACTTGGAAAAACTCGGAAAAACTAAGAAAAATAGGCAACCTGAAAAACTTGGGAATATTGGAAGAAATCGGAGATATTTGCAACACTTCAAGTTCATATATAAGAACAGAAACTAAAAGTACGAAAAGGAACATTTTAAATCCCTGAAGCACATTCGTATAGCTATAATTAATGATTATGTATCTTCAAATGCCTGTCTTGGTATGGGAGCAACATAGAATTCTACAAGAACAACAAAAACAGTTTGTGTACACAAGTATTAACAAAAATGCTGCTCATGGCATTGTATTTCAGAAAAACCTCCAAAATTTGAAATGGGGTATGACCCATGTTGGCATCATCTAGGATGTGAGATAAGTATGAAAACATTTACTTCCAAAACTTTGTCAAAAATCCAACATGGTCAATATTGGGCTGAGGAGGCCAAAGGAGAAGCTTATGTCTGGATTTGACTTGATTTTAACCTAGTTAAAGAGTTTTCCTTTTGAATAGATGATCACAAGATTCAAGTAGATTTGGATGTTGTTGTGGATTTTATTATAGACAAGTACAACCCTGAAGGCACACGACATGACAAGCTGTCCACATTAAGTCAGAATCCAGCAGATCAGAGTAAAAGAACGACTAGATTTTTCCTTCTTGGTAATGCAGAATATTATTAGGATATGAAATTCTCAAGGAGTATAAATGCGTATTGCATACCTCAGGAATTTTATACATGCACCAAACCAAACTTTGATAGTAAATATTTTGAAATTAAGTAGTCCTTGAAAATAGATCGAAAAGCATTGATTGGTACTATGAAATAAGAACTTCAATCCACAATCATGGAAGCTTTCTGCAAGCTCCAAGCCCCAAATGTCGTTTAAAGCAGCAATCTACCAGATTCGGTCCAAGATTTCACAAACTTTTTCCATTTCTGCACTCAGTTGTGGTTTCCCCCTATTTTAATAATGGAATGCTTCCTTGACCACTAAAATGGGTACTGAACAGTGTTTGACTAATTAGTTGACTCAAGAAGACCTTTTCCATGCAAAAGGGGGGAATTAATTGGACTATTCACTAACAACCCACAAATCATGGCCCTTAATTAATGTGCAACACTAATTTGTATCAACCTCTCCTTGTTCCCTCTAGGCCTTGGGAATCCATCTCTGTGTTTCATCCAAATTTGTCACACTTGAACTCGACAAAGACTCGGATGGCCTGGGACTCGGCAAGACTTGGTGACTTATGAATGATTTGGCAAAGACTTGGGAAAGACTCGACAATTACCAAAAAACTCAAATATAGTCTAGGTAAGTCTAGGCAAGTCAGTCTTGGTCGAGTCTTGGCAAGTCTGGCTGGGTCTTGGCAAGTGGTGAGTTCAGGGCTGAGTATGATGCTAGTACTCATACTCGGTCCAGTTAAGATTCACGAGACACAAGTTTCATTAGTGGTCTACATACCATGTTAGATTATTGAGAAATATGCATTAAAATATAACAATAGATTACTAACATGTAAATCAATAACTAGAATCTTACCAGTCTAATCTCCTATCAACACAAGCATCAAATAGTCAATAACATAAGCAAGAAAGGAAAGGAAAGAGAAAAGAGAGGACCGATTTTATGTGGTAAAACCCCAAATGTGGAAACATCCACATAAGGCTTGATCTTCTCTTTTTATAGGAAACTTTTACCCTTACAATCTGGAGCACCCCCAGGGCCCACATATGCTTTATATCATTGTTGATAACATCGACAACGTCAAAAAATCGGCAGGGGGTCTGACTACAATTTCTCGAAAACATCGGGGAAAAATCGACAAACTGCGACAAGCATTAAAAAATACAAAATAAATTCATTTTTTTCAATTTATTAAACATATAAACCAACAACAACGTCAAATAAGCACATTGGCACATAAATATAGGAAAAACACCGATATATAAGATATATTGGATGCCAAATCAAAATGATACATTAGAGCCAATACTAAATCGTGAAACCTGATAGTTGTCCAATAAAGGACTCAAAAGTGGATAATCAATACAAAATTACATCAAATATATAAATGTATCTCATCATCATGAGTCATCTACAAGGAGAAATCTAGTAGCTAGCTATTATCCTATCCTGGAGAATCAATGACCTCTCCCCCTTTTACGAGAAAAGGTCATGGCTTGTTTGCCACCACTAAAAGGCCGCCCTACATCATTTGTCTGATGCCAACTAGAAAGCCCTACATCATCTATTTGACGTCAACTAGAGGGTGTAGATGTATCAGGTTGTGTAGAAGGTGGTGTTATCGCACAACTTGTAGTTGTCCCTAAAGGTTATCCCATCTGGGATGGTAGAGGTGATGGACAACTAAAGAGGTTACCCAAGAGATGCCACGGTTCCCAATGCAAGCTGGGTGTCACGATAACCGAGACACTCTTTACTTTAGATCAAGACAAAATCAAGATCAAGGGGGAGACCCTAACCAATCAATGAAGACTAGCTAACCAAAAGACTCCTAGGGAAATGTGAAAATGAAACAAGGAGATCAATGGTGAGTTAGATCTAGGAAAAATTAAGTGGACCCAAGAGTTAAGGTATGGTTGAAGAGGCTTAAAGAGTGACAAATGGTTCAACCAATGAAAGAAAAGGTCCACCTATGAGGTTTATTCAATAGATCTTAAAGATGAATTAGTACCATGAAAATTAGCCAAGTGGGACCCACTCCTTAAAAAGTGGAAAATTGGTCCAAGTTGGGTCCACAAGGTCAAAATTGAAAATGGATGGTGCTAAGGGTATGCTATGGCATGGATCTATGGATTGACCAAGAATTAGCAAAACCCAAATGTGGGATCTAGGAAATGGCCAATTACCCAAGGAGTGCGAATTGCTCGAAGGGTAACTAGTGCCTTAGATCAAGGGCCAAATGGAGTCGGATGTCCACCAAATTATAGATCGGGGCAAGTGAAAGGATAAGCAAGGTGGGTATTCAAGATCAAGTACAAGCCATGGCTAGATCTCACTAGATCTAATGCATCACTGAGTGACCCAAGTGGGGCACAACCGTCAAAATGAGGAATGGGGCCCACAAGGTGAAAATCACAAAAGTGAAGCACTAGGGGTAGGTTTTCAAGGTAGATCTATTCAATGCAACAAGAATCTCACCTACCCACATTTGGGAAGTGGGAACTAGCCAAACTAGCCTCTTCAAGGGAATGCGACTTGCCTTGGAGAGGCTAATGTGCCTTGGGAAATGGGTCAAATGGAGGCCAATCACCACCAAACTATAGATCCGAATTGCCGTGAATACTATAGAGGTGGGTCTTTATAATTATCTCCAAAAGATTGCTAAATCCAAGTAGATCTAAAAAAATGTAAAAATGAGGGTTTTAATTAATTAGGGTTTTGTGATCTAAGAGAATAGATGGACAAGGTAGAAGAATATCACACCTCCTTGAGCGTACCTGGAAAATGAAGATGGAGATTGCTTGTGACGAGGATTACTTCCCACAAAGATCAAATGCCAAACTTGATGAAACCCTTCTTGCCAACGTTTTGCTTCCTTCAACCAATTCGGCCTCCCTATTCCTGTCAATCAAGGACACAAAGATCAATCAATTAACAAAAATGGAAGTAGATGCAAGCAAAAGAGATGAATAACATGAAATTGTTGGTACAAAGACAAAACAACTCCTTGTAACCCAAAATGTCTTCTTGAAAATAGTAGGGTAGGCCTCCCCACCAATACACACTCCTCCAAAACGTCTTCTTTGCCTGCAAATCGTGTTAATGAAGATAAAATCCAAGATGGCCACCAATGTTTGTCAGTGCAGAGGAAAAAGCATTTGCAATCACCACAAGCATTCCAACTCCAAGATCCAAGATGCCCAAGAAAATATTTTTATTTCAATAGCCAAGAGCCAAAAATCTCTAGATAGCTTTTACAATAGGGGGGTCTCCTCCTTTTATAGGATAATAAAGACCAAAACCCTAAACCAAAAATCCACTTTTTAAAACCAGTGGTTGAGATCAAAAGATATAACAATCTAATCAATGGCTAAGATGAGCCAATACAATGCATCACATGGATCACTTAACTAAGTGATGATGTCATAGCTAAAAGTGACTCAATGAGGGTGACGTCATACATGGGGGTGGCTAAAAATACATGTGCCACATCAACAAAACCTAGACAAGTCACTAAAAGTACATGGTGGGGCTAGGAGGCATTAATCTCCTTCACTAGCATGTCCCCATGGCACAATAATATAAAATATAAGTCCATGATATGTCCAAGTAACACAAATGATCAAATCCTGTCCCCAAAATCCGAGAGAGACATGCAGTAAAAGACCTCCTGTGGTCTCTATGGACCCCACTGACTGGTGCAAACTGATATGGAAGAAGAGGGGTTCACCATGGATGACCTCAGAGCAGACCAAGTGCCAAAACCTTGTCTCAATTGCCCAAATCGAATTCCTCAGTGACCTTTTTATTCCATTTTTTATCCTCCTGAAAACCCTAAAAGTGCCAGAAATTGCCTCTAGGGTGCCTGCGTTGTCAAACTGAAGGTGCCATCATGTCTGGAAGGAGGGTATAATGGTAATAACAAGTGGCTGGACCACCCCCTTCCCCTGTAGTGCCCTAGGCAAAGATTTGCCTCCAATGCTCTTGCTGGACAGGCTGGATCAACATGCCCAAACTGGTCAACAGGTGGATAACTGCAACTATCATACCTAGAAGTGCCCAGAACTGAAAGATAAGTGTCTCAATGGATCCAAAAGACCCAAATACACTAAAGATGAGTACTCATACACCTCATGATAACCTGTGCGGTCATCAGTATGGTCCACCATACCTGGACAATGTAAAATATGATGATCTAGAAATAATAATAAAACTGACCAACTGCATCAATCATCATCTGAAGCATATGTCCAATATATGGAATCATCAATAGGTGTATGTGGGACCATAGATCATCATCCATAAGCATAAGTGGTCCACCTCATCATGGATCCCAAGAATGACCATGGTCAAAACACAACCAAAGACAAGATTATAACAAAAGACTAAGACATGTTCCTTTAATCATATTCACAGCTTAACTTAAAGTATAAACATCATTTAGTGGCAGTTAATACATATATATTTCTCTCTTATTTATAGTTTACTTGCACAAAAGCTTTAAAGACATACTCACCCAATGGACATGGCCTAACTACTAGCAAAGGATGAAGGCTAAGGACAAAGCTAGGCAAAGGGGATGACTTGACCAATTCAACTAAGTGACACTTTGGATGGGGAGAGGGGGAGCTACACTCTATGCTGGACAAAATAACAAAGGGAAGGGTAGTGCCTCACAAATGGATAAGTTGTTTAGAGAGTGCTTATGCAACTTAGGCATCATGTATAGATCAAGTTGATCCAAGTTCATTAGGATCATTCATTTACTTTTCATGGCCTTTTTGGCCTATATGACCCCTCTGGGATTTTACATGTGCTAAAAAGCACAACTAATCGTAGCTTGCATCGGTGGCATATTTACATTTATAAGGTCAGCAATATTTAGATATGGCATTTGTTTAACCATTGCTTTTTGGAGCTTTCTATACCCTTCATGGGGTATTTTAGCATTTCATTGCTTTAGCCTTTATTCATTGTGTGTTGAGAAACACATTCTAGAATTTTAAGTTCACAGGCTTTATAAGAGATTTCCAATATAAGTAGTACATGTGCTTTCAGTTTTAGCTAACAACAACTCATGTGACTAGAGGGAATTCCGCACAAAGCCAAACATCGGGACAACCGACCAAAATGATCTAGGCATAAAATCCAACTCACCAAAGGCAAGTTCTGTCACCAACTCAGAGGCGAGACACAAAACAAACGTGGATGCGATCCAACACAGAGGTAGACATGGGGAAGTCCTCCATATCAAATAGTCAAGAAGGCAAGTCAAGGTGAAAGCCAAAATAAGGAAGGTCATGGATGAATGGAGTCAAGTGAATGTGGTGCCTAGGCTAGCAGACAAAGATGTCAGGAAAAACCATGTCTATGCTCACAGGAGGGTAATGAAATCAATGAGTATTGTCAGAAAACCTTAGAGTGCAAGTGATACATCCAATTTTATATTTTATATAACCATCCAAGATATTTCATTTCATTATTTAAATAGTACTGCCACATCATGAGTTACATACCAAGTCAATGCTATGAAGATGACTAAAACAACAAGATATTAATCCAATGATAACATCACAAGTCTAATGGTCACATCACTGTATATCACAAATAGTCATCATAAAGAACCACTGAAACACTGCTGCAACAATACAATTGGGCACTGAACTAAAACTGTATGGAACAAAAGGTCATATCGATCATCAAATCTAAGATCTCAAGGCTCAGCCTTGGCACAAGGTCTACTCAATGTATGATATATACTGCTCTGATTTGTAAGTGATCTCAAATAAATATGCTCATCATAGCTGATCTCGATAAAAGCAAAGCTCTGAAAAGTGCAGATATTTGCTTAGCAAGAATAGTAGCCCAACTACTATGGTGTGATAACATCTGGCTCCAGCTGGGACAAGTGCTCTAAGGGAGAGAGCGCTTGAGAAGCTCATAATCTCTGGTCTCGAATTGCTCTGCATCAATCTTCAATCCAACAACTCATCATCCTTGTTTTCAACTTTTATTTTGCACTTGTATCTGCACTCATGGCCACTAAAATGGTAAAATCTAAGTCACAAGATTTGACGAATTTGAACCTTGAGGTTCGAATTTTGTCGAATCTCAAGCTGGTTCGAATCTGAAGGCGAATTTAATAAAAAAATTGAAAACATTTGAGTAAGTTTCTTAACCTTAACCTTCATCCTAACACACCACGTTCTACCTACCTCGGTCTCGACTCCCTACCCGCTAGCGAAGTTTTTCCTCTCTCCTTGCCACCGCTTAGCAAAGAAACCATCATGTTAGTGCTTAGAGCTCATGAATCCATGAGTTTCGATCTCAGTGTTCATGAATCACTGCTACAGCTCACAATCACCAACTCGCTATTTGAGTTATAGACTACAATCATAGACCCGCGATTTTGTTGTGCCGCCGTTGAAGACTGAAGTTAACCGCTATCAAGATTAATATTACCTAAGCAGATGAGTTGAAAATTGAAACAAACCTCTAGTCATGCGTTTCTAGTTCCACTAGTAAATTGTTGAAGTAAATTTTTATTATTTTGTACTATATTTGGAGTAAATTGTTCAATTAAATTTTTATTATTTTGTATTATATTTTGAGTAAATTGTTGAATTAAATTTTTATTATTTTGTACTATATATCTATATATATAATATATATCTATATATATAATATATATATATATATATATTCGAATCTAAAGACGAATCTCAAATGAACCTCTTCGAAAAATTCGAATTCGAATTGAATCAAATGGTTGTCGAACTCGAATTCAAATTCAAATTCGAACCATGTGACTTAGACTAAAATACCTCATGAAGCATGTATGGGATAAAATATAAAATAAATGCTGAAAATGAAATCTAATCTATAACAAAAACTGAAATGTTTAGATGGAAATACTACACTAACAATAATATATATATATATATATATATATTTTTTTTTAAATTTTTTTTTTTATGGTTTTCTTTTTATGGCAAGAGGTGAAAAAGGAGCACTAGACTACCCCAAAGAAAAATGCCCACAAGGGCTGATTTGGATGCCTGCAAAGGCACCAAAAGATGCCCGCAAGAGCTCTTCTTGGATGCCCGCAAGGCTTCCAAAGGATGCCTGCAAGGTCATCAAAAGATGCCCGTGCAAGGTCCTCCAAAAGATGCCCGCAAGGGCTTCCTTAAAAATGCCCGCATGGTATCTCTGGAAATGCCCGCAAGGCCATCTAGGAATGCCCACCATTAGTCAAAAACGAAATCAGTCAACTAAAACAAACTCAGAAAGAGGAAGACACTCAAGACTTAGGGAAAGAAAAAGGCACTCAAAAGTTTTAATAAATGCATGCAGGAGATGAGAAAAACTTAGGAGGGAGCAAAACTCAACTCAATCAACAACTCAGCAAGAAGAAAAGACACGCAGCAACAAAACTCAAAGGAAAACAAAGAACTCAAAATCCCAGAACTCAGCAAAAACAAAAGAAATGTTGATTTTTCTGAGCAGCATCGAGTGCCATTCTTTGGGAGAATGGAGGCACTTGGTCAGTCACTAGGATATTGATCCAGTCTGGGACTGGAAGCTCAGCCTGGGGCTAAGAGCCATTCTCTGGGAGAATGGAGGCACTTGGTCAATTACCAGGATATTGATCCAGTCTGGACTGGAAGCTCAGCTTGGGGCTGAGAGCCATTCTCTAAGAGAATGGAGGCACCTGGTTAGTTACCAGGATTTCACTGTAAGCCCTAGACCGGGTCTACGCAAGTGGTGTACTCCTCACCTTGATCTATGGGCTATGGGACCTTCTCAAGGAACTGATCAACCCTTGTTGAAATACCTAGCACTTGATCTTGGTGGCAACAGGAGGGTGAAGTAAAAGCAATTAATAATTCTCCTTATGATGATGCACTTGGAGTGGACATGAATGGATCGTTGAAGACATTGAAGAACACCTGGATGACTTATTGTGAAACACTTGAAGAACCATGAAACCCAAGCATAACTTGGCTTGGTCCATGTGCCCGCCAATTGAAGAAAATATATATATATATATATAAAGTTGTAGGTCAGCCTCAAATGAAAGAAAATAAAAAAATATCGAGCCACAGGTCGTCCCCAATTTGTGGAATTATTTCACTCGACTCACTATAAATAAGAAGGAAGAACTCTCTTTTTTATCTCTCTGCTCCTAGGTCAGTTCATGGGTGAATTTTCTGCTGGGTTCACTCTTCATATTGCTGGCCCTTTCTCCTTGAAGAAGTCACAACTTCATGCTCTTGTTTTACTGCTGGTTTAAAGTTGCCCTAACTCAGTTAGGGTTTGCTGCTGCCACCCAAATTTCGGTTGGAAATTTCTGCTGTGTACACCCGAGCCCAACTAGGGCAATTATCAGTGCACTCGAACCCTGTTAGGGCAACCCTTTGTGCACCCTAGTTTTGTTCAGGGTCTGTCCCTGAGTTTGGCAGCCCAAACAAGGCACCCACAGGTTACAGTAGGTCACGACAGCCCTGGAAAAGGACTTGGATAGGTCATGACAGCCCAGCAAAAGGTTTAAACAGATCTCGGTCCTCTCAGTGATGTATATACCAGTGATTTTTTGGCATTTAAGGCTGCTCGAGGCATCTAGCGACACCTACAGTCTTTCCGTGACAAATTAGGGTCAACATACATTGTACAGGGTTCTTCTTGATCAATGAAACAAATTTTGATTTGTTGAAAAGGCTTGTTCTTAGCTTGCTATTGTACAAACTCAGTCATCTCATTTAGGAGATAAATTATTATTAATTGCTTTGGGGTTTTTGTCCTTAAAAGGTTTCCCCGTGAAAAATATTGTGTTCAGATTTTGTGAATGTGTGTTTACTGCTAGCTATCTCTGCACTATTTTATTTACAGTCTGTTACTGCTATCAAATTTTAAAATTTTAATATGGTATCAGAGCTCTGCTTGTGAAGTATACAACATTTGAGCAGGTGACTGTACCTTCCATAGACCTTGGGACAGTACAGATTGAGATAGCAGACCCTTAGTGGATCAGAGATGGCTTCTTCTGCCACTTTCAGGCCAGAGGACAGGCTTGAGGGATCATCAAATTTCAATTCAAGGAATGCAAGGCTTATGGCCACCTTGGAAGAGAACGACCTTGATGACTTGGTCATCAACGTTGTAGAAGAGCCCACATCAAATGCAGGAAGGGCAGCGTTCAAGAAGAAGCAAGCCAAGGAAGGAAGGATTATCTACGACTCAGTCAAGGAGACTATAATGCCTGCCATAACACCACTGAAGACAGCTAAGGAGTGTTTTGAAACCTTGACAAATCTGTACGAGAAGAAAGCACCCAGTCAAAAGAGAGTCTTGAAAAACAGACTTCGTACATTGAAGTTGGAGAAAGATGAAGGAGTGGCCTCCTTCTTCACAAAAATTGCTCAGGTAAGAGATCAACTTTCTGCTATTGGGGTTACAATAGACGATGATGACCTTGTACAAACTGTCTTTGATGGCCTTCCAAATTCTTGGGAAACCTTCTTGGCTTCTGTGAGTGGATGTGAGACTCAGCCAGATTTTGAGAGACTTTGGCATGACTGTTTGGAAGAAGAAGGTAGAGTTCAAAGCAGAACTAGGGGTCCTAAGGAAGGGAATCTTGCACTAACAGCCAAGACTAAGAAGAAGTTCAAGAAACCCTTCCCTCTCAAGAAGAAAGAGAATAAGCCACAAGGTAAACAAATTGATATGTCACAAATTGAATGTTTTAATTGTCACAAAATGGGACATTATGCTAGAGACTGTAGGCAGCCAAATAGAAGGTTCAAAAGAAGATTTCAAGCATCTACAGCTGAAGAAGAACAACCAAAGAAGAAGAAGAATGTCAAGTCTTCCAAGGAGGAAGAGTCAAGAAGAGAATACTACTTGATTTCTGCCGTATTTGGATCCATCACCAACAGCAAAAATTCTTGGTTGGTGGACAGTGGAGCCTCAAAACATATGACAGGTTCCCGTGAAGCCCTTACAAGCTACAGAAAGAAGAAGTTTGCCACTCAAGTAGAACCTGGAGATTACACCACCTACAAAATTGAAGGAGTTGGCTCAGTTTCGTTTCAACTTGATTCAGGGATCATGTTGCACATTGAAGACATACTGTATGTTCCAGGCTTGAAGAAAAATCTCCTTTCAGTTGCTGGCTTAGAAGATAAAGGCTACAGAGTTATATCCATGGACAAAAAGGTTCTGCTATGGTCAAAGAATGAAAGGTTGAGTGTAGCTGAATTAATTGGGGTTCGAGAGGGAGGCCTTTACAAGGCATCTGGGCATTCTACTCAAGCATTGGTTCACAGTACAATCAACCCTTGTGAGTTATGGCACCGAAGGTTTGGGCACCTTCATTATACAACTCTCCGTAGTCTTCAAAAGATGGTTACAGGTATGCCTGAGTTTTCTAATGAACATAGTGGTATTTGCAAAGGTTATGCCCTTGGTAAAAATACCAAGAAGTCCTTTTTCAAGAGTAACAACAGATCAAAAGGGATTTTGACTTGATTCATTCTGACATTTGTGGCCCCATGTATTCATTGATGATTACTCTCGTAAATCTTGGATTTACTTTCTAAAGGCTAAAAATGAAACTTTTGATAAGTTCAAGGCACTGATTGAAAATCAGACAAGAAGACACATCCGTATCTTGAGGTCAGACAATGGAGGTGAGTTTGAATCTAATGATTTTGATGACTTTTGCCAAGAAGCAGGAGTCAAGAAGGAGTTGACTGTACCTTACAACCCCCAACAAAATGGGGTTGTAGAAAGGAAGAACAGAACAGTTAATGAGGCTGCTAAAGCCATGTTGTGTGATCTAGATCTTCCTTTGTCTCTGTGGGCTGAGGTTGCACCTTACAACCCCCAACAAAATGGGGTTGCAAAAAGGAAGAACAGAATAGTCCGTGAGGCTGCTAAAGCCATGTTGTGTGATCTAGATCTTCCTTTGTCTCTGTGGGCTGAGGTTGCTGGTACTGCTGTCTACATTCAAAATAGAAGTCCTTATGCCATTTTGGGGGAAAAGACTCCAGAAGAAGTCTTCATAGGTAAGAAACCTGCAGTTGACCACATGAGGATCTTTGGCACTCCAGTCTACATCCATGTGCCAAAAGAAAAGAGATTAAGGATGGAGCCTTCCGGAAAGAAAGGCACATTTGTTGGGTACAGTGAAAATTCAAAAGCCTACCGCATCTATGTTCCTGGTCAAAGATACATTGAAATCAACAGAGATGTGATATTTCATGAGGAAGCTGTTTTCTGCCACTCTAAAGAGCTTCCAAAAGATACAAAAGAATCTCTTTCCGACATTCAAGACTCTCCTCATTTAGAGAATCAGAGGGAGGAAGAAGACGAGCCTCAAATTCCAAATGCTTCCTCAGAACCAGAAAGACCAGCTGAAGAACTACTTGAAGTTCCTCTTTCCAAGAGAAGACTTGCTTGGTTTCGAGAGATATTGCAAGAAGCAGAGAAGCATAAAGCACCTTCTGGGACATTCAGAGAAAGCAAGAAGCCCCAGAAGTACTCAGGTCTTATGAGTAAGCTCATTGATGCAGAACCTTCTACATTCAAAGAAGCAGAAACTCATCAGGTGTGGATTGATGCCATGATAGAAGAATATAATTCCATTATGAAAAATGATGTGTGGGAAATTGTTCCTAGACCAAAAGGGAAGTCTGTGGTGACTTCCAAATGGCTCTACAAAATCAAGCATGCTGCTGATGGCAGCATTGAGAAATATAAGGCAAGATTTGTGGCACGTGGTTTCTCACAAAAGGAAGGCATAGACTATGATGAAACATTTGCTCTTGTTGCCAGGTATACCACCATCAGGACCATCATCTCCCTCGCCGTTGTCTTTGGATGGAAACTCCATCAAATGGATGTAAAGACAACTTTTCTTAATGGAGAAGTTGAAGAAGAGGTCTACATTGAGCAACCTGAAGGTTTTGTGACTCATAAAATGCAGTCTCATGTGTGCAAGCTAAAGAAAGCTTTGTATGGACTCAAACAGGCCCCAAGGGTCTGGTGTGCTAGGATTGATGGTTACCTTCACAGTTTGGGATTCTCCAAGAGTACTGCCGATTCCAACCTCTACTTTAAGGTTGTTCAGAACCATGTCTTGATCCTAGTCCTATATGTGGATGACATGTTCCTTACTGGAGAGGAGCAACTGATAGCTCAGTGCAAAAGGAAGCTTATTTTAGAGTTTGAGATGAAAGATCTAGGACTCATGCACTATTTCCTTGGTTTAGAGGTTTGGCAGAAGCCAGATGAGATCTTCCTGTCTCAAGGGAAGTATACAGTCGATATCTTGCAGAGGTTTGGGATGCATGACTGCAAACCCATGAGTGTACCCATGACATCAAACTTGAAGAAGTTACGTGACTCAGCTACTTCTTCAAAGGCAATGGATCCTGCTCAGTATCGTAAACTTATTGGATCTTTGATGTATCTAGTGCATATGAGACCAGATATTTATTATGCAGTGAATGCACTGAGTCAGTTCATGTCCGAGCCAAAGCACATATACTAGATAGTTGCCAAACATGTGCTTAGATATTTGCAAGGTACTATTACTTATGGGCTCAGATATACCTCCAACAGTGGAGTAATGCTACTTGGATATGCTGACTCCGATTAGGCTGGCAGTGCAGTGGACTGGAAAAGCACATCAGGGTATTGTTTTAGTTTGGGATCAGCCATGATCTCTTGGTCCAACAGAAAACAGGGTTCCATAGCTCAGAGCACAGCTGAAGCTGAGTATATTGCTGCCAAGGATGCCTACAAAGAAGCAGTTTGGCTTAGAAAGCTTCTCTCTGACCTGTTTGGTGGAAAGCTTGAGCCAACTATTATTCATTGGGATAATCAGAGTTGCATTAAGCTTTCAGAGAACCCTGTATTTCACGACAGGTCAAAGCACATTGAGATGAAGTATCACTTCATCAGAGATATGGTACAGTGAGGTGCCATGAAGCTCTAGTACATCCGTACAGATGAATAGGTTGCAGACATATTGACCAAGCCTCTATCGTTGACAAAGCTTGTGCACTTTCGAGACAAGCTTGGCATTGCAGAGAATGACCCTCTCGTTGAGAGGGCGTGTTTATTTTTCTGAGCAGCATCGAGTGCCATTCTCTGAGAGAATGGAGGCACCTGGTCAGTCACTAGGATATTGATCCAGTTTGGGACTGGAAGCTCAGCCTGGGGCTGAGATCCATTCTTTGGGAGAATGGAGGCACTTGGTCAGTTACCAGGATATTGATCTAGTCTGGACTGGAAGCTCAGCCTGGGGCTGAGAGCCATTCTCTGGGAGAATGGAGGCACCTGGTCAGTTACCAGGATTTCACTGTAAGCTCTAGACCGGGTCTAGGCAAGTGGTGTACTCCTCCCCTTGATCTATGGGCTATGGGACCTTCTCAAGGAACTGATCAACCCTTGTTGAAATACCTAGCACTTGATCTTGGTGGCAACAGGAGGGTGAAGTAAAAGCAATTAATAATTCTCCTTATGATGATGCACTTGGAGTGGACATGAATGGATCGTTGAAGACCTTGAAGAACACCTGGATGACTTATTGTGAAACACTTGAAGAACCATGAAACCCAAGCATAACTTGGCCTGGTCCATGTGCCCACCAATTGAAGAAAATAAAAATAAATTATATAAAGTTGTAGGTCGGCCTTAAATGAAAGAAAATAAAAAAATATCAAGCCATAGGTCGGCCCCAATTTGTGGAATTATTTGTCACTCGACTCACTATAAATAAGAAGGAAGAACTCTCTTTTTTATCCATCGTTTTTGAAGTGTCTTCTCTGCTCCTAGGTCAGTTCGTGGGTGACTCTTCTGCTGGGTCCACTCTTCACATTGTTGGGCCTTACTCCTTGAAGAAGTCACAGCTTCATGCTCTTGTTTTACTGCTAGTTTAAAGTTTCCCTAACTCAGTTAGGGTTTGCTGCTGCCACCCAAATTCTATTTGGAAATTTCTGCTGTGTACACCCGAGCCCAGCTAGGGTAATTATTAGTGCACCCGAGCCCTTTTAGGGCAACCCTCTGTGCACCCGAGTTTTGTTCAGGGTCTGTCCCTGAGTTTGGTAGCCCAAACAAGGTACCCACAGGTTACAGCAGGTCACGACAGCCCTGGAAAAGGACTTGGATAGGTCATGACAGCCTAGCAGAAGGTTTAAACAGATCTCCGTCCTCTCAGTGATGTATACACTAGTGATTTTTTGGCATTTAAGGCTGCTCCAGGCATCTAGCAACACCTACAGTCATTTCGTGACAAATTCGGGTCAGCAGACATTGTACATGGTTCTTCTTGATCAATGAAACAAATTCTGATTTGTTGAAAAGGCTTGTTCTTAGCCTGCTATTGTACAAACTCGGTCATCTCATTTAGGAGATAAATTATTATTAATTGCTTTGTGGTTTTTGTCCTTAAAAGGTTTCCCCGTGAAAAATATTGTGTTCAGATTTTGTGAATGTGTGTTTACTGCTAGCTAACTTTGCACTATTTTATTTACAGTCTGTTACTGCTATCAAATTTTAAAATTTTAACAAGAAAAACACAAATCCTACTGCTCAAATGAGCTTACTCAAAGACCTACCTACTCTAAGCATGCAAGCAAAGGCTCAACTCAGGTAGAGTCAGGGATGATAATCCCTTAACTCCCTCTGGTTGATAGGGAGCATGATATGCTGGTCAGTCCCAGTAGCGAGGAAACACATATCATCAATGCACCGCTCGATAGTGAGCGGTCCAACCCAAAAGTCACCAGATTTCCTGGATTGTATGTAAAATAAATCATTAGGAATAACGACCCTATCACCGATGGCAAACCTACGATGATTTACAGACTCAGAAATGGGAATAGGTTGGATATCAGAGTTGCATTGAGGTTGAGGTGTGACTATCCTCGAATTCCTATCAGGAGGAATTGCATCAAACCTGGGAGGTTCATCGTCTAATGGAATGGCTACCTTACCAACAAGGACTTCCTGAATCACTCTTCTCCTAGGAGTTTCAACTCTTGGTTCTTCAACCTGTGGGTGGATAATATACTTTGGAGTCTCCCCCACAGTCCAAAAGTCAACATCCTCTTCTTCCTCCACACTCACTGGAGATGGTAGGTTTTGGTTTTCAACACTTCTACTACTACCTTCTCTAGATGGGACAGGAACAACCATACTCTCTAAAGCTACCATATGATCGGTGGGAAATGACGGATGACTTGGAACTATGTTAGAAGCATTCTGAGCTCCCGTATCTAAAGATGTTGGTGAAGAGGTAGGACTGTGAAATGTATCACTAGAGTTCCTACTCTCTTCGCTAATAGGTAATTCACGGGGAATAAGAAAACTAGGGATGTCCCTAAGAAACAGATAACGCACAGACAAACTGTCTTCATTGGTTGCTATGTTAGCTTGGGGATCTTCCTGAAAAATGTTTAAGTTGTTCAATGAGAACTCTTCTCCAGGAGCATCATGTATCAAGGCATGCTCTTGCCAACTCATAGAGTCATCATTAACTTGCCTTAATACTTCATCTTCCAAGGACACATGAGATAGATAATTAGGAACATCAGTAAAATGACACTCAGCTGGTTCTTCATTACTTCCCATATCATGGGAAGGATGTGTTCCTTCATTGTTGTTTGCTTAAGGAATGATGGGTTTAAGCCCTTCATTAACCGTCCTAGGTATGATTTCACCCCTTCTTACTTGATCTAAGTTAGTCTCAAAGTTGTTTGTTTCAGTGATGGGCTCAGGTTGATCAATGTGTTACCCTACATCACTAAGTTGGTTCAAAGCTCTAATTTCTTCCGACACTTCACCACGAAGTGAATCAAGGTTCATTTCTCTAACAACAATAGTTCTTTCCCTTTCTTCCTCAGAAGAACTATCATCACCAAAGGATCTTCAAATCTCCTCTTCCTGTACTAGAATCCTCATTATGACTACCCATGACCATAAAGATACCCTCATGCAATAACTCACCCTTGCCATAAGTGTTCCTTACACCATCCTCATAACTTTCTAGGTGACCATCGTAAAATGGCTCCCGATATACCCTAACCAATGACCCATCAGAGTTGGGGATAGTAGCATACGATAAATCCATTTGAAGATGTCCCCCCAGTCCAACAGACCACTTCCTACAAAGAAGCATTCCGTAAGATGGGGGTAAATCTATGACCACTATGTCCATTAGCATGGATATATTAGGGCATGAAAACAAGTCCGCTTTCAAGTTCTTTATCAAACCAAAAACTTGAACTGGTCTAGAATCAATTCCACACACGTTCCCATAAGGCCTAGTTATTTTTAATCCCATGGCTTCCATGACTTGCAAAGGCATAACGTTCATGGAGGCACCAGAATCCAACATACAGTTATGAAGAAGGGTATCACCAATACGGAGCGTAAGATAAAAGGGTTGGTGGCCACCATTCTTCCTCTCATACAGAGCAGACTGGATGTTAATGGGAGGATCCTCCTCTTCTTCAACCATAGCACTAGGTGCTGAGTCTGGAAGAGATGGATCTTCACCATTACTTGTGATAGTCTCAGGAATACTCTCGAAAAACTCTACCACTTGCTCCTTTATTGATGGGATTTTCATTAATTCAGTGAGTGGAATGTTGTGCATAACTTTGTCCAATTCCTTTTCAATGTTGATATCTAAGTCATACTCGGGAAGAGGAACTGGCTCACTCACTGGGCTAGGCAGCTCATTACTTATCTTTTCAATGAAAGGGGTAGGCTTTTGGCCATCCTTTCTTCGTTGATAGGTTCTAAGAGGAGCTTGGCCCCTACTACTAGACTGTTCAGTGGCATAAATGGGAAAACTAGGACCGGGGTCTTCTATGGACTCTTCCTCATGATTAATCAAAATTCTTCCAAATTCCTTGTCAAAATCTAAGTTCTCAACCCAGTTGATGTTCTTTGCAGAATCAGGAGTATCATCACCATGAGTGGGATACTCAGGATCATCCATCTTTTGCTCTTCTAACCAGTTAATAACAGGAGGTTCAGGTGACACTTGGCTCATAGGGTTTCTTCTATCACCTTCATTAGGTTTCTTTTGTTGGTTCCAATAAGGCTTTGGGCCATAAGGTTTTCTATACCTTTCCAACTCTTTGCTCTTAGCTAGATCCCTAGTCAAGAGAGTTAAATTCTTCATCATTTCATGCATGCTCTCCATCATATCATTGGGATCTGTTATCACCTAAACTGTAGTTACCCCTATGGATGTATCCACTCATGGATGGCAATAGGGAAGGGCAACTCAAAAGGTGCAACCACGATCACCTCGACCTCCAATAGATGGTTGTCACGCCGGTCGAGGCAACCTTCACTTTATGTTATCTAGCCTAGACAACAAAGGGGGAGACCCGATCTACTCCCGACAGGAGAGATCAAAACCAAGACACCAAATCAAGTTAATTCTAAGTGGAGTAAGGTGTATGGTTTATCCTAGACCTTAGGATGAAGTCACAAGATAAGTGAGGGGTTCAATGAGTATAGCTTTGGTTCATTGTTGATGTGAGAGTGACTTATGATATTTGAAATAGGATCCAGGATTAAGGTACTAGTCAATGTGAGAAAATCCACTGCCTTGGGAACCATGTCCAATGCAGGGTAGTTTAGGGGTTGAATTGGGGCTAACTAGTACAAGTGACAAGCTTGATCATGAAGTATGATGACATCAAAGGGTTTAGTTCACCACACAAGGGTCAAACCACAAGTTAATCCAACAATCTAGGAAAGTCGAATTGACTTGGAGAGAGACCAGTGCCTTGGGAATTGGGATAATGGAGTCAAAGTGAAATTAACTTGTGGTTGATGACTCCTATTGCATGAGAAAAGTGGGCAATTAAAGTCTTGATAGATGAATAGGTCTAGATGTAGAGTTTCAAGGTTTGACCTAAGTGGACCATAATCTCTTAAAACAAGGAATGCTATCCCCAAGGCAAGATTTGATGAAGTGACCAACTAGACCTAGGTTTTGAATTATGCCCGTTCCAAATCCACTAAAATCTCAAGTACCCACGTCCTAGAAGTGGACCAACTCACTTCTCCAAGGTGGTGCGACTTTACCCAAGGAGGATAAAAAGTGGGATTAATGAATCAAGACAAGTCCAATGGCATCCAAACTTTAGATCCAAGTAGTTTAAGCAAGCGAGGGTATGGATCTACAATTTCACGACAATCCTATGGCTAGATCTTACTAGATTTGAGTTTAAAGATACCAAGTGGTCCAAAATGGGGATTAAATCCCTTAAAATGTGGAATAGGGCCCACAAGGTAGAAATCAGAAAAGTGATAGTGTAGGGGTAGGTTATTGGATGTGTAGATTACGAATCAAGTGGAATCTCAACTACCCATCAACTAGATCTAGGGTAACTCACCTTCCCCAAGGAGTGCGACCTCACTTGGAGAGGCTAAGTTGGCTTGGGAAGGGGATCAAATGGAGGCCAATCCTCACCAAGCTATAGATCCGGGATGCCGTGGATACTATAGAGGTGGGTTTTAAATTTCTTACCCAAGAAGCCACTAGATCTTAGTAGATCTGAGAAAATGTAAAAATGGGGGTTTTGATTAATTAGGGTTTGAAATATTTTAGACAAGTGGATAGATCATGGAGATAGAAATTACCTTGAGATCATACCTGAGTGATGAAGAGAGATGTCTTGATGTTGAGGAAGATTCCTGCAGAGATCAAATGAGAGATTGTTGATTTTGCTTGCCAAATTGATGCCCTAGCCCACAAGTGCGCCCTCCTCTACCTGTCCATCCAAGGAAATCGATTTCAATCAGAGAGGTCAAGTATGGAGGAAATACAAGTAAAATGCAATGATAACGTGAAATAGAAGGTCCTAGGATAGTAATACTCCCTGTTACCAACGAAAATATGCAAAGAAGAAGTAGGGAGAGTCTTCCCCTACCAATACTTCCTCCGCAAAGCAAATCGGCCTCCACCTGTAGATGCAAAAACGTGGTACAAAAGATATGGCAAAACAAGATCTCCAATAACTCAGTGCAAAGGAAGAACCAACGAATGAACACCAAAAACATTCACCACAACACTGGAGATAGATGCAATAATAATTTTCTATTCCAATAATCCAGAGCCACAAGTCCCTTTACAATGAGAAGCTCTCTCCTTTAAATAGGAAGGAGAGGCATCAAAAACCTAACCACTTTTTGAATGAGTGGCTAAGATTAAAAGATGTCTAATCAATGGTTGAGATGAGCTCAACAATAAAATACATGGATCACTAATAAAATATAACATAAGTGGACAAAATCGCCCTAGGAGAGGGGAATCCCACCATATCATGATGACAAAATATAATAAGAAGCTTATGGTGGGTCCAAGGGGTAATTTTAGCCACCCTTGGTCAATCCCCATAGCACAATAATAATAAAATAGTCATCAATATACCAAATCGTGCCTCTATGGACAAATCGTAGGCCTCAAAAGACCTCAGAAATCATCAGAAAGTGCCATAAGTGATGGATGCGGGTCCCGATGAAGTTGAAACTGCTGGAGGAGGTGTGGAAGAGATCAATCCATCATCATTGATCATTCCATGCCAAGACATTGCCTCAGTAGCCCAAATCGAATTCCTCAATAGCCATTTCTACCAATCCTGAAATGCCTCGGGAAGCGTGAAACTGCCCCAAACTGGAGTGCCTGCGCTGTCAAGGTGAGGGCACTAGTGTGTCTGGGAGGGGGGTAATATGGTAAAAACAAGTGGCTGGACCATCCCCTCCAAGCACAACGCCATAGGTCAACTGGATAAAAATCACATCTGCTCTGACAGGGTCTCCGACAGACCAAAACTGCACTGGGATAGCCTACTAAGGCTCAATCATCACTGTAAGTGCCCGGGACTGAAAACAAACTGTCTCATTGGACTTAGAAGGTCCGAATCCATCCAAGATGTGTACTCATACACTATATGAGTCTCTGCATGCTCATAAAATATATCTAATATACCGGAACAGGTGAAATAATAATAATATGTAAATGATCAAATAATGCTGTAAACCATGAATCATCACCATAACCCTGTATCTGCTGCATAGAATCATCATGTACATGTATTTCGACCATATATCATCTATCCATATCGTCATAAGGTCCAACCATCTCATGTCCTATGGTTGACCTTGGTCAAACTAGGTTTGACCAAGTCAACATGACCAAATATAACTCAGACCACCATAATAAGCTGCTGCAAAGTTGATCCAGGTGGATATTGGTGGCCACCCACCTTTCCAACTGGCTCAAAACAGTTTTATGGCAATTTTGATATTGTACTATTTTTAGCAGTTTTTCGGGTCCTGAACTTCCGGGGTCATTTTGAGGCCCTAAACGACCTTTTTTGGCGATTTGGGGGGCCAAATGGTTCCCTTTGGCATGCATTTGGCTCCAGTCGAAAGTTGTAAATCTCGGATAGACCTTTCCAACGGGCTGCCGAGCACCCCAAACGGAGATCGTATGCAAAAGTTACGACCCTGAGAAGCTGATGTACTAACTTATTCAAACGGGGCGCACATGACTTTTGGCGCTTCATCTCCTAGGGTTAGGTTTTTGGATGTCTAGGGTTTTTGACATTCCTGTTTATTCTAAAAGGCCTTGAGAGCCTCATTGTAACCATCTTCTTGCGAAATGAGCGCAGCCGTCACATCTCTTCTCAGAGATAAGCCGCCACCATTCCAGCAAGCTTGTTTTCCGCTGCATTTTACAGTTCTAGCTTATTTCCTTATTGAATAGAAAACCAGTTTTACTGTATCTTTGTTATTTTGTGTTAAGCATCTGATAATAATCTGTATTCATTTCGTTCTGCTCATAAAATCCGGATCAGTGGTATCAGAGCGGTCTGCTCCTTGTCGTCTTAATGCATGTCCCCAACGAGGTCAGGGTACAAAGAATTGGGTCTCGAGCTTGTTTCTCTTGAGGACAAAAGCTCTCGCACGCCCAAGCGACCTCTCATGGCGGGAGAAAAGAAAGATGACGGGACAGGAGATCCTATCAAAATGTTGCTTGAAGAAGCCCTCATGCAGCAGAGGAACGAGATGATGGATAATTTCGCGCAAATCCTTCGGCGACTACCAACAAGCGACGCATCTTCCTCGAGCGGAGGCGCCGCCCCCTTCAAGGTACAAATCAACTTCGATATTCCTATATTTGAAGGACAGATAGACGCAGATGCTGTAGATAAGTGGTTGAATCTACTAAAAGGGTATTTTTCTGCCCATAACTTTTTGAATAAAGAAAAGATTACTTTTGCGCTCCTCAAAGCCGTTTCCCATGTCAAAGATTGGTGGGAAACATTCTGCGAGCAAAAGGACACAGAAGAAGCCTCATTATTTTCAGTCACGGCCACCTGGGAATCCTTCAGGGATGCTATTAAGGAACAATACTACCCTGTTGGAAGTTATGACGACTTGTATACCAAATGGACCACACTGCGACAAGAAAGAGACCAAGCAGTGCCAGAGTTCACAAATATCTTCCATACCTTGCGCACCAAGCTGGGTATCAAAGATTCAGAGCGACATCTGGTGCTCAAGTATCGCGGTGGTTTGCATAGATACATCCAGACCGAAATGGAATTTCTGGACGTCTCTTCCTTGGGCGCGGCCTATCGATATGCCATCAAAATCGAGCAGAAGCTCAAACAAAAGACGCGGCAATTTGGGCTTGGGAACCCTTCACAGCAAAAGATAGGAAAGGGCGGCCCCAACCCACAGAATAAAGGATAGAGCAAAGATGGACAGTATCAGGACAACCAGTCCAAGCCGCAAGCAAAGAAGGACACCGGAAAAACATAGAAAGATACCGGGAAGTGGTGCGACTTCCATAAGAGCCCTTGGCATAACACTGCTGACTGTCGCTCAAAGCAGTCGTTGGTGGCCGAAGTGAAAGCATCCGAATCAGATGCGGGTTCTGACTCTGAGTTCGAACCAGAAAGGGGAAGACGGATCATTGACGTGGAACCCAGTGCCACCATTGCTACCACCAAGCTCCAGCCTGATGAACCAGACAAGCCAGAAGAAGGAGAACGCCTCTTCCATTCCCAGATGTGGGTAAAAGGCACCCCGCTGCACTTCATCTTTGATAGCGGTAGCCAGAAGAATCTCATCTCAGCAGAGGTCGTCAAGCGCCTGGCCCTGCCGACAACGCCGCACCCACAACCCTACACCATTGGATGGCTCTGCAAAGGAAGTGATCTCCGCGTCAGCCAACAGTGCCGACTGCCATACGGCATCAAGCCCTTCAAGGACGAGGTATTGTGTGATGTTGCTCCTCTCGAAGTTTCAAATGTTCTTTTGGGCCAACCTTATTTATGGAAACGTCATGCTGTATATGAGTCTAGGCCTCGTAGTGTTATTATTTCTTTGAGTTATTATTTCTTTGAACAGGAAATTGTACAGGATACTCGAGGCAGTCCCTCCTAGTGCTATTTCCTTGATCTCTGCCAAGCAATGCAGGAAGGTCATCTCTCAGACCGAGAAATTTGTCTTCTTCGTGATTCGCTCTCAGAGTGAAAGAAAGATCACAGCCACATCCCGGGCCTCCATGACCGATCTATCCACACAACAGAAGCAAGTGGATAAGGTGGTGGAAGGATACTCAGATATCTTCTCCTCTCCGACCGGGGTACCTCTGCACTGCCAGGTCAAGCATCCCATCGATCTGACCACAGGCGCACCGCTACCCAATGGGCCAGTCTATCGTTGCTCTCTGTTGGAAAATGAGGAGATCAAGAGGTAGATCCAAGAATTGCTCCACAAGGGGCACATCCGTCCCAGTTCATCACCTTGTGGGAGCCCAATCGTGCTGATGCAGAAGAAAGATGGGACCTGGCGACTCTGCATTGATTACCGGGTCCTAAATAAAATCACAGTCCGTAACCGGTACTCGATTCCCCGAATCGACAACCTCCTTGATCAGCTCACGGGAGCCAAATACTTCAGTAAGATTGATCTGAAGTCTGGCTACCACCAGGTCCCAATAGAACAGACAGATGTATGGAAGACCGCCTTCAAGTCAAAAGAAGGTCTTTTTGAATGGCTGGTCATGCCTTTTGGTTTGACAAATGCTCTAGCAACTTTTATGAGGATGATGGACGATATCCTACGACCTTTCACCAACAATTTTATAGTGGTGTATCTGGATGACATCCTCATCTACAGCAAGACTTGGGAGGAACACTTGCAGCATATTTAGCAGGTTCTGCACACCCTGCGGAAGCACAAACTATATGCAAACTTGGAAAAATGCTCCTTCGGCATGGACAAGGTCCATTACTTAGGCTACATCGTTGATCGACATGGTGTGCATGTGGATCCAGCCAAGATCCAGGTCATCCGTGACTGGCCAGCGCCAACCACACTCACTGAACTTCGGAGCTTCTTGGGCCTCGCCAATTTCTATCGCCGGTTCGTGCTGGGATTCTCTCATATCGCATGGGCCCTCAGCCAAGTGACCAGGGGTGGTGGTAAGGCAAAATTTGTGTGGGGCCTGTCCCAACAACAAGCCTTCGATGACTTGAAGAAGCGTTTGTGCTCATCGCCGGTACTCTCATTACCGAACCTGCAACATCCCTTTGAGATTGAGACAGATGCTTCAGATTATGCTGTGGGCGCCGTTCTCACTCAACACGGCCACCCCGTGGTATATCATAGTGAGACACTATCAGATGCTGTCCGCAAGTACCCTACCTACGACAAAGAAATGTACTCCATTGTACAAGCCTGCCGCCAATGGAGACATTACATTCTTGGGAAGGAGATAGTCATCCACATTGATCACAAGCCACTACAATTCATGCAGACCCAAGGAAAGTTGCAGAATGACCGCCATCAGAAGTGGTCAACATATTTACAGCAGTTCCACCTCAACATCAAATATAAAACAGGGAGTACCAACCGAGTTGCTGACTCCCTCAGTCGACCTCCAGTCGTGACACTTACCATGGTGCTAGACTCTTGCGGCCACGAGACCTCCGGATGGCCCCACCTCTACGAGACAGACCCTGACTTCTCCGCCACCTATCAAATGTTGGGCACCAACCCAGTGGTTGCTAATTTCCATCTTCAGGACGGGTTGTTGTGTCGTCTGGGCCATCTCTGCGTTCCATCAAGCGAGCGCGCGAAGCTGATTTGGGAAGCTCACTACAGTCGGGTGGCAGGACACTTTGGCGTCGAAAAGACAATGGCAGTGTTGCAGAAACATTTCTACTGGCCGAAACTTCGACAGGATGTCGGCAAGTATATCAGGTCCTGCACCGCTTGCGCTATTGCCAAACCGACCACTAAGAAACAGGGCCTATACACCCCTCTGCCTACTCCTGACAGGCCGTGGGAATCCATCTCAATGGACTACATGTCGGGCCTCCCGTCCACCAAGAGGGGAAACGACTGTGTTTTTGTGGTTATTGATCGCTTTTCCAAGATGGCGATTCTAGCCGCTTGTAAGAAGAACATTGCAGTAGAAGCCACTGCCAAACTCTTCTTTGAACGAGTATGGGTACATTTTGGGATCCCACAGACCATTATTTCAGACCGTGACAGTCGGTTCCTCAGCTCATTCTAGTCAAGCCTCTGGTCACTATTGGATACCAAGCTCACCAAATCCACTGCCTTCCACCCCCAGACCGATGGACAAACGGAGGTCGTCAACCGGATGGTCGTACATATTCTGCGCATGTACAATTCAACACACCCCCGCAGATGGGATGAGAGTCTCCCCTATGTCCAACATAGCTACAACCGAGCCCTGCATAGCTCAACTGGCCACAGCCCCTTTCAGGTGGGGTTGGGATTCCAACCATTGGGCCCCATGGATGTTGCACTTCCCCTTGCGACCACCTCGGCCGACTCGTCCCCAGAAGCTGACAAAGCCGCCCGGTTTATTGAACGGATCCAGCATATCCGCCAACAGGTTCAGGATATTCTACATAAGTCTAATGCCAAGTACAAGCAGCGCCATGATGAACATCGGGTGCCACATAAGTTTCAGGTGGGCGACAAAGTTTGGTTGCATTTGTAGAAAGAACGCCTTACAGGGCCCCATCGAAAGCTTCGCCCACTCCGTTATGGGCCGTACACCATCACCAAGGCGGTGGGTGACAATGCTTTTGAGCTCAACATTCCCCCCTTCCTTGGTCTGCATCCAGTCTTCAATGTGGCTCTCCTTCGGCCATATTTCCCCCCACTATTAGACACCTCAGAGATAGCAAAGAAGTTGACACCAACAGAGCTCAACCCTGACTGCCTACAACAAGCATCCAGTGATCATATTGCAGACACATAGATCAAGGGCACTCGACATCAAAGGATCCAACTTTATCGAGTTGTCAAAGCAGGGCAGCTCCTGCACCAAGGCAAGTGGCTCACCCGAGGCCAAATTCAGCAGAAATTTCCTCATCTGATGGGGGAACTCAACACAATGGAGACCATTGCTTCCTAAGGAGGGAGGATTGATCCAGGTGGATATTGGTGGCCACCCACCTTTCCAATTGGCTCAAAACAATTTTATGGCAATTTTGATATTGTACTATTTCTAGCAGTTTTTTGGGTCCTGAACTTCCGGGGCCATTTTGAGGCCCTAAACGACCTTTTTTGGCGATTTGGGGGGCCAAATGCTTGCCTCCGCCATGGATTTGGCCTCAGTCGAAAGTTGTAAATCTCGGATAGACCTTTCCAACGGGCTACCGAGCACCCCAAACGGAGATCGTATGCAAAAGTTACGACCCCGGGAAGTTGATGTACTAACTTACCCAAACGGGGCCCACATGACTTTTGGCGCTTCATCTCCTAGGGTTAGGTTTTTGGATGTCTAGGGTTTTTGACATTCCTGTTTATTGTAAAAGGCCTTGAGAGTCTCATTGTAACCATCTTCTTGCGAAATGAGCGCAGGCGTCACATCTCTTCTCAGAGATAAGCCGCCACCATTCCAGGAAGCTTGTTTTCCGCTGCATTTTACAGTTCTAGCTTATTTCCTTATTGAATAGAAAACCAGTTTTACTGTATCTCTGTTATTTTGTGTTAAGCATCTAATAATAATCTGTATTCATTTCGTTCTGCTCATAAAATCCGGATCAAAAGTGTCAAAGGTTAATGCATGCTCTACAACTTATTCAAATAACAATTATAACACAGAGTAATCATTACTGGCGATCTAAATCCAAATATGATGTCATTAATTATTGTTATTACTCAGACTAGACTTTCAAGACCATACTCACTTCATAGCTGTAATCAATTTGCTAGTGAAGGGTGAAGGCTAAAATAACTGGCTAGGTTAAGGGATGACTTGACTGACTTAACTTTGTGACACTTTGGCAAAGGGAAAGGGAATACACACCATAGTATATACTGAATGAGCAACAACACAGGGAATGGTGGTGTCTCACAAATGGATGAGTTGTTCAAAGAGGGTTTATTCACCTTTAACAGATGCGCACAATCCATAATACAAATGAGGCCAGCAATAATTTAGATATAACATTTAAGTTCCATTTCTTTTTGGGCCTGAAGTTTCCATAGCCTTGATCTATGTGTGTTTATAAACACATTGCATAGATTTACATTTATTTTAGGCTTTCTGCTGCAAGTGTGTTTTTAAGGCACTTGTTTACCTGAGCACTTCTAGGTGTGTCACAGACAGCTTGTTTACCTAGGTATTTATATTTCCAAAAGATATAACATTTTATTTTCATGGCCATTTTCATTTGGCATGCCTTTCATTCATGTGTGTTGAAAAACACATTGCATGAATGGGCTTTTTATACAAGATATAACATTTCATTTTTCCAGATTTAGTATTCATGGCAGCACTAAAAGTTTCAGGTTTAGCCAACACGACTTTAGTGACTAGGGGGAATTCACAAGAAACTCCAACTCATCATAGGTAAGTTTTGTCACCAACTCAGAGCCAAGACACAATAAACAGGGAAACTCATCCAATACAGAGGCTACAGTGGGGAAAAGATCCTCCATGTCACTAGTCAAGTAGTAAGTCAGGGTGATAAACTAAAAGGTAGGCAATGGATGGATGAAGACAATGAATAATGTAGCCAACACTAGCAAGCCAAGATATGGTGGAATGATCACCTCTATTCTCCTTAAGGAGGGTAAAACCAATGAGTATGAATAGTGAACTTCTAAGTCTGAGTAGGGACAATATAATATGTATAATAAGATCAACCAGGTCCACATATCTATATGATTGCCACCAGATCATGACACTAAGTGCTAAGACATGCTATAAGGATAAGTATAAAAGCAATATAACCACAACACTATGATATACCTGCTGAGTCATATACCTGAATGCTCATCATCTGAACCATCATCTGTCCTCTGAAACTGCTGCTGTAACTCTGGGCACTACTGAATGCTCTATACAAATGGTATAATGGCCATATCGGTCATCTCTCTGAGTGTCCTGAGACTTAGTCATGGCATGGGACATACAACTGCTGTCCAAAATCTGATAGTGATCCAATATAGATGCTCATCTCAGCATCTCAATGTAAGGGAACTGGCTGAATAGTGTACTGGAATCAGAAAAATAATGTATGGTAGCCCGGCTACTATATATGTGATAATAGGATCCTTACTAGGCTCTTTCCCTTTTTAAAACTTAGGCTCAGATCTAGAAGATGAGGCACTAATCAAGTTAAAGAAATTTTGCTTCCACATGGAAGCAACATTTGCCTTAGCCTTTCTAGCGTTATCTTGTGCGATTTTTAGGTTGTTGGGGTCTTTATCTTTTAAGTGATAGCCAAGGTAGCCCTCAAATGCATTGAGGTAATGAATTAAAACACCTTGCTCAGGAGGCCTTGTTGCCGCCTGGTTCCACACTTGGGGAAAACGCAACAGAAGTCTTCAAGCTGCTGGTGTGGCCTTGGGGGCAAGTCAGAGTCAAGTGCTGTCACTTGGGACTCGACTCCTCCGTCTAGGCTTTCCTAGTGAAGCCAAGGGGGGTGGACCCTAAAAATAAAAAAACTAAGGTGTCTAATCTAGGAGTTAGAAAAAATATTTTTGATAACCAAGATAAAAGCAGCATATACTTATATAAAGAAAGACAATAATTCATCAATACATCATTTGCTCCCATTCACTATTATCATCATTCATTTGCAACATTTGTCAATAACATGAAATAATATCAATATAGACGAGTGCCTTATAATGGAGTCGAAATAGATGCATGAGCAGAAAAGTAAATGTTGTGCCAGTGTTCTTGGTTTATTTTAAAATTAATGTGAAAGTGATCTTTTTATTATGGCTGGTGGGTTCCCAATATACGCAAAGGTACGGGGAACATGTTCAGAATTTTGATGTGTGGCTTCCATCTCAGACTTGGGCTGAATCAGAGTCTCAAGGAGGTGTTCAGATGTTGTACCAACGAGGGTAAGCCTAATGGTTTCCAAGAGGTCACTACTCAGTTTTGTCCCAAGCCTTCTGAGAAATTTCCCCACGACAACAAAATGTTCGCAATGTGCCGGATTTTCACATAAAGGTTTTTTTATTCGGGGCGGTGTTAGATCCTATTACTAACCATCTCCCCCTTTTTGATGCGTACCAACTGGATCAGACTGAGTTGCAAGTCGGCCACAAAGCATACGGGAGAAGACCTTGGTATTTTTAGAAAATTTTATGAACCAAAATTTTATCTTTTTAAACCCCAAGAGTCTCTTTTCAGGCACGTACTCGGGCACGCCCTTGTACAGAAACCCTACTTTGGGAAAGCAAGGGGGGCGTTTGAGTTTGTAAAAAAAATGATAAAAACTATGTTTTGAGTGAACTTGTAGCCCGCCAGTGGACGGACCAACAAGGTTAATTTTAATCTTAGTTTGATTTTATTAATTGCAAAAAATGAAATCTAAACTAAAAAATTGCAAACCACGAAAATTGAGTCGACACAGTTTTCCCCCCTAGGGGGATGGGGTGTGGGCGCTTGATTAGCCCACTTGCTCTCGTTTGATACTTTAGTTACAATGCGACAAAAATGCTCCAGTCTTAAATCGACTTAGTGGCTTACAAAATAGGAGAGAAAAAGTAACCAGTTCATAAAACTCGAAATCTAGGTGCTCCGGATGGCCTGGATCCTCGAAATTAGGCTAGCATTTCTCTCTACCTGTTTGTTAAATGCTGCAAACCAGCAAACAGATATCAGTAAAAGACGCCCAAAAACACTTTAAGAGTGTATTTGGGACACCTGCTAAAAACCCAGAAAAATCTATAAGTTAAAATCCTAAGTTAAAATGACGGAAATTAACCAAGTAAAACAAGCTATGGGGCTTGTTTACTTGGGATCTTTGCTAGCTTTTAAGGGTCGCAAATTTACAAGCTCTAGGACAGCCAGATATACTTTTAAAAATCAGAACTAACACTACTCAACAAAACTTTGAAAAATTTAACACTTCTTTGCAAGTCTTGAAAAAGTATGATGCTAGATATAAGAAATATCTAATCAGTCAAAGATAAGAGCTTTAACAAACAACTGGACTAGATTTTTCTGAAGGAAATCCTGATCTATTCAAAATGTTAACAGCAGTATGTAAATCAGATCCACTTTTCGATTAGTAACTAGTAACCATAAAATTTGTTTTTTTTTTTGAATAAGAGAGAGAGATGGAACAAATCCTTTGTTGAAATCCGAAGCTTTGGGGATGGTTTAGTGATGTTCGAAGGGACTATATCTGCAAACAATGATTAGAAAAGAGGGGAAACAAACAAGATCCTCCTTCTTTCCAACTCAAGAAACACCTGCACATCACAGACCTCACCAGGCAAAAATTTAAGTGTAGATATACACTCATAAGAAACTACTGTTGCATATCCATAAACAAATGAAAAATACAAAAATAATCTCTTACCAAGCACACATCACTAAGCTGCTGCAATAAACAAATTGAAACAACTTATCTCATAGATTGGTAACAATCTTTCTTTCCGATGAGCACACCACACCCTTGAAGAATGAAGCTTATGCACAGGTCATCTTGGAAAAATACACAAGATAGTACATCCACATATGACAAAAACACCACAAGCTGACCTCCAAAGTCTTCTTTTATTCAAACTAGAAAAATATTACAGTCATAGGTCTCTTGCTCCAATTCTCACTAGTGAAGAAATGAGATAACACTCCAATTTATAGAGAATGGCCAAAGGAGGGCGTGAATGCTTGAAGGAATGAGTGGTGGAGTGGTGGCATGAATGGTGGAGGAGATAGGGCTGCCCACTCCACCTTCCTAGCTGCCCACACGCAGCACTTATGGTGCTAACATAGCAGCACAGATCATGCTGCAAAAACCATAACTCGTGGGCACTCCCACTTACCATATGCGCCCCCCTCTCTAGTGAATGCGCCCAACTCAAACATAGGGGAGTAATGCCCATGATATGGGCTGTCTAAAGTCTGAAAAATCAGCCCATATGTCTCCATAAATCATGTTGGTCGAAATCAGACTAATAACTCACTTGAAAATCATTAATTTTTTTAAGTCATATTTCTCATTTTTTCATTTTTTTTATGACTTTTTAGACTTTTTTTTTGGGTTTTTTGGCCATAGGTAAAAATTTAAGCACCAAAACATTAGGAAAAGTGGGTTTAGGGGTTAAGGGGGTGCTCTGAGTTAGGAAACGAGCACTCCTAAGGCTAAAAAGACCTCCAGACGCCACTTGTAGGTCAATTACAAATTTTTTAATTGAACCATTAAAAAATGGCCCAATTTACGGAAAAAATAAACTTTGTCGAGAAATAAAAAACAACCTAGCGGGACTTAGCACATGTCCATATGACTCAAAAATAACGCCTAGCATGTTCATATACATTGACCCATAGACTTTAACAACTCCCTAAGGCCCGTCAGCCTCCCCAGGCATTCCAGCTTTGGAGGAGCAGGAGAAAAACCCAAAAATTATGTTATGCACTAATGCAAGACATAATAACTAGGTGAAAAAACTCCTTGGAATACCCGACATAGCCAAAAAGTCCTAGGGAACTGTTATCACACCATAGTAGCAGGGCTACTATTCTTGTACAGCAGATATCTGCACATTCCAGAGCTTACATTATTCCAGAGCATGGCTATATATTTTGGATCACTCATGATCAGAGCAGTACATTATTCAGATTTGTATATGACCTTGTGTCAAGGCTGAGCCTTGAGAGTTCAGATTTGATGACTGATGTGACTACTTATCCCATACAGTTTCAGTTCAGTGCCTAGAGATGTATTACAGCAGTGTTTCAGATGATACTGGATGATTATTATTATGATGATGTTGTATGATCTATGGATATGTTCTCACTGACTGTGGATTATTATCTTGTTGATTTAGTCATGATCATAGCATGTGCTTGGTATATTATTCCTGATGTGGCAAACTATTTAAAATGAACTGTAAATCTTAAAATGGACAATTGCTTGCACATTTAGGTCATTTAACAAAACTCATTGGTCTTTCACCTTACATAGATATGGTCTTTCCCGACACCAGTTGTTTGCTAGTGTAGGCTCCATATTCACTTGTCTCCATCCATACGTGACCTTCTTGTTTGACTTTAAACCCTGACTTGTCTCATTTGACTTTCTGATACCGAGGACTTCCCCATTTTTCTACCTCTGTGTTTGGACCGCATCCCTGTTTATTCAGTGTCTCGGCTCTGAGTTGGTGACAAAACTTGCCTTTGGTGAGTTGGATTGTAGGCCTAAATCATTCTGGTCGGTTGTCCCGATGTTTGGCATTGGCTCGAACTCCCGCTAGTCACTTGAGATATTGTTGGCTAAAACTGAAAGCTCATGTTCTACCTATGGAAACTTAATAAATTCGCCCATGGAAACAAAAAAAAGGGCAAGAGCGATGAAAAGCTATAAAAAAAATACTCCTCGAAGAGTATAAGAAAGGTCCAAAAAGCAATGGTTCTTAAAAGTTATATCTAAACAATTGCTGACCTTATAAATATTTGAAAAACATGCCCTGGATGCAAGCTGCAACTAGTTGTTCTTCTCAGCACATCTGAAATCCGAAGGGTTATGTAGGCCAAAAAGGCCATGGAATAAAATTGAATGATCCTAATGAACCTGGATCAACTTGATGTAGACATGATGCCTAAGTTGAATAAGCACTCTCTAAACAACTTATCCATTTGTGAGGCACAGCCATTCCCCGTGTTCTTTTGTCCAGCACAGAGTTTGTAGCTTCCCCCTTTTCCCAGTCCAAAGTATTTTTGAGTTAAGTTAGACGAGTCAACCCCTTGGCCCAACCTTGCTCCTAGCCTTCATCCTTCGCTAGCAGTTTGACCATGTCCAATGGGTGAGTTTGTCATTTGAACTATTGTGCAAGTAATTTTATATAACAACGGAATATGCTAACTTAATTCATGCCATTGAATGGATGTTATACTTTGAGCTTAGCTGTGAGAATGATTAGAGAAGCAGTGTCTTAGTCTACCGATGTGATTTATCCTTGGTTGTATATTCTTGGGATCCGTGATGATGTGGACCATGTATGGATGATTATTGATGATGATTTATGGGCCCACATGTTTGATGATGATATCATATGATGGACATATGATGCAGATGATGTTTGATCCAGTTCAGCAGGTTTATTACTACTTCAGATCAGCAGATTATACATTGTCCATATATGGTGGACCCTACAGCTGGCCCATTAGGGCAACCCAGGGTGTATGAGTACACATTCCTAGTGGATTTGGGTCTTCTGGATCCATTGAGACACTTATCTTTCAGTTCCGGGCACTTTTGACAGTGATTGATGCAGTTTTACACTTGATGACCAGATTTGGGGCTGATTTCCCAGCCTGGGCAGCAGGGGCCATGATTGGCCAGTTCACCTAGGGCGCTGATGATGGAGGGGGTGGTCCAGCCACTTGTTTTTACCATTTACCCCCCCTTCTGGAGAGCTTGGTGGGCTCAGATGGACAGTGCTAGCACCCTAGGAGGCAGTTTTGGCACTTTCACAGTTCCCGAGGCAGTTAAAAAATGGGATAAAGTGGTCACTGAGGAAATCGATTTGGGCAATTGAGGCAAGGTTTTGGCATTTGGTCTTCACAGAGGTCTTCCAGGGTGGCATCACTACCTTCCAGTCAGTTTTCACCATGTGGGTATGCCCAGATTGATCACAGGAGGACATTTACTGCTTGACTGTCATGGATTCTGAGGACAGTTTTGGTCATTTACATTACATTGGACATATTTTATTATTTTATTGTGCCTTGGGGATGAGCTAGTAAGGATTGATGCCTCCTAGCCCCACCATGAGCTTATATTGTCATGTCCTAGTCACCATGAGGTGGATTTTGGTACTTATGTTTCTCTAGTGGATGACGTCACCCTCTTATTGTACCACTTAGTGGGGGCGCTATCATGATATTGGGTGATCCATGTGATGTATTGTTATGATTTATTGTTAGCCATTGATTAGATCTTGAGATCTTTTAATCTTAGCCACTCATGTAAAAAGTGGTTAGGATTGTACTCTCTCCCCATCCTATTTAAGGAGGGAGCCTCTCATTGTAAAATTCATCTAGAGATTTTTGGCTCTTGGCTCTTGGAATACAATTTCTATCTTTTGGAGTACATGCTTGGATTGGAGTGGATGTTGGTTGTTTCGATTGTAAATGCTATTGTCCATTGCACTGGAGGATCTATTGTAGTTATCTTGCATATTTGCCACATTTCATTTACAGGTTAAGAGGGCGATTTTGGACAAGGGCGAATTGGTGGGGAGGCTTGCCCTTCAATCTTGGAAGAAATCGTTTTGGTGTAATAGGGAGTGGTTTTGCCTTTGTGTCAACTATTCTATGTTTCTCTCTCTCTCTTGCTTGTATCTACCTTCAATTTGTTAAACTAATTGATGCTTTGCTCCTTGGTTTTGACAGGTTAGAAGGAATCACATGTGGCTTGGGAAAATCGATTTGGCAAGAGGGCTTCAACAATTCTCCATTTGATCTTTGGCAAAGTAATCCTCGTCTCAACTAGCATTCATCTCTTCATCCAGGTATGTTCCAAGAGGTATGATCTTCTACTTCCTTGAATCTTCCATGATTTCTAGATCATAAAAACCCTAATCAATTAAAACCCTTGTTTTTGGTATTTTATTAGATCTACTTAGATCTAGCCTTGCTTTTGAAGAGATATTGAAAACCCACCTCTATAGCATCCACCCCTAGTTGGATCTACAGTTTGGTGGTGATTGGCTAAAAATTGACCCACTTTTCAAGGCAAAAAGCTCTCCTTGACCCAAATCGCACTTCCTAGTGAGAGGCTTGTTTGGTTAGATCTAGCACATGGGTAGGTAAGATCCCACTTGATTTGCAATCTAGACACTTGATAACCTACCCCCAGATTCTTACTTTGGTGAAATCTACCTTGTGGACATCTCTCCATGTTTTAAGGGGTTAAAACCCCCTTTTGAATCTCTTGGCACCTCAAAACTCAGATCTACTAAGATCTAGCCCTTGGATTGACTTGATTTTATGGGCATGCATAGATCGGGGTACTAGCATCTTGGATCTACAGTTTGGTGGCCATTGGACTTGATTTGGTCCACCAAACCCACTTTTTAGCCTTCCTTGAGCAAGTCGCACTCCCTTGAAAAAGTGAGTTTGTCCACTTCCAGGAGGTGGGTGTTTGAGATTTTCGTGGATTTGGAATGCCCATACCTTGAAACCTAGGTCTAGACTGTCTTTTTGTCACGATCCGCCTTGGGGGTAGCATTCCTTGTTTCAAGGGATTGTGGTCCACTTAGGGTCATTACTTGAAAAACCTAGATCTAGTAAGATCCAACCATTAGATCTCATTTAACCCACTTGATTTGGCTTCTAGGTGTCCCGATCTACACTTTGACATACCTTTTGACCCCATTAGCCCATCCAACAAGGCACTAGTCCTTCTCTAAGCAAGTCGCACTCCTTGGGAATTGTGTCAAACCCTAGATCTAGTACATGGGTACTCCTAGAATCAACCTAGAGTCATAGATCTAGCCTTTATCCAACCTATAGTACCAACTTCACACATAACTTCACCTTGTGGGCCTACCTAGAACCATTTCACACTTCCCAAGAAAACAAGACCCACTTGTGTAAACACATGGTACTATACCTAGTCATCATACCCCATCATGTGGCCTAAACCATACATAGGTTGAAACACTAACAATCTCTTACACCACCTTCAACCATTCCTTAACTCTTAGGTCCACTTAGCCTTGCATTGGTTTCCGTAACTCATCATTTACCTACCCTTAGAAACCTTTATTTGGATCCAATCAACTGTGATTGGTTATAGGGTCTCCCCCTTGGTCTATTTACACCTTGACCTAAAGCGAAGAGTGCCTCGGTTGACGTGACTCCCACCTTTCATTGGGAACCGTGGCATCTCTTGGGTCACCTCTTTAGTTGCCTGTCTCCTCTACCGTCCTGGATGGGATACCACTAGGGGCAACTACAAGTTGCGTGATAACAGGAACCAAGTCTTTTACAAAACACCATGCTAGTACGTTTTATTACAAACCCCGCAGGGCCATGGATACGTGGGAAAAAGTTAAAATGGGGGCCTTTTAAAAGGTCAGCTGGATATCAAATCATAAAAAACGAATATGTATCATGTTCAACTCTGCCCGCTCGCTTGATAATCCAACCAAGTACAACTTAGTTGGAAACAGGCCTAATGTTATCTGGAATGTTGACCACCATCTTATCAAAGAGAAGGTTAAATTCATGGATAGACTCGTTTTCTTTCTTCTTGATATCAAGAAGTTAGTTTAAAAGGAAACACCCATCTAACTTGACTGACCACTCATGATTAAGTTTTTCAGTGAAGACATCATATCCTGTGATTGATGATGCAGGCAAACGGTCAAACCACTTATGAGCATCACCCTTCAAGGATGCAAAAAGACCCCTCATAAACACATCTTCTTCTTCAGCCGCATAAGCTTCCATACGAGCCCAAACATTTTCTATGTGGTCCTCAATGGAGGTCGCACAATTCCCATTGAACTTAGGAATCTTTTCAAAATACTTGTCTGGCATATCATGTGGGGCATCAAGGATTTGGGAAAAATCTAACGGTGAAGCTTTTGCCTTATTTCCAAATCTACGAGCAACTGGAGGATTGGTTTGATTATTGTTTCCAGCCATTGGACTTGGCGGACTTACGTTAAGATTTGGATTAGGAGATGAAGGAGGAACCCAATTAGTTGAAGGGGATCCCAAGAAACGGTTTGGAGAATCAGAGTTAACAATTTTCCAAAAGAAATTAGATGATTGGACTTTGGGATCTCTTCTATGATAAACAAACGGGGTTCCTTCCAGTTCTTCTTCTAAGGTTGTAAGGATGCTCATGAGTTCGTTCCTCAACGGAGTCACAATTTGGGGTCGCTAGGTAGACTTTAAACTCTTCTACCAAGATGTATGTTGTTAATAAGCGAGGAGAGAACGAGTGACAAATAGATGGATATGTTTAATTAAGGATTGAAATGATAACCATCTAGATTAATCCGAATGCGATAAGATATGAATTGTGCATGGATACTCGCAGACACCTAGGGTAAGCCTCTACCTCCCTGACAACGGTGCCAAAAATGTTATCACACAACTTGTAGTTGTCCCTAAAGGTTATCCCATCCGGGATGGTAGAGGTGATGGACAACTAAAGAGGTGACCCAAGAGTTGCCACGGTTCCCAATGCAAGCTAGGTGTCATGATAACCGAGGCACTCTTCACTTTAGATCAACAGAAAATCAAGATCAAAGGGGAGACCCTAGCCAATCAATGAAGACTAGCTAACCCAAATACTCCTAGGGAAATGCAAAAATGAAACAAGGAGATCAATGGTGAGTTAGATCTAGGAAAAATTAAGTGGACCCAAGAGTTAAGGTAGGGTTGAAGAGGCTTAAAGAGTGACAAATGGTTCAACCAATGAAAGACAAGGTCCACCTACGAGGTTTAATCAATAGATCTAAAAGATGAATTAGTACCATGAAAATTATCCAAGTGGGACCCACTCCTTAAAAAGTGGAAAATTGGTCCAAGTTGAGTCCACAAGGTCAAAATTGAAAATGGATGGTACTAAGGGTATGCTATGGCATGGATCTATGGATTGACCAAGAATTAGCAAAACCCAAAGGTGGGATCTAGGAAATGGCCACCTACCCAAGGAGTGCGAATTGCCCCAAGGGTGACTAGTGCCTTAGATCAAGCGCCAAATGGAGTTGGATGTCCACCAAATTATAGATCGGAGCAAGAGAAAGGATAAGCAAGGTGGGTTTTCAAGATCAAGTACAAGCCATGGCTAGATCTCACTAGATCTAATGCATCACTAAGTGACCCAAGTGGGGCACAACGTCAAAATGAGGAATGGGGCCCACAAGGTGAAAATCACAAAAGTGAAGCACTAGGGGTAGGTTTTCAAGATAGGTCTATTCAATGCAACAAGAATCGTACCTACCCACTTTTAGGAACTAGCCAAACTAACCTCTTCAAGGGAATGCGACTTGCCTTGGAGAGGCTAATGTACCTTGGGAAATGGGTCAAATGGAGGCCAATCACCACCAAACTATAGATCCGAATTGTCGTGGATTCTATAGAGGTGGGTCTTTAAAACTATCCCCAAAAGCTTGCTAGATCCAAGTAGATCTAAAAAAAAATGTAAAAATGAGGGTTTTAATCAATTAGGGTTTTGTGATCTAAGAGAATAGATGATCAAGGTAGAAGAATATCATACCTCCTTGAGCGTACTTGGAAAATGAAGATGGAGATTGCTTGTGACAAGGATTACTTCCCACAAAGATCAAATGCCAAACTTGATGAAGCCCTTCTTGCCAATGTTTTGCCTCCTTCAACCAATTCGGCCTCCCTATTCCTGTCAATCAGGGACACAAAGATCAATCAATTAACAAAAATGGAAGTAGATGCAAGCAAAAGAGATGAATAACATGAAATTGTTGGTATAAAGACAAAACAACTCCCCGTAAGCCATAACGTCTTCTTGAAGATAGTAGGGTACGCCTTCCCACCAATACACACTCCTCCAAAATGTCTTCTTTGCCTGCAAATCGTGTAAGTGAAGATAAAATCCAAGATGGCCACCAATGTTTGTCAGTGCAGAGGAAAAAACATTTACAATCACCACAAGCATTCCAACTCCAAGATCCAAGATGCCCAAGAAAATATTTTTATTCCAATAGCCAAGAGCCAAAAATCTCTAGATAGCTTTTACAATAGGGGGGTCTCCTCCTTTTATAGGGTAATAAAGACCAAAACCCTAAACCACAAAACCACTTTTTAAAACCAGTGGTTGAGATCAAAAGATGCAACAATCTAATCAATGGCTAAGATGAGCCAATACAATGCATCACATGGATCACTTAATTAAGTGATGACGTCATAGCTAAAAGTGACTCAATGAGGGTGACGTCATACATGAGGGTGGCTAAAAATACATGTGCCACATCAACAAAACCTAGACAAGTCACTAAAAGCACATGGTGGGGCTAGGAGGCATTAATCTCCTTCACTAGCATGTCCCCATGGCACAATAATATAAAATATAAGTCTATGACATGTCCAAGTAACACAAATGATCAAATCTTGTCCCCAAAATCTGAGAGAGACATGATGTAAAAGACCTCCTGTGGTTTCTGTGGACCCCACTGACTGGTGCAAACTGATCTGGAAGAAGGGGGGTTCACCATGGATGACCTCAGAGCAGACCAAGTGCCAAAACCTTGCCTCAATTGCCCAAATCAAATTCCTCAGTGACCTTTTTATTCCATTTTTTTATCCTCCTGAAAATCCTAAAAGTGCCAGAAACTTCCTCTAGGGTGCCTACGTTGTTAAACTGAAGGTGCCATCATGTTTGGAAAGGGAGTATAATGGTAATAACAAGTGGCTGGACCACCCCCTTCCCCTGTAGCGCCCTAGGCAAAGAATTGCCTCCAATGCTCCTGCTAGACAGGCTGGATCATCATGTCCAAACTGGTCAACAGGTGGATAACTGCAACTATCATACCCAAAATTGCCCAGAACTGAAAGATAAGTGTTTCAATGGATTCAGAAGACCCAAATCCACTAAAGATGAGTACTCATACACCTCATGATAACCTGTGGGGTCATCAATATGGTCCACCATACCCAAACAATGTAAAATATGATGATTTGGAAATAATAATAAAACCGACCATCTGCATCAATCATCATTTGAAGCATATGTCCAATATATGGAATCATCAATAGGTGTATGTGGGACCATAGATCATCATCCGTAAGCATAAGTGGTCCACCTCATCACGGATCCTAAGAATGACCATGGTCAAACTATGTTTGACTAGGTCAAAACACAACCAAAGACAAGATTATAACAAAAGACTAAGACATGTTCCTTTAATCATATTCACAGCTCAACTTAAAGTATAAACATCATTTAGTGGCAATTAGTACATATATATTTCAATGTTATTTATAGTTTACTTGCACAAAAGCTTTAAAGACATACTCACTCAATGAACATGGCGTAACTGCTAGGAAAGGATGAAGGCTAAGGACAAAGCTAGGCAAAGGGGATGACTTGACCAATTCAACTAAGTGACACTTTGGACAGGGAGAGGGGGAGCTACACTCTGTGCTGGACAAAATAACAAAGGTAAGGGTAGTGCCTCACAAATGGATAAGTTGTTTAGAGAGTGCTTAATCAACTTAGGCATTATGTATACATCAAGTTGATCCAAGTTCATTAGGATCATTCATTTACTTTTTATGGCCTTTTTGGCCTATATGACCCCTCTGGGATTTTACATGCGCTAAAAACACAACTAATTGCTGCTTGCATTTGGTGCATATTTACATTTATAAGGTCAGCAATATTTAGATATGGCATTTGTTTAACCATTGCTTTTTGGACCTTTCTATACCCTTCATGGGGTATTTTAGCATTTCATTGCTTTTGCTTTTATTCGTCGTGTGTTGAGAAACACATTCTAGAATTTTAAGTTCACAGGCTTTATAAGAGATTTCCAATATAAGTAGTACATGTGCTTTCAGTGTTAGCCAACAATAACTCATGTGACTAGAGGGAATTCTGCACAAAGCCAAACATCGGGACAATCGACCAGAATGATCTAGGCATAGAATCCAACTCACCAAAGGCAAGTTCTGTCACCAACTCAGAGCCGAGACACGAAACAAACGTGGATGCGATCCAACACAGAGGTAGAAATGGGGAAGTCCTCCATATGAAACAGTCAAGAAGGCAAGTCAAGGTGAAAGCCAAAGTAACGAAGGTCATGGATGGATGGAGTCAAGTGAATGTGGTGCCTAGGCTAGCAGACAAAGATGTTAGGAAAAACCATGTCTATGCTCACAGGAGGGTAATGAAACCAATGAGTATTGTCTGAAAACCTTAGAGTGCAAGTGATACATCCAATTTTATTTTTTATGTAACCATCCAAGATATTTCATTTCATTATTTAAATAGTACTGCCACATCATGAGTTACATACCAAGTCAATGCTATGAAGATGACTAAAACAACAAGATAATAATCCAATGATAACATCACAAGTCTAATGGTCACATCACTGTATATCACAAATAGTCATCATAAAGAACTACTGAAACACTGCTGCAACAAATCTAAGCTCTCAAGGCTCAGCCTTGGAACCTACTCAATGTCTGATATATACCGCTCTAATCTGTAAGTGATCTCAAATAAATATGCTCGTCATAGCTGATCTCTGTAAAGCAAAGCTCTGAAAAGTGCAGATATCTGCTCAGCAAGAATAGTAGCCCAGCTACTATGGTGTGATAACAAGTGCTACCGGTGTTGATGTTGCCACATCAGTCTCGATGATGTAAAAGTCCTCTATTTCATCTTCCGACTCTACTTTGTCCTCCCCTTCCTCCTCTGCTCACCGTTGTTCCTCCTCCAACCATGCAGGTGCCTCCTCCATAATAGAGGCCTCAGATTCCACCCTCTACTCAGACAATATGCTAATATTGTCCAAGGAAATAGCTTCCACATTAGGTACCTTATCCAATTGCCTCATCCATAGTTGAATATTGTAGTGGACATATACCAAATCATTGAGACGTGGGGACTCCAACCTATAGGAGGGCCATTAATAAATTTAATGAGTCTTGAGTCTTGAGGGTCATAAACATGTGAAAAGGCAATAAATTATAATAATTGTAATCTGTTAGTTGAAGTTCTAAGTTTCTATCCTGTTGCATTTTTTTGATTGTATTTTTTCAAACAATTCCAATTGTGCTTACATCCTGAAGCGTTGCATGTTTTCTAAGGGCTCAAATGGAAAAAATCTGTAGATTTGGTGCTCTTGCACCATAATTTTGCCACCAAACATCTATAACAATTACAAAAAAGAAAAAAAGACTTAAATTACATTTCATCAAAACATAATCCAACTTTCAAATAAAACACATAATTAAAAATTTAATTTTAAATTCTAGTGGCTTACGTGGCATTAAAATACTTTTGTCGGCAATAGCTGTCGTGCTAAATATATAACATATAATCAACATTTAATTGTCAACCCGGGAAGGTAGACTTAGAGGAACCAGCACAGGAAATGCAGGGTTGAAGAGGGAGTTGAAAGAATGTTAAACTAATTTCTGAACTGCTAAAAGAAACTTGCTGGAAAGAAGCTACTGTAATCTACTCTGTTCTGCACTCATTCTGCACTATTTTGTTCTGCGCCAATTCTGCATTACTCTGTTCTGCACCAATTTCATAAAACTGTTCTGCACTAATTAAAAATGATCATATGCATGTAAAAAGATCTACTGAACACTGATGACTGAAAACAATTAAGTTTCTGCTACTTATTACTCCACACAACTCAACAACCTTCTATTCTATAATGAGATGAAAACCTTTTATTGCAATCCAATGAAACCTTCTGTTTAATCCAAAAACGTTCCTGAATATTACTTCTGTTCTATGAAATCGAGGAGACAACTGAACGTGAAAACTGAACACTGAAAGATGAAATCAATGGCTGGAAAGATAACATTAAACTTGAATCTTGAAATGCTAAACCCTCTGTTGTAATCGAATGAAACTTTCTGAATTCAAATCTGCTACTTTTGCACTATTAAATCAATGAGAAAAATGAAGATGTAAACAAATCTTTCCTGAAAGATGATGTTCAAATCTGAGGATGGTGTCTACTGTAAATGCAATGTATACAGTTCTGTTTCGATTGAAGGGGGCCCTGCCTTCTCTGTCAACAGACTGTTCTTTAAATCAACGCATACTGAAAAATGAATAACTTACAGCAAACTTGCAATAACAGAAATCAAATGGATGAATATCTCTTAATTAATCATAAACAAGAGCATTACAACTAATGAAAGGAATTCCTATCTCTGCCTCTCGATTCTATCTCCATATCTCTGGCTCTACGCATCACTTACAGAGCTTTAATCAATTACAAAATCTCCCTCCCATCTCTCGAGCATAGCAGCTCTTTATATAATGTTTCAGATCCCCCACAATGCATGGCTTTGTGCCCTAGATAAACAAGTAGTTACAAAACGGTTTTAAGAGTATCACCGGAGAATGAGACACGTTCTTCATAATCTTCTTGTGAATCGGTTGAGTTTCCAAAGCTTCTAAAGGTTTCCTTTATCTCATGACACGAAGTGTCATGAGATAAGGATAATTACATATACTTAACAAACGGTTTTCTCCCTTGCGTTATACATGCACGAATCTATATATGTGAAGTGGCATAGAAAAATACTTGATGCCAACTATTGAGTGCTCGTTGAGAACCAACGATTCAAAGTCCAGCACACATGTTTCGATTTAGTAGCATAATCACTTGTAAAGCATCGTAATTTGAAGAAAGACGAGACCTTCCAATAGATATATGATTATAACATCATTTCTCCCTTTCTAATCCAAATTGTATTGAAGCTTGAGGAAAAAGTTCAGAAAAATGAGCAACATGATCATGAAAGGAGTCTGGAATATGGATGAAAACATGCTAAATCCGGAGCCCAACAATAGCATCGGCAAAGCCAAATATTCTACTAGCCTCTCGATACAACTTCATCTCGCGACTAATAGTTATGCGAGTAACATTGTTAGATGCCATCCCCCGAAGACATGTCAAGAACCCTTCCATCACCCCACCATCAAAATCAAAGCTACATTTGTAAGTATAGCTAGGGTTGAGGAAAAGAGTTGCTGCATGAATAGGCCTATGGAGTATCTTGGTCCATCCACTATCAATCAAATCCCAAATCATCATGTATTTGTTATGTCCAGGGGTGCCCTTGCCCACATAATAAGATTGGATAGTCTCCTTTTCCCTATCCATGGCCTCATACAAGTAGCCCATTGTGGTCTTCTTTCCATTTACCAAGCGGAGAACCTTTACCAAAGGTTCGCTAATTGTGCACACTTCTAGCATTCCTTCCCAAAAGGAATAGGTATACACTAGTTTGGCAATGGCTGTCCCATCCTGTCTTTTGCTGAATGTGCAATCACGCCACTCATCACAAACAAACATCTGCTCCAACTCAAATTTACATTAGAGCATAGACTGAAGAGAGATGAAGCTGCTACCAAAACGTGTCATTATAGGACGTAACAACTCGTTTTTTGTGAATCTCCTCATGAGGCTAAGGAAAAATGCATGGTTATATATGAATTTTGTGACGGTATTAGGCTGATCAACAACCTCCCTGATGAGTCGAAAACAATGTGGGATGCCTCTCCGTTAACATCTTAATGACATCCACATCACTAGCCACATTATATGTTATGATTTGGACAACATGTTCCAAACCAATCTCTTTGATGAATGCATCCAACAACTCACAATAATGTTGCATCTTTAACATGAGCGATGCATCAATGGATTTAATAAACATGGTACCTCTAGGACAATGTACCAAGAAGTTTAGAAGGGTCCTACCCTTCCCATCTGTCCAACCATTGGACATCACCGTGCATGCACTAAACTCTCATTAGTTCTTTAGCTCTTCCAATCTAGTGTTGATTTCAATCTTTTATGCTTGCAAAATTGTCCCCCCCAACTCTTCAAAGGTAGGGTCCTTGTAACTTGGGCCAACAACAACAATAGCATCAGACATGGGCTGGAAAAATGGATTGGTCTTTGTGATGCTAAGAGGTAAATCAATCCAAAAAATCATCTTCCCCATAAGCCTATCTACTTTTTGCTTCTCCTTTTTCTTAACCATTGACCGGATGGAAGGTTGAGCCCCATCTTCGGTTCTTGGAGCAAAGAAAGGTGATGCCCTCGTGGAAGGTGAATTTGTACCTGTGGAGTCCTTCTCACTGCCATATGTCCCACTCCCATATTTGTCGCTGCCGTTGGCTCTTGAGGATCTAGCCAGTCCAGTCGAAGCAAATTCAACTCTATTAGCAACTTCCACCTCCTTCTTTCTGTCTTTCTCATAACATTAGAGCAAATTTGGGGTCTTCAATGGGCCTCATAAGAAAACAAGCCACTTCATAAGAAAAAGAGCCATTGATGAGTTGGAATTCAATAACTATAGAATTTCAAGAAAAAGAGTGAGCCATAATGGTTGACTTGGCATATTTGTCATAAAAAACTACTTATTTAATTAATATATTCAACATATCTCCTTGTGGTTTTACTCAAATTTCTAGTGGGAGAACTCGTTGGATGCGGAATCAAATTCCGCATCCAATGAGTTCTCACACTGCATACTTCTAAGGGACCCCACCCCACGAAAAATAAGAAATACATAAAAACATGTTACTTAGTAACACATTTTTTAATGTATTTCTCATTTTTCGTGGGTTGGGGTTCCTCAGACGTATGCAATGTGGGTACTCTCTAACGAGTGTTCCCGCTCGAAATTTGAGTAAAACCATAGGGAGATATGTTGAAAATACAAAGAAAAAAATTAGTTTTTTTCTCTCTTCCTCCAAAATTCATAAATATTATTATTATTATTATTTTTATTTATTTTTTATTTATTTTTTATTTTTTCCTTAGGAGGTCCATTTTAGACCTCAAATTTGCTCTAATGATAGCATCATGGGCCATCCACATAATTTTCGAGGTTGATTCGGTGCAAATTTAGAACATCATACCTTGGAATACGTGCCAAGTGGTATTTCAACCGACTAACCCCTCCTGTGATAGTTTGGCCTCGTAGTTTACAAGACAACCTTTGACTATTTGTCCAATGCTTGGGATCACCATACTGCCACATTGGATCCAAAGCCTTTGGCATTTTGGCAATGCAATATCAAATGTTCAATTTGAACCTTGGGGCCAAAAGATGGAAGAAAACTAACACTAAACAACTTATAAAAAACAGTTTTCTGTCAAAGGAAAATCAATCATCTAAATTGTTTTTCTAGGCATAGAAATTGATTGGAAAATGATAATAAGAGGCAAGAAAACAATGAGTATCAAAACCCTAAGAAAATATAACCAAGAAGGTAAGAGGGATTTAAATAAAAAACAGTCCCTCAAATTGTTTTCTTAGCCATAGAAAATGATGATAAGAGGGAATCAAAATGAGATATAAAAAGCCCTAAAACAATCTATGAAAAAACATTGCAAGAGTAGAATTTGACTACATACTTGGGATTTGAGATGACCAACACTGTAGACAGCTAGGAAATTGATTTGTGCTCTAATTCAAAAATTCTTGATGGTGATTAAAGCAAGGATTTGGTCCTCCAAATCTGTTTGTTGATGGCTGGAAGCACCTTCCCTCTCATTCCTCCACAACTGCCAAGCAAAATGACCAAGAAAAAACCCAAAATGGTCACTTAAACCCGCCAGTCTGCATGTTGGGCGATGTTTAGGGTCGTGGTGCAATTTTTCAAGTAAAAATCGAGACGTTTTGAAAACCACGCGAAATCTGAAATTTACTCGGGGAACATGATTTGTTCGGCTCGGAAAATTGGGCCTTGGAAAAAATTGCAAAAATCCATGATGTCATGATTTTTTTGGCAAAAAACTCAACACTGGTTTATATCATAGCTTTACAATATTTCACAATATAATTTTCATGTACTTTTCATGTACCTGTTATCACACCATAGTAGCAGGGCTATTCTTTTTGCTTAGCAGATATCTGCACTTTCCAGAGCTTAGGTTTATCAGAGCTTGGCTATGATGACTTTATATTTTGAAATCACTCATGATCAGAGCAGTGTATTATTCAGACTTATGTTAGACCTTGTGTCAAGGCTGAGCCTTGAGAGTTCAGATTTGATGACCGATGTGACCCTTTATTCCATACAATTTCAGGTCAGTGCCTATAGATGTATTGCAGCAGTGTTTCAGATGATATATGATGATTATTCTTATGATGATGTTGTATGACCTATATATTTCTGATCATTGACTATGGATTATTATCTTTTTGCTTTAGTCATGTTCACAGCATTAGCATGGTATATATGATTCATGATGTGGCAAACTTTATAAACTGATAAATTATAAAATGGACATTTTACTTGCACATTTAGGTTGTTTGACAAAACTCACTGGTTTACTACCTTGCATAGATATGGTCTTTCTTGACACCATTGGTCTGCTAGCTTAGGCTCCACTTTCACTTGTCTCCATCCATCCATGACTTTCCTCCATCCATGACTTTCCTAACTTGGCTTTAACCCTTGACTTGTCTTACTTGACTTTCTGATATTGAGGACTTCCCTTTTACTACCTCTGTGTTTGGATCGCATCCCTGTTTGTTTAGTGTCTCGGCTCTGAGTTGGTGACAAAACATGCCCTTGGTAAGTTGGATTGTAGGCCTAAATCATTCTGGTCGGTTGTCCCGACTCTCGATGTTTGGCACTGGCACGAACTCCCCCTAGTCACTTGAGATGTTGTTGGCTAAAACTAAAAGCTCATGTACTACTTATGGAAACTTATGTAAATTCGCCCATGGAAACTGTAAACTCTAGAATGTGTTTATTAACACACGTGAGTAAAGGGCAAGAGCAATGAACTGCTAAAAATACTCTTCGAAGAGTATAAGAAAGGTCCAAAAAGCAATGGTTCTTAAACTCTATATCTAAACGATTGCTGACCCTATATATTTATAAACATGCCCTGGATTCAAGGTGCAATTAGTTGTGCTTTTTAGCGCACCTGAGATCCGAAGGGTTATGTAGGCCAAAAAGGCCAAGAAATGAAATTGAATGATAGTAATGAACTTGGATCAACTTGAAGTAGACATGATGCCTAAGTTGAATAAGCACTCTCTAAACAACTTACCCATTTGTGAGGCACAACCCTTCCCCGTGTTATTTGTCCGGCACAGAGTTTGTAGCTTCCCCCCTTTTCCCAGTCCAAAGTGTCTTTTAATTGAGTTTAGACAAGTCACCTCTTTGCCCAGCCTTGTTCCTAGCCTTCATCCTTAGCTAGCAGTTAGACATATCCAATGGGTGAGTCTGTCATTTAAGCTATTGTGCAAGTAAATATAAATAACAACAGAATGTGCAAATATGATTAATGCCACTAAATGATGTTATACTTTAAGTTAAGCTGTGAGTATGATTAGAGGAGCATGTCTTAGTCTATTGATATGATTTATCCTTGGTTGTATATTGACCTAGTCAAACCCAGTTTGACTATGGTCATTTCTTGGGATTCGGGATGATGTGGGCCATGTATGCTTATTGATGATGATTGATGGTCCCACATACTCTTGATGATGATGCTATATGATGGACATATGATTCAGATGATGATTGATGTAGTTCAACGGGTTTTATTATTACTCTAGATCATCAGATTATGCACTGTCCATATATGGTGGATCCTACAGTTAACCCATCAGGGCAACCCATGGTGTATGAGTACACATTCTTAATAGATTTGGGTCTTCTGGATCCGATGAGACACTTATCTTTTAGTTGGGGTCCACAGAGGCCACAAGAGGCCATTTACTGCGTGTCTCTCACAGATTTGAGGACAAATTTGATCATTTGTATTTATTTTGGACATATTATATTATTTTATTGTGCCATGGGGATGAGCTAGCAAGGATTGATGCCTCCTACCCCCATCATGAGCTCCATGTGTCATGTCCTAGTCATATGAGGTGGGCCTATGTACTTTTGCCCCCTTTAGAGGATGACGTCATCACTATTTTGAGTGATCCATGTGTTATGTTGTTATGATTCATCTTAGCCATAGATTATGTATTGAGATCTTTTAATCTCAACCACTCATTTCAAAAAGTGGTTTTGAGATCTAGGGTTTTGGTCTTTATTATCCTATATAAGGAGGAGACCCCCTCATTGTAAAATCATCTAGAGAATTTGGCTCTTGGCTCTTGGCTCTTGGAAGAAAATTCTATGTTTTGGAGTATATGCTTGGATCTTGGAGTGGATGTTGGTTGCTTTGATTGTAAATGCTTTTGTCCATTGCACTGGAGGATCTCTTGTAGCTATCTTGCATATTTTGCCAAACTTTTTTTTACAGGTTGAGAAGACGTTTTGGAGGAGTGCGAATTGGTGGGGGGGCCTACCCTTCAAGCTTCAAGAAGACGTTTTAGTTAACAGGGAGTGGTTTTGTCTTTGTACCAACTATTCTTTGCTTATCTATTTCTTGCTTGTATCTACCCTCAACATGTTAAATTGATTGATGCTTTGCTCCTTGGTTTTGACAGGTTAGAGGGACACACGTGTGGCTTGGAGGAGTTCGATTTGGCAAGAGGGCTTCAAAATTTTCCATTTGATCTTTGGCAAAGTAATCCTCATCTCAGCTAGCATCCATCTCTTCATCCAGGTATGCTCCAAAGGTATGGTTTTCTTCTTCCTTGGCTTATCCATAAATTCTAGATCATAAAAACCCTAATTGATTAAAACCCTCGTTTTTTGTTTTTCTTAGATCTACTTGGATCTAGCTTGGCTTTTGAAAAGATATTGAAAACCCACCTCTATAGTATCCACGACGATTCGGATCTATAGTTTGGTGTGGATTGGGCTTCATTTGACACACTTTTCAAGGCACTTAGCCCTCCTTGGGTAAAGTCGCCCTCCTTGGGTGATTGAGTTAAGCTAGATCTAGTACATGGGTAGGTGAGATCCCACTTGATTCATGATCCTCTCACTTGATAACCTACCCCTAGTGCTTCACTTCATTGATTTTCACCTTGTGGGCCCCATCCCTCATTTTGAGGGTTGTGCCCCATTTGGGTCAATTTGGTGATGCATGTTCAATCTCAGATCTATGGATATCTAGCCATTGGATCCCTTTGATTTTCAAGATCCACATTGATAATTGACTCAACTACCCTGTTCTAAAGTTTGGTGGCTTTTGGACTTGATTTGACACACTTTCCTATGCATTTAGCCCTCCTTGGGTAAAGTTGCACTTTTTGGGGGTTTGAATTGTCCCACTTCAAGGATTTGGGTGGTTGAGATCTCGCTTGTTTTGAAAAGAGCATACCTTGACACCTACATCTAGTGTCTCACTTTGTGGATTTTTACCTTGGGGGTATCATTCCTCATTTTGAGGGTGGTTGTCCACTTGGATCACTTAGTGAAGCATTAGATCTAGTAAGATCTAACCATCACATTCACTTGATCTTGAATAGCCTCCTTGATTTGCATCTTAAGTGTCCCGATCTACATTAGGACATCTTTTTGACTCCATTTGCCCATCCATCTCAAGGCACTAGTCCACCTAAGGCAAATTGCACTTCTTGGGATTAGTGTCAAGTGCTAGATCCCAGATGTGGGTATCTCTAATTTCATCTTAGATCCATAGATCTACCCTTTGCACACCCCTTGGTACCATTTGCACCCTTAACTTCACCTTGTGGGCCCCATTTGAACCATTTCCATATCCCAAGGCAGTGGGCCCCACTTGTGTATTTCATGGTACTAGATCTTGTCATTTGATCTCATTATGTGCCCTAAATTATTCATTGGTTGAAACATAAGTCATCCCTTAAGCCTCTTTCAACCACACTTAAACTTCTAGGTCCACCTAACCTCGCATTGGTTTCCTTAACTTGTCTTTCACATATCCCTAGAAATCTCTGTTTGGGTCCAATCTCCTTTGATTGGCTATAGGGTCTCCCCCTTGGTCTTGATTCATTTTGATCTAAAGTGAAGAATGCCTCGGTTGACGTGACTCCCAGCTTGCATTGGGAACCGTGGCATCTCTTGGGTCACCTCTTTAGTTGTCCATCTCCTCTACCATCCTGGATGGGATACCTTTAGCGACAACTACAAGTTGTGTGATAACAGTACCCAAAGGGTCTCTTTTACCTCTGTTATATATGCTAGAGGTATGGGAGATCACATCCCATAATACATGTAGGATAAATATTTTTCTACCTCTTTTATATAAAGAATGGTAATAGGAGAATTTTACTCCATGATGCATATGGGATAATTCCTTTTTCATAATATAGAGAGTTATGAAGAGTATTATGCCTTTTTCTTCTAGGTAGGACCCATTGTGTCTACAAAATTCCTTTGCTAGTCTTGTACAACAATAAATGAGACCACTAGACATCGAGACATCTCACAACATCTCACTAGACATCATTACACATTCCAACATGTTGATGATTGTAGCTCGGATAGGTACTTCTGCATAGGCTAGGTGTTAGGCATGCAGGAGTCGTCCAGATTTCTTCTCTAAGTATTTGCTTTGTTGAGCAAGTAACTTTTGTATCTCTTTCCTAAGTCTAACTTAGGAAAAACACATTAATTAACTTAATGTTGGCTAATGACTAAAAGTGAACTTAAGATTAAGTCACAGTCGTTGATCTTAAGTAAGGCTTGAGATCTAAGGCTTGAGCCTGGGCTACCATGTTTGCAGAGCAATTATCTTCATATTTTTGAGCTTTGCCTTTGCACATCTTCAGTGAGGTCAGCTATGATGAGCAGTGTTATTTGTGATCACTCACACATCAGAGCAGCCTTATATCAGACATGCAGTAGACCTTATGCCAAGGCTGAGCCTTAAGACCTTCGATTTAATGACCGATATGACCTTTTATTCCATACAGGTGCAGTGCAGTGGTTAGAGTTTTAGCAATAGTGTTCTTAGTGGTTACAATTGGTCCGGATTACAGATACAGGTATATGACCCAGTGGGTATATGATGTGCATTGGTATTATTATCTTGCTGTTTTGGTCATTTTGATAGCTTGACTTGGCATCTAGTGATTATGATTTGGCAGTATATTTATATAAAATGAGACTGGTTGTTATTGAATATCTAAATGATTGTATTATTGACAATTAGAAGCTCTTGTATTATACTCATTGGTTTTCACCCTCTTAAAGTGCAGACATAATCATTCCTGGCTTTATGGCTTACTAGCTTAGGCATCACCATTCACTATCTCCATCCATCCGTTGTTTTTCCCACCTTTTTGGTTGTCACCCTGACTTACACCTCAACCTGTGATATAGAGGACTTCCCCATTCTTGCCTCTATGTTGGATAGCATCCCTGTTAGTTTGGGTCTCAGCTCTGAGTTGGCAACAAAATTTACCTTTGGTGAGTTGGATTTGATACCTTGATCACTCTAGTCGATTTCCCCGATGTTTGATCTTGATTGTGGAGAGTCCCCATAGTTGCTTGATTTGTGTTGACTAAAACCTGAAGCAAATAGTACTACCATCATTACATATGGAAACTATTGTTATATCTACTATGAAAGCCCATGAAAGTGCTTTGAAAACTGTGCTTCTCAGCACAATGAAAGAAGGCTTTGAAATGAAATGAATTGAAATGAAAAGTACCCTGGATGTGAGCTGCGATTAGTTGTGCTTCTTAGCACATGCAAAATCCAAAAAGGGTCATAAAGGCCTAAAAAGCAGTGGCTAAATGTATGCTAAATCCAAAGATTGCTGGCCAAGGAAATGAAATGAAATGTAATGATTAATTCCTCACGGAGCCTACGGGTTGTGATGTGAGATGGAGCAAGGGACAACTAATTCTAAGTGTCCCCTAGAACCTCAAGTTACGGTTAGCCGGGCACCTAGTCCACGACGGTTCTAGAAAATATCCTCATGGACCTGTTACAGCTTGGATGTGAGTCGTAGACATTTGCCAAGGTTGAAAAAGCACCTATCTAAACAACTTACCCATTTGTGAGACACTGCCATCCCCTGTGTATTCTTTATCCAACATATGCTTGAATGTGTAATACACTTTCCCTTATCCAAAGTATCACAGTGTTGAGTCAGTCAAGTCATTCCCTTTTTGCCTAGCCTTACATCCTTAGCCTTCACCCTCTGCTAGCAAATTGATCATGTTTACAAATGAGTATATCCTTGAGGTTCTTTTGAAAGTAAGTTATTATTTTAAACTATTATTATCTATTAAATGCCAATGAAATGATGCTTGATGTCTTAAGTCTTGCTATGAAAATGATTAAAGGAGCATGTCTTAACCATTTGCACTTGCAGCAGCAGCCTTCTTTAGCCTGGGTCATATTTTGATTAGTTTGACCAGTCAAACCTAGTTTGACCAAGGTCAACCTTGGGATCCGTGATGAGTTGGACCAATTATGTTGTATGTTGTTGATCCATGGTCCTTGATATACCTTTTGATGACTCCATATGTTGGACATAAGTTCCAGATGATGATTGATGTACTTTTTATTGATTATTATTACTTCGAGATCATCATATTTTTTATTTGTCTGGATATGGTGGATGCTACAGATGATCTTATAGGTTACCATGAGGTGTATGAGTACTCATCTGTAGTGGATTGGGGTCTTATGGATCCATTGAGACACTTACTTTTCAGTTTCAGGCACTGTCAGTGATGATATGAGCAGTTTTTCACTTGTTGACCAGTTTGGTCATGCTGATGTGGTCTGTCCAGTAGATACTTAGATGGTGAGTCGTTGCCTAGGGTGCTACAGAAGAGAGGGGTGGTCCAGCCACTTGTCATTACCATATTACCCCCTCTCCAGACATGATGGTACAGTAAGATTTTGTACCCGGGCACCAGGCAGTGGGTTATGGGTAGTTTGGTGGTTTTTTAGGTGGAATAAAAATGGAATAAAAAGGTCATTAAGAAAATCGATTTGGCAATTGAGGCAAGGCTTTCGCATGAGGTATGCTCAGAGGTCATCTATGGTGTATCCCACTCCTTCTAGATCAGCTTGCATCATTCACCGGGTTGTGTTTTGATGCATTTTTCTCTTAGTTGAGGGGGCCAGGATTTGATTATTTGTACACTTGGACATGTCATTGAGTCATATGTTATATTATTGTGCCATGGGATGATGCTAGTGAAGGATAAGAATACCTCCTAGGCCCACCATGTGCTCCTAGTGTCTTGTCCTTGTCATCTTATGTGGCACACTTGTTGTTTAGTCATGTTTATGTGGTGCGCACCCACCTAGGGCTTCCTCTATGTAGTGCGCACCCCCCTCATGTGAGTGATCCATGTTATATTGTACCGGTTCATCTTAGCCGTTGATTGTATTATTTTTTCTTTTGATCTCCACCACTCATTTCAAAAGTGATTTAGGGTTTTGGTCTCTCTCCTCCTATTTAAGGAAGAGACCCCCCTATTGTAAAGGCACCTTTGGAGCTCTTGAAAACTTGAAATAAAAATACTATTTTGCAGATCTACTTCTCTTGCTTTGATGGGATGCTCTTGTACATGGTTATACATCTTTTGCTTTAGACATATTTGCTTTTTACAGGTGATTTTGACAGTTACACGGGAAGCCGAATTGACTTGTGCAAGGGGTGCGAATTGCTTAAAGGAAAGATTGTAGGGGTTTCCCACATCCCCCTTGGGAAAAATGTTTTCATCTTGAAGGGAGTTTTTCAATTCTGCATTGTCCATTGATTTGCTTTCTTTGATATGCCATGGTTAGATCTTGCTTATCTGTAAACCAAATCTCACATATCGTAGTTTGTTTTGCAGGTGAAGTAGGACGTTTTTCCTCCTTGGGCTTGGATGTTTAGCTTAAAATCACTTGGATCTAGCTTGGAATTGTAACTAAATGCAAGGATCATCTATGTGCAAGGGAGCCGCAAGCATTTGAGGTAAGATCTACAAGGTATGTATCTTGTTTCATGCATTTTCATCCATTGGTCACTCAAACCTTAAAAGTTAAAACCCTTATATTTTATTTTTATTTTTCAGATCTATGGAGATCTAGCAATCACCTGGGCTTAATAATTAAAACCCACCTCTATATTAATCATAATATTCCCGATCTAAAGTTTGGTGGACATCTGACCCCATTTGCCCCCCAATCTAAGGCACTGGGCCTCTCCAAGGGAGGCTGCACTTTTGGGTAGGTGGTTTTTTTGCTAGATCCCAACTTGGGTTTTGCTTGATCCTCATTGTTTCATTAGATCCATTCATTTGCAAACCCCCTAGTGCTATTCTTCTTTGATTTTCACCTTGTGGGCCCCATTTGGACCATTTTCCTTATTTTAAGGGTAGGCCCCACTTGGATCTATTATTTTGGCACTAGATCTATCTAGATCTACTACTTTAAACCTATAAGTGACCTTTATTTGTCATTGGTTGAACATTTGTCCTTCCTTAAGCCTCTTCAACCAAGCCCTAACTCTTTTGGGTCCACTTATCCATCCTAGATCTAGATCTAATCCTCTCTTGATCTTCTCCTTTTCATCATCACAATTCCCTAGGAGGTCTTGAGTGGATTCGCTAGCCTTCATTGGCTAAGCTAGGGTCTCCCCCTTGGTCTTGCTTAGGCTTGATCTAAAGTGAAAAGTGCCTCGGTTAGCGTGACACCCAATTGCATTGGGAACCGTGGCATCTCTTGGGTCACCTCTTTAGTTGTCCAACACCTCTACTGTCCTGGATAGGATAACCTTTTGGGGCAACTACAAGTTGTGTGATAACAGGATTGTGGAGGATAGAGGAGGAAAGAAAAAGGTGTGGGAGTTGTAGGCGATGTGGAGGAATGGAGGGAGGGTGCAGCAAGAGAACGCGGTAGTGAAGGAAACACAACAGTGAAAAACGTGCTGGGAGGTGTTGAGGAGACGAGAATGGGGCAGCGACGGTGGGAAGGGAGATGTGCAGATAGCTGAAGATGGAACGTGGAGCACGCAATGGGTGAAAAGAGCGTGAGGGATTGAAGGAAGAATGAAGGAGAAGGTTATAGGTGGAGAACGAATGGTGTGGAGCTGTGCAACAAGGAAAATCCGTGGACTAGCTGCTCTGATACCAGATGAAGTACACAGAACTTATAACTAAATAATAAGACTTGATAAAAAGTATTTTGATGATGATATTGCAATTACAATTTGAGACCAAATATAGGTCTACACACGCCATTTCAATGGAACAGTGTGTCCTTAGAAATTAAACTATTAATTACTTCTAATTTTATGTTTTTAATTAATTTTTAAATATTTATATGCGTAACAGCAAACTTATATGCCTATTCTATAAAGGCAAAAAGGGTAGGATCTTATTGTTGATGGTTGTTTTTTCTCAAGTTCTCATCTTCATACCTCATTTTTTGGTTGGAGTGACTATGAGAGTTCATAGTTTTCAGTGAGAGGTAGAGGTTGCCCCCACCTTGTTCATGTGAATTCATCCCTGAAAATTGGTGCAAGAAGGTGCTTTGGAAATGGTTTGACACTCCCTACAGTGATTTGTAGTTGAAGCTACTATCCCCTTAACTTTGAAGTACTTGCAACTTTGGAATAATGGCAGCATTTATTTAGCAATTATATCTCACTTGTTAATTATGTCTGTTGCTTTGTTTCAATCTTTGAATTAGTTAACATCGGGAATCACTCCTTAATCAATTTTCTAACTCTATAACAGCAGAAAATCTACATCATAATTCATAATTTCAGTAATTAAACTCTCTGTTTTTCACATTTTTACATGTACATCTGCACTTTTTAAGACAGATTGATGTGCCCTAACAGCAGATTTACATGGTTCATTTTACTGCTCATATTGTATGAGGCTTTCACATTTGATTTCATCACATCACTTATGATTGTTATTACAAGGACTGACCTTGTAGGATGATTTATTTAATGGATTGGGGTACATGTGAGCTTTGGCTTAGAGATGTTGCTCTCTTTTGATTGGTTGATGTTGCGGTTGTTGTTGATAGATGTTGGCTGAGATCCTTTCATGGCATTCTGATGGATGAGATAGCATATTCCCAACAAGGATATCTTAATGATGTGGTGTTCTCCCCTTCTTAACAATGTTGGTATGTTTGGACTCTGGAGTATTTTAGCTTAGAAATTAACACTTAGGGTCTCCCTGGTATTTCATGGAGTGGGAACCCATCAACTTAGGGTCTCCCTATGTTACAAGTGTTAATAATTGCTCTTTGGTATGATTACAAGATTAAATAATGCTTGCAATGGTTTTCTAAGGTTCAATTATGATAATGATGTGTTGATCTTCATGGAGGTGGAAGCAACCTAGTGCTTGATGTCATTATATTACTCACTTGAAGATATCCTTGCTTGTTGACTCCTTTTGTATGGTTTGAAGTGCAGAGTTTATGTGTATGTTGGGGTTTGAAGCTTCCTAGATGGAACACCCTAGGAGAAATAGAGGTGATCCACACATGTGCCACTCTCTCATAACACATTGGACATCCTTTGATGGAGCGCTAGCATTGTTCATGTATGTTGGAGATAATTTGGGGTTATTTGAAATTTTGACCTTGTGTTTGACCACATGGAGGCCTTCTATTAGAATGACCTAGTTTATTTGAGGGTTTTCACATGTGGAAGATGATTATTACAAGATAAATGATGGTTTCCCTTGGAGAACCCTCTCCCTTGGCACACATGTTGATGCATGGTGATATTTTATTGTTTGTAGGATGGGGTCGTCCCCTTCATTCATGTACTTAGTTGAGTATTGTGATGACCTTGCATGTGGATTGATGCTACTATCTTGACTTGGTTGACTCCTCATTCCATGGATCTAGCCTTTGCACATTCTTTGATGAGTAAAACCTTGGCTATTGAGCCATTTGGAGGTGACAAGTTCTAGCTTGAAGGACTATATTTGGCATGTGGTCATCACTTATGCTATTCTTTAGTGGGCCGATCCATAGATGGAGGGTTATGACTTGGAGAAGTCCTAGAAGGAACATGTCCCACTCTTGGAGGTTTACTTGCACACATATTCATGTATGCTTGATGGGATGTTTCACATGGAGGAGCCACGTGTTTTCCTTAGAGCATTTTGGCTTGGTTCAAACCCTCATCGATGAAGGCATCCACATTGGAGGAGCCACATGTGCCTTTTTAGAAGCTTTTATCTGGTTTATTGCACACCTTGTTACACATGATTGATGGGGTGTCCACCTTGGAGGCCACACATGCTACTTTGAAGAGTATATTTCTTGTTTCATTCCCTTGAAGAAGGAGATGCCCACATTGGGAGAAGACACATAGTATAACAACTCATTATTTTATAATTGTTTGATTTTTTCATGTGTTGGTTATGAGCTAGCACCATTTTATTGTTTTGCTTAGAGAGAAGGGGATTGAAACCACTTTATGCTATTGATGGAGAGTTTGTTGAGCAAAGTGTGGATCTAGGAGAGGAAATTATTATTTTATTGTAAAGGAAGTTGACCTAGAGTCTATATAAAGAGTAGCCCTTTCAATTTCTTTCTCATGGTCAGATTTGTGAGGATTTCTCTCCTCTTGGAGCTTTGTTGAATACCTAATGGAAGGCTTATGAAGGTTTTTTGGGTTTTCTCTCTTTTAATTGAAAGCAAATATTTTGGGTTTCTAATTGTTGCTGATGTATGATAGGAACCACTTGTAAATACCATGCTTGAGAGGCCAAGAAGAAGAGTGTATCTACCATGTTGGAAGGGTTTGATGTGAGGGTTTTTCCCTGTTTAATCTCCTTTGATGTCATATTTCTTAATGTGTTTTCTTACATCTATCATCTTTTAAGAGTGGTTGTTGGGTTAACACTTCATTGTAGGACACACCGTCATAGTATTGTTTGAGTGTGACAGGTTTAGAGTCCCTCCGAGTTTTTTCAGCATTATTTAGCGACAAGTTAAGGTGAGTTGTGGGATGTATACCAGATTTATATAACCATTCATAAATAGCTTTCTTAGATTGATGATTCTTGACTCCATTTGTCCTATATTGAATAGGCAGTAGTTCCCTTATCTCCTATCACCTCATTTTCTATACTACAATAGTACAAAAGACAAAAACATTGTTTTGCTAAGCTGTCTCTTCACATCACCTTGAGCCTCCCTGTCACAGTCTTACCGATCCTATCTTAGGGAAGCCCCCTTGTGTTGGAGAAGAGCCAACCAACCTAAAGTGAGAGAGGGAGTTACTGACGTGACATTGGGTAGCCCCTCAGATCCCTTGGGGTTGCACTTGTGTTTTAGGGCTTTACCACTTCAAGTGCAGGTTCGGGAGTTAACAGTTCCCAAGGCAGAAATTCATCCTTAGGTGTAAATCTACATTCTTGCTCACTGATTTGTGTGTTTTAATGCAGGTTAGAGGTCCAATATTTTATATTACAGTGAGCATTTACCGCAGTTTAATTGCATTCTTTGATCTGTAGGATTCATATTTTTCTTTCAAATTGCATAGGGATTCCCTCTCGAGGCTAGCAAGCACTAGCCCGAAGTGCAGAGGGATTGTGCAAGGTAACATTGGTGCTTTACCTATTTACCTTTTAACTCTTTTAGTTTCAAGTGTTAACTCTTTTCGAGTCTATATTTGGAACTGGACAGTTTTCAGTGTTAACAGGTATTATGGCGACTCAATAGTTTTACCCTTGCTTGGTTTAGATGATACCAAGTTACAAAAGACACTCATTACTTTCTATTTCAGGATTTATTTTTTTCAGAAAAAGGGCCATTCAGGTGGAGATCTGAAGCCAAATATGGTCTGAAGCTAGAAACTTCTGCCGTGTTAAAAGGCATACTAGCATTGTTTATAATTTAAATTTGTCTGACTGCAGTGGTTCCATAAGAAGGAGATGCTGGTTAATCTGATCACATCCTCATAGTCTTCCCAGCTTTGAGTTTTATCTTGTCTCCAAACACAACCCCTCTCCGATGCAGTGCAGCAACATAAAATAGATTGTATTCTGTAGTAACTTAACCCCAAAACACCCTGGCAACTTTGCAACCCCAAATGATGTGCTTATCTATTTCTGGTTCACGGTAAACTGTACAATATCAATCTGTAAACCCAGTACGATGAAGACAATCCTTGACTACCCTACTATCATGGAGAACCAGCCATCCAAGGACTTAAGTTTTTAAAGAAGAATGCGACTGCCAAACACCTTAGCACCTCTTAGTCCACCATAGTTCATGATCATGGGAATTCCAGACATGATCATGGGCATTCCATTCCTTATGCAGGCAATCTGCTATTGAATCTTGATTGTGCTCGTTTGATCTTGTCACAGAGTTCCTTTATTTGGTAATACGTAAATGACTTCCCATAAGACCTTTCCCAGTCGTTCCAAGTAGATCCGCAAAAATCCAAATTCAAATTTAACAAACAATTATTCGCAATCATCTTATATAGTGCTGTAAAAGGAGTAGATGTTAGTCTTATTGTTATTATTTTGCATATTTAAGTTGGTAGGGGAATCTGGGATTGACATTCTTTTCATGTTTGATTGTATCAAATGAAAAGTTTCAAGGTTTCAATTGGGAAAGCTGGAGAAGGAGATGGTACCTGGAGTTGGCTCCTAGAGCTGCAGATTTATCTCAATGTGGGATAACAGCTGTGTGGTTCCCACCACCAACAGAATCAGTTGCTCCTCAAGGTAAGTCTAATTATTTTCTGTCTTTATTGAGCTTAACTAGAATACATTACACCTTTTATAACTGCCATTTGAATAGTAGACACTATTAAACTTATGTAAAGTTATCTAGAATTTTGTTATTATTACTTTTAAGATTCACATGGTTAAGAATTTCATGATGCAGCATAAACTTCTTATGGTTTACCAGAAAACATAATTCTTGGTCTCATGTCCATAAAATTTAATATTGCTGAATTGCTGCAGGTTACATGCCTCTCGACTACTATAATCTGAAGTCTGCTTATGGCACTCAAGAAGAACTCAAGTACTGCATAGAGGAGATGCATAATCATGACATTCTGGTCTGTTTTGAAGGGAAAGCTATGCTTTATTATGCCTGGTTTTTGATGATATATGGACTTTGTATCAGGACCTTCTCTAATGAATTTTTCCCACAGATAATATCATTTTCACTTGTTAAGGGGTACTGCTAGTTAAATATGAGAAAATGAAATAAAAAGTAATCTGGAATGAAAGTGAGCCTTGGAGGTATTTTATAGGGTTCTGTTTTCGTTAGCACTTTAAAAGGTGAAGTTAAAATTAAAGGAAAAAGCCGCATACCAAGTTAGAGTGCACAATCTTATAGTGTTTTGAGTGGAACATGTTGTACCCACATTGGTCGTCCTTTGATTGAATACATAAGTGAATCATGGATCGTTAATGTCTTGGGAAACATGTTTGAGTTGTGTTCTATATAAGTGAAGAATCACACAAAATGCATCATATTAACATGATGCACATGTAGTGAAGGTTAAATTTTGGTTTGATACAATATATGAGGATGCAAGGAGCAAAATCAACTAAATAGTCATAAAATATTACTTAAGTCTGCATCACTGTTGCAAATATTGTTTCAGGGTATATATTGCTGAGGTTTTGGAAAGAAACTTATTGGAAGTATTGGGGAAAATATCAGAAAATATTGGCAAGCATAAACTTGAACCTGAAAAACTCAGAAAATTGACAACCTGAAAAGCTCATAAAATTTTGGAAATATCGAGAGAAATCGAAGATATTTGCAATGTTGGTCTGCATCCTTTCCAAAGTTTACTGACTGCAGTTTAAGCTTGTTACCACATGAAAATGCATGTCTTAATCCGCATTTTCATGGCCTTTCTGTTCTCACTAGCACAACAGAAGTACTTGGGAGTTTAGTGGCAGCTGCAGGTTGCAGGGAAAGACTTGGAGGCCATGCACCTTGTACCATCTTGCCCAAGCACCATTCATCATTTGGAGACAAGAACAAAGGTTTAGAGGAGTATGGTTGGCTTATTGGAGGATGTTTTGGAGGCACATTTCACTAGGAGATTCCATTTGGGCAAACTTGACACCTATTTGGAGACATGGTTACATGGCTTATATGTTCTTTTGTTGCATTATTGATGAAGAGTCTTGTTCCTTGGTTGAACCCAGGCCCAAAAACCTGTAACGTAGTGTATGAGCAAGCAACAAACCCTAGAAGATGAATGCCCTACCTCAAAAAGTGTCCAAGGTATGATTTATGGAGATGTAAGGGTCAAACACAATCGCAGAAGAGGAATGCCGTACATTGCAGGAGGTTTAGAGCTTGACATGTGGCAAGACAAAGCCCAGAAGCAAACACCCTACCTTGGAGGAAGCCCAAAGCATGACAGGTGATGGAAAAAGAAGCTAAAGTAGGATAATCGTTCTTGGAATGATGACAAGTGGTGCTGAAAGCATTTGGAGGTCAAAGAAAACACTTAATGAAGAGAGTTCCACTCCAAGGGTGAAAAGAAGAACATTTTGGTGTCTCGATCATGAATTAACCTCTTTTAAGAGGGAGTTTTTGTGCAAGAAGGCATTTAAAGCTTGTTAAAGTATCTTCATGGGGGTGCATTACACATTATGCATGGCACATTCCACATATTTGGAGGCATGTTCACCGTTGAGGCATTTGGGACAAGGAGACTTTGTTTGAGGCATGTTCTACTTGTTACCTCTTGTTGTCGCACAAACTAGCCGTCCTCAGATTGCAAGGAGTAATTGGTTGCTAACCTGGCGGAACCTTAGGAGTTAGGACACTACCCCTAAGTGTCACACAAGCAGGGTCCTCTCTCTTTAGGTTTCTTAAGCCCACATGAATAGGCCTGACTAACCATGGGGGGTGTCCCCAACCAAGTTTCTTCAGGTACTTGCTAGACGATGCCAACTTTCCCACAGTACATCACTTGATCGATTTCTAAGGAAGACAATGTGCCTAAGAGAATTAACAAATGGTCTTGCGGTATGGCACACTGTGGGTGAGCTAAATGTGAGTGCTGTAAATATCCCCAAGGTGAAATATGATCAGAGTATTTTTTGTGAAATGGAAAGACAAATGTGCAAACTGCAAACCACCCTAAAATATACACTGTGACAATGGTTGATTGTCTTGGCTGGTTATTAAAGATTGGCTTCAATAATTAAGACTGCTTAGCACTAGGTTAGGGCTTGTATTGGTTGAATAGAAAGGATGTTGTTTAGATCTGAAAGTTTTATGATTAAATTAATTCTGGTTTTGGGTTTTAGGAAGATCTCAACACTTAAGAGTTAAGTTGCTTGCTGGTTTATTAGTTTTCTGAGTGTAAAACATATACTCAACAAACAATAAAATGCACACTAAGCTTAAAAAAACCACAACTAGACTATATGCTATGCAAATTATTTGATTTCAATGCCTTTCCTAGGGTTTGCTAAGTGAAGACTGTTTCAGATTATGTGCAAGTTATTTTCAGATGCATGCTTAGGAAACAAAATGCTATAACCTAGTAATGTAAGCTTATCTTAGTGGCTGAAAACTAAAGACAAGAGAAATATTTGAAAGCGTGGAAGAAAAATTGGAAATGACTAATGAGTACCCATCCAGCTGCCTTGTTTCGTTGGGTGAAGGAGTTGACTCACCCTTCCTCAATGGCATTTTAATGGATAGATTCCCAGTTCTCCAAAAGCTCCAGGTAGTCCACGAAAAGCCTTCCAAGCTGAATTCCCCCTAGAGACCCTTTTCGCTCTAACTGGCAACTGGTTAAACTTAGACAAGGAAGTTGCTCTGACAATCAAAGATCAACAATGTTAGCCATCAACAAGTTAGAAATCATATAATGGGTAAGAGAAACAAAATCTGAAACGGAGGATTGCTCAATCTACTTCTAAGTCTTACTTCCCTTTACTAAATCTGTAATGTCCCTTCGCCATTCATCACCCCAGGAGGATCCAATAAGCTATTTAATTTCCGTAGGCTATAGTCAATGCACATTTGATTAATTTGATTATTTAAAGTCATTTGAGCGAAAAAAACAACATTAATGGTGACTTAATAATTAAATTAAAAGACGAGATTGACTTTGGGGAAATATTAAATAAATATTTTATAAAGTTACTTTATATTATTTAAAGTGAGCAGAAAAAGGCAAGGAGTATATAAACTTTAAAGTGAAGTTGGAGCTCATTTTCTTATTATTCATGATTATTTTCTCAAGTCGACTGTGGAGAGCTCTTGTGGCTTTTTGGGTTCTAGGGTTGAAACCCTTGGGCTTATTGGTTTTGGTGGTGAAACTAATTCACCCTAGCTGATCAAGAAGAGAAGATCACACAGATATTTCACTGTGCTTTATTGATGAAGAAGAAGATGCATTGTTTTTGGCAAATTGTGTGGATCTGAAGAGTCTGTGGTTGCTTTTGGAGGGTGCATTCACTCTTGGAAACCGTAGGGCGAAGACACCTTAGTATTTCTTATTGGTACTGTCATATATTGTCTGAGAAAGGGGCGATCTTGTTGGAGGAGGAGAGATTCCTCATTGTTCTTGTTTATCACTACCATACACTGTAAAAAAGAGGCTCAGGAGGGCACATTCTACAGTTCCATTTCCCGTCATATATATCTGCTGCCATAACTGCCGTAAAAAGAAAGTTAGGACTGTTTAGAACATTCTTTGGAGGTGATCAAACTGCTTACATTCAACGACTGTCCATTCATTAGGATCGTGGAAATTTCCTAATCAAATCATGGTGTTAAAGGAGGAATTGCTCCACACAAAAGAGGGTTGTCTTGAATACTATCTACAGGTCAGAGCTTAATAAAAAAATTAAGATTTCATTGGCTGTAAGTGACTGCTGTTATAAATTGTCTAAGTTCATTATCTTTTGATGGAGAAATTGTAATAATTGCTTTTACTGTATTGAGCATAAATGGATCTATTTTATGTGCCATTACAATTGTTAAAGCATCTTGACGAAGAGATCTAAAACATAGCCATCATAACATTCACAAAACCAAGAAAAAAATCAGACCATACAAGCAGGGGACTTTACAGTGGTATCAGAGCCATGTTCCTGCCAGCCTGTGAGTTGCATGCTTTTTCATGAATCCAAAGAACTATCAAATACAGGTTAAGAAGCCAAAGAGGGGATGAAAATGTTCATGTTCGTAGCTTTGTGAGGTATCCTCACTAGCTAAGTCGGTCCGGAAAGAAAGCAAATAAATAATTGCATAAAGACATGTTGGCCCAACAAGAAACATTAAATAAATTGTAATTTATTATTGAAGATGACAAGTCGGCCCCAGTGGAAAAAGTCAGCAAAAATCAAGTATAAATAAGAGGTGACGTCCTCCTCATTTGTTTACTCAAGCAAGGAGAAATTCGCTCAAGGGTTGTAGGGGACTGCTTTTCTGGGGTTCTTTCTTTTATATCATCTTCTTATGTGATCTCTCTTGTTCTAGATCACTTCTGTATCTGAAGTACTTGTATTTTGTACTGAATTTCTGAATAAGAAAGGTTGGCTGGGTTTTCTTCCCCTTGAGGGTTTCCCAGGGTATATTGTTGTCACTTGTGATTGTCTTTGTGCATCTATATCTTGCTTATGTATTCATTATATGTGATAAAGAAGATAATAAGGCCATAATAAGCAAGAAAACATAACTAAAATTCAACAGGTTATGGGCTCACACACGCTATCCTGCTACGTGTAAAGCACAAAGATTTACTCAGAAATCAGAGAGGTGCTAAAAGATGCAATTGCCAAAAAATTAGGCTCGAGAAATTAGGCCGGAGAATTTAGGGTCCGAAAATCAGGGGCCAAAAATTTAGGGTCCAAAAATGAGGGGCCGAAAATTTAGGGTCTGAAAAACAGGGGCTGAAAATTTAGGGTCCAAAAATTTAGGGCCGGGAAATTCCAGATCTGAAGTTCTAGTTTTGACCTAAATTTTGCAGAAATTGAGGTTTCAGTTTGCAAGCTGTTCTATCCACAGATCCAGAAGAAAAGAAGGGCTACTCAACTCGCCCTAGGAGCGCGCATCCACCTGCGGAATCAGATTTTTCAAATTCCAAGTTTGATTTTTAACCTAGTTCCTACTAGGGTTTCTGCTAAAAATTTCAGATCCAAAAAGTTTCAGTTTTTGACCTATTTCTCAACCAGATTCAAGATGGTTGTTGGACTCAGAGTAGAAGATAGATTGGAGGGAGTTTCAAACTTCTGACCTTGGAAGAGTAGGATGCCCATGCTCCTAAATGAACATGATCTCAAGGATCATATACTTAAAGATATTCCAGAGCCAAAGGGAGCTCGAGAGAAAGCAAGACACAAGAAGAATGAAGCCTGTTGTCCAGTAAGTTGCACTTAGGTAGACTCCTTGTGAACCTCAGAAGACTTGAACAACTTACATTGTTCATTCCCAGAGTTTAGAAGTTCATTAGGCCAAATTTTTGGCCCTTTGTAAATTTTGCATGTCCAGACCCCCATGGGGGAATTGTAATAAGTTGGTCTAAGCATGATACTTTTGTAAGAGGCTTGGCCTACCTTAGGTCTCGCTATCAAACGGATACTCTAAAGTGTTTTTTCCTTAGGGATTATGCGTTGCGCTTCAGTGGCGTATAATTCTTGAGTTTTTCACTCACACCTCCAAAGCTGGAGTATTTACTATTTTCCATGGTGGTCGAACCTTAGGAGGTTATTAAATCCTATGTGTCTATGTATTTTTAACATGCAAGCCATCAATAATAAGTCGTATGGACATGCATTAGGTCCCATAGGAGTTTGAGTCGTTTCCGATATATATATATATTTTTATTTTTATTTTTATTTTTTTTTCCGTAAAATTAGACCATTTTTTAATGGTTTAATTGAAAATTTTCTAAATGTAATAAAAGCATGGCCTGGAGGCGGAATTTGGCGTGGGGATGCTCGTTTCCACGCTCAGAGTGTCCTCTTTAACATAGGACCCACTTTTCCTAGGTTTCGGGTGTTTAAATTGTCACTTATGGCATTTTTTCCCTAAAGAAGTGACATAATGACCGTTAAATGCTAAAAGTGCTACAAATTGCACAAATGGACAAAGTTTCATAATAAAAAAAGGGGGGAAATTGGCATGTGATGAATGAAGTGGCAACTCATCACATGTGGAGGGCGACTTAAGTAAGTGTTAAAGCATGTGTTTTGAAAAGTCAAATCATATAGTGCATGGATCTCATGAAAGGTGATGCACCCTCCCTTCTTCCCAATGGATTAGTGCATGTGGTGGCTATGTATTGAGTGGCGTTACAAACAAGAAGGAGGTCACCTACCTCATGAGAGGTGGTGCACCCTCCTTCTTGTGGATCCATATCGTATCAACCAACGCATGGATCACTCCTATGATCACTCCCCTCTTGTAGTGATGCGCTTTCCTCAAGGATATGCCCCCCTCCCTCTCTCCCATTCTATAAAAGTAGGGTTATACTCCTCTTTCTTTATGGATGCATTGAACTTCTTCTAAATTTGTAATTGCTGCTCTTTGAATATATTTAGAAATGATTTGGAGGTCCATCTTGTGTATTGGTGTTGGATATTGAGCTTATGAGGTGATATTGTGTCTTGTTTTTCATTTCTTGTTTTCAATTACATGTATGATCTAGTTTATGTGCTATAGAGGTACGCATTTGCGGTTGCAATTTGCTTATTTGTGTTTAGATGTAAAGAGATCTAGAAGTAGCCAACAGTATTCGATTATATTTAGGCTCTTTTATTTTCTTTTCGTTCTAACACGCTGGATCTCACATTTCTTGTTGCAAGTCTTGTTTCTTAAGCTGCAGATCACAGGCTACAAAGAGGATTGTAATTCGGTTGTGTCTTCTTCTCTTTGGGCACTTTCTTTGCTAACATTCAAATGCTTCCCAAGAACAATTGCAAAGACCTAGCTTGGGCTTAAGATCTTCATTCGTCTTCTCAAACAAAATTTCTTCCCTTCTCTTTCATTTTTGTTAATTTCTTAAGAAGTAGATCTATGTCATTTATGCATATTATTTCGGATCTATTCATCTTTAGCATATATAAAATACTTAGATCTTAGCATCCTCACGAAGCTTTTCCTATCACTAGATCTAAATTGAATATTGTACTTGTAATAATTTTTTTTTCAAATATTTTTCAAGTACAAATTTTTTTCATTTTTTCTTCTTCTTTCCCATCATATTCTAATCGTATTAGCTTGCTAGTTTTTAGCAGGTCCAAGGAAAAAGAAAAGGAAGTTCTGGCCGTTTTTTTGCTAGAAAGTGCCAAAAAGACATTCCGTGGACCCCCTTTCTTCAAGCTTTTATTTGTAGAACTTTGTAAGCCCTTAGATCCAAGTTAAATGGACTAAGAGGCACTCTTTGAGCAAGCATTGTAAAAATTTTTAAATGAGAGCAAGTGGGCTACACAACGCCCACACCCCATCCCCCTTGGGGGGATTTACAGTGTCGATTTTGTGGTGTGAATTTTTCTGACAAAGTACAAACACACAAAACACGTTTAACTGCAGGGTTCTTTACTTTTAAATAATTCATTTATGCTTTTATTTTATTTTCAATTTGCAAATTAGATTAAAGGAAATAAATTGACATTGCTTTCCTGAAGTATGCTCTCGCCATCACATAAAGGGCTTTGCCTGAGTACGTGATTGGATGATCAGAAAAGAGACTCCTTTCCCATAGTAATTAGCATAACATCTCTATTTCCATTTGGTTATTTTCTTCAAGTAAATCATAACAAATATTTGGTCTACAATTCAAAGTATGCTCTTTCCCCTTGCGGGCATTTGCCTGGTCTTGTGGGAAATCAGAAAGAGTTGTAACCACTTTTTAAATTTTCACTTTTTAATTAACAACTCATCTTAATAAAAACAACAACCCTTCACATAGTGAAAATACGACACTAAGTTTATTGAGTTTTGCGTGGGTAAATTTCTCAGAAGAAGCGGGAACAACTGGGAGACGATCCAGGACACAATTAGGCTACACCCTTGTTGGTGTAGTGTTGAACACCGCCCTAGAGACTCCATTCCATCCCTCACGTCTTCGTGAGGAGCCACCTCCATTCAATTTCCAGACATTGCTCCTTGTACCTCATTGCATTTATGGAGTTTTCCCTTTTCCCTTAACAAATTTCGAACTTTTAATAATTTAAAATCAACCAAGAGACATTTGCAAAACTTTCCCTTTCAACAACGTCCTTTATGTATTGACTCCATTGGCACTGGTCCATAGCAACACTATTTCATATTTTGCTTAATATTAGTAAATTGTTGTGTCATCTTTATATATTGGTGGTCTTTTATTTTCTGTTGGTGAAAGCATCTCTTTAAAACCATTTTGCAAGCAAACTTGGAATTTTGTAATCAAACCCCTCAAAACTCCTAAAAAACATCCATACTTAATTTTCTGAAACATTCTAGTTAACCTTAGAAACATTCTATAGGGACTACCCCCTTGGCTTCGGTTAGGAGTTGGCCTAAACGAAGGAGTCAAGATCAGGTGACAGTCTTGACTCGAGACCTGCCCCCAAGGGTGCAATGAGCAGTAGCATAGCTTTTTGTTGCGTTAACCAGGTGCGTGATTCCGGCGGCAACAAAGCCATAGCCATGAGGATTTTGATGGACTTAGTGAGAGATCATCTTGTACCTCTTATTGCAAGCCAAGGCATTGCTAAGAACATGTATGATGGCTTGAAGAAACTTTATGAGATTGAGAACCCTAGCAGAATCTTGGCCCTAAAAGACCAACTTTGTCAAGTGAAGTTCACAAATGATCATTCAGTTTCTTCTTATTTCTTGAAGATTGCCCAGATCAGAGATCAACTGGAAGCTGTTGATGAAAGTGTCCTTGACAGAGATCTTGTGTTGACATCTATGGTTGGAATTCCTCCAGAATGGAATCCATTTGTGAAAGGAATATGTGCTCGTGGTTAGTTACCCAGTTTTGATCAGTTTTGGTCAGAATGTATCCAAGAGGAAATAAGGGAGCTTGCGTCTACGACAAAGGAAAAGGAAGAAGAACTAGTTCTTACAACTCATGCCAAGAAAAGAAAGAAGAGCTTTGGTAGAAAGGACAAAGGTGAAAGATGAAGATCAATTACAAAGCAAAAGAAGAAGGATCTTTCACACATTCAATGTTTCAACTGTAGAAAGTATGGACCCTATGCAAAACAATTTACTTCAAAGAAGAGAAAGCACCATGCATCAACTGTTGATGTTGATGAAGATTCTCCACAAAAGAAGTCAAGGAATGCAGAAGATGATCTTGAGGAAATTGAAGAAGATTGTCAAAAGGAGTACTTCCTCTAGTACACTCTATGAGTGCACCGATGACTGTAATATCCAGATGATGTGATTGTCATTGGTGATGTATGAAGATACAGGCTACAGAAAGAAGATGGAGATCTGAAGATTCTCATGATTTCTACAATGAAGCAAAGGTCAAGAGGGAGCCAACGAAATAATAAAAGACAAGTATTTGTACTGTCATTTGAGTTATTCTTTAAATCTTTGAATGCTTAGTTTAAAGGATAATGTTCACAACAGTTATGTGTAGATATGTGATACAATTTTCTTTTACGCATTTATATATGACTAAGATTGAAGAGTAGTAGGCTCATGTAGTCCATGTATATGTGTTGGGTAAGTATCCTATAGTGCTACACAGCAACCCATGAGCCCTTGTTGGAACTAGTCTAGGATGAAACCTCTTTGCTGACATACTTGGAGTAGTGCACGCTCTTGCTAGTATGTTCTGGTGGAGATGGAAGGCATCCAAATAGTCACATTGTGTGTTTGGGATATGGATGAATGTTGTGCTGAAGCATTGGCTAAGATGTTTACATAATTGTGTGAACTATTGCATTGAAATGTCAATATGATTTGATTGAATTTCATGATAATGCAATGTTGGTAACTAATTGACTGAACTTGACTTGTAGGAAAGCTCATGTGCTATGACCTACAAGAGACTTGTTCCGAAGAACAAGTGATAGCCGTTCAAGAAGAGGACACGTGGTGGATGTAAAGATCCCGTTGATACTCGGTATTTGAGAGGGAGATAGAGTTGATTCTCCTGAGTTTTGTGTGGACTCCTTGTTCTGTGTGGACTGTGGTTCTGTTTGGACTGTGGTTCTGTGTGGACCAATATGAGTTTTGTGTGGACTCCTTGTCCTGTGTGGACTGTGGTTTTGTGTGGACCAATACGAGTTCTGTGTGAACTCCTGAGTTCTGTGTGGATTTCTTGTCCTGTGTGGAATGTGGTTTTATGTGGACCAATATGGGTTCTGTGTAAACTCTTGAGTTCTGCGTGGACTTCTTGTCCTGTGCAGACCGTGGTTCTATGTGGACCAATACGAGTTCTGTGTAAACTCCTTAGTTCGGTGTGGACTCCTTGTCTTGTGTGGATTGTTGTTTTGAGTGGATCCGACCATGTACGGCCAATTGATTGGTTCCTTGCTGTACTTGGTTAATACCAGGCCAAATATTTATTATGTAGTGAACACATTGAGTCAACACATGGTTGAGCTGAGAGAAGTACATTGGAAAACAACTAAGCATGTGCTTAGATATCTTCGTGGTACAATTGGTTATGGATTTAGATATACCTCAGGTGATAGAGTGAAGTTGGTAGGCTTCACCGATTCAGATTGGGATGGGAGTGCAGTTGACAGAAAGAGCACCTTTGAGTTCTGTTTTAGCTTGGGATCAGCTATGGTTTCTTGGTTAAGCAAGAAACAGTTTTTTGTGGCACTTAGTACAACAAAGGCAGAGTACATCACAGCCAGTGCAACTAGTAAGGAAGTAGTATGGCTTCGAAAACTGCTTGTCGATTTGTATGGTCATGAGCTTGATGTGACAGTGATATTCTGTGATAACCAGAGCTGTGTAAAGCTCTCAGAGAACCCTATGTTCCATAATAGGTCCAAACATATTGAGATCAGATATCACTACATCAAAGACATAGTTTAGAGGGGAGCAGTGGAGCTTCAGTGTATCTCCATAGATGAGCAGATTGCAGATATCCTTACCAAGCCTTTGTTCGTGAAAGGCTTGGAGTGGTAGAGATTTCCTTCTTTAGGAAGGGAGATTGATAACTAGTGTTGCCGCCTTAACACACACCTGGGGGGAACGCGGCAGGAAACCTTCAAGCCGCTTGGTGTGTCCTTGGGGGCAAGTGAGAGTCAAGTGCTGTCACTTGATTACTCGACTCCTCTGTCTAGGCTTACTCCTAGCGAAGCCAAGGGGGGTGGTCCCAATGAAAATTAAACTAAGGCTTTTAATCTACAACAAAAGATAAAAGTCTATTCTAGGAGTTAAAAGATGATGAGATGAAAATTTAACAACTAAGCACTGCTTGCAGATTAAAACAATTGATTAACCCAACACAAGAGAGATAAGCATTCACGACATTTATGATTGAAACTTAAAACATGGAAAAATAAAGACCAGTGCCGAGAAAGTAAAAATGCTTGCAATTGCTGCTGTGTAGTCTCAGTGAAAGTATTGCAGTGTCTCGGTTGGTAAATTTTATGATTATTAAATGAGTAGTTAAGGAGTGGGTTAATTCTTGGTTTGGCCCAACAAAAACCTAAACTTCGAACTGAGTGCTCTAGCAACCTTACCAAGTGTCCAACCAGGCGAGGATGAACCCACTTAAGAACTTGCTGACTCTGTGGATTCAGTCCATGCAACCTCCCGAGTTCTTAGGATTGGATTCTAATGGATTGTCCTATTAACACTAAGTACCTTGCACCCGTTTCTAATTAAGCCAACTGTTCCGACTAAGCTGCAGTAGTCAAGAGCATACTCCGGGTTTGGGGCGTTGTTCGTTTTATTAAAATTGAGTGGATGATTAATCTACACTAAACCCCAAGTATATAACAAGGGGGGTTAATTTTATGATTAAATTTTAAGAACAGAATAATAATTGAATAAAACACAAAAACATATAAAATGATAAACGGGTCCTCGGAGGACGTTATGTGCTTGAGTGAGTTCTTTAATTACTATTGCTCAAATGAAACTAATTTAAAACGAAAAATTAGAAAAAGTGCAAAAAATTGAAAAGGTGCAGATCCCCCTGGGGGGATTGGGGTCAGGCGCTGGAATTGCCTGCTGTGCTCTTTTTAATTTTTTATTACAACTTGGAAGCTTAAGAGAAACACTACTTGCCCTTTATCATTAGGGAACAAGTCAGTTTACAATGTTTAAGAGAAATAAAGATGGTGCCTGAGATCGATTCTCTCTAGGTGGTTCTGGGAGTTTCGAAGTGTCTTTTTTGTGAGTTTTTTAATTCCAACCTACTAAGAACATGAAACAGACCAGCGAGCTAATGTTGATTAGAAATGATAATCAGAACACTTTAAGAGTGTTCTGACAATGCTACAAAATTGAGTGGTTTGGGGCGTTGTTCGTTTTATTAAAATTGAGTGGATGATTAATCTACACTAAACCCCAAGTATATAACAAGGGGGGTTAATTTTATGATTAAATTTTAAGAACAGAATAATAATTGAATAAAACACAAAAGCATATAAAATGATAAACGGGTCCTCGGAGGACGTTATGTGCTTGAGTGAGTTCTTTAATTACTACTGCTCAAATGAAACTAATCTAAAACGAAAAATTAGAAAAAGTGCAAAAAATTGAAAAGGTGCAGATCCCCCTGGGGGGATTGGGGTCAGGCGCTGGAATTGCCTGCTGTGCTCTTTTTAATTTTTTATTACAACTTGGAAGCTTAAGAGAAACACTGCTTGCCCTTTATCATTAGGGAACAAGTCAGTTTACAATGTTTAAGAGAAATAAAGATGGTGCCTGAGATCGATTCTCTCTAGGTGGTTCTGGGAGTTTCGAAGTGTCTTTTTTGTGAGTTTTTTAACTCCAACCTGCTAAGAACATGAAATAGACCAGTGAGCTAATGTTGATTAGAAATGATAATCAGAACACTTTAAGAGTGTTCTGAAAATGCTTCAAAATGCAAAAATTAAAACTAACGCAACTAGTATGCAAAAAACTTGTTTTTTGGGCAACTTTTTGAGTTTTTAACTAACTTTCAATTAATTTTTTATGTGCAGAACCAAAAAACTAGCGAGCTCTTTTTGTCATGTAATGGCCAAAAACACTTAGAAAGTGATTTGGCCACATTTGCGAAATATACCCAAAACAAAACTATGAAAACTAATAATGAAAAACAAATAAAAATGAACCAAGAACACGAACTAGAAAGTTCGTTTCTTGGGATCTTGGCTTGCTCTTTCGGGGCAGCCAATGACAAGCTCTTAAAATAGCCAAATATACTTTTCAACCCAGACAAGATTTTCCTATCAAGAACTCTAGATTTTACGATTAAACCAAGCTTGAAAAGGAAAACTTGTAAACTTAGATCTACTTTCGGATTTGCTTGATAAAATGTAGATCTTAAGACAAATAACCAATAACCAAAGATAGCAGAAGAAAAATTGATCAAAGAAATGGAACCCTTGGGGGTTGAGTGTTTTGAAGAAACGGCAATGGAGTCAAGCTCCCTGATGCATTGGTAGGACAAAGACTTTGTTCGAATTTATTGAATGAAGATACGATCTAACATGTTCGTGGACTTCTTCAGCTTAGGCTACCTGTAAACAGCTGCAAACAACTAGCAAGGGGATAAGAGCATATGTGTAAACGATTGAAAGAAAGCAGTAAAGCAATGGATTCAAACAAGAAATCACACTACTATTGGCACCCTAACATCATTCACAAGAGTAAGCAACCTATAAAGCATTACTTACAGATCTTTGAGAAGACAACTTCCCTTTAAAAGACATACAATCCCGACAATACTAACTATGCAACACGATACAATTTACCTCAAATGTAACAAGCATGAAGATTCAACCAAAGAAAACCACTAGACTAGCCTCCAAAGCCTTCTTTATTAAACTCAGAAAAAATATTACAATGCACGAGCAGAGGTTCCACCTTCAAATGGTTTACAATAGAGCCAAGCTCCTCAATATATAGCAAATGGCATGAAGCTAGGGCGCAAAACCCTAAGAGACAAAGCTCCTAACTTGTAGAGCAAGCAAAGCTCTCAACCAATGGAGAAACACCATTTCAAATGGACAAAAACACCTCAAGAAGGAAACCGCTGAAAGCTGCCCACTTGGAAAGAGCTCACGCGTGAGGCAAAGAAAGAGCATGTTGGATGTTTCCATGCTTTGATTGGAAAGATGAGTGGATTGGTTGCTCATAAATTAGAAACTTATCCACGTTGGTGCCAAGTCATTTGAGTTGGTAGACACCTACTTGGAAATTAACCACACTCACAAAACCGTACGGCCGTGAGAGTGATGGCCCACGTGAAGAGTGAAGAGAGATGGCGAATCATTACTTTGAAACTATATCTCATGACCATTTAATATATGCCTTACCAATTTATTATAATCGCCCACCTTTCTTGTCTAATGCTGTCATTTGGTGGGCCTCACAACCTCAAACTCGCCCAACACCTCCGTACGGTTGTCCCACGTGAAGGTTGAATGAAACCTCTCCATGAGATATTCACATTTTGACTTTTGAATAGAATTATAACATATGCTTTGCTTTAGCATATTGTCGTACACCTTAGTTTGACTTAGTGCCAAGTCATTTGCCATGTGATAATTCCTTTTTTAAAAATATTTTAATTATTTGGCCATGTGCATTTTGATGCATCTTTAGCATTAAAGTGCCACTTTATAGCTCCGATAGGCAAAACTGCTCCACGGGGGTTTTCGGTCGCCTAAAATGTAGGAAAACTGGGTACTAGGGTAAAGCGGGTGCTCTGAGCTTGAAAACGAGCATCCCTGAGCCAAATTCCGACTTCGGATTTCACTTTTATCACCTTTTGAAATATTTTAATTAAACCATTAAAAAAATGGCTTAAAAAATGTGAAAAATATTTTTTCTCGGAATCGATTGAAACTTTAGGGGAACCTAGTACATGACAAAACGATAAAATTCTAGCATCTAGCATGTTTATACACATTACAAAATGGGCTCTAATAATCCCCTAAGGCCTAACCCCCACTTTGGGCATTCCAGCTTTGGAGGTGCAGGAGAAAACCTCACCGATTATACTCGGCTAAAGGCAAAGCATAATCGACAAGGGAAAAAACTCCTTGGAATACTTTCTTTGGTTGTCAAGTCCTAGGGAACCGAGTCACTCAAAGACCACCATGCTAGTATGCTTATTACAAACCCCGTGGGGCACGGTCATGTACTGCTAAACATTAAAAAAGGGGCCCCGAACAAGCCAAACTTGGAACTTCTGAACTCTGATAAGCACAAGTGACTTGTGCAACACTGGTGGTTCAATGAAGTCCAACTAAAGTGCAACTTTAGGTGGTAACAACCAGTATGGTTGTTGATGAGGCACAAGTCGAGACTTGTGCCTGACTCCTTTGTGGAGTGTACCCCTATGTGGAATGGTTCCTGTGTGGAATGTTCTCCTGTGTGGAGAGGTCTCCTTTGTGGAGTGTATCCCTGTGTTGAACGTTCTCCTATTTGGAGAGGAATCCTTTGTGGAGTGCATCCTTGTGTGGGATGGTTCCTGTGTGGAACGTTCTCCTGTGTGGAGAGGACTCCTTTGTGGAGTGTATCCTTGTGTATGATGGTTCACGTGTGGAACGATCTCCTGTGTGGAGAGGACTCCTGTGTGGAGAGGACTCCTGTGTGGAGAGGACTCCTTTGTGGAGTGGATCCTTGTGTGGGATGTTATCCTGTGTGGAGAGTACTCCTTTGTGGAGTGGGTCGTTGTGTGGGATGATCCCTATGTGGGATGTTCTCCTGTGTGGAGAGTACTTCTTTGTGGAGTGGATACCTGTGTGGGATGTTCTCTTCTGTGGAGAGTACTCCTTTGTGGAGTGGATCCCTGTGTGGGATGTTCTCCTCTGTGGAGAGTACTCCTTTGTGGAGTGGATCCCTGTGTGGGATGTTCTCCTATGTGGAGAGTGCTCTTGTGTGGAGTATGGGCCTAGAGGGGTCGACTAGTTGTAGTCATCATCGCCTTCCAGTTGTAATGACTGGTAAATTGGAAGAAGTGTCTTCCTAGGGAGTATAGCCTTCCTTTGATTTGAGATTGATAAAGTGATTGGAAGAAGTGTCTTCCTGGGGAGTGTGGCCTCCCTTCAGTTTTAGACTGATAAAGTGCACGAGGAAGTAATCCTCTTTGGTCTAGGATGACCAAGTTGATTAGGCAGATAAAACATTATCTTTGGAAAGATGATGTGGTTCTAGTGGGAATAGTTGTTCTGGTCAGAAGAACTTGATTAGAAGAGACCTTTCTTATGATGACGAGATGTACGAGACAAGCCGTGATGATCAGATGATATCCAGATGTGTTCCAGCATAATGATACCTCCTTAGCTAAGAGGGAGTGTTGTTGTTTGTAGCTTAGTGAGTTTTCCTCACTAGCTAAGTCGGCCCAGAAAGAAAGCAAATAAATAATTGCATAAAGACAAGTCGGCCCAACAAGAAACATTAAATAAATTGTAATTTATTATTGAAGATGACAAGTCGGCCCCAGTGGAAAAATTCAACAAAAATCAAGTATAAATAAGAGGTGACGTCCTCCTCATTTGTTCACTCAATCAAGGAGAAATTCGCTCAGGGGTTGTAGAAGACTACTTTTCTGGGGTTCTTTCTTTGATACCATCTTCTTATGTGATCTCTCTTGTTCTAGATCACTTCTATATCTAAAGTACTTGTATTTTGTACTTAATCTTTCAATAAGAAAGGTTGGCTGGGTTTTCTTCCCCTCGAGGGTTTCCCAGGGTATATTGTTGTCTCTTATGTTTGTCTTTGTGCATCTATATCTTGCTTATGTATTCAGTATATGTGATAAAGAAGATAATAAGGCCATAATAAGCAAGAAAACATAACTAAAATTGAACAAAAACCATACTTCATTTAGAACCAGAAGAAGAGGGAAACATGGAGGACAATAATGAACCGCCTTGCGGTAGCACTATGAGCATTTTTAATGACCTTGCAAGGGAGCTACAACAGTTGGTTCAACTTCCTACCCAATTTATCACAAGTAATCAATGGAATCAAAACAATGCTATCAACAATGGTTCATGAGGGACTAATGGCAACAATGGTAACAATGGGAATCATGCAAAAGGGAGCAACACTCATATCCTTGCATAGAATAACACTCAGACAATCAGTACAGTGACTCCTAGACCTTTCTTACCTTAGTTCTTGGAAGGGAAACAAGTTGGAAATTAGGGGCAACCAAGACAAGGTGAAGGATTCATTGATTATTTGAGGGAGTATCAGACTCTTGGTGAGGAGTTTCTTACAACTAGGACTTTGCAGGACTTCTGTACCATCAAGTACAGGAATAGGCCAAGGGACTACAACAGGGGCCCACAAATTTGGATATTCAGTGGAAGGTTGGGAAATTGTCTATCCCTTCCTTTGATGGCTCTAACAAATGTACTTCCAGATCTTGGGTTCAGAAGTTGGACATGTTACTCCCCCATGTTGACATGGGTGTCCACATGTGAAATGCTTTCAGATCTTTCAGTAGGGTGACACCTTGGAGGGAAGTTATAAATTTTTTTATTGTTTCCTCACTGTGTCTATTTCTTAGTGGGAAGTAAGGGAGGATCATGACATCTGCACACTAGTTTCAACTTGAGTTTCTTTTTAGCAGAAAGAGGTTATGGGATTGCATTGCATCTAATATAAACCTGTACATGGCAGTTTTAGAATCATCACAACCTGTTGAAGTAAAAGAGCAAGTAAAAAGCAGCTTTGAGAAACAGAATAAACGAAATGCTGATGCAAAAACAAAGTCTAAAGGTGACAATGGAGCATCATTTTCAATTTTGACTCACACAAAGATCAATGAAATATTCGTGAATGTGATGTGAATACATGGAAGTCACCTCCTTTACAGTCAGCAGAGATCAAGTCTGATACATGGATGGTTTGATGGTTTTAGCATGCACATACGACCGAGGCAACACAAGGGGATTGTTTGTTTGATTCTCATTGCCATCGTAGAGTAGCTCGTGTGGTCATGATCATCCTTGTTTAGATGACGTGCAAGTTCTTTTAGTTCATCAATCACTGAAGATTGTGCTAAGTTTATGCAGGGTTCACCAAAATTATTGGGTTTGGTTATTGAACCCAATCTCCAAGTTACGACCAAACACCATAGTGAACCGCCAAGTGTCATGGCATGCGCACTAGCGCTCAGGTGTCGAGAGCACAAGCATTGAGCGCCAAGGAAGAGACTGTTAACATATTGCACCATGCGAGAACTTTCTCTCCTAGTGTATCTTGCAGCTGTAAAACTAAGTGTGCCAATAGAGGTGACAAATGAGCCAGGGCGAGAGATTTTTGTTTTCTGGTGTGAAAGAGCATCCTCGCTATATGCATGGAGCCGCTACAAATCCATATATATGTGTCTATGCATGAGCTTTAGCTCCAGTCAATAAAGCTATGAAAAGTGCTTGCATAAGTGCCAAAGGAGAAGCACCCTTCCAAATTCCATAGCATGTGCCCGGGTTATGTAAAGACATGAATTGCCCCATGATTCTAGAGCAGTTGACAGAACATGCCAAATTATCAGAGTTCCGATCTGGAAATCATTTTAGTTCAACATTCAAAGCCATCGTTTCTTACTAGAAGCTTTTTTGTCATTGTTTAAGGCACCTTTGCGGTCATGCTTGGCATTCCAAGTCGGCCCATGAATTAAATTGACTGACAATGGGCGTAGATCTTAAAATTACAGAGATGGCGACCATGCTAGTTGAGGATTAGCTCACATGTGGCGACCTTTCGCTTAGCTAGCCTATCCACGTATTACTTGTCATCCCGACAGCTGATTACTTGGAATTCCATTTAAAGATGAGTCGATTCTTGATGTGGTCGTCTATGGTTACGTGCTAAGTCACCTGACACGGGGACACGGGACACGTAGGACACGAAAATACGAGAGTCCGACACGGACACGGTGACCCCCGAAATCAGGACACGTAGGATACGTTTTATATACATATATATATTTTTTTAAAAATATATTAAAATTTAAAAATATAGACATATAGATCCAAATATATTTAGAAACTAGAACATTTACAAATATTCAATAGAAATTAGAATAAAAACACATTAATGATTACACATTTGTCATTCACAAATCACGATTCACAACACATTTGTCATTCACAAATCACAATGAGACACAGATGCATGTCGGAACCATATTTCTCATTAAGTCATCAAAATCAAAATGTATACATATATGTCGGAATGCCACTGGGCACTGGGCCACTGGCAAATGCCAAATAGACTAATAGTAAATACAAAAAGGGGTGGATCAAGATGGGAGAATCCCATATGTCAATAGTCCTCCTCCATGCCTGAATCAACATACTCATCACTGCCATTGCCACTGCCCTGATCCTCATCCTCCTCCCCCTCCTCCTCCTCTCTGCCCATCTGACGATCTGCATCTGCTGCTGTGGAGGATGACCCCTCTGTACGATCACTATCATCAAAAGTGACCGGCTCTAGCACTGGATCATTAAGATCCATGTTGGCTAATGCCAACTCAGTACTGCTGTCCAAACCCATATCATCAGGAAAGACATCCCACATCTTTGTCTTTCCCTTCACCCACTCCTCCCTCTTCTTGTAAATAAGACGAAGGTTGGAGTGCACATACACCATCGACTCTGCCCTGGATTGCTCAAGCCTGCTCTTCTTCACACTGTACAAGTTCCCATATGTGCTCCAATTCCTCTCACAACAAGAGGATGATGTAACTTGAGAGATGACCCTGAAGGCTAACTTCTGTAGAATAGGGGATGTTGCCCCGTGAGTTGCCCACCAACGATAGGGTGTCTTACCCTCCCTATCTCTAAGCACATCATAGCCTCCAAATCTCCCAGTGCCAGTGGAAAAATCTACAAAGCCATCCTCCACCTCCTCAAGCATGTCTCTATCCTGAAATAGCCGTCTAAGTGCTATCTTCCTCCCATTTGCAATCTCTGCATCCATGTGAGGAGGGACTCTGTGTGAGGCCCCCGATCCACCAGTGAGCCACTCCTGAGTGTAGAACTTGGGGTTCAAGGAGTGGGCCAAGCAATGCAAAGGTGTGCAATTCTTATCCCACCTGGAGATAAGAATATCCCGAATAATGGTCCATAAGTTCTCTACCGATGTCCCATACTCGGGACACTCATTCTCCATGACAATGGACCTCGTGGACTCAATCATGGAATCCCACCCCTCATAAACCTCTGCTAGGATGGGTTGGTCCGTGTTTGCAAACCGCAACAAAGAAATGATTGGCTCCATGATCTTAATGCTAAGATCTACCATGTCCCACCAACCATCATTTAACACCGTGTCCTTCACCTTTTGTGAAGCAGCCTGATCCGTCTTTCTCCAAAAAGCCCAAAACTCTGAAATCACCATGGACCCAAGAGCGGTTTTGACCTCCCTCAACCTCTTGAGCATGATGAATGAGGAAGCAAACCGAGTATCTGCAACCTTCAGCAATGAAAGCTGTGTGTATTTTTGTAGATGGTGAGGGCATTTGTGTGGTTTTGCACAAAGTTACGGATAGGGCGTGCATCCTCAATAAGGTTTCCAATCCATGTCACATCCGAAGCAATGGCTTTCAGTGCTAAATTCAAGGAATGGACAATGCAAGGTGTCCAAAAAACCTGTAAGAGCAATAAAAGCATGTATCAATGACTCTACAACACTAACATTGCAATGACCAAATTCAAACAATGAGCAAATTAGAAATGAAAGGTGTCCAAAATGAACATACCTGTGGATATTTAGCTTCCACAATCATGCCAGCAGCCTTGCAAACAGGTGCATTGTCCGTGATGATTTGTACACACGAATCAACACCTACTTCTTCAATGGTTTTGATGAATAAATCGCCCATAAATTGTGCATCCTTGTATTTCCCAAGAGCATCCACCGCTTTCAAGAACAACGGTCCATTTTGGGAAGATACCATGAAATTGATGAGTGGATGGCGTGCGGGATCCGTCCATCCATCAGAAACAACACTCACACCGCATGAGGGCCATGTTGTTCTAATTGGCTCAAGGATTTTATCTACCTCCTTCTTTGCTTTAACCAACAATGTGGTTCTAAGCTTCTCTGAACTAGGAGGCACATAACCACTTGGAGCTCGATCCAAGATAGTTTTAACCGTCTCAAAATACAATGGTGACCGTGCAACATTGAATGAGATGAAGTTGAGGTAGAAGAAAAATGCAATGGTAAGGTCTACCTCTTCTCGCGCCTCTTGTTGGAAAATCCTATCCATTGGACCATCGATAGATTGCCTCTTTCTTGTTTGATGAGTATCCCCACGCCCATGACTGCTAGAGCTAGGTGGAAATGGAGGCTTGGTGCTAGAGGGCTTTCTCAAAAATGGAAGAGGATCATCCTCTTTTTTCTTGCTTGCTGCTGCCACCTTCCCTAAGCCAACATGATCCTCTCTTTCCATATCCCTCCTTTGGTGAACAGTCACCGCTTTGCATGAAGAAATCCCACAAGAAGGAAGGGCCAACAAATGGCCCTTAACCCGGAAATATGTGCTCATGAAGTCATGCTTGCAAAAATTGCATCTCCAAGACACATTACCTCCCCCACCAAGCTTTGCCCCGGGCCCATCTTTTCTTGTCACATACTTCCACAAAGGGTATTTTTTTTCTTGGGCTTGTTGTCTTGCTAAAACAGGGTTAAATGGAGCATGAGCTTGAGCTCCACTAGCAGCCGATGGAGCACTTGACGGAGGAGGAGAATCGCTTGTGCTTGGTGGAATACGAGGGGAGGCACTAGATGGTGCATTTCTCCCTCTCCTTTGCCCCCTACCTCCTGCCCTAGCTGATTGAGACATTCCTTTTGTTGTGTGATGGTTGAGCTTGCAATCCTCTCCACAAATCCACCGGAATGCACTTGGAATTGCTTGGATAGCCTTCAAATCGCCTTCAAATCTCCTTCACCTGCACATACAATCACTCTTAGCCAACTCCTTCCTTGCAAATGATAAAAAGAAACTCAAAATTTGGTTTTATAACTTACTCGGCCGCACTTTCCTGTTTTTTCACGCACTTTACGTGTCCTGTTTTAGGGATGCGTGTCCGACAGTCGGGACACGTTACGAATTCGTGTCCGACTCGTTTAAATGGCGTGTCCGAAAAATGGATTCGATAAAAAATCAAATCAGACACGACCTCAGGTCGAATCGTGTCCGATTCGATAGGGACACGACACTTGGCCTGTTTTGAACGAATCCTGTTTCTTAGGTTACGTGTGTATTCAACAACTAGTCAAAGGGTGAGTTCCTTTTTAATTATGCCATAGTTTGCTGTGTTTTTCGTTAGAGAGAGAGGTTGATCTAGGATCCCACTGTTTCTCCAATATTTTATTATTTTATATCTTTTTGAAAAAGTACGAGAGGTTAGAGCTCCATAAAAGGATCAATTCTCTCCATTGTAAAGGGGGTTTGGATTGTGGGAGACTTCCCCCTTTGAGCTTAATAGAAAAATCACTTGAAGGTGCTCTTGGACATGTATTGGAGTACTCTCTATTAGATGTGTGGCGTGATCTTGTGTGAAGCTTTAATGGTTGTAAGTACTGTTAGGCATTTTACTTAGAAATTTCTATGTTTGTGTTGGAGGCCATAGAAGGGTGCTGCCACCACATTGGAAGGTGGAGGCTTTTTAGTTCAGTTGCTAGTCTCATTCCTTTGCATGTGTGCACATATGGGTATTGATTTTTGCATTCGATCTAGTTTGAGGGATGTAATATTGATCTTTTGTGTGTATGGTGCACCTCCCACAACTAGAAAGGAAGAAGCAAATCCAGTTTTCTTGCACTTAACTAAGAAGGGTTTGATCAATCATGCGATCTCTCCCCCTTAATGACATATGAAACAAGACCCTCTTGAGCTGTTCTCTTTTGACTCCATTTGCCCATTTGGTGGTGTTATCACACAAGTTGTAGTTGTCCCTAAAGTTATCCCATCCGGGATGGTAGAGGAGATAGACAACTAAAGAGGTGACCCAAGAGATGCCACGGTTCCCAATGCAAGCTGGGAGTCACGATAACCGAGGCACTCTTCACTTTAGATCTAGACAAGTTAAGATCAAGGGGGAGATCCTATAGCCAATCAAAGAAGATTAGCCCAAAACAAAGGTTCCTAGGGAGATGTGTAAGTTGAGTTACGGAAACCAATGCAGGCTTAGGTGAGCCCAAGAGTTTAAGTATGGTTGAAGGGGCTTAAGATATGAGAAGTGTTTCAACCAATGAATGAGTTAGGCCACCTAGAGAGATCAAAGAGATAGATCGAGTACCATGAAATACACAAGTGGGGTCCACTTCCTTAAAATATGGAAATGGCCCAAATGGGACCCACAAGGTGAATTTAGGAGTGATATGGCACTGAGGGGTGTTTGATGATGTGGATCTATGGATCCAAGATAGATAGGCAACACCCACATACGGGATCTAGCACATGACACAATCCCCAAGGAGTGCGAATTGACCCAAGGAGACTAGTGCCTTGAAATGAAGGGGTAAATGGAATCCAAAGTATGCCAAAATGTAGATCGGGATAGTTAATGCAATTATCAAAGTGGGTTTTGAGTGGCATGCCCCAAGGTAAGCCAGATCTCCATAGATCTAAGGTTGAAAGTGCATCACCTAATGACCCAAGTGGGGCATAACCTCAAAATGAGGAATGGGGCCTACAAGGAAAAAATCAAAGAAGTGAAGCACTAGGGGTAGGTTATCAAGTGAGAGGAGTGCAAATCAAGTGGGATCTCACCTACCCAAGTCTTGGAAGTAGCCCCAATGGCTTCCCTCAAGGAGTGCGACCTCCCTCAAGGAGGATAAAGTGCCTTGGAAAGTGTGTCAAATGGAGGCCAATCCACACCAAACTATAGATCCGAATTGTCGTGGATGCTATAGAGGTGGGTTTTTAATATCTTACCCAAAGCCAAGCTAGATCCAATTAGATCTAGAAAAAGTGAAAAATGAGGGTTTTAATCAATTAGGGTTTTAAGATCTAAGAGAATAGATGGATAGGATAGAAGAACATCATACCTCATGGAACATACCTGGAAGATGAAGATGGAAGAGGCTTGTGACAAGGATTACTTCCCACAAAGATCAAATTCCAAACTTTGATGAGCCCTTCTTGCCAAATTTTGCCTCCTTCAACCAAATCGATTTCCCTATTCCTGTCAATCAAGGACACAAAGATCAATCAATCAATCAAGAATGGAAAGAGATGCAAACAAAGAGATGAGAAACATGAATTGTTGGTACAAAGACAAAACAACTCCCTGTCACCCAAAACGTCCTCTTGAAGCTTGAAGGGTAGGCCTCCCCACCAATTCACACTCCTCAAAATCGCCTTCTTTGCCTACAAAACAATGTTAGTTGAAGATAAAATCAAGATGGCCACCAATGTTTGTTAGTGCAGAGGAAGAAGCATTTACAATCACCACAAGCATTCCAACTTCAAGATCCAAGATGCCCAAGAAAGTATTTTTATTCCAATAGCCAAGAGCCAAAAATCTCTAGATGAATTTTACAATGAGGGGGGTCTCCTCCTTATATAGGATAATAAAGACCAAAACCCTAAATCTCAAAACCACTTTTTGAAATGAGTGGTTGAGATTAAAAGATCTCACAACATAATCAATGGCTAAGATGAGCCAATACACAATATCACATGGATCACTCAATAGAAGGATGACGCCATAGCTAAAAGTGACTCATGGAGGGTGACGTCATCACTAGGAGGGGGCTAGAACACATGGGCCCACCTCACATGACATTGACATGACTCAATAAGCTCATGGTGGGGCTAGGAGGCATCAATCCTTGCTAGCTCATTCACATGGCACAATAATATAAAATAATATGTCCAAAATAATACAAATGATCAAATCCTGTCTCCAAAATTGATAGACATGCAGTAAATGGCCTCTTGTGGCCACTGTGGACCCCACTGACTGATGATATTTGGCTGAAAGATGGGGGGGTTCACCCTGGAAGACCTCTGTGAAGACCAAGTGCCAAAACCTTGCCTCAATTGCCCAAATCGAATTCCTCAGTGACCCTTTTATTCCATTTTTTATCCGCCTCGATAATTGTGAAGCTGCCCAAACTGACACCCAGGGTGCCTGTGCTGTCAAACTGAGCCCACTAGGCTCTCTGGAAGGGGGGTATAATGGTAAAATCAAGTGGCTAGACCACCCCCTCCTCATACAACGCCCTAAGTGAACTGGCCTCTCATGGCCCCTGCTGGACAGGCTGGGAAAATAGCCCCAAATCTGGTCAACAAATGGATAACTGCATCTATCACTGTCAAAAGTGGCCGGAGCTGAATGTTAAGTGTCTCATTGGATCCAAAAGACCCAAATCCACTAAGAATGGTTACTCATACACCATGGGTTGACCTGAGGGGTCAATTGTAGGGTCCACCATACATGGACAATGCATAATCTGATGATCTGAATAATAATAAAACCTGCTGAACTGCATCAATCATCATCTGAATCATATGTCCACCATATGGTATCATCATCAAGAGTATGTGGGACCATCAATCATCATCCATAAGCATACATGGCCCACATCATCACGGATCCCAAGAATGACCGTGGTCAAACTATGTTTGACCGGGTCAACATACAACGAAGGACAAGACTATATCAATAGACTAAAAACATGTTCCTTTAATCACATTCACAACATAGCTTAAAGTACACCATCATTCCATGGCAGTTTAATACATGTAGATATTTCAATGTTATTTATATTTCACTTGCACAAAAGCTTTAATGACAGACTCACCCATTGGACATGGTCTAACTGCTAGCTAAGGGTGAAGGCTAAGACAAGGTTGGGCAAAGGACATGACTTGACCTAACTCAACTAGGTGACACTTTGGACGGGGAAAGGGGGAGCTACACTCTGTGCCGGACAAATAACACGGGGAAGGGCTGTGCCTCACAAATGGATAAGTTGTTTAGAGAGTGCTTATTCAACTTAGGCATCATGTCTACATCAGGCTGATCCAAGTTCATCAGGATCATTCAATTTCATTTCACGACCTTTTTGGCCTACATAACCCTTTGGATTTTAGATGTGCTAAGAAGCACAACTAGTTGCAGCTTGCATCCAGGGCATGTTTAAACATACATATAAAGTCAGCAATAATAGATATAACTTTGAGTAACCATTGCTTTTTGGACCTTTTGATACTCTTCGAGGAGTATTTTTAGCAGTTCATCGCTCTTGCCCTTTACTCACATGTGTTTAAAAACACATTCTAGAGTTTACAGTTTCCATGGGAGAATTAATAAAGATTTCCAATAGGTAGTACATGAGCTTTCATTTTTAGCCAACAACGTCTCAAGTGACTAGGGGGACTTCTACCAGTGCCAAACATCGGGACAATCGACCAGAATGATTTAGGCCTACAATCCAACTCACCAAAGGCAAGTTCTGTCACCAACTCAGAGTTGAGACACTAAACAAACATGGATGCGGTCCAACACAGAGGTAGTAATGGGAAAGTCCTCAGTATCAAGAAGTCAAGGAAGGCAAGTCAAAGGTTAAAGCCAAATTAGGAAGGTCATGCATGGATGGAGTCAAATGAAAGTGGTGCCTAAGTTAGCAGACAAGAATGTCTAGGAAGACCATATCTATGCTCATAGGAGGGTAATAAAACTAGTGGGTTTTGTCAAGAAACCTAAGTGTGCAAGTGATACATCCATTCAATAGTTATAACATCAACCAAGATATTCAATTTTAATTTTAATAGTACTGCCATATCCTGAATCATATACCAAGCTAATGCTATGAAGTTGACCAAAACAACAAGATAATAGTCCATAGTCAATAGTCAGAAATCCATAGGTCATATCACATCATAATAATAATTATCAAATATCATCTGAAACACTGCTGTAATACATCACTGAGCACTGAACTGAAACTGTATGGAATAAAGGGTCACATTGGTCATCAAATCTGAACTCTCAAGGCTCAGCCTTGGCAGAAGGTCTAACAAAAATCTGATATAATATACTGCTCTGATCATGAGTGATCTCAAAATACAAGCTCATCATATCTGGTCTCTGTAAAAGCTAGGCTCTGAAATGTGCAGATATCTGCTCAGCAAGAATAGTATCCCTGCTACTATGGTGTGATAACAGGTGGATTGGCACTGGTCCTTTCAGTATTGATCTTCCCTTCCCTTCCCATCACCTGTTCAACTCCATTTGTACTACTTGACCTTGTTCTGCTAGATCTACTCTCTACTTCACCTATGAGCTCCATTGTCTTATTGGTCTAGCAGTCCTATTTAGGGATGCCCACCTTGAGTTGGAGAGCCAATCGGAAGTGAGGAGAGGGGAGTGAGGTGATAGTGGATTTTCTCTTCAAGCGCCACTGGACTAGTGTGCCTCTTTTGGGATTTAACACGTGCACGCTAGTTTTGGTGGCAACATGATACATATTTAGGGATGCCCCCCTTGAGTTGGAAGAGAGCCAACCAGAAGTGAGGAGAGGGGAGTGTGGTGACAATGGATTTTCTCTTCAAGTGCCACTGGGCTAGTGTGCCTCTTTTGGGATTTAACACACACACGCTAGTTTTGGTGGTAACATGACATATATTTCCAACTCAACCCCATGAGGGAGATAGAGGCCATCTGATTTGGTACACTGTATTTGGAGGGAGAGGATCATGAGTGGTGGTACCATGGGCTAGTCACATTGAGGCATTCTAGCATTACCTCATACCTGGACTTCACATAGAGGCTGATTGACAGATTCGATAAGGACATAGAGTTGCATTTCAGATAGCTGGCACAACTCAAGCAGACAGGTGCATAAATGCTTAAGTTTAAGAGTTTCAGAGGATTGCAGTCATGGTGATAGATGCGTCAGAGCATAGGTTGATTATGCTTTTCATCGAGGGACTATCCAAACCCCTGTGCGGTTGGGTTAAGGCCTTCAAACCAGTCTCTTTATAGGATGCTCTCATCAAAGCATGAGACATGGAGGATGCAGTACCAAAGAATAAATTTCATTCCTCAGAAAAGCAAAGACAAGAAGCCCTTCCAAAAGGAGTGGTTCGGGAAAGACAGGTTGGATGATGAGACTCAGAAATAATTGAGAAGAAAGAAGCTTTGCTTCAGCTGTAAGGAGCCTTAGGAACTGGGTCACAGGTGCATGGGCAAGGGTAAGGTGCATTACATAGAAGTGCTTTCATACAATGATGGGGAGGAAGAGGCAGGATAGGCCCATGGAAATGGGCATAGTAGTATAGATGATGAGCAACTAGAGAAACCACATGTAGAGGCTAAGGGTGGAACTATTTCTACTCTAACAAGTGTTGCTAGATATCGCACCTTTAGGATTAGGGGAGTATTGCAGGGACAACGTGTTAAGGTCTTGGTTGACAATGGGGCAACCCACAACTTCATATACGCGGCTTTGGTGGCCAGAAGAGGCATTCCTACAGAGGACTTCGAGGGATTCAGTGTTGTAGTATCTGATGGGTACAATTTGACATGCACAAAAGGGGTTCCACAGTTGGATGTGATGTTGGGTAACTACACTTTGGCATATGACTTCTATGTGGGTGAACTAGCAAACACTAATGTCGTCTTGGGTGTTTAGTGCTTTACTCTAGGGGAATTCTGGATGAACTACAAAATAATGGAGATGGAATTCAATGCAACAAATGGTAAGAAGGTAGTTTTGAGGGGCATGTCCAATGGTGCTCCTAGGATGGGTGTCAGCTCATAGGATGGAAAACATAATCAAGCATGGAGATGTAGCTTGGGAAGCCGAGTGTCTTATTACGACTTCTAAACCCTTAGACAACAACAGTTATTATTATGTAGACATTCAGTCATTGTTGAGCAAACGTGACTGTGTTTTTGGAGAGATTCCTCCTAGGGAGACCTCTCGATAGAGGCTTTGAGCACACCATTGAGTTAGATGAAGGGGTCAAGCCCATGATTACTACTCCATACAGGCACCCAAAGAAGTTCAAAGATGAGATAGAGAAGGCAATAAAGGAGTTGTTAGAGATGGGGCATATGATACCTAGTTCTAGTCCATTTGCTTCTTTAGTTGTCTTGGTTAAGAAGAAGGACAGAACCATGAAGATGTGTAGTGATTATTGGGCCCTGAATAAGAAAACAATAAAAAAAGGTATCCCATTCCCAAGATTTATCAGTTGTTGGATGTGTTGCATGGGCCAGTGTACTTTTCAAGGATTGATCTTCGATTGGGATATCACCAGATCAGGGAGCAGGATGTCCACAAGACTTCTTTCAGATGCCATTATGGGCACTATGAGTTCTTTATCATGCCGTTTGAGTTTACCAACGCACATGCCACTTTTCAGTCTTGCATGAACCACATCTTCAACAAGCAGTTGTGGAAGTTTTTGTTGGTGTTATTTGATGATCTCCTTATATAAAGCAGGACATGGGAGGATCACTTGAGGCATTTAGATGAGATATTGAGCATTATGGGGGAGCAGTGATTGTATGGCAAGGTGTCAAAATGTGAATTCGGCATGACAAGGATTTTGTATTTGAACCATGTGATCACTTCATAGGGTGTGCAGGTACATCAAGAGAAGATCTAGGCCATAGTGGATTGGCCACCCCCCAAGACCCTTACAGAGTTGTGTGGATTCTATGGATTGTGCACCTATTATTGGCGCTTTGTTAAGGGGTTTTCATAGTCGGGTGCATCCCTAACTCATCTCACAAAGAAAAGGGCATTTAAGTGGACAGAGGAAGCTCAACGGGCATTTGACAAGCTCAAGTAGGTGATGAGCACTTGTCCAGTTTTGGCACGTCTTGATTTCACTTAGTCCTTTGTGCTTGAGTGTAATGCTTCGGGTGAGGGTATAGGAGCTGTTTTAATGCAAAACAGACATCCGAAAAGACTCTACTCCATCTACAACAAGGAGATGCTCGCCCTTATGCATGCTTTGGCGAAATTTAGACAATATTTGGTAGTTGGTAGATTTGTGGTTAGGATTGACCACAACAGTTTGCGGTATTTTCTTGAATAGAAGGACCTGAATGAGAGGCAACAGAAGTGGGTCAGCAAGATACAGGCTTATGATTTTGACATTGAGTATGTAAAGGGCAAGTAAAATATTGTTGCGGATGCCCTTTCCAGGAAACTGGCTGCATGTTCCATGACAAAGTGTCAGCTGATTGGAAGTCCCACCTTTTGGTGGAGTATTCCAAGAACAAGTTTGCTTGTGAGTTGATGGATGGTCATGTTTAGGATGACGGGTATAGAGTGGTGGATGACATCATGGTCTACAAGGACCGTATATAGTAATATACTTAATTCCTGAGTCCAAGCTCAAGGAGAAGATTATGAGAGCCATTCATGACACACCATTGGCATGGCACCTTGGCTACTACAAAAGTTACAGGCAGATCAGAGAGAGGTTCTCATGGAAGGGCCTCAAAGATGATGTGTTGCGACATGTGAGGGAATGCAGAACTTGTCAGCAGAACAAGTCAGAGCATACTAATCCAGCTGGATTACTGTAGCCTCTTCCCATTCCGGATAAAAAATGGGAGACTATCTCTATGGATTTCATCACAGGTCTATTGAAGGTGCATGGAAAGGATTGCATTTATGTAGTTGTTGATCGGTTGACCAAGTTCATGCACTTCTTCGCGTTTTCATTGGAGTATAAGGCACCACAGGTGGCAGAGTTGTTTTTCAGGGAGGTGTTTAGACTCCATGGTCTGCCTAAGTATATTGTTAGTGATTGAGACACAGTTTTCTTAGTGCATTTTGATAGGAGCTGTTCAGATTAGCAAGCACAGAGTTGAGTCTTGGTACCAGTTATCACCCTCAGACGAATGGCTAGACAGGTTGTGAACAAATGGGTTGAGGGGTATCTGCGTAACTATGTGTTAGGGCAGCAAAAGGCATGGATTAGGTGGTTGCATCTAGGAGACATTGCTACAACACCACGAAATAATATAAAGTCTGAAGTGACTTTATTAAAGCCTAACTCTAATATCTAACTGACCATTATATAATGCTAAGTTCTACTTTAACACACCTTGCATGGGCAAAAAGCAAGAAAAGTATGTCTAGCTCTGCCCAGACCTTTATGACAATACTTACACTGTTTTTTACTTCTCACTACCTTAAGCTAAATACTTGTATTCTTATTGCAAGTCATGCATAGTATCTGCTATCATAGTTCTTTTTTCAACTAGTAACTGTATACATCTTTATTTGTCTCAGGAAGAACTATTACCACTTCACAACAATTTGTTCTTTCATTCTTGTAGAGGGTTTGCTGGTTTACATATTTTATCTGCTTGTGTACTTACAGCTTTTGTAAAGTCCACATGATCTCAAGATTGCTGCTTATTATTATTATCTGATCTCTTTCTAATCATCTGAATGACTTTTCTTTGCAGGCTCTGGGAGATGTTGTTTTGAATCATCGTTGTGCTCACAAACAGGTTTTCTTAGAAAAACATTCTATCTGCAACTTCAATATTTTGAATATCATTTACCTTCTGTTTAGTTTTATATTCATAAGCATCTTTGGCTTGTTAGTTGTAACTGCTAGCAGTAAGGATTATATTTTCCTATTCCTTATTTGTATTTCTGCAGTATATCTACCTAGACATAAAAATGCATGCCTTCCTTCAATTTACAACTCACTAGGTTGACACAGCCTGAAAATTAGTCCATACATGTTGTAGCAGGAAAGATTTAAAATTTTACATGGCGTGAATGCATTTGACAATTAGCCAATTTATATGTCTTTAACTGCTAATGTTAAGTAAGGGTGAAATGATTTCTGCATTGTTGTGATCCAATATAGTTACCTTTGGTCTTCGGAGTAATTGAGGCATCCAGTTTGGGTCATTGCCAATTCTTGTACGGGGGATTTTTTTTTTTAAATATAGGAGGGCATTTTCTTTGCTGCTTATGTGTGTTAGGGTCTTTTATATAGTGGCATTTTTTTTTTGAAAATATATGAGGGCATTTTTGTTGCTGCTTATATGTCTTTGATGGGCTATGTTAATTAAGGGTGAAATGATTTCTGCATTGTTGTGATCCAATATAGTTACCTTTGGTCTTCGGACTAATTGAGGAATCCAGTTTGGGTCATTGCAAATTCTTGTATGGGGGCATTTTTTTAAAAATATACAAGGGCATTTTTGTTGCTGCTTATAGGTGTGTTCGGGTCTTTTATATAGTTATTAGGTTGTATTTGGAGAAACTTGTGATCATCTATTTTTATTTAATTTATTTTATTTGATATTTACTATATGAGCACTCCCATGGTTCAGCTGCATGTCATGTTCAATGCACGTAGATCATTAGAGGTAGTAGATATAGGTGGAATCTTGAAAACAGATGTTGTGGTGGCAAGATCTTATTAAAGCACTTTGGTTGTAGAGTCCAAATGGTACATGGAATATATTTGGTGGGAAGTTTTCTTGGGGCCCTGAGGCTATTGTTCGTGATGATCCCAACTTCCAAGGCCGTGGTAATCCTTCAAGTGGTAAGCTACATGGACTTTGGTAGAATAGAATAGGTAGGGTTTGCAGAGACAATGATGATGGCCTTCTATGAGGACACATGCAAAGGATTCTTTTTTATATACTAAATGAGCTAATTTGAAACAGACATTCTGAATTTGAAATAACATATGGTTCATTTGTAGGCCAAGTTTCCTTTTCAGCCTCTAACTGATCAGAAGATGTCTATGGTTTTCCACTTGTTTTCTGGAGTTAATGATTCGATAAATTTTTCTGTCTCCATTCTGGTTGTTTTCTTTCAATCTGTTCTCTGAATTCTCTTAATAAATTTATTTTTGCCATATTAATAGAAGCTGAAGCTATGATAAAGAAAGGTTTATATGATAAAGGCTTTAGATTTCAATTTAATTTTGACCAACATATTTCTCTAGTTGCTCCTGCTTGATAGTAATCATAAAATCTTAAGGCTCCCACAAAAAGCCATAACATGAGCTGATATGCAGCTGAAATTTACGGTATCTCCATGGTTTCTCATACACTGGCATGGTGCACATAGATGTAGGAACATGGAACTAAATAAATTAATGACAGCTTCTTGATCATGGAAAATGTGATTGCTTAGAGTTGGAAGGAATCAAATGGACTTTAGGGAAAGTGCCAATGTCACCTCACACAGTCACTCTTACTTTGGGCTAGTGATTCCTAGCCTTAGGGGGGAATCCTTAGTGATCTGAAACCAAAAATATTCATGTATATACTATAACCTGCAAAAGGGCTTCAAATCTGCAAATGTTTCTTTGAAATCTTAGAAATTACTCAAGTTTCTTCCCTTAAAACTCTTGAAATCAGCAAGGAAACTTCAGTTTTATGCATAAAAATGTTAAATCAGCTTTTACCTTGTAAATCTGCTACAAACTACTTCAAATCTGTGACAGAAAGTTGTAGATCTGCAAGTAAAATATTACAAAGCAACAAAACAAATTATTCTCTTATGTGTTTCCTAACTAGGTGCCTTCTGTCCAATGGGCATTGAAAGAAAAGGGGAAGGATGGGCATTGGAAGAGAAGGGGAAGAGTGGGCATCAATGATGCGAATGTTACTCGAAGCTCACTAATTCAGAGGATTTCACATGAAACGATTGAATTCATTCATAACAAGTAATTGGCTGCCTTGTTGAATCTTTAGACAGAAGCATTAGGACGTAAGTTGCACACACCATGCTTATTCCCCATCAATAGACAACCAAAAGGTTGCATTATCTTGTTGATTTGCACATTGAAGTGTTCAATTATGTGGAGAAACTCCATCCATAGAGGATAGTTGTGCTGAGGCATATTTAGGATTAAAAGTTTCGTGCTAGGGTTACACATATGCTAAAACATCAACAATCATCTAAAAAGCATTAAAGAAAACTGCTTGAGCTATCTCCTCCATGTTTAGCACTACACAGATAATACTTGCCCAAGCCCCAGAAGGGCTCCACCTTCCGACCTGAAGGTCCCCAATTATGATCATACCACTTATAAGTTTTCTTCAGAGGCATTCACCACAGGAAATGTAGAATAAAAACCTTCTTCTTGAGTCATTCAACAACATAAATACTGTCCTCATTTGTTGAAATATCTATATCAAATTCACCCAATTGCAATGGATGATTAGTGTTTAGCATAGACGGGTCACCTTGATGGTCAATAGAGAACTTCACTTTGGAGAGAGCCTCTAAAGGGAAAGAGTGGCCATGAATGCCCTAATTTTGCTTATGATTATAGGTAATATTGTCAATCTTGGCCTCCTCAGGAACAGGCTTAGGGGAAGCCTCAACAAGAGGTGCTTTAGGTATGATAGTAATGAGCACGTTGTTTGAAATAAAAAAGTTTCTTTTGTGGAGATACCTCCTGTTGGCGTTGCTTCTGTAGCGTCAAACCTTTCAACTCTTTCTTCGAACATCCTTGATCGCTAGTGGCTTGAAAAACCTTGAAAACAACTTATTTAAACTCAGATTCAGATAAAGGATTTTTAGCAAGTCACTAGAGATTCCCCGTGGAAAGACCATTTGCACCTCCTTTGACAACATCAACCTCAACTATCAGAATTATCTTTGGGTACATAACAACCTTTGCCTGCAAGTTCGAATTTGTCATATTGACATCTGGTTGGTCACCATACCACTTTTAGTATAAGCCAAACTGGGATACCAACACCCATGGGAACTTGATGACCACACATGGAGAAATCATGCTTAGGGCATCAGGGTGCCAATTTCACTATACACATCCTCAAAATGGACCACCAAACACAGCAGAATTGAACTAGGGAAAAGAGGGCTTGGCTCCACTTCAACACAGGCCCGCAAAGCACCCTTAAATTGACAAGAACTGGTCTCTTGGAAGAGGTTAACACACTGTTCACAGGGAGTGCTCTGACATCCTAAGAAGAAGGTTGCATGTGGTCAAGGGAGCACCACGACACACCACAAACAAGACTCACTGTAGAAGCACCATGAAGTGCCATAAACATTGCTAACTGTAGATAGGAATCAATCCCATAGTTTGGGGGAGAAATCAGGGTTTAGGGACCAACTCACAACATCAGGAGCAGCACTATGTATCTCCATGGGATGAAATCGAGCAGACTGAGACCATTGAGGCCCATGGCAGCCAGTCTCCTCCGTGGCAGCCAGTCTCCTCCGTCCTCAGCAATCACTCTCATCATATTGGTGGAAAATGTGGTCATTTATTTTTTCTTCTTGTTTCAGTTTAGTGTTTTCATTTTTCAATGTTCACTTGTAATCTTCAGCTTCTAATATCTATTTTGTAAATTGGTCACATGGCTTATTTTGTAAACATTATATGTTAGTTGACTACATATTATGACTCATTGGTCATGATGGCCTATTTCTTTTCATTGTTGATGATAGATGTTATCTGTTGAAACTAATTCATCCAGAATTTTTCTCTTTGATTTATTGAAGAATACAGGTTGGTCATGACAAGGAAAAATAGTGGTATCCTTGAGAATGTACTTGAACTGGTTTATTGGCAGAGTTGTGATAGCTCTACTTATATATCTTCTGAATTCTATTTGTATGCGCTGTTTATATGTCCTTAATGATTGACACTTTGAAGACATGTTCCAGGTGACTTCTTCCATGCAGCACCGAATATTGACCACTCACAGGAGTTTGTACGGAGAGACATCAAAGAGTGGGTAAACTGGCTACGGACTGATATTGGTTTTGATGGTTGGCGTCTTGATTTTGTCAGGTATCCCTCACTACATGGTTTGTTTCTAGTGCTTGTTCAAATTCCGGTACTTCATTTTTTATGATGGGCTTTGGCCTCAAATTTACCTTTCTTCATTTCCAAATGGTGAAAATTCTTAAAATGCTAAAGTCTATAGTTGTTATGATGGAAAACAAAATCCTATTCTGGCAGAGGTTTCTGGGGTGGATATGTGAAAGAATATATTGAAGCATCAAATCCTGCTTTTGCTATTGGTGAATATTGGGACAGTATGACATATGAAGGTGGCAATTTGTGTTACAATCAAGGTAATTATGCTCTTCTGAAGTCATGTTATTCATTCTATTTTTTTGAGTATACACATAAATTTGCGATCATGGGCTTCTTTTGGAGATCCATTAGGAGATAATTTTAGGTCCATTTTTTTGCATGATTTTGATCCAATACCAAGACATTTTCGTAACATAAACTATATTTTTAGCCAGAATGTTCAGCAGTTAATGGATCTGCATCTTTTCACACTGTAGGAAAAGATGAAAAGTATGTAGAGCATTGGTATTAATGGTTTCAGATGTAATGGGCCCTAAGCTAAATAGAATGCAATTATTGACACACTATTTTGACCCCTTCATCTAGTAAAATTGATTCTCTATCTTTAAAATATCTGGTCAGAAGACATGCAGGTTTGAGCACATCTTTTAACAATAGCTGCATGCAATTATTGCAGTAATGTGTTTGTTATCACACAACTTGTAGTTGTCCCTAATGGTATCCCATCCAGGATGGTAGAGGAGATGAACAACTAAAGAGGTGACCCAAGAGATGCCACGGTTTCCAATGCAAGCTGAGAGTCACGTCAACCGAGGCACTCTTCACTTTAGATCAAGATGAAACAAGACCTAGGGGGAGACCCTATAGCCAATCAAAGGTGATTGGGCCAAGACAAAGGTTTCTAGGGAAATGTGAAAGATGAGTTACGGAAACCAATGCAAGGTTAGGTAGACCTAGAAGTTTAAGTATGGTTGAAAGAGGCTTAAGGAGTGACTAGTGTTTCAACCAATGAGTGATTTAGGCCACATAATGAAATTAGATAACAAGATCTAGTACCATAAAAGACACATGTGGGATCCACTTCCTTGGGATATGGGAATGGTTCAAATGGGACCCACAAGGTGAAGTTAAGGGTGCAAATGGTACCAAGGGGTATGCAAAGACTAAATCTATGGATCTAAGATGAAATTAGGGATACCCACATATGGGATCTAGCATTTGACACTATTCCCACGGAGTGCGAATTCCCTTAGGTGGACTAGTGCCTTGAAATGGATGGGAAAATGGAGTCAAAAGGATGTGAAAGTGTATATCGGGAAACCTAAGACCCAAATCAAGGGTATTGTTCAAGATCAAGTAGATTGGATGGTTAGATCTTACTAGATCTAATGTTTCACTAGGTGACCCAAGTGGACGACAATCCCCAAAACAAGGAATGCTACCCCCAAGGCAGAGCTTCACAAGGTGAGACACTACATGTAGGTTTCAAGGTATGCTCGTTTCAAATCCAATGGGATCTCAACCACCCACGTCCTAGAAGTGGACAAACTCAAACCCCCAAGGAGTGCGACTTTGCCCAAGGAGGGCTAAATGCATGGAAACGTGTGTTAAATCAAGTCCAATGGCCACCAAAATTTAGATCTGGGTATTTAATGCAATTATCAATGTGGATCTTGAAAATCAAAGGGATCCAATGGCTAGATCTCCATAGATCTGAGATTGAAGATGCATCACCAAATTGACCCAAGTGGGACTCAACCCTCAAAATGAGGAATGGGGCCCACAAGGAAAAAATCAATGAAGTGAAGCACTAGGGGTAGGTTATCAAGTGTGAGGATCATGAATCAAGTGGGATCTCACCTACCCATGTCTTGGAACCAACCAAACTAGCTTCTCCCAAGGGGTGCGAATTGTCTTCAAGAGGGCTCGGTGCCTTGGAAAGTATGTCAAATGTAACCCAATCACCACCAAACTATAGATCTGAATTTCCATGGATACTATAGACGTGGGTTTTCAATATCTTTCCAAAAGCCAAGCTAGATCCAAGTAGATCTAAGAAAAGCTAAAATGAGGGTTTTGAATTTTAAGGGTTTGTTGACCAATGAAGAAGAAATGGATGGATCTAGGTGTTACCAACTTATTTGTACCATAGTTGGATTATCTGAAGAGCCGCGATTTGACAAACATGATGAATGTTTGTACTCCAGTGTATCAGATGATCCAGCATTTGTGACTAGCCAGTTTTATTTTTCAGTTGACATGACCATGGCCCCATGGGGTTTGTAATAAAGTGTGCTAGTAGGATCTGAGTGTCTCGGTTCCCCATGACTTGATTAAGCAACTAAGGTATTCCAGGGAGTTTTTTCCCTTTTCAATTATACTTTGCCTACAATCGAGCTATAATCGATGAGGTTTTCTTTCGCTTCCTCCAAAGCTGGAATGCCCAATTTTGAAAATTTTAGCCATGGGGGGTTATTAGAGTCCAACTAATGTATATAATCCTACTAGACACTATTAGAATAGGTCTTGGTCATGTCCCAAGTCTCTAGGACCTCGAAAAAAATTTCGAAAATTTTTTACCGGGTCCGTCGAATCTGAGTTTTTAATTATTTTTTAAATTTTAATAAATTTCTCTATAGTTTAAATAGAGAAATTCCAATTTGTAATATGTCAGTTGTCTAGGGTCTGAATTCAGTGATTGATGGCTCGTTTCATAAGCCAAAAATCACACATGACCCGTGGACCAGCTAAACCCAACTTTTGGATGTCAATTCAGCCTCATAATTAATATTTTCTCTAAAAAGCCATTTATAGAGAAATTATTAATTAAAATAATAAATTTGAATATTTTGGAGAAATCCAAATCTCTCCAAAATAATCAGAAATGAATAAAATAAAAGGCTAATTGACATGGCACTGGGCATTAAAGAAGATTCCAATCATCTCAGTCATCAGCCAGACCACTATCCAGTCAGCATAAGTCAAACTCTAATAGAGAATTCGCCCTCCTTCCTTGAGAATTCGATTTTGTGATGTGGCAATTGATAAATGGGTTGGTTGGTTGGCATTAAAGCCAATGGTAGGCGCCTCCCCTAATTTAGCAATCACCAAGACTTGGCTTCTTTACAAGTCGAGTTAGCACCTACCAAAACTCATACTTGATCTCCCTTGAAACTCATGTCATCCTCCTTTAAGCTCACGCATTCTCTTCTTGTGCTCATGTGGATCCTAGTTGGAGGCTCTCCATTGGTGGGTGGAGCTTCCCATGCATTGCCAAACCTATGTCAACTCATCTACTACCACTCCAAGCCTCCTGATGACTAGTTTGTGATTGGAAATCAAATTTTGTCAAGTGTTATTTGGCTCCCTTTAGCCAAATTCGAATTAGGGTTTTAGCTGTTGGTTTTGTTATTTAAGAGAAGCCATTTGGGCTCTCGCTTCATGGATAATTGTTGTAAACTTACTCTGCTCATATTTGTAAAGAGCTTGTGGAAATAAAGTTGGCTTTGGAGGCAAATGGTGTGCATTTCTATTGGTTCATGAGTAAATAGTTCATTGTTGAGGTAATATCTGTGATTATTTCATTTATGCAATTTCAATCTTGGTTATAATTTATGCTTGGATCTCTTTATTAAGAGCATAGGGCAAGCATTTGATGGTTCAAATTGTTTGCTAGGCTTAGGCTTGGATAGTTTTAAGAGTACAAATTGTAATCGGTCTTACTACCTTGTCTCTTTTTTCATTCTTGTCTAACTCTCTAAGTTTAATCAAGTGTTGTTTGTATAAGTGTATATGCATTGTAGATCATCAAATGGTTGAGATGAGATGAACTCGGTTGTATCTTCCTCTTCTCCACCAACAAAAAACTTGTGCTAATAGTTTGTTTTTCAGGAAACCTCCAAGGAGCAAGATCTAAGGATTTGCATCAAAGCGGAAAAGTTGCTTCTCCATCAACAAAAACCTCATTTTTAAATCATTGGTTACCTTGGTTCTAAAGGGTTTCTTTCTTCAAGCCCATTTTGTTTGCTCTTTGATCTCTTTTTGCCCTTGCTTTGCTAAGCCCTAGATTCATCCTAGTCTTTGTCTTCTATTCGTTTCCCCTCTTCTTCACACCATAACTCCCTTTCGTTTTTTTCACTTCAAATTTGCCCTAGCCATCTCCTACCTTCGTTTTAGCCTTCCTCCTTTGCTCTCGTCCCCCTCTTTCTCCCTTCACCTTGCCTTTCGTTTTTGTTTCCCTTAGCTCTTCTTATCCATTCTCTTCCATCTTCTTTTCTCCCTCTTGTCTATTCCAAGAAAAAGAGCCCTACAAAGTACAAAGACAAGTTACAAAAAGACAAAAACAAGTTGTTAGAATTAGTCTTTCTTTTAATAAGTTAGATCTCATTGTTTGGCATTAGTATTGCTTGTACTTGTTAGATTTTTGTTTCCATTCAAAAGATAGAATTTTCCATACAAAAATATTTCAAAAATTTTACATTCTAGATCTCTTTCCCATCACAGTTTAAGCATATGTTGTTCGCTGGTCTGTTTTTACTTTTATGCATTTTTGAAATAAAAAACTCATAAATCTATTTTTTTGGAAGTCTTTATTAAGTTCTAGTTTAAGTAGTTTCACTATTTTGTCTTTTTTCTAATGATTAATGGGTGCCTTGGTTGAGATTTTTTGAGACTTGTGTAGATGTTTTGAAAGAGGAAATTTGAAAAGAGCTTTGAAGAAGTAAGATCCAAGCAACAAACCAAAGTGAAGAGACCATGAGAATGATCAAAACTTGAAATACTTTATCCTTTGTAAAAGCAACCAAAGACTTGCTGCTTCTTTAAATTTTCCAAGTTTTATTTCTTCTTCAAAAGACCTTTCAAGGGCTTGAATCCCAAAGGCATTTGTAATCTCATAATAAAAGTTCAAGTGGAGGAGTCCTCCACTATTTTGGGTTTTCTTCCCCATTTGGGGAAGAGTGTTGTGGTTGGTTAGTTTAGAGCTTTCATTTCATGCTTTAGATTAGACTTTTATTTCATTTTCGTACTCTCTTCCAAGTTTTGACTTGAGGTAGTATCCTTGGGATTTCATCCCAAGGGCAGAATCACATAACTTTGTGGTTACTCCTATTTCCCCTTTAGTTTCCTTGGTCGAAATTTCAGCTAGCTAGAAAGTTCTCAAGTGCTAGCGATTCTAGTGGTCAACCTTGTTCGGAGAAAGACCCCACCTTAGAGTAAATTTGTTTGGTAGAATACTAAGTCATTTTTAAATTTCATTTTGCAATTAGCATGCTAATCACCTTTTATATTTGTTGAGCTATCACATGGTTTGATTCTACGACTGCTTCTACTTTCTTTAAAATAAACAAAGCCTCTTGAACTTGGCCAAATCCAAGTCAAGAGCACTCTTTGTCGGAGAGCATTTTCAGACTTGCATTTTCTCCCTGCATTAGGCATATTAGATTAGAAAAGACTCTTGAACTTTGGTCTTAAGACTAAGTCAAGAGCGCTCTCTATCGGAGAGTTGAACGGTGCTCTTAATAAATAAAATACTTCAACCCACATTCCCCCATTAATTAATTTATTTTGGTTATTTGTCCAACACCTGTATGCTCTGCCAACCTGAAAAGGTTGGGCTAGTACTCAGAAAGGTGAAGGATTTGCTAATTTTACAAGTGATAACCTAATTAAAACTTTACCCCAAATCCAAACCAGCGTCAAATCACTGAGGTTGCTTCCTGAAACAGGTGGTGCCAGGAATCCACTATTAGACTCGAGGGCAGTTTAAACATTGGACACTTATCCTCTGAATCTGGGTGCTCCCGACCTATCATCTAAGAGGTTGCCAGTATTTTTCCTGGTTAGGTTTACTCTTTTGATATCCTTGTTCTTAGCTTAATAACCAAAGACCATTAAAATTCACAATTTACCAAGATAATTTTCATAACGATCTCACGAACAATACCTTTGAAGGCCCACACATTCAGCATCACATCTTTTCTTTGACTCCATAAGGCACTGGTATTTACAATTTATATCTTGATTAGGACCATTTGTCCTTGTGTTATTTTTCATATTGTGAATGCTTTATATGATTATCAAGTCTTGAAGAATACTGTAATCTTGTTATCTCATTTAGCAACGTGGATTGCTTTGTTATCTTGTGCTTATTTCATTCGTAAATTGGTCTAATCATAATAAACTCCTAAACAACACCCATCCGCATCATTTCACACTTAAAATCTTAAAACACAAGAGCCTTAGTGAAACTCTTTTTAGGGACTACCCCCCTTGGCTTCGTTAGGAGTTAGCCTAAACGAAGGAGCTAGGATTCAGGTGACAGTACTTGGCTCATTGCTTGCCTCCAAGGCCACACCTCTCCCCACTTCTAGTGAGGGCGACAACTTTCGAAAGATTCCTGCTGCTGGTGTGCAATCTAGTGGACAACACTAGGCACATACCTTGTAGAAGTTAGAACTTACCTCAATTGCTTATGGCCACCTTGCAAATTGATAGCATTCTCCTATGTGTATATTCAAGAGTGAAATTTTGTTGCTCCAAGCCAAAACGTCCTCCTCCAAGATGCCAAATCGTCCTCCTCCTACAAGATAAGATCAAGTGAAACAAGCCAAGTAAGATGATTATGAAAATGATGGAAAGATGTAATAGAAAGCATCAACTATGTCACAAAGATACAATAATGATACTCCCTGTGACCAAGATCAACCCAAGAGAGAATATGTGGATCCCTCCAACAATAACCCTCTTCAAATCGTCCTCCTCTCCACCAATTCGGCCTCCTTGCAAGAAAACAAGATGTAGCTCCAAAATCCACAATGATAAATAGAAGAGATACTGTATACTCAAGATGCAAGAGAATCCACAAGACAAGAGAAATATGCTCCACAAAGAAGTGTTCTATTCCAATAATCCAGAGCTCCAAAGGTGAGCTATACAATAGGGGGTCTCCTCCTTATATAGGATAATAAAGACCAAAACTCTAGATCTCAAAACCACTCTACAACAAGATGAGTGGTTGAGATTAAAAGATCTCAATACATAATCAATGGCTAAGATGAAACATAACAACATAACACATGGATCACTCAAAATAATGATGACGTCATAGCTAAAAGTACTCATGGAGGGTGACGTCATCCTCTAGAGGGGGCAAAAATACATGGGCCCACCTCATATGACTAGGACATGCCATGTAAAGCAAATTGTGGGGCTAGGAGGCATCAATCCTTGCTAGCTCATCCCCATGGCACAATAAAATGATATAATATGTCCAAAATGAATACAAATGATTAAATCTATCTCGAAAATTAGTGAGAGACATGCAGTAAAAGGCCTCCCGTGGGAACCAAGTTCCAAAACCTTGCCTCAATTGTCCAAATCGAATTCCTCAGTGACCCTTTTATTCCATTTTTAATTTGCCTCGGTTACTGTGAAAGTGCTGAAACTGCCCCCTAGGGCACCTGCGCTGTTAATCTGAGCCCACCAGGCTCTCCAGAAGGGGGGTAAATGGTAATATCAAGAGGCTAGACCACCCCCTCCTCATATAGCGCCCTAGGTGAACTGGCCTCTCATGGCCCCTGCTGCTCAGGCTAGGAAATCAGCCCCAAATCTGGTCAACAAGTGGAAAACTGCATCTATCACTGTCAGAAGTGCCCGGAACTGAATGATAAGTGTCTCATTGGATCCAGAAGACCCAAATCTACTAAGAATGTGTACTCATACACCATGGGTTTCCCTGATGGGCTAGCTGTAGGGTGCACCATATATGGACAGTGCATAATCTGATGATTCGAAGTAATAATAAAACATGCTGAACTGCATCAATCATCATCTGAATCATATGTCCATCATATAGCATCATCATCAAGAGTATGTGGGACCATCAATCATCATCCATAAGCATGTATGGCCCACATCAACACGGATCCCTAGAAATGACCATAGTCAAACCGGGTTTCACTAGGTCCATATACAACCAAGGATAAATCATATCAATAGACTAAGACATGTTCCTCTAATCATACTCACAACTTAACTTAAAGTATAACATCATTTAGTGGCATTAAACATATTTGTTCATTTCGTTGTTATTTGTATTCACTTGCACAATAACTTAAATGACAAACTCACCCATTGGACATGGTCTAACTGCTAGCTAAGGATGAAGGCTAGGAACAAGGTTGGGCAAAGGGGGTGACTTGTCTAAACTCAACTAAAAGACACTTTGGACTGGGAAAAAGGGGAAGCTACAAACTCTGTGCTGGACAAAATAAACACGGGGAATGGCTGTGCCTCACAAATGGGTAAGTTGTTTAGAGAGTGCTTATTCAACTTAGGCATCATGTCTACTTTTATAAAAGATGATTCAATTTCATTAGGATCCATTGATTTCATTTCATGGCCTTTTTGGCCTACATAACCCTTCGGATCTTAGGTGTGTTGATAAGCACAACTAATTACAGCTTGCATCCAGGGCATGTTTATACATACATAAGGTCAGCAATTTTTTAGATATAGAATTTAAGAACCATTTCTTTTTGGACCTTTCTTATACTCTTCGAGGAGTATTTTTAGCAGTTCATCGCTCTTGCCCTTTTTAGTTTCCATGGGCGAATCTACATATGTTTCCATAAGTAGTACATGAGCTTTCAGTTTTAGCCAACAACATCTCAAGTGACTAGGGGGAGTTCGTGCCAGTGCCAAACATCGGGACAACCAACCAGAATGATTTAGGCCTACAATCCAACTTACCAAAGGCAAGTTTTGTTAACAACTCAGAGCCGAGACACTAAACTAACATGGATGCGATCCAAACACAGAGGTAGTAAAAAGGGACGTCCTCAATATCAGAAAGTCAAGTAAGACAAGTCAAGGGTTAAGGCCAAATAGGAAAGTCGTGGATTGATGGAGTCAAGTGAAAGTGGAGCCTAAGCTAGTAGACAACTGGTGTCAAGAAAGACGATATCTATGCAAGGTAGTAAACCAGTGAGTTTTGTCAAACAACCTAAATGTGCAAGTAAAATGTCCATTTTAATTTATTATCAATATAGTCCATTTTATAAAGTTTGCCACATCATGAATTATATACCAAGCCAATGCTGTGAACATGACTAAAACAACAAGATAATAATCCATAGTCAATGATCAGGAATCCATAGGTCATACAACATCATCATAAGAATAATCATCATATATCATCTGAAACATTGCCGTAATACATCTCTAGGCACTGAACTGAAACTGTATGGAATAAAGGGTCATATCGGTCAACAAATCTGAACTCTCAAGGCTCAGCTTTGACACAAGGTCTAACATAACTCTGAATAATAGACTGCTCTAATCATGAGTGATCTCAAAATATAAAGTCATCATAGCCTAGCTCTGAATAATCTAAGCTCTGGAATGTGCAGATATCTGCTAAGCAAGAATAGTAGCCCTGCTACTATGGTGTGATAACATCTGGCTCCAGCTGGGACAAGTGCTCTAAGGGAGAGAGCGCTTGAGAACCTCAGAATCTCTGGTCTCGAACTGCTCTGCAACAATCTTCAATCCAACACTGTACCATCCTTGCTTTCATCTTTTATTTTGCACCTGTATCCATGCTCACAAACACTAGAATACCTCCTGGAGCATGTATGGGAGATATATAAAATAAAACTGAAAATGAAATCTACTCTAAAACAGAAACTGAAATGCATAAAAGACAATCTAAGTTAACATGGCATGTGTAAATATCATTCATTATTTTTATTACTGTGTAGGAGAAAAAGAAAAACTTTTTCAAGCGGGCACACTCAACTCAACTTTGCACAGGAAGCCAAAAAGAGTACTCAAGAAAACTAACGACTCTTCAATGCATGCAGGAGGTGAGACAAGCTTAGGAAGGAGCAAGGCTCAACTCAATCAACAACGCAGCAAATGGCAAAATCAAGCAGACAAATTGAGAAGAAAAATGGGAATACTCAGCACACACACAAAAAAAAAGAACACAAATTCTACTGCTCAAGCGAGCTTATTCAAAGACCTACCTACTCTAACCAGTCAGCACAAATGCTAGGTAAAATCATAAATCCAGTGAAACCATTCATCGAACAAGTTAATGATTCTTCTTTGATTTCTGCTTAGAAAATGAGTCAGGATTGCATTAAGGATTAAAGAAATTGATAGCACAACTTTCCCGACTTGTTTAAAAATTGAAAAAGGAGTTGAATGGTGCAAAATGAAATCATGCCAAAGGAAAGACTGATTGATGCAAACGTCCTCCATCCATGAATTGATAGGATCATAAGATTCATGCAAGCTAGTCTTTGAGATGAATGTAGGTAAAATATAAGGCATGCGACTCAATTCTTTTTCACACAAATTACCCTCCTCATTTACTTCTCTCACATATTCAATTTGATTCTCCTTGGGACTGATGATCAAATAGAAACCAAGTGGGGACAAATTAAAGCTTAGAAGACGAAAAATCAAAATCAAATCCACTTGATGTTCAAAAATGGAGAAAAGATGAAATTGATCTTTAAACACCTTTTCCAGCCACCAAAAATGGTTGTTAACTTGACGACAAGCATTTTGGTTCCAAAGTGACTAAAAAGGGAAATGAAATGCTTTTTCTCCAAACATGTAATCATGCTTATACTTCCTATTGAAAATTTCCAAGGCAAAAGATCAACTACAGCACCAACCCAAAGATGAAAGCTGCTATGGTGGCGAAAGAGTTGTCTGGTAAATTGTCGTACCAGTTCCCCGCCTTTCCTTCTAAGGATAGGGCAAAAAGAGTCATATAAACATCCTCATGTTTATCTGCTCCCTTGATATAAGCGCTACACAGCTTAGTGAAGTTTCTGATATGTTGTTCAGCAGATATGGAGGCATAAGTGCCATTGAAACTTGTGAGTTTATCAACAGCCTTCTCAGGAATGTCGTGAGGTTGACCTGGTATCTGAGAAAAATTGAGTTGAGTGAAGAACTCACCCATTGTGGAAAGGAAACAAGTATTGTTTTCAGAATTTATTTGATTTTCTTGAAACAAAGAATGGATGTCTAAAATAGACTCAGATCTAAGATTTTCAAGGATTTTATGAGAAGCAAGTTTGTTTAGTCTTCTCCTATAAACCTTTTCAGGCTTAGGGATAAAACTAAGCAAGCCTTTAGAGTTTCTTCTAGTTGAATACCTTGATGTGTTAACTGACAATGGAGTCACCAGGTGGATCCAAGTCTAATTTCAGAGAGTGATTAAACTAAAAATCTACCAAAAAGAAAAACTAAAACAAGGGAGTGGAGTCGCCAGATAGATATAAAATCTATCAAAAAAGGTAAAACAAACTAGAAAAAACTAAGGTCGTCCAGGAACAAAAAGATTTGTCGCCGGCAACGGCGCCAAAGATGTTGTCCGCCAGATTACACACCAGCAGCGGAAATCTTTCGAAAGCTGTCTCTTCACTACAAGTGAGAGAGGTGTGGCCTTGGGGGCAAGCAATGAGCCAGGTACTGTCACCTGAATCCCAGCTCCTCTGTTTAGGCAAAATTCTAACGAAGCCAAGGGGGGTAGTCCCTAAAAAAGAGTTGTCTAAAGCTCTTGTGTGTTTATAATGTTTTTGGTGTTGTGATGCAGATGGGTGTTGTTTAGGAGTTTTTTGAAAGTGAGAGACAGAATAATACTTTAATAAAGACCAAGATAATGCAATCCACGTTGCAAGAAAAGATAGGAGATAAACTGGATCAAGTATGAATCACTCTTTATACAACAATTAAAACAAGTACTCCAATATTGATGTTTAAGCAAATAAAATATTGTGATTAAGGACCAGTGCCTTGTGGAGTCAGAAATGTAAAAGTGATTGTAAAATGCTTGATACAAGTGCTTGAGATAAAAGTTTTTGAGAACGTTTTGCAACTTATCTTGGTAAATTAAAGATTTTAGTTGTCTTGATTATTAAGGCTAAGAACAAAGGTATCAAAAGGAGTGGAACCTTAACCAAGAAAAGCACTGGCAACCTATTAGGTGATAGGTCGGGAGCACCCAGATTGCAAAGAGGGCAAGTGTGCTTACGGCTTGACCACCCTCGAGTCTGACAGTGGATTCCCGGCACCACCTCTTCAGGAAGTTCTCAGTGATTTTGTCTTGGTTGGGGTTTTGGGTAAAATTTTAATTAATGTTTTCATTTGTGAATTAACAAGTCTTCCACCTTTTTGAGTACTAGCCCAACCGTTTCCGGTTGGCAGAGCATACGGGTGTAGGACACGAGACCAAGATAAATTAATTAAAATGGAAAAATGTGTGGAAATTTTTATTATTAGAGCACTTTGTTCAACTCTCCAACAGAGAGCGCTCTTGACTTGATCTTATGACCACAGTTCAAGAGACTTGCTAATTAACAAATGCCTAATGCAGAGAATGATGCAAGACTAAGATGCTCTCCGATAGAGAGTGCTCTTGACTTGGATTTGGCGAAGTTCAAGAGACTTTGGTTCGTTTTAAGAAGCAAAAAGTAGTTTGTAGTAGCAATATGATTCAACTTTAAATGATTAAACAATGTGATAGATTTGAAAGATATGAAACATTTGCTAACAATGCTACTTGCCAAATAAAATGAAACTGGAAAATCTAGTGTTCTACCACACAAATTCTAATCAAATAGGTGGGATCAACCTCCGAACAAGGTCAACCACTTAGAAGCCACCAGTCCTGGAAACCTTCCAGCTAGCTGGATGTCCACAAGAAGCTGATGGGGGAACGAGTAGCTACCACAAAGTTATGTGGCCTTTGGGATACGATCCCAAAGTTAGCTCTACTCTGGTCAAGGTTTGGAAGAGAAAATACAAGATGAAAAGTAAAGTACTAAACAGAAAATAAACTCTAATCTACCCAAGAATCTCTTTCAGGTCAAAGACCGTACTCGGGAGAGCATGGGGGTAAGTGAATCGGAAATGATAACAAAAATAACGTTATTGGAATAGAAACTAATCTAAGAGCATATTTAAAGATCTAAACTAGAAAATCAAACCACTCAATGAAGACCACAAGACTTCTCCAAATGGGGGAAGTGAATGTGGGGGCTTAAAAACCCCACTTGCAACTTTATTATGAGAGTACAAATGCCCTTGGGAATGAAACCCTTGTAGGGACTTTGAAATAAATAACTTGGAAACTATTTAAAATAAACTCCTAAGAACTATTACAAAAGATAAATACTAGTCTTGGTTTGGATCGTCCTCTTTGTATTTTTGATGGCTTCTTGTATTAGAAGCTTCTTGACTTTCTTCTCCTTTGAAGATACCTACACCAATTCAAATCATCTAACAAGGCACCCTTTAATGTTAAAGAAAACAATAATAGAAATTGAAACTAGCTAAGTCCTACATCTAAATCTACATGCAAGCTATCACAAAATAGAAATTGCCCTTAAGATGCAAATGCAAGTTTTTGAATTTTTTTAAATGGGACTTAACACAAAACTACCAATATTCCAAAATGTAAGATCTAATTACCAACTTTAAGTAAATGTAACAAGATACTACTAACAATTTTTGTGTTTGTTTTGCTTGTGTTTTTTTAGGGCTAGAGAAGATGGGACGAGAGGGAGGAGAAGATAGGGCTAAAGAGATGGAGAAAGAGGGATAAGGGCTGCCCAAAAATGAAGCAAAGGACAGTCAACAAATAAAAACAAAGGGCAGCAGTGAGGGGAAAAGATGGGACAGTCAAATAGGTGACTGTAAAAGAATAGGACAGTCAACTTAATGACTGAAAAGAGGAATGGGACAGTCAGCTAGGGCTGCAAGAAGAATAGAGAGAAGAGTAGGGAATGGGATGAGAGCTAGGAGGTTTTTTCTAGGGTGGATGAGAGGCCAAAGAGAAGAATGACGAGAGCTAGGGAGAGTGCAAAAAATGGGAATAATGAGGTAGGACGAAACTAGGGCAAGGAGGAATAGGCTAGCAAGTCGAATACAAAAGGTTTCAAGGAGAAAACAAGAGGGCTTGAAGAATGGAAGCCTAAAGTAACCAAGGTTTTTTAAAGTGATTTTGTTTTAAGGATGGATCTTGGAGCAAAGCCTCTTTGTGCTTCTTCTTGGAACAACCTCAACCCTTGTAGATCCTAGAAAGACAACAATGTTAAAAATCACTTGTGATGATGAAGATGGGCTAGATGCAACCGAGCTCACACTCCCCTACACCTGGAAAAACCTATTCAAAGACAAACAACTCAATGCAAAATGAGATAAAAAAATATAACTAGTATGCTACGAAAACCAAGGTTATATCAATGCTAGTATAACTGAGTACGTCCTATTCATATAACTCATTGATCAACATTGCATAATAAACCAAATTGAAAGCCACAAATGGTAGATCTTATGTTCTAGAATATAGACTTCTAAAGCTAGTTACTTGATCAATCACATAAGCATTAAGATGAAAGCATAGAAAGAAGTCACCTCACAAGAGAAGCATTCATCAATGTTGCACAAATCGCATGGACCTCCAAAGTCGAGTTTTATTTCAAGATAGCAATAGCTATGATCTAGTACAAATTTGCCAGAGTAATGGTGCACAAAAATTCCATGAGATAACAACCCAAATGGGCCTCTCTTTATAGTAGAAACACTAGCTAAAACCCTAGGTCGAATTGGCATAGACATGAAGGTCGAATTCCAATCAAGACTAAGCTTGGAGAGCTAAACAATGGACAAACTCGAGTTTATGGTAGGTATGAGTGAAGAGGTGGCAAACTCGCCCTTGTTGATGCATGGGAAGTATCACCCATCGAATGGGCAATCTACAACTAGGATCCACGTGAGAGTTAGGTAGATATGCGTGAGCTTTGAGAGGAGGGCGAGTAGGTTGGTAGATGACAAGTGGAGTGTGGTAGGTACTAACTCGAATCTTGTGAAGGGAGCCAAGCTTATGGTAATTGTTGAGTCATGAGGGCGCCTACCTTAGGCTTAAATGCACACCCACCAACCCAATTACCACTTGCCAACTCATCAAATCGACTTTTGCATGGGAGAGGGCGAATTAGCTTGAGGAGATCTCTTGCTGGTGACTGGATAGTTGACTTAAGCCACTTGGAGTTGATTGGAATCCTCATAAATGTCTATTGCCATGTCATTTAGCCTTTTATTTTAATCAAATTGATTAATTTTGGAGAGATTTGGATTATCTCCAAAATATTCAATTTTATTATTTTAATTAATAATTTCTCTGTAAATGACTTTTTAGAGAAAATATTAATTATGAGGCTGAATTGACATCCGAAAGTTGGGTTTAGCTGGTCCATGGGTCATGTGTGATTTTTGGCTTATGAAACGAGCCATCAAACACTAAATTCGGACCCCGGATGACTGACATATTACAGACTCAAATTTCTCTATTTAGACTATAGAGAAATTTAATAAAAATTTAAAAATAATTAAAAATTTAAAGACCCCAAATTCGACGCGTCTGGTAAATTTTTTTCGAAATTTTTTCTGGGGGTCTTAGAGACTTAGGACATGACCAAAACCTATTCTAATAGTGTCTAGTAGGTTTATACATTACAGTTGGACTCTAATAACCCCCCATGGCAAAAATTTCCAAAATCGGGCATTCCAGCTTTGGAGGAAGCGGGAGAAAAACCAAGAGATTATATCTCGCCTGAAGCAAAGTATAATCTGATGGTGAAAAAACTCCCTGGAATACCTTAGTTGTTTAATCCAGTCATGGGGAACCGAGCCACTTAGACCCTACTAGCACACTTTGTTATAAACCACCAAGGGGCCATGGTCATGTCGACTCAAAAACAAAACTGGCTAGCCAAAACTGGCTAGATCCAAACATCTGAAACCCAGATACTCTGGAAGTGAACACTGATGTGTTCCAACACTGGCGGCTCAACAAGGTTTCAACTATTTGTACAAAATAGGTGATAACAGGGCCCACAAGGTAGCAATCAGAAAAGTGACAATCTGGGGGTAGGTTATTGGATGTGTAGATCATGAATCAAGCGGGATCTCACCTACCCACATACTAGATCTAGGTCACCTCACCAAACTAGGAAGTGCGCCCTTGCTTGGGGAGGCTAAATGCCTTGGGAAGAGGGTCAAATGGAGGCCAATCCTCAACAAACTATAGATTCGGGATGCCGTGGATACTATAGAGGTGGGTTTTCAATATCTTACCCAAGAAGCCACTAGATCTTAGTAGATCTGAAAAAATGTAAAAATGGGGTTTTGATTAATTAGGGTTTTAAATGTTTTAGACAAGTGGATAGATCATGGAAAGAAATTACCTTGAGATCATACCTGAGTGATGTGAATGAGATGCCTTGATCTTGAGGAAGATTCCTGCAGAGATCAAATGAGAGATTGTTGATTTTGCTTGCTGAATTGATGCCCTAGCTCACAAGTGCGCCCTCCTCTACCTGTCAATCCAAGGAAAATCGATTTCAATCAGAGAGGTCAAGTATGGAGGAAATACAAGTAAAATGCAATGATAACATAGAATAGAAGGTCCTGGGACAGTAATACTCCCTGTTACCAACGAAGAGATCCAAAGAAGAAGTAGGGAGAGTCTTCCCCTACCAATACTTCCTCCTCAAAGCGAATCGACCTCCACATGTTGATGCAAAAAATGTGGTACAAAAGATATGGCAAAACAAGATCTCCAATAACCCAGTGCAAAGGAAGAACCAACGAACGAACACCAAAAACATTCACCACAACACTGGAGATAGATGCAATAATAATTTTCTATTCCAATAATCCAGAGCCACAAGTCTCCTTTACAATGAGAAGCTCTCTCCTTTAAATAGGAAGGAGAGGCATCAAAATCCTAACCACTTTTTGAATGAGTGGCTAAGATTAAAAGATACAAATGTCTAATCAATGGTTGAGATGAGCTCAACAATAAAATACATGGATCACTAATAAAATATAATATGAGTCGACAAAATCGCCCTAGAAGAGGGGAATCCCACCAAATCATGATGAAAAAATATAATAGGAAGCTTATGGTGGGTCCAAGGGGTAATTTTATCCACCCTTGGTCAATCCCCATAGCACAATAATAATAAAATAGTCATCAATATACCAAATCGTGCCTCTATGGTCAAACCGTAGTCCTCAGAAGATCTCAGAAATCATCAGAAAGTGCCATAAGTGATGGATGCGGGCCCCGATGAAGCTGAAACTGCTGAAGGAGGTGCGGAAGACATCAATCCATCATCACTAATCATCCCATGCCATAACATTGCCTCAGTAGCCCAAATCGATTTCCTCAATAGCCATTTCTACCAATCCTGAAATGCCTCGGGAAGCGTGAAACTGCCCCAAACTGCCTCCTGGAGTGCCTGCGCTGTCAAGGTGAGGGAACCAGTGTGTCCGGAAGGGGGGTAATATGGTAAAAACAAATGGCTGGACCACCCCCTCCAAGCACAACACCCTAGGTCAACCGGATAAAAATCACATCTGCTCTGACAGGGCCTCCGACAGACCAAAACTGCACAAGGATAGCCTACTGAGGCTCAATCATCACTGTAAGTGCCCGGAACTGAAAACAAACTGTCTCATTGGACTCAGAAGGTCCAAATCCATCTAAGATGTGTACTCATACACCATATGAGTCTCTGCATGATCAAAATATATATCCAATATACCGGAACAGTTCAAATAATAATAATCTGTAAATGATCAAATACTGCTGTAAACCAAGAATCATCATCATAACCCTGTAGGTGCTGCATAGAATCATCATATACATGTACATAGACCATATATCATCTATCCATATCATCACAAGGTCCAACCATCTCATGTCCTATGGTTGACCTTGGTCAAACTAGGTTTGACCAAGTCAACATGACCAAATATAACTCAGACCATCATCAGAAGCTGTTGCAAAGTGTCAAAGGTTAATGCATGCTCTACAACTTATTTAAATAACAATTATAACACAAAGTAATCATTATTGGCGATCTAAATCCAAATATATAATGTCATTAATTATTATTATTACTCAGATTAGACTTTCAAGATCATACTCACTTCATAGCTGTGATCAATTTGCTAGTGAAGGGTGAAGGCTAAAATAATTGGCTAGGCTAAGGGATGACTTGATTGACTTAACTTTGTGACACTTTGGCAAAGGGAAAGGGAATACACACCATAGTATATACTGAATGAGCAACAACACAGGGAATGGCGGTGTCTCACAAATGGATGAGTTGTTCAAAGAGGGTTTATTCACCTTTAACAGATGCGCACAATCCATAATACAAATAAGGCCAACAATTGTTTTGATATAGCATTTAAGTTCCATTGCTTTTTGGGCCTGAAGTTTCCATAGCCTTGATCTATGTGTGTTTATAAACACATTGCATAGATTTACATTTATTTAGGCTTTCTGCTGCAGGTGTGTTTTTAAGGCACTTGTTTACCTGAGCACTTCTAGGTGTGTCACAGACAGCTTGTTTACCTAGGTATTTTACATTTCCAAAAGATATAACATTTTATTTTCATGGCCATTTTCATTTGGCATGCCTTTCATTCATGTGTGTTTAGAAACACATTACATGAACGGGCTTTTCATACAAGATATAGCATTTCATTTTTTTTAGATTTTGTATTCATGGCAGCACTAAAAGTTTCAGGTTTAGCCAACACAACTTTAGTGACTAGGGGGAATTCCAAGGAACTCCAACTCACCATAGGTAAGTTTTGTCACCAACTCAGAGCCGAGACACAATAAACAGGGAAGCTCATCCAATACAGAGGCTACAGTGGGGAAAAGTCCTCCATGTCACTAGTCAAGTAGTAAGTCAGGGTGATAAACTAAAAGGTAGGCAATGGATGGATGAAGACAATGAATAATGGGGCCAACACTAGCAAGCCAAAGTATGGTGGAATGATCACCTCTATTCTCCCTAAGGAGGGTAAGACCAATGAGTATGAATAGTGAACTTCTAAGTCTGAGTAGGGACAATATAGTATATATAATAAGATCAACCAGGTCCACATATCTATATGATCGCCAGATCATGACACTAAGTGCTAAGACATGCTATAAGAATAAGTATAAAAGCAATATAACCGTAACACAATGATATACCTGCTGAGTCATATGCCTGACTGCTCATCACCTGTACCATCATCTGTCCTCTGAAACTACTGCTGTAACTCTGGGCACTACTGTCTGCTCTGTACAAATGGTATAATGGCTACATTAGTCATCTCTCTGAGTGTCTTGAGACTCAGTCATGGCATGGGGAATACAATTGCTGTCCAAAATCTGATAGTGATCCAATATAGATGCTCATCTCAGCATCTCAAATGTAAGGGAACTTGCTAAATAGTGCACTGGAATCAGAAAAATAATGTATGGTAGCCTGGCTACTATATATGTGATAACAGGACACCTTGAGGGCATGGAGGATGCCTTGCGAAGAACTTACGGGGGATGTGAACCAAGCCAGGAGGGAATGTTCATGGCTTTCGGTGATGACAGAGAAGACATAGATGATGAAGTAGACTTGGGAAATGCACTTAACCGATGGATCCCTCCCCCCACGTCTCCCTCACCATAGGAGGATTCTGATGGAGAGGACATGCAGGGACTCACGCACGACCATCCTGAGGGCGAGCTGGCATCTGCCCCTGATGAGCGTGAGCCTATGAGGATAGAGGAGGAATTCCCCACAGATCACTCTTATCCTCTGAGCCTCCGACAGCAGTTAGCTCTGCAGTATCTAGACGATTACACTATCATTGAGGTTGACGAGTCGGAGTTCTCGCTGCCAGATGAGTTGAGGGCATTCACACGCGACTTCCTTGCTTATAAAGAGGAAGATCATGAGATGAAAGAGCGTGGTGAATATACTCCACCTCCCTTGAAAGACTGGGAAGTGAGGGGTATCCCTTCGGTAGAGGAAAGAAGTTTCAGGTCTATCCCCTAGATGCTGGCCTTGATAAACAATGACATTGCCAGACAGGCCAGAGCATCTTCCCCAGACTACCTTGTTGAGGGGTATCCTACCCGGGACCTCCCTGGGGAAGAGAGTGACGAGTCTGACTGGAGTTTCTTTCCCCTTCCCTTTGTCCCCAGGAGTGAGGCTGGAAGTGTTGGATCTGAGCAGGTGTTCCTAGAGGAGTTCTCTCTTCTCAAGGAGATCACGAGAGAGTTCGAGTTGGGTCCCATGGATACCCCACCTCCCTTCCCACGCCCTTTCCAATTCCCGAGTTTCCTTCTGCCTGCGGAGATCCCGATCCCATCTGGAGAGGGATCAAGTAGTCATGCCACCTCGACACCTTCCACCCTACCTTCCGTGCATCCATCCACCTGCAGCCTGTCGGCCCATCCCCCAGATTTTTGGACCATTGGGGAGACTGAGATACATGTGACGCACCCTAGACCCTTCGGTCCCCAAGCTGACCCTTCCCCCGAGAGGGAGGCACCTTGAGAAGTTTTGATCGGAGAAGTGGCGATCCCCCTCGATGGGGAGTCCCACCGTTTTGTTTCTCACATTAGCCGCAGAGACCTTCACCTCGACCAGGACGGATATGCACAGTTATTGGTATTCCGAGACGTAGGTGTTGACCCGGTTTCAGTCAATAGGAGGAACTTTGATGTGGGTGACCGGGTTGCCATGTCCCACCATGCTTTTTATCATATGTTTGGACCACTCCGGGCTTCTGGTGGGCCACTTTCGAATCAAGATACGCGACAGGGACTCATATTTTCTGGCTATCGAGGATGGGCATTACTTCTCGATCCCTGTGAGCGGTCACTTACTCCAGGAGTGTGTTCCCGAGTCCACCCGGGAAGATTTTCCCTGATCTAGCTTTGAGTCTCCCCCTTTTTGTGGCTAATAAGCTCTCGAGAGCAGTAGCCGGCTGTCTCGCGCCTTGGATTGTCCTTATTTTTGTCCGATGACTGGCTGATTTTGTTGGTTTCGGTTGCACTTCACGCTTTTCACTTTTTCGTTTCACATTTTGGCACCCTTTTGTACCATAGTTTCCATTCAATTATCTTTTCTCTCTTTATTACACCTCTTGTGTCGGCCTAATAAAATTAAATGCTGTAGAGTTAATTTTATTGATATATCATTGTTGTCAGCATTGTCATTTTGTTCATTTTTGCTGGATTATTATACATGTATATTGTGCGGCCTGGCGTGTGGTCTACAGAGATTGGTATAGCGTTTACATTTTACAGGACTAGGTACATATTGATGATGATGCAGAGGGCATGCGGGTGCATGTACGTTGATGATGATGAGAGGGGTGCTACGGACCAGAGATTCTGTGGTTCTCAAGCACTCTGTCCCTTAGAGCACTTGTCCTAGACGGAGCCAGATGTTCACATTTTATGTCGGGAGCAGCTTCCATACTGCAGACTGTGCGGCCGAGGACCGCACAGTACTTTTTTTCCAGATCAGGAGATTAGCTGCCTTCAGAGGAGGCATTTTTGTTCAGATTGCCCCTAATAGACATATCAGAGGGGACAGATAGTTGGACTTACCATCTACCACAGGGTTACCTTTCCTTTCCAGGCTTTGACACAAGCCCATTTGAGACAGTTTCTTGTCTTTTTCTGATCGAGATTATCACAGTATAGTGCTGGTTTATTATGTGCCCGGATTCAACAGAGATCTAGCTCAGATACAGGTTCAGTAGTAGTAGGAATATGGTGCAGCAAGTATTGCATATATTGATTATTGCTCATGTTGTAGACAAGACTCTTTTATACTTGTTAGTACACTAACTTTGCATGAGATGATATATTTGGTGATCTAGTTATGATGCGATGTGATTGGGCCCCTGGTGATGTCAGTCCACCCCTCCGGTTAGACTTATGTATATGCACGCTGAGTCATGTCCTACGTACTTGGCATAGACTTGATCACTGAACCCCCTAGGTAGCTGACTTTAGCACCATTATCACTTCATCCATTCATCCGACTCATTCATGACACCTTTTCCCCGACTTGGATTCTGATTTGTGATCACGAGGACCCCTTTCCCCACTGATCTCTGAGTTTGCCATGACTCCCTGTTTATTGTGCCTCGGCTCTTTAATGTGTGAGATACACGGTTAGACCTGGGATTTGCTCCTGTTGGTTGCCCTTGATGTTGCAATGCAGTTAGGATTGTGTAGCCTCATCGGGTGCTCCCCACTTGTCGTCGAAGCTTGTATTACCCACCCCATTACCTTTGCAGTATGAGCGCCATGTTTATATCTTTTGAGATATGTATGTAGCCCAAGAGGGCCATGAAGAAATGAAGAAATGAAATGTAAATCAGGCTAAAAAGGCCTCTATGTTGTAAATGTAAAATCTAGCCAAAAAAGGGCTAAGTATGAAACTCATTGTAAAATCCATGCAATGTGTTTATGAACACACATGGATTCTGGTCAGCTATACATGTGAGCATTTGTAGTGGTTATTTCTCACTTAGTCCCGCGGGACAAGGAGGTGAGAAGGTGCAAGGGACAAGTTCAAGATTGCCCCCTAGAGTTTCAAGTCACGGTTTGCCGGACACCCAATTTGGCGGCTCTAGAAAAGAACCTCACGGAGTCTTCGGATACGGATGTGAGCTGTGGGATACTTGTTAGATGACTAGTGGTGGTTTCTCTGCACTATACCCATTTGTGAGGCACCGCCCTTCCCTGTGTTTTGTCATGGCATACTTACTTTAGTGGACCCCGCTTTCCCGAGCTGTCCAAAGGGTCACATGATCTTCATCCTTGTCTTCTTGTGTCCTTTACCTTCCTGTCCACATCACCTAAAGTCAGCAAAGTGGTCAATTCTATAAGATGTGCATAGCATTTTAGTCTTTTGGAGGTTGTGGGCCCACCTCACCGGGGCCTTGTAATATCTCGAGATTTAATGTATTTTTTATCACCATGTTATCATTGTATTGCTTAGTAATGTACTAACTTGTATAATTGAGCCTTGTCACTTCATGCTTGCATACAGGTTTCAGCTAGCACTATTGTTGACCAGATTTGACTTGGTCAAACTGGGTTGACTAGGCCAAAAATGGGCCCGAAAAAATGTTGCGATCGGAATTTCAATTTCGATCAATTATTATCTACATCGATCCCATATGAGCATGCAATTGTTGGAATTGCAGAATACTGAAGCGTTTGAGAAATTTTTAATTATTATTGGTCAACTTTGACCTGTTTTAATTAAAAATTATGGATTTGGGGCAAATAATGCCAAAGTGATGGATCGGGGTTGTTTGAGTGGCCATCCCTACTACTTTTCGGGTCCACGATCGCATTGCAGTAGACGGATTGGCAATCCGGGCAATAAAAGTGGGTCAAAAGCCCAATTTTCAGCTTCAGCCATATAAACCAGCAAAAATTACATGGAAAATCAAAATTTGACTAAGGCAACTATAGGCAAATGGCGAAATCAATGGTTGGCAAAGGTAAAGGTAATTCCTAAGGTAATTTTGGTAATGTTTGGACATTAGATTTATGTTGTGGGGCCCTCATCTTGCCCAGCTCACCATGAGGGGTGAATTTGCCCATAGAGGGGCATATTTGACTATGTAGAACTTCATATTTTGTAAAGATTTTGTAATGGGACTTTGTCCAAGTGGTATGGGGGGCTAAAACAGCCCATAGGCACCCCCCAACCACAAGTTTATGTATTTTATGGTCCCCACAAAGTGACCCATCCTCCACATTTGCGATTTAGATGAACAATTCGCACCCCCTCCTTGGCTCAATCTCCTCCATTCGTTTTTGTGGTTGGGGTTTGATCTCCACCCTCCGTTTTGGGGGGAAACCTAGTTTGAGAGTGAGCCATCTCTATAAGAGAAGGCACTTACTCTATTGTACTTCTTTTTGACATTTTTGAGATTAGCTATTGAGCTCTAGAGAGACATTTCTTCATCTTCTTGTGTATAGTGATTGAGTGTTTGATGTTGATTATGAGCATATTGCTGGTGTATTTTTGAGTGTTTATGCGATGTCTCTATCTATCCTTGGCCAAACGAATCTGCAGGTAGAACGACCATTAGAGGAGGGGCGCATTTCTTGAGCTAGCAGCTCCGTCTTGGGCTCACTCTCCGTGTTTCAGCAAAGGGAAGTGAATTTGTACTTGTTATCTCGCTTTTCTTCATCATTTGTCGTTTATTTGCTAGTATTTCCTTGCCATTTGCTATAGTTTCTGATTTATTTCTTTCTCTGGCAAGTACAAGGGTGCACTTGGTCATCTGGCTGCTCCAAACGCTAGTGGAAATCGCTTGGCTGCTCAACACTTGTACTTCAGCAGTTGCTTTCAGCATCAAACTCTTCTTCTCTATTGCTTCAGGTAGACGATCACTGCTTATCTCTCTTTTTCTCATCTTCTTGTGAATGTTAAGCTGCAAAAAACATATTAAAACCCTTAAAAATTAAAATCTACAAATTTAACCGTAGGAATTCCATTTTCTTTCCAAACCTGCCTATTATTTGCCCTTAAAAGCTTACATCTCAAGTTTGGTTAGATTCCGACTCCATTTACCCATATTTTAGGCGCTGGTCACTTTGCTAAAAACGCCCCTCTAGGGCGTTTTTCTTTCTCATCCTGTTGGGTGTGTTTTGGGGTTATGGGTGTTTTTGAATCTGCTCCGTAACATATTTTACCTTAGAGAACCAAGTATCAGCAGCTTGAAGTGTTAAAAACGTCTTTTTTTTTACTGCCTTAGGTCCATTTTTCCATCGTTTAACCCATTCCCCTAGGGCTGTTAATTTCACTGCTTGCTGGTCTGTTTTTTGTGTCTTAAATCAGCCATTTAATCAATTTATGATTGCTGGAATATGTGTTTAAATCACTTACCCATTGCTGCCATATATGAATAAATCATAGTGAGCTTCATTTCCTATAGGCAGGGTCCCTAACCACTCTTCCAGTAATTTCTTGTTTGCTGATTTAATTTTCAGCCTTCTAATTCTTCAGTTTGTTCATCATTTACATGTGTAATCAGATCTGAGTTTGTTTCATTTAGTATACCTTATCATCCAGAATCTCGATTCCACTAAGGCTGGAAGAAATCTCACCTTCAGTCATCCATTTTGCTTTCTACTTCGATTATCGTTTTGAGTTTAGGGTGTCTGATTGTTGAGCCTCGACCTTCACCGGTTGAGTGGGTCTCCCCCTTGACTTGACCAATTGCCTTCTCTAAAGTGACTGCAGCCTTGTCCAATGTGACTTCTGTCCCCTTGGATAGAGGACTTGGCTGCTGTTGGTTACACTGGCCTAGCTGTTCTCCTCTACTGTCCCTATTGGGATACATACCACAAGTAGCTAGAGTTTGTGTGATAACAGGTAGGTTATCAAGTATGAGGATTATGGATCAAGTGGGATCTCACCTACCCATCTCTTGGAAATAGCCCCAATAGCTTCCCTCAAGGAGTGTGACCTCCCTCAAGGAGGCTAAAGTGCCTTGGATAGTGTGTCAAATGAAGGCCAATCCACACCAAACTATAGATCCGAATTGCCGTGGATGCTATAGAGGTGGGTTTTCAGTATCTTACCCAAAGCCAAGCTAGATCCAAGTAGATCTGAGAAATAGTGCAAAATGAGGGTTTTAATCAATTAGGGTTTTCATGATCTAGAATTTATGGTAAGCCAAGGAAGAAGAAGACCATACCTTTGGAGCATACCTGGATCAAGAGATGAATGCTAGTTGAGATGAGGATTACTTTTGCCAAAGATTAAATGAAGAAATTTTGAAGCCCTCTTGCCAAATTGATTTTCTCCAATGCCACACGTGTGTCCCTCTAACCTGTCAAAATCAAGGAGCAAATCATCAATCAGTTTAACATGTTGAAGGTAGATACAAGCAAGAAAGAGCTAAGCAAAGAATAGTTGGTACAAATACAAAACCACTCCCTGTTAACCCAAAATGTCCTCCTCCAAGCTTGAAGGGTAGGCCTCCCCACCAATTCGCACTTGTCCAAAAACACCTTCTCAACCTGTAAAAAGTATGACAAAATATGCAAGATAGCTACAAAAGATCCTCCAGTGCAATGGACAAAAGCATTTACAATCAAAGCAACCAACATCGACTCCAAGATCCAAGCATGTACTCCAAAAGATAGAAATTTTATTCCAAGAGCCAAGAGCCAAATTCTCTAGATGATTTTACGATGAGGGGGTCTCCTCCTTATATAGGATAATAAGAGACCAAAACCCTAGATCTCAAAACCACTTTTTGAAATGAGTGGTTGAGATCAAAAGATCTCAATACATAATCAATGGCTAAGATGAATCATAAGAATATAACATATGGATCACTTAAAATAGTGATGACGTCATAAGCTAGAAAGTACTCATGGAGGGTGACATCATCCTCTAAAGGGGGCAAAAGTACATGGGCTCACCTCATATGACTAGGACATGACACATGAAGCACATGGTGGGGCTAGGAGGCATCAATACTTGCTAGCTCATCCCCATGGCACAATAAAATAATATAATATGTCCAAAATAAATACAAACGATCAAATCTGTCCTCAAAATCTGTGAGAGACATGCAGTAAATGGCCTCCTGTGGCCTCTGTGGACCCCACTGACTGATGAAAACTGGCTGGAAGATAGGGGGTGCACCCTGGAAGACCTTTGTGAAAACCAAGTGCCAAAACCTTGCCTTAATTGCCCAAATCGAATTCCTCAATGACCCTTTTATTCCATTTCTGACCTGCCTCGGGAATTGTGAAAGTGCTAAAACTGCCTCCTAAGGCACCAGAAGGGGGGGTAAATGGTAATATCAAGTGGTTGGACCACCCCCTCCTCATACAACACTCTAAGTGAACTGGCCTCTCATGGCCCCTGGTGCTTAGGCTAGGAAATAAGCCCCAAATCTGGTCAACAAGTGGAAAACTGCATCTATCACTGTCAGAATTGCCCGAAACTGAAAGATAAGTGTCTCATTGGATCTAGAAGATCCACATCCACTAAGAATGTGTACTCATACACCATGGGTTGCCCTGATGGGCTAGCTGTAGGGTCCACCATATATGGACAGTGCATAATTTGATGATATGAAGTAATAATAAAACCTGCTGAACTGCATCAATCATCATCTGAATCATATGTCCATCATATAGTATCATCATCAAGAGTATGTGGGTCCATCTATCATCATCAATAAGCATGCATGGCCCACATCATCATGGATCCCAAGAAATGACCATAGTCAAACTAGATTTGACTAGGTCTATATACAACCAAGGATAAATCATATCAATAGACTAAGACATGTTCCTCTAATCATACTCACAGCTTAACTTAAAGTATAACATCATTTAGTGGCATTAATTAGGTTAGCATATTCTATTGTTATTTATATTCACTTGCACAATAGCTTAAATGACAAACTCACCCATTGGACATGGTCTAACTGCTAGCTAAGGATGAAGGCTAGGAACAAGGTTGGGCAAAGGGGGTGACTTGTCTAAACTCAACTAAAAGACACTTTGGACTGGGAGAAAAAGGAAGCTACAAACTCTGTGCTGGACAAAATAAACACGGGGAATGGCTGTGCACCTCACAAATGGGTAAGTTGTTTAGAGAGTGCTTATTCAACTTAGGCATCATGTTTACTTCTATAAGAGATGATCTAGTTTCATTAGGATCCCTTGATTTCATTTCATGGCCTTTTTGGCCTACATAACCCTTCGGATCTCAGGTGTGCTGATAAGCACAAATAATTGCAGCTTGCATCCAGGGCATGTTTATACATATATAAGGTCAGCAATTGTTTAGATATAGAATTTAAGAACCATTGCTTTTTGGACCTTTCTTATACTCTTTGAGGAATATTTTTTAGCAGTTCATCGCTCTTGCCCTTTTTAGTTTCCATGGGCGAATCTATGTAAGGTCAGCAATTGTTTAGATATAAAATTTAAGAAACATTGCTTTTTGGACCTTTCTTATACTCTACGAGGAATATTTTTTAGCAGTTCATTGCTCTTGCCCTTTTTAGTTTCCATGGGCGAATCTATGTAAGTTTCTATAAGTAGTACATGAGCTTTCAGTTTTAGCCAACAACATCTCAAGTGACTAGGGGGAGTTCGAGCCAGTGCCAAACATCGGGACAACCGACATGAATGATTTAGGCCTACAATCCAACTTACCAAAGGCAAGTTCTGTCACCAACTCAGAGCAGAGACACTAAAAAAACAGGGATGCGGTCCAAACACAAAGGTAGAAAAAGAAAAGGGAAGTCCTCAATATCAGAATGTCAAGTAAGACAAGTCAAGGGTTAAAGCCAAATAAGGAAAGTCATGGATGGATGGAGTCAAGTGAAAGTGGAGCCTAAGCTAGCAGACAAATGGTGTCAAGTAAGACCATATATATGCAGGGTAGTGAACCAATGAGTTTTGTCAAACAACCTAAATGTGCAAGTAAAATGTCCATTTTAAGTTTACAAAGTTTGCCACATCATGAATCATATACCAAGCTAATGCTGTGAACATGACTAAAGCAACAAGATAATAATTCACAGTCAATGGTCATAAATCCATAGGTCATACAACATCATCATAAGAATAATCATCATATATCATCTGAAACACTGCTGCAATACATCTCTAGGCACTGAACTGAAATTGTATGGAATAACGGTCACATTGGTCATCAAATCTGAACTCTCAAGGCCCATACTTGACACAAGGTCTAACATAAGTCTGAATAATACACTGCTCTGATCATGAGTGATCTGAAAACATAAACTCATCATAGCCAAGCTCTGAATAATCCAAGCTCTAGAATGTGCAGATATCTGCTAAGCAAGAATAGTAGCCCTGCTACTATGGTGTGATAACAGGACCCAAGATGGTTAGGGCTTGGTTGAAGAGGCTTAAGGAAAGGACAAAAGTTCAACCAAGTGTAAGATAAGGTCACTTATGGAGTTAAGATGATACATCTAGATAGATTTAGTGCTCAAATAATAGATCCAAGTGGGTGCACTCTTAAAATATGGAAATTGGTCCAAAAGGGGCCCACAAGATGAAAATCAATGAAGAAAAGCACTAAGGGGTTTGCAAATGATTGGATCTAATGAAACAATGATGAATTAGCAATACCCAAGTTGGGATCTAGCAAAATGCCCACCTACCCAAGGAGTGCGACTTCCTCAAGAGGGGATTAGTGCCTTAGATCGGGGGGCAAATGGAGTCGGATGTCCACCAAATTATTGATCGGGAATGTTTTGACTTCTGGCTAATGTAGAGGTGGGTTTTAATTATTAAGCCCCAATAATTGCTAGATCTCCATAGATCTGAAAAATAGAAAAAAGGGTTTTGAAGTTTAGGGTTTTGAGATCTAGAAATAATGGATAAGCTAAGGAGGAAAAATACTAACCTTTCAAGCGTACCTAGATAATGAGATGAATGCCGATTATGATGAGGATTGCTTTCCCATAGATCAAATGAAAGATTTTGAAGCCCTCTTGCTAATGTGATTTGTCCAAGCCCACACGTGTGCCCCTCTGTACCTGTAAAACCAAGGAGACAAAGCTCAATCAGTTAAACAAAACAAGGGTAGATACAAGCTAGAAGTGAAAGATGGAGAATGATTGGTACAGAGACAAAATCACTCCCTGTTTGATCCACGATTTGACAGAAGTTTGCAGGGCAAGCCTCCCCACCAATGCACACTCCTCCCAAGATGTCTTCTTCACCTGTAAATCAATTTACTGGCAAAAGATGCATGATAGCTACAAGATATCCTCCAGTGCAATGGAAAAGGCATTTACAATCATCATAACCAAACATCCACTTCAAGATCCAAGATGCTCCAAAAGATAGAATTTTATTCCAATAGCCAAGAGCCAAAAATATCTAGGTGCCTTTACAATAGGGGGGTCTCTTCCTTAAATAGGATGAGGGAGACCAAAACCCTAAACCACTTTTGAAAACTAGTGGTTGAGATCAAAAGATACAACAATATAATCAACGGCTAAGATGAGCCGGTACATAATATGACATGGATCACTCACTAAAGGGAGGACGTCATGACTAAAACGCCCTACGAGGGATGGCGCACAACATAAGAGTGGCTAAAATACAAGTGTGCCACATAAGATGACTAGGACGAGTGACTAGGAGCACATGGTGGGGCTAGGAGGTATGATTCCCCTTCACTAACATCACCCCATGGCACAATAATATAACATGAGACTCAATGACATGTCCAAGTACACAAATGATCAAATCCTATCCCCCTCAATTGAGAGAAAAATACATCAAATGACATCCTGGTGACCATGTGGACCCCATTGACTGCTGTAAATTGATCTGGAAGGAGTGGGATACACCCCAGATGACCTCAAAGCAGACCTTATGCCAAAACCTTGCCTCAATTGCCCAAATCGAATTCCTTTATGACTTTTTTATTCCATTTTTTATTCTCCTGAAAAACCATGAAACTGCCCATAACTAACTGTCTGGTGCCTGCACTGAAAAATAAGTATCTCAATGGATCCAGAAGACTCAAATCCACTAGAGATGAGTACTCATACACCTCAGGATAACCTGTAAGATCATCTGTAGGGTCCACCTTATCCACACAAGTAAACATATGATGATCTGGAAATAATAATAATCATCAAAAACTGCATCAACCATCATTTGAAACCTGTGCCCATCATATAGAGTCATCAATGTTGAGATATTGTAACTTCAAAGAATATTATATTTGTACTTTATTATTCCGGAGATGTTTCATTCCTCCGTGAAGATCTTATTGTATATCCGGAGATGTTTATTCCTCCGTCGGAATGTGGTAACTCGGGTTATTAGACTTCCCTAGTAGGGGTCGGCCCTGTATGTGTTATGTGGGTCAAAGGGTTATTAGACCACCCTAGAGGGGTCGGCCCAGTTAGTTGTAGTGGGGTATTTAACCTATTGGTTAAATACGAGCCTACGTGTACTTGTGTAAAATACATATCAGAGTAGTGTATAAATAGAGGAGGTGTGTTCCTCATTATACACACTCACTCACTTGAGGATAGCGCACTTGTGGAGGAGAGGTCTGCTATTTTGGAGGAGGAGATCATGTCTCAGGGTTTCATCTTTGTATATTGCTGGTCATCTATATTGAGGAAGCTTTGCTGGGTTTTCTACCCCATGAGGGTTTCCCAGGATAAATCTCTGTCTCTTGTGTTTATGCTGTGCTTGTTGTTTCTTCAGTGATCCTATATATGCTATTATTGTGAAATGGAATGTAATGCTGCTATTTTCTGTCTTAGCATATTAAATCTTAACATGGTATCAGAGCTGACCTGAAGGAAGACAAGGTATGGCACTAAAGACACTTGCTTTACTTACGACAATTTGAAGGTTAGGGTTTTACATAGCAAAAACCAGTCATCGTAGCACTTTCGCTATAAATCCGTTTTGGCGAAGTTTTCGGATCTGAAATTGTTACAGGACGAAGCTAAAATCTCCAGGTACCTTGTGTCCAAAGGACAACCTCTAATTCGTTGTACTTTGTGATTTATGATCTGTACAATATAGGGTTTCTGCCTCTTCCAGATCTGAGTCAAAATCAGGTGACCTTGGGAAAAAGGTCATATCTTGGGCTAGGAAGCTCCAAATGAAATTTCGTAAAAAGTGACAGGTAGTACACAGTCTGCACTATCTCAGAAAACTTTTTCAGAGGCCGAAGTTGAACCAGTGACACGTGTCACTCCGTACAAGTGCGCTCTCCTGTATTATCCCATAAACAGGTCACGTTGCGACACTTGGCATAACTCTCTCTCAGAGAATCCAATTGAGGTCAGACCTGTCAGGATGGAAATATAACAGAACGAGCTATCTCAGAAAACTTTTTCAGAGGCCGAAGGTCAAACAGTGACACGTGGCACGCCGTACAAGTTCGCTCTCCTGTATTTTCCCAAAACAGGTCACGTTGCGACATTTGGCATAACTCTCTCTCAGAACATCCAATTGAGGTCAGACCTGTCAGGATGGAAAGCTAACAGGTCAGGCTATCTCAAAAAACTTTTTCAGACCCTGTGGATCAAAAATTTCGGAGTTACACCAGAAACAATCAGGTACATATTTCTGTCAAAACAGAATTATTTTTTGGTACCTTCATTCATGGCTTCCGGAATTTAGGGCTTTGAAGAAAGTTGGAATTTTTGTAATCGGAGACCACGGCTGGATGCTACTCATCAAAATAGAAATTTAGAGACCAAGATCAGAATTTTTGGTTGGGCAGAAGGCCGGGCTTGATTAGACCCTAGTTCGGGACTTTGATCAGAAAAGTGGAAAATTAGGGCTTCTGTAAAAATGGGAATTTTTGAAATCTGTGACCACGGCTGGAAGCTCCTCAGAAAAATAGAAGCTTAGAGCTTTGGATCAATCTTTTTGATGGGGCAAAAGAGTGGGCTTCATCAAACCCCAGTTCAGGGTCACGTCCAGTGAATCCGAAAGTTTCAAAGGCAAAATTGAGGAGTAAAACTTTGCAGTTTTCAAATTCTAAATATATCAGTTTGATCAGCTCATCAAGGCGCATATTTCTATCCTTTCGGAAGTTTGAAATTCAAAGTTTGAATTTTTGGGGTTTCTCTGACAAACCCATATCCAGCTCCAGGTCCAGTTCTTGCAAATCAAGTGGATAGGGTTAATCCTAGAAGAAGATGGATTGGTCACCTACATAAGTGAAGGAGTTCATGTTTCAGAGGGAGATGAGGCTAAGGCTTTACATAAGGAGATTACAAGCGATCTCGATAGGTATGACTCATCGAGGTATGTTTTGAGATTTGTTCATGATTAAGTTTATGATATGTTTGTCTTCATGTTATTACAGTTAGTACAATCTTGATTTTAGATTTGTTGTATCACCTTAACAAAATTATGAATGCATGATAGAAGATATTCATTGGTTAGGGTGTTGACACTTATGATTGTACTAATGCATTATGGTGTTGTGTGAGGTTGAGGTTGTCTGCTAACAAGATATAGGTACATCACAAAAGACAAATCAGGCTCCATGACCATGAAAACATGAAGACAAAGACTCATCCATAATCTTTGTTCTACTTACGAGGTATGTATGACTTTGTTATATTATGCTTAACCTATGAGACATGCAGGTTCTAGCTCAGGATCTCTAAATCATTGAAGAGGTTGTTTAGGTATGTTGTACATAACCAAGTAGGTATACTAATCCAGGTATGTTTCCCATGAATCTTACCTTGTGTTAAGATCCCTTATATAAGTATACTTGAAATGATTGGTTATGCTTATTCATAAAGTTAGTAATCAAGGGATTATGCATATTATATCTTTTATCAATGATATGCATGAGTAAAAGAAGACTTCCCTGAAATCTTGAATACTAATGTGTATTAACTATAATCATGACTATACATTTTCAAGATTATTTAGTACTATAATGTTTTGATAGCATATACTAATGAGTGTATGTTTGTGTATGAGATCATGAGGATGACTCTTGAGCATGCTCAGTGGTACAGAATGAATAGAAGTTCAAAAGACATACAGAAGATCAAGCGGGAGGCAGCCACACAAACATAAAAGATAAGTATTTGAGTTGCTATTTGAAATAGTAATGATATTGCCTGCATGCATATTTGTATTCCTAGAATATATAATGCTGAGTGTAAACATTCATAGAGCATTGAACAGTATACAACTAATGTGCATATGTTTGGACAAACATTCCATTGTTGCTTGTCTAGAATGAAACCTCTTTGCTGACATGCTGAGAGTTGTGCACACACTCGATAGTATGTTCTGGTAGAGATGGAAGGCATCTAGATAGCCACTGTATGCATACAGGATATGGGAAAGTGTTGTGCCAAAGTATTGGTCAAAATAGTTGCATCACTATGTAAATGATATCTGTATGCATAATGGGTTATCTTTTGATGATTATGAAGTATTACTAATCATGTACTTAATTTTGATTTGTAGGAAAGGTCATGAAGAATGATGGACACCGTACAAGTGGTGGATGTTCAAACAAGAAGATTTACAAATCAAACAAAATATAGAAGGCTCATGGCTAGAAGATTCTCTTAGAAAGGGGAAGAGAATCACGACAAAATGTTTGCTCCAAGTATGGTGTAATTAAAGAAGAAGTATGAATCAGGTTCTGTATAGGTACCTAGGATCGATAATAATTTGATAAGCTTAATGTCACCATGGGTGATGTGGATCTCAACCCTTTGCTACAAGGTTGAATATGATACACATATGACATGGATGCAAGAAGGAACTCACCACAAAGTTCGAATGATATTGAGGCTCATTTCAGTAGACCCATCTAACGAGAGATGGCACAGATAGATATGCAGAAATGAAAAATGAAAGATCTCAAATTGATGCTTTACTTCCTAGGCCTGGAAGTATGGCAAGGCTCAGAAGGAATATTTCTCAACCAGGGAAAGTATGATGAGAAATATGACTTGAGGTGTTGGAATGGCCACTCTTATGGATTCCAACTTGAAGCTGTTAGGGGATAACTCATCAGAGTTAGTGGATATAACTCTGTACAGTCAAATTATTGGGTCTTTGATATATCTAACATATACTAGGTTAGATATATGCTTTGCTATGAACACCTTGAGTTAGTATCTAGTGGAAACTAGATGTGTTTACCTGATAGTTGCAAAGTATGTGATGAGGCACATAAAGGACTCGATAGAATTTGATCTATGCTATCTTGAAGATCATGACTTCAGATGGCTATTCAGATTCTATTTGGGCAGGAAGTGTATCAGACAAGAAGAACACATCGAGAGGATGTTATTGTCTGGGATTAGCCATGATCTCGTGGTTTAGCTGGAAGCAGTCTAGTGTGGCTCTCAGCACAAGCGGATTATATGGCTGCTTGCTCTGCTAGTTGTGAAGAAGTTTGGCTTTAGGATTGTTTGACTTAGAGATAGAACCAACTGAGATCCTATGTGATAATTAGAGTTGTATCAAGATGACATAGAATCTAGTGTTCCATGATAAGTCAAAGAACATAGGGAACTAACAAGATATGACACAGAAAGGAACTCTAAAAGTTTGAATTTGTAACAGGTTACCATTGTACTAACCAAGCCTCTACGTCTAGTGAAGAAGTTACCAACCAAACCTCTGTCTCGAGTGAAGTTTGAATACTTCCGAGACAAGCTTGGTGTAGTTCAAAAGGACCCTCCTCGAAAGGGGGAGTAGTATAGTCACTACTGATGAGATTGTCTCATCAAACAACAAGGTCGTTGATGAGGTAACCTGTTCTCTACACCCAGTTACTTAGAAATATTTAGATTTAGGACTCTTATACTTAGAATAATTAGCTTTACTTATACATGCTTTTGATGATAGATGTATTGGTGAGAATACATGCTAGATGTATACATGTTTTGGTGTGATGTATACATGTTTTGATGTATTAGTAAGAATACATGCTAGTTGTGATGTATACATGTTTTGATGTTGATGATACATGTTGTGGTTATACATGTTTTGATGATGATGATACATGTTGTGGTTTTACATGTTTTGATATTGATGATGCATGTTGAGGTGATACATGCTATGATGATGAGGATACATGTTCTTGATGAACATGTGAAGGGATTGGATCATCCCTAGACTTTCAAGTCCTAAAGAGAGCCGTAGACGTGAGGTCTCCGAGAATGAAGTCCTTAGTGGACAGTTGAGGGGATTGGATCATCCCTGGACTTTCAGTCCTAAAGAGAGCCGTAGACGTGAGGTCTCCGAGAATGAAGTCCTTAGTGGACAGTTGAGGGGATTGGATCATCCCTGGACTTTCAGTCCTAAAGAGAGTCGTAGACGTGAGGTCTCCGAGAATGAAGTCCTTAGTGGACAGTTGAGGGGATTGGATCATCCCTGGACTTTCAGTCCTAAAGAGAGCCGTAGACGTGAGGTCTCCGAGAATGAAGTCCTTAGTGGACAGTTGAGGGGATTGGATCATCCCTGGACTTTCAGTCCTAAAGAGAGCCGTAGACGTGAGGTCTCCGAGAATGAAGTCCTTAGTGGACAGTTGAGGGGATTGGATCATCCCTGGACTTTCAGTCCTAAAGAGAGCCGTAGACGTGAGGTCTCCGAGAATGAAGTCCTTAGTGGACAGTTGAGGGGATTGGATCATCCCTGGACTTTCAGTCCTAAAGAGAGCCGCAGACGTGAGGTCTCCTAGAATGAAGTCCTTAGTGGACAGTTGAGGGGATTGGGATCATCCCTGGACTTTTGGTCCAAAAGAAGAGCCGTAGACGTATGTCTCCGATAATGAAGGGATTGGGATCATTCCTAGACTTCGGTCCGAAAGAAGAGCCATAGACGTATGTCTCTGATAATGAAGGGATTGGGATCATTCCTAGACTTCGGTCCGAAAGAAGAGCCGTAGACGTATGTCTCCGATAATGAAGGGATTGGGATCATTCCTGGACTTCGGTCCGAAAGAAGAGCCGTAGACGTATGTCTCCGATAATGAAGGGATTGGGATCATTCCTGGACTTCAGTCTGAAAGAAGAGCCGTAGAAGTATGTCTCCGATAATGAAGGGATTGGGATCATTCCTGGACTTCGGTCCGAAAGAAGAGCCGTAGACGTATGTCTCCGATAATGAAGGGATTGGGATCATTCCTGGACTTCGGTCAGAAAGAAGAGCCGTAGACGTATGTCTCCGATAATGAAGGGATTGGGATCATTCCTGGACTTCAGTCCGAAAGAAGAGCCGTAGACGTATGTCTCCGATAATGAAGGGATTGGATCATTCCTGGACTTAAGTCCGAAAGAAGAGCCGTAGACGTATGTCTTCGATAAAGATAGGACTGGATCGTCCCTGGACTTCGGTTCAAAAGGTACATGACTGGTTTACATCATTCCTTGACGATGCTGATGATCGTGTGATGACGATGCCGATGATCGTGTGATGACGATGCTGATAATCGTATGATGATGATGTTGATGATCATACGATGACGATGCTGCTGATCGTGTGATGACGATGCTGCTGATCGTGCGATGACGATACTGCTGATCGTGTGATGACGATGCTGCTGATCGTGTGATGACGATGCTGCTGATCGTGTGATGACGATGAATGCTGCTAATCATGGGATGACGATACTGCTGATCGTGTGATGACGATGCTGCTGATCGTGTGATGACGATGCTGCTGATCGTGTGATGACGATGCTGCTGATCATGTGATGACGATGCTGCTGATCGTGTGATGACGATGCTGCTGATCGTGTGATGACGATGCTGCTGATCGTGTGATGACGATGCTGCTGATCGTGTGATGACGATGCTGCTGATCGTGTGATGACGATGCTGCTGATCGTGTGATGACGATGCTGCTGATCGTGTGATGACGATGCTGCTGATCGTGTGATGACGATGCTGCTGATCGTGTGATGATGATGCTACTGATCGTGTGATGACGATGCTGCTGATCGTGTGATGACGATGCTGCTGATCGTATGAAGACGATGCTAAAGATCGTGATGTTGATGATTGATGTTGACAGTGATGTTCCAGTAACTGCTTGAGTTACTGATGATGTTGAGAAAGCTTCCAGTGATTTATAGATGTATCATGTATGATGTTCATGACTCCTTGCTCGGGCAGATGCTGTTATAATATCCTTCTCGTTAAGGGGGAGTGTTGAGATATTGTAACTTCAAAGAATATTATATTTGTACTTTATTATTCCGGAGATGTTTCATTCCTCCGTGAAGATCTTATTGTATATCCGGAGATGTTTATTCCTCCGTCGGAATGTGGTAACTCGGGTTATTAGACTTCCCTAGTAGGGGTCGGCCCTGTATGTGTTATGTGGGTCAAAGGGTTATTAGACCACCCTAGAGGGGTCGGCCCAGTTAGTTGTAGTGGGGTATTTAACCTATTGGTTAAATACGAGCCTACGTGTACTTGTGTAAAATACATATCAGAGTAGTGTATAAATAGAGGAGGTGTGTTCCTCATTATACACACTCACTCACTTGAGGATAGCGCACTTGTGGAGGAGAGGTCTGCTATTTTGGAGGAGGAGATCATGTCTCAGGGTTTCATCTTTGTATATTGCTGGTCATCTATATTGAGGAAGCTTTGCTGGGTTTTCTACCCCATGAGGGTTTCCCAGGATAAATCTCTGTCTCTTGTGTTTATGCTGTGCTTGTTGTTTCTTCAGTGATCCTATATATGCTATTATTGTGAAATGGAATGTAATGCTGCTATTTTCTGTCTTAGCATATTAAATCTTAACAATCAAAAGGTATATAGAGGACCATAGATCAACATCATACAAAAAGTGGTCCATCTCATCACTAATCCCAAGGTTCACCTTGGTCAAACTAGGTTTGACCGATCAATCTGATCAAAATATGACCCCGGCTAAAAAAGCCAAGCTGCTGCAAGTGCAAATAGTTAAGACATGCTCTCTAAATCATTTTCATAGCGAGACTCTAAAGTATTAAGCATCATTTCACTGGTAGTTAATAAATAATAATAGGTTTGTTAAATAACTTACTTTCAAGAAGAATCTCAAGAATATACTCTTTTGTAAACATGATCAAATTGCTAGCAAATGGTGAAGGCTAATGATGCAAGGCTAGGCTGAATAGGGATGACTTGATTGACTTGACACTGCGATACTTCGGATGAGGGACATGGTGTTACACACTTAAACATGTGTTGGACAAGGAGTACACAAGGAATGGCGGTGTCTCACAAATGGATAAGTTGTTCAGAGAAGTGCTTATTCAACCTGTTATCACCTTTTCTGTACAAATAGTTGAAACCTTATTGAGCCGCCAGTGTTGGAACACATCAGTGTTCACTTCCAGAGTATCTGGGTTTCAGATTGCAACAATTAGCCAATTTTGGCTAGCTGGTTTTTGTTTTCAGTCAAAATGACCATGGCCCCACGGGGTTTGTAATAAGTGTACTAGTAGGATTTTTGAGTGGTTCGGTCCCCCATGACTTGGTTAAGCAACTAAGGTATTCCAGGGAGTTTTTTCCCTTGTCAATTATACTTTGCCTATAGTCGAGCTATAATCGATGAGGTTTTCTCTCGCTTCCTCCAAAGCTGGAATGCCCGATTTTGAAAATTTTAGCCATGGGGGGTTATTAGAGCCCAACTGATATGTATAAGCCTACTAGACACCATGTATGTCTTAGATGGTCATTTTATAGAGTCCCCGTCCCATAAAAACACTGTCCGAAATTTTTTTACCGGACGCGTTGGATTTGGGTTTTTAATTATTTTTAATAATTAATTTTTCCATAGTTTAAATGGAGAAATTCAGTTTGTAATATGTCAGTCATCCGGGGGTGTTTTTCAGTGAATGGAGGTTTGATTCCTAAGCCAAAATTCACACTTAGACCCTAGACACCTTTATCCTAAGTTTCAGATCGTTATTTAGCCACTTACTTAATAATTCCTCAAAAATCAATAAAGGAGGGTTATTAATTAATTAAATTCAAAAAATTAATAAGTTGGAGAAAGTCAAATTATCTCCAAAATAATCCAAATTGGATTATTTCAGTGGCTAAATGACATGGCACAAGGCATCAAGGAAGATTCCAATCATCTCAGTCATCATCCAGTCAAGTATACAGTCAACATCAGTGATCAACTCCAAAAGAATTCACCCTCCTTCATTCAAATTTCGAATTAGTGACATGGTAAAGGTATTAATTGGTAAATAAGTTAAAGTTTGAGTTACATTGATAAGAGTGGGGGCACCTTGCCTAGGTGGAGGCCACCTCCCACTTTAAACCACCAAATCTCAAGCAAATTCAAGTTAACTCCAAGCTTTTGTATGCATTCATGTCAAAGAGTGGAGATATACGAATTTGTGATGTGTTACTCTTTTAATGGATTGATGGGAATGTAATAAACATTATGGTAGGCGCCTCCCTAAAGGATAGGGCCACCACATCATTAAGCCATCTCCCTCATAACTCCTCCTTATCCCTTGAAAATCTCATGCATTAAAGCCCTTGGATCATGTATATCTCCCTTATGCCACGAATTCTCCACTTGGCATTCGAATTTGAGGTGGTTGAAATAAAGTTAATGCATTGGTGGGCTCCTTCCTTAATGTTTGCAATTATAAAGTTTGGCTTCCCTTGTAACTCAAATCACATCCCACTAATTCCTCACTACATTAAATGCCTAACCTCACGTATATCCTTTGGTGGAGCTCGAATTTACATATGGAAGCCTTTTGTTTTATGGTGGAGATTCCAAGAAGGAGATGGGGGGCGCCTTGCCGAGGTGGAGGCCGCCTCCCCATCCCAAATCAATGCAAATTCGAGTTATGAGGAGGTCTAGCACTCCAAGCTTGGATAAATTGGATATTTGACATAGATTTGATTGAGATTGATGGAATTCGACTTGATGACTCAGTGCCATTGGCTTCCCTTTGTGCCAATTCGATTTAGGTTGGCTTAGCTCTTGTGTTTTGTTATAAGAAGAGAGGTATTCCTCCTCTCTTCTCATGGAGATTCTGAGCATGAACACTCTGCCAAATTTTCAGTGTAATATTTGTTTGAATTATTGAATAAAGAAGTGACTTTGGAGGTCCATGCAAGAGTATTTGGGGTTGTCTTTTACATTGTCTTGGTGATATCTCTCTCACCTCATCCTTTATTTCAAGCATTACATTATTTAATCTATGTTCTAACATATAAGAAGTATATTGTTCGGTTTTGCTTGTTTGATTGTGAGGGTTTTGCAGGATTCATTCAAGGTGGAGAATGGTTTGGAGATCAAGCTAATCTTTGCTCATCAGTGGCTTTTAGTACCTAATCAATTTCTTTTGCAGGTTTCCAAAGCTCTTCTCATCTCAAGAGAAGAAACACAAAAGAAGAGACTTGCTTCTTCCTCCATCAACAACATTTTTCTATCAATTTTGGTTACTCAAACTTTTAATCTTCTTTCTGCATTCTACTTCCAAGTCTTGACTTGAGATAGCAACCTTGGGATTTCATCCCAAGGGCCACATTGTTTTGTGGTGGCTTCTCTTTCCCCATTAGCATCCTTGCGGACATCTAGCTAGCTAGAAGGTTTTCGGGACTAGTGGTTCTAGTGATCACCTTGTTCAGAGGTTGATCCCACCTTGTGTTTGATTGATTTTCTTGACTTGCTTTGGCCTATCACTCTCTAGTTTGTTTGGTCTTCACCTTAACCTCCTTCTCCTTTTGTTTTTCTTCTCTTTCCTCCTCTCTAGCTTTCGTTTTACTCTTCTTCACCCTCTCGTTTTCCCTTCTTCCTTTGGCTTTCGTTTTCCTACTTTGCATCCCTCCTTTCCCTTTTTTTTTTGGCTTTCCTTTCTTTAGCTCTTTCTCCCCTCCTTTCGTCCATCCTTTAAGCCCTCTCCTTGCTTTCCTTCTTATCCCTTCTCCTTCTCGTCTTACTTCATCACCTTCTCTTCCCCTTTTGTTTTTCCTTACCTTTTCTTCATCCTTTCCTCTATTGCTCTCGTTTCTCCCTTTGATCTTCTTGATTTCGTTTTTCTCTTAAGTCTCCTTTCGTCTCCTCTAGCTTTTGATCTCTTGCCACTGTCGTCCCTTCTCTTTTGTGCTCAAAAGTTTCTCTTTTCGTCCTCCTTTGAAGCACCTAAAAGATCTATAAAAAATATAAGTAATAAAACAAGGTTTGGTTAGAGTTAGTAGTTGCATTCTCTTTCAAAGTTGTAGTTAAATCTTGTCTTATCATAGTTTTGCATTTACTTTCGTTGATAGATTAGATCTTGTTTCTAGGGTAGTTGCATTTTATTTTTAGTCTTAGATCTATTTAAAGTTTGTAGTTTACTTTTTTTTTATCTCATTAAATTGAAAAGGCTTGTATCAAAAAATTATTTGTTGTTTATATTTCTAGATCCATTTAGTTGCACTTTTATTATTTAATTTATTTTGCTAATGGATAATGGGTATATGAGTGCATTGTATTTGTTGTAGGAACTTGAAGGATAAGAGAGCCAAAGGGTTAGATACAAGCATTTTGATCCTAAAGAAATAGATCTAAAACAAAGGATTATTTCAAGAAGAGGAGCCATCTAAAACTCAACAAGCAAAGCAAAGCTTTAACAAACCATAAGGATGATCCAAAACATGATATTATCATCTACTATCCTTTGTAATAGCTTATAAGAGCTAGCTTTATTTTCCAAGTTTTACTTTTTCTCAAAAGTCCTTACAAGGGTTAAAATCCCAAGGCACTTGTAACCGATTAATAAAAAGGTTAGGTGGGATAAGGCCTCCCACACTTTGGTTTCTTCTTCCCCATTTGGGGAAGACTGTTTCGTGCATACTTTAGTTAGACTTGTTTCAATTTTCTAGATTAAATTTAATTTTCGTACTTAGAATAATTTTTATTTCAAGTCTTGACCTGAGAAGCCTCTTGGGATTTTATCCCAAATGCCGCATTAACACTGCGTGCTACTTCTCTTTCCCCACTGTGTACTGCGTAGGACCGGCTAAGCTGGAAGTTTCATGAGCGGTGTGCAGAAGTGACTTTGACTTCACCTTTAGATTAGTCCCTGTTGTGGTAGAACACTAGTTTTCTTTCTTGCAAGTAGATCTTTTCTTTTAATATATCATTGTTTCATCTTTTATCTGATTGAGCTATCACATGCGTTCTTGTTCACAAACTGCCTCTATTTTAACAAAGAACAAAGTCTCTTGAACTTGCAATAACCTAAGTCAAGAGCACTCTCTGTCGGAGAGCATAATAGAATAGTATTGCACTTTCCGTGCATTAGGCATATAGACTAGCTAAGTCTCTTGAACCTTGTCATAGGACAAAGTCAAGAGCACTCTCTGTCGGAGAGTTGAACTGTGTGCTTTAATAAAATCTTAAAACATTCCAACTCACTTCCCCTTTAATAATTTATCTTGGTTGCTATCCAACACCCGTATGCTCTGCCAACATGAAAAGGTTGGGCTAGTACTCAGAAAGGTGTTGGATTTGATAATTTTTCGATAACATAATAAAATTTTCACCCCCACAACCAACGAACCGACGTTGCTTATTCGAGACATACTCAGGTAGTGGGAAAAGTTCCTAACCTGGTGGGGCCGGAAGTTACCGCTGTCTTAGACATCGGACTGGTTAATTCTTAAGACACCTACTCCTTGACATCTGGGCGATTCGACATACCATCAGAGGGGAAGCCACTGAAAGTATACCTTTCCGGTCTTTTGCTTACCTTGTTATTCTTAACCTAATAATCAAGAGCATTAAAACTTTTAATTTACCAAGATAATTTGCAAAACGATCTCACGAACAGTTATTAAGACTTATATCTTCAGCATCCACCAGCACTACACACTTGTTTGACTCCATAAGGCACTGGTTTATTTATACTTTCATTTTTATTTGGGGCCATTTGTCCTTTGTTTAAGTGATTGATTAGTGGATGCTTTTATTTCTCACAAGTCTTTATTTATACTGTTAAATTCATATACTGTTTCGCAGCGTGGATTGCACTTTATCTTGTGTCTATTATAAGTTGCGATATCTCATTCAAAACTCCTAAAAAACACCCATCCGCATCACCATGCACCAAAAACATTAAAACACATTGAGCCATAGTAAACTCTTTGTAGGGACTACCCCCCTTGGCTTCGTTAGGAGTTAGCCTAAACGGAGGAGTTGGGATTCAGGTGACAGTACCTGGCTCATTGCTTGCCCCCAAGGCCACACCTCTCCCCACTTCTAGTGAGGGAGACAACTTTCGAAAGATTTCTGCTGCCGGTGTGCATCTCGGCGGACAACACAACCTTGGCAAAAATTGTCTACTACTAGAACCGCCATGAACTAGGTGTCAGGCTAATCGTAACTTGAGGTTCTAAGAGACACTTAGATTAGCTGCCCCTTGCTCCATCTCATATCATAACCCGCAAGTTCAATGAGGAAAGTTTCACATAAGGTCAACAGTCTCTAGATTTGGCATACATTTAACCACTGCTTTTTAGGACCTTTCATTTCACAAGATTTCATGGCCAACAATCTTTAGATTTAGCATACATTTATCCATTGCTTTTTAGGCCTAATATGATCTCTCTGGGATTTTGCATGTGCTTATAAGCACAACTAATTGCAACTTTCATCTGGGGTGCATTGACATTACATAGCATTGAATTTCATTTTCATTTCATAGCACTTTTCACTGGGTTTTACAATATATAATAATAATTTCCATATGTAGTACAATTTTGCTTCAGGTTTTAGCCAACACAACTCAAGCAACTAGGGGGACTTCTGCAAATCTAAACCACACATCGGGGCAATCGACTAGAGTGATAAAGGCATAAAATCCAACTTACCAAGGGCAAGTTTTGTTGCCAACTCAGAGCCGAGACACAAAATAAACATGGATGCAAGTCCAACATAGAGGCAGAAGCGGGGAGATCCTCCATATCACAAGTTAAGGTGTAAGTCAGGGTGAATATCAATAAATGGGGAAGGATAAATGGATGGATGGAGACAAGTGAAAATGGTGCCTAAGCTAGCCAGTCAAAAAGACACTAAATGATCATGTTCACATTCATATGAAGGCAAAGACCAATGAGTATAAAGCAAGAGTTTCCAAATGTCAGTAATACAATCAATGCATATAATCCATAACAACCAGATTCATTTTAACATTAATATACTGTCAGATCATAATTGCCATATACCAAGTCAATGCTATCAAAATGACCTAAGCAACAAGGTAATAACATCAATGCCCATCATATATATATAGTGGGTCATATATCAATATCTGCAAACTAAACCATCTACAACCACTGAGAATACTGCATCTAAAACAATGAACACTGCCTTGTATCTTTATGGAATAAAAGGTCATATCGGTCATCAAATTTGAGGTCTCAAGGCTCAGCCTTGGCATAAGGTCTAACAAATGTCTGATATAAGGATGCTCTGATGTGTGAGTGATCACAAATAATGTTGCTCATCATAGCTGATCTCATTGAAAAAGTGCAAAGGCAAAGCTCTGAAAAGTGTAGATATCTGCTCTGCTAACATGGTAGCCCAGCTAGTATGTATGTGATAACAGTCACCTCGGTCCTAAACTCCTCTGTTTAGACCACAAATCCTAAAGGTCAAGGGGGGTTGTCCCTACTTACTAAATTTCTTTTTTAGAGTTTGTTATTGGGAGTTGTAAATTACTAAAAATTCAAATGATAGTCAAACGTGCAATAATGCAATGAAATTAATGACAAGCAAACTTTTACAATAAACCAATAGTTGATGCAAGAGAAATAAACTATTAAACAACAAGACCAGTGTCGTCTCTACTCGGGCTATGGAGTCACAATAATTAGTTTATCAAATACTTTTCCAATAGCAATAAAACATTCACTTAACAACACATTGCATTAAACAGCTACTTGCAGTAAATAAACAAATTAATGAACCAAAGATGTGTATACAAGATTAAGCTCAACTGTGAAATGCTTGCGAAGTAAAGAATTGTAAATGATTGTAACAATGTTGTGTAAGTGGTCCTGTAAATTTTAATTAATTTTAGGTCTGTCTTCAACTTAGGGGATTAAGGTTTTGCAAGAAACAATGAGCTACTCTGTGTCTACCTCGAGAGACTATCTCCTTTGATTTGAGAGAGATTGTCGGGTGCTCAACCTGAGAACACAAGGTTCTCAACTAGCTCTGCGGGTCAATCCCAAAACTTGCTGGCTGCTCAACTGGAGGACAAAGTGCCACGAGGCTCCCAACAGCCTCTACCCCACTAGCTCCACAGGTCAAGTCTCTTTTTCTCAGTTCTAATGAGATATGTTTCCCAGTTCCCATTAGTCTAGCCAACTCAAATCCTTGCCCTTTTTTGTCACCCAAGATCGGTCGAACCGATAAGGGGAGAGAATACGAGGCAAGAATTGAGACTTAAGTTAATTTTTAACCTTTAAGTAAAAGCCAAAGCAAAACAAGCCAACGCGATTTCACAAGGGAGGCAAAGCCTTCTCACTTGTGAGGTGTGGACAAAATAACTTGAAACAAAACTTAAGAAAATAAAATACAAGCCGCAACAATTTTGCATGAATGGGCAAAGCCTCTTCTCATGCAAGGTATGGGCAAAAAAGAAGTGCAAGCCAACGTGATTTCACAAGAGAGGTAGAGCCTTCCCACTTGTGAGGTGCGGCAAAATAACTTAAAAACATAACTTAAGGAAATAAATTACAATTTTGCATGTATGGGCAGAGCCTCTTCTTATTCAAGGTGTGGGCAAACAATAATAACAAATGCAAATAAAAACATAAACTAAACCTAGCCCCTCTACACTTGCAATGCAAAAGTGGGCAAACCCAACTTCTAATGCATGCAAGGGATGGCTAAAAATTTAAAGAGTTATTGCTAAAAATAAGGAAGTAAATAATCAAGCCCAAGAGACTCTCTTGGGCTTGTTACAACAAAAGAAAATTTCAGCTTTATTATATATAAGAAAATGAGGTCAAAAATGATAAATTTGATCATTTTTTGGTGAGGGACTTGAAGTGGCCACTCTTGGGTGATCTTTGAACTTGCTAGTGACCGAATTTGGGCATTCCCTCCCCCTGTAACATCAAAAACCTGCACAAAACAACAAGCTAATATTGTGAAAATATGATGAAAATGAGTTTTGAATTAATTTGAAAATTTTGTATATAAATTTCAGAAAATTGTAAGTGCAATGTAGCATGTAAAAATAACTTGAAAAGATTATTTATGAGTGCAAAATAAGCAAATAAAAATCTACAAAACATAAATGTTAGTTTGAAGATGCCAAGTCCTTAAAAGATTGTTGAACAATGGGGTATCCCACTCTCCAAGCTTGAACAACTTGTAACAAACTAGCTTCAACATGCAAATGGGGTGAGAAATCAAACAAAGACTTGAGAAATTATATTTTCAAACTAGAAGTCTATGAATTTCTCAAATGCTAAAAAGATAACTCACATAACATGTAACCAAACTATCACAATGTTATTCTCAAGCAAAACAATTTGCTTAAGATCCACAAATGCAAAAGGAAACTAAGAATGAAACAATCTTACCTGACACACAATGCCAATTACAGTATTTCCTCCAAATGTTTTCTTCATTAACTTCACGAAGATAGAAATTACAATGACTCTCTTCTTGGACATGAATGGAAGCAAGAGAGCAAGAGAGTAAGAGAGAGAGAAAAAATGAAAGAGAGAAAGAGCATGAGTGGTTGTAACCCAAATGAGGAAGATGAGCCTCCTTAAATAAGAAAAGAGAGAGGGGAGAGTTCTTTGCATGAATGACATTTGTCACTTGGAGAGAAAAGGGGCCATTGGGGGGGGTGCACTTCCATGGGTTAAAAATAACAAACAATGGGGGGGAAAACCCCCCACTCATGTTTTATATTTCATTGCTAGGCCAAGGGGAAGGAATCATGAAGGTGGGACCCCTCCTTTTGGATTATTTCAATTGATCTCATTTCCCATGGTGAGAGAGGGTTTCCCCCTTAGGGAGAAACTTCAAACTTGAAAAACACTTGCTTGGGGGGCCCCCTTTGGCCTTTAATTTTACCTTAGGATTATAATATAAACTTTAGAAACTTAACTTGGCCACCCCAAGTGACTTTAGTCACTTTTCCAAAATTTGCCTTACTAATTGCTAATTTTCCTGATTTCCTTGACTGACTTAGAAAATGTGTCCAAACCCTTAGTAATACTTATCTGAATGACTTCAAACTTGGTCCAAGGGTGTAGGGGTCTCATGCCATTTATCTTGAGTACCCATACCCTTATACAACATAAAAAATGACCACTTATCCCTCTTCTACATTACAATTTTAATTTTTTTTATGTTGAGGGACATTTTTTAATTTCCAAAAATTAAAAAATCCTTACTAAAACTTTATGAAATTTCGCAAGACCCTAGATCATATTTAACATGGTAATATAAAACATTCCTAGGCCCTAATCACCCCATGGACTCGATCATTAGAACGTCTTTCACCACTTTGGAGGTATTTTTGAGTGAAAAACTCAAATATTTAAAATCACTAAAAATGAATTTTAATTATCGAAGTGAAAAAACACTCGATGAAAGGACTTCCCTAATGATAAATTCTTAGGTGATTAAGTTACATAAAAATAGACCTTCATGCTAACATATCCTTACAAAATCCCTCGTAGGGATGCGGAAATTTCATAAAGAGAAGATAAGAAAAAGAGCTGCCTTGCTTGAATAAATAATTAAGTACTTTTTTCTCATCTTCAAGGCACATTCAACATGTGCATGGTACATCGTTGTCCACCAAGTCGATTTTGGTGGTCAACAGCTAGTAGATCTCACTCATCCTAGCTCCATTGGGGAAGTGCCATATATGGTTGGAAAGCTCTTTTTGAGACCTTTCCATTAGTGCAGAACGCTTAGCCAAATTATTAGTACTTTGGGAGCGATAGGTGCATCCTTTTGGTCGTTTTTCCACTTTCCTGGTAGTGTTTCATGATGTGGTTGAGGTTTGTCTTCATGGTTTTGACTTTGAGGGGATTTTTCTTCATATTTTGATGCATGATGGTGATCCCAAGGACTATTTTGGTGTTGACATCTCATCCTAGGTTACTCTCCTTTCACACACTTCTGGAGGCATGCCATGTCTTGTAAATAGGTTTATCCCCTTCTTCATGGATTTGGTTTGCTATTGTGGGCGCTTTTTCTTGAGTTGGATGTTTCTATGAGTTTGTAAATATGTGGACATGCATTGCATATATGTTGGGGTTATTCCCCACTTGATGGAGTATTTCGCATAAATCAATTTGATTGGTTGAGAATTTGACCCCTTGATGTATGGAAGCAACCTTTTGTACTTGTTGACTTGTTCTACATTCATTGGTTGCCCCTTGATGAGCCCACCCTTTGGAGGGTTGTTTTCTAGGCCATTTTTGATAAACATTTTTTTGATAGGCATCCTAACTTTAGGAGTAGACTTTTGATAAAGTGCCCAAAATTGTGCTATCGCAACGTCGTTGGATGTGGTGGCCACGGGGTTTTCAAAAAGTAGTTGAAAAGAAAACTTGATAAATATTGAGGAAGTTGGAAAATCTAGTGTTGCTATTTAAAGTGTCGCACCATATTTTTTCTGCATGTTCATGGAGAGTGTTCACCTATTGGAGGAGGCACTCCACCTTTTGGACCATTTCTTGTTGAGCGCTTGCCTTGGGCTTGTTGTCACATCCAGAGTAGCCGGGCTACCATGATTGCAGAGCAATTCATTGTATATTTTTGAGCCAGCACTTTACACAGTTTTGATGGGATCGGCCTATGATGAGCAGTACTTTTGATGATCACTCACATATCAAAGCAGCCCTAGATCAGACAACAGTGAACCTTATGCCAAGAATGAGCCTCATGACCTCAGATTTGATGACCGAGGTGACCTTTTATCCCATACAGAGCAGTGCAGTGCCTAGAGCTTCAGCAACAGTGTATCCAGTGGTTATAAATGATCCAGATGGCAGGTATAGGTATATGGCCCAACAGGTATATAGTGTACATTGGTTATGATTGTCTTGCTCTTTTGGTCATCTTAGTAGCTTGACTTAGTATCTAGTGGTCATGATTTGGCGTTATATATATATGTATGATATGGATTGTTGTTAATGATTATCTAAATGGTCTTATTACTCAGAACTAGAATCTCCTGTTTATAGTCGTTGGTTTTACCCTCTTAGTAGTGCGGATGTGATCATTCCCACCATTTATGGCTTGCTAGCTTAGGCATCACCTTCACTTTCCCCATCCATCCGTTCTCTCTCCCTTCTTTGGTTTTCACCCTGACTTACACCTTAGCCTGTAATATGGAGGACCTCCCTACTTTTGCCTCTATGTTGGATAACATCCCTGTTAGTTTGTGTCTCGGCTTTGCATTGGCACCAAAACTTACCGAAGCCTTGATCCTTTTGGGCCAGGAGAACCCGCTGGTGTTGGTTCCTAAGCTTAGGTGAGTTGGATTTGATACCTTGATCACTCTAGTCAGTTGCCCCGATGTTTGGTCCTGATTGTGGATAACCCCCCTAGTCGCTTGAGTTGTGTTGGCTAAAACCTGAAGCAAATAGTTCTACCATCATTACATGCATATGGAAACTTTATCTTATCTTTTGTGCAAGCCCATGGAAACAAATTAAAACTGTGCTTCTCAGCACAATGAAAGAGGGATATAGAAATTGAATTGTTAAAGCACCCTAGATGCAAGCTGCGATTAGTTGTGCTTCTAAGCACATGCAAAATCCAAAGGGTCCTAAAGGCCTAAAAAACAATGGTTAAATGTATGCTAAATCCAAAGACTGTTGGCCATAAATTAAATGTAATGATTAAATACCTCACGGAGCCTATGGGTTGGGATGTGAGATGGAGTAAGGGACAACTAATTCTAAGTGTCCCCTAGAACCTCAAGTTACGGTTAGCTGTGCACCTAGTTATGATGGTTTTAGCAAAGATCCTCACGGAGCTGGATTCAACTTGGATGTGAGCTGTAGACATTTGCCAAGGTTGAATAAACACCTCTTTGAACAACTTATTCCATTTGTGAGACACTGCCATTCCCTATGTGTTTATTATCCGACATATGCTTAAGTGTGTATTCCCTTTCCCTTATCCAAAGTATCACAGTGTTCAGTCAGTCAAGTCATCCCCTTATCCTAGCCTTGCATTCTTCACCCTCACCCTTTGCTAGCAAAATGTTCACATCTACATAATGAGTATACTCTTGAGGTTCTATTTTGAGTAAATGATTATTTGAACTTATATTTGATATAATTATTAATTAACCGCCAGTGAAATGATGCTTACTACTTCAAGTCTTGCTATTAGAATGATTGAAAGAGCATGCTTTAACCATTTGCACTTGCAGCATTAGGCATTTCTAGCCTGGGTCATATTTTGATCAGTCTTGACCTGGTCAAACCTAGTTTGACCAAGTCAACCATGAGGATCTGGGATGAGTTGGACCAGTGATGTTCGAGGATGATGATTTATGGTCTTTTGATACACCTTTGATGATTCCATACAGTGGACAAAGGTTTGATATGATGGTTGATGTATTTTGTATGGTTAATATTATTTTCAGACCAGTATTTTTATATTGTCCGGGTGTGGCTGAGCCTACAGATGATTATCCAGGTAGCCACAAGTTGTATGAGTACTCATCTCTACTACATTTGGACCTTCTGAGTCCATTGGGACACTCAGATATCAGTTGCATGCCCTCTTAGTGATGAAATAGTCAGATTTCCACTTTTCTCTGGTTTTGCCATGCAGAAATGGCCTATCCAGCAGTTGCATTGATCTAACACGTTCTCCTAGGGTGCTACTGAGGAGATGGGGGCTCCAACCACTTGTTATTACCATATTACCCCATCTCTAGACATGTTGTGTAGTCAGATTTGTGTCCGAGACACCAGGCAGAGGGTTATAGGCATTTTTGATGATTTACAGGTGGATTTCCGAGGATTAAAAATGGGATAAAAAGGTCACTAAGGAAATCGATTTGGGCAATTGAGGCAAAGAATTGGCATGAGGTTTGTTTAGAGGTCATTTGTGATGCATCCCACACCTTCCAGCTCAGATTACAACATTCAGTGGGGTCCACACACTCTCTGGGTTGTTATTTGATGTATTTTTCTATCATTGAGGGGGGCCACAATTTGGTCACTTGGTCACTTTGTATTATTATTGAGTCATATCTTATGTCATCGTGCCATGGGGTGATGCTAGTGAAGGGTAATAATACCTCCTAGGCACACCATGTACTCCTTACACTTGTCGTAGTCTTTTTTTATGTGGTGGACCTCCTTTAGGGCCTCTCTAGTGAGTGCGCACCCCCCCTTAGTGAGCTGATCCATGTGTTATTGCTCCGGCTCATCATAGCCGTCAATTGTATTATGTTTATCTTTTGATCTCCACCACTCGTTCATAAAGTGGTCAGGGTTTTGGTCTCTCTCATTCCTATTTAAGGAAGAGACCCCCTCATTGTAAAGGCACCTTTGGGCTCTTGAACCCTTGGAATAAAAATACTATTTTGCAGATCTACTTCTTTGGCTTTGATGGGTACTCTTGCAAGTTGAATATACAATCTTTTCTCTGTGTTATCATTGTGGATCTTATTTCTCCAAACGTTTTTCTGCAGGGAGGTCATGTGGTAGAAGAGGAGGGCGAATTGAAGAGGGTGCTATTGTGGGGAAACCCCATATCTCTCTCTTGGATCAACCTTTGTCTTAGGGAGTATCTTTATTGTATCTTCGTGACATTTTGATGCTACTTGTTTCATCTTTTCTTCCGTATAGTTTCTTTCATGCTTGATCGATTCTCATTATAAATCGTTTTTGGCAATTAAGGGTGCACTGTTCACTCTGGAAGGATAGCGATTCTACTTGGGGAAGTTGGATCTCACTCTTGATTGGCTCACAGTGGGAAGTTTATCAATTTGCAAGACGGTCGCAAGATTTTGAGGTAAGATATACAATGTACGTATCGATTTTCATGCATGTTACCCATTGGTCACTTCAAACCCTCATTGATTAAAACCCTAGTTTTTAGATCAGATAGGTCTAGCGATTATTTGGGCTTAATAATTAAAACCCACCTCATAATTAATTAATAAACCTTGGAGACCAAATTTGGTGGGAATCCGACTCCATTTACCCCTCGATCTAAGGCACTGGATCTCTCCAAGGGAGGTTGCACTTGTGGGTTAGTGGTCTTTTTCCAGATCTATCATCTGGGTGTTTCTATTGTGTCATTAAAACCTCAGATCTATAGCTTAGCCACCCTCCTAGTGCCATTCCAACTTAAATTTCACTTTGTGGGCCCCATTTCACTCACTTTCCTTAATTTAAAGGTGGGCCCTACTTGGGTCTTTTTGATTGGCATTAGATCTATCTAGATCTATTTCTCTCAACTCATAAGTGGCATATTTAATTTATGGTTGAGCATTTATCCTTTCTATAAGCCTCCTCAACCAAGCCCTAACTCCGTTGTCCACTTATATTTCTTAGATCTAGATCCACTTACTCTTGATCTCTCTCTCTTTTCACTTTCACATTTCTCTAAAAGGTCTAGTGTAGGTTCGCTAGCCTCTTTTGGTTAGCTAATGTGGCTCGATTAACGTGACAACCATTTATTCTTGGGAATCGTGGCTCTCTTGGGTCACCTCTTTAGTTGTCCAACACCTCTACCATCGTGGATAGGATCACCTTTTGGGACAACTACAAGTTGTGTGATAATAGGGCCTTTGGAGGCTAGGACTTTTGTTCTAATTGTTGTTTTCCCTCATTTCTTGGAGATGTGTGTTGTCCGCCAGATTGCACACCAGCAGCGGAAATCTTTCGAAAGCTGTCTCTTCACTACAAGTGAGAGAGGTGTGGCCTTGGGGGCAAGCAATGAGCCAAGTACTGTCACCTGAATCCCAACTCCTCCGTTTAGGCTAACTCCTAACGAAGCCAAGGGGGGTAGTCCCTACAAAGAGTTGTCTATGGCTCAATGTTTTAAGTGTTAAAAATGTATGGTGATGCGGATTGGTGTTGTTTAGGAGTTTTTAGTGATGAAAGACACACGACTTACTTTTAAATAAAACACAAGATAAGATGCAATCCACGTCACGAAACAGTATATAAAGACTTGAGATAATTAAGAAGCATCCACAGATAAAAAATTAAATGATAAAAGGACCAGTGCCTTATCAAATGGGTAACGGAGTCAAAATAATTGAATTGTAGTGCTGGGGGATGCTGAAAAATAAGTCTTGATAGTAACTGTTCGTGAGATCGTTGTGCAAATTATCTTGGTAAATTTCAAAGTTTGAATGGTCTCGTTTATTAGGATAAAACCAAGGATATTCAAAAGAAAGTCCGGAAAAGACAGTATCAAGTGCCTCCGTTCAAGGACATGTCGGGCCACCCAGTGCTCTAGCCAGGTCGCGCAATGCTAACCAGCAAACTAGAGGCTGAACATGGAATCCCGGCGCCCCCACTAGGAGATTACCCACTGAACTTATCTTATCGCTCAACTCCGGATTGGTTGGTTATATGGGTGAAAGTTTTATTAGTTATCACTTATGAATTTAACAAGTCTTCCACCTTTCTGAGTACTAGCCCAACCGTTTCCGGTTGGCAGATCATACGGGTGTTGGATGATCAACCAAAAGTAAATTTATTAGGGGGAAAATGTGGGTTAAAATATTTTATTATTTAGAGCACTTGTTCAACTCTCCGACAGAGAGCGCTCTTGACTTGATATTATGACCACAGTTCAAGAGACTTCCTAATTTAAAAATGCCTAATGCAGGGGGAACATGCAAGTCTATATGCTCTCCGACAGAGAGTGCTCTTGACTTGGATTTGGCCAAGTTCAAGAGACTTTGTTCGTTTTAAGAAACAAGTAGCAGTTGTGATAACAAGATACTTCAACTTTGTAATACATAAATCATGTGAAAGCTCAAATAGATGTGAAATATTGCTAACATGCTACTTGCAAAATAAAATGAAACTTTACTTAGTGTTTTACTAAACAAATTTATTTTAAAGGTGGGATCAACCTCCAAACAAGGTCAACCACTAGAAACCGTCAGTCCTGGAAACCTTCCAGCTAGCTGGATGTCCACAAGAAGCTGATGGGGGAACGAGAAGCTACCACAAAACTATGTGGCCTTTGGGATGCAATCCCAAAGTTAGCTTACTTTAGTCAACACTTGGAAGAGAAATTAATCTAAGTACAGAAATAAAGACTAATCTATGAACTTGAAAAAGATGAGATCTAGACTAAGCATGCACAACACTCTTCCCCAAATGGGGAAGAAACCCAAAAAAGTGGAGGCCTCCTCCACTTAACTTTTTATTAAATGATTACAAATGCCTTGGGTTTAAAACCTTTGAAGGACTTTAGAGAGATAAAGCTTGAATGAAAAAGATGGAAACTCTTATGAGTTTGTACAAAGGATAATGGTTTTGTTCAAATGACATTCATGGTTTGCACTTCTCCTTGGTTTGAACTTCACTTGAGCTTCTCTTTGGCTCTTTCTTGGATCTTGCTTCTTTAAAAGTTTTTCAAGTTGTCTTCTCTTTCGAAACACCTACACAAGTCTCAAAGATTTCTTAAACAAAGCACCCATTAGTTATTTGAAGAAAGACAAAAGTTTAAACTATTGAACCTAGAATCCTAAAAAGAATTTAAAACTATGCTTTATGAGATTTTTATTTCAAAACATGTGTAAAAATGCAAACGGACCAGCAAACAACATATGCTCAAAAATTGATGGGAAAGAGATCTAAATCATAAAAATTTTGAAGTATTTTCTATGAAAAACTTCTATCTTTTAAATGGAAACAAGAGTTTGAACCAATGCAAGCTATAGTAACACATGAAAGAGATCTAAAATGCTATAATGCTAACCTTTTCAATGCATGAGATTGTAAACTAGATGCAAAAAGTCAAGATCTAACCTACAACTTCTTAAACTAGCCTTTAACAAAACCAAACTTAACAATCGTTTTTTGTGTTTTGGGATAGTTTTAGGGCTCTAAAGGAGGTGGACGAAAGGGAAACTTTGAAGACAAAAGAAGGGGAACGAAAAGAAGATAGTATGGCTAAGGAGAGGAGGGACGAGAGCTAGGGAGAAAAGAGAAGTGAAGGAGAGGAAGACTAGAAGGAGTGGAAGGGAGAAAGGAAGGGAGACGAGAGGGAGATGTAGAGAGCAAAGGGAGGATGGAGGAGGCAAAACGAAAGGAGAAGAGGCCTAAAAAGAGGTAAGACGAGAGGAAGGTGGGCTAGCAATTCAAGGGAAAAAGACTCAAGAAGAAGAAGAGAAGGCTTGAAGAAAGAGCCTTTTAGGACCAAGGTAACCAGTTTGAAATTTTGAAAAATGGATGGATTCTTTATGAAACTTCTCAAGCTCAACCTTGAAGCACGAATCGATCTTTTGAAGACCCCTGAAATGCACAAAAGTTAGCAAAATGATGGCAAAGGGGAGGAAGAAGCAACCAAGCTCAAGATCCCACTTTGCACTTAGGAGATCTGCAAAACCAAGCCACTTCAACAACGATTTGATCAAGTCTAGTATGATTAACCAGAAAAGACAAGAAGAGCATAAGTATAACAAATTACTGTTTGCTACTTCTAGATCTTAATTAACCAAGCATAAATGAATAAGTTGAACCCAAATATTCATTCCATGGACATAAAAAGGACTTCTAAGCTAGAATGATCAAACAATTATATATGAAATAGCATTAATAAAACAATATCACCTCATTGAAGCTTTAACAATTTCTCATGGACGAATGTGCACATCAATAGACCTCCAAAGTCGATTTATTTCCAATAGCAAAAAGCTAGAACACAATTACAAATTGGCAGAGTAAGTTTGCCCAAAAGATCTATGAAGAGAAAGCCCAAATGGCCTCTCTTATATAACAAAACTCAATTCTAAAACCCTAATTCGAATTGGTGATGAAGAGAGCCAAAAACTCCATCAAAAACCAATCAAATCCATGTCAACACCAACCAAATCGAGCTTGGAGTCTTAACTCATCTTTAAACTTGAGTTAGGAGCCTGTTACCCCCCGTTTTGGCAGGGGTGTCCACAGGCACATCAATGAGGGCATTTGTTTAAATTTACGGGAAATTAAAGGAGGGATTGTATTTAAAGACACAAAGGCTAAATGCTCTGGAGATCAAGAAGTCAGAGGTATAAGAAACAGGATGATCAATCATAAGGCAGCATTTTGGAATGTATTAGGTGAGAAGCAATGCCATGTGAGCCAGAGGGGAGCCTAGGAGTCTATGGGATATCCTCGCTTGTATGCTTGTGTATTTGAGAAAGGAACATTGAAGCCTACAGAGGTATCCAACTACACTCAAGATAACGTGTTAACAGAGGATATCATGGTACTGAATACCCGCAGTGAGGTTTTCATGTGGATTGGATAGCATGCAAATTCCAAACTGAAGCAACAAAGTTTTGATATTGGACAGAGTCATCATAGAGCGTGCAGCACTGTTTGATGGGTCGTCTCTAGATACTCCACTTTACATAGTTACTGAGGGGAATGAGCCCTTTTTATTCATAAGATATTTTGCATAGGGTGCTTCCAAGGCTGTGGTCCAGAGGAATTCACTCGAAAAGAAACTTGTGATTCTCCAGGGAAAGCATATTGTAGCTATCGAGAAACTAAAAGGCAAATGTATAAACATTAATAATGCATCCAGTGAAATACAAAGCAGATACCTGAGAATTCAAACGGTTTTAGAAAAGATGGCTTAACACCTGGAGATGGTTGCAGAGGACCAAGTTTGTTGTATCTGTGGATGTGAGGACAATGAAGTCATGAGGCAATGATTCATCCTTGCATTTGCAATGGAGGCTGCTCTGCTGCTTTTAGTGGCTGATTGTCAGAAATTTTTCAAAGGAGAGTACAGAATCAAGGGAGAAGCTGGAGAAATCGCAAGCAGAGCTTGAGACCCTCAAGGCACAAAAGGACTGTGATGCACTGGCATTTGTTAATTACTCAGCTGATAGGAATGCAGAGACATGCAAGTTCGATTTGGTTTTAGCAAAGGCATTTCTAATGATGATGCTATTATTAAAGCTTTTCCTCTGGCCGATGACGGAACTACGATGGACAAAGTGATTTCTGATTGGTTTTCGACATTCAAGGATATTCATGGAAAGGTGGATCAAATACGCAGCAGAACTTAGCGTTGATCAGAAGTCGCGTTTCATCCCATGGTGATCTCCGGTCTCATGAGCAAAATTGTGATTTGAGAGAGTCCATTTTTTCGCCCACTCCAGGATTAAAAGGGATGGTGCTAAACCCGATTGTTACATGAATCAGTTGTTGTAAATAGAGCTCCCACCTGACGGCGAGCACATCTCGACAAAATTCTGGCTCTGTTTCATCAAGGATCACGAAACAGTTTGACTACCACGCGATTTCATAAAGCAACCTCATCTTTCTTTGTAGACACGACATCTATTCACGCCCAGAGCACGTGTTCATCACCTGTCGATCACGCCGATTGGATGGAGAGTTAAACATTGATGTAGAGTTAAAAAAGAAATCATCAAACGCCAAATCGCAGGGATTTCCTTTATTATGATGAGGTCCGTCGTCACGTGCTGAAGGATCACAAAAAACTGCCCAATTTCGCGTTAAGTCTCCCTTTGATTTCGTGGACCCGCGATTTTATCTATCAGCTGTAAGTCTGCAGTGTATCGTTGGCCATAATTATCAGTTGGTTGCACCTAGTTTTGGATACGTTGATTATCGAATGTTATGCCTTCAACCAAGTACCTCAAAGTTGCGGACTGTGGGAAAATTAATTCATCGGTGGGGGTTTAAGTTGCTGTATTTTTCCACCTATTTGACCCGTGAGCAGTTCGGGCTCTTCTTTCGGATGTTTGTTATTTCGTAGGTCTTCAACAAATAGCCTAGGTTGGAGTTTACTTCCTGCAAGGTGCACCGTTTGTTTTATCTCCACTACTCTCGCAGATGGCAGTCCCTCACTTCTTCATTCATTCGGATCTTGGATCCATGTATCAGTTCACTGGCAGCCATTTAAATAAAATAATAAGTGTTGCATGAATCGACCCTTTTGTGGGCAGCTAAGGGAGGAATAGCTTAGGTTTACTCGGACTTTAGTGAGGAAAAAGTGGTTTTCACTTTCCCTTTATTATTTTATTATTATATTTTTTTGAGGTTTTGGACCTATAAAAAGCCAACCTGCTCATTGTAACAGGATGGAAAATTTTGGGAGTTTTTTCCCCATGAACTTAATAGAAAAATATCATGATGGGATTCGTTGGATAGATTGGGAATTCTTTCGCTCTTTGTTTGCCATTTTTATTTGTATGCCATCTTTCATTTTGTATGAGACAATACCTCTCTTAGCTCTTTACTTTCGATTCTTAAGCTGGGATCATCTGAATAGAAGGCTAACAATCTAGCACAACTTTATTTGACCCATGTTTTTCTCTTAAGTTTTGCGGCTTTCAGGTATGCTCTAGTGCAAGAGCTCTTAGTTGGTTACTACATTCACCTGGCAGCAAGGTCCTATTAGAGCTCTCCTTTGACTCCATTCGCCCCTCTCTGATATTGGCACTGGTCTTTCCCTGAGGATTTATCTTCCTTTCTTTTTCATCACCCGTCTAAAATTATCTTTTGTTACATCCGTTTCTCTAAGGCAACCTCTTCCATTCACCTTGCCTGTTACTGTACCTGCCTTAGCGATCCTATTTTAGGGATACCCCCCTAGTGTTGGAGAAGAGCCAACCTGAAGCGAAGAGGAGAGGAGTGTGGTGACATTGGCCTCTCTCCTGAGAGAATTGTCATCCAGCTGGCGTTGCACATTTTGGGCTTTCAAACGACACGCATGCCATTTCGGAGGACAACAGAGCCCATAATTTGAGGAAGGAGCCCCACATGCATTGATTTCATAATCCAACAACCCATTAATCAATTGCCAAATCACAAAAACGAATTTGCATGAAGGTGGGCGAATTTCTCAACTGTAGATCACTCTCAGTGCTCCGAAACTGATCTGAATCAGGTGGGTGAAGATTCCAATCATCATAAATGCTTTTTGCCATGTCATTTTGACTTTGACTTTATTCAATTTGGCCTTTTTTGGAGAGATTTAAATTATCTCTAATTTATTCTTTTTTGAATATATTAATTAATATTTCTCATTTTTTGATTTTTTGAGAAAATATTAATTATGAGGCCAAATAATTGTCTAAAATTTAGGGTTAGCTGGTCCATAGGTCATGTGTGATTTTTGGCTTATGAAACAAGCCATCAACCACTGAATTCGGACCCCGGACGACTGACATATTACAAATTATTATTTCTCTATTTAAACTATAGAGAAATTTATTAAATTTAAAAAATAATTAAAAAACCCAAACTCGACGGACCCGATAAATTATTTTTTGAGGGTCCTAGAGACTTGGGACATGACCAAAACCTATTCTAATAGTGTCTAGTAGGCTTATATACATTATTTGGACTCTAATAACCTCCCATGGCCAAAATTTTCAAAATCAGGCATTCCAGCTTTGGAGGAGCGGGAGAAAACCTCATCGATTATAGCTCGGCTATAAGCAAAGTATAATTGACAAGGGAAAAAACTCCCTGGAATACCTTAGTTGCTTAATCAAGTCATGGGGAACCGAGACACTCAGATCCTACTAGCACACTTTATTACAAACCCCCATGGGGCCATGGTCATGTCGACTCAAAAATAAAACTGGCTAGCCAAAACTGGCTAACTGCTGCATTCTGAAACCTAGATACTCTGGAAGTGAACACTGATTTGTTCCAACACTGGCGGCTCAATAAGGTTTCAACTATTTGTACAAAATAGGTGATAACATCTGGCTCCAACTGCGGGACGTGTGCTCGATCTGGAATTCATGCAGAAAACATCTCAACTTGACAGAAAACCTTCAGTAGCACATGTGTTATGAAAAAACCAAAATGAAATACCAACTATATTTTATTGTTTGAAAATGAATTCTAAGAAATCTAAAATGCAGAAGGTAAATTAAATCTTTTCCTATTCTAATATAATACAAAAAGGAAAATGTTAAGTATAATCAGAAATCCAATGTAACCATTTAAGCATGTGATTAATGAAAAAACAAATTTTTACCTTGTCTTTGGTTACCAGCCAAGACAAGGGCATGCTTATCAGAAAGTGCAAACCTGCTTGGATCTTCTGAAAGGGAGGGCTGGATGGGGAATCATGAGTATGTAATAAATATTTGAAGTGCTCCCCAATATAGTAAGAAATCTTTCTGCAGGCACACTCTATCCAGAACAGGATAGGGTGATGAAATTCAGGATGATAAGGCAATTCTGGTACCTGATCATATTCCTCCAAGAGGCTCTTCTGAAAATAATTTTCCATGAAAGTGCATGCCTCGAACTGCTCTAATATACAAGGGGTTTCCGATGGGCAAGATATATGCTCAACTGACTTCTCATATGAAATAATTTCCTTCTCTTCCTCTATGCTCAACTGTTCAAAATCCATACTCCTACCGAAAATGGGGGAGTATTCATGGATTTTACCACATTCCTGGCCACATGCATCCTCATGCTCATAAGTGGGATTGTTAACAAAATTTCCAAGGGGATTTTGTTCATCATTAACTTCTTCAGACATGGCATAGATAGGGTTCTCAAAAAAGGTCCCTTCATCATTTCCAATATCTATGTCATCCATGATGGACTCATCATTACTTATGTCATCCTTTAAGCTATGCCTATCCTCCTCAACTTCATAATAATCTTCCTCAAACAGATGTGTTTCAAAAATATCACAAGGGACCAAAATTTCCAAATATTCACTGCCATGTGGAGAACAAATGGGAGTGTTGTCACACATACTACAACTTTCATGGATTTCCTTATGAATGTTGATCTCTGTAATGGTTTCTTCTAGAGATGGGTCAGGAGTACATAAATGTTCATCATCACTGAAGTAGTTTTGAAAAACTTCCCACTCCAAAGTGTCTTTTGTTTCGATGGCATGAGGAGGGTCTTCAACAATATTCGGTATTTGATAAATCTCTATGATAGGATCATCATGAATCTGATGGGAAAATGTTATATTTTCTGTAACAGGCTGATCCGACTGATTCCAACTCTCTTTAGGAATATCATAAGTATCACCTACATAGTTTATGCACTTAGGCTCACTTGATGAAGACTGACCGACAAACCCTTCAGGAAACCCATGCTTTTGGATATAACATGCAAGGTGACAAGTGTTTTCTTCATGGAATTCCTGGCATGTCCTACAAAATGGTGTGTAAGGTTCAACCCTGGGAATGCCACAGACGTCTCCCACATTATTAATGAATTCAGGCTTGCTTGTTGATGCACTAGGATCACAACCTTCAGGAAAACTGTGTTCTTGAATATACCATGCATGGTAGCAACCAGATTCCTCGTGGAAATCTCTGCATGCCCTACAAAATGGCTTGTATGATTCAACCATGTTAGCAGCCTCTAATTGATTTGGAGGCCTCTGTTCATGGTTGGGAGGTTTTCTCTGCCAATTCTGCTTTGTAGCAAAAACCCTAGGTTGAGGTTGAGGTTGAGGTTGAGTCCTTTTGACATTTATAACCCGACTTTGAATTTCCTTTAGCTGAGCAAGGTGTTTTGCCTCAGCTTCTTCCATGTTTTTCTTCCTTTCCCTTCTTATTTCCAATATTTGTTTTTCATGAGTCTCTTTCATAATTGATAAAGGATCTTTATCTTTTGGTTCATTACTTTTCAAAGGTATTGAAGATCTTGAGTAACCCTGAATGTTTGATTCTCCTGAAGATTGCATGTTCTTCTCAATTTTTACAGCCAAATTTTGAGCTTGAAGCAATGTAGTGGGTTCCTTGTCTCTTATCTGATACTATATTTTGCCACTCAATGCTTCAATGTAAAAATCCAATAAAGAAGCTGCAGGAGGTGCATAAGTAACAGGGATGGAATTTAACAATTCTGTAAACTTATCATTGAATTCATCGATGGTTTCAGTATCTAACTTCTTCATGTTGGTCAAAGATGCCACTAGATGTCTAGGTTCCTTTTTGTTGCCAAATTTATCGAGGAAAGCAGTCCTGAAAGCTGCTATGGTGGCAAAAGAGTTGTTTGGCAAATTGTCATACCAGTTTCCAGCTTTACCATCCAGAGATAGAGCAAAAAGGGTCATGTATACATCTTCATGTTTGTCAGTGCCCCTGATATAGGAACCACAATGTCTGGAAAAGTTTCTGATGTGTTGCTCAGCAGAGGTAGAGGCATCAGTGCCATTGAAAGTCATAAGTTTATCAATAGCTTTTTCAGGAATGTCGTGGGGTTGACCTGCTATCTGAGTAAAATTGAGTTGAGCAAAGAACTCACCCATTGTGGAAATGAAACAATTATTGTTTTCAGAGTTTACTTGATTTTCTTGATTTTCTTGAAACAAAGAATGGATGTCTAAAATAGACTCAGATCTAAGATTTTCAAGGATTTTACGAGAAGCAAGTTTGTTTAGTCTTCTCCTATAAACTTTTTCAGGCTCAGGGATAAAACTAAGCAAGCCTTCAGAGTTTCTTCTAGTTGAATACCTTGAGGTGTTAACTGACAGTGGAGTCGCCAGGTGGATCCAAGTCTAATTTCAGAGAGTGATTAAACTAAAAATCTACCAAAAGTAAAACTAAAAGGGGTAGTGGAGTTGCCAGATAGATATGAAATCTATCAAAAAAGGTAAAACAAACTAGAAAAAACTAAGGTCGTCCAGGAACAAAAAGATTTGTCCCCGGCAGCGGCGCCAAAGATGTTGTCCGCCAGATTGCACACCAGCAGCGGAAATCTTTCGAAAGCTGTCTCTTCACTACAAGTGAGAGAGGTGTGGCCTTGGGGGCAAGCAATGAGCCAGGTACTGTCACCTGAATCCCAGCTCCTCCGTTTAGGCTAACTCCTAACGAAGCCAAGGGGGGTAGTCCCTACAAAGAGTTGTCTATGGCTCAATGTTTTAAGTGTTAAAAATGTATGGTGATGCGGATTGGTGTTGTTTAGGAGTTTTTAGTGATGAAAGACACACGACTTACTTTTAAATAAAACACAAGATAAGATGCAATCCACGTCGCGAAACAGTATATAAAGACTTGAGATAATTAAGAAGCATCCACAGATAAAAAATTAAATGATAAAAGGACCAGTGCCTTATCAAATGGGTAACGGAGTCAAAATAATTGAATTGTAGTGCTGGGGGATGCTGAAAAATAAGTCTTGATAGTAACTGTTCGTGAGATCGTTGTGCAAATTATCTTGGTAAATTTCAAAGTTTTAATGGTCTTGATTATTAGGATAAAACCAAGGATATTCAAGAGAAAGTCCGGAAAAGACAGTATCAAGTGCCTCCGTTCAAGGACATGTCAAGCCACCCAGTGCTCTAGCTAGGTCGCGCAATGCTAACCAGCAAACTAGAGGCTGAACATGGAATCCCGGCGCCCCCACTAGGAGATTACCCATTGAACTTATCTTATTGCTCAACTCCGGATTGGTTGGTTATAGGGGTGAAAGTTTTATTAGTTATCACTTATGAATTTAACAAGTCTTCCACCTTTCTGAGTACTAGCCCAACCGTTTCCGGTTGGTAGAGCATACGGGTGTTGGACGATCAACCAAAAGTAAATTTATTAGGGGGAAAATGTGGGTTAAAATATTTTATTATTTAGAGCACTTGTTCAACTCTCCGACAGAGAGCGCTCTTGACTTGATTTTATGACCACAGTTCAAGAGACTTCCTAATTTAAAAATGCCTAATGTAGGGGGAACATGCAAGTCTATATGCTCTTCGACAGAGAGTGCTCTTGACTTGGATTTGGCCAAGTTCAAGAGACTTTGTTCGTTTTAAGAAACAAGTAGCAGTTGTGATAACAAGATACTTCAACTTTGTAATACATAAATCATGTGAAAGCTCAAATAGATGTGAAATATTGCTAACATGCTACTTGCAAAATAAAATGAAACTTTACTTAGTGTTCTACCAAACAAATTTATTCTAAAGGTGAGATCAACCTCCAAACAAGGTCAACCACTAGAAACCGTCAGTCCTGGAAACCTTCCAGCTAGCTGGATGTCCACAAGAAGCTGATGGGGGAACGAGAAGCTACCACAAAACTATGTGGCCTTTGGGATGCAATCCCAAAGTTAGCTTACTCTAGTCAAGACTTGGAAGAGAAATTAATCTAAGTACAGAAATAAAGACTAATCTGTGAACTTGAAAAAGATGAGATCTAGACTAAGCATGCACAACACTCTTCCCCAAATGGGGAAGAAACCCAAAAAAGTGGAGGCCTCCTCCACTTAACTTTTTATTAAATGATTACGAATGCCTTGGGTTTAAAACCTTTGAAGGACTTTAGAGAGATAAAGCTTGAATGAAAAAGATGGAAACTCTTATGAGTTTGTACAAAGGATAATGGTTTTGTTCAAATGACATTCATGGTTTGCACTTCTCCTTGGTTTGAACTTCACTTGAGCTTTTCTTTGGCTCTTTCTTGGATCTTGCTTCTTTAAAAGTTTTTGAAGTTGTCTTCTCTTTCGAAACACCTACACAAGTCTCAAAGATTTCTTAAACAAAGCACCCATTAGTCATTAGAAGAAAGACAAAAGTTTAAACTATTGAACCTAGAATCCTAAAAAGAATTTAAAACTATGCTTTATGAGATTTTTATTTCAAAACATGTGTAAAAATGCAAACGGACCAGCAAACAACATATGCTCAAAAATTGATGGGAAAAAGATCGAAATCATAAAAATTTTGAAGTATTTTCTATGAAAAACTTCTATCTTTTAAATGGAAACAAGAGTTTGAACCAATGCAAGCTATAGTAACACATGAAAGAGATCTAAAATGCTATAATGCTAACCTTTTCAATGCATGAGATTGTAAACTAGATGCAAAAAATCAAGATCTAACCTACAACTTCTTAAACTAGCCTTTAACAAAACCAAACTTAACAATCGTTTTTTGTGTTTTGGGATAGTTTTAGGGCTCTAAAGGAGGTGGACGAAAGGGAAACTTTGAAGACAAAAGAAGGGGAACGAAAAGAAGATAGTATGGCTAAGGAGAGGAGGGACGAGAGCTAGGGAGAAAAGAGAAGTGAAGGAGAGGAAGACTAGAAGGAGTGGAAGGGAGAAAAGAAGGGAGACGAGAGGGAGATGAAGAGAGCAAAGGGAGGATGGAGGAGGAAAAACGAAAGGAGAAGAGGCCTAAAAAGAGGTAAGACGAGAGGAAGGTGGGCTAGCAATTCAAGGGCAAAAGACTCAAGGAGAAGAAGAGAAGGCTTGAAGAAAGAGCCTTTTAGGACCAAGGTAACCAGTTTGAAATTTTGAAAAATGGATGGATTCTTTATGAAACTTCTCAAGCTCAACCTTGAAGCACGAATTGATCTTTTGAAGACCCCTGAAATGCACAAAAGTTAGCAAAATGATGGCAAAGGGGAGGAAGAAGCAACCAAGCTCAAGATCCCACTTTGCACTTAGGAGATCTGCAAAACCAAGCCACTTCAACAACGATTTGATCAAGTCTAGTATGATTAACCAAAAAAGACAAGAAGAGCATAAGTATAACAATTTACTGTTTGCTACTTCTAGATCTTAATTAACCAAGCATAAATGAATAAGTTGAACCCAAATATTCATTCCATGGACATAAAAAGGACTTCTAAGCTAGAATGATCAAACAATTATATATGAAATAGCATTAATAAAACAATATCACCTCATTGAAGCTTTAACAATTTCTCATGGACGAATGTGCACATCAATAGACCTCCAAAGTCGATTTATTTCCAATAGCAAAAAGCTAGAACACAATTACAAATTGGCAGAGTAAGTTTGCCCAAAAGATCTATGAAGAGAAAGCCCAAATGGCCTCTCTTATATAACAAAACTCAATTCTAAAACCCTAATTCGAATTGGTGATGAAGAGAGCCAAAAACTCCATCAAAAACCAATCAAATCCATGTCAACACCAACCAAATCGAGCTTGGAGTCTTAACTCATCTTTAAACTTGAGTTAGGAGCCCATAATTTGAGGAAGGAGCCCCACATGCATTGATTTCATAATCCAACAACCCATTAATCAATTGCCAAATCACAAAAACGAATTTGCATGAAGGTGGGCGAATTTCTCAACTGTAGATCACTCTTAGTGCTCCGAAACTGATCTGAATCAGGTGGGTGAAGATCCCAATCATCATAAATGCTTTTTGCCATGTCATTTTGACTTTTACTTTATTCAATTTGGTCTTTTTTGGAGAGATTTAAATTATCTCCGATTTATTATTTTTTGAATATTTTAATTAATATTTCTCATTTTTTGATTTTTTGAGAAAATATTAATTATGAGGCCAAATTATTGTCTGAAATTTAGGGTTAGTTGGTCCATAGGTCATGTGTGATTTTTGGCTTATGAAACAAGCCATCAACCACTGAATTCGGACCCCGGACGACTGACATATTACAAATTATTATTTCTCTATTTAAACTATAGAGAAATTTATTAAATTTAAAAAATAATTAAAAAACCCAAACTCAACGAACCCGGTAAAATTTGTTCGAAATTTTTTTTGAGGGTCCTAGAGACTTGGGACATGACCAAAACCTATTCTAATAGTGTCTAGTAGGGTTATTTATATACATTAGTTGGACTCTAATAACCCCCCATGGCCAAAATTTTCAAAATCGGGCATTCCAGCTTTGAAGGAGCGGGAGAAAACCTCATCGATTATAGCTCGGCTATAAGCAAAGTATAATTGACAAGGGAAAAAACTCCCTGGAATACCTTAGTTGCTTAATCAAGTCATGGGGAACCGAGACACTCAGATCCTACTAGCACACTTTATTACAAACCCCCATGGGGCCATGGTCATGTCGACTCAAAAATAAAATTGGCTAGCAAAAACTGGCTAACTGCTGCATTCTGAAACCCAGATACTCTGGAAGTGAACACTGATGTGTTTCAACACTGGCGGCTCAATAAGGTTTCAACTATTTGTACAAAATAGGTGATAACAATGTGCACTCTCTCGGGCCTTATGCATCCTGGACATTGTACATGTGGCATTGACCACCTCATATTTTGGATATTGTTAGAGTTTTCTAGTGTTTTGGTGTAGGTGATTCATTTTTCACTCCACCCTAGGCTAGTCCTAGGATTTTATGGTTATTTTACTATAAAGGAAGTTGAGTTCCTCTCTTATATAAGAAAGCGTCTTCCTCATTCATTTCTCATGGTTGGATTTTGAGAGATCTCTCTCTTTTGGAGCCTAATAGACATATCTTTTATGGTGCAAATCAAAGTAAAGGTTTCTTCTCCACCCTAGGCTAGTTCTAGGATTTTATGATTATTTTACTGTAAAGGAAGTTGAATTTCTCTCCTATATAAGTGAACCTCTTCCTCATTCATTACTCATGGTTGGATTTTGAGAGATCTCTCTCTTTTGGAGCCTAATAGACATATCTTTTATAGTGCAAATCAAAGTAAAGGTTTCTTCTCCATTTGTAAGTTTGGATTTCCTTGTTCTCATCTTTAATATTGCAATTGATTTTGGAATAACTAGACTTGTTGATTAAGGCCATAGAAAGGAAAATTTCATTGGAAGGGTTGTGAAAGAAAATATCCTCCATCCTTTTGTTGGTTTATGCATGAATTATTACTATTTCTTTTGTCATTGTTTATGAGGTGTTTCTATCTCAAAACTTCATTGCATGAGTTATACCCTATTTAGCATTGTTTGAGTTGGCAACTTGGCACCGCAAGAGATCTCCTAGTGATTTCGACATCATGTCGCAACATGTGAGGTTTATTAGTGGCATGTGTAAACAGATCTGATTTTCCCTAACTCTTCATGAACTAACTCCTTCATTGGTCTTGTTCCCTTTGACTCCATTTTCCTTGGGGATTGGCACTAGTCTTCATGGTCCTCCCATCACCCTTTTATTTCTATACTTTACAACACAAAAAATCATTTTGCTGAAGCTACTCTTCCAAATCAGTTTGTGCATGATTGTCTAAGCTTTAATGATCCTATCTCTAGGGAAGGTCCCCTTGAGTTGGAAAAAAGCCAACCGAAAGTGTAGAGAGAGAGAGTCATTGAGGTGAGAGTGGGTGACCCTTCTATATTATACTTGGATAACTTTATTCTTTGGGGCTTTAATCATACATGCTAGTTCAAGTTGTAACTCTCCAAAAGGGTATCCAAAGAAATATGATCAACCTCAAAAAAAGGAATGTGCATAAAAGCATGTAGAAAAGCACATGTTTTTCAATCACCACCAAAACTAATGCTTATGCCCTTCTCCATATATGGTATCCAAAAATGTGACCTGTTTCCAAAAATATGGATCTTGAAAAAATAGAAAGTTACCCAAAAAGCAAGTCTCAGAACACTGAAGGTATCCTTACAGAACTCTCATCCTCCCATTCATGCATCAAATATTGCATGTCGCATGCTAGCACATGGAACTTGCTGAACTCAAAAAGTTGTCAAGTTGTATTTGTATAAGTATAAAGTCATCCTTGAAAAAGGTTGCTTTGAAGACCTCATGCAAGAAACCTGTCCAATCTTTAACTTTGAGAATGAAGATCTGCAACCATGGGATAAGTTTGGTTAATGTATCCACAAACCATTGATTCTAAACGATGAACTTTTGTTGACAAGTTCATCCTGTGATGTATCCACAAATTGTGGATGTTGAATGAATGACCATTTTGAGGAAGTTCATTCTAGAGCATCCATGAATCATTGATGTTGAATCAATCAAGATGAAATTTTTGAGGAAGTTCATTTTGAGTGATAACAATGTGCACATTATTCTGTGCCTTTTTCTTCAGCTGCATGCCAACACTTGATTCGTAGTATGGATCTACTTCATAACCAAATAATGCTGATTCATACAATGCTGCAACTAAGAGCATTTTATCAAGATTAACAATGTTTGTATTGATGACCTAATTTTGGAGTAAAGTTTCTAGAAATTCAAAGTTCAAACATCAACCGAAAGGCAACTTGCTGCTAAAACGTTGGCATAAGCATATACAAATTGGCACTAGCTGTGTCATCATAATCAAGTATCCTCATCTAGTTTGAATTTTACTTCTTTAAAGTAGTTGTTTTTGCAGGGATTGGCTTCAATTCCTTTGATGATCTTTTTATAGACACCTCGTTTTAAGTTTTGGGATAAAGAATGTTATCTAGTCTTACTTATTTTTAGAAATATATTAGAATTTTAGAGAGTAAATAATACTGCATAAGATCTAACAATTTCCTAACGCTATCTATTAAATGAAGTCCTTCTAAATCAAGTGGTTCATGGAAAATGCCTCAAATGTAGGCTCATTAGACAAGTGCCTAGAAATTGCAAGTGGAAATAAAATTATCCTGTTTTTTTGGCAGTTTCGTGATATGTTGTTTTAGTTTGTAGGAACACTTATTGTCAGTTCCCTAGTGGGATTTGTACAGTTTTCTGCTTTGGTTCCTTTTTTCTCTTCCCAATTTATCTATTATATATTTATCACAAAGATTACTTGCATTAGTTGCATAGTGATGATTAATTGATTTAGTCTGTGTAAGTGATATAAATTATAGAATTCTATTATTTTTCCATATGATTTGAATATGATATGAAATTCGAAGATCTTTAGAAACAAGAGTAAATGGAATAACTTTATTCATAGGAAATTATATTATTGGCATCGTTGTGTGCTGATTAATCAAAGATAATATGAGTTGTCAATATGTTCTTATAGGTTTGTGATAAATTGCTATTCATTTCTTGATGCAGATGCTCATCGTCAACGGATTGTTAATTGGATTAATGCTACAGGAGGCTCTTCATCAGCATTTGATGTCACCACTAAGGTAGTTACATTTACATTGGCTCCCTTTTATTATTCTACCACTATAAGAACATCCAAGCTTCAAGTTTTTGAGCTATAGCATTTTGGTTTACTGTTTTAAAATTTAATATGATAATAGTGATGTTGTTTGAGCATTCAGATCTACATGTTTTCTGTTCATATTATCAACAGTCAGTGTTTGTAAGTTAACACAATCTATAGATGTTATTTTGATTGGTGTTTTAAGTTTTTAGCCAGCTAGAATTTTAGGTTAAATGCAGAATCTGCTTACCATGTGTTATCCCTAGATCAGCAGAGGTGACATGTTGATCAGTTTTGGTCTGTGATCATGATTCATATCACAGACATTGTTCCAGAGACGAGATCTGTGGTTTGCCATAGATCATTGGTCAGAGATTTTCCCAGCATGGTCCGATTCTTCTTGTACCTTGATGTCAGTGATGGATATACTCTCAGAGGTGCTTGTGCTCTGATTCATTTCTCCCTTGTTGACACTTAGCATGTTTTCCTTTTACATTGATATGATCATAGGAGGTTACTTTTATGCCTGGATAGTGGCTCATAAACACTTAATTATATTTGGTTTCTAAGGTATGTCATGGTGTTGTCATACTTTTCCCTTGGACAAGTGAGTCATCCCGAACGCTGAGTTGTACCCCTAGTGAATTAAGTAGGTGTTTCATTCATCTCACAACATTTTGCCTAGCCATTTCTCATCTCACTGGCCATTTCATCCATTTCCATCAGTTTTCCCTTTATAAGTGATCAATCAGTAGTAATTCTTCATAGTCTCATAACTATTCCCATGTATGAATGCCTAAATCAAAGTTAAAAGAGTCTAGTACTCTAAGGTTGATGCTGTTGAAATAAAATGTAAAAGTACATTAGATATGCTCCTTGCTTAAAAAAACCATTCCCTAAGTCCCATGGTTTCAAAGCTAGATCCTAAGAGAAAGGGCCCAAAAAATATATAAAGAAACTAAAAGGAAACAAAAGGGTGTAGGGAAAGGGTAACTCATGATATAAAGTGCTCCCTTTCATAAGGCACACATGTGCAAGAAAAATCCTTAACCCCTAGCTCTTGAAAGCTAAGGGGCAGGTCTAACAGTCATTGCTATGATGATTAGCTTACAAAGACCCCCTTTCCTCCCTAAGTATCACAATCATTTTATGAACCTCACTTTTTTTTGGTGAAATGCTTATATTTACAAGGTGATATTTACAATCATACCCACTTATGGATTTGAACCCGGGTCTCCACGTTAATACATGCACGATTACCTCGCTGCTTACCGATAGACCACATTCTTGTGGGTTATGACCTCACTTTACTGATGAATTTAGGGAATACACCTTGGCTTAGGGGTTTTCACATGTAATAAAGGTTAATATTGGTCCGACCGTGGTAATGCCTAACGTTTTATTTGGTTGAACATTAAGCAAGTTATTGAGCCATTAGGAAGGTATAACTGTTAATTATTTCATGTGATTTGTTCATAGCATTTCCTAGTTAGACTTAGGATGAACCCCTTGGTACGTTGGCATCCTAACATACTGATGTGTTTCATACTTGGTATTACACATATTGATGATGTCTAGCACATGTTGTGTAAATTTTCTGTGTTATTTCAGCTTGCTGGTTTATGTCAAGTTTTCATGGTTTTCATCCCCAACCGGTTTTGCATTGGCTGGAAATTACTTATAAAAATTTCAGACAGTTAAACACGCTGTAAAATACTTTTAACAGGCAGAAAGCTAATTTAACATGCACGCCATAAAATATTTTAGACTCAGAAATTTTTGGCCAATAGCCCTGGAAAAACCCCCACGGGGAAAGCCAGTCAGAGAGAGAGAGTTTATTATTTCTTCAGCAAATATATCAGTACAACATATTACAGTCAAAATGTACTTATCTCGACCACCCAAAGTCACCCAGAAATCTGCCTTGATTTCTGTGACAAACTGCTGCTCGAAATCTAAACCAAACTGCCTCAATTTCTGTACCACAAATCTGTCTCTAAAACTGCTAAAACAGCACCTTGAAAACTGTGCCAAAACAACACCTCGAAAACTGTGCCAACTTCTCGAAATGCGTGCAGCAGGACTGTCTCGAAAACTGTGCAGAAGGTACAGTCCATACGGACCGTATGGACCCTCGAAATCTGTGCCTGAGCTTTTCGAAATGTGTGCCCAGACTTCTGTCTGGAAATCTGTGCCACTCCTTGGGGAAAGTGCCCAATTGATCATCTCGAAATCTGTGTTGTACAGACAGCAATAAATGCTGCCTGTACAGTCCTCGAAATGCATGAAGGCTGCCTCGGTATTCGTGCTGTTAATAAATGCTGATTTCTCAATTTGCTTGCAGCTGGAAAACTCCTTCCTTGCCTCAAAAATCGTGCCCGTAGCTCTCTGCTCTTCTCTCTGCTCTCTTCTCTTCCTTCTCTTCTCAAGAATGAATGAGTTTTGCCTCCCTTTCTCTTTTTGACTAAACCCTAGGGTTCTCCAAATCCAAGGGATGAGATTAGATGAAATCAATGGATGAGATTAAATGCTCCTATTTAATTCTCATAAATATTAATTTCACTCACCCACTTAAATTTATCAAAAAGAGACTTTAAGTTATAAAGTCAATTAAATGCTCATCTCAAGTCATTTAATGCAAGGGTCACCTTTTTCCCCACTTAAGTGACTTAGGCAAAAAGTCACCTAGGGGACACTTTCTAGGTACAAAAACTAACATGTTGAGTGGTGCGTCTCCCTTCATTCTTCATATTTGGAGGCACATGTGAGGCCCTGGAGACTTCTTCATGGGATCGTTCCCCTTCTTCATTGGATTTGTTGACATTCCTTGGCATGTGGGGGTGATGTGGCACTTCTTTGGCCTTCATTTGCACTCCTTAGACCATTGGCACAAGTTGAGGATGTGTTAGTTGTACACATGGCATCATTTACTTGCATTCATGATGGGACCTCTCACACGTGTGGCATATCTTGTGTTGACATATGTAGCTTGGACATGTATTTCCATGGGTTGGTGTCTTGCCCATGGGAATCGTCACTATGACCTCTCAGGGACTTGGTAAATTCACTTTATTAAAGTGAATTCATTTTTACAAGTAATTGGAGTTAAGTTGGAGAAATGCCTAAGTTTTGGGGCATTAGCGATTTAAGTTTATTAAATGAATCATAACTGTCTATCTCAAACATTAGAGTTAGGGTTTTGGTTCATCCAAAAAGTATAAAAGGCAGCCAAGGTGAGAGGAGAAGACACATAATCTTTGAAGAGAGAAAATCAAGCATTGAGTGGGAGAGAAGGTCTTTCTATTTCTAGTCTCTTGGCCAAGAGAGAGAAGAAGCAACATTTAGGCTGAAGAAGGAAATTGAACCAACTCAAGGAGTAGGAATTTTTTGGTGCAGGGAGTCGTATGGACATGCCATACAATCGTATGGATCTGTACTGCATACAAATATGATGGTACAAATTTTTCGTAATGGCGTATGGACAATTGTATGGATCCATATAGTCATATTGACCGTACCATATGGATCCGTATAGTGAGTATGGATCGTACAGGCAGTTTTGTAAAGCAGAAAATTCAGGGTATTACAGTATTGGATAGCTCGACAGCTGATGGAAATGAGATAGCCAAGATTGGTTGCGTGGAGGAGCGGTCTTCTGAGGAGTTGACCAAGTTTGTGGAGCTTATGATTACCTGGTGTATCAAACAAAGGTAGTCAAGGGGATTCTTGGGGTAGCACCTTGCAAATCAGTGCCAGGAGCAGAAATTATTTCACATATGATAGGCTAGTTTGGGATCCTGGTGGCTTTTCCACTTACAGGAAGATCCGAGAGAGGGTTGCATGGAGGGACTTTGCGACATTGTGTTGGGACATATGGGGGAGTGTTCAACTTGTCAGTAGAGCAGATTGGGGCACAATCATCTAGCAAGGTTGATACAGTCTTTTCCCAATTCAGGGCCAAGGTGGGAGGCCATGTTGTTAGAATGCAACACAGGTTTATAGAGGGTGTAGAGCGCAGATGATATGTGGGCAGGGCTTGACTAGTTATCAGAGTTCATGCATTTCATCGCAATTTCATCGAAGTATGAGGCACCACAAATGGCAGAGCTGTTTTTTAGGGAGACACTTAGACCCACGAGATGCCTGCATACATTGTCAACGATAGTGACAGTAGGTTTTTTGGTGCATTTTGGCCGCAGTTGAGCAAATTACCTAGCGGAGGGTTGTTCAGTGTAGCACATTTGGAGTCGGTTGGTATGAGGTGTTACCCCAAAGTTGCACTCGGATGGATTTTCAATTGAGTTGTCGAAGAGTGAACAAATCAATTGTTCACCATCAAAGTTCAGAAATCCGCTAGGCCACTTTGTGGCCCCTTTTTTCTTTTTCGCATTTTCATACCCCTTGGGGGAATTGTAATAAAGTGTCATAGCATGATGAACTTATGTAAAAGAATTGGCTTTCCTAGGACTAGGTCACCAATCCGATTACTCTAGAGTGTTTTTTCCTTGTTAATTATATATTACTTTTCAACGACTTATATTTTTCGAGTTTTTCACTCAATCCTCCAAAGTTGGAGTGGTCGTCTTGGTGGTTAGGCCTTAGGGGTTATTAAAGTCTAGTATCAAGATTATTAAAGTCTAGTATCAGTGTATATTACCGTGCTAGTCACTATTTTTGATTCATAGGAACATGTGCCAATGTATATTACCATGCTAGTCACTATTTTTGAGTCATAGGAACATGTACTAAGTCCCCCCTAGGTTTTTTTAATTTTATGTAAAAAATAAAAATTCCTGTTAAAAAATGGCATATATTGATTGTAAAAATTAAATAAGTCATAAAAGTGGTACTAGGGTGTTAAATTTGCCATAGGAGTGCTCATTTTCTAACTCATAGAACCCACTTTACCCCTAAACCCACGTTGAGAGTAAAATGAGTGATTATTGATCACTTATTATGATTTTCTCTCAAAAATGGCCAAAAGACAAAATAAATGGAAAAAAAGACATAATAGAGTCAAAATCGACATCCCAAAGTTTGAGGAAACATGTCCTAGACAAATTTGCAGTGGTGGCGGGCTAATTGCTAGTTGAATGGGAGTTCATTAAGCTCCAAATTTGTGATTGGGATCATGATTGAAGAGGTGGCGAGTTAGTTCAAAAGAAGGGGGGTGCATCTCTTTAAAGGAGGGCGCATTCTTCTAGGTGGCAACTTGTATGTGGTTGGGTGATAATCCCAAAGAAGGGGGGTGCACCTCATGAGAGGTGGTGCCCATCCCAAAAGTTGAACTCCCAATCAATCCGATCAATTACTTAAGGAACTTGCCCTTCCCCCAACACTTGGCATTTCGCCCATTTCATGCCAATTCGCCCCCTTGTCTCATTTTTGCTATAAAAGCAAGGCCTATCTCCCATATCAAGCTAGTGAGAGCTTTGTGGAGAAGGTTTTCTTTTTGTAGTAGTTTGTAGTATCTTTTGCTTGGAATAAAAAGGATTTTGAGGCTAAACGGTGTCGTGGTTTATTGTGCGGATCATTATTGCCATGTTTTACCGAGGTAATTTGTGCTTATTTCTATCTTGCTTCTCATTATTTGGTGGATGTGGCCTTGGAACGACTGCTATTAGTCAATAGGAAAGAGCTTGTAAGTTAGATTGCTTAGTTCTTTTGTTTATGTATGTTTAGAGATGCAAATCTGACATGTTTTATAAGTCTATAATCATCTTGTTTTAGTCTCTTTCATGTGTATTGCCAGATCTCACGGGTATTGTTTCAAGTGTTTAATTAGCTACAAGTTTTCCTAGCTCAAAGAGGAGGCGTATCTAGCTTGTATCTTCCATCCCCTTCAAGCACATTCAAAAGGCATAGTCCCTTGACATTCCACCAGTAGGTTTTCTTGGTTAATCATTCCGGCATCAAGCCACTTCCTTTCTCTTTCTCCTTTAAATCTCAAATTTCGCTGGTTACTGGTTCTAATATTTCTCAGATCTAGTCCTTTGAAAGTAAATTTTTAGTAGATCTGATTTACATGCTTAGATTTTTGTGGTTAAAAATATTTCATCATTCTATAAGCAACCTCTCTTTTGCAAGTCAAATTTTCTGTAGATCTAAAGCCTTGGAGAAAGTTTCGATTCCTTGTTTTAAAGCCTTATCCGGCAAGTAAGTGCCTTTTATTTGTTGCCTCAACAGGGGAAGCAAAGATCCTAAAGTTAATTTGTGCATTTTTTACTTAGTTTAACTTAGTATAATTTTTGGGTTTTTACTAATGGTGTACAAAGACACTTCCAAAGTGTTTTTGAGCCTCTTCTATTTCACTTTGCTAGCTAGTTTCTGTCATTTGATGAGCAACTGGAAGGAAATGTTGGCGGATTTTTGAAGATCTAAACCATCTAGAGCAATGTTGAAAAAGTCGGCAAGGGTCCCGAATACAACTTCTCGGCAACATCGGCGAAAATATCGGGAAAAATCGGCAAAAGTCGGCAAACATTAAAAAATACAAAATACATTCAATTTTTTTCAGAATTTTAAACATATAATGCAACAATAACATCAGATAAACACATTGGAACACAAATATGAAGAAATCGCTAATATATAGATGTAGTGGATGCAAATAACTCGGAGTGGTTTGATTTCAATGACACAGACTGTTAAAAAATACATAAAATTTTACATATTTAATGAAAAAAATATATATTAAAGATTCCAAGCTATGATTCCAAACCATTAGAGACAAAATATTATCAAAATGGCACCAAGTGCAATACATATCTAAATCAAAATTGAAAAAACATAATCATCAAAATCATTGTCTATGTTGAGATCATATTCATCAATAGCACCGTGTTCCCCCACCTCTAGGGTCTAGACCTTGTCTCTGCCTCCAATCTCGAAGTTGATCCTCCAAGGACATCAATTAACACCCTACAATTTTGTTCAAACTTCTTAATCCAAGCATTAAAATAAGGTAGAAAGAGCTTCCCATGCTTAATAAGTGATTTTGCTTCACTGAAGGGTACATTTTTTATTAAGGTCATGATAGTGGAATTCAAACAACTTTAACAATCAGGCATCGACACCACCAACATCAAGGTACATAGAGAGTTTGATGTGCTTCATTAAATTCCAATCCCTTACCCACATACATGATAGAATCCACTAGAAACGTTGGAATCCTGAAATCCATTAAGTCTATTGAATTCTAAATGGGATCTAAAATCCTACTTTTTGCATATGAAGTTTGATGAGGTTGGAACCACTCTCAAACATCCTGAAACAATTAATGGTAATGTTAAAAATTTAAGTAAAAGGATGGAAAATGAAAGATAAAGAGAATGTCACTTTTAACATTACCATTTAGTATTGTTGACATCAATGTCACATGTACAAAACTCATCAAATTTATAAAAAAAAAACCCGAGTTTTTAAAACTGTAAAAAGCCTCCGTGATTTTTTCTGTCGACCCGCGCTTTTTTCAAAAAACTCTCCGACTTTTGGAAAAAGTCGCGACTCGCCGAGGTTTAAAAAAATCGCGATTTTTATAGGCCAATTTTTCGGCAGAGGGTAAAATGCGCGACTTTTTGAAAAAGTCGCAATTTTTCGGCGATTTTTGCAACTTTGATCTAGAGCACCCCAAGCACTCTATTCTATGTCTAAATCAATTTTCCAAAACTTGTAAGCCTTTTTGGTTCGATCTTATAAAGGACCAAAGTCATGCCTTATCATTGAAATAACTCATAATAAAAGAAAAGTGAGTGGGCTATACATCGCCCACATCCCATCCCCCTAGGGGATTCATGTCTTTTTCCGTGGCATGCGTTTTTACTAATTGTTTCCGTTTTTTGTTTTAGTTAAGTAAGAGTAAAATTAACCGTTTGTTGGTTCCAATTCAAAGTTGGACCACAAACTCACTTAAGACGTTTTTTTTTTTTGCAACACCAGCACTCACTACACTTAGTATACGTATTTGCAATTTCATTTTTATTAGATTAATCACACTTCAACACTAACTACTCTTAGAATAGTTGTTTTCTCAGTTATTTCCTTTTTGCAAAGAAGTAACGAACTTTGGCTCGGTCCCCCGTATGCTCTTGTCCACTACAGGTTTTTTCCTGATCGTTGAACTACCAAAAAGGGGATTTGAGTGACTAGTTTAAACAGGACTATCCCTGCTAAATTTATCCTTAAGAAGTGGGAGGTCACGGTGAACATACTACGAAGTCAGAGGGGTGCCCAAACCAAAGTTTATGTCTCCCCCTGTTGGACACCTGGTACTGTGTCTCCACGCTCACTCTACGAAGATAAATCTAAGCTAGGCCAAATTTTATAGTTTACTTTTCTGCATTTTACTTTCACAGTTGCAATCTCCAAATAAACCCACTCTAATCCACTCATTTTTATTAATTAAGACTGATCAAGAGCATTTGCACAACACTTTCTTTCAACAACACTTTATTTACGCTTTCAAGCACTGGTCCATTTACAATCATTTGCTGAAGATAATCTATGTGTGTGGATTAAACTATCTCACATGTTTCTATTCCTAAATTTATAAAGTTGTTGCTCTCTTGTCTAAGTAATTTTGTTTAAACTCCTAGAATAAATTTTATTTTTCTAACTTAACTTAGAAGCCATAGTTTATTTTATTGGAGACCACCCTATTGGCTTCGCTAGGAGTTGGCCTATACGGAGGAGTCAAGTTTCAAGTGATAGTACTTGACTCGTGACTTGCCCCCAAGGACACACCTTATTGCTTGAAGATTTTTGGCATGTTACCCGAGGTGCGTATCAGGCGACAACATGAGGCATAGTGGGTTCATAGTTTGGATGTGGGTTCTAGGAGCTCATATAGTTAGTTTGTGTAATTTTTGGGATGCCTCAGAAGGAGATGATGGGGCACATGCCATATGGAAGGACATATTCTTTTTTTCAATACTCAGGATTGATTTCGACAGGGGATTTGCAAACCTTGGCTCTTTTATCACATCCATAGTAGTCGGGCTACCATGATTGCAGATCAGTGTCCTGTATATTTTTGAGCCAGTCCTTTACACATTTTTTATGAGATTAGCCTATGATGAGCAACATTTGATGATCACTCACATATATTCAGTGGATCCAAAGTTTTCACAGTTACAGTCTCATGCCAGGACTGAGCCCCATGACACCAGGTCGGTGACTGAGATAGCGATTCCTCCACTATGCAGAATAGATCATTCACAATGCCCATATTATTTTCAGATGCAGTGCTTCAGTATGATTCAGATAGTTCAGATCAGGTACTCAGGTACATGATCCAACAGGTATATTTTGGTACATGTGGGCTTGTTGATGTGCTCTTCCTTTTATCTAGGTAGTTTATGACTGGGTATATTATGATGGTTGCTGGCTATATCTTATTTGCTGCTTACTTGCTGTTTAGAATAGAAGTGTCTGGTTACTATTAACTTGAGGTTCTTGAATATACTCATTGGTCATACCCTTACTCCATGAAGTATTGACTTGTCCATTCCCTTATTTTAGGGCGTTTGCTATCCATGGCACCATTAGTCATTCTCTCCGTCCATTCTTTACCTTTCATTTTTGGTTTCATCCCGACTCACACCTTAGCTAGTGATCTTGAGGACTTCCCCCACCTAGACCTCTATGTTGGATAGATTCTCAGTTTGCATTGTGTCTCGATTCTGGAGTGTGTGATTTTAGTCACAGTGGTTGTTCTCCTCTAGCCCTCGAAACTAAGTATTCCTACAAACTGTGTTGTAAACACTAGAGCATCGGATCTTAAATGCTATATCCAAGGGATGCTTAGTCAGTAGAAACAGTGTTGCTAAACACTAACCATGCATATCTATATTAGCTAGTCAGTGGCCAAGGGACACGCACTCACCCTTTGTATGGTGTAAGGCCGTTTGCCCTTACAGGGCAAGAGGGTGGTCACTCCATCACACCTATGGACGGTGGTCACTCCAAAAAGCAATGGTTCTTAAATTCTATATCTAAACAACTGCTGACCTTATATATATATAAACAAGCCCTGGATGCAAGCTGCAATTAGTTGTGCTTATCAACATACCTGAGATCCGAAGGGTTATGTAGGCCAAAAAGGCCATGAAATGAAATTGAATGATCCTAATGAACTTGGATCAACTTGATGTAGACATGATGCCTAAGTTGAATAAGCACTCTCTAAACAACTTACCCATTTGTGAGGCATAGCCATTCCCCGTGTTTATTTTGTCCAGCATAGAGTTTGTAGCTTCCCCTTCTCCCAGTCCAAAGTGCCTTTTAGTTGAGTTTAGACAAGTCACCCCCTTTTCCCAACCTTATTCCTAGCTTTCATCCTTAGCTAGCAATTAGACCATGTCCAATGGGTGAGTTTGTCATTTAAGCTATTGTGCCAGTAAATATAAATAACAACGGAATGAACAAATATGATTAATGCCACTGAATGATGTTATGCTTTAAGTTAAGCTGTGAATATGATTAGAGGAACATGTCTTAGTCTATTGATATGATTTATCCTTGGTTATATATTGACCTAGTCAAATCCAATTTGACTATGGTCATTTCTTGGGATCCGTGATGATGTGGGCCATGTATGCTTATGGATGATGATTGATGGTCCCACATTCTCTTGATGATGATGCTATATGATGGACATATGATTTAGATGATGATTGATGCAGTTCAGCAGATTTTATTATTACTTCAGATCATCAGATTATGCACTATTCATATATGGTGGACCCTACAGCTAGCCCATTAGGGAAACCCATGGTGTATGAGTACACATTCTTAGTAGATTTGGGTCTTCTAGATCCAATGAGACACTTATCATTCAGTTCCAGGCACTTCTGATAGTGATAGATGCATTTTTCCACTTGTTGACCAGATTTGGGGCTGATTTCCCAGCCTGAGCAGCAGGGGCCATAAAAGGCCAGTTCACCTAGGGAGCTGTATGAGGAAGGGGTGGTCCAACCACTTGATATTACCATTTACCCCCCCTTCTGGAGAGCTTGGTGGGCTCAGTTTGACAGCACGGGTGCCCTAGGTGGCAGTTTCAGCGCTTTCACAGTTACCGAGGCAGTCCAGAAATGGGATAAAAGGGTCACTGAGGAATTCGATTTGGGCAATTGAGGCAAGGTTTTGACACTTGGTTTTTACAGAGGTCTTCCAGGGTGAACCCCCTATCTTCCAGCCAGTTTTCATCAGTCAGGGGGGTCCACAGAGGCCACGAGAGGCCATTTACTACATGTCTCTCACAGATTTTGAGGACAGATTTGATCATTTGTATTTATTTTGGACATATTATATTATTTTATTGTGCCATGGGGATGAGCTAGCAAGGATTGATACCTCCTAGCCCCACCATGAGCTCCATGTGTCATGTCCTAGTCAAATGAAGTGGGCCCATGTAGTTTTGCCCCCTCTAGTGGATGACATCACCCTCCATGATTATCTTTTAGCTACGACGTCATCACTATTTTAAGTGATCCATTTGTTATATTGTTATGTTTCATCTTAGGCATTGATCATGTATTGGGATGTTTTAATCTCAACCACTCATTTCAAAAAGTGGTTTTGAGATCTAGGGTTTTGGTCTTTATTATCCTATATAAGGAGGAGACCCCCTCATTGTAAAATCATCTAGAGAATTTGGCTCTTGGCTCTTGGAATAAAATTCTATCTTTTGGAGTACATGCTTGGATCCTGGAGTGGATGTTGGTTGCTTTGATTGTAAATGCATTTGTCCATTGCACTAGAGGATCTCTTGTAGCTATCTTGCATACTTTGCCATACTTTTTACAGGTTGAGAAGGCGTTTTTGGACAAGTGTGAATTGGTGGGGAGGGCTACCCTTCAAGCTTGGAGGAGGACGTTTTGGTTAAACAGGGAGTGGTTTTGTCTTTGTACCAACTTTTCTTTGCTTATCTCTTTCTTGCTTGTATCTACCTTCAACATGTTAAACTGATTGATGCTTTGCTCCTTGGTTTTGACAGGTTAGAGGGACACACATGTGGCTTGGAGAAAATCGATTTGGCAAGAAGGCTTCAAAATTCTTCATTTGATCTTTGGCAAAAGTAATCCTCATCTCAACTAGCATTCATCTCTTCATCCAGGTATGCTCCAAAGGTATGGACTTCTTCTTCCTTGGCTTATCCATGAATTCTAGATCATAAAACCCTAATTGATTAAAACCCTCATTTTCACTTTTTCTTAGAGCTACTTGGATCTAGCTTGGTTTTTGAAAAGATATTGAAAACCCACCTCTACAGTATCCACGGTGATTCGGATCTATAGTTTGGTGTGGATTGGACTACATTTGACACACTTTTCAAAGCATTTAACCTTCCTTGGGTAAAGTTGCCCTCCTTGGGTGGTTGAGTTAAGCTAGATCTAGTACATGGGTAGGTGAGATTCCACTTGATTCATGATCCTCACATTTGATAACTTACCCCTAGCGCTTCACTTCATTGATTTTCACCTTGTGGGCCCCATTTCTCATTTTGAGGGTTGTGCCCCACTTGGGTCAATTTGGTGATGCATGTTCAATCTCAGATCTATGGAGATCTAGCCATTGGATGCCCTTGATTTTCAAGATCCACATTAACAATTGCTTAAACTACCCGGATCTAAACTTTGGTGGCTTTTAGACTTGATTTGATGCAGTTTTCCATGCTTTTAGCCCTCCTTGGGTAAAGTTGGACATCTTGGGGGTTTGAGTTGACCCACTTTGAGAAACTGGGTGTTTGAGATCCCACTTGTTTTGGAAAGAGAAAACCTGGAAACCTACATCTAGTGTATCACTTTGCGAAGTTCTGCCTTAGGGGTATCATTCCTCATTTTGGGGACTGTTGTCCACTTGGGTCACTTAGTGAAACATTAGATCTAGTAAGATCTAACCATCACACCCACTTGACCTTGAGAGTCTCTTTGGTTTGCACCTTAGGTGTCCCGATCTACATTTTGACACCCTTCTGACTCCATTTGCCCATCCATTTCAAGGCACTAGTCCACCTGAGGCAAATCGCACTTCTTGGGTTTTGTGTCAATTGCTAGATCCCATATATGGATATCTCTAATTTCATCATAGATCCATAGATCTATCCTTTGCATACCCCTTGGTACCATTTACATCCTTAACTTCACCTTGTGGTCCCCATTTGATCCATCTCCATATCCCAAGACAGTGGGCCCCACTTGTGTATTTCATGGTACTAGATCTTGTTATTTGATCTCATCTTGTGGCCTAAATCATTCAATGGTTGAAACATAAGTCATCCCTTAAAGCCTCTTTCAACCATACTTAAACTTCTAGGTCCACCTAACCTTGCATTGGTTTCCGTAACTCATCTTTCACACTTCCCTAGAAACCACTATTTGGGTCCAATATCCGTTGATTGGTTATAGGGTCTCCCCCTTGGTCTTGATTCATCTTGACCTAAAGTGAAGAGTGCCTCGGTTGACGTGACTCCTAGCTTGCATTGGGAACCGTGGCATCTCTTGGGTCACCTCTTTAGTTGTCCATCTCCTCTACCGTCTCGGATGGGATACCTTTAGGGACAACTACAAGTTGTGTGATAACAGCTACTTTGTAATGACACATGTATCTTAGACGAGTGTCTCATAGCTAAGGATGCATTATGGTGTAGTTATAATTCTTCCCTAGATTGAGTGTGTAACTTATGAATCAAGTGTACCCCTTGGGATCTAAGTAAATGTGACCCTCATTTCATGTCATTCATAGCATTTCATCTAGCCATTTTTCATATCATGTCATTTCACTATCCATTTCACCCATTTGCATCATTTCCCCCTTTTGTAATGGACTTATCATATGTTATGTCCTATGGTCTTTTTATTGTTCCCATGTATGAATGTCTAAGCAAAGTACTCCAAGGGAAGTGAAGCTCAAATGATAATGTTGTATATATGAGTAGTGCACCCTTGCAAAAGCTAGGGTTCCTACGTCCCATGTTATCAAATCCAAATCTAAAGCAAAGGGACTAAGTTACAAAGGGGCTAATGATAAACAATAAAAAATAAAAAAAGAAACATAAAAAAGGGATTGCAAAAAAGAGGTGCAAGGAGAGGGTAACGCAAGACAAATCCACTCCCTTCTAAGGAATTAATGAGGAAGACAAATCATTAACCTCTAGCTCTTGACAGTTAAGAGGTAGATGTAGAACTTAGACACCTTCCTATGATAGTTGGTTCCTGAACACCTTCTCCCTAACATCACATTCATTTCATCACGTTACTTAGAAACTTAGGAAATATACTTGGTTGTAAAGGTAAAACATGAAAATCTGGATCAATTATAGTTACACCATGGTAATTCTAAGGTTATTGGGATAATTAATTAGTGAGTTATTAGAAAAGTGCACTTAATAGCGTTTTATGTTGATGTTTGCATGTATTAAAGTATTTTTCCTAAGTCATACATTATACGGAACACTTGGATTGGATTGTATTGAAAATGTATAGTCTCCATAGTGATGAGTGCCTTCCTTGTACACTCATTCGAAGGCACATGTGATAGCTTTTGACATTTTTGATGGGACACTTTTTTTGGAGGAGCGTCTTGGTTTCAGTAGAAATTATCTTTTGATAGTGCCCATAATTTTTCCATCTCAACAATATTAGGAGAAGAGTGGCCGTGGAATTTTCAAAAAGTGATTATTATAGAAAATTCAATAAATATTGAGGAATTTGGCAATTTTGAAACTACCAGCTTGAACCACTTATTGTTTTTCTCTGACCACTTGATTTATGGAGTGCCTCACGTATTTGGTCCACGCGTGCCACCTTATCTTGGAGTATTCATCCTTTACATTGGTTTTGATGAGAGCACTCCTCTCTTTGTCCACTTGTATTTAAAAGTGAGTTGTTAGTTTTGACTTTTCAATGAAGTTGTTATATCATTGATTGGTCAAGATCTAGGGTTGCTAGTTTTGACCATGTCATTGGAGGATTTAGCAACTCTCTCATCTATATAAGAGCGCCTCTCATTGTACTCTTTGCTAGAACTTGAGATAATAAAACTCTCTCTTGCTCCTATTGTCCATTTGTTTTATGCTAAGTGTGTTGGGCTTGTTTTAGTATCAATTTGAAGCTAATGGTGATGAATGTCCAAGTAAGTTTCCTTTTGTTCAAGATTACATGGTGATTAAGGTAATATATTTTATTAATGCTACATCATTTTCCCTAATTAGATAAGCAACGTTTCAGTACATGATATTTGCATCTCTTGGGTAGATTTTGTAGTCCTTTTTGCAGGTTTCTTAGAAATTTTCAGCATTTGAAGTCCTTTACTTGTGCAAAAGAAGAAATACTACGTGGCTATCAAATACCAAGACTATGGTGTGCATGATTCTACCAACTCTTGCTCTTTCATCCCCAGCAATTTCACTTTCTTCTATAATGGCACCATGCCCTTCTTCATTAACCTATAGGCACTAGTCAATAGACATAATTTCTTTTTCTATCCACGCCATCTAAACAAAACATACATTTCTTTTTTAAGCTTTTTGTTTCATAATCTGGAAATTAACCCTCATTTTAAGTTCATAATATGTAATCAACAATTCATGGTTTAAGCTCACGATTACATTTTATTTGATGATTCTTTGCTTGCTGGTCCATAAAACAAAATTAGGTTATGGTGGTTGCCACCTAATACACACCTGGGGGGGACACGACAGGAAACCTTTAGGTCGCTTTGTGTGTCCTTGGGGGCAAGTGAGAGTCAAGTGTTGTCACCTGATTAATCGACTCCTCCATCTAGGCTTACTCCTAGAGAAGCCAAGCGGGGTGGTCCCTATGAAAATAAATCTAAGGCTTTTAAGCTATTAACAGAAATAAAAGTCTAATCTAGGAGTTTGATGAAATCACTTAACAATAAACCATAAGTCATTGCAATATGAAATTAAAACCCACAATGTTTAAGATACAACACCATTCATGACATTTGTAAAAATTAACTTAAACAAAAAGGAGAAATTGAAGATCAGTGTCAATGAAAATAGAGTGCTTGCGAGGGTTGCTTCTATGGTCTCAGTGAAAGTATTGCAGTGTCTCAGTTGGTAAATTTTAAGATTATTAAATGAGTGGATTAAGGAATGGGTTAATTCTTGGTTTGGCACAAAAAAAACCTAACCCTTTGAAATGAGTGCTTTAGCAGTTTTACCAAGTGTCCAACTAGGCGAAGATAAACCTGCTTAAAGTAGTCTGCTGACTTTATAGTTTCCGCCCATGCAACCTCCCGAGTTCTTAGAATTTGGTTCTAAAGGATTTTCCTATTAGAACTAAGTACCTTGCACCCGTTTCTGGTTAACCCTACTGTTTAGACTGAGCTGCAGAGGTCAAGAGCATACTTTGGGTTTGGGCTGATGGTCCGTTTTATTATGATTAAAAATGGATGATTAATCTACGCTAAACCTGAAGAGTATCTTTTCTTCCACCAAAGGTGGAGTACTTCAGGAGAGCAAGGGGGGTTAATTTTACTTGGTATTTTTAAGAACAAAATTGTAGTTTATTTTGTAGCACTTAGGTGAGAGATTGAACAATGATTGTAGGTCCCCTGGGACACTTTGTGTGCTTTGTGAATGTTTTCTAATTACTAACAAAAAAAGTAAACTAATCTAAGACAAAGAAAAGTAAAAAAAAATGCAAAACTGGAAAAAAGTGAAAAAGTGCGAATCCCCCCTGGGGGGATTGAGATCAGGCGTTGGAATTGCCTGCTTGCTCTTTTTTTTTTGGCGTTTACAAAAAGAAATAGAAGTGAACCACTGCTTTCCCTTTATGCTTAGGGAAACAAGTCAGTTTACAATTTATTGATGGAATTAAACAAGGTTCGAACTGCTGGGTTTTGGGAAAGTTTGGAAAGCTTCGAAATGGTGAACTTCTTGGTTTTTTGGGATTCAACCTGCTAAAGACAAAATCAGACCAGCAAACAAAAGTAAATTAGAAATAACAATCAGAACACTTTAAGAGTGTTATGACAACACTATAAATTGCCAAATTGAACTACAGTGCCAACTAGTATGTAAAAATATTGTTTTTTGGACAAAATTTGGATTTTAAACTAATTTTGAAATGATTTTAAAGTTTGGGACTGATATTTAATTTAAAAAAAAAACCAGCGAACAATAAAATGCTTAGAATCCAGGGTTGGCAGGTGCAGGAGGAGTTCTCTTTGACTCCGCTGGGAACAAGATGAAGGACTATGCCTGGGGTATAGGAAGAAACACGAACAATAGTGCAGAATGGCTAGCCCTAACAAAAGGTTTGGAGATTGCAAGGGAGGATGGCATCACCGATTTAGCGGTGTGCGGCGACTTAATGTTAGTTATCAGGGAGGCAAGGAATCTGATTATGAACAAAAAAAGCCCCTCCTCTAAAATCCATAGCCTTCTCAAGTATCTCGTCAGTGAATATGAATCTATCAGCTTCTATCACGTCATGAAATCAAATAATCAAGCAGCAGACAAGAAGGCAAACGAGGGTGTTAGACTAGATAGGGGTGTACTTGTTAGCAACCTCTCATTTAGAAACAATGTCTAGATTCCATGACAAATTCATATCCCCACTTTATCTATGCTTCTAAACCATGGGGAATTGTCTAGGTCTCAACCACTTGCTAATTTCGATCTGCATCAATTTTTAAGCTATGGTTTTAAACCCAGTTGGGTTTTACGAGGTAAGGACGCTCGCACGATGGCTTCACGTGGTAAACACATGGGGCGCATGCAATCTGCCTTTTCGAAAGGCCATTGTAGCTCCAGCTATATCATTCAGCTGGGTGACAGGCAGGCATCATCCCTGGTTGTTTTGTGTTTGTAGCTCCAACCTCCAAGTAGCTGCACAAATATGGCAAATTCAGGTTTTCCTCATCGTATGAGTACCATTCCCATTCTCGGCAGTGCTTCTCTTGATTTTCGAAAGGAATCCCCCTCCTGGCTAGGGTATCTGGAAGGTCTTCAGTACAAGAAGCAAGCTCAGGGAAATGTGAAGGAAGGTGGTGAAGTAGTTTACAGGAAACGTAAATATCCCTTGTTTGGAGATTTCATCGGTGCGACTTCTGGTTTAAGCATGGAACCGTCTCAAGGCTATGGTCCATCTGAAAAGAAGGATTATGCGGCCTCCATAAGCGTCATGGATGATCGACTAGCAATCTTAGAAGCGTAGGTTCATGTCCTTAGAATTGAGGTGGCGGAATGGAAGAAAACTGTATACCACATGTCTAAATTGGAACAGGCAGCAAGGCTAGAGGTTCGTGTGTTGAAGGAGTGTAATGTCCCTTATTAGGAATTTTATTAGAATTGCAATTTTTCACTTTTTTCCTTGGTTCGACCTTTGACTAGTTTTGATCTCTAGGTCCCAAATTTGCCCCAAATGATCCCAAATCTTCTGAGAAGGTATATGAATGATATTAGAACATAAATATGTGTTTCAAGGATGCCTTTGTACCTTTAAAACACTTCTGCAAATACTCTTTCAATTCAGGTCTATGTAGGTAACTTTACTAGTGATTTCCCTTTGACTAGTATTAGTCTCTAGGTCTCAAATTGACTCCAAATGCCTTCAAATCTTCAAGGAAGGTTTATGAATGATATTAGGAATTGAATATGATGTTCAGGGATAACATATGGCCACCAAAAGACCTCTGCAAACTCTCTTAAGATTCTGGACCAAGTATGCAATTTTACCAGTAATTTGGGGTTCAAATCCCCCTAAGGTAAGTACTGAAAATGGCTTCCCAAACGCCTCCAAACCCACTCAAATTCATGAACAGAGGTATGTAATGTGTTTATTAAGGTCTCATATGCACCATTAATGGTTTATTACAGCTGTTCTCACCCTCTCCCATTCAACTGCAAAAATCCCCAATTCGACCCTTGGGGAAATGGCACTATTTCTTCTCCCAATACAACTAAATTGAGTAAAAATGCTTGAAATGCTCAAGTACAGTACATGAAACTTGTAGAAGACATCCATGGCAGTATATTTATCTCAAATATATCAGAGAATCATCCATTCATTCGAAATCATCATCAATACATTGGCTCACAACAAGGTAGTGGGAAAATAGCATTGTTCTTCCATTAAAAATGAGATTTATACATTTCTACTTGGAATTTAGACCTGAAATTTTTTGGAGATGAAGAACAGAGTATTTACTTCATATTACAAAAGAAATTGGGCATTAAAAGCTTCCCCAAAGAGTACAATAGCTCACCAAAAACGCCCTCCCTCAAGGATCAAGAATATGCCATCAAAACTGGAAATGGTTGAAGGAGCGAGCTGCAATAGAAGAAACCATGAGCTGCCCTGTAGCTTACACCTGCAAATAAAGACTCCATTAAAGCTCCAAATGAAAGGTCTGAATGGCCTTTCCAATTGCCAACTTGGATGGGAATCTTTCACCCTTGAAATTGGCTAAGGCAAGAAACTAGTCATCCACTAATTCTCCCTCTTCACAATTGCAATTGCAAATTCTACAAATGATCAAAAAGTTGGTTTCCTTCTTTGTTATTGACATTTATAAACTTCTAATGTCCTCCATGGGTTGAATTCCTTCCAGGAGACTCATGCCAACTCATGTTGGGAAGAGATTCCAAAGAACGCCACTTGTACAACAATTCCTAGTCTCCCACTTCCACCAAATCACATGTGGAAGCATCTTAGCTGCCCTAACACCCTTGAGCGCCCTCTTGGAGTCTATTTTTAGCCCTCACATGTCATATATGTCATATGTCAGCCTTCAGGTCTGATTTGTGTCATAGGTGTCATAGCATCTTCATTATTGTTGTCATAGAGCTAGGGAATCTAGCCCAAGTGTCTCACTAGCTCCAAATTGCCTCTTCCTCTACCATGGGAGTTACTCTTCCTCTATATTTCGACCTTGGATGAGTCATGCAATGAATAATACCTTTTGGACTCCCCCAAGTATGTTACCATTCACCTTGAATTCGAATTGGTGAGAGAATGATGCCAAATGTAGTGGGGAAATCTAGCCATATGTGGGTCCCACTTCCTCCATGTGTCTCCATGATGAAATGCCACTTTGATTTTCACTTGTATATATTTATTTAGATCCTTTATTAAATATTTATTGCATTCTAATGTTCAAACATCATTTATTATCCCCATTATTCCAAATCCCAAAGCTTCCACCCCAAACCTAGGAAACTAGTAATTTTCCTCCTTGGCAATTATTTGACCTTTAGCATCAATTTGACAAACTCTAATGAATAGAGCCAATGTGATTAGGCCATTGTGACCCAATACCAAATTTGGGACATGACAAGGAGAAGCTGGAAGCCCTGGCAGTGGGAATAAAGAAAGGAGGAATTTGGGATACGGAACAACTCAGGGATATTCGAGGCATTACAAAAAAGGTTTAGGAAAACGTCAAAGACATCTGTGACGAGAGCATAGAATTAAAGCACCTTCTGCTGAACAAGTTTGGCAGGAACGACAAGCTCTGAAGTGAATTCTGGGAATCTATCTCATCTCAAACTTTTGGTAGATTTTTGGTTTGTTGTGCTTATGAAGACTTTTGAATGTATTTTCCTTTTTTCAGCACCGGAATGTTAAGAACTTTTAGGTAGTCATAATATTGAGGCTATATGCCTGCAAGTTTGTAAGTCTGTCAGAGAAATTGAGGCTAAATGTCTGCAAGTCTGTATGTCTGTTAGATGGCTATATGTTAGCATTTTGGACAAGATGATGGTAGAGTAGTGGCCGCCCAACGCTGTTGGTGTGCAGGCCTGCTCATACATTATGTATTCTGGTTTCCTATACTTTTTTATATATAAAAAAAAGCTCAACTGTTCATGTTAAAAATAAAATAAAATGCTTATAATCTACTAAAACACACTTTAAGAGTGTATTTCTTTATATGCCAAAAAATGGAAAAAATTCTAACTTAACTAGCACACAATGAAAGAAAAGAACTAAGTAAGGCAAGCTAGAAAGCTTGCCTTCTTAGGATCTTTGCTTGTCTCTATAAGAGACGACAAGCAAATCAAAGCACCTCTTTTACTTGATATAACTTTGAAAGAACTTGAAAGAAAAAAAGATAATCTATCTTTGCTTCTTTGAGATCTACCTTAAACTCTAGCAAAGGAAAATCTTAGCAACCTAGATCTAAATAAATATGAAGCTATTAAGTTCTTTGGATTGCTACTTGCTTAGATCTATTAATCAAATGAACTTTGAAACAAGATTTTGATTAAATAGGATAGTAACCGAAATAGAAATAGAAGAAGGGATCTAGAAGATTGAACTCATGGGGGTTGAGCGTTTTGAAGAAAGCGCAATGGAGTCAATCTCCCTAATGCATCGGTAGGATCAAGACGTTGTTTGATTTTATTGAATGAAGACATGATCTAACAAGTTCGTGGACTTCCTCAACTTAGGCTACCTGTGAACAACTGCAAAGAACTACCAAGGGGATAAGAGCATATGTGTAAATAATGAATATAAAGCAATGAAGTAATGAATTCAAACAAGAAATATCACTATTCTTAGCATCATAATATTATCAACATGAGTAAGCAAACTATAAAGTATTACTTACAAATCCTTAAGAAGATAGCTTCCCTTCACAAGACATACAATCCCAACAATACTAATTTATGAAACATAATACAGTTTACCTCATAAGTACCAAGCATGAATATCCAACCAAAGACAATCACCAGACTAGCCTCCAAGGCCTTCTTTATTATACTCAGAAAAATGATACAATACAATATGAGCATAGGTTCCACCTTCACATGAATAATAATGGACCAAAGCTCTTCATTATATAGCAAAAGCATACAAGCTAGGGCACAAATACCTAAGGAGGGCACATGAGATGAGAGGGAGTTAACTAGATCTTGCTCGGCTTGATTGGAATCATCTAATTCGGAGCTCAGTTCATCCCCAGTTGACTGTACAATCACTTTAGTTCATCCTCAGTTCAACTCTAGACACTTTCCTTTGATTTAGGAATTTGTCTTTTATTTAATATGTCTTTAGTTTGACATTTATTTTGTTTTTTTTTTGGAGTTTTTGAGTAAATATCAATTTTCTTGATAAATACTTACTCAAAACTTAGGAAAAGTGGGTTTATGGGTTAAATGGGTGCTCTGGCTTAGAAAATGAGCCTCCATTTATCAAATTCTACCCACAAACCACTTAATTATTACAATTTGAATTTTTTCAATTAAACCATAGGAAAAAATTGTTTAATTAATTGAAAAAATTAATTATTTAATAAAAAATAAAAAATATTTTTGTGCACGTCTGCTAATTTTTTTTTATGAAAATGACTTAGACCACCTATGGACCTAGGAAATGACCATATGACTCAAAAATAGTGTCTAGCATGTTTATAATTTACAAATGGACTCTAATAACCCCCTAAGGCCTAACCGCCAAATTCGAGCATTCCAACTTTGGAGGTGTAGGAGAAAAACTCATCGATTATATTTGGTTATAGGCAAATCATAATTGACAAGGGAAAAAACTCCTTGGAATACCTTGTTTGGTTGTTAAGTCCTAGGGAACCGAGTCACTCAAAGACCACCATGCTAGCACACTTTATTACAAACCCCGTGGGGCATGGTCATTTAAAACATAAATGAAAAAGATGGCCAAAATAGGCCAAGGCTAGAACATCTGAACTCTGATAAGCACAAATAATTGTGCAATACTGGCGGCTCACTGAAGTCCAATTGAAGTGCAACTTTAGGTGGTAACAATGGTGACTGTAATTTTCAGATTTAAATTAGCTCATAATTTAATCACTCCATATATCTTTTGTTGAGCTAAATCTGTGATTGTTTAAGAGTTGTTTTCAAGTTGATTATCTCTATAACTCTTGAGCAAATTTTCAAGTTTTTTTAGATCTTGGACAACTTTCTTTTACAAAACATTTACAACATTTAAGGGATCTGAAATTAACCATTTCTTGTTGAATGTTAATGGCACAAAAGCATTCTGATTACCCAACAATTCTGCACTCAAATTCACACATCTAAGTTGCTGAGGTTTTCATTGTTAATGACCATATTATTTTCAGTTCATAACTCTTCAATTGGTTAGTAACAATCTTTAAATTTGTCTATAAATTTCTGGAATTGAACACTTATTCTATTGGCAATCCCAGCAGTAGAATAGAGTTTATGGTTTTACAAGTTGCATTTCTTTTGAGTAATTTTCAGAATCACTTAAATCAACATATTCAATAAGTTGGGTTCATGGTTAATCAACACTTTACATGTCATTCTACAAGAATTTAATTTAGATCAATGATGTTTAATGAGATGGACTTCCATGATCATTTGTAACTTCTTGTTTTACATTTTCTTGATCTATTCTTTTGGCAACAAGTTACTTTCTTTTGGCAAAGTCATTCATATGTGGTTACTCTCATTTGTAATTTCTGGTTAATAGTTCTTGAATGTTTTTATCTAATGTTTGATTTATCATTTTGTTTACATTTGGATTACCTAGCTCAACAATATTCCTTACCTCTTGAGCCATTATCTAATACAATAATTTGCCTATCTCTTACTTAGTTGCATTTAGGGAATCCCCTCTAAGTTGTTTGTCTAAGCCACTAGAAGTGAAGGGAAGTTGTAGGTGAAAGCTACTCTATTTCCATAGTTGTAGTTAGCTAGGACCCTTTGAGTCCTTGCATTTGGGGTGCTAGTTTTTGTGGCGACAGATACCACTTCATTAGAGAAAGGGTCCAAAAGGAAACGGTGGTTCTTTAGTACATTCCTACAAATCAATAGAATGCAGATATATTGACCAAGCCACTGGGAAATGGGAAGTTCAAGGAGAGGGTTGGAGTGGTGAACATTTTCCTCACTAAGAGCGAGTGTTAATTTTTTTTATTTTTTTTTTACTTGTGTAGCTTAGACTGTGTTCCAACTATGGTACCTTCCTCTTCCAACATAGTAGAAGCAATATTATGCCCTCCTTTAGTAATCTTGTACATCAGTTAATGAGGGTGCTGGGGCATTTATGGAGGTGAGAGAGAGAGAGAGAGAGGGTGCATGCATGCCAAAAGCATTCATGCAACATTATCAGTTCAGTTCCAGTTAGATTTTTTTCTATATTTAGTAGTTCAATTCTATTTTAGAGTTTTCTTTAGTTAGTAGTTGTATGCATAGTTAGTTAGAAGGCATTTCTCTATTAGACTAGTTGCTCTGCATGTGGATTCTTAGTCTTAGTTAGGGCTTATATATCTAGGAGAATGCTTGCTTGCATGCCTTCGTTCATCTCTAGTAGAGGTTCCCTTCACTTGGCTCATCTATCCATGCAAGGAAGGTACATTAGGGTTAGGGCTTGATACTTTCAGTTGGCATGCTGTTGTGCATGTGTTTAGATTCATTGTAGCTTATCTTCTTCCTAGTCTATAAAGTAGAAGTAGGGGACACGTCATTCAGGAGTTTGAATTTTTGAGCTATACCATGTAGTTGAAGAGTAGGGTGACATTTGGCATCTTTTGATGGCTTAGTGGACTTGTCTTTAGTTTGGTGCAGTTCAATTAACTGGAATTCTGAAAATTTCTAACTCTGCTGAATTTTGGATGGGATGTGAAATTCTATTTTCATCATATCAGATTTGATGAGGTTGGAACTCTGTTACAAATATCGACGATATATCGCCGACATTGCAAGATATCACGATGTTTGCTGCTAGCCAATAATTTCAACAAACATTGCCGCGATGTTTGGGCGATTTTTTTTGGCGAAAAAATTGCGATATTTTTGCGATGTCAAGGAAAAATCGGCAAAAATCGGGAAATATCAGCAAGAATCGGCAAAAATCGACAAAAATCAGCAAAAATCGGGAAATATTAGCAGAGTCAAAAAATTAATATTCTTGTATTTTTTAATTTTGTCGATATATTGCCGACATTTTCCCCGATAAATCCGATATTTTCTTTTTGGACCCTTGGCGATATATTCGCCGACACGATATTTGTAAAACAAGGTTGGAACCCCTATCAAACATTCTGAAACAATTAATGATAATATTCAAAATTTAAGTAAATATTTTCATTTATTTATATTTCCTTTTCTACTCTTTTACTTTAAGAATTTGAGATTGTCATTTTAGGTTTGCTTCTGTCACTGTTAGACTGGGTCGATTTGACCAATTTGGTACCAAACAGGCTAAGTTAGACCTTGACTCGGCCGGTTTAGTACCAAACCGGTCGGTCGAGCCAGTTTAAGGTTTGATTCATAACCCAGGAGGGTGGGTTAACTTGGTCAACTCGGCTGAGTTCGAGTCCAAGTTGACTATATTTTAAAACACTGACAGTGATTTGATGAGGGCACTTCTTTGAAGATCTTTTCTCATCTAGCGACTCCATGAAGGAACAAAACCTTGTTCCAGAAGATTTTGAGGTGATCTATTGTTTGTAGAGGTGAGGACATCCAATAGGTTTGAAGTCATTTAAAGAATTGTTGATATTGATTTGAGGTATGATTGTTATATGCTTTTCAAATTCCATATCAGTTTGTCATATTTAAGATTGAAGTAAATAAATGGCATATTTATAAGAACCATGGATGAAAGATTGGTTTGATCCATGAAATTTATCAAGTATATCGAGGTATCAAAATCAATTGATTGATCCAAATTGGGATGAGCCTATCCCAAAATTCCATGGACATGATGACTTAGTTGTGCTACATGTTACATCTTTGATTGAATTCACTTTGAGATTCAATGTTGTTCATGAGGATGTCAGGATTAAAATGTTCATGTGAGCTTTGAAAGATAAGGCAATGGATTGGTTTTATGATTGTCGTCTAAGAGAGATGTCTTCACTTGCATGTTTAATCAAAGCATTTCGTAGGGCTTGGGATCATGGTTATGTCGAATGATCAAGTGATGCATGTATGTCCTTGGTTGAGTATGTCAAAGAAAAGCATGGTGAGCCAGGCCAAGAGAAGCTTGGAGTTGAGTTTCAAGACGACCATTTGAATGACCAAGTTTCCTTTTAATCCCCCGTGCCACTTGTACGTGATATTTTCAGATCCGGGTGATAAGAAGTGTGATGAAGTTATTGAAGACCTTGTTGCAACACCTCATGATTCTATTGACGATTAATAATGCCATCCTGTCCTGGAAGAAGCACATTGTGATCATGAGGTACACCCATTTGAGGGCATTCTAGCAGCAAACATTATGGATTTCAAAAAGGGAAAGGGTTTGGTAAGTTATGATGAATTTCCTTATCAGATTTTGAATTTGAAGTAGATAAGATAAGATAATTTTATTAATGTCCAACAAATGACCACAAAAGTAGGTCAATGGGATTGTTTGGTACCATATTGATAAGATGTTATCTAAAACCTTAATCATAGATGTACCATAATGATTAAGATGTACCATAATCATAGAATACCTTGATGATTTGAAGAGGATAGATGTTACCTAAAACCCTGTGGAGGATGAAAAAATTGTAGGTGATTCTGCTAGTCCACGTGATAAACACCATGGCATCCAAGAGGATGATGATATTGTGAAATTCTAAGTCACAACAGATCTAAGAGCTGAGGATATCTCACAAAGAAAGAATGAGCATAAAAGTTGAATAAGAGTGAAAACTGCAGTAAAAAAGAGCAGAAGAATAATTATGCAGCAAAACTCAAGTAGGAGCAGAATAATGTCACATGATCCAATAATCAATATAATGAACAATGATGTTACAATGGAGAGAATTCAAATCACACAAGAAAATTCGAACCTCAGTTGGTCTAGCATAGGGATTATCACCACTGGAGTGCTCCGGAAGACTCAAACTCAACTGAACTGAACCTAAACTCAACTAATTGAAGTCACAATCAGTTAACTGACTAAGGAGGGCGCAATAGTGAGTTTGTCATGCATGTCAATCAGAAATGGGCGCATGAGGCCACAATCAGTGGCATCCGGAGCTCCAACCCCCCATAAGAGTCAGCTAACTCAGGTGGATTGCACTAGAATACTCAGTTGGTTCCTATAAAATAGGGAACTGACTGAAGTGGTCCTAAAATTATGCATGCAGGGCTCAGAAGGTGGTAGATGGATCTTGGATGACATCTGCATACCACTAGAGGGAAAATGACATCATCAACAACTAGGAAAAATAAATAATGCTAGGTAGGACAAGGATGGAGTATTGAAATATCCTAACAGATATGGCCACTCCTTTTGTGATTGGGTGACATAGATGGGATGTGGATCGCTGTTTTGTTCATGGAAATCTCATCTAGGACACAGATTATGAGAGCTTGATGGAAGAAAGAATAATTTTGCACCTTCTGTGTCCAATCACAGTTGAGGGTCATTTCAGAGAACTTGGAGAAGACATCTCAGATCCTATTTTCAGCAATCTTGGCCAGCCAAAAGTTGTTGAGGTATGTGATGCGTTTTCATTTGTTGATCGACATCCTTGTTGATCAAAGAAGAGCAGTTTTGGTCTAAAAGAGTGTTTAGTTGTTGTGGCCTTAAAGACTCTATAGCAGCTTCATGCTTGGTGGCTTCGCCACTGAGAGTGGATATACGTTAGGGTTGAGGTGAAACCCTCCCTTCATCTTGCTGTAATCATTGTTTCTGGTTGAAGGATTTTGCTGCTGTAATATCATTGTAGGGCTATCCACACTCTTTTGAGGGCTGCACTAACTAGGTTTCCAAGTTTCCGTTTGGCACATCTTGGCTCTCTTGAGCTTGTGGTGGAATTATACTTGAAGACTGATGTACTTGTTATCACACAACTTGTAGTTGCCCCTAGAGGTATCCCATCCGGGACGGTAGAGGAGTTAGGCAACTAAAGAGGTGACCTAAGAGATGCCACGGTTCCCAATGCAGTTGGGAGTCACGTCAACCGAGGCACTCTTCGCTTTAGGTCAAGGTATAACTAGACCAAGGGGGAGACCCTATACCCCAATCACAGTTGATTGGACCCAAGCAAAGGTTTTAAAGGGTGAATGAGTGATAAGTTACGGAAACCAATGCAAGTCTAAATGGACCTAATGTTTAGGGCATGGTTGAAGGTGGTATCAAGGATAGTTAGTGTTTCAACCTATATATGGTTTAGGCCACTTGATGGGGTATGATTATTAAGTATGGTACCATGTGTTTACACAAGTGGGTCTTATTGCCTTGGGAAGTGTGAAATGGTTTTAGATGGGCCCACAAGGTGAAGCTAAGTGTGAAGATGGTACTATAGGCTAGATCTAGGTTGGATCTACAAGTTAGAGTTGGTTCTAGGGTTACCCATGTGTTAGATCTAGGGTTTGACACTAATCCCAAGAAGTGCGCCTTGCTTGGAGAAGGACTAGTGCCTTGTTGGATGGGCTAATGGAGTCAAGAAGGATGTCAAAGTGTAGATCGGGACACCTAGAAGCCAAGTCAAGTGGTTTGGATGAGATCCAATGGTTGGATCTTGCTAGAGCTAGGTTTTTAGGTGATAACCAAAAGTGGACCACAATTCCTTAAAACAAGGAATGCAATCCCCAAGGTGGATCGGGACAAAAGAATAGTCTAGACCTAGGTTTCAAGGCATGGGCACTCCAAATCCACCAAAATATCCAACACCCACTTCCTAGAAGTGGTCCAACTCAAAACTCCCAAGGGGTGCGACTTTCTCAAGGAGAGGCAAAAGAGGGGTTTGGTGGACCAAACCAAGTCCAATGGCCACCAAAAAGTAGATCCGGGATGCTAGTACCCCGATCTATGCATGTTCAAAGTTTCAAGTGAATCAAATGGGTAGATCTTAGTAGATCTAAGTTTTAAGTTACCAATGAGGTCAAAAGGGGGTTTCAACCCCTCAAAACATGGAGAGATGTCCACAAGGTAGTTTTCACCAAAGTAAGGATATGGGTATGTGTAATTAAGTGTCTAGTTGTCAAATCAAGCGGGATCTCACATACCCATGTGCTAGATCTAGCCCAACAAGCCTCCCTCAAGGAAATGCGCTTTAGGTCAAGGAGAGCTTTTTGTCTTAGAAAATGGGTCAACTCTTAGCCAATCACCACCAAACTATAGATCCAACTAGGGGTGGATGCTATAGAGGTGAGTTTTCAATATCTTTTCAAAATGAGGGCTAGATCTAAGTAGATCTAAGAAATACCAAAATTGGGGTTTTGATTTAATTAGGGTTTTATGACCAATGGAGATAGAATGGATGAAAGAGGCACATACCTTGTAGATCTTACCTCAATTTGCTTATGGCCACCTTGCAAGTTGATAGCATTCTCCTATGTTTATATTCAAGAGTGAGATCCAAGTGCTTCAACCAAATCTCCCTTCTCCAAGATAGCCAAATCGTCCTCCTCCTACAAGACAAGATCAAAGAAACAAGTCAAGCAAGATGATTATGAAAATGGTAGAAAGATGTAATAGAAAGCATCAACTATGTCACGAAGATACAATAATGATACTCCCTGTCACAAGATCAACCCAAGAGAGAATATGTGGATCCCTCCAACAATAACCCTCCAAAAGTCGCCCTCCTCTCTCCAATTCGACTTTCCTGTCAAAAGGTTAGCAAAAACACAAAAATCCACAATGATACATAGAAGAAATACTTTATATTCAATATGCAAGAGAATCCACAAGCCAAGAGAGATGTGCTCCACAAAAAATCTTCTATTCCAATATTCCAGAGCTCCAAGGGTGAGCTTTACAATGGGGGGTCTCCTCCTTATATAGGATAATAAAGACCAAAACCCTATACCACTTCATAATACTACATCAAATGAGTGGTTGAGATTATAAGATCTCATCATACAATCAATGGCTAGGATGAATCCATAACATAATATCACATGGATCACTCAACATAACAATAGCGCCCTCACAAATGGTACAATGAGGGTGACGTCATCCCACTAGAGGGGTAAAAAGTACAACAATCCACCTCATGATGACTAGGACATGATAAAATAAGCACATGGTGGGGCTAGGAGGTATAAATCCTTGCTAGCTCACCCCAAGGCACAATAAAATAATAAAATATGTCCAATGTAATAATAATGACCAAAACTGTCCTCAGAATCCATGACAGTCAAGCAGTAAATGTCCTCCTGTGATCAATCTGGAGATACCCACATGGTGAAAACTGACTGGAAGATAGTGAGATCACCCTGGAAGACCTCTGTGAAAACCAAATGCCAAAACCTTGCCTCAATTGCCCAAATCGATTTCCTCAGTGACCACTTTATCCCATTTTTAAACTGCCTCGGGAACTGTGAAAGTGCCAAAACTGCCTCCTAGGGTGCTAGCGCTGTCAAACTGAGCCCACCAGGCTCTCCGGGAGGGGGGATAAATGGTAATAACAAGTGGCTGGACCACCCCCTCCATCATCAGCGCCCTAGGTGAACCGGCCTCTCGGGGCCCCTGCTGCTCAGGCTGGGAAATCAGCCCCAAATCTGGTCAACAAGTGTAAAACTGCATCAATCACTGTCAGAAGTGCCCGGATCTGAAAGATAAGTGTCTCAATGGATCCAGAAGACCCAAATCCACTAGGAATGAGTACTCATACACCCTGGGTTGCCCTAATGGGCCAGCTGTAGGGTCCACCATATATGGACAATGTATAATCTGCTGATCTGTAATGATAATAACCTGCTGAACTGGATCAAACATCATCTGTATCATATGTCCATCATATGATATCATCATCAAACATGTGGGACCATAAATCATCATCAATAATCATCCATACATGGTCCACATCATCACGGATCCCAAGAATATATATAATCAAGGATAAATCACATCAGTAGACTAAGACAATGCTTTTTTAATCATTCCATAGCTAAGCTCAAAGTACAAATTCCATTCAGTGGCATTAATTATATTAACATATTCCGTTGTTATAATAAATTACTTGCACCATAGTTCAAATGACAAACTCACCCATTGGACATGGTCAAACTGCTAGTGAAGGATGAAGGCTAGGCAGCAAGGTTGGGCCAAGGGTGTGACTTGTCTAACTCAACTCAAAAATACTTTGGACTGGGAGAGGGGGAAGCTACAAACTCTGTGTTGGACAAAAGAACACGGGGAATGGCTGTGCCTCACAGATGGATAAGTTGTTTAGAGAGTGCTTATTCAACTTAGGCATCATGTCTACATCAAGTTGATCCAAGTTCATTAGGATCATTCAATTTATTTCCATGGCCTTTTTGGCCTACATAACCCTTCGGATTTCAGATGTGCTGAGAAGCACAACTAGTTGCAGCTTGCATCCAGGGCATGTTTTTCATATTTTCACAAGGTCAGCAATTGTTTAGATATAGCTTTTAAGAACTATTGCTTTTTGGACCTTTCTTATACTCTTCGAGGAGTATTTATAGCTTTTCATTGCTCTTGCCCTTTTTTGTTTCCATGGGCGAATTTATTTAGTTTCCACAGGTAGAACATGAGCTTTCAGTTTTAGCCAACAACATCTCAAGTGACTAGGGGGAGTTCGAGCCAAGGTCTACAATCCAACTCACCAAAGGCAAGTTCTGTCACCAACTCAGAGCCGAGACACTGAATAAACAGGGATGCGGTCCAAACACAGAGGTAGAAAAATGGGGAAGTCCTCAGCATCAGAAAGTCAAATAAGACAAGTCAGGGTTTAAAGTCAAACAGGAAGGTCATGTATGGATGGAGACAAGTGGATATGGAGCCTACACTAGCAGACAAAAGGTGTCGGGAAAGACCATGCCTATGTAAGGTGAAATACCAGTAAGTTTTGTTAGATGACCTAAGAGTGCAAGCAATTGTCCATTTTAAGGTTTACAGTTCATTTTAAATATTTTGCCACATCAGGAATAATATACCAAGCACATGCTATAATCATGACTAAATCAACAAGCTAATAATCCACAGTCAGTGAGAACAATATCCATAGATCATACAACATCATCATAATAGCAATCATCATGCATCATCTGAAACACTGCTGAAGTACATCTCTAGGCACTGAACTGAAACTGTAATGGGATAAGTGGTCACATCAGTCATAATGGGATAAGTGGTCACATCAGTCATCAAATCTGAACTCTCAAGGCTCAGCCTTGACACAAGGTCATATACAAATCTGAATAATATACTGCTCTGATCATGAGTGATCCATAATATATAGCCATGCTCTGGAATAATGTAAGCTCTGGAATGTGCAGATATCTGCTGTACAAGAATAGTAGCCCTGCTACTATGGTGTGATAACATCTGGCTCCAGCTGGGACAAGTGCTCTAAGGGAGAGAGCGCTTGAGAACCTCAGAATCTCTGGTCTCGAACTGCTCTGCATCAATCTTCAATCCAGCACTGCACCATCCTTGCTTTCAGCTTTTATCTTGCACCTGTTCCTGCTCTCACAAAAACTAGAATACCATCATGGAGCATGTATGGGATAAAAATAAAACAAAACTGAAAACTAATCTAAAGCATAAACTGAAAAATGCGTCAAAAAAAAAAAAAAAAATATAAATTTAAACTAACATGGCATATATTATTATCATTTATTTACTGTGCAGGAGGACAAGAGTATTTCTTTAATCAGGCAATCTCAACTTGCACAGGCAGCCAACAACATAAATGCTAATTATAATTTCTTAAATGTATGCAGGAGAAGAGAAAAGCTTAGGAAGGAGCAAGACTCAACTCAGGCAGAAAAAAGAAAACGGGACAATACTCGGCACACAGAAAGAAAAAATCACACAAATCCTACTGCTCAAGTGAGCTTATTCAGAACCTACCTAATCTAAACATGCAAGGCAAGGTAAGGAAGGTCAGGGATAATAATCCCTTAGCTCCCTTTGATTGATAGGGAGTAAGATGCGTTGACCAGTCCCAGTGGTGAGAAAACACATCTCATCAATGCAGCGCTCAACAGTAAGTGGTCCAACCCAAAAGTCACCTGATCCCTTGGATCGTATATAAAATAAATCATTAGGTATTACAACCCTATCACCAATTTTGAAATTTTGGTGATTTCCAGACTGAGGGATGACTTCAATAACACGTTCAGAAAAAGGTTGGATATCAGAGGTGCATTGAGGTTGAGGTGTAACTATACTTGAATTCCTATTAGGAGGAATTTGATCAAATCTGGGAGGTCCACCGTTCAAAGGTACAACCATGCTACCAATCAAGATTTCTCCTATAGTCAAAAAGTCAGTATTGACATCCTCATTCACTTCAGCTTGGGTTATGGGTGGAGGGCTTTGATTTTCATTACTTCTGCTACTGCCTTCTCCCGATGGGATAGGAATGGTCATGTTCTCTAAAAGTTCCAGATGGTCAGCAGGAATGGGCATATGACTGTGAACTGTGCTAGGTGTACTTTGACTACTTACATCCGAAAATGCTGGTGTAGAGTCAACCTCCTCATCACTACTAGGTAACTCTTTAGGCAAAAGGAAGATAGGGTAAGAATGAAGCAAAGGTGGGTCAGTGGGTTCTCCTTGAAAAATGGCTAGATTATTCAAAGAAAACTCTTCCCCAGGGGCATCATGGATCAAGGCATGTTCTTGCCAACTCATGGAGTTGTCATTCACCTGCCTTAAAACCCCATCCTCTAAGGACAAATGGGACAAGTGATCAGGCACATCAGAGAAGTGATAATCAACAAGTTCTTCATCACTCCCCTCAAGTGAGGGAAGGTGTGCTCCTTCATTATTATTTGTCCAAGGAGTGATGTGAGGTAAGCCTTGTCTTCCTCTTTCTGTGTTAAGGTCTACTAGGAAAAGCCACTCATGTACTGTCCTAGGTATGTACTCACCCCTTCTAATTTGGTCAAAGTTATCCTCTGAAGTGTTTAGCTGAGTAGGATGTGTAGGTTGGTCAATGTTTGGTTCTACACTATTGGGTTGGTTCGAGATCCTAAGGTTTTCTGACACTTGAATGGACCTAGGGTCGACTTCAATAATTCTTTCTTCTTCCATGCTAGGATCATCATCATGACCACCCATGACCATAAAGATACCCTCAGGTAATAACTCACCCTCACCAAAAGTGTTTCTCACACCATCCTCATAATTCTCAAGATGTCCATCATAAAATGGCTCCCGATACACTCTAACCAAAGAGCCATCAGAGTTGGGGATGGTAGCATAAGACAAGTCCATCTGAAGATGTCCCCCTAACCCAGCGGACCACTTCCTACAAAGGAGCATGCCATAGGCAGGAGGGAGATCTATGACAACTATATCCATCAGCATAGATATATCGGGGCATGAAAACAGGTCAGCTCTCAGGTTTTTGATCAAGCCAAAGACTTTAACTGGTTTAGAGTCAATCCCACAAACGTTCCCATAAGGTCTAGTTATCTTTAGTCCCATAGCTTCCATGACTTGTAAAGGCATCACATTCATAGAGGCACCAGAATCCAACATACAGTTATGAAGAAGGAGATCACCTATGCGTAGTGTAAGGTAAAATGGTTGATGACCCCCATTCTTTCTCTCATATAAGGCAGTTTGGATGTTAATGGGAGGATCATCCTCTTCATCAACCATATCACAAGATGCTGGGTTTTGAGAAGATGAATCCTCACCACCAGTCGTGGCTATCTCAGGGATACTCTCGAAAAATTCTACCACCTGCTCCTTTATTGAAGGAATTTTCATTAACTCAGTGAGTGGAATGTTATGCATAACTTTGTCTAACTCTCTTTCGATGTTGATATCGAAGTCATACTCAGGCAAAGGGATTGGCTCACTCACTGGATTAGACAACTCTTTGTTTTTCTTTTCACTAAAAGGGATAGGCTTTGGGCCATCTTTTCTTCGTTGATAAGTTTTAAAAGGAGCTTGGTCATTGATAACTTGTTCAGTAGCATAGATGGGACCACTAGGGTTTGTTTCTTTTATGGTGTTTTCTTCATGATCAATCAGGATTCTTCCAAAGTCTTTGTCAAATTTCAAGTCATCCACCCAATTAATGTTCTTTGGAGAATCCGGAGTATCATCACCATGGGTGGTATACTCAGGATCTTCCAACTTTTGCTCTTCGGACCAGTTTATGATAGGAGGTTCTTGATTCATAGGGTTTCTTCTATCTCCTTCATTAGGTTTCTTTTGTTGATTCCAATAAGGTTTGGGACCATAGGGCTGCCTGTATCTATCCCCTTCTCTGGTCTTGGCTAGGTCCCTAGTTAGGAGGGTTAAGTTTTTCATCATTTCATGCATACTCTCCATCATCTCACTGGGCTCTTTGCTAGGTTCCTTACTCTTCTTAAACTTAGGCTCAGATCTAGAGGAAGAAGGCCCACTAATTAGGTCAAAGAAGTTCTGTTTTCCCATGGAGGCAGCATTTGCCTCAGCTTTCTTGGCATTGTCTTGGGCTTCCTTCAAATTATTAGGGTCTTTGTCCTTTAGGTGGTAACCCAGGTAACCTTCATAAGCATTTAGGTAATGGATCAAGATGGCTTGGTCAAGGGGTCTTATGTTACTTGGGATGTTGGCAACAGTCCTATCAAAGCGCTGGTTAAATTCATGGACAGACTCATTCTCCTTCTTTTTGATGTCAAAAAGTTGGTGTAAAAGAAAACGCCCATCTAACTTGACTGACCACTCTTGCTTGAGTTTATCGGTGAATACATCATACCCATTGATTGATGATGGAGGCAAACGGTCAAACCATTTGCGAGCATCACCCTCCAAGGATGCAAAGAGACCCCTAATAAACACATCTTCTTCCTCAGCCCCATATGCTTCCATATGAGCCCAAACATTGTCTATGTGGTCCTCAATAGAGGTGGCACAGTTGCCATTGAATTTTGGGATCTTTTCAAAGTACTTGTCTGGCATACTATGGGGAGCACCCAAAATCTGAGAAAAGTCTAAGGGAGAAGCTCTAGCCTTATGACCAAAAGCACGAGCAACAGGAGGGTTGTTTTGGTTGTTGATACCGGAGTTTGATTGACCTTGTCCAGCCATTGGATTGACTGGGTTTGAACTGGGGCTGTGATTAGGCGATAAAGGAGGAACCGGATTGAACAAAGGGGATCCTAAGGTACGGTTTGGAGAACCTGAGTTAACAAGTTTCCACAAGAAGTTGGTTGACTGGGTTCTAGGATCTCTTTTGTGATATGTAAGTGGGGTTCCTTCCAATTGATTTGGATTTGATTTACTTCGCGTGTTGTAAGGATGACTATGAGCTCGCTCCTCAGCGGAGTCACGGTTAGGAGTCGCCAGGTAGATTTTTAAGCTCTACTACCAAGAGGTGTGTCGTTTGAAGTGCAGAAAGGTAGTGAGACACAAAGATGTGTTGAACCAAGGTAGGCCCCTACCTCCCCGGCAACGGCGCCAAAAATGTTAATGTTGGCAAAGAGAACGGGAGGAGAGGTTTGAAAAATATATGTCGAACCAGGGTAGGCCTCTACCTTCCCCGGCAACGGCGCCAAAAATGTTATCACACAACTTGTAGTTGCCCCTAGAGGTATCCCATCCGGGACGGTAGAGGAGTTAGGCAACTAAAGAGGTGACCTAAGAGATGCCACGGTTCCCAATGCAGTTGGGAGTCACGTCAACCGAGGCACTCTTCGCTTTAGGTCAAGGTATAACTAGACCAAGGGGGAGACCCTATACCCCAATCACAGTTGATTGGACCCAAGCAAAGGTTTTAAAGGGTGAATGAGTGATAAGTTACGGAAACCAATGCAAGTCTAAATGGACCTAATGTTTAGGGCATGGTTGAAGGTGGTATCAAGGATAGTTAGTGTTTCAACCTATATATGGTTTAGGCCACTTGATGGGGTATGATTATTAAGTATGGTACCATGTGTTTACACAAGTGGGTCTTATTGCCTTGGGAAGTGTGAAATGGTTTTAGATGGGCCCACAAGGTGAAGCTAAGTGTGAAGATGGTACTATAGGCTAGATCTAGGTTGGATCTACAAGTTAGAGTTGGTTCTAGGGTTACCCATGTGTTAGATCTAGGGTTTGACACTAATCCCAAGAAGTGCGCCTTGCTTGGAGAAGGACTAGTGCCTTGTTGGATGGGCTAATGGAGTCAAGAAGGATGTCAAAGTGTAGATCGGGACACCTAGAAGCCAAGTCAAGTGGTTTGGATGAGATCCAATGGTTGGATCTTGCTAGAGCTAGGTTTTTAGGTGATAACCAAAAGTGGACCACAATTCCTTAAAACAAGGAATGCAATCCCCAAGGTGGATCGGGACAAAAGAATAGTCTAGACCTAGGTTTCAAGGCATGGGCACTCCAAATCCACCAAAATATCCAACACCCACTTCCTAGAAGTGGTCCAACTCAAAACTCCCAAGGGGTGCGACTTTCTCAAGGAGAGGCAAAAGAGGGGTTTGGTGGACCAAACCAAGTCCAATGGCCACCAAAAAGTAGATCCGGGATGCTAGTACCCCGATCTATGCATGTTCAAAGTTTCAAGTGAATCAAATGGGTAGATCTTAGTAGATCTAAGTTTTAAGTTACCAATGAGGTCAAAAGGGGGTTTCAACCCCTCAAAACATGGAGAGATGTCCACAAGGTAGTTTTCACCAAAGTAAGGATATGGGTATGTGTAATTAAGTGTCTAGTTGTCAAATCAAGCGGGATCTCACATACCCATGTGCTAGATCTAGCCCAACAAGCCTCCCTCAAGGAAATGCGCTTTAGGTCAAGGAGAGCTTTTTGTCTTAGAAAATGGGTCAACTCTTAGCCAATCACCACCAAACTATAGATCCAACTAGGGGTGGATGCTATAGAGGTGGGTTTTCAATATCTTTTCAAAATGAGGGCTAGATCTAAGTAGATCTAAGAAATACCAAAATTGGGGTTTTGATTTAATTAGGGTTTTATGACCAATGGAGATAGAATGGATGAAAGAGGCACATACCTTGTAGATCTTACCTCAATTTGCTTATGGCCACCTTGCAAGTTGATAGCATTCTCCTATGTTTATATTCAAGAGTGAGATCCAAGTGCTTCAACCAAATCTCCCTTCTCCAAGATAGCCAAATCGTCCTCCTCCTACAAGACAAGATCAAAGAAACAAGTCAAGCAAGATGATTATGAAAATGGTAGAAAGATGTAATAGAAAGCATCAACTATGTCACGAAGATACAATAATGATACTCCCTGTCACAAGATCAACCCAAGAGAGAATATGTGGATCCCTCCAACAATAACCCTCCAAAAGTCGCCCTCCTCTCTCCAATTCGACTTTCCTGTCAAAAGGTTAGCAAAAACACAAAAATCCACAATGATACATAGAAGAAATACTTTATATTCAATATGCAAGAGAATCCACAAGCCAAGAGAGATGTGCTCCACAAAAAATCTTCTATTCCAATATTCCAGAGCTCCAAGGGTGAGCTTTACAATGGGGGGTCTCCTCCTTATATAGGATAATAAAGACCAAAACCCTATACCACTTCATAATACTACATCAAATGAGTGGTTGAGATTATAAGATCTCATCATACAATCAATGGCTAGGATGAATCCATAACATAATATCACATGGATCACTCAACATAACAATAGCGCCCTCACAAATGGTACAATGAGGGTGACGTCATCCCACTAGAGGGGTAAAAAGTACAACAATCCACCTCATGATGACTAGGACATGATAAAATAAGCACATGGTGGGGCTAGGAGGTATAAATCCTTGCTAGCTCACCCCAAGGCACAATAAAATAATAAAATATGTCCAATGTAATAATAATGACCAAAACTGTCCTTAGAATCCATGACAGTCAAGCAGTAAATGTCCTCCTGTGATCAATCTGGAGATACCCACATGGTGAAAACTGACTGGAAGATAGTGAGATCACCCTGGAAGACCTCTGTGAAAACCAAATGCCAAAACCTTGCCTCAATTGCCCAAATCGATTTCCTCAGTGACCACTTTATCCCATTTTTAAACTGCCTCGGGAACTGTGAAAGTGCCAAAACTGCCTCCTAGGGTGCTAGCGCTGTCAAACTGAGCCCACCAGGCTCTCCGGGAGGGGGGATAAATGGTAATAACAAGTGGCTGGACCACCCCCTCCATCATCAGCGCCCTAGGTGAACCGGCCTCTCGGGGCCCCTGCTGCTCAGGCTGGGAAATCAGCCCCAAATCTGGTCAACAAGTGTAAAACTGCATCAATCACTGTCAGAAGTGCCCGGATCTGAAAGATAAGTGTCTCAATGGATCCAGAAGACCCAAATCCACTAGGAATGAGTACTCATACACCCTGGGTTGCCCTAATGGGCCAGCTGTAGGGTCCACCATATATGGACAATGTATAATCTGCTGATCTGTAATGATAATAACCTGCTGAACTGGATCAAACATCATCTGTATCATATGTCCATCATATGATATCATCATCAAACATGTGGGACCATAAATCATCATCAATAATCATCCATACATGGTCCACATCATCACGGATCCCAAGAATATATATAATCAAGGATAAATCACATCAGTAGACTAAGACAATGCTTTTTTAATCATTCCATAGCTAAGCTCAAAGTACAAATTCCATTCAGTGGCATTAATTATATTAACATATTCCGTTGTTATAATAAATTACTTGCACCATAGTTCAAATGACAAACTCACCCATTGGACATGGTCAAACTGCTAGTGAAGGATGAAGGCTAGGCAGCAAGGTTGGGCCAAGGGTGTGACTTGTCTAACTCAACTCAAAAATACTTTGGACTGGGAGAGGGGGAAGCTACAAACTCTGTGTTGGACAAAAGAACACGGGGAATGGCTGTGCCTCACAGATGGATAAGTTGTTTAGAGAGTGCTTATTCAACTTAGGCATCATGTCTACATCAAGTTGATCCAAGTTCATTAGGATCATTCAATTTATTTCCATGGCCTTTTTGGCCTACATAACCCTTCGGATTTCAGATGTGCTGAGAAGCACAACTAGTTGCAGCTTGCATCCAGGGCATGTTTTTCATATTTTCACAAGGTCAGCAATTGTTTAGATATAGCTTTTAAGAACTATTGCTTTTTGGACCTTTCTTATACTCTTCGAGGAGTATTTATAGCTTTTCATTGCTCTTGCCCTTTTTTGTTTCCATGGGCGAATTTATTTAGTTTCCACAGGTAGAACATGAGCTTTCAGTTTTAGCCAACAACATCTCAAGTGACTAGGGGGAGTTCGAGCCAAGGTCTACAATCCAACTCACCAAAGGCAAGTTCTGTCACCAACTCAGAGCCGAGACACTGAATAAACAGGGATGCGGTCCAAACACAGAGGTAGAAAAATGGGGAAGTCCTCAGCATCAGAAAGTCAAATAAGACAAGTCAGGGTTTAAAGTCAAACAGGAAGGTCATGTATGGATGGAGACAAGTGGATATGGAGCCTACACTAGCAGACAAAAGGTGTCGGGAAAGACCATGCCTATGTAAGGTGAAATACCAGTAAGTTTTGTTAGATGACCTAAGAGTGCAAGCAATTGTCCATTTTAAGGTTTACAGTTCATTTTAAATATTTTGCCACATCAAGAATAATATACCAAGCACATGCTATAATCATGACTAAATCAACAAGCTAATAATCCACAGTCAGTGAGAACAATATCCATAGATCATACAACATCATCATAATAGCAATCATCATGCATCATCTGAAACACTGCTGAAGTACATCTCTAGGCACTGAACTGAAACTGTAATGGGATAAGTGGTCACATCAGTCATCAAATCTGAACTCTCAAGGCTCAGCCTTGACACAAGGTCATATACAAATCTGAATAATATACTGCTCTGATCATGAGTGATCCATAATATATAGCCATGCTCTGGAATAATGTAAGCTCTGGAATGTGCAGATATCTGCTGTACAAGAATAGTAGCCCTGCTACTATGGTGTGATAACAGTACTGTTGGCTGTTCATTTTATAAAAAAGGTTTATGTTATCACACAAACTATAGCTGACGGATGAAGAGTGTCCCAACAGGGATGGCAGAGGGTGAACAGCTAGCAAGGTGTAACCGGCAATAGCCAGGTCCTCCGTTCAGGGAACGAAAGTCACACCGGACAAGGCTACTCTCACTTTAGACAAGGCACGTAGCTAAGTCAGGGGGGAGACCCTGCTCAACCAGGTGATGGTTGAGAGACAAAACACACCCAAATCCACAATATAGAAAGAAGTAATGACAGGAGATGAGTGTAAATACATCCTAAGCTGATCCCAACCACTGACTAGACACGAATGGAAAAATGACAGTAATATCGAATGTGACTAGCTCTTAAATATGGTGAATTTAATGAGTTGGATTAATAATTATATGGCTGGAAATCAGCAAAGGACAGTCAGTGAGCTAGAAGTGGAGGAATTGATGGTTGTTGCCCAAGAAGGTGAGTTAAGTAGTGAAATGACCAACTAGGGCAACAACAAAACGGTGTTTTAAGATACTTCTAGCAATTGGTAGTTTGATTCCCGCAAGTAAAATGACAATTTAAGACCAATTCTAAACTACCTAGAACCCCAAAGTGACCCAAACCAGCTGAAGGAGAAAAACGCCCTAGAGGGGCGCTTTTGGCAATATGACCAGTGCTAGATCTATGGGTTAATGGAGTCGGAAATTAACAAAACTTGAGATATAGGCTTTTAGGATCAAATAATAAGTGGGTTTGCAATAAAAATAAAGTTTTGACGGTTGATTTTAAAGATTTTAATTTTTTAGGGTTTATTAAGTAGTTTGCAGCCTAGCATTCACAATGGAAATGGAAACTAGAGAAACAAGCGAAGATTGCCTACCTGAAACAATGGAGATGAAGAGCTTGATGATGAGCACGAATTTTGAAGACCAAGTGTTGAGCAGCTGGGCGTTTTCCCTCAACGTTTGGAGCAGCCAGTTGACCAAGTGCGCCCTTGTACCTGCCAGAGAGAGAGCTAAGTCAGAAACTATGGCAAATAGAAAGAAGAAATCAACAAATAAACGACAAATAATGAAAGGAAATAAGATAACAAAGTAAGTTTACTTTCCCTTGTTGAAACCCCGAAGAGAAAGAGCAACGTGGAGCTGCCAACTCAATGGCTGCGTCCCCCTTCAAGTGGTCAGTTCACCTGCAGTTCGTTTGGCCAAGGAAATGGATGAAAATAGCGCACAAACACTCAACAATGCATCGGCAATAAGCTAAGAATCATCATCTAAACAATCAGTCACCATATGCACAAGTAGATCGAAAGAAAAATGCTTCTCTATTAACAAGGCACAAGCTTACAAAATGCCAAGGGAGGCAACAATGGAGTGAGTTCCTTCTCTTATAGATAAAGGCCACTCTCAAAACCTATTCCCTCCAAAATGGAGGGCTGAGATCAACTCCCCAATCAGCCAAAACGAATGGTGGAGATCTCTCCTCATGGGGGTGCGAATTGCCCAAGTGAAGCGCACTAGTGGGGGGGATCCCTTGTAGCGCCCGTACAACATCACATAAGATGCTAGGGGGTGTCTATATGGTGTTTTAGCCCCCTAGCTAATACATCATGGCCCCACATGCCAATGCTACATCAAAATCGAATTGCACAAGTGGAGAAAAACGCCCCCCATGGGCAATTTGTCCAACCTAGTGAGCTAGGCAAGAGAGGGCTCCACAATGCACAAATACCATGTCAAACATTATCAATTTACCTTAGGGACCACCCTTTTATTTGCTAGCCATTGATTTTTTCCCTTTGCTATAGTTGCCTTTGTCAATTTTTTATTTTCCATGTATTTTATTGCTGAAGATGTAATTTGGGCTTTTGACCCACCTAGAGTGCCTGGATTGCCGAACCATCTGCTGCAATGTGATTGTGGACCCCAAAAATAGTAGGAATGACCACTCGAACGACCCCGATCCATCACTTAGGCATAATTTGACCAAAATCCATGATTTTTAATTAAAACAGGTCATTAATGGCCAATGATAATTAAAAATCTCACAAACGCCTCGATGTTTTTGCATTCTGTCACTTGGAAGCTCATATGGGTCCTCTGTAGATAATAATTGACCAAAATCAAAATTCCGGTTGCAACATTTTTTTCGGGCCCATTTTTGGCCTGGTTAACCTAGTTTGACCAAGTCAAATCTGGTCAACAATGGTGCTAGCTGAATACCTGTATGCAATCATGAAGTGAAAGGCTTCCTTATACAAGTTAGTACATTACTAAACAATATGACAATAATATGGTGATAAAAAATTGCATTAATTCTCGGAAAAATACAAGGCCCCAGGTGAGGTGGGCCCACCACATCCAAAAGACTCAACTGCTATGCACAACCTATAGACTTGACCACCTAGTTGACTTTGGGTGATGTGGAATACACGGTGAAGGATGAGGGATGACAAGGATAAAGATCATGTGACCTTTCGGATGACTCGGGAAAGCAGGGTCCACTAACATAAGCATACCATGACAAAAACACGGGGAAGGGCGGTGCCTCACAAATGGGTATAGTGCAAGGAAACTGCCACTAGTCATCTAACAAGTATCTCACATCTCACATCCGTGCCCGAAGACTCCGTGAGGTTCTTTTCTAGAGCCGCCAAACTGGGTGTCTGGCAAACCATAACTTGAGACTCTAGGGGACAATCTTGAGCTTGTCCCTTGCTCCCTCTCACCTCCTTGCCACGTAGGACTAGGTGAGGAAATAACCACTACAAATGCTGACATGTACGGCTGACCTGTGTCCATGTGTGTTTACAAACACATTGCATGGATTTTACAATGAATTTCATACTTAGCCCTTTTTTGGCTAGATTTTACATTTACAAAAATCCTTTCTGGCTTGCCTTACATTTCTTCAATTTACATCAAGGCCCTTTTGGGCTACATACATATCTCAATAGATATAATCACGGTGCTCATACTGCAAAGTAATGGGGGTGAGCAATACATGCTTCGATGACCAATGGGGAGCACCAGGTGAGGCTACACAATCCTAACTGCATTGCAACATCGGGGGCAACCGACAGGAGCAAATCCCAGGTTTGAGAGTGCATCTCACACACTAAAGAGCCGAGGCACAATAGATAGGGAATCATGGCATACTCAGAGATCAGTGGAGAAAGGGATCCTCAAGGTCACAAATCGGAATCCAAGTCGGGAAAGACTATCATGGATGAGTTGGATGGATGGAGAAGGTGAAAGTGGATCCAAAGTCAGATGCCTAGGGGGACTAAGTGACCAAGTCTATACCAAGAGTAGGGGTGTGACCTGGTGTGCATATACAGGGGCCTACTAGGAAGGGGTGGACTGACATCACCAAGGGCCCAATCATATATCATAACAATAGCTAGACCATCAAATCAATCATCACATGCAAAGGTAGTGTACTATCATGTATAAACAAGTCTAAGCAACAATCATGAGCAATAAATATCAAATGCAATACCTGCCGCACCATATACCTGCTGCTGAGGCTGTCTCTGAACTGGATCTCTGCTGAATCCGGGCACAAATAGTAAACCAGCGATACTCTGTGATAGTCTCAATCAAAGCAAGACTAGGCAACTGTCTGAATGGGCTCATATCAAAGCCTGGTAACGAAGGGTGTCCCTACGGTAAATGCTAAGTAAAATGCCTGGACCACTGTACAATCATCTATCCCCTCTGATACATCTGCTCGGGGCAATCTGAACAAAACTGTGTGCCTCCTCTAAAGGCATCTAATCTCTGATCTGGAAAAAAAAGTATGGTATGGTCCCTGACCACACAATCTGCAGCATGGTAGCTCCAGCTAACATGGATGTGATAACAGTTTCCTACTTGTGTCATCTTCATTTATTTTTTCATATGTGGCTATCCTTTATCCATGAATGGTTATGCATTATTGCTTAGCTGATTTTGTATTTGTGAAGAGAATCTTTGGAAGAGTCCTGCTTTAATTTTTCTGCATATTGATGTAAATCCTTTGGTTAGTTTCAGTGTGTTTATAACAGCCTTACTGCACCTTCTCCATACTGTTTGAACCCTCTTGAATGTGATCTTGACTCCATCACACATTGGATAGGTACTGGTCTTGGCTATCCACCATCCCTTAGTCCTAACGAATATAATAAAGACTGTTTCTAGGGTTTCTCCCCTTGTGCCAGTGGAGAGTCAGCCTAAAGTGAGAGGAGTTGTGATGGTGACGCTGGGCAACCTTCCGAAGTGTCTCTAGGGTTTCTCTTGGTTTTGGGATTTTTTATATCTTTGAGTGCAGGTGTGAGAGGTAACAGGAATCCATGCCATATATATATGTTGAATGCTTCTGCAATCTGTTCAGCAGTGTAGTTTTGTATTCCAATAAAGTGAGCATACTTGGTTAAGTGATCAACAACAATGAATATTTGGTCCTTTGAAACAGTTAAGTCATATATTAAATCCATTGAAATTTCTTTCCTACTAATTAGGGTATGTAAGGGTTGCAACATCATGGATATGATGTACTCTCGTTTTCTTGAATTTCATTTAATGTCTATCTTTTTCTATTAAATTGTTGTGTTAATACTTCGTTCTTGTTTTCTAATTTACTTTCTTCAAGTTGTGCTTCAAAACTGAGTTGAACTGATTTATTTTTTTCTGCCAACAATAAAATCCCTTTGTCATATGTTGAAGCTGTCACCAAACTGGCTGAATCATACACCACATATACTTAGAGATTCATAATCCTAAATTACATAAAAAATTTCTTTAGGAGCTAAACCCATAATGATGTGATAGAACTTCTCAAAGTAAATCATGTACTGAAGGATGGGTTATTCTTGTCATTGCTGATCTTTTTTCCACTAGTTATATTTTTTCTTTTGAAAGCTCCTGTCTTGATAGCTTGTTTCAATAAAGTAGTTGGGGACCTTAATTAAGACGATCATTTTTGTTTGACAATCTCAGGGTATTCTCCATGTGGCATTACACAATCAATATTGGAGGTTGATTGATCCTCAGGGAAAGCCAACTGGTGTACTGGGATGGTGGCCCTCACGAGCAGTAACCTACTTGGAAAATCATGATACAGGTTCAACACAGGTATCTGTCATTCTCTCTGCCTCTCTTTCTTGCATACATGCATGCATAGCGAAAGAATAGGACGGCATAGGCTAGAATTTTCTTTCAACATGAAGAGTCAATATCTTTAAGTTTATTCATCTGTAGAAGATGGGGCTTTTCTCTGTCAGGATTTTACCGTAAATGCATAAGTTTTAGTTTTGTAAGTGTGGATTGGTGTCTATCTGCATTTTATGTCAACTAGACAATTACGTTTGTCAATTATAATCAGACAACAATGTGACCTACATATTTGAAACCATTAATGTAGCTTATCATTCTAGATGCTGAAGTTTTGATTTAGCAGAGCTAGAATGTACGCATAAAAGCCTTTTGTTCCAAAACTTTGGAAATTCAAACCTTACATGGATATAAGGCACTAGAAATTTTCAATTTGCATTTTATGTTAGATTTTGTTCCCATTAAGGTTTATTAATATGAGCTAAGGTGGGAGCAATATAGTAAGTAGGATTTGCTTAAGCTGCGGAGACATAGGACATGCTCAGAAAAAAATATACAGTTGTTTTGACTTAAAAATTCAATTTGTTGTACAAAAGGAGGGGATTTAAATAAGGAATATTTTCATACGTTTGAGACATTCCATGACTAATAAGGACACTATTTGAAATTCTAAATGGGAGTACAAGTCTAGTTGGACAAATTAAAGGACAAATCTTACTAAATAAAATATCTTATTGCAGGATGAAAAAAATTGCTCTTGCTAAAAGATGAGATCATAACAATCACATTAATATTTATAAGTACATAATTGGCACAATTGATACACAGTTACTTTTGGAAGAATTGTCTTCAGTTATTGTTACAAATGTAGAAACCACTGCTAAAGGATAGACTGATATGTGCTTCCCTTATGAAGGCAAGGCTCATTTCTTTCCACATAAAATATTCATTGTTGATTTGATGCCAATGTTGGAGGTAGACAAGCCAGTTGTTAGCATTCCAAGAGCTTCCACGAACTTCCGCTGCCATTTGTAATACATTCTATTTTATAATGTTTGTATTTTACTTGATGTTTAATACCATAACATGATTGGGGTAGTTATTGAGTTTTGAGAGCCATTTGTGGTGCTGGTGGCATGCGTTTTGTTGTTGTGATCGAGGTAGCTGCATTTTCTGGCCAGAACTAGATGATTAGTTGTAATGTCCCCGTTTTTGGATTCACGCGTTCGGCGGTCAGTGGTGGCTTTCTGAGTAGTAAAATAAGGTTAACAGTGAATTCGGGCGATTTGGAGGAGTTTTACGTGTCCAGACTAGTCCATTCACCATATTTCATCGTCAGGAATATTTCCGCACAGCTCGCTTTTAGCCCCGTGACATTCCGACGATTTCTGCCATTTTGGGTTATTATTGAGCATATTTTAATTAAATACCCTGGAAGTGTTATTCGGAGCATGTTATATGAGGGAACACCATCGTGCAGTAGCTCGTTGGAACCGGAACGGAAAGAAATGCCAATTCTTGGAGAAATGTTGACCCCAATTTCCCTTTGCCCAATGGAATAAGATCTAGGTCTATTTCCCATCTCTTCAAAATTGTGAATTTGCGAATTTTTACAAAATTCCTTGTATTAAAATAAATTTGAAAAGTAAAAAAATATAAAAAAACCCTAAAATCAAATATTTTTGAAAAATCCAAAATTATTTATTTTTTGCCATGTACTTCTTTTACTTATTCAATTCTGAAGTAGTTACCACTGTAATAAATTTCTGAGGCAATTATATTGATTAAAAATTCGTAAAAGTGAAAAAATTGCATAAAAAGTTGTTTTGCGCCTCAAAAAGCCCCAAAAGGGGCAATGTCATCCCTAGGAAGGGTGGTGTCATTTTCTAAAGGTGGCTGACCCTAGGGGGTTTTGAAGTGCTAAATCAAGACTTTCAGCCATTACTACAGGTTATTACAGATTTGGAGATGAAATCAGTCCCTAATCTCCTCGTCCATTCGTCAAATCAAGTGCAACCTAGGGGGGATTGGCTCTTCTTCGATTTGTGAGTGGATAAAAGTGAAAAAAATGCATAAAAAGTTGTTTTGCGCCTCAAAAAACCCTAAAAGGGGTGATGTCATCCCTAGGAAGGGTGATGTCATTTTGTAAAGGTGGCTGACCCTAGGGGGTTTTGAAGTGCTAAATCAAGACTTTCAACCATTACTGCAGGTTATTACAGATTTGAAGATGAAATCAGTCCCTAATCTCCTCAACCATTCGTCAGATCAAGTGCACCCTAGGGGCATTGGCTCTTTTTCGATTTGTGAGTGGTGGGAGGTATTTTTCGAGGTATTTTCATGGTCTATTTTTAATATTCTTACAAGTTTAAGGTGTTGGTTTTTACTGCAGAAAATTGATTCATCTTATTGTCCAACAATTACCAAGTTTTATTGCTCCTAAACCTTCCTAGTAATTAAATATTTATTGAATATCTTGTTGACTCCATTAAGACATTGATCTACTAACTTAGTGGGAAGGTCTTGTAGAGATAGAATTGTTCTCGTTGCATATCTTATAAGTCTATTTCTACCCATATTTGGGAAGCCTCTCGTTGCCAAAGGAGTAGGCCTAAAGAGAGAGGAGAGTGCAATGAAGTGACAATGCGTGTATTTACTGAAAAATTGCCGATCTTAGCACCAGCCCTTGTGACCTAATTGGAAGGGTGCTAATTTGTGAGGTAACAGAGCCCCACTAACATCTCCCACCATGAAGAGATGTTAGCCATTGATCTCAAGTGGTCGCTCAGATCTCAATCACCGATGCTAGATAAGATCAGATGAGATAATTTTATTAATGTCCAACGAATGACCACAAAAAGTAGGTCAGTGGGACTGTTTGGTACCAAAATGTCAATACAAAGTGGGAGCACTAAGGTGGCTCCTATAAAAATGAAATGCAAAAAGAAAAGTATGACTAAAACCTAGATATCGAACTCCAAAGATGGAGAGCCAATCTAAGAGAGAGATGTTCAAAGTTAGTAGATATAGGGCCTGTGAAACAAATGGCATATGTCTGTCACATTATGTCGAAACCACCTCCTAAGATACGAGGCCGAATGGAGAAAGCACAGAATAAACCCTATCCAGAGGAAGAGCTAGATGGGATAATGTGTTTCTTCCTAGAATGATGTGCCTGCTTCTGTGACCTAGAAGAAATTGGCCGACTGCTGGTATGAGCTCGAGACTGGCTATGTCATTGAGGTCAGACAGAAGAGGAGGTGGTCCTTCATGTCTGAATAGGTCTAGAGTTGAAAGAACTGTTGTCATCTGTCTGCCTCTTGGTAACCCTCGAAGATGTGAGCACTGAAAAAAAAGAAGTAATCTGTTGGCTGGAGACTTCTCTAGTAGATGAACATGACTGGAGGACGAAAGAATGGGGTGGCTGGGCAAACACATGGCTAGACATCTGTGGTTGGGGTACTGAAAGAAACTGGTAAGGGTCTAAAGCTTCCTAAGAAGAATCTCTCTAAAAAGACAATGGAACCGTCCGCTAATCTCGAAGCTCTTCTCACAAGACCCTGATAAGACTTCTCTACGCAAACTGATTTAGGCCATTGATTTACATTTGGCGGGGAAGACCTTCGCTGCTGATCTACACATTGCGTTGCTTGGTGGCCTTCCAATGGGGTTGTTCCATGTGGTTGTTCTTACCAAAACAACATGTATTACAACCACCTTCATTTTGTTAAGACTTAGTCTCTCGTATCACCTTGAGCCCCCACTCCATAGCCTTAGCAATTTTATTTGGGGATACCCACCATGAGTTAGAGGAGATCCAACCTAAAGTGAGAGAGGGAGTGTCGAGGACAATAGCTCGAATGATGAGGAGGTAATTTTTGCACTCTCCCCACTCGGGTTCAAACCTCAATGAAACATTTGGCCCATTTTGATAACTCTAGAAGGTTAGGCAACCCCTAGGGTAGAGGTTCCACTTTGGGTGTTTCGCAGGATGTCTCGGCCCTTGCTAAGTCACGAGTTATTGGTATATCTGGTTTGCATGCTATTGGATATACTCTTGGGTTATAGTGACAGATAGCCAGATTTGTATCCAGATTTGCAAAGGATTCATTTATGGATGAATATTTTCAAATACATAATGGTTCAACATGTCCACATCAGTTAGCAATTGCATCCCCTGCTGTGTGAGCTTAACCTAGAATAGTTTACTTGAAAACTCTAAAAGACAGTGGAACTGACAGATAGGAAAGAACAATTCCACCGGTTACTCAATCAAACCTCTAGTAAATTTTCTGGCAGAAGCTTTAAATCGAAGTACTTTAACATATGATATGTACAAGAACAGTAAATATGATATATAAAACTCCTCGAGAAAAGGTAAATCATCATAAGTTTGGCGTGCTATAAAGTCAACCATATGATCCTTGTATCTCCTTTAGAATAAATAATTATTTTTTGAATCCCAATGATTATCCTGGCCAGTTGTTAGATTATCTCAACAAAAGCTTTCACAGCACAAGGCCAGTGATAGATCAGTTGCTCGGGCTTTGAAGTTCATTTTTGAATTGAGACTACTATTTCAGTTGCTTGGGCTTTGTATATCATTTTTTAATTGAGGCCAGAATCTGTCTGAAACTTTGCTTTGGCAATAGTATTCAAGATTGATGCTATTGTTCTGACTAAAACTTAATGCACAGTATTCAATTTCTATAATGGTAATCTGGAGGAAGAATACAATTATAATCAGGGAACAAATAAACATGCCAAGATATTAGTGCTGTTTATCACAAAATATGAGAACAGTTGTTTTAGTATAGTGAAGATTGTAATGTTTTTTTTCTTTTATAGTTATCAGAGAGAGAGATGAACATGCCATTGTCATGGTGAACCCCTGAGGAATTATCAATTCTATATAAAATGTTCACATCTCACCTGTAATTTTTAGTACTAGATTATGAGCTTCTTTGTCTCCACAATCTTTTATTTTCTGCTACTCCATGATATCGATATGTTTCAGGGACATTGGCCATTTCCTCGTGATAAGCTTACACAAGGATATGCATATATTCTCACACACCCAGGAACTGTGAGTTACTCTAGTCTTTTGCCAGTTTTAGAGTTCATAACATTCTTTGTCTTGAAATTTGCAGGGAAATGGACATGCAAACTTTGCAATAGGTTTATCTCTCCATTGTTTTTCTATCGTGAACTTATTATTATCTAGTGTGCTGTTGAAATATATAGCTATTAAATTGAATTTATTGGGAGACTGACACTTCTATCATATGGATTATTATGCAGCCTTCAATTTTCTATGATCATTTCTATGATTTTGGTCTGCATGATCCCATAACAGAGCTGATTGATGCTCGTACCCGTGCTGGAATTCATTGCCGCAGTCTTCTGAAAATTTTCCATGCTAACAATGAAGGCTATGCTGCCCAAATTGGTGAAAATTTGGTCATGAAGCTGGGACAATTTGACTGGAACCCTTCCAAAGAAAATAATTTATCTGGAAGTTGGCAGAAGTTTGTAGATAAAGGTGTTGACTATAAAGTTTGGATAAGGCAATAAATTCTGAAGCATGTTCTGTCTTCCAAATAAAATAATAAAAGCTTTCCTTCTAGTACTCGTTGTCCCTGTTTCAAAAGGATGAAGAAGTAGTGGACAAAAATTATTTGTCTGCAAAGACTTGTGAATTACAGTCAAATATCATAATTAGTATGTAACCTTCAAGGACTGTATTTTCAAATGTGATGTATGCATTGCAGTAACAAGTTTAATGCTACGTGGACTGATGTCCAAAATCAGATTATTTGGTCCTGTCAAATTTGTTGTAACAACAGTTGAGTCTATATTGTGAGTCTATATTGCTCAAAACTTTAAAAAGAACGAACTCTAGAAGATTACCATCCGATTGGAATCCTCCAAGAAATATTGTTCCACTGTGAGCGAGAGATTATTTGAGAAAGTATAGATTACCAGCTTCACTGAAAACCATTTCTTGTGCAGCAGATACCACTCAATGTATTGTTTTGATGATATATAAAAGCGAAGGACTCTGACCTTCTATTTCCTACTCATTTTCCTTTTCCTATATAAAAAGAGTGATTATCTGCTGCAGTAATTTGAGACGAACAAAGTTTGTTTCTAAAGAAATATCCACTGTAAATAAGACAGAGAACAAAAATCTATATAGGAAAATCTATATTAAATGTAAAATGATGAGATGATGACAAATTACAAATATGGGCTGATATGTATATACCCATGCAGGGTGCCCTTTCATAAGAGGCATGACCTTTCGACAATAAGGTGTCTCTTCATTACATATTCGATTATTGAATATTAATTATTAACTTATTATTAATATGTATATACTATATATATTTTTGTTTATTACATTGCCTCTCCCTTAGAAATGCTTTGTCCTCAAAGCATTATCATGGAACACTTTATCCTTTGTTCTTGCTCGTGATGTCCTCTTATGATCCTCTGTGCTGGGGGCTGCGACACTTGATGAAATGAGACGATATGAGTTACAAATGCCCACATAAAAATGTTGCATCATTTGTGAAGTGGTCCATCCCAAGTTAACCTTCATTGGGACCTTTTGCTTATTGATTTGTTGGATGGAACTTCTCGTTTTTTGCTTCCACCCAGTTTGTTGATTTTGTCTCCATTGTTTTTTGAAATCATAACTCATCTGTTTATGTTCCTTTTGGTCATATTGATTGTTGTGATTTGGTGTTATGCAACCAAGTCCCATAAATAACATAAAAAGAGCAGAAATAGATCAAAAGAAAGTAATTGTCTTAATAATGAAGAACAAAGATGAATATCAAGCCTCTTCGAGGAGCCAACCTCCTTACGCAATGTACTAAGTACATAAGACAAGACAAGATACAATGATGACTAAAATGAAAAGATCTCCTTCCTATATATAGGGGACAAATGTGTACACTAACAACTAATAGACCCAAGCCGACATCAATAATATGTAATGCACCACCATATAGTGGGTAATGCGCCACTTTATAGGGGGTAAAGAGCCATTATTTAGAGCTTAGCATGCCCCTCCCCTTCAAAAAGTGTTGTCCTCAACGCTGAAGTAGTTCTGGATGCCGATGTATAAATGACTCGTCTTCCCATGTTGAATCTTTTGCGGGTAGGTTCTTCCATTTAATGAGATACTTTGAAATTGGTCGATTATGAAGCTGTCTGATTCTTGTTTTAGTGATTGCTTCAAGATCCAAGATGATTTTTTCTTCCTCATCAAGTTTTGGTAATATCGTTTGAATTGGTAGCTTGTCACCTATTACCTTCATTAAACATGAAACATGAAAAACTGGGTGGACTCGTGGAGATGCAGGCAGTTCCAATTTGTAGTCCATACTACCAATCTTTTGTAGCACCTTATAGGGACTGTAGTATTTAGGTGATAATTTATTATCCTTCTTAGTGTTATTCAGGGACATCTATTTGTATGGTTGTAGTCTTAAAAACACCCAATCCCCCACATCAAAGCTTTGTTCCTTGCGGTGTTGATCTGCTCGTTGTTTCATTTGATTATGTGCCAAAGTCAGGTTGTCCTTTAAGAGTTGAAGAACTTGTTGTTGATGCTCCATGTGGTCTTCCACTACTTGAACTTTAGATGAGTCTCTTAGTGAAGATGTGATGGATGGTGGATGATAGCCATAAAGTGCCATAAATGGGGTCATTTTTGCTGATGTATGGAAGGAAGTGTTATACCACCATTATGCCAAGGGTAACCACTTGACCCAGTGTGTTTGTTTATTGGATTCAAAACATCGAAGATATCTTTCCAAACATTTCTTCACTATCTTCGTTTGTCCATCAGATTGAGGATGATAAGATGAGCTATGAGCCAGTTGAGTACCCAAACAAGAAAATAATTTAGTCCAAAAATTGCCAGTGAAAATCGGATTCTAATCACTTACTATAATATTTGGTACCATGTAGTTTTTGGACTATCTCCGTAAAAGTAGTGGCGAATGTGCTAACTTTGAAAGGGTGAGATAGTGCACAAAAGTTTGCATATTTAGTAAGTCTATCAACAACCACCATGATGACACTCTTTCCTTCAGACTTTGGTAAATCTGTGAAAAATCCATTGAGACCTTTGTCCACCGTTGGCTTGGAATGGCAAGTGGTTGTAGAAGACCTAGGGTCTTAATTGTTTCCACTTTACTTTGTTGGAAAACCAAACATTTGGTCACAAATTTTCGAACATCAGTTTTAAGACAATCCCAAAAAAGCTCTTTCTTGACCCTGTGGTAGGTTTTTAAGAAACCTGAGTGCCCTCCTACCGGTGAAGAGTGGAATTCCAAAAGCACCTTTTGCTTGAGTTGGTTACTCTTACAAAGATATAAGCGATTATTGTATATGTTATCACTCAACTTGTAGTTGTCCCAAAAGGTTATCCTATCCAGGATGGTAGAGGTGTTGGACAACTAAAGAGGTGACACGGTTCGCAATGCAATTGGGTGTCACGCTAACCGAGGCACTCTTCACTTTAGATCTAACTTAAGCAAGACCAAGGGGGAGACCCTAGATAACCAATGAGGGCTAGCAAACCTACTCAAGACCTCCTAGGGAAATGTGGAGATGAAAACAGAGAAGATCAAGAGATGATAGATCTAGATCTAGTATGGATAAGTGGACCCAAAGAGTTAGGGCTTGGTTGAAGAGGCTTATAGATGGAAAAATGTTCAACCATTGAAAAATAAAGGTCACTTATAGGTTTAAATTAGTAGATCTAGATAGATATAATGCCAAGTAAAAATATCCAAGTGGGGCCCACCCTTAAATTAAGGGAAAATGGTCCAAATGGGGTCCACAAGGTGAAGATCAAGATGAAATGACACTAGAGGGTTTGCTAATCAATGGATCTAATGATTTGAAAAGGAACAAGCAATACCCAAATTGTGGATCTAGCAAAAGCCCACCTACCCAACAAGTGCGACCTCTTTGGGAGAAGCCCAATGCCTTAGATGAAGGGGTAAATGGAGTCAGATGCCTCCAAATTTTAGATCTGAGATGTATTTATTATTATAGAGGTGAGTTTTAATTGTGAAGCCCAAGCAATTGCTAGATATCCATAGATCTGGAAAAAAAATGAGGGTTTTGACTTTAAGGGTTTTGAGATCTAGAGAATAAATGGATAAGTTAAAAGGATAAGATACATACCTTTCAAGCGTACATGGATAATGAAGATGGATGCCGATTATGACGAGGATTACTTCCACAGAGATCAAATGAAAGAAGGTGTAGTTTCTCTTACTTATGCGTTTTTCCCTAGTCCACAAGTGCGCCCCTCTCTTCCTGCAAAACCAAGGAGACAAAGCTCAATTAGCACAACAAAAATGAGGGTAGATACAAGTAAGAGGAAAAAGTGAGAGAATAATTGGTACAAAGAGAAAATCACTCCCTATTTGAACCAAAATTTGACAGAAGATTGTAGGGAAAGCCTCCCCAACAATGTGCACTCCTCCCAAATTGTCCTTTTCACCTGTAAATCGATATAATGGAGAAAAATACAAGATAGCTACAAAAATCCTTCAGTGAAATGTAGAAACATTTACAAGCATCATAGCCAAACGCCCATTTCAAGATCCAAGCAAGTACTGAAAAGATATTTCTTCTATTCCGGTAGCCAAGAGCCAAAAATCTCTAGATGCCTTTACAATAGGGGGGCCTCTTCCTTAAATAGAAGGAGAGAGACCAAAACCCTAACCACTTTATGAATGAGTGGTTGGGATCAAAAGATAAACATAATACAATCAACGACTATGATGAGCCAGTACAATATAACAGGGATCACTCACATGAGGGGGGTGCACACTCATTAAAGGATGCTTTAGGGGGGGCGCACCACATAAAAGTGACAAAGATACAAGTGTGCCACATAAGATGGCAAGGACAAGTGACTAGGATCACATGGTGGGGCTAGGAGGTCTTATTATCGTTCACTAGCATCACCCCATGGCACAATAATATAGCATATGACTCAATGACATGTCCAAGTGAACAAATGATCAAATCTTGACCCCTCAACTGAGAGAAGAATGCATCAAAATACAACCTGGAGACTGTGGACCCCACTGAATGCTGCAAGATGATCTGGAAGGAGTGGGATACACCATAGATGACCTCTGAACATACCTCATGCCAAAACCTTGCCTCAATTTCCCAAATCGATTTCCTTAATGACCTTTTTATTCCATTTTTATCCCACTTGAAAAACCATCAAACTGCCCACAACCCATTGTTTGGTGCCCGGGCACAAAATCTGACTGTATCATCATGTCCGGAGAGGGGGTAAAATGACAAGTTGCTGGACCACCCCTCTCCTTTGTAGCGCCCTAGGCAACGATTCTCATCAAAGCAACTGTTGGACAAGCCAACTCAGCATGGCCAAACTGGTCAACAGGTGGAAAATTCTCATATCATCACTCAAAGTGCCTGAAATTGAAAAATAAGTGTCTCAATGGGTCTAGAAAACCCAAATCTACTAGAGATGAGTAGTCATACACCTCATGGTAACCTGGAAGATCATCTGTAGCATCCACCATACCTGGACAAATAAAATTGTGATGGTCTGGAAGTAACAACAATCAATAAAAAGTGCATCAACCATCATCTGAAACCTGTGTCCGATATATGGAATCATCATAAAGTATATCAAGGACCATGGATCAACATCATACAACATAACTGGTCCAACTCATCACAGATCCTAAGATTGACCTTGGTCAAACTAGGTTTGACCAGTCAAACTGATCAAAATATGACCCAGGCTAGAGAAGCCTGTCGCTGCAAGTGCAAATGGTTAATACATATTTTTTTAATCATTCTCATAGCAAGACTTTTAAGACATCAAGCATCATTTCACTGGCAGTTAATAGATAATTATAATTAAGCATATGTTAAAATAATAATTTACTTTCAAAAGAACCTCAAGGATATACTCATTTTGTAAACATGATCAACTTGCTAGCAGAGGGTGAAGGCTAAGGATGGAAGGCTAGGGAAAGGGGAATGACTTGACTGACTCAACATTGTGATACTTTGGATAAGGGAAGGGGTATTACACATTTAAACATATGTTGGATAAAGGATACACAGGGGATGGCAGTGTCTCACAAGTGGGTAAGTTGTTTAGATAGGTGCTTTTTCAACCTTGGCAAATTTCTACAAATCTCATCATTACATTTTGTTTCCTTGGCCAACAGTTCTTTAGATTTAGCATTTGTTTAGCCACTGCTTTTTTTTAGGCCTATACAAGCCTTTTGGGGATTTCACATGTTCTTAGAAGCACAACTACTAAAGCTTTCATCCAGTGTGTTTTAAGATTTCCATTTATTTCATTTGGTATCTCCTTGTGATACCTCTTAACACAGATTCTTTTCCTCCTTAATTTTTTTTCAAGAAAAGCTTTTGAAAATTAAAAGCTATTGTTCTCATGAATTGTAGCCATTGGACCCCTAAGACCACATCATCCTCGCCCATTGGAATGGCGATCATTGGACTATTTAGGACATACTCTCCCATAGAGAGATCTATCTTATGACATTTTCCTGAGCAATTTATAGTTCCTCCATCTGCAACCATCACCTGAGACTCTAGTGCGAGATTTAAAAGCAATTTAAAGCCATAATCAATTATTATCTTACAATGAATAAAATTGTGAGTACTGCCAGAATCAATTAGTATTATTACCTTTTTCTTTTTTATATAGCCTTCTATCTTGAGAGTTTGAGGAGTGGTAATTCTAGCCAAAGCATTGCAAGATATGGTAGGGTGAATTTCTTCTGCTTCAATCCCTGATGTTGGTTCCTGGTGTGAACCCTCTTCTTTTGATGCTTCTTGTTCATTTTCTTCATCTTCTTCACAATCTATGTAAAATAGTTTCTTCTTAGTGCACTTGTGGCCCTTATTGTATTTGTTGTCACAACTGTAACAAAGCCCTTTTGCTATTTTTTTCTCTAGTTGTTGCTTTTTCAACCTTGTAGGTTGTGGATGACTCGAGACCACACTTCTTTCCTTATAGTTGTAAGTGGTAGACTTCCTTGTTGCCATAATTTTGTTTTCAACTTTTCTTGCCACCCTAAATGCGTGCTCCAAGGACTTAGGTTCCCAAAGGCGAACCTCATGTTGGATGTTATCCTTCAAAGTTCCAATAAAGAGATCCAACAAATTATCTTCTGAAATATTCTTCACTCTGAGACTTAGCTTCTGAAACTGCTTGATGTGCTTTGTAACTGGACCTTCTTGTTTTAGATTTACCAATTGGCTAAAGAAGGTGTTGCTATTTACATTCCCATAATGTGCAATCAATTCTTCTATGAATATAGACCAGGAGATAATAGAGTCATTTTTACGATCACAAAGCCATTGGTACCATACAAGTTGATCAGGCTCAAAATATAAGGATGCCATAGTTTCCTTTTGCAAAGTCGACATCTGGTGTATATTAAAGAATTGCTCCATATGGAATATCCAAGTTATTGGATCATTGCCATCAAGCTTTCTCATGTCAATTTTAGGAAGTTGGGTACCCTTTGGTGACCATCCCTGATGACTTCCATTCTTATAAACATTTCCTCTTAGAATATTCTTATTGTTGGACACATCGAGCACACTAAGAGGGGGGGGTGAACAGTGTGTATAGTTTTTATTACTTTTTCAAATTTAACAATCATCAACGACTTATTCAATATTATGCAGAGTACGTTATCCATTGATGCATTATCACAATATCATTATATACACAATTATAGCTCATCATCACATGATATCATCATATCATCATCACATAGGAAGCATAGCAAAACACAATACACAAGATTTTTACGTGGAAACCCAAGTATTGGGGGGGAAACCATAGAGGCTTTTATAGTAATAGTTTTCCAGCAACAACTGGAAGGAGGCAACAACCCCCTTGTTACAATGACTTCAATTCTCCAGCTACAACTAGAAAGAGGCTACAACCCCCTGGTTTATAGGCTACAACTTGAAGGAAGCCCTAGCTCCCTAGATTTCCTTGCCCCAACTTGCCACCCTGATGTGAAGATAGAAACTGTTGAACCACAACCGCATTGATCCTGCAGACCTGCTAACCAACACCTGTACCAAATTGCACAACCACTGTCACTGTTCATCAACTGACCACTGCTCATCAACTGTCCACTGCACCACAACTGTGTGACACTGTTCATCAACATGTACAATCAACCTGTCCAATCAAGCTATACCAATCAATTTGTTGCTCACATCATCTGATTCATTCGAGTCTAACCAACTGCACACCAAACTCAGTCCACCTGGGTCAAACCAACTGCTCATACAACTCAACCAATATGAGTCAGACCAACTTCACATAAGGCAACCTATGCCAATCCTGCTCAACTGAACCAACCTGTACCAAGCTGCTTGTGTACCTGCGCCAAATCAATCATATACCCGTGTCAATGTGATCATGTACCTGTCCACAACTGCTCTATGGGAAACCTACTTTCTTACTTGGTCAAGATAGGGTTAGGATAGTACAATTACAACACTACCATGACTTAACTCACCCAATCATACTTAGTCCAATGACATCATAACCAATCTCTCAACTTGACAAACAACTTAGTCAAGCAAAGCTTGACATACAACTTCTATCCACAAACCTTCAGACACACTTGCTAGATCAGCTCAGATAATTTACTAAACCAATTAAGTAAGGTCAACCTACAAGTCAATTTCTTAGGTCAACACATTTAGTCAATGACAAACCCTTACAACAATGTCGAGGTCATCTTTTCATGCAATCAAAGAATACTTTCAGCTAAATACTATCAACATAGTGAATACTATTCAGGTTACTATGGAGGAACATTGAGTCAATGACAACTTGTCAAATCAAACTTAGTCAATACACTTTCTTGCTTATAAACAAACTCAATCTTGCCAAAAGAGTACTGTCAAGAGATGCTTCAATTCAAGTTAGGTTAATTCATACTTGCCAAAATTAAGCCAACACTTGACTTATCAACTCATATTATGTTAACACTCAGTCATATTCTCAAGATTAAAATGTCAAACGAATATAAAAAACAATCTTTTTGTCAACTAGGTAAAGAGTGTCATACAGTCTGCTTTGTCAAAGCACATGCAAGGGATATTGTCATATATCACATATCGATAGTTCACATACTGTCAAAGGCACCTGTCAACTTGTTAAGAAATGCACCAATGCCAAAGCAAACTTGTCAAATGAATTCTTGCTCAGTAAACTTTGCAATTTTGTCAAATTCAAAACTCTTTGTCAAAGAGTACATCAACTCATAATTTTTAGGATAGTTGCACATCAACTCAGCACTAAGACAACTAGGTATTAACCAATGACTCATATCATTGACAACTTACAGCGCAAGATACAACAACTAGACAACAAGCTATACAAGAATATCACTATCAAATAGAGGACACAGTTGGCCCAATTAAGTATAGAAAAATGAAACTAATATACACATCACTGTGTATCATCTTAAAATATCACTGTGTATAAAAAAAAATCGGTGCATACCTCAAATATATAGAAGCTGCCCAAAAATCAGACTGTGGTAGAGACCATCAAAGATCTGTAGTAGCCTGAATTTACAGAGAGGAGATAGTCCGAGTTTGTAGAGAGGAGATAGTCCGAGTTTGTAGAGAAAGGAGGCAGTCCGAATTTGCAGAGAAAGGAGACAGTCCGGATTTGCAGAGAAAAGAGGCAGTCTGAATTTTGCAGAAATGAGGCAGCCTGAAATCAAAGAAGAGATAATGCATTTTTCTTTGTTTATTTTGAGAGAGGTCGTTTAGGTATTTATACTCATTTTCCACTCAAAAAAAAACTTTACTGGGCTGACTTCCTAAAAATCCATCAAATTTTTTATTTAATAATTAATTTGTACTTTTACTGGGCCGACTTCTCCTTCAATATTAAATATCATTTTTAATGTGTTTTTTTTCTTTTACTAAAATATCTCTTAACCTTTGACTGGGCCAATTTTCTCTTTAGGTTCAATTATGTATTGTGACTTCAACAAATTACATGACTTTCTTTTGAGAGTGATTTACATGTGGGCTTCGATGTCATGTTATATGGACAAGTGCCACATCCATGTGCAAGGGCTATGGACATAAGGACATCCTCAACGCTCTTGTAGGCTAAAGACCATGCTTCATGGACAACATGTCAATATTGCTTAGCATTCCAAGGACTCCTATATAGGCAAGTGTGATAATGGCATCATAAGGGCTGCAATTTAGCATGCATAAGGGCTTTAAGGCTTTAAGGGCTTCAACACCATGGCTATATGTCCAAGGGCTCCATATTTCAAGTTTGTGGACTTAAGGACTTCATCATTGTCAAGAAAGAGGACTCCATGTGTGTGGGTTCCATGACCCAAAGATATCATCATCAATGAAGATTCAACATGTGCAAGAGTGTAAGGGCAAGTGTGTGGGTTCCAAGGACTAAACTACCACATCATCCATCCAACAACCAATCAAGAGATCAGAACAAGTACAAGTAGTATAGATACCATCAACCAGAAGACAACCAGGAGCAGGGGACTTGACAATGGACTCAAATGGGACCAAGATACAACTCAGGGGTACTCAACCAAGTTAATGGGTATCCAGAGATTTTGGCATATTACCAAGGCCTCCAAGGGCTTCAAGCTTGGGATTGGACAAAGTCAAAAGGTCTCCTCTGACACAGACAACCACAAACCAAATACTAACCCTCATGTGCTCCACAAGGGGCTCCAAGATTCAACTGTTGGCATCAATGACCAAGCAATGTTGGCTTCAATGAAAACTTAATCAACAATCTCCCCCTTTGTCATTGATGACAACACTCAAGCTCCTCTTCAGAACAATCTCTCCCTATCACAGTTTCTCTCCCCCTTTGGAATCAATGGCAAAGGGAATTGTTATCACCTAAACTGTAGTTACCCCTATGGATGTATCCATTAATGGATGGCAATAGGAAAGGGAAACTCAAAAGGTGCAACCATGATCACCTCGACTTCCAATAGATGGTTGTCACGCCAATCTAGGCAACCTTCACTTTATGTTATCTAGCCTAGACAACAAAGGGGGAGACCCAGATCTACATCCGACAGGAGAGATCAAACCAAAACACCAAATCAAAGTTAAGTATAAGTGAAATATTGTAAGGTGTATGGTGTACCCTAGATCTAAGGATAAAGTCACAAGATGAATAAAGGGTTTAATGAATATAGCTTTGGTTCATTGTTGATGTGAGAGTGACTTATAGTATTTGAAATGAGATCCAGAATTAAAGTACTAGTCAATTGTGAGAAAATCCACTGCCTTGGGAACCGTGTCCAATGCAGGGTAGTTTAAAGGTTGAATTGGGGCTAACCAGTACTAGAGATAAGCTTGATTGTAAGATATGACAATGTCAAGGTATTCAAGCAACCCAAACAAGGATCAAACCACATGTTAACTCAACAATCTAGGAAAGTCGAATGAGCTTGGATAAAGATCAGTGCCTTGGGAATTGGGATAAATGGATTCAAAGTGGAGTTAACTTGTAGATCATGACCCCTATAACATAAGACAAGTGGGCTACTAAAGGTTTGGTGGATGGATCTATCTAGATCTAATAATTCATGATGTGACCTAAGAGGACCACAATCCCTTAAAACAAGGAATGCTATCCCCAAGGAAAGATTTCACAAAATGACCTACTAGACCTAGGTTTCAAGGTATGTGTGTTCCAAATCCATCAAAATCTCAACTACCCACATCCTACAAGTGGACAAACTCAATCTCCCCAAGAAGTGCGACTTTGCCCAAGGAGGGTTAAAAGTGTGATAAATTGGATCAAGACAAGTCCAATGACATCCAAAATTTAGATCCAAGTAGTTTAAGCAAGTGACAATGTGGATCTAGAAAATCAAGGCAATCCAAGGGTTAGATCTTACTAGATCTAAGTTTTAAGATACCAAGTGGTCCAAAATGGGGTTTTAATACCTTAAAATGTGGAATAGGGCCCACAAGGTAGAAATCACAAAAGTGATAGTCTAGGGGTAGGTTATTGGATATGTAGATTGCAAATCAAGTGGGGTCTCAACTACCCATGTATTAGATCTAGGTTAACTCACCCAAACCAAGGAGTGCGACCTCACTTGGAGAGGTTAAGTTGCCTTGGGAAGGGGGTCAAATGGAGGCCAATCCTCACCAAACTATAGATCTGAGATGCCGTGGATACTATAGAGGTGGGTTTTAAAAATCTTACCCAAGAAGCCACTAGATCTTAGTAGATATGAAAAAATGTAAAAATGGGGGTTTTGATTAATTATGGTTTGAAGTATTTTAGACAAGTGGATAGATCATGGAAAGAAATTACCTTGAGATCATACCTGAGTGATGTGAATGAGATACCTTGTTGTTGAGGAAGACTCCCACAGAGATCAAATGAGAGATTGATGATTTTTCTTGCTGAAATGATGCCCTAGCCCACAAATGCGACCTCCTCTACCTGTCAATCCAAGGAAAGCGATTTCAATCAGAAAGGTCAAGTATGGAGGAAATGCGAGCAAAGTGCAATAGTAACATGAAATAGAAGGTCCTAGGACAGTAATACTCCCTGTTACTGACGAAGAAACCCAAAGAAGAAGTAGGGAAGGTCCTCCCCTACCAATACGTCCTCCTTAGATGAATTCAACCTCCACCTGTAGATGCAAAAAGATGGTACAAAAAATATGGCAATACAAGATCTCCAATAACTCAGTGCAAAAGAAGAATCAAAGAACGAACACCAAAAACATTCACCACAACACTGGAGATAGATGCAATAATAATTTTCTATTCCAATAATCCAGAGCCACCAGTCCCCTTTACAATGAGAAGCTCTCTCCTTTAAATAGGAGGGAGAGAGTCCACAATCTAACCACTTTTTGAATGAGTGGCTAAGATTAAAAGATCAAAAGATCTAATCAATGGTTGAGATGAGCTCAACAATAAAATACATGGATCACTAATAAAATATAACAATAAGTGGACAAAATCGCCCTAGGAGAGGGGATCCCACCAAATCATGATGACAAAAGATAACAACTAGCTCATGGTGGGTCCAAGGGGTAATTTTAGACACCCTTGGTCAATCCCCATAGCACAATAATAATAAAATAGTCATCAAAGTACCAAACCATGCCTCTATGGGCAAATCGTGGGCCTTAGGAGGCCTCAGAAATCAACAGAAAATGCCATAAGTGATGGATGTGGGTCCCGATGAAGCTGAAACTGCTGGAGAAGGTGTGGAAAGCATCCCACTCATCATCACTGATCATCTCATGCCAAAACTTTTCCTCAATAGCCCAAATCGAATTCCTCTGTACATTCTACCAATCCTGAAATGTCTCGGGAAGCATGAAACTGCCCCCTGGAGTGCTTGCGCTGTCAAGGTGAGGGAACTAGTGTGTTCGGGAGGGGGGGTAATATGGTAAAATCAAGTGGCTGGACCACCCCCTCCATGCACAGTGCTCTAGGTCAACCAGACAAAATCCATCTCTACTCCGATAGGGTCTCCGACAAACCAAAACTGCACTGGGATAGCCTACTGAGGCTCAATCATCACTGTAACTGCCCGGAAATGAAAGTAGACTATCTCATTGGACTCAGAAGGTCCAAATCTATCCAAGATGTGTACTCATACACCATATGGATCTCTGCATGATCATATAATATATCCAATATACCCGAACAGGTGAAATAATAATAATCTGTAAATGATCAAAAATGCTGAAAACCATAAATCATCATTATAAACCTGTATCTGATGCATAGAACCATCATGTATATGTACATAGACCATATATCATCTATCTGTATCATCGCAAGGTCCAACCATCTCATGTCCTGTGGTTAACCTTGGTCAAACTAGGTTTGACCAAGTCAACATGACCAAATATAACTCAGACTGTCATCAGAAGCTGCTGCAAAGTGTCAAAGGTTAATGCATGCTCTACAACTCATTCAAATAGCAATTATAACAAAAAGTAATCATTACTGGCGATCTAAATCCAAATATATAGTATCATTAATTATTATTATGACTCAGACTAAACTTTCAAGACCATACTCACTTCGTAGTTGTGATCAATTTGCTAGTGAAGGGTGAAGGCTAAAATAAACTGGCTAGGCTAAGGGATGATTGACTAACTCAACACTGTGACACTTTGGATATGGGAAAGGGAATACATACCGTAGTATATACTGAATGAGCAACAACATAGGGAATGGCGGTGTCTCACAAATGGATAAGTTGTTCAAAGAGGGTTTATTCACCTTTAACAGATGCGCACAATCCATAATATAAATGAGGCCAGCAATTATTTTGATATAGCATTTAAGTTCCATTTCTTTTTGGGCCTGAAGTTTCCATAGCCTTTGATCTATGTGTGTTTATAAACACATTGCATAGATTTACATTTATTTTAGGCTTTTTGCTGCAGGTGTGTTTTTAAGGCACTTGTTTACCTGAGCACTTCTAGGTGTGTCACAGACAGCTTGTTTATCTAGGTATTTACATTTCACAATAGATATAACATTTTATTTCATAGCCATTTTCATTTGGATTGCCTTTCATTCATGTGTGTCTAGAAACACATTGCATGAACGGGCTTTTCATACAAGATATAACATTTCATTTCCATACTTTGTATTCATGGCAGCACTAAAAGTTTCAGGTTTAGCCAACACAACTTTAGCGACTAGGGGGATCTCTCAAGGCAATCCAACTCACCATAGGTAAGTTTTGTCACCAAATTAGAGCCGAGACACAATAAACATGGAAGCTCATCCAATACAGAGGCTGCAGTGGGGAAAAGTCCTCCATGCCACTAGTCAAGTAGTAAGTCAGTGTGATAAACTAAAAGGCAGGTAACGGATGGATGAAGACAATGAATAATGAAGCCAACACTAGCAAGCCAAGGTATGGTGGAATGATCACCTATATTCTCCCTAAGGAGGGTAAAACCAATGAATATGAATAGTGAACTTCTAAGTCTGAGTAGGGACAATATAATATATATAACAAAATCAACCAGGTCCACATATCTATATGATCACCAGATCATGATACTAAATGCTAAGACATGCCATAAGAATGGATATAAAAGCAATATAACCATAACACCGTGATATACCTGCTGAGTCATATACCTGAATGCTCATCCTCTGAGCCATCATCTGTCCTCTGAAACTGCTGTTGTAACTCCGGGCACTACCGACTGCTTGTACAAATGATATAATAGCTACATCGGTCATCTCTCTGAGTGTCCTGAGACTCAGTCATGGAATGGGGAATAAAACTGTTGTCCAAAATCTGATAATGATCCATGGTAGATGCTCATCTCAGCATCTCAAATGCAAGGGAATTGGCTGAATAGTGTACTGGAATCAAAAAAATAATTTATGGTAGCCCGGCTACTATATATGTGATAACAGGAACATCCTTTGACAATACAACTCAACCTCAGGGCATGCTCCCCCCATCAACAAATTCTCTTCCTTTTTGCATTAATGACAACAAGAACTTCCTTTGGAAATATTGCTCCCCCTATCACTGGGCACTTTTGGTACTTTGATGGACTTGTGTTATGTCAAAAGGATACTATTGATCTGATCATCAAGTACATCACTCCTTTTACACATTCTTTGTACTTCATATTATTGATCGATAGTATTCAAGCATGGTATTAGGTTCTTCTCAAATGCTTCATCGTTTTTGTCTTACTCAATGGGACAATCTACTGACTTTCTTCTCCATACTTTGTTAGACTGATTGTTGTTCATGATATTCGATTGAACTTGCTTTCTTCTCCAAACTTTAACTTCTCCCTACATTCTGCAATGTTTTGCAAAATGACCATAATGATGGCAATTATAACATTGAACATAAAATGTACCTTGATTTCTTTCTGGAGTGATTCTATCATGAGCTCTGCAATGAATGGCTTTGTGACTATAATTGTTACACTTTTAGCAGTGACCATGGAACATTGTAAGATATCTCTGAGCAAAGGATTTTTGTGATGTAGCTTCTCTTGATTCTTGTTGATCATGGGATCTTCTGAGAATACTTGTATAACTGTTAACCTTTTCTTCTTTTTCAATGGAGCTTTCACTTTCTTCAATGTTCTTCTGGATCTTTGATTTTGTCTTCAACTGATCAGTTGTTTTATCTAGATTTTCCTTTAGAGAGAGGATATTCAATTCTTGCCTTTGACAAATTTCTATTTTTTCTTGGAGTTGTCTTGTTAGGTCTTCTTCAATTTTCTTGACTTCTTCTACCTGTCATTTCAAATCAACGATATTGTCTTCCATCTGTCCTTTTGAGTTATGATCTTCCTTTTGATATTTTTGCAGTTCTCCTTTTAGTACTTGATTTTCTTTTCTGATTTCTGAGAGTTCCTTTTCAAATTCAAAATTCGTCAGACATACCTTTCGTAATTCTATCTTCAAGGATTTGATTTCAAATTCTTGTTTTCTTCTTAGTTTCTCTTCAATCTCATGACTGAAATGGATTCCCCTTTTGTTGCTTGGATCTTCTTTCTGACTGGCGGTACTTTCCTTCTACAATTGTTAAAGTAAGGTACTGATCTCACTATCTTTGTCTTGAAGCTTGCGAGTCAATTCTTTCTCCTTATCTTCTAGCTGTCTTATGAGCCTGTCAATTTATTTTGATTTCCTTTTATTTTCAGCAGCAGACTTCTCAAGTTTATCTTTTAGAGAGTTGGATATGACTTCTTTCATTCTGGTAGCTTCTTTGACTTGGAGATTTAGATCAATTATAGTACGTGTGGCCTTCTCAGGTTCTTCTTGATGCCTCTTCTCAAATTTGTCCAATTGCTCTTGCAATACTTGGTTCTGTTCACAGAGATTTTTCACTTCTTGAGAAACATTAGTAATTTCATTGTCTATTTGAATTTCTTCTAGAACCATAGTATCTACTAAATTCCTATCACTTATCAAAGAACGAGGATTTTCATCACATTTTGAAGTATTACATTCTATGAATTCAAAATGGATCTTATCTTTTATACTTGATAAATATATCTCTTTAAAGGCATTACAAACAGAGTGTTCATGAGACTTACCTTCATACTTACCTAGATCTTGTACTGACCTTTTGATGGAATTGTCTTCTGCTTCTTGTTCTTCATTTGGGTTTAGCTGATTTATTTTGAGCGACAGTTCTTCAACTGAATTGCACTTTCCTATTTCTCTTTTTGAAGATCTGTTAGGTATTCAAGCATCAATTCCATAACCTCTGCTTCTTGTTCTTCAGTGGAGTAAAGCTGTTATAATTTGGTCCATAATTCCTTAGATGTGTTGCACTTCCCTAGATTCTTTTTCACGGGATCTGACAAGCATTCTAGAATGGATTCCATAGCCTTTGAATTATTTTTCTTTACTTCCTTCTGAGCTGTTGTTTTTACTTTCTTCGGATGATTGTAACCTGTAAGCATTGATTGTCATATACCAATACCTTCTGCTTCAAGATAAGCCTGCATTCTTAATTTACAGATCAAGTAATCTGTACCACAGAACAATGGCAGTCCATTCACTAAGAACCCCATGGTGTGTGTGAAAGATCTCCTTCAAGCTGATAAGGCTTTATGTGAAGGATCTGCTCTGATACCAATTGTTGGACACACTTAGCACACTAAAAAGGGGGGGGGGGGTGAATAGTGTGTATAGCTGTTTGAATGTAGTCATACATAGTAGTAGTTGAAAGTAAGGAGGAGCTGCGTTGGAAAGTTGAAACTCTCGATGTTTCGATCCCTACTCTGGGATCATCATCAGGAGACCAATGAAGCCTAAGGGGAGGTGAGTAAGATGCCCATCAAATATATATGTAGGTTCTCATGTGATGTAAATTTATTGAGAAGAAAGTCGGTTTTTAGGTTTTTTAATTTTAGGTTAGGTTTTAATTTTATTATCAATTTTTAAACATGACAATTAAGCGACCAATTATGAGGCTAACATATTTATGTTTTTCTTTTTAGTTTTAATAATGCATAAGAAATAGTTTAAAATGCTTAAACTTTATTAAGTTTTTATTAATTATAAGTTATAGGGTTATAATAATAATTTATTAAGAATTAAGATATTTTGTTAATTTTACAAAACTATATTAACTTAGGAATATTTTTAATGAGTGCTTTTAATTTGTTGATTGTTAAATAGATATATCAATACCTTCTAAATACTAAGTTTTATACTATAATAGGATTTATTAATTTAAAAGTTTTATACTAAGTTTTATACCACTCTATAGGGGATAATGTGCCAACATTTAGGGCTTAACATTTGGATGACGATAAGACATCCTAATCTTTTGTGATTTTTCTTCAAGACTATCTTCTTCTGATGTTAGTGATTTTTCAATATAAGTATTCTTCTGAATTTGAGCGTTGATTAAATCTGTATTGGTTCCCTCTTTTGGTGTTGAATTTGAGTGTTTGATGACTTCTCTATTGGGCCAGTCATCATTTCTTTGTCAAATAATGATCCTTTGCGATCTAACTCTTCACGTAAAGATTTCTTATTATGCTTTAGCTTTCTACCTTGTATAAGTAAGTCTTGATTATGTCTCCTTAAGCATAAGAGTTCTTCCTTATAGTTTGATTTGTTGACTTCATTTTGATTGTCTTGATTTTTGTGCTCTTTTTTTAAAGCTTTTTATTTGCTCTAGCAATTCCTGATTAACCTTTTTTAAGGAAGAGCTTTCTTCGTCCTTGAATATCTCTATTCTCCTCTTTTAAATTTGATTGCGTTGTGCTTTATCCTTCGCCTTTTTGATTTGAAGAAGTAATTTTTTATTATGATCTCTTAGACGAGAGATTTCTTCATCTTATACTAGTAAACTTTTGTGAGCTTTCTTCTTGAAATCTTCATTTTCTTTTATTAATTTCTAATTACGATAATTCTTATTTTTTAATTCGATTATTTGAGTGAGCAACTCCTTATTATTCTTTTCTGGATAATAATTTTGTTTCTTTACTATCTCACATAGTATAGATTCATATTGTATAGATTCCATTTTGTTTTTGACCAAATTCCACTAATAGATAATAAGCTTCAATGTTTTTTTTTTCAAAATCTCCTAAATCAATACAAAGACGATTGGAGGACCAACCAATTTAGTTATCTGCTTGATAATTTTCGTTAATTGATACCTTGGGTAACTCTTGTTTTTATAAATACTTTTTGAATATTCTTCTCATATATAAAAAAAACTTTTATTCTTTAGAACGCAAGGGCTTTCTAGACTTTATTTCAAACTTAGTAATTGATATCATAAAGTAATATATATATTTTAAACCTCTCAAAATGTAACCTTCCAACTTCGGTTCCCTATCTAATTTTCCTTTTATAACTTTTGAATTGGCCCAACCCTAGAATTAAATAACCACTTTAATATTTGTTCAAGTTTACTTAGTTGTTTTTTTGTTGTTGTAAATGTAACTTCAGAAGATATTCATTTGTATATTATATTTATATTATTATTGTATTTTATTTGTACCTTCGACGGAGATGTTTTTCCTCCATTCGGGGATGTCATTATTGAGGTAAAACATCCATTGTAAGTCGTGGCAATAGCACCCCAAAAGATAAATGTAAATTGTATTATTGAGTCTCCCTAGGACAGGTCGACCCAGTCAAGTTTGTGAAGTCAGCCCCATTAGGAAAAAGGTCACCCACACATAAAGTATAAATAGAGAGCTTGTTCTCTCATTTGGATACACCACTCACTCAAGCAAGTTCGCATAAGGAGAGAGAGAAGACAAGTTCGCTAGAGGAGAAAGAGAGAGAGTTGCAGAAGTTAACTTATATTTTGGTTTTTCTATCTTGCTTGATATTGTACTAGTGACAAATCTATTTCTGAGAAAGTTGCAGTATTTCTGCAAGGAACTTTTAGGCTTAGGTAGGTTAGGTCCAACCCCCTACTCTCTTCAAAGGCCATTTTCGTGCGTTGTAATGACTCTTTTTGATATGATATTTTTTTCCCTACTGAGATGAGAAAGTTACGTTTGCCTCTCAGAAAAATGACATTTTAACACGTTTCACAATGATAGGGGGGTGGAACTCACTAGGTTTGGGGTTTTTCTCTTTTATGGTTTCCCCGAGGAAAATTATTGTGTCTCTTGTGTTTTGTTGTGCTTGTCTGTCTTTCAATTAAAGATCTAATTAAATTGAATTAAAGTGCAAACTTTAACATGGTATCAAAGCCAACCTAAAAAGAAGGCATTGTGCAACAGCGGGAAACTAGGGCTACCTAGGTCAAAGTATTCTCTCCACAGATCATCATAAAAAGAGGGCTAGGCTAACTCGCCCTAGGAAGGCACATATTTTGGAGGAAGCATAATTCAATTTGAATAATTTTCATTTTTGACCTAGACACTAGTGCCGAGCGAAAACTAGGGCATCAAGATTTTGGGGTTTTCCTTCATAAATTCAGATAAAGGAGTACATTGGACAACTCGCCTTGAGGAGGCGCATCTTCCTGTTCAATCATCAGTTCAAAATTCCAAGTTTGGAAAATAAAGGTTTCTCTAAAAAACCCTAAACTAGCTAGCCCCCGAACCAGGTTGGGCATCTCAAATTGGTAAGATCTAAATCTTTGATATTTCCATTTGAGGTTCTCATTTCAAAATGACAAATCACACCAAGCTTGAGGATAAGCTTGAAGGAGATGACAACTTCCAAGCATGGAATTATATAATCTCTCTTGTCCTAGAAGAAAATGATTTGGACAATTATGTCAATGCGAAGGTTCCAGAACCAGAGGGAGAAGAGGCAAAGGAAATCTACAAGAAGAACTTGGTCAAGGCCAAGAGGATTATTGTAGACTCTATTAAAGATCATCTCATCTCTCATGACTGCAGTATCATCATTGAAAACTCCCAAGGAGATGTTCGATGCCTTGATGAATATATTCGAAGGGAAGAACATCAATCCGAAAATGACACTAAGGAACCAACTCAAGAATGTGAAGATCCAACACTCAGAGACCATGCAATCCTACTTCACAAGGGTCTCTCAAATCAAGGAGCAACTTGAAGCAATTGAAGACAAAGTAGAAGAAGGAGAGATTGTTATGACCACCTTGAATGGTCTCCCAAGATCATGGGACTCATTCATTCTAGGAATATGTGCCAGGAAGAAGTTGATCCCCTTCAATAGACTATGGGAAGAATGTACCCAAAAATAAGCTTGGCTAGTAGCAAGAGAAGAGAAGATGGGAGTTGATGATGACCAAGCCCTAACTGCTCATACTAAAAAGAATCATAACAAGAGGGAGGACCATCATCATAAAAAATCCAGAAGGCCTAATAGGAATCATGGACCTAGAAGGGATTGTGATAATTTGTAGGAAGATCTCACAGCTGAAACAAACCTCACACAAAACTCACTCAAGAATTGTAGAGAAGAAGAAAAGAATGTAGTCAATAATCACTCATGAACACAGAAAATGGAGAATAGCAGTATAATCATACATCAGCTGTGAGCTGGCACTGTGAAAAATGAATACAATACAATAACTATCAATAGAGTTCGAATAGAGATAAGGTCATTCGAATTCACCTCAAGGTGTGGCTTGGAGAGCATATGAGACATCATCCAAACAAGTGGCAGTGGTCATAAATGCCAGATAGTCAGTCAAATGAGTCTAACTGAGTGCATGGGCACTCATGTAGGTAAGGAGACTCCAATGTGGGCACATGAGGAGCTGTCAGTAGTCATAATAGCTCAAACTAGTCTCAGTAGGTGCCTACCTAAGTGCTTCAGTCAGTTAACTGATCAAGCATCCCTTGAATCAAGGAATTGAGTCATCAACCAACTAACTAACTGAAGTATCTCCTAAATAGGTGGAATAAGGCGCACTTGTGCTCCAGTGATGAAAACAAGGGTGCATCAGTGGCTAGGAGGGATAGAACTGAGCAAAAACAGGCTCTTGGGGGATGCAAAATAAGGACTAGGTGCTGGGAGACTACCATACTAATGACTGGATGCATGCAATTGCATGCGGTTGAATGGATGCATGCATAATTGCATGTAGGCATGCAAAATACAAAAATGATGGTGCGAATATTCCAACAGGGATCTCTCCAGTATCAAGTGTTTTGCATGTGATGAGAAGGGACACTACTCAAGAAATTGTCCTCGAAACCAAGGATCCTCCAGCAAAATCCACGAGAAGAGGAATCATTGTCACACCACCTAAGATGATGAACCTGCAAGCAAAAGAACAAAAGAATATTCTTCAAGTGATGAAGAATATGTATTGTAATAAATGAACGTAACCAATTACAAGGGTTCATTCAGTAGGTTCCACCTCATTAGGTGAAGCTAGAGATGACTTTCAGTATTACATGAAAGGAGTAGGAGAAGCTCCTACAGAGTTGGACTCCGGAAAACAAATAAAGATCAATGCTCTATGGAAGAACCTCACATCCATTTCAACATTGATTAAAGGGACACAAAATGTCTACTACAGTACAAAGAACAAGTGTAGAATACTTGCTCAATATTTTCTATCATAAGCAAGAAGGAACAGGACCTCAAAATCAGACGATGAAGAAGAACACACTGTCAGACACTCCAATAGTTCCTGCAAGGAAGCAAAGATCAAGAGGGATTCCAACAACCAAACAAAGATAAGTATTTAATTGCTTGTATATCTAATAATGATATTGTTCAGTGGTGTACATACTTATGTTCCTAGATTTAGGATGTGTATTATGCATGAATGTTTACATGATTAACTGTACACAACTAATATGCATGTGATGGGTACGTGGCCTATGGTGTTGTACAACATTCCATTGCTACTTATCTAGAATGAAACCTCTTTGCTGACATGTTGGGAGTAGTGCACACTCTTAAAAATGTTCTAGTAGAGATGGAAGGCATCTAGAAAGTTACTGTATGAATGCAGGATATGGATTAATGCTATGTTGAGGCCTTGGATAAGATAGTTTCATGACTATGTGACCTATTTCTTTATGCATAAGAATTTGTTTTGAAAATAATGAAATGTTTCTAACCACGCAACTAAATTGACTTGTAGGAAATATCGTGTACCTACAAGAGATACTTGTTTCGAAGAACAAGTGACGATGATTTAGCTAAAACATTCAATAAGATTTATGAAGTCAAGATGAAGAAACTAAAGAACCTGAACCAGAGACATAGTTATGGAAAAGACAATTCAAGAAGATCATGAAGATCGCGACATAGCAAAACCACAAGAACCTGTAGATCCACCTCGTGAGAAGAAATCCCACAAGAAAAGACCGGGATGGGAACATGAGGCAATCCAAGATGCAGAGAAGTATGGCGCTCCAGATGGGATGCATAGAGAAAGCAAGAGACCAAGACCATACTCCAGCTATGTGGCCCTTCTATGTGACATCATTGATGAAGAACCTTCCAACTACGAAGAAGTAGCAGATAAGAAGGAATGGAAGGATGCCATGATTGAGGAATACCAATCGATTATGAAGAATGATGTCTAGGAAATAGTTCCAAGACCAGAAGGGAAGTCTGTTGTGACTTCGAAATGGATCTATAAGATCAAGCATGCTGTAGATGGTAGCATAGAAAAACACAAGGCAAGATTTGTGGCACGTGGATTCTCCCAGAAGGAAGGAATAGACTATGAGGAGACATTTGCACTTGTAGAAAGATACACTTCAATCAGATCTATACTTGCATTAGCTGCAGTAATGAAATAGAAGGTACACCCGATGGACACCAAGACAACGTTCTTGAATGGTGTAGTTGAAGAGGAAGTGTATGTGGAGAAGCCACTGGGATTCGAGACACATGATAGATAGACTTATGTGTGCAAGTTGAAGAAATCCTTGTACGAATTGAAGCAGGCACCTAGGACATGGTACGCCAGGATGGAAAACTTTCTGATGAGATTAGGATTTACCAAGAGTAAAGCAGATTCCAACTTTTGCTTCAAGGTTGAGGGAGGAAGACCAATGATACTACTTTTATATGTAGATGACCTGTTTGTGACACGTGAGGATGAGCTCATTGCAAACACTAAGAGAAGGGTTGCCGCAGAGTTCGAGATGCAAGACCTAGGAATGATGCACTACTTCTTAGGCATGGAGGTGTGGAAGAGCACGAAAGGAATTTTCCTTGGTCAAGGAAAGTATGCAGTGGACATTATGAAGAGGTTCATAATGATGCACTGCAAGGCTATGGAAACACCAATGGAATCAAACTTGAAACTACTATGTGACGCTTCATCAAAGACAGTTGATGCCACGATATACCGACAGATGATGGGTTCGTTGATGTACTTGAAGAACACGAGACCAGACATATGTTTTGCTTTGAACACCCTGAGCCAGTTCCTGACGGATACGAGACATGTTCACCTGACAACTGCAAAACATATATTGAGGTAACTGAAGGGTATAGTTGAGTATGGGCTCAAGTATGAGGCGAATCAAAGGATTAACCTGCATGGTTATGTTGATTTAGATTAGGTAGGTAGTGCCATAGATAGGAAAAGCACTTCGGGATGTTGCTTCAATTTGGGATCCGATATGATCTTTTGGTTTAGTGGGAAGCAATCATGCATGGCACTGAGTACAATCGAAGTAGAGTATGTTGCAGCTTGTTGCGGCTTGTTCGACTAGTTGTGAGGAAGTATGGATTTAGAAGCTACTGTCAGATTTGTTTGATCTCGAGCTCGACGCGACTTGTATTTTCTGTGACAAACAGAGTTCCGTGAAGTTGTTTGTGAACCCGATGTTCCATGACAAGTCGAAGCATATTAAGATCAAGTATCATTATATCTGGGATATGGTGCAGAGAGGAGCGGTGAAGCTCCAGTATGTGGTGACATATGAGAAGATATCCAATGTGTTGACCAAGCTGTTAGCTAGAGTGAATTTCGAGTACTTCAGAGAGAGGCTTAATGTTATCCAGATCAAGGTTTCTTGAAAGAGGGAGTGATGAGACCGGAAGACATAGGTGCACTAGGGTTGGTTCTCGCATGGTGGAAGATGCAGGTGGTCCTTGGGACATAATGCACCTGGGGTTCTCTTGGGTTGTATCCACATGCTGGAGCCACAAAGAGGTCCACCAGTCACAAAGACACCTAGGGTGCACCTAGGTTGGTTCTCGCATGGTGGAAGACGCAGGTGATCCTTGGGATGTAATGCACCTAGGGTGCTCCTAGGATGTATCCACATGCTGGAGATGTGGGATGACCATGAGAGATGAAATGCACCCAGGGTGCTCTTGGGATGTACCCACTAAGTGGGAGACGCAAGTGGTCTATTTGACATGAGGTGTGCACCTGGGCTACTCTCTGTGTAAGATGATAAGATGATCTGGATACGATGAGATGATAGTAGGAGACACAGGTGATTGCTGTGGCAATTTAATGTGTGGTCCTGGGATGCACCTACTTGATGGCTTGCTTGTAGAGATGATGAATACCTAGATGAGAGCTATGCCTACATCCAACATGAAAAAGGGTTGGATCTGTAGAACATCTCGTGACAGATAGATTTGAGAGATATCACTAGTCAATGATCAACGAGATGAGGATTGTTGTAGCAATGATGATGATGATCCAGTGTTGATGATGACGTTCCAGCATTGATGATGATCCAACGATGATGACGTTGTCCACACTGATGATGATTGTGTTGAGAGAATACCTTCCTAGTTAAGAGGGAGTGTTGTTGTAAATGTAACTTCAGAAGATATTCATTTGTATTTTATTTTTATATTATTATTGTCTTTTATATTTATATTATTATTGTATTTTATTTGTACCTCCGACAGAGATGTTTTTCCTCCATTCGAGGATGCCATTATTGAGATAAAACCTCCATTGTAAGTCAGGAAAATAGCATCCCAAAAGATAAATGTAAATTGTATTAGTGAGTTTCCCTAGGACAGGTCGGACTAGTCAAGTTAGTGAGGTCAGCCCCATTAGGAAAAGGGTCACCCACACATAAAGTATAAATAAAGAGGTTGCTCTCTCATTTGGATATACCACTCACTCAAGCAAGTTCGCATAAGGAGAGAGCTGCAAAAGAATCTTATATTTTGGTTTTTCCATCTTGCTTGATATTGTACCAGTGACAAATCTATTTCTGAGAAAGTTGCAGGGTTTTCTCCTTTATGGTTTCCCCGAGGAAAATTATTGTGTCTTGTGTTTTGTTGTGCTTTCCTGTCTTTCAATTAAAGATCTAATTAAATTGAATTAAAGTGAAAACTCTAACAGTTTTTAATATAATGTAAATTTAAGATTTATATATCTTGATCCTTTATATATAAACCTTCATATATATTTAAATATAAATTCCTCCCTTATTGGCTTAAACGACACTCAGAGTTTTATTAATATTAAGTGTAACCTTCCCCAAAAGTCACGTCAGTTGCTTTTCTTGTCGGTTCCTTCTTCACTTAGGGGTTACAATTCCACAACTGCTTTTCTTGGGGGTTCCTTCGTCACTTTAGGGTTACTTTTCCACAGTTTCAATGATCAATCTATGCTTGAATTGGTGGCTCGACTTTAACAATTATTCTCAATAGAATTATCTTGCGCAAATCTTTGGTCGAGGAATTTAGTGTAACGAAATAGTCTTCTTTTTATAATTAAATGCTTCCTTCGATTAGTATTTGTAGATCAGATCACGATAATTAGATTTCTAAAAATATTGGTGCCCGGTTTATTAATACTCGTGGATATTGTATTATTTGATGTTGCAAAACTCCAAAATGCTTGGTGAACAATGACGACTCTTGTGGCTCTGTATGACAGCTATCACAATGACGACTCGTGTGGCTCTGTATATCAACTGTTGTAGTGATGGATATTGCATTGTTTATGGAATGAGATATACGTCTGTAGGGTAATGAAACCACGACAAAAGAACACAATTTCCTTAAAACGATGTATTCCTGAATTGGCTACTGTATTTACGTGCTTTCCTTCTATCCTTTGATTTACATCTTCCATGATTTGAAAGTAGCCGACGTTGGATCCTGCGTTTTTTTTAACAAAAACAAAAATTGTTATATCTTCTTTTTCAATAGAATTTTGAACCTGGACTTTAAATTTCTACTGGCCAAAGGCCCGTTGTCGGTCAAGGACCTAATATTTCTGGGAATTTTGGGTGCGGCCAAATCCAGGTCAGACAAAGTCTGATAAGTGTTTGTGGCCATAGGCCAGGATCAGAAAAACAGGCTCTGATACCAAATGAGACAAACACAGTTAGTTTCTAAAGAAATATCCATTGTAAATTAAATTAAATCTATATATATATATATTAAATGTAAATTGATGAGATGATGAAAAATTACAAATATGAGATGATATATATATATATATACCCATCCACGGTGCCCTTTCATAAGAAGTGTGACCTTTCGACAATAAGGTGTCTCATCATTACATATTCAATTATTGAATATTAATTATTAACTTATAAGTATATATTATATATATTTTTGTTTATTACATAATTTGTTGAAAAAAGAGGGTTTGAAGTTTGCCTAAGCAATTCTTGTATATGAGTTTTAACAAAATGTTTGGTGCTTTAAACAGTTGGTCTGTCCAACTGCAAACTCGTATGGATGAATGTTTGTGCCATGCATACACCCAAATGTTTACTCTAATTGATTTGGATATCATTTGATGTTGAATAAGTAAGATTTCTTTTTGTTTTTCCAAACTGAGTTGAACGGATACAAAATCATGGAATTTAACCAAAAATTGATAACTTCTCAAAGGAGTGACAGTTCCATGTCCTTATACTAAATATATTTGATATCATTATTTTAGCCCCTTTAAAGATATGGAAAATATTTAGAATTACCTTTTGAAACTCCCAAGGAATTGGAAAATCTTTCAAATTAAGTCTATTCAATCTTTCAAATAAAGTCTTTATTGAATAGGGAGAAAGAAACATCAATTACTTGAAGCATAAATGGCCATACAATTTCTGATAACGAAGTTACACAAATGTAAACATGTGTTTCCTAAAAAATAATTTTGTTTTGGGTGAACATTGTATTACAACGCAAACACCCACTCATTGTGCCAAAGTCCTAATTCACAAGGTTAAGACTTGAGGGTAACTAAGAGGGAGGCCACTGTCACTTTACCAACCCTCTTCTTCACTTTAAGTTGTCTCTCCTCTATCCTAAGTCACAGGGTTCGCTGAAATTCAACCTTGAGACTGAAAATTTGGCAAACCTTAAAAATGATTCAGTTTTTGATCAAGTTTGTTGAATCTAATAGGTAAACCTCATGACAAACCTATTCATAAAAAAAGATGTCATATCGATCCATAAATGATCTTGAAGTGAATTTCAAAATTTTATATTTTATATTTTATTATCAAAGCTAACACTATCCAATCATCATTGACCATTTATGTTCACCACTCCGTCAACAATTCAAGACTCTACCTAACTCCTTCACACGCAGTTGAAACTTGAACCCTCACCCCCTTGATGTTGGCACTATCCATTTGGAAATCATAGATTGGAATCTCAACCTTCGACAACTACTAGTATATTGATCATGATTGATTGTCGCATTAAGACCATATGTGAATCAGAATCTTGGCCTTGCAAGTCTATTGCAACTGAGAAGTGAGAACTCCAATTTCCCATCGCCCATAAGCCATGGGCCATGGGTCTGCCAAGAAATTTTTAGAGGGTTTTAACTTTTGTCGTGAGTAACCATTTGCAGACTAGTCACTACATGAATACCACTCTTCACCTGAGTTCCTATATGTGCTTGGCATCCATTAGGTGGATTCACAACCCAACTCATTGCCGACCAACCATTGGGGAGACATAGATTAGAGTTGAGAGTTTGTAATTTTTGTATTTCATACTTTCAGTACTAATGTGCAAGCTTGCAGGCTTCCACCGTAATGCATTGTTGTGGACATGTCACTTGTGGTCAACCTCCAAGCTCCAAGCTCCAGGGATGTAGGATTTATTTTGTCTTTATAGTTTTGCACTCATTTTTTATATAGATTATTTAGTGTCTAGATAATGGTTTTAACTATTTATTGTTCATTGTTTAGTAAAGAAATCATTAATGTACAGTGTGATTTTATAGTTTAAACATTAGCATATGAGCATAAGGAAACAAATAAAAATTGCAAATTAGAAAACAAATTCTGAACATGATCTATGAAAACAACAATGTAGGAACAATTTCCATGGTACCTCAAAAATCAACAACAAAAGGATGGAAACATGTGGATAAACTGGATGGGTCCACCGGGAGACATCTTAAACGCAAATTATGTAAAACTGAATTTGTTGGGTCTTTAACAATAGTGATACATCGCTTGTTTTCAATTAGTAATGGTAGAGGAGGTGGTGTTGATGGCTGCCCAAGGTTGTTTGCAGAACTCAAGGAGATATTTTAAAACAATTGTTAAAATACAAATGGCTAAGCCTCGTGAATGAAAACAAAAGACAATGTATTCAAACAAAAAGTTCAATTAATTACAATCCCTTCTCCTTTTCTTCAAGCATGGCTGCAATTGGAAGTTGATCTTAGTTAATAAAATCAAGAGAGACAACAACATTAAACTCTCTTTAGGAGCCCATACAAAATAAATAAGTTGATGATGTTGTGGCTAACATGTTTTATGAATTTGCTATCCCATTTAATTTGGCTTACTTTATTAATGCATTTAAGAATATTACATATTTTGGAAAAGTATTTGTACCTCTTAGTTCTAAGATGATAAGGACCACTCTTCAGTCAAAAGAAAGGGTGACAAATAGATTGATTAATATCAAAGAGTTTTGAAAAGAAATATGGTGCAAAATTTTATCGGATGGTTGGTCAAATCACTAGTACAAAATGATAGATAAGTGACCAAGTGACCAAAAAAATTGGTCACCATAGTTTTTTTAAGGGATAAATGACCAAAATTGAGAAATTTTAAGTAAGTTAATTAGAAATGACCAATTTGGTCATGAGATAAGAACTAAACTAAAAATAATCAAGATAAATGACCAATTTGGTCACTGGATAAGAACTAAACTAAAAATGACCACCTAACAATTGGTTATTTATTTGGTAATTTTTAGTTGTGTCACTCCAGCAATGGGAAATTACAATTTTGACAATGAATTTTACATTTTACTAAATTTTAACACTACAGATGGATTCAGAGACCCCGGGGTCTCTGAATCCATCTGCAGTGTTAAAATTTAATAAAATGTAGACCCCCTCATGGATTCAATGGGCTATTCCACTAGTAGAATTTGGGAAAACAAATGATTAGGTTACTAAAAAAGTTAGTCATGATAGTATTTTTAAGCTAAATACTTATACTAAATTTTTGCATACAACCAGAAATGACTAAATTAGTCATGGGATATTCATTGAAACTTGGCGGCCCATGAGCTTCATGATGATGTTTGATATGGGTCAGTAAATGATGTCTTCCTTGAGTACTTAATTTTATTGGAGCCTGGGGGCGACATTAGCCATGCCTACACTGTGTACATGTTCCTCCTTTCAAACTATTTAAGATGCTCATACATGAAAGAGCACCTATAATATTTTGCGAAAATTGATTTCTTGATTTCACTTAAGATAATCCTAGATGTACAATCCAAGTGGACATAATGGTTGAAAATAAGGTATATTGTACACCTTCGTACACTAAACATTGAAATTGCAACCCAAAGGAGTCCCTTGTCCCACAAATAAGGGGTCTCATACATCAATTTAACGTTTAACATCTAAGCTATGAATTTAAATTATGTAATAATATTATTTATAAACATTTTAATATTATAATATATAAAATTTTATTAATTATATAAACTATTGAGAGAGAAATACATTTTTTAAATGATCTATTCATTAATATTGGATTGAAGAAAAATTAGATAAAATTTGTAAATTTTTACATCATCTATATCAATAAATATGTTCAACTTTTGTTATTGAAAGATTATGACGCTAGAGAATATGAATATTGGTGATATAATTATATAATGATATTTTTGAGCAATTAACACATTTATATTTATATTTGTCTTTTCACCATTTATATTTTTCATATATTTGGTAATTAGCCCAAATAAGCAATGGAGCACAAATACCCATAACACAATATAGTATTTTAACCATTTTTTTGTGTTTTAAAATTACAAAATAAAATCCTAGTCAAACTTTCAAATTTCCTTTCTTACAAAATTGTCATTATTATTCTAGAGAGGCCCCTCCTTAAAATAAATCGTTTTTCCAATAAAGTATGACTTTTTTACATACACTATGGAATTATGACCCAAAATATGACGAGAAAATCCGACGACATCCGACGAAAAGGACTGTGTCGTCGGATTTCACCTTCAAAATTACGAAATTTGATTAAATTTTTTTTAATTGATAGAAGCGTCTCAGATATTCGACCACCGTTGTCGTATACTCGACAACAGTTGTCGGAAATCCGACAACTCCGACGATGCTCCATTTGTCGGATATCCGACATATATTTTATAACGATAACTATGCTGAAGTGGTTGGATATCCGATAGGAATTTCATAACGGTAACTATGCTGAAGTGGTCGGATATCCGACGAACATTTATATTTTAAAATCTATAAATTTTGAAACATTCCGACATGTTTTCTATACAAGAACGGTTTGTGGAAATTATTTTATTCTTCGGCAGACTATTTTCCGTAAAAGAATACATCATTATTTCTATTGTTGTTGTGATTAAAAATAGTGAAGTATGGAGCTGGATTTTCTAAGATCGGTAATCTTCATTCAAGATCTTTATGAGAAAATGTCAAATAGCAATATTCTTGATCTAGATGAACAAAGTCAACAATTGCTTGCTAGATTGTGGGATCGACTGAAAAGAAAGGGTGATGGGAAATGTTATTGTCCATGTAGTCAATGCAGGGGTTTTAAGAGGAGAAGAATAAAGATCACAACAGCCATAAAACATTGTAGGGAACATGGATATGCTGAGGGGGGACATGAATATCGTCCATTTGTAAGTTTTGCATTATATATGTTTTTATATTGATTGCTTTTGTAAATGTATGTATTATTTTAATATTTATTATATTAACTTTTATCTATTGATGGTTTCATGTAATTATAAAGGAAATACATCCTACGACATATCGTCCGGAGGAAGTGCTTTCAGAACAAGTACCGGAGGAACATGGAGCTATGAATAATGGAGAACAAGTTAATGATCATATTGAAGAAGATGATAATACTGATAGCATAGTTGAAGATGATGGTACAAATACTTTGATTCATGATTCATTTAATGTTAGAATGGATGATGACCATCATCATCATTTTGATGATATTCATGATTTTCCTCTTCTTGAGATGGCATACGAACCCCTTTAAGAGGGCTCCAACACAAATCTTCTCTCTGCTATATTGTTGATAATGAACTTGAATGTTATGAATGGTCTTTCAAACATATTAGTCACACGGATGTTAAGGTATGTAATATATTCCATCACACAATATATATGATCGCGCTAAAGGTTATCATCGTTCGTCTAATAATTTTATTGTTAATTCATAAGTCAAATTAATACGGATGAAATGTGTTTCATTAATATTATTTATATATTATATTAACTAGATTAAATTATTTTTATTTGTTGTAGCTTGATCGCTGAATTTTTGTTACCACCGTCAAATATTTTACCTCGCACATATCGATATTTATCTGTCATCATGAAAGAAATTGGAATGCAGTATGAAGCAATTCATGCATGCCCCGATGACCATGTTATATATTATAATCAGCATGAATTTGCAACAGAATGTTCGAAATGTCATATCAGTAGATATCGAATGGATCAAGTAACAAAAAAGGTGCCTCGCAAGGTTCTTCGTTATATTCTCATTATTCCACGTTTGCAATGACTGTTCAGGTGCAAAAACATAGCGCAATTTATGGATAACCATGCACAGAACATAAGTCAAGATGACATTATTCGAATGCATGCAGATGGGTCTGCATTTAGAGATATGGAAGAAAAATGGCCTCACTTTAAAGAAGAACCTCGTAATCTTAGGATTTCTTTGGCAATAGATGGTGTCAATCCATTTACTTGGTGTGGCCTATTTTTGTTATCAATAATAACATTCCTCCATGGTTGTCAATAAAGAGGGTGCATATAATGTTGTCGATGATTGTTCTAGGTATATTGTGTCTACAATTTGTTTTTAAATGTAATGGCATCTCATTTGTCGTATTTTGTTGCATAATGTCATATATATATTTTATTTTTCTCTTGTCCAAATAGTTTATATATCTAAATGCTACTCATAATTATATATTGTATATGTTCAAATCAATCAGGTAAGTACCAAGTTAAAGATATGAATGTATATATCAAATCTTTTATCGACGAACTACTAAAGTTATGGAATGGCATCACTATGCATGACGTATCTAGACCAATACGACAAAGGCAATTTCAATTCCATGCAATGATTGTATGGACAATACATGATGCCCCATGGCTAACCCATTTTTGCGGTTTGTAATTATAAGTTCCACTTTATTTGCATTTAATTTTATGAACTAGTTAATATACTATGCACGCATGTTTTTCTAAATAATCCATTCATTTTTTATATAATTATAATAGACATAGATATTCCATCTCTTTATGCAGGTCTTCATACAAATGAAAAATTTGCATGTCCAGTTTGTGGTCCTAAAATGAAATCTCGTCCTTCAAAAAGCTTAGGAAACGAGGTGTTTGATGAGTATAGACACTTCCTCTCTAAGAATCACAGGTATCGAACTACTGAAAAACATTTGTTCAATGGCAAGCAAGAGAGTGCATTAAAACTGCATAGAATGACACCTCACCTATGGAAGTTGCAATATAATAGAAATCGTCAAGGTATGTATGAATCATCGTATATGAAATGTTATGTATTTTTTTTTATTGTGTGTTGTTTACTGTAATTGACATTGATTTCTGTAACTTATTTACAAACTACGATTCATTATGGTCGTGATCATGAAGGAATTAATGGGCTTCCACGAAGAATGAAAAGTTATCCTAGACAATTCAGTAGGTTTCCCTACTATGAGCACCTACAAATTGATCATATGTTTGATACAATGCATATCAGAAAGAATGTGACTGAAACATTATGGTGAATATTGGATGGAAGGAGTGAGAAAGAAAAAATTGTCAAAATTTGCAAAGACATTCAAGAAGGAAACCATACAATGAAAGACGTCATTCAATTTCATAGCAATGGAGACCAAATTAATATAAACTTACTTCCATGGATGTTAACAGAGCAGCAAAGTAATGTTGTAAAAGAAGTAATGTGAAAAAATAAATTTCCCACCGGATTTTGTGCGAACATGAAGAATATCAGAACAAAGAAAAGTGATTTTGCAGGGGTGAAAACTCATGATTGGCATGTATTCATGAAGGTAATTATTATGTTATGCATATAATTATTGTTTTTTTTTCTATTCCAGTGAATATTGTTGGTATTTTTTTTGTTTACTCTTTGTTTAAAACATGAAACGATTTGTATATTGTTACAGTATGTTCTACCTCTCTCTCTCCCGGACAACTTCGACAACAATGTCAAACAAGTAATATATAATCTCGGGAAATACATGAGGTAAGTAGCGATTTTTTGCATGCGCTTAGTGTTTGTTTAATTCATCGTAGAACTTATATTTTATTTTTTTGCACTAATTTATGTTATGTAATATAATGTTTTTTTTGTTAAATCTCATGATTGGGCTGCGTCACTTGTAGATGGTTGTCATCTAAAGAAATCCATAAAGAAGATATAAAGTATTGGAGGAGAGAAATTCCTCGTCTCATGTGTGAAATGAAGAAGCATCTACCTTCGACATTTTTCAATGCATGGGAACACTACCTCATACACCAAGTTGAAGAGATTGAATTGTGTGGACTTGTGCACTCAAGGTCCATGTGGATGGTTGAGAGGCACTTGAAATTTATGAAGGGTTTGGTTAGACAACGAGCACATGCTGAGGGTTCTATGATGGAGGGATATATGGTATACTAAAACATGTTGTATATTAGTGAATATCTTCCTAAATTAGCATCAAAGCTCAATTTACGTCGCATTTGCGATCCAGTCTCCAATAACAATTTCGAAGGGGAGTACCCGAAGGGGAAAGGTAGATCGAGGAAGGTAAAAGGTAATATAACACATTTGACTGTTTATTTTTATGTATATATATCATACATATTCTATTTTTATATTCAATATATTGCATCAATTAAGAGTGTATACGTTTTTAAGTGAATATACATTTGTATTGAATTTTAATTTTATTGTCATCAAACAGTTGGTCGAGAGTGGGATGCACTTCATTTATACATTGCAAACAATCTTGACTAGATAAAGGTATGGATTGAACGATGTGAACAATCTGGTCCTGGAATATCATGGGAAGGTGTTGTTTCATTGGTTAAAGCAACACATCGCAATGGAGATACCAATCTTACACAAACGGAAATCAATTTAGCATATGGTTTAAAAGATAAACAGGCAAGCATATTAATCAACCACACTTTTTTTTTTGCAAACATATTGTCGATGTACACGCTGATTTTTTTTCCTGTATGGCATTATAAACATGCACTTAATCATAAATATTGGATCATTATGTAATATTTTCTTGTATGGCTTGTTGTAGGTAAAACACCATAAGGCTATGTGGTGCAATGGCTGTAGATATCGCATCAAAAAGTTGGATGAAACGAAGAAAACATTAGATTGTGGGATATCTGCAGTCTTTGAGGTGACCAATGTTTCCTCTAGAAGTGACAAACATCCAAAACTCTTTGAAAATCGATACTATGGGTATCTGGAAGATATTCTTCAATGTGAATTTAACTCCTTCAAGGTATTTTTGTTCATTTTCAAATGGTACAGGTTACGATTGAATCAACGTGATCCTGATAAAACTATTATTGAACATGATAATGGATTTACCATGGTAAATACAAGGTTTTTTTAGTCAAGAACAAAGCCCTATGTTCTTCCAAGCCAATGTGAACATGTATTTTACTCTAAGGTTCCAAGTAGAGCGGGTTGGTAATTTGTTGTGAGACACGATCCAAGGAAAAGGCTGGTAACGTATAATGTAGAGGAAGGTACTGAATATGGTTTCAAAGAAGAAGATGATGTTGAAGATGATCAACATGATTTAGATGATCATGTTCCAAAAGAAGATGTCGAAGAATTAGTTGAATCAGATGATGTATCAGACAATGTCCATGAAGATGATATCGATGATGACATGATGATCGTAACTGACATCGATGACGATGATGATATGGCCAATCCATACAATGTTGACTCTGGATCAGATGATACGGATGATGACTTGGATGAAGAAGATGATGATCAACTCCATTGAAGTGTACAAGGTATGCAATAATATATCTACTCTACATATTTTGATTTAATATTGCGATAGAAATATTGAATTTTATTGGTACGCACAAATTAATTGTTTCTTAGTGTTTCTTCCATTTTCCTCTATGTTGGCATATGTTATAATTTGAAACATTGCTTCTTATAAAGTATGACAAAAAACTCATTTAATTGTTTTTTACATAGATTATGTCAGGTTATGGGGAATTGAGAGTGATGTGAGTAGGGGGAGGGGCCATAGGAGCTTCCACCTTCACGTGGTTGGCCCTGTTTAGTAGAGAGTATTAAATTATTCTCGAAACAAAGAGAAGCTCGGTAAGGAAATGCACAATTATGATGCTAACCCAAATGGCGTGCTTGATCATGTACTGCACGGGTTCAATGTTGAAATTTTTTAAATTTGTGCTGGCTTGGACTGAAATTTGGCATGGTTAGACTAGACACATGCATTGACGGTGTGGGAGGGTTTCCAGAATCAAACATGACTGACACTAACCATTGGACCATCAAATACCATACCTATAGATTAATTAATGTGCTACATGGGGCCAATGTTGAAATTTTTTAAATATGTGCTGGCTTGGCCTGAAATTTGGCACGGTTAGACTAGACGCATGCGTTGACGGTGTGGGAGGGTTTCCAGAATCAAACATGACTGAAACTAACAATTCAAGCATCGAAAAACATACCTATATATTAATTAATGTGCTACATGGGGCCAACGTTGAATTTTTTTAAATATGTGTTGGCTTGGACTGGAATTTGGAATGGTTAGACTAGACGCATGCATTGACAGCGTGGGAGGGTTTCCAGACTCAAAAATGACTGACACTAACCATTGGACCATCAAATACCATACATATAGATTAATTAATGTGCTACATGGGGCCAATGTTGAATTTTTTTAAATATGTGTTGGCTTGGATTGAAATTTGGCATGGTTAGACTAGACGCATGCATTGATGATGTGGGAGGGTTTCGAGACTCAAACATGAACGACACTAACAATTCGAGCATCAAAACCTATACCTATAGATTAATTAATGTGCTACATGGGACCAACGTTGAATTTGATTAAATATGTGTTGGCTTGGACTGAAATTTGGCATGGTTAGACTAGACGCATGCATTAAAGGTGTGGGAGGGTCTCCAGACTCAAACATGATTGACACTAACCATTGGAGCATCAAATACCATACCTATATATTAATTAATGTGCTACATGGGGCCAACGTTAAATTTTTTAAAATATGTGTTGGCTTGGATTGAAATTTGGCATGGTTAGACTAGATGCATGCATTGACAGTGTGAGAGGGTTTCCAGACTCAAACATGAATGACACTAACAATTTGAGCATAAAAAACCATACCTATAGATTAATTAATAAGCTACATGGGGCCAACGTTGAATTTTTTTAAATATGTGCTGGCTTGGACTAAAATTTGGCATGGTTAGACTAGACGCATGCATTGATGGCGTGGGAGGGTTTCCAGAGTCAAACAGGACTAAAACTAACCATTGGAGCATCAAATACCATACCTATAGATTAATTAATGTGCTACATGGGGCCGACGTTGAAATTTTGTAAATATGTGTTGGCTTGGACTGAAATTTGGCATGGTTAGACTAGACGCATGCATTGACGGTGTGGGAGGGTTTCTAGACTCAAACATGAATAACACTAACAATTCGAGCATAAAAAACCATACCTATAGATTAATTAATGTGCTACATGGGGCCAACATTGAATTTTTTTAAATATGTGCTGGCTTGGACTAAAATTTGGCATGGTTAGACTAGATGCATGCATTGGCGGTGTGGGAGGGTTTCCAAACTCAAACATGACTAAAAATAACCATTGGAGCATCAAATACCATACCTATAGATTAATTAATGTGCTACATGGGGCCAACGTTGAATTTTTTTAAATATGTGCTGGCTTGGAATGAAATTTGGCATGGTTATACTAGATGCATCATCATCATCATCGTCATCACCATCATCGTCATCATCATCATCATCATCATCATTATCTTCATCATCATCATCATCATCATCACCATCATTGTCATCATCATCGTCATCATCTTCATCACCATCATCTTCATCTTCATCATCATCATCGTCATGATCTTCATCATCATCGTCATCATCATCATCGTCATCATGATCATGATCATGATCATCATCATCATTGTAGGATATCTGACGTAGATACCTAGAAAGACCAACGATGTTTGGCGTCAATGGTTTGGTGAGCTCGTCGGATTCTTTTGAAGGGGGCATCGTATATCCTATCGAAACTACATTATAAGAAGTCTGATATTTGATTCCTCTTGCCGTCAGTGGTATGGAGAGGTTGTTGGATTCATCATCATCATCATCATTGTCGTTGTCATCACCAGCACCATCATCATCTTCATCATCATCATCATCATCATCATCGTCGTCGTCGTCGTCGTCGTCATCACCCTCTTCCTCATCAACATCTTCATCATCATCAATATCACCATCCTCATCACTATCGTCATCATGATCATCGTCATCTTCATCATCATCATCTTCATCATCATCATCGTCGTCATCTTTGTCATATTCACCTGGCCTTCAAAATTCCATATACATAAGCACACACAACTATCAATTCCAAAACATCTAAACCTTAACACATGTCTACAAGACTACCATCACCTCACAAATATAAGTATATCAATTCAATATCCTTATCTTGGCACATTAACGCTTAACTACTTTCCTTTACATTGTACCTACATTAAAACTTTATCTGCACCTTTCATGTTTCTTTTGTGAGCTTTCTACATTCAAGATCCAAGTCAACTTTAACATTTCTCAATATAAGAGGAAGGTATTGATGCAATATGACTGGATTTTTCTAAGAATATTCTATAATGGTAGCGTTGGGAAAAAAAAAAGTGGAAGCATTCATGGCTATTCATTAATGATTGAAACATTTGGAAATCAACTTGATTGCAACATTTGGATATTCAATGATTAAAAACCCTCCACTATACCTTATGGTTTGAAAGCACCTTATAATATAAGGTGGTCGATATAAAAACCCTCCACTATACCAGCTTCATTACCCACTTCTTAGGGCTAGCGCGAAACCTGTTATCCGACTTAGCTTTGTTTCACTGACTACATCCATCAGTTGCTTCCATTTTATTGTTTCCCAATTGCTTCGGTGTTGTGTTGGCCAATGCGCCATTTTATTGTTTCCCAATTGCTTCGGGGTTGTGCACCATTTTCGCGAAACCTGTTATCCATGGCTTTGTTTCATTGAGTGCATCCATCTGTTGCTTCGAGGTTTTGTTGGCCTTTGCACCATTTGATATGGTTTGCAAGCACCTTATAATATAAGGTGGTCAATATAAAAACCCTCTGCTATACCAGCTTCATTACCCACTGCTCAAGGTTGGCGCGAAACCTGTTATCCAGCTTGGATTTGTTTCACTGAGTGCATCCATCAGTTTCTTCGGGGTTGTGCTAGCCACTGCACCATTTTATATGGTTTGCAAGCACCTTATAATATAAGGTGGTCGATATAAAAACCCTCTGCTATACCAACTTCGTTACCCACTGGTCAGGGCTGGCGCAAAACCTGTTATCTAGCATGGCTTTGTTTCACTGAGTGCATCCATCAGTTGCTTCGGGGTTGTGCTGGCCACTGCGCCATTTTATTGTTTCCAAATTTGTTCAAGGTTGTGCGCCATTTTCGTGAAACCTGTTATCCCTGGCTTCATTTCACTGAGTGCATCCATCAGTTGCTTCAGGGTTGTGCTGGCCACTGCGTCATTTTATTGTTTCCTAATTGCTTCGGGGTTGTTCGCAGAGAAAGGGTTTCGATTGGAAGGAGCAATGCCTTCGATATGTGACAAAATACTATGCTAATAGGGTTTTGAATCCTCAATTTTGTTTTCTAATAAGTTAAGAGCATAGCAATCTCTAAATATGCTCCCTCTGTGATTAAATGAATCTCTGCATTTGTTTGATAGTGGTTAATAGTGGTGTAAATAAGTGATACATAGAGTTTGTGGATTAGTAAGTGTGTTCCCGACGAACTGGTGCAGTTAGTACTGAAAGACACTTTTGTTTTTGAGGGTATTACATTATAGATCAATCATTCATGGATAGATAGTTGTTTCCAGCTGGAAATATATTGTTCTCAAGTAATTGAAATTTTTGTACGAATTGCACTATCAAATATTCTTCGTTTGAATTTCTTTGTTAAACTTGAAATTATAGAGATGGAATGTAGGCCATAGTTGGTGTGAATTTTTTTGGAATAACCACAACCAGTTCCATTACTATTTGTATAGTTCATAGTAGAACAAATTTTGAAACTACATAAATTTTGGTATAATATTGCATATACCTTTCCACTTATATGTTTTCTTACCTTCCCCTTGATTGTAGGGGATTATAACCTTGTAGGAAATTTCACCTTTATTAGGAAGCATGCAAGGGTGGAAGAAAGATGAACCATTATGCATGCATAGAGTAAAGTCATTGATTTCAGGGTAATTCAATACATGATGTTTTGACAAACTCACCAGTTCAAGCATAGACGGTCATCCCAGGACAACTTTATTTTAAGGGAATATCTCTAATTGACAAGGATGAATGGTGTGGGTTCACCTATCTTTATATCTTGCTAGTTTTCTTTTAGCAACTTTGTTTTGATATCATGTTTGACGATTTCAAATCCTCTGCTTGACTAGAGCTAGAGTCTCCAATTGTCGATTCACATGATATATGAATGGTGGTAGATAATATTCCTTCAACCCTTGTATTTCTCTCTCTTTTCCTTTATCCTATCCTTTTCTGAACAGTTCTAGGTCCCACTCCTCTACCCAGGTCTTGCATAAAATGGCCATGAACCTTTGTGTAATTACTAATTATCATTTCAATGTTGGCCAAACAATTTAAAAACAACTTTTGTTGTCCCTACTAAACCCTTGACAATATTTAGTCTCTTAAAATATTTCCACAAAGGACGGTTAGGATTATCAACATCGCTTGACATGATCAAAGTGCAAAAATAGATAATGGAAGTGTGAGCAGACTTGGGAAAAGTTATGACAAGGATTTCTGATATCATTAATGATAAAGAACATGTGAACATGAATGTGATATCATTAATGGCGAAGAACAAGTGAACATCAATGCACAAAGGAAAAGAGACAAAGGGATCCTTCTAGAGACTTTTTAATTGATGGATGGATATTCTGGAGACTTTTTAATTGATGTTGTTGAACCTATTTGTGGACTAGAATATATAGTCATGAGTAAAATTTGACACCTCATCCATTGTATGTCGCTATCTCTGTGGTGTTTAGAAATACATTTCCTAGCGATGCTATAATTGCTCAGTCGGGAATACATTCATATGTGGTTTTTGCATAATAGCAGTCTAAATTAGGAGACCACTTTGAAGGTAATATTTTTGTTAAGACAATTGAAATGTTTAGCCTATATTGTAATACCTAAGGGATCACATTAAGGAGGAAAACAAGAAGTAGATACCTTACTTCCAGCAAGAAGCAAATAAGGTTTGGAGGGTTGATAATTGCAGCATAAATCCTTGCACCTTTTGATGCATCATTCTCATATATGAATTTTTGTCTCTAAGAGTTTTTAAGGGTTCCAAGAGACCCCTTGGGCAGGACCCACTCAAATGGAAGGTCATAGGAATCCTCCTTTCAATTCATTTTATGTCCTTAGAATTTCTATCATGAATTTATCTATACTTATACAGAGTAGAGTAGTTGTTTTTATGTCAAATCTGGGTCCCTGCGGGCATTTCTGTGGGTGTGGGTCCCTGCGGGCATTTATGTGGGTCCCTATGGGCATTTCTGTGGGTGTGGGTCCCTGCAGGCATTTCTGTGGGTCCCTGCGGGCATTTCTATGGGTCCCTACGGTCATTTATGTGGGTCCCTGCAGGAATTTATGTGGGTCCCTGTGGGTGTTGGTCCCTGCGGGCATTCCTATGAGTCCCTGCTAGCATTGTTGTGGGTGTGGGTCCCTGCGGGCATTTTTTTGGGTCCCTGTGGGAATTTCTATGGGTGTGGGTCCCTACGCCTGTTTCTTGTGATTGTTAAACCTAAATTTTAGAGATGATGTAAATTTAAACTATCAAAGCACACTCAATCATCTAGTCTGAAATTCAGCCTCAGAGCAATCTGAAAATCAAAGAGGAATACTTCAAAGCTGTGTGTGTTAAATGAATGAAGTGAAGGGTTATTTATATAGATCAACTTGGATTTTTTACTGAGCCGACCTAGCATATGTTTATTTCTTTTTATATATTTTTATTGGAATGTATGAGGGCTGGCCGACTTCAACATTATTTTTAGCATAACATTTTTAAAATTAAAATTTCTTTTGAATATTTGCAAAGGGACTTCTTCCCAAGGTTCAAGAGTGGGTTGCAAGTTTTCATATGCAAGGGAACATGAGCCATACCAAACTTGGCTTATGGTCACCACAAGAACTCAAGGACCATCAAGTTCAAGCAATGGCTCTAAGAACTTCTTCAATGCATCATGTCATCAAGGAACTTACCACGGACTTCAAAAGCTTCTTCATGGAAAATACCCCATTAATAAGTCATGGGATGCATCTTGGGCTTCAATGTGGGTTCCATCATCAAAATTTAATCATTCTAGAGACCACATATGTGTGGGTTTCATGGCATCATCATCTAATCATAACGTCTTCAACAAATGACCACAAAATGGGTAATTTGTTTCTCTTAGTGCTCCAAGGCACACACCAACTGTGAATTGGTTCCAATGCCCAACCTACCATGTCCTTTTTGTCATGTCATCAACCTTAATGGCTCCTTTGTCATTAATGGCTTTTCATCAATGACAACCATACTCAACATTGTCTTCCTCTAGAATAAATTCTTTTTGTTAACAAATAGCAAAAATTTAAGTTCTTTGTTTGTCTTCCTCCTTGCTACAAATTTGATAAGGTTTCATGATTATGCCAATTTATTTCAGGTTCTTTTGACAATAAATTATGTAGTAGATTGAAATGCCTTGCATTAAAGTCTTGTAGTCAACCCCTTCCATGTAACAAATCCTTGCAACTAGAAATGCAAAAGTCTGTAGCTTCCTATAGGTGTTAAATTTTGTAGCAGCATGTTAGAAAACTGTGGCATGCCATATCTGTAGGTATATCATGACATGTATAAGTATGTACGAAAATTGTGGCGTGACATACTCCTAGGTATAGAAGTTTGTAGGAGATTGACAATGAATTTTTAGTAGGCATGCAGGTCCCCAAACATGGAGTAGAATGTTAGTAATCTTGTAATATGGTGGTAAGTCTTCAAGTATATTGTAGCATATTTTACAAGAATGTGTTGTAGGTATTTATACCAATATCTTTGTACAAACATCAATGCTTGTTTGATATGTTGGATAAAGTATTAAGTGGATTTATTGAATGCAATTTTTTATTTTTTTATTCGGGAGGTGGGGGGATCATCTTTGACCCTAAGGGAAATTTTAAATGCAATTGGCTTAGAATTTTTTTTCAAACCCTATCCTCTCATTCATTTAAAAATCACAAGTTTCATTGCAAATAGAAGCCATATTTCTATTTATTTGTCATGCATTTTACTGATTAGAAGTAGAAGAAAGTTATTGTTGTATTCATTTACTTTGAAAGAGTAGTTCTAGTTTGGCATAAAAGGAAAAAATACAAAAATGTGTAGTTTTTCTCTTTGAAAAGTTTGTTCTTGTGTTTATTTTGCTTTTTGGATCGAAGAAATCTCTCCTTCTTGTAGCTAGTTTTTCATCGAAAAGAAAAGTGCATTGATTCATTCACTTATGCATGGTTTGAGTCGATTCATAACACCATTGAGTTGCACTTCCGCTACCCGATTGAGTAAGACAACAAACCATTAAAATTTATCTCCCTAACTCAACACATTTTAACCTCACTTGAGGATACAAAAAAGCTATTAGTTAGGTAGGACACCAGGGAGAGGAATCCAAATAATTCCCCCTTGTCGCTTTTCATTTGAGACATAGTTGTTGTCCTTTAGGGTACTAAAATCCTCTTGTATTTGTTGACATGGTCATCGACCAGTTTGTTGAGAGGTCCCCCTGTTCCATAGGAGCAAGCAACAAGGACTGGTTACGGATGGACTTTGTGGAATGTCGCAATCCACTTAGCACCTAAGGACACCTCTCCATTGTCTTCCTTGTATTTTTCGTATAGGTGATACAAGGGCTCAAAGGCAGAAGCTCTGGTTAACCTTCTCAGACGTGTCATGAACAAGGTAGCTTAGTGGCTTTTATTCTAGGATTGTCTTACCCAGGATCCCTTTTAGTAGAGGGATATCCATCCACTTTTGGTCTCTCACTTCATATTGTTCGACTTAGATTTCATCACCTTGCGAAGGATATGATCTGTTGAGGTCTCCAGATCCTAAATAGGAAGTTTGCTTGCTATTTCACCTTCTAGAGGGTCTTTTTTATTTATGTAGTGTTGCTTGTTGGCATTCTGTCCATTTTGTTGTAGCTCGATTATTGTGGCATCGGTCTCGGTATAGATTTTGAGCTTGATTTTTTGGCCTGCGAGCCTTTTCTTTTCCTAGCTCCCCTTCTGCACGCTCGGTTGATTTAAGGTTTTTGAGTGATTACACGGCCAGTTACCAATTTGATGATGTGTGATGTCCTCTTCTCCTAGGTCTTCGAGATGGTTGAGTTAGATATTGGTCTTCTCAAGGGATTGGTCACCCCTTGATGGAGCCACTAACGCTTGACCTTAGGAGCAATCTAGAGGACCACATGATCACATCATCTGTGTGAGCGTTTCCTTTTATAGTGATGATGAAATTTCAGGTTATATGGAACACTGGTACATTTGAGAGAGATATGATTGGTTGTACCCCACCTTGGTTGATTGAATTTTGGTTCTTTCATTTTGTTGACAATTTTTTTGTGGTACCTTTCCTTTTACCTTTTGGGTCTTTTACTCATCTTGAGTTATCTTTTGATTTGTACCACCTTTTATGTTTTTGGTCTTATGGGTATAACTATGGTCATTTGTCCAAATTTGAGGTACACCCCTTAGTCCTAAGTCTTATGAGTCTTTATACCCACTCTTGTCTTTTTTACTTGTACCTTACTGGTTGGTATTTGTACCCTCACCTATTTAATTGTGTAACCCTGGTACCCACCTAAGACATTCTACTTTACTTTTTTTATCTTTTTTTTTAGATCTATTTTTGAGGTTTGAATGTTATTGAGATTTGATTGGTAACCTTTCTGCCTACTGTGTTTTTCAATCTGCTCTCCTTCTGCCTATTGGGGAGGTTGTGACACTCAGACTCAGCCGTGAGCCCTAGTTTTTCTCTGCTGATTGTTTTAGTAAAAGTTGTGAGGTCTTAAGGGTTTGATTTAACCTTTTGTGTACTCATATGTGGAGGTCGTGAGTCTCTTTGGCCTCAATCTGCTGGCTGTTAGCTCATATATGAGGGCCAAAATCTTGTATTTGCAAATTGGACTAAGTTTTTAAGTTATTTTGTTTTTTTACTGACATTTGTTTTATATGCTCAAATTTTGTGTGTAGTTGTTCATCTGTGGTTATATATATTTGTTGAGTTTTATTTGTGATGCTGAGACTTATTAAGGGTTGATCTTTATTGTGAATGTACTGAGCCTTTTGACTTCCATTGACTTTCTTTGATTGACTGTACCATATCCCAGTCATTTCTCTCTCTCTCTCTCTCTCTCTCTCTCTCTCTCTCTCTCTCTCTCAGGTTTGTACTAACCCTATAATAGGGTCACTTGGTTCGTAGAGTTGACTGGCCTCCAAGAGGCACAATCGTTTCTGAAAGTAACTCTTATGAGTATATTACAAGAAACGTCTACACCCAGGTAAGTATCTTCCCGTATTTATTTTCTTGTAAATTAAACAAGTTTATTATTACGTGTTACCGAAGATTACTTTAACACAGTGACCATTTGGTAGTGTTAAAGGTGAGAAGTTGAATTTTATTTTTATTTTTTATTTTTTGTATTAAGTAGTTAAGACTTGTCCTGTTAGACAAAATTGTTGGTGATCAGACATGTATTTTTCTGTTAAGATTTTACTTGCATTAACACTTTTGTTGTAATCATTCTTTGCGCTTTACTTTGTATATTTTTAAATTCCTATTGCATCCTTTTAAAATGAAATCATTTACCATTTGTGCCAATAGTTTTGCAGATTTGGTTGACAAAATCAAGTCTTCTCTAGTGTCAAATAGTGACTTAAAAATTGCATCATAACTTCCATTTCTAAGATATCTAATGCCCTGTTTCATATTATGAAAGGCATAGTCCCCACACAATATCATACAAGATTTTAATTCTACTACTTTTTATTGGAAATCACTCATACATTGTAGTTACAAGAGGTAGTTACAAGGAGCTATTGCATATATTTGACATTATTTGACCTTCTATGTCTGTGGCATGTCAAATAACAGGTAGTTACAAGGAGCTATTGCATACAATAGGTAGTTACAAGGAACTATTGCAATATATATTTGACCTTATTTGTACCTTCCCCACAATGGTTGATTTACTTTTGGTCCTTACACCCTGTTGTTTATTGGTCTTGTGGTACCTTGTCCTTGGCATGTGGTTGATAGGGTCATTTCTCCCATCTTGAGTTGTTCCTACCACCCTCCATACCTTAGTTAGGAATATTGCTTGCTATCATACCTTTTAGAGGTCCTATTTGAGTTACAAGAGGTAGTTACAAGGAGTTATTGCATATAAGAGGTAGTTACAAGGAGCTATTGCATATATTTGACATTATTTGACCTTCTATCTCTTTGGCATGTCAAATAACAGGTAGTTACAAGGAGCTATTGCAATATATATTTGACCTTATTTGTACCTTCCCCACAATGGTTGATTTACTTTTGGTCCTTAAACCCTATTGTTTATTGGTCTTGTGGTACCTTGTCCTTGTCCACATTTGAGGTACACCCCCTTAGTTCTAAGGGTTATGAGTCTTTATACCCACTCTTGTCTTTTTGACTTGTACCTTACTGTCGAAAGAGATGAAAATTATGTTTTGTTATTGTTGTTTTATTTAGTTTCAGTGGTACTTGTTTATTATATGTAATAAAATAAAGGAGTTTACCTGCACCTAGGCGCTACACATCACCTTATAAAAGGCGCTCTACCTTGAGGTCATATTTGAACTTTTTTCCCACGGTGTAGGTAGAACCAAACAAGTATTTTCCAGATCTGTCTTCCTCAAGCGAGGGGAGTTTAGGAAAGCTAGAGGAAAGTGAGACATCCAGTACGTCTACAAGAGTTTTATCAACTAGATGTCAAAATATCAAAAGAAAATTCCATAAACGCATGGAATTTTTTCTCGCTGAAGGGGGGTCATGTTCCTATGATGATGAGACAATAGGCGACATCGAGGTTCCCTTGAGGTACAAACATATAGTGAAACAATGGGTACCCAAGGATCTTCCTCAACTGAACATAGATTTTTGTTGTGAACGAGAGGATATATTGAATTGCACCGTCGTTATTACATGGTTTGGGGTTGTTTTGCATGGATGACATAAAGGTTGGTTACGACATATGTATAGAATTGATGGAGTATGTTGGACCTTCTACAACTACAACGATTGGATGCGGCTAGTCCAATATACACGAAGTATGCGTAGATATGGATTTCCAACAAACTATTTACAGTTGAAAGACAAAGATCAAAATAAAGGAGCAACGTTGTACATTGACGGAAGGCCAAAGGCCACATGGAATATTGTGGGGTTTATAAACAGTACACAACCAGGGTCTACAATTAAGCAACCCAACTACGAATTTAAGGGGCGTGAAGGAAACCATGTTTTTGTATGCGCCATTAAATCAATAGCTGCAAGGGAAGAGTTTCTTATTAATTACAATTTGAATAGAGTAACTACAAACACGGTTACTATGGGAGTGGTACATCTAACAATTTACCCAACATTTTATTAATGAATTTAACATCTTAAGTATTTTTTCGTTAGTTTATTTCATTTAAATTTTCTATATTTACTTCGCAGGGTAGTGATCGGGGAAAATCCCGACCAGCAGATGGTCAGAGGAGTACAAATTCCTCGAGGCAACAAGTATACATCTTTGTAATAGTAAAAATATAATAAGAAAAAACAATTTTTTTGTTGTTGTGTTTTTTCATTAGTATATTTGTTTGGTTTATATAATGTTATCTATATTTGATGCAGAACGTTGATCGGGGAAGCCACCAAGCAGTAGATGAGATGACAACAGCCTCAGGGCAACATGTAAACTTGATTGTAAATTTACAATTTAAATACATCAAAATGTTTTCTTATTATATTGTTTCAGTGAGTATTTTGGTTTCGTTTAGATAATATTTTCTATGTTTTTTATTTAGGGTTCTGTAAAGGGCACCTCCCTACTAGTAGATCGGGGTAGGTCACCTATAACCATTGATCTGATGATTAGATCACAATCCTCGATCAGGCAATAGGTATAATTCATTGGAATGGTACCAATATAATATGTAGCATAATGTTTTTTTTGTATGTATTTTTAGTGTGTATACTGGTTTCATTATGATAATGCTTTCTACTTCTTTTTTGCAGGGGGATGATCGAGGCAAGTCCCTAGCCGTGGATCTGACGACACCATCATCCAGGAATCAGGTAAACCTAGTTGTAATTTTAGGAATCTATCATGATAGATATGTTTTGTTAATATACTTTTTTTCCTCATTCTATTGCTTTCACGCCAGTAATGTTAAATATATATTTTTGTTGCAGATCAATGATTCGGTGTATGAAACAACATCACAACAATCAATATCTTTTGATGTGGATGAGTTGTTGGGAGATGATGACATTGGTTCTTCTCTAGAACCGATTAAGTTGATAGAGAAGAACTTGAAAAAAAATAGTGTGGATATCCTTTGTCTGATATTCACTATTCCGCAGACAGACAAGATTAAAGCCAAGGTTGAAGTGTTAGTAAAGAGATCTCATGCCTTGCAAGTAAGTTGCGGAATCTTGAATCATAATATAAATTCATTTATAACTTTATAATTTTTACTTTTATATGATAGTGAACTTATAAAATGTGGTTTGTATTTACAGGATTTTCTGGGGCCACACACTAGTGGTCAAGGCGGTGTTGGCCCCAATGATGCTCGTGGAGATACGTCACATCATGAGCAAATGAATCCATGTGCATAGACTCATTCTCCATTGTTTTCGACTGAACAGTCGGCAACACGTTCCGCAACACCCCCGATGCCAGCTGTGAGTGCACCGGCCTCTAGTGACCGACACACACCAGATCGTGCAGAAGAAGGGGTAGACACCAAGCCTCCTAGTATTGATATTATTGAAGCAACATTTCTTGGATCTTCTTGTGTCATTAGCATGGGTACAATCGAGACAACATTTTTGGTGGACGAATATCTCATTCCAATAAAGATAGATAAGATACTAGGTAATTATACGTTCATCAAGTTAGTGTTTATAATTTGATTGTAATATACTGATAAAACATTTTTTTTCAACTAATTATGATCATGGCATGATCGTTTTGCAGGAAATGATGTTTTTATAAACATATGAATGTTTTGTCCTTGGATATCTTCGGGCCCACTATTCGCACAAGGTGGGATAGACAAACAAAAAATTTAAAAGATGATCTCACTAATTTTTTGGTTGGCCTGTTCGGCAATGAGACCTTCGATCAAGCTGCGGTCATGAAAAAGTCTGGACAACATATGAAGATTGTCCGAGACGAATGTAGGGTTCACCTAGAAAGGAACCCTATGTATGAGCTCCTTCCGATGATTCCAGCAAGAGAGTGGAAATCTCTAGTGGAAGATGGAAATGGGAGGTCTCTGAGAAAAGAAGGAAAGCTAACACTAGGCACAGGGAGGTATGCAATACTTTCCACAATGTAATTTTAAACCTTATTATTATTGATTTTTATATCGAATTTGGAACATCTAACATATTTCGGCACTTGCATAGGTTGTCAGACACATCAAAGGCCACAAGGCAAGACTGGAAAAAATTGGTCAGCACAAGCTTGATCCTAGTGGTTATTCGAATTTGGTGGCATGAATTGTAAGTTTCGAAAAACCAATAATGCATCCAAATAATAAATTGCAAATTAATGCTTGTTTTATTTCACCGCAAAATGTAAATTAATGACGTTATGCAAATATGCAGGCCGAACGATTCAACTAAGTGCCCACTGAGAAAGACTTGAAGCTTGGATTCCAGCACGGATTTGGAGCTGTTGTTGAACACTGAAAAATATTGTCTGGGAAAACAATGTCTTCTGGTACTGATCCATCTAGTGGACAGGTATATACAATCTATATAGTTTAATGAAGATTTATTACTTGTGCAATCTATTCGTTATAAATATTTGACATAAAATATTGACTATGTTTTGAGCAGGAAAACAATGATCCCCTTAATGTCGAGGAGGAACAACAACAAATCGAAGGTCATGCTTCGAATCCTGATAATGAATTTATTCATATGCTACAATTTTATATATAGCATTGCAGATGGTGAACATAAATTGTACTTCTCCATATTTCAACTACATAACATGTAGAGGGTCACGATGTACAGGTTGAGCCTGGACAGCAATATTAAGAACATGATGTGGCCACAACAGGTAAAAAAACACGTTTGTAATGTTTTTTAAATGAAATAATTTTCATTATAATAACAAAATATATCAATGTAACATTTTCACATTATTGCAGCAAATCCAAACCCCTTGCCGCAAAATCCACATCGCTAGCACTCTACGAGGCAGACATCACAACAAGTTGATGAAGCACAAAGAACTGAAGGACAAGTTCCAGAAGATGAGCTTCTTGTTGATTTTGTAAAGAGAAGAAAAATTAGAAAGAAGTGACTGAAAAAATATTGTGTAATTATTTTTTATAATATTATGTCCTACATGATTTTTGGCCTAATGAAGGAATGAATAGTTTAATGAATGTTAGCTTCTATTAAATGGATGTGATGATTGAATGAATGAATGGTTTAATACATGTTATCTTTTATTGAATGAATGGTAAATGTTTGTTTATGATTAAATCTGCATGAATATGCACGTAATTTGTTTTTTTCAAGTATATGCATTGGGCATGGGGAATTGAGAGTGATGTGAGGGGGGGTGTGGCCATAAGAGCTTCCAACTTCACATGGTTGGCCCTGTTCAGTAGAGAATATTAAATTATTCTCAAAACAGAGAGGAGCTCAATGAATGGCTAACATTGTAAGCAAAAAAACTCCATTCAATGGTAAAGGAGGTATTTTGGTTGTCCTATTTTTCCATCTTGACTTGATGGTATTCAAAGAATAAATATGTAAAAGAGCACGCTTCATTTCCCACGTCATACATGAATAACTAACTTCTAGAATCCAAATATACCTTGATACCATCCATATATTTCTTGCTCTAAATGACAATGTGATTAATCCAAATAGACTCTTTTGTAGGAAATATTAGACCTATAACCATCTTTCCCTTAATCTCCTTTTCCAATTGTTCTTTAACCTTGGGATTAATACGAGAGATTGATGTTTAACGGTATTATCATTTGGTCACAACTCACATTTCATTTCCCCCAATTATCCCATGATCCCAACTCAAAAATTAACTCCACTAGTTATGCAATAGATATTGACCAATGAAAAAAACACCACATAAGAGAGACTAATGAAGCAGGAGATTGAGAAAAAGTTTGTCTGCCACTACAGGTCAACGTATTAGTCCTGAATTATCACATATTAGATATGTAGAATGGCCATGCAGACTTGTCTCAATGTGGGCTTACATAGAATATATGAACCCATACATTAAGGTTGTGTGAGCAATCACTTTGGATGAGTTGGCAACTACTCTAATGGATATGGTAAAGACTAAGTTTTTGAGATATGATGGTATTTTGTGTGCATTCTATAAGGACACATGGAACTTTGGCAACTCGAACTTGTTATAAGAACACAAAGAAGTTATGCATAATCCATCCTTAGGTCAAGGAGAAGACAATGTCATGTGCAATTAGTTGCATCTTACAAATATTTTGTAGTTTCCACCATACATTTTAACTCATCCTTTCCACCTTGTATGGCCACCTTTTTCACATCTATAATTGACTATAGTTCTTTCCAGCAATCATCAGTTTTTTCTTCTATGTTTTCCATAACCCTTTCGAGTTCTTTCATTTTCGTCCACTTTACCTCACCTTTTTAAAAATACCATCTATATTTTCTGATGGACTTTCCTCATGTTTAGCTTTCTCAACCTCCTATGTGTCATTTTTCTACAAGTAATAGCTAATTTGGCACTTGAATGGATTATCAAGTTTATAACTTGTTTCATCTCTAAGATCTTCATGTTCTCTCTTCCCCTTGTTGTAATTTGTCTTCATTCAGGAGCATATGGCATAAGTCATCAATACTTTTCATTGATACTCTCCAATTTTGCAGTTGTAGGTGAAGACGAGAATTTTGTCTACACCCGTTAAACGAAAAAACGTTAATTTATTTCCTCCAAGGACTCAATTTGATTTTGTAGAGTAGAATGCTTGCTATGGATTGAATAAAATTTTCCAAGTAAGAAATCTACCATAACTCATCTTTGCAAGAGATAGGGAAAGTAGTTTTGAAAATGGAATTGGCCTTAGATGTTATAGGGTTCCCTCTAATGATAACGATATAATATGCATCAAGGTTTAAAAAAAAAAAAAAATTTAATCATTTTCCAACATGACCCACTTTGGACAAGCCAAATGCAAGGTCACATCATTTGATCATAAAATATTTAATGCATTCAAAGCCCTCATAGATAAGATCACCAGGATCATTTGATCATACAATATTTAATGCATTCAAATCTCTCATAGATAAGATCATCAGGATCATTTGATCATTGGGATCTTTGTATTTTTTTTTAAATTCCACATATTCGTCAGATATCCGACTCCCCATTCCAAGATATCCGACGAAGTTGCCATACCATTGACAGCTAACAACGTCGGATATCTGGTTTCTTACAATGCAAATACCGTCGAATATTCGATGTCCACTTCCGAGATATCCAACGCCACCGCCATACCACCGACGGCTAAAGGAGTCGGTGTTTGATGTCAATTGTGCCGGATATCCGACGCCTCTGTTGTCGGATATACGACCACCTATAAAGTGAGATTGGTCGGATATGCGACAAAAATATTAAAAGCGGAGTTGTCGGATATCCGACATATACTTGTCGGATATTCGACCGCCTATTGTCAGATATGCAACGGAAATATTAAAAGAGGAGTTGTCGTAGATCCGACATAGACCTGTTGGATATCCGCTGAAGTGCCACCAACGTGTAAAAAAGAAGATGCTTGTCGGATGGTCGACAACATGATGTTGAAAACCAGACATCTATGCTATTGGATTTTGGGTTCAAAAATCCTAGTGATAATACTTTATACTCCCAATATAAACTTTAGGTAACTCTCCTTATTTTCCATGTTTTTTACCATAACATAATGTAATGGTTTTTACATAAAATAATAGACCTTTATATGATTTCATAAACCATGGAAAACAATTCACACATATAAAGAGATATGACCTTTATGAGACTTTAATACCATCGGGTATATGAAGGAGAGAAAATTGAATATGATGACTTGGAAACAACTCTTTGTGGGAATTGGGAATTTGTGCATTTCATCGTCATTTAGCTCTTCGTCCTTGTTAGATATGGAGGAATGTAATATCCCTTTTTCAAATTTTATTAAAATGCCCAATTTTCCACTTTTTTTCCCAATTTCGACCTTTGACTAGTTTTACTGTTTTGACATCCAAATCAACCCAAATGCTCCCAAATCTTCTGTCGGAGTGTATGAATGGTATTTAGACTTGAATATAATGTTTAGGGATGTTTTATGGCCCTCCAAATACTGCTGCAAACTTGATTTGTATTCTGATCAATATATGTAATTTTGACTAGTAATTTGTGCATCAAATCCCCCTCGGGTAACACTGCAAATGGCCTTCCAAATGCCTCCAAATTCCCACAAATTTATGAACAGAGGTATATAATGTGTTAAGTATGTTATTAAGGTCTCATATGCACCATTAATTGATTTTTAATACTGTTCTAACTCTCTCACATTCAACAGCAAAAACCCCCAATTCGACCCTTGGGGAAATGGCATTATTTCACCTCCCAATACAACTAAATTGAGTAAAATTGCTTCAAATGCTCAAGTACAGTACATGAAACTTGTAGAATACATCCATGGCAGTATATTTATCACAAATATATCAGAGAATCATCCATCCATTCGAAATAATCAACATTATAGTGTCATACATCAATGCATTGGGGAAATGGACATTGTTTGCTCATTAATCAATAGTTTTGCATACAACCAGTGGGTATTTCGACCTGAGACTTTCTGAATATGAATAGCAGAGGATATGAAGCTATTAAAATCATAAATATGTAATGATAAGCTCTCTCAAGAAGCACAAGTGCTCACCAAAAACGCCCTCCCTCAAGGAGCACGAATATGCCTTCAAAACTGGAAACGGTGGAGAGAAAGTGTTGCACTAAACCAAACCATGAAACTTCCTGTAGCTGCTACCTGCAAATACAAACTCCATTAAATCACCATGAAAGACCTGAGTGGCCTCTCCAAACACCAACTTGGATGGGAATCTTTCACCCTCGAAATTGGCTAAGGCAAGAAACTAGTCATCCACTAGCTCTCTCTTCACAAATGCAATTTTTCTCAAATCATCAAAAGCCATTCTCATACTTGATTTCTACATTTTATAACCAACATTAGCCTTCAAGGGGTCGAAATCCTCTCAATAGATTCAATAATTTTCCATTTAGAAAATATTCCTCATTTGCCACTTGTCTCCTAGTTCCAACCTTCCATCTTCTCCCAAATTCGAATTTGAGTCTCTTTAGATTCCTCCAACTCCATGAGCGCCTTCTTGAGCCTATTTTTGGGGCTGACATGTCATAATGGTCAGGTGTAAGAATTCAGGTCTGAATTTTGTCATAAAATGTCATAGATGCTTCATTATTGTTGTCATAAAACTAGGGAATCTAGCCCATGTGTCCACTAGTCTCCAATTTGACTCTTCCTCTCCCATGGAGGTTACTATTCCTTCCCATTTCGACCTAATATGCTCAATGCCATGTGTTATGACTTACCAACTCACCCAATAGTGTTCACCTTCCCATGAATTCGAATTGGCAAGAGAGAGCTGCCATGTGTCATTGAAAAATCAAGCTAGTGTGGGTCCCACCACCTCCATATGTCTCCAAAACCACTTGCCACCTAGAATTTCTCTTGAATTTATTTATTCATCATATTTATTAAATGCTTGAACCCTTCTAATGTCTAAATATCATTTATTAGTTTCCTTATTACCATCCCACATGTGCCCATCCAACCTAGGAAACTAGTAGGATTGATGGGATTGTCTTACTATGCATTTATTTGAATGGGGACATTACAAGGAACCACCATCTGCAACAACCACAATTTTGGTTGACAAAATCTTGATTCGCATAAGATATCCCTCAATAGTTATGCAATATCCATGCATGGGTTTTGCATAGTCCGCAATATTCAAAATATGGGCCATCAAAAGTTCGGTAGCATTGAGACTAGAAGGGAGTATGGGAGATCATGTGCAAACCTAGGCTTATATCCTCAACTAGAATTTGAGATTGCACTGTCTGTGGGTAAAGAATTGTAGATGCCAAAAGAGTATTTTTGTTACCTTCTTTCCCATGACATGCAGTTGATGAATGTTACATTCCAGCGATGTATGGGATGTCCTCTCTTATAGGTGTGTTTCACTCCAATCTCTTATGTATTTTTGTTTTCATATTCCAAAGGGACCTTTATCGATGGGCATTTATTCATTCATAGTGGTAGATGACTTGGATGATGAAATCTCAAAGGAAGGTATGTCTATAGAAAATCCTAAGTATGTTATTGTGCTTTCACATTTGGAGTATACCCCTACACTATGAGGAACCTAACTATTTTCAACCCAAGGGATCATGTAGCACATAGGTGCATCCATTTGAGGGCTTCCTTCATCCTAAGGAAACCTCCATATTATTCAGTGGACATTCATTCTAAGCATTATTTTATTTACATTTAGGGCATAAATTAACCAAATGTATCATTTGCGTTGTTTGGATTTACATCTTTAGTTCCAGGTATACCCCTCTGTCTTTGACAAGATGGAGGATAGGGTCGACCTCAAAACGTTCTATATTTTAAGGGTTTATGCCACTTATCTATTCATTTAGTAATAGGAATGCATTGTGGAGGATCTGAATAAATTCATTCTGCACTAGGTGAATAAAGGTCATGCTCTGAAGTGAGGCTCAAATGTCGAGGGAGGCGCTTGGCATATTGCATGGGACGAATCGCCCCCTCTGACATTGTACATATTTCCTTTTATTGCAGGGTTGCATTAAGAACAAGGCCTTTCCAGAGGGAAAACCCATCCATGCTCACATCAATGAGAACAAAACCATCCTCGACACTTATTTTCTCAACATGCTCCTCAATATGTATGTTCATTGTGGAGCTATGATGGATTATTACAATGTGTTTGATGAAATACCTCAATGAGATGATTTTTCATGGAATGCGGTGATCGTTTCTTACACCATACTTGGGATTGCAGACAAGCCAATGAGTTAGTTAAATGTGTTCATTCCACCATCTGCACTAGAGATGTGAGAACTAATATCCTTTCTAAGGCCATCAATATCCATGATATGTTTGTATGCCATACCTTTAGAGTTATAGTTTTTAATGGTAGTTTTACCATGGGAAAAAATGAACATAAGTTCACCTTATGAAATTACAAACCCCTTATAAGATTTCCCAAAATATTATCTTCAAATGAAAACTCATATTTTGTTTTAAATAAAAGAACAAAAATGTTATTTGTGAAATAATATATATTATTTTAAATAAAAAACAAAACAAAATATAGTTTAAATACAAAACAATTGTCAAAGCAAAAGAGCCATGTTTATGGCAGAGCTGTCCAAAACCCCAGCTTGGTCCATACCCGCGATACCCACAATGCCAGAGAACGCGACCACCAAGGGATTCAAGGTAGTCATGAAACCTGGATTTTACACCACCACGCAGATATTTGGCTCATTTGGCGCCAAATTTTTGGCAGCATTGTCCAAAACACCAGCTTGGTCCATACCTGCGATACCCGTGATGCCAGAGAATGCGACCACCAAGGGATTCAGGGTAGTCGTGAAACCTGGATTTTACACCACCACGCAGAGATTTGGCTCAATTGGCACCAAATTTTTGGTTTTGGCGGAAGGGGAGGGGTTTGGGTCTGAGAAGGCATTTAATAACTACTTCGGATGGAAATTGTTGGGCAAATTCTCTATAAATTTGGTTGGATTTGAACTGGTTACAATGGAGAGAGACACAGTATCACAGGACAGAACTTGGAGGCTCCTAAAGAGGCATGTGAGGGCTTCTGCAGCAGCAGCAGAGTTAAAATCTACTTCTTTTCAGGTTAGTAAATCTACTTCAATTACTCCGTGATAGAATAATTAATCAGGTTAGTAGTTGAGGAATTTTATTTCCTTCCCATGCTCATGTGGTGGGATAGTTGAGTAGCCGAGAGGTTTTCCCTTATATTGAGATATACGTGACGTGATATGATGCTAAGCATTGAATGGAGTTGGTTCAGAGTGTCGGGGGTGTTTTATTTATTTATCCATATCATTGTTTTAAGTTCAAAGCAGGTTTGAGGGCATGTTCGAACAACTATGCATAGTTTGTGGTACTTATAATCTTGATCAAATTGGCATTATAGAGGAGAGTCGAGCACTTTTACATATTTGGGGACTCGTTATTATTGATCAGTTTTGGATGTTGGGTTCTAACCAGATTCATAATGTTTTGCTTCGTCCCATTGCATATAAACTCTTGGAGGTATCTCGGGTCTTTTGAAAAATTCTCATATGTCCAAGTTTACAAAGAGCATAATGTTTAACCTCCTTCAAAGGTAAAAAAATAGCAGCAGAGAGGACTTTGAATGTGGAAGACTCTTGGGATGGGAACTATATTTCCTCCATTCATGGTTTGTAATGTTCATTGTCTCTGAAGTTAGAGGGTTGTAGCAGTTTTATATTTACTTTTTGTTCCTTGTACGTAATGTGATGGATATGTTCTAGAGGTTTAAAGATCTATAATTTTGTACCCTTTTTGGACTTTTTTATAATGGTCTTTGGGGAGAAACCTTTGGGTATAGTTGATAGATAATCCTTGTTTTAGTGGGTTGTCGGATATTCCACGATCGACATTTTATATTCGTCGACATTTCGAATCCTCAGCTGGATTCATCTTCAGGACAAAAATTGTGTAGAAGAGTTGCTCACCGTGCCAATAAATAGTTAGAGAAGCCTGGTTCCCATTCTAACCTTTCATCTTTCATCTTCTCAAAGAAAGGAACCTCCAAAATCAAAACCCTAATTTGTGACTATTACCAAATAATTATTTATAATTCTAGAGCAATGATAAAATAGATAACCATTATTATAACTTCAAATTAATTATTATTTATTAATAATTCATGATGATCAAATAATAACAAATAAACTCAATGATAAAATAATAATAATTTGATGGAAATAATAACCATTAATAACTCAAAATGATGATCAAATCAAAATCCCCCTCAATGAAGCAATGCATATATTATTTGAAGTAGCAGAACCAGGAACTGCGAAACTCGCAGAAGTTTGCCTCCGATCCACTTTCTTCAGCTTTAGAGGTGATTTCTATGAGCAAACCAGCGGAGTAGCAATGGGGTCCCCTTTGTCACCGATTGTGGCTAATCTCTTTATGGATCTTTTTGAAAAGAAGGCCCTCCACTCGTTCCCCCTAAAACTCGCAAGATGGAAAAGGTATGTGGATGATACGAATGTGAGATGGCCCCATGGGATCAATGAGTTGAACAAATTTCATGAGCATCTCAACAATCTCTTGGAAGACATAAAGTTCACCATGGAAATTGAAGAGAATGGGAGCATCCTCTTCCTCGATGTGCTTATAAAGAAAAATAATGATGGAACCCTTAGCCATGGTGTCTATAGAAAGAAAACCCATTCGGAGAACTACCTTCACGCTCACTCACACCACCACCCTTCTCATAAATTCGGAGTAATCAACACCTTAGCCATGAGAGCCTTCCGAATATCTAACAAGGAATAACTTGAAAAAGAGAAGAACCATTTGGTCTCCATCTTTAGCAGCCCAGGTTACAAGAATAAGGACATTTGGTCTCCGTCTTTAGCAGCCTGGGTTACAAGAATAAGGACATTTATAAGGCTTGGAAAAAATTAGAAAACTGGACTCAACATACGAAGGAGAGGAAGACACGTAAGGATTTCCTCCCATACATCCAGGGAGTAATAGACAAAATTGCAAGGGTATTAGGGAGGAAAGAAGTTTGGACATCCTTCAGACCAATGGAAACTATTAGACAAAAAAAAGGTCGGTGAAAGACAAAATTGACTGGCATCAATACAAGGGGGTGTACAAGGTAGACTGTTCGTGTGGAATGAGCTACATTGGGGAAACAGGTCAGTCCTTTCAAACAAGGTTGAAGGAACATGGAGCTAACATAAGGAAGGAAAGGACGAACACCTCCGTGCTCGCAGAACACTCTCACAGAACAAAGCACCATGTCTGCCTGGAGAACACAGAGATGCTTGCGATTGAGGACCACTACTACAAAAGAAGGGTGAGAGAGGCCTTAGAAATCATAAAGCATCCAAAAAACCTGAATAGAGACGGGGGGCTTGAAATAAGCGAGAGTTGGCTGCCTCTAATCAGTAAGGAAGGTAATGATTAGATCTAGGTATGTCTGCAGGCTTGATTTTCTCATCATAATTTTTCATCGTTATAAGTGATCTAGCCTCCTTCGTGTCTTCTTTGATAATGGTCATACATATGCTTTGATCTCCTAAGCTTTGTTTTCCAGAGAATAGTGATTATTTCCTTTAACAATTATTTTGAAATCATGAATAATTATCTTGATTGAAGGTCGTAATAATTATTTCTATGGTTTTAAAGTTATAATTATTAATAATTCATGACTTCCATAGTTTTGTTTTATTGATATTATTAATATATGTTTTGGAATTATTATTAATTATCTTTTTGAAGGTATTAATAATTATAGTTTTAATGATTATTTCTATGGTTTTTAATGTTATAATTATTAATAATTCATGATTTCCATAGTTTAGTTTTTATTGAAGTTATTAATAATTCTTGATTTCCATAGTATTGTTTTTATTGAAATTATTAATATTTGTTTTGGAATTGTTATTAATTATCCTTTTGAAGGTATTAATAATTAAAATTTTAGCATTGAGTTTATTTGTTCAATGATTTGATCATCATTTTGAGTTATTAATGGTTATTATTTCCATCAAATTATTATTATTTTATCATTGAGTTTATTTGTTATTATTTGATCATCATGAATTATTAATAAATAATAATTAATTTGAAGCTATAATAATGGTTATCTATTTTATCATTGCTCTAGAATTATTAATAATTATTTGGTAATAGTCATAAATTAGGGTTTCGATTTTGGAGGTTCTTTTCTTTGAGAAGATGAAAGATGAAAGGTTAGAATGGGAACCAGGCTTCTCTAACTATTTATTGGCATGGTGAGCAACTCTTCTACACAATTTTTGTCTTGAAGATGAATCCAGCTGAGGATTCGAAATGTCCACTAATATAAAATGCCGACCGTGGAATATCCGACAACCCACTCAAACTCTGCATACCAGGGAAACCTTAAATCCTTAATCCTTGTTTTGTTTTTTATGGTTTTTTTGTCAAGATTTTTAGCTAAGAGAAGATAGATGGATCTCTGTCTAATATGAGTTTATCTTTATGTATATTAAATTTATATTGTGCTAAGCACATGAAAAGTGTGATTTCTATTCACACTATGGATAGAAATTGTGGTTGTTTTCTTGGAAAACACAAAAGGGTTAGCTCAATCGGTTGGACCATCCGCCAAAGGCATGTTTTCAATAGGGAGGTCACAGGTTTCAATTTGGTCGAATCTCACGAAGGAGAGGGAACATAAAAACAGAAAAGACGAAAAGAAAGGACCAAAATAGAAAAGGTAAATAAACAAAATAAAAAATAAAACCAAATATTTATTAATCAGATCTGATTCTGGGAATTCTTCCGTTTTGGAAATGAAGCCAACTGAAGTTTTACAGGCATAATAGCTTCCTGTCCATAAAATAACTGGAAATGGGTCATCCCAATAGCTACTTTAGTTGTAGTTCTGTCATCTCATAACGCATATGGAAATAAGGTATGCCATTTCCTTGGTTTATCATCTATGATAATTTTAAGCATCTTGATCAACTGTTTATTCGTGAACTCAGCAAGTCCATTTCCCTGAGGGTAATCAATGACGAAAAAGAATGTTTGATATGAATTTTATTGCAAAAATAAGCAAATTTATGAGACACAAAAACTGATCCGTTATCGGAAACAATGTGTATTGACACCCCAAACCTGGGAAGGAGCGTTTCTCCGAAGAATGTAATAACATTGTCGCCTTATTCAAAGGAATGGATTATGACCATTTGGTAAAATAATAAGTAGATGTTAAAATAAAAACGTGGCCACCCAAAGATGGTGGGTTGATAGGACCAATAAAGTCCAATCCCCATTTGATGAATGGGCAAGCATAAATCACTAGTTTCAAAGGCATTGCAGAGTACTGCAGCTTACCAGCAGCAAAAGGTGTCTTGAAAGACAGTTGACCAATAGTAACCTGTCCTGAGGATTTTGTAGACAATGGTTTTGGAAGCAAAATGCCCACCAATGTGATCAGATTGTTCTTGTTACCCATGAAGGTATTTTAAAATTTCATTGGCAGCTTTATCATCTACACACTTCAAGAGGATTCCTTCAGGGGACTTTCGGAACAGATGCTCTCCAACGGAAAACATATTTTGTTGCATCCAACCTTGGTTTCCTTTTTTGGGTTTTGTAAAAGTTTCCTGGACATTTCTGATGAATGAGGTAATAAATAATGTCTCAGTACCAGGGATGATTGCTTAACTCTATTTCTTGATCGTTGACAAAGAACAACTCAGACATGTACTCCTGTTGTTCTCTAAGTGATTTTTAACTTCCTAGATCTTTAGCTAGGTGAAGAGTGAAATCACGCCCTTTGATTGTATGAGTAGTGTATATCGTCAAGTCATGATCTTTTATTTTGGTGAGCCAATGAGCCAATTTTCCATATAGCTAATTTTGTGATAGCAGAAAATTAACTGCAGGTAGAGGCGTCTTAACTTCTGTATGTTTTCCAAGGATCAGATGTCAGAATTTATCTATTGCTTTTACCAAGGCATGCTTACCTATAATGGAGTATTTCACAGCTAGATCGGAGAGACTCTGACTCGTGAAAGCTACCGACTGCTCTACACCTTCCTTGTTTTTATGCAGAAGAATGGCAGAAATAGCTTCGCCTGTTGCGTTAGTGTAATCAATTCCTTGTCAAAATCGGGTGTTGCTAGTACGGGTGCTGATGAAATGGAGTCTTTAATTTGCTGAAAATATTTGTAGGCAAAAGTATCCCAAACAACAAAAGTCTGGTCACTTTTTAACATTTGATGAATGGGTTTTACAATAGCAGCAAATTCAAGAATGAATCTACGTACGAAGTTGATTTTCCCCATGAATGCCTGGATACCTTTCTTGGATTTAGGTGGAGTTAGGGCCTGAATAACTTTCTCACCCTTTCGGGATCTATGTTAATTCCTGAGTCTGACACTATATGACCAAGTAACTTACCAGAAATTACTCCAAAAATGGATTTTGTGGGATTAAGTGATATGTCGTACTTGGGACAATGGATAAATACTTCCCTCAAGTGTTGGAAGTGGTCTTCTCTTCTTTTTGAATACACAGTCATATCGTCTAAATATAATTAATTATGATTCCCATGATATCATCAAAAGCTATGTGCATGGCCCTTTGAAAGGTTGCTCCTGCGTTTATAAGTCCAAAGGGCGGTAGAAAGCGAATGTTCCCATTTGGTGGTTAAAGTAGTTTTATGTCTATGGGAAATCTTATTATACCCAGAGAATCCATCCAGCAAATACATCATCTAAGATCCAACCACTTCCTGTAATATCAGTGCCATTTTTGGTAAAGAAAAATTGTCTTTCACACTAGCTCTATTTAGAGCGCTAAAATAAACACATAACCGAATCTGACCCGTCTTCTTCCTAACTGGTACTAAATTAGCCACCCAATGTGAATATTTAATTGGGAAAATTATTTGAGCAACGGGCATCTTATCTAGTTCAACTCTTATAGTGGCCTCTAAGGCTGGGTTGGTTGGTCTTTGTTTTTGTTTAACATGCATAATTTATTCCTTAATAGGAATTTCGTGGCAAATGATATTGGGATTAAAAACCTTTATATCTTTGTATGACCACGCAAACACGTCTGAGAATTCTAAGAAGAGTTTTCAAAATTTTAAAAACCATTGTTTTTCGTTGGGTGTGCAGTTTTTATATATGTACAATATTTTAGGTTCCTTTTCAGTTCTGACATTTACCTGCTCAGTTTCATCAATGGTTTTAGTGAATTTTCTTCCAGCAACGTTTGTTGTAAAGGCATCACTTGGTTAAAAAAATCTTCCAAAGGAACTAGGCCTTTAGGATACTTATTGTGCTGCAAGTCTACAACCTAGGAGGGTCCCTGGTCTTCACTTGCAAGAAAAGCAAGAAGATTGTCCTATTATTAAAAACTAGAAACAATACAATACTAGATCCATTAAGCATAAATTAGAGTGCACTATTATAATCTCTCTAAATGTTATTTATTTCAAAATGAGGTCCGCTAACTTGTGCATATGATTAAGAGAAATGGTATCACAATGGATATTGTTAATATTGAGGCCATTATGAAATGCATGTTCTAAGTCATTTCCTTAAGAGACTAGAGATAGTTGTAGTTGTGCATGCTCTCAAGATAGTAGCAATCTAGTAGCAGGGTACAAACAACACATTTTTTAAACAACTTAAGATTCAGTAAAGATTGTTAATGTATAACACCATAATTAGTTTTGAACATAAGTTCAATCTCCGTCCCCTTAAATCCCTACATCAACTTTACTGTATATTAACAAGTCCATCACATAGACTCTTACCCCTAGAAATACACTTGCCAGATTTACACTATGCATTTGTGGAATTAACACTGTGGGCTGAACCTTTTTGCTTTGTACTATTAAGTTCGAGGGCAGTCTCTAGTGAATTATGAAAAGAGGCCAACACTTGCATGTCCGTGAAGCTCTTCTAAGAAGCCTTTACAATCAGATCCTAGCCTAAGAAAGGAATGCGAAAAATGCACAGGGGAACAATTCAACCCTACAACTCTTTGTTTACTATTAATATGGGTTGAAGAAAACAAGAGAACAAAAAAGACACCATTTATTGTCAGAATAGAAGAGCCCAAATTTGAACCAATTGCACACAACATTTTCCCATGTATCCAAGCATAATAAATATGCATAATTGCACGCACAGTAATTAATATCGGCCAAAACATTTACAGGGATCTTATACATTGCATAACAGTAATCAACCTTGCACAAAGATGGCACATATAACATTTCCACACAGATTTTCTTACAACACATCAAAAAATTTGTAGAGAGAAACATATTTTCACAATACTGACCATAAGTATCTATTCAAATTAATTTTGGTAAATATAAACTCATTTTTAGTAAACTTGATAACTATAAACCAAAACTAAATTAAGAAAATTAAGAAAGAAAAACAATACTAATAATTAAATGTTTCACTTCAAAATACTAAAAAAAATATAATGTAAGTCGAGGAATAAAATTTAATGACAGAGAATCACACTACAAGGAAAACCAATTATAGAGCAAAGCCGATTGACTTGACTCTAGTTTTAGATTCAAGCTTCCTTCAAAGTCAATTACAACCAGAAGACCCAACCATTGAAACTAGAGAATTCAACCATTGTTAGAACTGGATGGAAAAACTAACAACGACACATTCACAAGACTCAACCATCGAAACTGGAGCAGTCAGCCATTGTTCAAATTGACTCGAGGCTAATCGTTCAACCAAGGTATTGTTCCAATGCATGAGCGTTGTTTTGCAAAATGGACAATCAAGCAATTACACCAAATGCTAGAACTGCCCATTTAACCCAAAAATGAAATAACTAGTACTTTACTCTAATGTATGGCCACTGGTTTGTGAGGGTTTGGAAGAGCGTTTTCATAGTATTGATATTAAATAACATGCAAAAAATATAGCAGGAGAACATAACACAATAGACCTCAAGAAATATGATTTTCCTCCAGCAACCAGCAAGCAAGACGAGGGTTTTGGACTAAAATGACTCAAGGTAATATTTCAACCGAGGTATCGCTCCAATGCATGAGAGTGGCTTTGCAACAGCAATGCTAGGACTGGCTCTAGGTGAGACTGGAGAATATAACACCAATCTTTAAACCAAGTAATTTGACCTTTCCCTAGCAACCAACAAGGACAAACTGGTATATGGCCTCATGAATTTGTTAGATGGAGTATAAAATATTCTTACTAGATTGACTACAAATTCAGAATCACCAAAAACGTTCAAATTTGTGAATCTTAACTCCTGAGCTTTGGAAAAACCGAGCAGCAAGGCTTCGAATTCATCTATATTGTTAGTACGGCTGAAGTTTAAACGGAAGGAAAATGTTAAGGTGTTTCCCAAGTGGTTCTGAAACATAATCCCTGCTCCATTACCATCTTGAGATGCAGCGCCATCAAAGTACATGCATGAGAGTGGCTTTGCAACAGCAATGCTAGGACTGGCTCTAGGTGAGACTGGAGAATATAACACCAATCTTTAAACCAAGTAATTTGACCTTTCCCTAGCAACCAACAAGGACAAACTGGTATATGGCCTCATGAATTTGTTAGATGGAGTATAAAATATTCTTACTAGATTGACTACAAATTCAGAATCACCAAAAACGTTCAAATTTGTGAATCTTAACTCCTGAGCTTTGGAAAAACCGAGCAGCAAGGCTTCGAATTCATCTATATTGTTAGTACGGCTGAAGTTTAAACGGAAGGAAAATGTTAAGGTGTTTCCCAAGTGGTTCTGAAACATAATCCCTGCTCCATTACCATCTTGAGATGCAGCGCCATCAAAGTACATGTGCCATAGTGTGTCTGAATCTTTCAGAGGGTTGGGAGTGGCAAGCTCTTTGGCCTTATCTTCACAGAAGATAGAATAAGTTTCCAGATCTTACTCTAGATGGTTCACTGTAGGCTGAGGTAGGTTCACAATATAGGGAACTATATGTTCTTCTCTATAGACTATGATGTTTTTAGGACCGCGTGGGATAAGTAGGTGGGTGCCATCCATTTAGAAGTAACCCTAAATCAAAGCTTGCCAATCTATTCCCAAGATGATGGAATAATTTCTAACCCCCATATATATAACTTGAATATTGCAGGTAGTTCTAATATCGGGGTGAGAACACATGACCAAGGTGACATCTTAACCTCTCCAATGGTAGGTTGTTTCTGTTTATTAAAAGCTAGTGTAATATCTCGATTTTGGCTCCATTACATTAAAATGTAAAGGATGTAATATTGTTATAAAATCATGGTGAGGAGCTCAAGGCCAAGGCCCCGCCATTGATTTAGTGATGCATATGGTTTGCGTGCTAGCCAGGCACAATGGAATTGCAAATATCATGTAAATATGCATTTTAATAAAATACACACAACTAGCTATGCAATGCAATAAGAGATGGGAGCATGATTTTTACAAGGAATTGGGAAAGAAATATTCAAACCCTTGGAGTCAATCAAGTCAATCCAAGTGTCAATGAGAGAACCCATAGACCCTCAACTACCCATGTTGACTTTTGTACCCAATCATTTATTTCTTCAAAGAGTTGGTTGAGGTAGTTAATGCCTTGGGGAATGGAGAGGTATGGCTGTCCAAATTCGGGTATGGGAAAGCCATCATTTTTGGAAAAACGTGTTTGACTTCTTGGGAAAGAAAAGAGCCACGAATTTTCTCCCCAAGCCATTCTTCATCCATCAGTTTTTCTCTCTCACTAGTTTTGAGCTTTCCAGGTGTTTTTCCTCCACGTTTTTATGGTTTTTCCTTGTTTTCTAGCTTGGAAGAGGGTGTTTTGGTGTTGCAGAGCTATTGGTAGGGAGGGAGATCAATTTGAGGTTTCATTTAGGATGTTTTGGCTATTTGGAATGCTCATAACATGTGGGAGAAATCAAATTTTCTCCATGTGGTCAAATTCCCCTTTCCACAGTTTGTTTTGGGTGAGCCACGATTTGGGGAAAACCTATCGACCCCTTTTTGTAAATCCTTTTGTTGAAAATGTGAATCCATGCCCCATATTTGAGAATGTTGTGTGTGAAATAGAATGTTCGGTTATGGGTATCCATTGTTTTGGCTTGAGCTTGAGTGCAGGCATCCAAAAATGAAGAGGGTTCATATTTAGCCTAATAAACCCAGCTATGGATTGGCTTGGATTAGATGTGATGTTTGCATGGGATATTCTGAGCTTGAGAGTCCCCTTTTTCTTGTAGAAATTATCATGCCCATCTAGGGGGTGACAGTTGTGTTGAGATATTGATGAACACAATTGGCATATGGTTGGGTGGAATGTTGCAGTGACATAGCTAGTTGCTTGGGACAACTTCATAATCAAGATAGTATTCTCTATGTGTAATTACTTCTGAAATGTTTCAATTTGATGACTGTTATTGATATGATGAATGCATATGAAATGTGTGTGGATGATGTTTTACTCCGCTGTGCATGTTTGTTTTGATTTTCATCTACACACATATGCATTTTATTTGTAATGCCATGAATTTATTCATGATGAATGGGGCTACGTTTTGTGTAAAATACCAAGATCTGTAGTCATGTTTCCTTCCTTGCGTTGGATTGATGGGAGGGGACGTGACAACTATCATGTTTCGGGAGACTTCATTCGTACATGAAAACCCTAATTCTTCCATAATAGTTTTTGACATGACATTAGGACTTGACCCTCCATCTACAAGGAAACCATGTGCAACTTTATCCATAATTTTCATGGAGACATAAAACTGAGGATTTTTGGGTTGTTTATAAGTAGTCACGGTTCCAACTACTTCCTCGAGGGGATGTTCCAGTTCCTCGTCCATTTAAGCAATAGTTACTGAGGGGGTTTTCCTTCCTTGTTTCGTTTTATTTTCTAAGAATGTCCTAAGGTTTTCTATTTGTGCAGGGGTTTTTTCCAAATCTAGCAAGGTGGAGACCCTATTCCTTTTGACTGACATTCTTGTTGGTAACGCATGGTGTGCCTCTTGATAGCATATATCTACATGTGAATATCACTGTTTATTTTTCCTCTCCTCTTGGTATGGTTCGTAAGGTGCGACGGTTTTGTTTCATGTACAATATGTTTCATGAGTTTGATTTCGGGAGGCCTGCTCATAAAGTTTGGTTGCTTGGAAAGATCTCTATTGGAGCATGGTTGAAATAAGTCTGGTTCCAAAACTCTGTATAAGCATCCAGTGGGGTTTCCTTTTTTTGTTATTGGGAAGACACGAGTAGCGTAGAAAACTCTCCTCATATAAGATGTTGGCTTACTTTCCCTTGGTCCAAAAATGATACCATATTCACCTTCTTTGTAACTGGGTTCGTTGTTCCGATCTCTCCACATGTTTTAGAATATTAACCACAGTGTAGAACAACTAGTAATCACAGACACCTCCCCATTTACTTCAGTTATGTAGTTTCTTTTACACCATGATATAATCCAGTTGACCTCTGTCTCACCATGCAAGAATAGGTCATATCTGGGACTTAAATATTTTCCACATCCCTCTTTACCAAGAGTTAATTCTTCTGACAACTACATATGTTAAATTTTCAGAATTTACTTCAATCTTATCTAGGATCTTAACTGAGAGAACAACATGTACATCAAATCTACATCATATCAATCATGGACACAATAATGCAAGCACACAAGAGACACCGAGTTTACTTGGGGAAAACCATAAAGGTGAAGAACCCCAATAACTTCCTTAGAGATAGATAGAGCAATGATACAACCAAAATAAAAGAGATAGTCTTCTCCTAGCAGCAGAGCCTCCTCCTCCACAAGTGCGCCACTCTCCCAAGTGTGAGTGAGAGAATAGAATGTGTAAAATGAGAGAGACACACTCTCTATTTATACACTAACTTGACTTGACCTTTACTCAACTAGGTCGGCCTCAACTTAACCACTTAACATAATGCTGACTGGGCCGACCCCCACTAGGGTGGTCTAATAACCCTTTGACCCACATGGTCGACCCCCAATAGGGTGGTCTAATAACCCTTTGACCCACATGACTTATACAGGGCCAACCCCAACAAGGTGGTCTAATAACCCATCAAGTATAAGTTACGACACTTACAATATAAATGACGACACTTCCGTATAGAGGAATAATAACATCTCTATAGAAATACAACCACTTCCATATAGAGGAATAATAACATCTCTATAGGAATACAATATACATATATGTGAAATACATTCCGAAGTTACATATACATCAACACTCCCTCTTAACTAGGAATGTATTTCTCGACATAGGTCTTCTAGCACAAGTCATCTTCTCTAGATCATCGTCACTGGATAATCGTCATTGAGTCATCATCATCATCACTGCTGTTGTTATCTCAATCAATATCTGAATCTACTTGTCATAGGAAGTTCTACAGAGCTAGTCCTTTTTCATATTGGATGTAGGCCCACCACCTGCAGGTCTTCGTCATCACTGGCCATACTGTGGAATCTTCAGGACTTATTACGTGCATCACAAAACCTGGCTGCAGCATCCCAGGCTATTACGAGCACACAGCTCTACCTGTTGGATCTCCCAGGAGCACATTACATGTGACCCATCATAAAACCTGGCTGAAGCATCCCAGGCTGTTACGAGCACACAGCTCTACCTGTCGGATCTCTCAGGATCACATTACATGTGATCTCACCACAAAACCTGGCTGAAGCATCCCAGGCTGTTATGAGCACACAATTATACCTGTCGGATCTCCCAGGAGCACATTACATGTGGTCCACCACAAAACATGGCTGAAGCATCTGAGGCCTTTTTCATCCTGTCCAGATCTCCCAGGAGCAAATTACATGTGGTCATGGCAAAACCTGGCTGAAGCATCTGAGGCCTTTTTCATCCTGTCCAAATCTCTTAGGAGCAAATTACATGTCATAGGACAAAACCTCGCAATAGCATCTCAAGATGTTATGGGTATACAACTCCGACCTGAAATCTCCCAGGGCACAAATTACATGTCCTCCCAGAGCAATGTCTAGAAAGAGCATCTCAGGATGTTACGAGTACACAACTCCGACCTATAGGATCTCCCAGACATGCTCATCTGCACAACCTGATCCACAGCCATAAAATATCATCCTGATACTCATCATACATCATCCTAATGTACACATGATCATCCTAATCATCATCACTGCAATATCCTGCTGCATGTCATCTGGAGAAGCTCGTCATCCACGATCATCCTGATCATACAATGCATCTACCTGATGCATACCAAGTATCTACCTGATACATATCAACATACATGATCTACCTGATCATACAATGTATCCACCTGATACATATACAGATACATGGTCCAAGCATCCAACATGATGCATATACAAAATACATACAAATGATCGAACCGGTCATATCCAACATCCAACATGATGCATACATACATATAAATGATCCAACTGATCATATCTAGCATCCAACATGATGCGTACATACATATAAATGATCCAACTGATCATACAAAGCAGAAACCAGAACATCATCCTGATGCTCATCATCCAGCGCTTACATCCACAGCCATGTGAAGGATCCTCCTTCCAACATGCTTGGAATGGCTTCAACAAATGTGTCCATCACTTCTTCCTCGAAGTGTCATCAATCTGAAGAACGCCAAGCCTCTCCTTGAAGTACTCGAACTTCGCCTTGGCTAGTGGCTTCGTCAACACATCTGCAATCTGCTCGTCCGTCACAACCTACAGGAGCTTCACAGCTCCTCTCTGCACCATATCCCTGATATAGTGATATTTGATCTCTATGTCTTTCGACTTGTCATGAAACACTGGGTTCTCAGACAGCTTCACATAACTCTGGTTATCGCAGAAAATACCAGTAGCATCCAATGGGAGATCAAATAACTCAAACAGTAGTTTCCATATCCATATTGCCTCACAACTTGCCGAACAGGCTGCAACATACTCTGCCTCAGCTGTACTTAGTGCTACGCAGGACTGCTTCCTGCTAAACCAAGAGATCACACCTGATCCCATACTGAAGTAGCACCCAAATGTGCTCTTCCTATCTGTAGCACTGCCAGCCCAATCTGAATCAACATAACCCTGTAGGTTAAACTTTTGATTCGATTCATACTTGAGACCATAATCCACTATACCCTTTAGGTACCTTAGAACATGCTTTACAGCAACTAGATGAACAGTCCTTGGATCTATCAGGAACTGACTCGATGTGTTCACAGCAAAGCAAATATCTAGTCTCGTGTTCGTCAGGTACATCAAGGACCCAATCATCTGGCGATACATAGAGACATCAACCGGCTCAGATGAAGCATCACAAAGAAGTTCGATGCCATAGGTGTTGCCATGGCCTTGCAGTCCATCATGCCGAACCTCTTCAGGATCTCTACTGCATACTTCATTTGTCCAAGGAAGATGCCATCTGCACTCTACCACACCTCCATGCCTAGAAAGTAGTGCATCATCCACAAGCTCTTCATCTCGAACTTGGCAGCAAGCTTCCGCTGCGTGTCGGCAATCAATCTATCTTCACCTGTAATAAACAGTTCATCCATATACAAAAGTAGTATCACTGGATTTCCTTCCTGAACCTTGTAGTAAAGGTTGGAATCTGCTTTACTCTTGGTAAAGCCCAAACTGGATAGAAAGCTGTCTACCATACCAAGTTCTGCACATATATGACTCCCTGTCATGTGTCTCTGAACCAAGTGGCTGCTCCACATACACTTCTTCTTCAACTACACCATTCAAGAAAGCTGTCTTGAAATCCATCTGGTGTATCTTCCCTTTCATTACTACAGCTAGAGCAAGTACGGATCTAATGGAAGTGAATCTAGATATAGGAGCAAAAGTCTCTATGCTACCACCTGTAGCATGCTTGATCTTGTAGATCCTCTTGGAAGTCACTACAGACTACCCTTTGGGACTGCATCCCAAACATCTTCATGATCGACTGGTACTCCTCGATCATGGCATTCTTCCCAAATCTTGGGAACTTCAATATCTTCAATATTTTCAATAGATAACTTTGTTGCTGAACAAATGTTGTAGTCCTTCTTTTGTAGGTGATGGTATACGATCTTTCCTACACAACAAGTTAAATTGCATGATTAGAAAACATCTCATAGTTTTCAGAACAAATTCTTACACATAAAGAAATATGTCATACAGTCATGCAATTATCTTAGCCAATGCTTCAATACAACATTTATCCATATTCCGTAACTTTCTAGATGCCTTCCAATCTCTACCAGAACATTGTTAAGAGTGTGCACAACTCCTAACATGTCAGCAAAGAGGTTTCATTCTAGATAAGTAGCAATGGAATGTTGTACAGTTCCATAGGTCACTTACCCATCAAATGCATATTAGTAGTATACCCTTCATTAATGCAATCATTCTAATATGCACAATACATATCCTAAGTCTAGGAACACAAGCCTATACATCATTGAACAATTTTATTTAAACAAACAAATATGTAAGGAATGGTAATTAAAATACTTATCTTTGTTTGTTTTTTGGGTGGACTCCCTCTGAGTATTTGCTTCCTTGCAGGAGCTGCAAGTAGCTTCTTCTACACCTTTATGTTGTGGAATGCAGAAGGATGGTCAACTCCCTTTGGATATCTGCATCCTTGTAGAAACTACTGGAGTGAGCTCCCTCTTGATCTTTGCTTCCTAGATTACATGTCCTTGAACTTATATTCATTCTTGATCCCTATGCATGCTTGTTAGTATAATCGTTGTGTTATTCTCTAGGTCTCATACATAATCAAACATTCATTAGTATAATCTTAATATTATCAAAACACAATAATCTCAAGCATGTATAGTCAGGATCATTTCAAACACATATAATAAACATTAGTATTCAAGGTTTCAGGGAAGTCTTCTTTTACTCATACATATTCTTATTTGATCATAGGACTCTTCTAGTTAGTTAAATCATCAATCAAGATAAGAGATATAATATGCATAAAACCCATGATTACTCAAAGCTATACCTTCATGATTCTTCTGGTTAGTTATGGTAAGAAACATAATATGCATACAACCATGACTATTCAAACCTATGAATTCATGAATAATCATTATCAACAACACAACAGTATAAGATCCTAACACAAGGTAGGATTCTATCTTGATATAGGAAAAACATACATGGATTAGCATGCTAGCTAGTTATGTCTAACATACCCGCATAATGTCTTTTGGTTCTCTTCAATGACTTGTGCTAGTAACCTGCATGACTCATAAGTTATCCATTGTAGGACCAAGTTATACATACCTCGTAATTATATCTTCTAAGCGATCCATGACAATAGATGAATCTTTGTCCTCATGTCATCATGATCATATGTTCTTGAACTAGAACATGATTTGTCTTTCTTGGTGTACCTTTCATGTTAGCAGACAACATAAACCTCATACAACACCATAATGCATTAGTACAATCATAAGTGTCAACACCCTAATCAATGAATATATTCTATCATGCATTCATAATTTTCTTACGGTGATACGACAAATCTAAAATCAAGATTGTACTAGCCGTAATAGCATGAAGACAAACATACCATAAACTTAATCATAAACAAATCTCGAAACATACCTCGATGAGTCATACCTGTCGAGATCGCTTGTAATCTTCTTATGTAAGGCCTTAGCCTCATCTCCCTCTGAAACAGGAACTTCTTCACTTATGCAGGTGACCAATCCATCTTCTTCTAGGATTAACCCAATCCACTTGATTTGCAAGAACTGGATTTGGAGCTGGATTAGGGTTTGTCAGAGAAACCCCAAAAATTCAAACTTCCGAAAGGATGGAAATATGCGCCTTGATGAGCTGATCAAGCTGGTATATTCAGAATTTGAAAACTGCAAAGTTTCACTCAATTTTGCCTTTGAAACTTCTAGATTCACTGGACGTGACCCCGAACTAGGGTTTTATGAAGCCCACTCTTCTACCCAATGAAAAGGTTTTATCCAAAGCTCTAAGCTTCTATTTTTACTGAGGAGCTTCCAACCATGGTCACAGATTTAAAAAATTCCCATTTTTGTAGAAGCCCTAATTTTCCTCTTTTCCAATCAAAGTCACGAGCTAGGGTTTGATCAAGCCCGGTCTTCTACCCAACCAAAAATTATGATCTTGGTCTCAAAATTTCTATTTTGATGAGTATCATTCAGCCGAAGTCTCCGATTACAAAAAATACAACTTTCTCCGAAACTCTAAATTCCGGAAGCCATGAATGAAGGTGCTAAACAATAATTCTGTTTTGACAGAAATATGTACCTGATTTTTTCTGGTGTAACTCCGAACATTTTGATTCACAGGGTCTGAAAATTTTTTCTGAGATAGCTCAACCTATCATCTTTCCATCTCGACAAGTCTGACCTCAATTGGATTCTCTGAGAGAGAGTTATGCCAAGTGTCGCAACGTGACCTGTTTATGGGATAAAACAGGAGAGCGAACTTGTACAGTGTTCCACGTGTCCCTGGTTCAATTTCGGCCTCTGAAAAAATTTTCTGCAATAGTACAGTCTGTGTACTACTTGTCACATCTTACGAAATTTCATTTGGAGCTTCCTAGCCCAAGTTATGACCTTTTTTCCAAGGTCACCTGTTTATGACTGAGATTTGGAAGAGGCAGAAACCCTATATCGTATAGATCATAAATCACAAATTACAACGAATTAGAAGTTGTCCTTTGGACACAAGGTACATGGGGATCTTATCTTTGACCTGTAAATGTTTTAGATCCGAAAAATTTGCGAAAAATGGATTTATAGAGAAATTTCTACGATGATTGGTTTTTTCTATATCAAGCCCTAGCATCGTAAGTGCAACAAGTGTCATATATGCCATATCATGCCTTCTTTCAGGCTAGCTCTGATACCATGTTAAATTTTTAGAATTTACTTCAATATGATGTAGTATCTTAACTGAGAGAACAACATGTACAACAAATCTACAGCATATCAATCATGGACACAATAATGAAAGCACACAAGAGACACAGAGTTTACTTGGGGAAAACCATAAAGGTGAAAAACCCCAATAACTTCCTCAGAGATAGATAGAGCAATGATACAACCAGAATACAAGAGATAGTCTTCTCCTAGCAGTAGAGCCTCCTCCTCCACAAGTGCACCACTCTCCCAAGTGTGAGTGAGAGAATAGAATGTGTAAAATGAGAGAGACACATTCTCTATTTACACACTAACTTGACTTGACCTTTACTCAACTAGGTCGGCCTCAACTTAACCACTTAACATAATGCTGACTGGGCCAACCCCCACTAGGGTGGTCTAATAACCCTTTGACCCACATGGTCGACCCCCAATAGGGTGGTCTAATAACCCTTTGACCCACATGACTTATACAGGGTCGACCCCAACAAGGTGGTCTACTAACCCATCAAGTATAAGTTACGACACTTACAATATAAATGACGACACTTCCGTATAGAGGAATAATAACATCTCTATAGGAATACAGTATACATATATGTGAAATACATTCCGAAGTTACATATACATCAACAACATCTTCATTCCTCAGTAGAATTAAGTAATTCTAATTAGATACCTTGCAATAATGTCAATTACCAAAACGAAAATCATTCAGTTACCTCAACCAACTTTCTCAAAAACTGTATTGCATGACCTGAATGTCGCATGGTTTTCAGACCTACCTAATCTCCTAAAGAATCCAATTCATCTGACACATATGAGTCCTCTTCTTTGGGTTAGCGACACTTGTATTGTATCAGGTTAAATTAAGTTCTTGCAGAAGATTCAAATGGAGGAGTATCATATCTAATATTTGGTTAGATAAAAATTTAAGAAGATATAATTGATTCTAAAATGAGGCTGACTAAAATTGAGGAACAATTCATCGTCACTTAGAATAGCATGTTCAATAACACTGTAGCCATCACTAATATGGAGGGAAATTGAAACAAATAGCTTATAGTATTTCATTGGAATATGTAGTTAGTCCTTGCTCCCGGTAAATAAGAGTGAGAACCACAAGAAGAAGCATATAAATTTTAGGAAAATTGAAATGCCAATTGTAGGATGTTAGGTCACGATTATTTTTTAGTTTACTCCATTGCAATTGTCAATCATGAAATATACCAATATAGTTTTTGTTATATTTTTGTTAAATTTCAGAAAAGAAGGATGCTTGGCTAACAAGGCCATGTGAAATAATAGTATAATTACTATTGTAATAGAGTCCCATGAATATCTTCTCCAAAGTGTTTGCATACAGTTGATCTTCTAGTTTAGATTCTGTCCAAAATTACTATATTTTATGTACTCTACAACTCTAAAAATTGTTCCTACAATTTGATACAATATAACATTTTCCTTCTTTCAAGAAACAAAGAATGAAAAGCAGAGACAATAAACCCTTAGATATAAGCATGTATTGTAAATGACATCTATATTATAAAAGGTTTATTTTTCAAGTCACTTTCAGACTTGTAGAGTCAATCATATCCAAGAAATAGTTCTTATCCTAGAAGTAACTAGATCCATATGCTCGTATTATATTTCAATAATATAAACAACTACAAGATTAGAGACCAAAATTCCTCTTTAATATTTATCCAACACCTCAATTGATCAGGTTGAGACTAGAGGTTAACCATCCCAATGGTAAGGTTGACCTAGACCTATCATGATGCTCATTCATGCAGAAAAAGCCAAGTTGTTCCATAATAGTCTTAGATATGACATTTAGTTTGGAGCCATTATTAATTAAACAACAATGAGAAATATTTTTTATTATATTCATGTATACTTAAAAGGGAGTATTCTCGATGGGTGGTCTAAAATAATTCATCACTAAAGTATCATGTTTAGGAGGCTCTTCTTCAGTTGAAGTCATTAGATTCATTGTAGTGGCTCTAGGCTAAGGCTAAACTCTTGGTTGATAAGGATTAGCTTGTTGATGTATTTGTAACTTCGAAAGATATTCACTTGTATGTTGTATGTATTACATTTGTACTTTATTGTATCCCCAACGGAGATGTATTATTCCTCCGGTTGGAAGTATCATCATTTGTATTTGCAAGTGTCACAGCTTATATATGATGGGTTATTAGACCATCTTAGAGGGGTCATCCCAGTGTGGGTTAAAGGGTTATTATACCACCCTAGTGGGGTTGGCCCAGTGACAAGTGGTAATGGTTTATTAGACTCTCCTAAGGGAGGTAGGCCCAGTTAGAGTAAAATGAAAGTCAAGTCATTATATAAATAGAGAGTGTGACTTTCTCATTTATTCATTCACTCACTCACTCACTTCGCATTAGTGAGAGAGAGGAGGAGTGCGCACAGGTGGAGGAGGATTAGTTGCTACAGACATTTATCTTTTGGTGATTCATCTTGGTGATCTTTGTATTGGTGCTTATTCTATCTCTGAGGAAGTTGCGGGGTTTTTCACCTTCTTGGTTTTCCTCGATGAAATGCTTTGTGTCTCTTGTCTCTTGTCTCTTATGCTTGATATGATGTACATGTTGTTCTTTCAGTTAAAGATCCTAGATCATATTGAATTAAATGATGAGAAACTAACATGGTATCCGAGCTAGCCTGAAGGAGGGCATTGTATGGCATTTACGACACTTGTTGCACTTGCGACAAATTGGAAGCTAGGGCTTGGTATAAAAACCAGTCATCGTGACACTTTTTCTATAACTCCGTTTTGGAGAAGGTTCAGGTTTTGAAACTTTTACAGGTCAAAGATGAAATATTCATGTACCTTGTATTTGAATATCATCCTCAGATTCATTGTACTTTATGAGATATGATTCATACAAGTTTAGGTTTCTGCCTCTTCCAGAATGCAATCCTAAACAGGTGACCTAGGAAAAAGGTCATATCTCGTGCTAGGAAGATACAAATGGAATTCCATAAAAAGTGACAGTTAGGGCACAGAATGTAGTTTCACAGGTCCAGGTTTTAGAGTCCTAATTTGAAACAGTGACACGTGGCACTTTGTACAAGTTCGATATATTTTTAAATCCCATAAACAAGTCACGTTGCGACACTTGGCATATATATCTCTTAGAGAATCCATTAAAGCTCAGATATGTGGGGTTGGAAATATGATAGGCTAGTCTACGACAGGTCGAAGTTTCAGACCCTGAGGATCCAAAATTTTAGATATACATCAGAAACAATATGGCATATATTTTTGTCCAAACAGAATTGGATTCTGAGCACTTTCAGTTTTGGTTTGTCACTACTGCGGGAAATTAGGGTTTCTGCAAAAGTTGGAATCTTTGGAATATGAGACCACGGCTGGATGCTCCTCGTCAAAATCAAAATTTAGAGACCAAGATTGAAGTTTTTGGTTGGGTAGAACCCTGGGATCTATCAAACCCCAGTTTGGGATTTTGACCAGAAAACCAGAATTTGACAAAAGCTGTAGATATGAAACTTTCAAAGTCAATTTTCTGGGGTCAAATTTTGGAGATTTCAAAATTAAGGTATACCAGATTGATCATCTCATCAAGGCGCGTCTTTTCATCCAATCAAAAGTTTGAAATTGCACGTTTGGATTTTTAGGGTTTCTCTGTCAAACCCTAGCCAGCTCTAGACCCAGTTTCAGCCAATCAAAGTGGATTGGGTTAATCCTAGAAGAGAATGAATTGGAAAACTGCATAAGTGAAGAAGTTCCTGTTCCAGAGGGAGATGAGGCTAAGGCCTTACAAGCAATCCTGACAGGTATGACTTGAGGATATACAGGTATGTTTTGAAATATGTTCATGATTAAGTTTATGATATGTTTGTCTTCATATTATTAAGGTTAGTACAATCTTGATTAATTTTAGACTTGTCTTATCACCTTAGTAAAAGTATGAATGCATGTGAATGATATAAGACATTCATTGATTAGGGTTATGACACTTATGATTGTACTAATGCACTGTGGTGTTGTATGAGGATGATGTTGTCCACTAACTTGAAAGGTACATCAAGAAAGACAAATCAAGTTCTAGACCATGGTGGCATGAAGACAAAGACTCATCCATAGCCATTGATCACATAGAAGCTCTACCTACGAGGTATGTATAATTTGGTTCTACATTGCTTAACTTATGAGATATGCAGGTTACTAGCACAAGGTCTCTAAATCATTGAAGAGAACAAAGAAGACATTGTTTGGGTATGTTAGACATAACTTGCAAACATGATAACCAGACATGTTTTTTCTTATATCAAGTTAGAATACTACCTTGTGTTAGGATCTCATATAAGTATATCTTTTGTATGATTGATAATGATTATTCATGAAGTTATAAGTTTGATTAATCATGGGTTTATGCATATTACTCTTCTTACTTTGATTAATGATATGACAAACCAGAAGAGTCCTATGGTCAAATAAGAATATGCATGAGTAAAAGAAGTCCTCTCTGAAACCTTGAATACTAATGCTTGTGATAAATTACATGTGTATGAAATTACCATGACCATACATGTTTAAGATTATTTAGAATCATAATGTTTTGATAGTATTGAGGTTATACTAATGAATGTTTGATTATGTAAGAGATCTTGAGGATGACACTAGTGCACACTTAAGCATGCATAGTGGTCCAAGATGAATAGAAGTTCAAAGACATATAATCATGATGATATCATAAAGGAGGCAAAGATCAAGAGGGAGCACACTCCAGGAAGCAAAGATCAAGAGGGAGCACACTCCAGTAGTTCCTGCAAGGAAGCAAAGATTGAGACGAAGTCCACCCAACAACCAAACAAAGATAAGTATTTTAATTATCATTTATTGTATATATGATTACTTAAATAACGTTGTTCAATAATGTACAAACCACAGAAGCTTTACTCAATAAACCGTTATTATAGCATGTTCGTTCGTGGCATATGAAACAATACCCCTAATTTCACTAAATATTGGAAAATACCTTCCAAAATCAGTTTTTTAACCCCCTCCCAATATGCCTTCCCAATTAAAAAAAACCCCTATTTTCGCTAGATATTGTATGTATCAATTTTTTCATTTACATTTTTTATACCCCTTTATATTTCTACCTAGTATATTGATATGATACCTCTCTTATGACCCCTCATGCATTCTACAATGCACCTTGCTTCTTTCGATGTATATTGTGGATGCACATTACTTCACCCACAATGCAATTACTCAACCACATATCATTATGATTTACAACATCTAATGGTATAATGAAGAGATAGGAGATCACTTCTTGTATGTCACTAGATCCAATGCACATAGTACAACATTTAGATTGCATGTTGCAGTTCCCCAATCGCTGACTAAGCCTGTTGTGGGATAGGTATCCAATCCCCCAGGGCCTGTAACAAGCTCTAGGAGGCTGACTAAAACTTCCAAGGCCTGTAATAGGGATGAGTGGTTGGGTATTCAAGCCCCCAAGGCCTATCGAGGGCCTATAACAGGCCCTGGAGGATTAGAGCCTCCCAAGGATATTGGTAACAACTGGCTGAGTGCTATGGGTAACAAATGGTTGTCAATGACCATTGTCTCTCGACTATGATCAACTGGAAACCCACTTCACCACGAAACCCATGGCCTCAAGCATGCCTCAAGACGCGATTTCCATGCGTACTGGTAATCCCGAGCCTTGCCTCAACCCTATTTCTCATTTGGTCGTGATTCCGCCATCTCCATTTGGCGGATATTTGTCAGCCCTCCCATATAAAAAAGACCCCAAAGTATTTTTGTATTGTTACATTAAATAAAAAACCCTTTTCCCCTTAATATATAACCAATATAATTTTTAGGTTTTCATGAATATTTAATACTACAATATGAATGAACGTGATATTATATTGCCTTCTAGTGAAGCCCCTATGGTACATACTTATGTTCCTAGATTTAGGATGTATATTATGCATTTTAGAAAAGTTGCATTAATGAATAAGATACTACTAATATGCAAGTAATGGGTAAGTGGCCTATGGTACTGTACAACATTCCATTTCTACTTATCTAAAATTAAACCTCTTTGTTGACATGTTGGGAGTTGTGCACACTCTTAACAATGTTCTGGTAGAGATGGAAGGCATCTAGAAAGTTACGGGATATGGATAAATGTTGTATTGAAGCATTGGCTAAGATAATTGCATGACTGTATGACATATATCTTTATGTGTAACAATTTGTTCTGAAATCTACGAGATGTTTCTAATCATGAAATTGAACTTATCTTGTAGAAAATACCGTGTAACATCACCTACAAGAGAGACTTGTTTCGAATAACAAACAACGAAGACTCAACAACGACATTTGTTCCAGCAACGAAGTTCAAGAAAACTACCTATTGAATATATTGAAGAATCTAAAGTTCCTAGGATCTGGGATGCAGTAATGGAAGGATTCCATGATTGAGGAGTACCAGTCAATCATGAAGAATGATGTTTGGGATGTGGTCCCAAGACCAGAAGGGAAGTCTGTTGTGACTTCCAAGTGGATCTATAAGATCAAGCATGTTGCAGATGGCAGCATAGAGAAATACAAGGCAAGGTTTGTGGCTCATGGCTTCTCCCAGAAAGAGGGGATAGATTATGAAGAAAATTTTGCACCTATAGCCAACTACACTTCCATAAGAACAGTACTTGCTCTGGATGCAGTAATGAAGTGGAAGATACACTAGATGGATGTCAATACAACTTTCTTGAATGGTGTAGTTGAAGAGGAAGTGTATGTGGAGCAGCCACTCTACTTTGAGACAAATGACAGGGAGTCATATGTGTGCAAATTGAAGAAGGCCTTGTACGGTTTGAAACAAGCACCTAGGACATGGTACGGCAGAATTGACAACTTCCTGACTAGTTTGGGATTTACCAAGAGTAAAGTGGATTCCAACCTTTACTACAAGGTTGAGGAAGACAATCTAGTGATACTCCTACTATATGTGGATGACCTGTTTGTGATAGGTGAAGATAGATTGATTACCGACACGAAGAGGAAGCTTGCTGCCAAGTTCAAGATGAAGGACTTGGGTATGATGCATTACTTTCTAGGTATGGAGGTGTGGCAGAGTGTAGATGGAATCTTCCTTGGACAAGGGAAGTATGTAGTAGAGAGCCTAAAGCAGTTCAAGATGATGGACTGAAAGGCCATGGCCACACCTATGGCATCAAAACTGAAGCTATTGAGTGATGCTTCATCAGGATCGATTGATGCCATGATGTATCATCAGATGATTGGGTCCTTGATGTACCTGACGAACATGAGACTAGATATTTGCTTTGCAGTGAACACCTTGAGCCAGTTCCTGACGGATCCTAGACATGTTCACCTAATTGCTGTAAAACATATTCTAAGGTACCTAAAGGGTACGATTGGTTATGGGCTCAAGTATGATGTGAATCAAAAGCTTAACCTGGAGGGTTATGTTGATTTAGATTGGGCAGGCAGTGCTGCAGATAGGAAGAGCACTTCGAGGTGTTGCTTCAGTATGGGATCAAGTGTGAACTCTTGGTTTAGCAGGAAGTAATCTTGCATAGCACTGAGTACAGTCAAAACAGAGTATGTCGCAGCTTGTTCGGCCAATTGTGAGGCAGTATGGCTAAGGAAGCTACTGTCTGATTTATTTGATCTCTAGTTGGATAATACTTGTATATATTGTGACAACCAGAGTTGTGTGAAGTTGTCAGAGAACCCAATGTTCCATGACAAGTCTAAGCATATCAAGATCAAATATCACTATATCAGGGATGTGGTACAGAGAGGAGTAGTGAAGCTTCAGTATGTTGTGACAAATGAGAAGATTGCAGATGTGTTGACCAAACCACTAGCCAGATTGAAGTTTGAGTACTTCAGAGAGAGGCTTAGTGTTCTTCATATAGAAGATACTTTGAGGAGGAAGTGGTGGGACACATTTGCAGGATCCATTCCAAGCTTGGTGGTAGGAGGATCCTTACCATGGTTGTGGATGTAAGAGCTATGTGATGAGCATCAGGACGATGCTCCATATATTGCTATGATGATCAAATTGATCATGTGTGATGAGCATCGAGACGATGCTCTAGATAAGATGCATCAGTATGATGCTATGATGATTGTCAGGTTGATCATGTGTGATGAGCATCAGGATGATGCTCCAGATGATATACATCAGGACAATGCTATGATGATGATCAGATTGATCGTGTGTGATGAGCATCACGACGATGCTCCATATGATATGCATCAGGACGATGCTATGATGATGATCAGGTTGATTGTGTGTGATGAGCATGAGGAAAATGCTCCAGATAATATGCATCAGGACGATGTTGTGATGAGCATCAGGTCGATGCTCCAGATGTTGTACATCAGGATGATGTATTGTATGATGATGATCAGGACGATCATATGTGATGAGCATTAGGTCGATGCTCCAGATGTTGTGCATCAGGAGGATGTACTGTATGATGATGATCAGTATGATCATGAGCATCAGGATGATTCTCCATGTGAAGAAGATGATCAGTGGCATCATGAGTATCAGGATGATACTTCGTGGATGTGGAAAGGTTGTGCATTTGCATAGAAAAGATCCTAGAGATCTACACAGGTTGTGCTAGGCATGGAAAAGATCCCGGGATGCTCTTTAGAGATCTTGAAGAATGCAATATACTCTTTTAAGTTTTTGCAAGGGTCGCATAGAAAAGATCCTGGATATTCAGACAGGTTGTGCTAGGCACAAAAAATATCATGGGATGCTCTTTAGAGATCTTGCAGGATGCAAGATACTCTTTTAAGGTTTTGCGAGTTCACATGTAAAAGATCCTGGAGATCCGGACAGGTTGTGCTAGGCACGGAAAATATATTGGGATGCTCTTTAGAGATCTTGCAGGTTGCAAGATACTCTTTTGGGGTTTTGTGAAGGTCACATGCAAAATATCCTGGGAAATTCGATAGGTTGAGAAGTAAGCTCGTAAAAGTCCTGGGATACTCTTTCAAGGTTTTGTTGACGCACGTAATCAACCCTAATAATTCCACAAGATGGCACATTTGAAAAGATGATGAAGACCTACAAGAGGGTGGGCCTACATCCAGCATGAAAAAGGGTTGGCTCTGTAGAACTTCCTATGATGAGAAGAATTGAGAGATAGCACCAGTGATCGAGATGACGAGTACAATAGTAGTGACAATGATGCCCCGTGATCCAGTGACGATGATCCAGCTCCAATATTGAATACTTGTGCCTATATGTATTGATGACTTGTGTCAAGAGAATACCTTCCTAGTTAAGAAGGAGTGTTGATGTATTTGTAACTTCAGAAGATATTCACTTGTATGTTGTATGTATTACATTTGTACTTTATTGTATCCCCAACGGAGATGTATTATTCCTCCGGTTGGAAGTATCGTCATTTGTATTTGCAAGTGTCGCAAGTATTATTGTAAGTGTCGCAACCTATATATGTTGGGTTATTAGGCCACCTTAGAGGGGTTGGCCTAGTGTGGGTTAAAGGGTTATTAGACCACCCTGTGGGGTCAACCTAGTGACAAGTGGTAATGGGTTATTAGACTCTCCTAAGGGAGGTCGACCCAGTTAGAGTAAAAGGAAACTCAAGTCATTGTATAAATAGAGTATGCGACTCTCTCATTTATTCATTCACTCACTCACTCACTTCGCATTAGTGAGAGAGAGGAGGAGTGCACACAAGTGGAGGAGAAGTAGCTGCTGCAGACATTTATCTTTTGGGGATTCATCTTGGTGATATTTGTATTGGTGCTTATTCTATCTCTGAGGAAGTTGCGGGATTTTTCACCTTCTTGGTTTTCCCCAGTGAAATGCTTTGTGTCTCTTGTCTCTTGTCTCTTATGCTTGATATGATGTACATGTTGTTCTTTCAGTTAAAGATCCTATATCATATTGAATTAAATGATGAAAAACTAACATAGCTAAGAATTTATCTTATATCTAGTTCCTTTTTCTCTCTAGGAATTGATTTTGATTCATTTCATTTCAAGATGAGATAAATGAAAAGAGTTGAAAGAGATACTTACTTACCGGTGTCATAATTGAATGCAAAAAATTTAAGATGAGTCAATGCCCAGTTTTGTCAATGAATGAATACCATGCACATGATGATATATTAATCGATGAGAAAATCTTGGAGAAATATGCATGTCCATGTAATGATTGTCGTGGTGGGAAGAGGAGAAAAATATGAGTGATTTATGAACATATGGTGAAATTTAGTCATAGCGGTATAAGCCCTTTCCCTGAAAGTCATTATCCAGATATGATACAATTGAAAAGTATGAGAGACGTAGAGGAACCAAACATAGATGAAGAGGCAACAAATGCAGATTAAGAGGTACCAACCTTAGATGAAGTCATTGAAGTTGATATAATATTGAATGAGGGTTTCAGTGATGATTGGAAAAACATGATGGAGGATGCTTCAAAACCCGTGTATGGTACTTGCGAATTAATTCAATTGACAACAATCCTTCTAATTCTTAATTTGCAAATAGTGCATGGTTGGACAAATGAGAGTGTTGATGACTTATTGGCATTGCTACATCAGTTGTTACCACCTGAATCTACATTTACAACAAAATAGAGTGCATGTAAAGCGAAAATCACTAAGCATGGCTTAGGGTATGAAAACATCCACACATTTGTGAATGGTTGTGTATTATTTCGCAAAAATCATGCAAGTGAGGTTGAATGTCCGAAATGTAAAGAAGCGAGGTATAGATCGGGGTTGAAATCAAATTCAACTCCTAGAAAGGTTCTTTGCCACTTTCCACTAATCCCATGGTTTCTTCAAATGTATAGATGTCGAGACATTGCTAAGCTTATGCAATGGCATGCCCAAAATAAGAGCACCGATGGGAAACAACGTTCTGTGGTTGATTCTAATATGTGGATGAAATTTGACAAAAAATGGCCTGATTTTTCCCAAGATCCTCGTAATACAAGGCTGGGTTTAGCTCTACATGGGGTGAACCCATTCTAATATCAAAGTACTAAATGGTCAACTTGGCTAGTGTTTTTGATAAATTATAACTTGCCTCCATGGTTAGCAACCAAACTATTTTTCTTGATGTTGTCATTGATTATACCAGGTAAGAAAATTGTGACTTCAAATACAATTGATGTTTATTTAGAGCCATTATTTGATGAGCTAGCATAATTGTGGAATGGAATTGAAGCAGGTCAAATTTTAAGGGACAATGATTCAATCCAGTTCACTTTAATAGCTTCTTTATTGTTTACGATACATGATCTTCCTGCATATGACACATTGACTAGTCTCAATGTTCATGGATACCATGGATTTATGGCTTGCATTTTCAAGGGTTTTGTGAGGCACTCAAATAGTTTGCACAAGTTTATTTATTGTGGACATTGTTCTTTCCTTGAAATGGAGCATCCATATCGTCAACAAAAGTCACGTTTCAATGGTCAAGAAGAGAATCGTGAAGCGCCATTAACAATAAAAAGTGATAACATTATTGAGAAGGGAGAAAAAAAATTGCAATTTATTGAAAATGGTGGCATTCCTAGTAGTAAAAATGATCCATTTAATGATAGTGGTGTAAAACGATTGTGCATATTTTATAAGTTGCCATACTTTAAACATATAACCATTAGGCATATTGTTGACTTTATGCATACTGAGAAAAACATAGAAGTTTTGCTATTATAGAATCTCTTTTTTTGTGCATATGATACAGTGTCATCACGCCTAGACCTTCAAGAACTAAAGATTCGTCCAAATCTTTGGGTTGAAAAATATGGTGATGGAAAATATAGAAAACCTATTTCTCCTTATGTGTGGAAAAATGAACAATGTGCACAATTATTAATGTTGATGTCTCAGACTCATTTTCCTATTGGATATGTGAGTAGTAATATTATAAGGCAAACTGACAATAATGGCTTAATAGGTCTCAATACCCATGACTATCATGTCATAATCGAGGATATTTTACCTATTATGACCATTATATCAAGTCTGGAAAAGGGGCCAATATTGGCAATTATAAGGTTGGCCCTAATATTGAAGAGGATAGTTTATCTTTTCACTTGTATGTATATTTCATGAAAGTTGTATATAATCTAGTTTATGACATAGCCTATATATGCTTTTGATTCTCATTTGATAATTTTTTTGTTTTATAGGGAAAAGATGGATTCTAGAGAAAAACAACAGAACCAAAAGGCAAGCAAATGCACATCATAGCTAGCTCTTGGTGTGGAAAATAAGTAAGTAGTTATTCCTTGTACCTTTCACTTCTATGCATATTTACTGATAGTTATATATAATCTATTTGATGATGTAGGCCATCTATGCTTTTGATTCTAATTTGATATTTTTTTTAGTTTATAGGGAAAAGTTGGATTCTCCACAAAATGAGCAGCAACAAAAAGCAAGCAAAGGAACATTTCCGCCAGCTCGTAGAATCCTACGCATTGGTGGATCAAGTCACGGAGATGATGATGACAATACTAATGATCAAATTCTTGATATATCACATGGCCATCTCCAAGATAGCATTGAAAAAATGGTTTATTCTGGAGAAGCATTTGCAAGAATTTTATTTAAAATTAAAACAAATATTTGAAGGTACATTGAAGTAGATTGGTGAAGAGATAGCTAGTGCCACACTTAATGTGGCCAATGAGGTACCAATTAGGATTTCATCTGCCATAAAAAAAACACCTTATGTTTCCAAAAATATGAGTGCTTATTTGACATCACCTAGTCCTGAGTTTGAAGATGTATCACCTTTGGTCAAAAGGAAAAGAATTAGTCAAGGCTTGAATAGGAGCACAAAAGGGGAAGCAAAAGAAAGAAAATCAGAAGGGAAGAAATCCTAGCCTCTTCCATTGAACCTCTTGTTGTTGCATGGAAAAATAATGGATTTCATAGTTATTCAAATGAGGTAATCTTATTGTTCCCTGCAAACACTTCTTCACTTGAATTTTAAATTTGTTGATGTTTTGGTTCCATTTCCCTTCACTCATGAAGCTTCTTTTTCTTTAATTGCAATGCTTGTCAATCACAGTAAAAAATTATAAATATAGCTGGTGAAAGAATTCAGAAAGACTAAAAAAAGGTTCATGAATATGCAAAGGTATATACTAAATTAGTGGTAGTTTTTTCTGGATATCTACAAGCCCTATATGTTGTTGTTACGGTGTTATTTAGATTGATTTTTTATTTCATAATATTATTTAATTGGTTTAGGTTTGATTTTTAGTGTTATAATGTTATATTTACTATTTTTTTGCTATATTAGTGTGTTCTAATGTTATATTTGATTTGTGCATGATGGAATCACATGCAGGATATAATTAAAGAAAAAGCTCCACTAATAGAAAGTAAAAAATATCACAACATTGATGAGCTTCAACATTTCCGATCAGTGCCAAATCCTGCTGGTATTCCAAATATTGAAGTGATGAGTGCATATAATTTTGTTATATCAATAACTATGTATGTTCTTCGAATTTAATTGTAATATGTTTTTCTTATATTTATGTATACTTTTGTTTTTTTTGTTTTGACAGTGCCAATTAACAACAAAAGGGCATGAAGTATTCCAAGTAGGTGAGAAAGTGAACATATTGGATCCATATGACAATGCTATTGTTGCTTGGTTTTGCAACCAAGCTTGTGCAATGGCCACCTATCAACAATGTGATAGCAGTTTCAATATAGAAAGTAAAAACGATTATGAATTAAATCTAAGCTAGCATGTGCATATAACAATAAACTTAAAACCGATTCATAGAAAGAACAATAAATGAAAGAATGTGGTTTTTTGTATTAAGATACCTCAAATGGTGAGGATATGATGTTGAGAAACTCCAAGGGTGAGTAGCTCCAGGCTCTAATGGTCTCTTCTCCAAGATTGCTGAAAATGGTCAAAGTACTCAGGAGAGATTTTGACAGCATGAGGATAGGATGGATGATGGATGGAAAGTGAGGAGCCCCTATCACCTTTTTATATTTTTTGGTGATGGGAAATACCATTGTGGTTTGGAGGAAACCAATGGTATTGACCAACATGGTTTAGGTACATTTTTCCCTCTTTTTTCCTTTTTTGAATATTTTGAATATTTTTGGGAATTCTAGACCCTTTTTGAGGGTTTTTTGAGGAAAAATATATATTTTGATGGGAAAAAAGGTGTATTGTGGTCTTTTTGGTGACCTTTTGATGGATTTAGAGGCTCAAATGGTGGAAAAGTGGAAAAATGGGTCATGTGAATAAGGGAATGAGTTAGTGAGCCCTTTTTGGGTGTTAACAAATTGCCCCCTAATGTGTGAGGGCAGGAGCTCATCGTATGGTTGATAGACATCATAGTTCTTTTGTGTTTTTCCTGGGGTTTGGAGTAGAGAAGAGACCGATTGGAGACTAGATCAAAGACCCCTTGGAAGCTGCAAAAACTGAAAAAATATTACATGGCCTCAATATGAATGAGGAATAATCTCTGATAATGGACGAGGCGGGCATACCCATGCTCGTATCAAGACATATACATAACAAGTAGTCCCAAGAAGGGGGACCTGGATAATACATAAAAAATCTATTGGTACATCATAATGGTCCAAAGGGAACACTATTCTGGGACGTACTCATGATCACAACATGACTGATCTCAATAACTGATATACTGGAAATGCAACAACTGTTCCGAATAAGGTTTCAAAAGGGTTGATGAACTACTGAAACTGAAGGTATATGACATCTGTAGGGACTCAACAACTGTGAGTCAACTCTGAGGAGTATATGTAACTGTATACTCGAGGGAGTATAAAACTGGGGTACATCTGAATACTGTCGCCATGCGCAACCTGGATATCTATAGGAAAATGTAACTGGTTGTTTCCATAAGTAGACTCTCAAATGTGGAAGAGTCAGGTGGTATCCGGGGTCTTCAACAAATAACTGAAACGACCAATACCCTATGCGAGTCTCAACGATGTGATCAAGGTGTTGAAGTCGAGCATGTGAGAAACAACCATTTGGAGAGGCACTAAGGACTCTTCTCGAAATGATTCATAGGCACTCATCATAAATGGTGATGAGTCCAAGGCACAGGGACCTCTAGGTCTATCCTTTGGAATTAATTTGGTTGGTGTCGATAGAGGGAGATCGACAACTATCAAGGCAATGATGTTTCCTTGATAGGAGCGCGAGGTGTACAACTGAAAGGTGGTAGTATTGATGGTAGGACTGACATACTGTGGGGATGGAAAATAACTAGGGTCGCAGAGTGGGTGGACTCAAACTTCCTTTGTCCAGAATATGATGACATTGTTGACCTGGCAACATAGGAAAGTGACTTGTAGGTGTGGGGATCATAGTTTTAAGGACTGAAGGGTATGTATTGACTCTAGGGGGACAAGCTGATGGATGCTGTAGAGGGACTCTCAGGGTGACATACTGCATAATACTTTGAACAAAGGCGACCAAAATGGGGAAGCTACCATATGAGTAGACATGATTTGTTGTGGCGCCAAGAAGCACCATTGGGTCCTTCTTCATAGTTTTAATGAGCTCCAAGAAGGAATAAAAGTGTGCTCTAAAATGGTACTGTCCTGTGGATTTTGTGAGCCTAGGACTGTTTGTGCTCATGAGTGCTTTCATTTTTAAGGAGTCTGAAAACGATAAGAAGACTCTGCAGTGGTGGTGGAGTACCATCCTGTGGATTTATACGAGACCAGGATGGTGATTGCTCATGGTCGCTTTCATGTTTAAAGAGTCTGAAAGCAGTAAGTGGACTCCATTGGTGTTCTTTTTTGTAAGTTAGTCTCCAAGGCCCGAAAAAGCATAAAATGATGCAAATGGGGAACTCTTCTAGCCGATGTGACTAGAGTATTCCTTTTTCATAATTAGTCTACAAGGTCTGGAAAAGGGGTAAACTTATACCAGGTAGATGCCCTTTCAGATACGTTTAGTGAGCATGAAAGGAAGCAAGGTTGCTCGGCGATCTTTTCATTGTTTTAGGAGTCAAAAAAGAGCTTAACAGAAACTCCCTAAGTGCCTTTTTCGTAAAAGGAATTGCTCAGCCCGAAAAAGGGGTAAAACTATATCGAACAAAAAGGTATTGATGAGAGCGAGAAATGGTCTCGAGCGTCGTCCTGAGTGCATAAAACTGAATCCAACGATATAAGACTCGTAAAAAATGGACAATGATCGATGTGGCATGCAAATCAAGGTGACGAGGGGGCATGGGAAAAATGCTCGAAAAATCTGGAGGTGAGAGCGAGAAATGATCTCAAGCATCATCACAAGCGTGGAAAACTGAATCTAGAGATATAAGACTTGTAAAAAATAGACAACGACCGATGTGGCATGCAAATCAAGGCAACGAGGGGCATGAAAAAATGCCCAAAAAATGGATATGGTGGAATCGTGAAAAGGAAAGGACTATCATGAAGTTATTATTGTGCTGGTTCCAACAGTATGAACGGTTTGAAAAATGGACGTCATATGATACCGTAATGGTTGTTGGAAAAATGGTCAAATCTCTATAAATAGGGTGTGGGCCCAATATGACGTGTCATTGTTACGTGCGAGCTTGGCAGAGAAATTGAGTTAGGTCAGAGCTCTTTCTTGATTTCTGGGAGATTCGACCATTGGTTTTCGATTCCGTGAGTTTCAGGTAACCCTATTCGCCTCAACCTTTTCAATTATGTCTTTTTTGGTTAGCGGCCGGCCCCCGAAGGCCGCGAAATTCCACGTTGGCCTTCCAATGTGGAATATCGCGGGTTTCACGTCCTTTTCCGCGATGAACATCACGGGTTTGGGGTCGATAGTCGCAATGTTCATTGCGACTGTGGGGCTGATACCCGCGATGTTCATCGCGGGTTCGCGGTTGATACCTGCGATGATCATCGTGGGTTTTGATGGAAAAGCCGTGATGATCATCGCGGCTAAAGGCCTGAAAGCCGCGATGCAATTTTTTGGAACAAAATTTCTATTTCTAAAAAAATTTCTTTGTTTTTTGGCAGGATGTTGAGGAGACCGCTGGTATCATGGCGGGAGTGGGAGATGGAGGAGGACTTGATGATGTGGATTCAGACTGATCAGGGTGTCCAACAGACTTTGGCTATGAGCGGGCTCCTGAAGTTTGCTCAGATTCCACCGAGGCGTTCAGTTGGACCGCTGCTAAACAAATCGGTGGGTCTTTGGGATCTAGCAGAGGGTGCTTTCATGGTGGGGGGTGAGAGGTTAGAGATCACCCTCTCTGATGCTTACTTTCTTACTGGGTTGCCTCATTTAGGGGAGGTAGGGGATCTTCTTCCGAGGATCCCGATAGGTTTCGATATTGAGGATGTCTTGGAGAGATTCTGTGTGTCAGGAGCTATTGTGCAGAACAGCGCATTGAGCCTGAGGTCTCTGCGGGAGTGAGATATGCGGGCTGTTGGGGCTTGTGTTCTGCGGGTGTTGGGTGCTGCGACGCCACATCATTTGTTTGGGGGAAAAACGATGATGGTGAATTCTGTGCTGAGAGGGACCTACTATGTGTGGGGTCAGATGTTTTTGGCCGGTGTCCTAAGACATCTGGACAAGGTCAGTTGGGAGGGGGGAGAGTTCTGCTATGCCTCCTTCCTGTGTTGTTTATTCTTTGAGCGGGTACCGAAATTGTGGCCATGGGTGCCGATTCGGGACGGGTTGGTGAGTGAGACGTGCATGGTGCGGTGGGGGCAGATGATGCCCTGTGGTGGTGGTGGTATGCGCGAGTTCTTTTCATAGGATATGTATGAGCAATGGGAGCAGATCCCCCTGCTGATTGATGACTATCCATATGCTGGTATGGATTATCGAGGAGATCCAGAGATGCCTCAAGCCCAGGGGCAGGCCTGGGGTTTAGATGGTATGTTTTTTGTGTTTGGTTCTCTACTATATCATGTGTTTTTAGATGTTTTTGTTATGAGTATAGTTAGAGATATTTATATGATATTGACTTGGTTCACTTGCGTGATTGTGTAGATGTTGGTTCGGTACCACCAGCAGATCATGTGGGCCGTAGGGGACGGGTGATGGTGGTCGTCCCTCCTCCTGTAGCAGTACCGCCTCCTCATGCTTGAGGAGTTGGGCCTCGTGGTCGAGGAGTTGGGCCTCGAGATGATGCAGTTGAGGGCGTATGAGAGACACTGGACATGATCCTGGCAGGAGCACCAGAGGATGTATGGAGAGACTTGGATCAGGACATTGGTGAGCGTTGTTTCGATGTGCCTTGTGAGTGGCGCTCTATCCTGCTTAGATCAATAGTGGTGATGGAAGAGAGGAGGGTTGGGGATCGGCATGATCCGGCGGGGCCGGTGGAGGGGAGGATTCGAGTCCGGCATGATCCAGTGGGTCCAGCGGAGAGGAGGGTTCGGGCTCGGCATGATCCGGTGGGGCCAGTGGAGGTGGCATCATAGGAGCCTGGAGAGTATGATGATTAGATGATCTTGTATCTGCCCCCAAATGCTTGGGATCATATGGGGATGTACCTTTTTGTACGGCTTATGTATTTTTTGTGTAGTGGGTGCTGAGGGCACCTATGACATGTTGACTATCATGATTATATATATATATATATATGTATACATATGTTTGGATATATAGTCGTGTATGCACGTGGATGCACATCTTGTCTATTTTTGTATATGCCCATGGAGGCACATGTTATGCACATGGATGCAATATTAAAATTTTTTGTATATGCCCATGGAGGCACATATTTGTTTTTCCCGTGGAGGCTTTTCACAGCTATTTGGCGTATGTTTATGTTTATATGCCTGTGGAGGCACATGTTATGCACGTGGATGCAAATTTTGTTTTTTCTACATGGTTTGATTGGTGTGCCAATCGAGAATGTTATTGGCCATATGGTCTGCTACAATGTTGAGATTCCTTGGGACATGTGAATGAAATGGATTCATACTGTCGAATCATTTGTTTAGTGCATAGGAATTTTCTGAAAAGACAAGGATCTCGTACCTGGTAATCATTGTTGAGATGGGAAACAAGGAGCTGAGAGTCCAAGAAAATGCTAAGGTGACTTATGCTCATTTGGAGAGCAGCGGATAGGAGACCGGTCACGGCGTCGTATTCAGCTTGGTTGTTGGTGGCCGCACCTATGCACACTCCGTCGATGTGGATCAACTCATGTGAGGGAGAATATATTACCCAAGCTGCAGAGGCGAGATTGGGGGACCAACGACTTGCACCATCAACGAAACCAACATAGAAAAGTGGAACAGGATCCATCTGTGGTCATGCAGGAAAAACAAATATTTAGGTTTTTGTATTTTTTGTAAAAAACAAAATAAGACTGTACAATTATGGACGATGGTGTCCATCATATTTTCTATGGGTAAAATCGTTTGAGGTACAACCCGTTGCGTGGGTTGCGTAGGGGGTTGCCTTCTGAGTCGGTCAGAATATATGCCCCCTGTCCTAGGTAGGTATGCACAATGTATGGGCCTTGCCACATGGACACAAACTTTCCTTTTCCCGTTTTGTCATGAGCTTGATCATAGGCGAGGACAAGGTCCCCTTCATTAAAGGTTCTTATGTGGACATGTTTGTCGTAACTCAGTTTGGATCGGTTCTTTGCGGCTTCCATGGTTTGGAGGGCTGTGAGATGATATTCATCGGCTTGCTCCAAAAGTAGTAAGCATTGCTCAATTGGTGAAGTGTCTGGTAGGAGTTCAACAACCATGTGTAGGGCTGGAATCTGGCACTCAATGGGGAGGACAGATTCGACACCATGAACTAAATGGAAAGGGGTAAAACCGGTTGCGGTTTTGGTTGACGTGCGGTATTCCCATAGTGCTGAAAAGAGCATGTGATGACAATTCGATTTGTGTTTGTCGACATTGCGATGGAGGATGGTATTAAAAATTTTGTTTATCGCTTCGACTTGGCCATTCCCTTGGGGGTAGTAGGTAGAAGAGAAATGGTGTTCAAATTTAAGTAGGGTTGATAATTCTCTCCAAACGAGATCCTCAAAGTGAGAGCCGTGGTCTGTGACGAGTTGCTTTGGCACTCCAAAACGAACGATAACATGGTTGAGGAAAAAACGTGCTGCAGTGTCGTCTTTGCAATTGTAAGTTGGCATGGCTTCCGCCCATTTGGTGAAATAATCTACGGCCACAATGATGTGTTTGTGACTGCCGATTGATGTGGGATTGCAATCTAGGTAGTCGATGGCCCATTTGCAGAATGGTCCAACGGTAATGACTAGATGAAGGGGGGTGGGTGGGGTTCTTGCCTTGGGGGCAAAAAGTTGGCAGTTTTGACAATGTTTGACTATGGTGATGCGATCAGTAAATAATGAGGGCCAAAAGTAACCTACGCGGATGATATTTTGGGCAGTGGCCATACCGGAGAAATGGCCTCCGCAGGCACTGTTATGGCAGTCATTAAGGACTTGTTATGCTTCTTCATGAGAAAGGAAATGTCGTAAGATGGTATTGACGCCACGTCGATAAAGTACATTGCCTAATAGGATATAGAGGGGGGTGTGGTGTCGTATATGATGGCGTTCGTCACGGTCGATGTTGGGTCAAAATTTTTGTGTGCGGAGGTAGACTAAAATGTCTCCATACCACGGGTCATCAGAGGAAATGATGAAAATGTGGTCGTCGATGAGGTCCATTTGGATAGCGGGTGATGACGAAGATGGTGGGAGATTTGTGATGAGTTGAGCGAGTGCTAGGGCCTTGGTGCTCTTTGGGGTTTTAAAATTTAGGTCGTATTCTTGTAGGATAATCACCCATTTAGCGATGCGGCCTTGAAGGAGGCGACGTGTCAAGAGATAGACCATTGGGTTTGAATTAGCAATAACTGTGGTATGGCTAAGGAGAATGTAGTGGAGCAATTTATGGACTGAAAAGATGATGGCGAGGGCCATATGCTCTTCGTGTGGGTAGCGCAATGGTGGGCCTGATAATGTTTGGCTCACATAGTATATGACATGCTCTTGGCGAGCAGTATCTTCTTGGACAAATACTCCAGATACGGCATATTCGGATGCCGAAACATAGAGGATGAAATCTTTTGTGAAATCTGGAGGAGAGATCAATGGGGTGTTCGTGAGTGCTCTCTTTAAGTCGGTGAAAGTTGATTCTGCTTGTTGGTCCCATATGAAGTGGGTATGAAGGCATAGTACACGAAGAAAACCGTGAACCATCATGGCATAGTCTGGGACACAGTGGCGGAGGAAGTTGGACCTCCCTTGAAGGATTTGAAGTTGTCTTAAGGTACGGGGTGACAATAATTCGATAATAGCTTGGACTTTCAAGGGGTCTACAGTGATGCCTTTCTCTGAAATGACAAACCCCAGCAAGCATCCTGCTATAACACAAAAGACACACTTGAGTGGGTTCAAGTGGTTGTTGTATTTTCAACAACGCAAGAAAACTTGTCGAAGGTCATCTAAATGGTCAGATCGTTTCTTAGATCGAGCGGTGAGGTCATCTAGATAAACATTTATGATTCTATGTAGATCGTGGAAGCAATAAGTCATGGCGCGTTGGAAAGTGGCTCTCGCATTCTTGAGACTGAAAGGCATGAAACGATAGGCGAAGGTGCCCCATGGGGTAGTGAAAGAGGTCTTGTATTGATCTTCTTTACAGATTTTGATTTGGTTATATCCGGAGAAATTGTCCATAAAAGAAAGAACCTCATGCCCTATACATTCATCGATTAGTTGGTCAATAAATGGTGTGGGGAAGTTGTCTTTGGGACAAGCGAGGTTGAGGTCTCGGAAGTCAGTACAGACGTGGATGGTGCCGACTTTCTTGTTAACCGGTACTGGGTTTGAAACCCAAGTGGTATAGGCGATAGGATATATGGATCCTGCTTTTTGGAGCTTTTCAATTTCAGCCTTGACAGTTGAGAGCTTAGATGGATGAATAGGGCGTTGTTTCTAGTGGACAGGAGGTATATTGGGCCAAGTGTCGATGTGATGTTCCACAATGTTAGGGTCGAGGCCAGGCATCTCAATGTACGACCAGGCAAAGACATCACGAAACTCTTGGAAGAGTTTCTTGTAGGCTTGAGTCTCTACATGAGTGCATGATGCACCTAGCGAGATGAGCTCAGGTTTTCCAAGTGTGGTGGAAATGTCGATTTGTATGGTAGGGGAGATGTTGGACATATTCGCCTCTTCGAAGGCATCTGATGCTGGGATGGGGTCCTTGAACCAATCAACCTTAGTTGGTAAAAAATCCTTTGATTTGACTGATAGTTGGTTTTCCGCGGTGGATGTAGAGGCCTTAGGGAGGAAGTATGATCGATGGTGCATATCATCCCAAGGGTATTTCGGTGCAGTGAGTGTTTCTATAATTTGCTCGTCAGTACGAAAGCAATCGGACCATAAATCAATTGGTTTGGGTTTGTATGTGGTTGAAATCATATAGATAGTATTGATTTCTTCTGAACAAGATGAATTTGGAGGGTAGATTTCCTTGATGAGGGGAGGAGATATCTCTAAGTCGGCATTATTCATTTCATATAAAGCTGCTCTATAATCTAGTAGATCAGGGCAGTGATGTGAATAATGGCCATAAATGCCGCATATCGCACAAGGGTGGTTAGTGCGAATAATGTCCAAAAATTTTTGCTTGGTTTTGCAACCAAGCTTGTGCAATGGGAACCTATCAACAATGTGATAGTAGTTTCAATATAGAAAGTAAAAATGATTATGAATTAAATCTAAACTAGCATGTGCATATAACAATAAACTTAAAAATGATTCATAGAAAGAACAAGAAATGAAAGAATGTGGTTTTTTGTATTAAGATACCTCAAATGGTGAGGATATGATGTTGAGCAACTCCAAGGGTGAGTAGCTCCAGGCTCTAATGGTCTCTTCTCCAAGATTGCTGAAAATGGTAACAGTACTCAGGAGAGATTTTGACAACATGAGGATAGGATGGATGATGGATGGAAAGTGAGGAGCCCCTATCATCTTTTTATAGTTTTTGGTGATGGGGAATACCATTGTGGTTTTGAGGAAACCAATGGTATTGACCAACATGGTTTAGGTACATTTTTCCCTCTTTTTTCCTTTTTTGAATATTTTTATTCCCTTTTAATATTTTTGGGAATTCTGGACCCTTTTTGAGGGTTTTTTGTGTTTTCTGAGGGAAAATATATATTTTGATGGGAAAAAAGGTGTATTATGGTCTTTTTGGTGACCGTTTGATGGATTTAGAGGCTCAAATGGTGGAAAAGTGGACAAATGGGTCATGTGAATAAGCGAATGAGCTAGTGAGCACTTTTTGGGTGTTAACAACTATTGTCGGCACTGGACACATTCAGTCACTTTCTATGAACCATGGAGTGGCACTTGGTCTTGAAGATGCAAATGTAAATGTCCTTAGTCACAAGTAACATCCCCCTTGCATATGAATATACAATTGATAGATGTCAACGTCTGAAGGAGACAGAAAATAGTTTCATTTGGTGGACAAAGAAGTACTATTTGAGAAAATCATTGTTCTAGTGGATTTTCATGTTCTTGTTGCAAAACTTGATATATTGTTGATGTTCATTTTGTTGAAACTTGAGACTCAAGAGTATTGACTAGTTCTGTATTGTTGTTAAGAACTTGTACGGGAACAATGATTAGACTATTAACTGATTAGACATATTATTGATCTAAACTATATATCGTATGTTTCCTATTTTACATCATACTCATTCTTAACTTTTCGGGATTATTAAGCGAGTTTAGCTAGTTGCTTGTGTATAATGATGAAATTTCTATCTGTTTGTTGTCATATTTGGTTTGGTTTTCAATTTGGCATGATGTTGTTCATTATATTACCTCTCCCACATTGCTTTTGTTTCCGAATAAGTGCGTGTCATTTTACTTAATTTTTTTATTTGGGCTCATTGTTGTTGTTGATTGTAGTTGTGGACTTTGAAGGTGCTTGATATTCCATTTATGAAATGTTTGTGAAATATTTATTGGGATTATTGTGTAGCGCCCTACAGCATCAAGGGCCTGCTTTCTTGGATCCTAGAAGGTACCCAAGGGCCCCCAACAGTCTCTAGGGGTTCTTGGTCCCATACCAAGTAGGTTGATGCCATGAAAAAGTCCCTAGCATGTGGCTAGGGACCCTATATGTCTCTAGAACATCCTGGTATGAGACCAGGAAGTTTGTTGGTTTGGGACCAAGGAAATCCTATAGGAAGAGACAAATATCATCTTGGTCTCGGACTAGGAAGAGTCTTGGTGTGGTACCAAGAAGGTCCTGCAGGTAACTGGTTAGGGAACTAGGTGGATCTTGGTCAGTTGACCAAGATGATGATGTGTGATGTCCTCCGCTCCTAGGTCTTTGATATGGTTGATCTAGGTTATTCTCTCAAGGGACTGACCATCCCTTGATGATGTCACTAGCACTGACCTTAGGAGCATTCAAGAGGACCATATGATCACATCATCTAGTGTGAACCTTCCTTTTATAGCGATGATAAACTTCTAGTTACTATAAGGAACACTTGGATCATATACTCTAAGAGAGAGAGAGATAAAATTTGTTTTCCCTTGGGCTTGTGGGTATAAGGGTTGTCTTCCCACTTGGTTGTGGTTACTTCTTGTGGACTTGTGGTGTGGTTGGTTAGATCTTGTGATGACCCTCCCTTGTCGATATTTGTGCTAGCTGTTAACACCTAAAAATGCTCACTAGCTCATCCCCCTAGCCACATGAATATGTTAACCATTTTTCCTACCATTCTAGTCCCCAAATAATTACCCAAAAGGAAAAATTCAATGATATCCTCCTCAAATTAATCCAAAACCCTCAAAACATACCGAAAACATACCAAATTAATTCATTGCAGGGAAAATGAAAGGGAAGCCCTAAACCATTGACCTAAACCACTCTTTGCCTAAAACCATGGGTTAAGCACTCCTTCACCTAAAAAATCCATAAATAGAGGGTGGAGGCCCCCCATTTCCTATCCACTCTTCATCGTACCCTTATGCTACCGAAATTCACCCAAATCCCACCATTGGTATTTGTAAACCCTTTGGCCCATCTTGAGCATTTTGGAGAAGAATAGGACGTTGGAGCATTGGAGCACCCTTCCTCATTCGGCTGGCTGCAAACATTCCACAAGCCTCACCTCTGAGGTAAACCCATGTAACTCCATTGTTACCATTTTAATGAAAGAAGAAACTTGACTCTTGTTATTGTGTTCTTGAGCTTATTTACTATTTTATGTTAGAAGTAATTTATTTTACCATGCACATGCTTAATCTTAGTTTCGTTATTTACTGTTATTAGATTTTAGATTTTTACTGTTATCACTACACTGTTGCTAAGGATTCCACAATGCTTAGCAGGTGCTCATTTGCACAAGCTAGGGTGAAAACCCTAGCTATAGTTAGGCGAATCCATTGGTTGAACCCTTAGTTCTTTGGTTTGTAGTTTGTTTTTGCTTTATTTTTAAGTTCTATACTTCCAAATTCGGGTCTGGCCGTCTCTGCAAATTCCTACAAGTATTTTTTCAGTTCAGCCTGCGTGTTCCACGTTCATTCTTAGCGCAACAAAGTGCAGGTTTTTTCTACATTGCAGAGGCCTAGCCGTAAGTCCCCCGACCAGAGCTCCGATTCAAGACGCAAGTCCGCCATCCACAGCTTCGGCTCAAGCCGTAGCGCAACTGCTCACAGCAGCGACCCAGCCGCAGCTTCCCTGTCCACAACAACAACTCCAAATGAAGCCTTCCCACCCGCAATCGTGGCCCCAGCCGCAGTCTGTCAGAATTTGTTTTTGGCTCGTAACGTAGCCTTCTCCCCCATACCATTAGCTTCAGCTGCATCTCCTTTGTCGTTCACCTGCTCATAGTCGTGGCCCAGCCACAGCTTCCTGGTCCATAGTGACATCTCCAGAAGCAACACTCCTACACGCAGTCGCGGCTCTAGCTGTAGCCTTTTGGCCTCTGCTTGCGGCATGCTCCACAAGCCCCTGTCGTCGCACACCATAGCCCTATCCGCAACACCCCTGCTAGCCTCTACGGCCCAAGCTCTAGGTCATGGCCCTAGCTGTTGTGTCCCCACCACCCCTCGTGGTTGCAACCTAGGCGGCCCACAGTGCAGCTGTCATTTCCATACTAGTGGCCCCAGCCGCAACGTCCCCACCACCCTCCACGGCCGCAAGCCTAGCGGCCCACAGCGCAACTTCTGTTTCCATACAAGTGGCCATAGCCGCAACATCCCTACCTACCTCAGTCATAACCTCAATCTCCCCTCCCGCAGCTTTTGTTGCAGCCCTCGACTGCCACCCCCGCTCTTGCAACGCATTTTCGGTCGTCACAGCCATGCGACTTCTGTTGTATCCCTCGGCCCCCACCTCGCTCTCGGCAGTGGAACCCCAGCTGTCATAGCCACGCGGCCCACACCACATCTCCCAGCCCATCATCCAAGCTCTGACCACTTTTTTCAGCCTGACAGCCGAGCCCCAACTGCGTTTGTCATCATGACAGTCATCCCTAGCTGCGCTTGTCAGTACCATCTGTCAGCTTGACAGTCGATCCCTAGCCGTGTTTGTTAGCCCAGAATTTGATCCTTGTGCTGCAGATGTCAGAATGACAGCCGCGCTACAAGCCGCGTCAGTCAGCTCGATACTCAAGCCTGGGCCACGCAGTCTGACCTAACTGCCATGCGCCCCAGGCTGCGCAGTCTAACCTGACAACTGCACCTCAGGCTGCACAGTCTGACCTGACAGCTCTGCAGTCTATCCTGATAGCTGAGCCCAGTTTCATGCCTTTTTTACCCTTTTCTAATATTTTTTCCCACACAATGCACAGCCACCTGTCCAGCCTGCACCCACTCCCACCAGCTGTATTTTTTTTATTTTTGCTTGTTGATTTATTTGGAAAAGTCTTATTGTCAACATTTACATTCCAGCAAGTTACTAAGTTTTGACATAATAGATTAATTTCAGCATTTTCAATTTTTAAGCATTCCAAATTCCATCATTTACATATTTAGCTAGGATATAGCATCTTGTGCACACACTCTGTCACAATTAAATCAAGTGAGCGTTAAAAATCACCTAACTCAACCAACATTTAACCCCACTTTGGGAACATAAAAGAATCTTATAGTTAGGTAGGACATTGGGGATAGGCATCCAAACAACTCTCCTCTTTCATTTACACTTGAGATATAGTGGTTGTCCATTAGGGTACCAAAACCCCCTATTATTTGTTGGAACTATTATAAACCGATTTGTTGGAGGGCCTCTCCCCTAGGAGGGCAAGTAGCAAGATTGGTTCCGGAGGTCTGAGTGGAATACCGCACTCCATTTAGTAACCGAAGGCTACCTACTCATTGTTCTCTTCGTGTTACCCTATTGGGAGTACGACGGCGATAGAACTAGAGATGCAGATTTACCTTTCCGGATGTACCATGAATGGGGTATCTTAGTGGCCATTCTTCTAGGATTCTTTTACCCGGAGTCCCTCTCGGTAGGGGAATATCTTCTGGTTCTCGTATTGTCTAACTTGGATTTCATCACCTTGTAGAGGATACGATTTGTTCTAACCTTCATACCTTCTTAGAATAGGTGTAATTGCATGCTCCTATACCTCCCTCGAGATTACAGAGTATACCATTTTTACTTTTTTAGGATCCTTTTCTTGTTGGTATTTTGACCATTTTTCTTGACGCTCCGCTTGCTGTAGCACAACTGTTGCAACAAGTTTTTCAATCTTGTTGTTGGCCTGAGTGCCATATTTTTTGCGCTCTCCTCTTACACACATGGTTGCATTAGGATTTTTGATACTCACCACGACCCACTCATTCTATTTCCATCGTCACCATTGAGTCTCCGAGACATTATTAGTGCCTACATGGCTAGTCCCTGCAACACAGTTCACTTGACACAACTCGTCATAGGTGGAGAGCAGCGTCACCAGATTCAGACGCCCCTCACTTCACATCTGATTCGGAATAAAAAAACCCCATATACACAACTCCGTTTAGCTCCATGGGCACTGGCGTGACTCCCAACCCCTTCTTTGGCGGGATGGTTGGTGGTGGATCCACCACCAACCTGGCTACCACCTCAACATCCATTCCCATCATACCATCTCTAGGACCTACTCCTATCATTCCTACCATCACGCCTATCCCTACGGGTAGTGGTTCTGCTCCAACTACAGTCCCATTTATAACCCATACCATACTTGGAGGTGCAGGCCCTTTGTATACGATGCCCACATCTTTGACTGGAGGACCCACGATCCCCATCATGACACACATCATTGCTCCACACTTTGGGGGCAGCAGCCCCTCCACCATTTCTACCACCAACACATACACCCCCGACGTTCACGTCACATCTTGCTTCCAGCTTGCCATTCATGGCCAGCCTCAACCTCCCTGACCTGGCCAGATTGACTAATGATTCGATTCGACATGATCCCACATGGCCTCCCATGCCCACCAAACTCTCGTCCTACATACATAAGTTCGAAGGAAAGGGAGGTGAAGACCCCCAAAACCATATCATGTCCTTCCACTTATGGTGTTCCTCTAACTCCATAGTGGACGATTCTATTCACCTACAATTATTACAATGAACCTTTACTGGTGCTGCATCCAAGTGGTACATTGACCAGCTACATGGGACCCACTTCACATTCATGTCCCTTGCTTCAACCTTTCTACAATTTTTCTAGTTACCAATTTGTTATGATGTTGGTGTCGAGATCCTCCTATCTTGCAGGCAGAACACAACCATCCATATCACGGACCACATCCATGAATGGCGCAAATGATGCAGTTTGTGAAAGATCAAATTGGACGAATGAATTTTTCTAGATTGGTTCCTCAAGTCTCTAATACTAGTAATTTCCAAGGATGTGGAATCTAAACAGCCTCAATCTAAGGAAGAGGCCATCCTGAAAGCGCAACAGTTATACCTGATTTACACCCAATCCGGCTACCTATACTGTAATGTACCCATTTTGACCACCATTGCATTAAATCATAAATGATGTAAATATTGTAATCTAATCATGGTGAGGAGCTCAAGGTTAAGGCCCTGCCATCGATTTAGCTTTGTATGTATCGACAATTAAAAATAGATGCCTATGGTTCTTGTGCTAGACATGCACAATGTAAATTAATACATCATGTAAATACAAATTTTAATGAAATACCCACAACTAGCTATGCAATGCAACAAAGAGATGGGGGCATGATTTCAAAAGGAATAGGGAGGGAAATTATTTAAACCCTTGAGCCCATGGTGTTAATCCATTTCATTGAGAAAACCCATAAATCCCAACTACCCATTTTGGGTTATGCACCCAATCATTTAATTCTTCCAAGAGTTGGTTGAGGCAGTTAATGCCTTGGGAGTGGAGAGGTATGGAAGTCAATTTCGAGTATGGGAAAGCCACCAACCTGGAAAATCATATTTGGTCTCCTTGGGCAAGAAAACACCCATGAAATGGTGCCCAAAGCGATCTTTCACCCATGGTCTTTGCCCTCTCACGCAGTCTGAGCTAGCTGGGCTTTCCCCATCATGTTTTTCACCATTTTTCCTGCATTTTCCATACCTGGGAACTCGTTTTTGTTTTGCACAATGGCTAGGAGAGGAGGACCACGATTTGGGACTGTTATGGAGGTTGTTTTTGCCCCAGAATGTCCATGGACGTTTTTCTGAAAATGGATTTGGCATCCCAGGGTTGTTCCCCATCTTCCATTTTCATTTTTGGGTTTCCCGCGTTTTTCTGAAGCTAATGAAAACCCCATCTTTGGGCATCTCACTGTAAAAATGTTTCTTCATGCCCAGCACTTATAATTTTGTTGTTATGTGCATCCCTGTTTTGGTTTGAACTTGTGAGCAAGAAGTTTGGAGTGGTAGTGGACAGAATTGGCTTGATAAACCTAGTGGGGAAAATAACCTCTCAAGAAGATCAAGAGGGATTTGGCTACTTTTCTATGCACACTCTGAGAGCACTAGAAAGGAAGGTATGGCTTGAGGGACTGTGTAGTAGTGAAGAGAATACTTCCTTGTGTTGGGTGTGTAGGTATTGTGGGTGCCCGGTTAGATAGATCTTGTAGAGGTATCCATGGCTCTGTGCTTGAGCTCACTAGCTTAACAATTATTCCTTTTCCATCTCCTAGCAGCCTAATAAACCCAATTGCTGATTGGATTGGCTAATTTTGGTGTATTTTGGCTATGTGTGAGTCTGTTGTTCCCTTCTTCCTTGTAGAAATCATGCCCAACTCGGGGGTGGCAGTTGTATCAAGAGATTGATAAGCACAACTGGCCTATGGTTGGGTGGAACATTGCAGATGCATAGCTGGTTGCTCAGGGACTACTTTGTTTCATGATAAGTACTCTCATGTGCTAATTCTGTATTGTTTTAATTGATGAATGACATGAATACCTTGAATGTATGATGGATGTGTAATAGAATTTAATTCTGCTGTGTTTTTCAAATATCTATGCATTTCCATATCTCAATCTCCATCTCATATGAACCTTTGTTTACTAAGTATGGGACTAGATGTCCAGAATTAGAGTGATGTTCTCTCCCATGCTGGTATGATGGGAGGGGATGTTACATATACTCCATCTTACCAGATGCTCCCCACAACTAATCCTCCTGGATCGATGCGCTGAGGGCATCCCACACTGCCAATGGCATCATTTGACACATGGAATCCCTCAACCAACCCTATACCACTATGCCTCCCACCAATAGCCCCGACCTTTCGTGGGCTACAACCCATTCTGGAGAAACAACATCGTACGCTCCCATGGCTCGCGCCCCCCATATCCATGGACCGTCATGTCCACCACAATTTTATGGTCATGCACCACCACCCTACAACCCTCCTGCAGCACCCAGAGCCTATTACCATCAACGGGCCCCTCCCGCACCCCAAGCTCCCCCTGCTTATTACCCCCCGCAGGCAGCACCTGCACAATAGCAGGAACCTCTGGTTTACTACCCATAGCAGGAAACACCATCTCCTGCGCAAGCACAAGCCCATTTTGCTTACCACCCTCAGCAGGAAGCCCCGGCACCTTCCCAACCCCAAAATCATCCTAATCCCCAAGACCAAGTTTACACCCAGCAGAATCAGCAACAAAACTAGCCGACGCAATGAAACTAAAAAGGCCAGTAGAATCGGGGATGCGGACGTAACCGCGGTAACAACCAACTACAAGATAAGGGTGGCCAACAACCCAACCCCCCTAAGAATAATAATAACGCCTCCCCATCCAACTAGAACCCTGAAAAACCACCTCGTCAGGAGAAGAACCCCAATCTACGAACCAATCACCCATGTTCTATATGCGGGGTGTTTGGCCATTAAACACACACCTGTCCCCATTTGGAGCATGCTCTCCAACTCTGGGCCAACGATGCCCAACAACAGGGTCATGCATCCCCACAAGCACAACCTAACCCCTGCCATCCCAAAACCAACCCATGGTATTACAGAATCCCTTTCCCATGCAAGGAGTTGTGAACACCCAACCGATGCTTCCTCCTCAAGGACCCACAACACAACAACAGCAAATCACATATGCTACACCCGCCAACCAACCTATGTATTTGGGTACCCATCACCTGCTTATGATGTCATAGGCCGATGTCAACCTACAAACATGCCAAAACCAATACGGACCCACTCCTGAAGCCATTCTGGCCGAAATGGTTGCTAACACTCTCCCCACGGATCAGTCACTATGCATACCCCCCAACTGAATACCAAGAAATGGGGCACCCAAAGATCCCTGCTTCCCACTACAACGTATAAACAACAACCCCAACACCCATGCGTCCCCCAACTACAACATTGTGGATTACTTATCCCAATCTCCTGCTGGTATGTCAACCCTAGAGGTTCTAAAGAACTATCCTGCCCAATGCAAGACTCTGTTATCCGCCATTGGTGCTATCGACCCTTCTAACTCACGGATGATGGCATTCGACCTGGACCAATCTGAACCACGCATGCCTTCCACCCTTGCTTTCCAAGTCTCCATGTCTATTCGAAATCTCGTTATCCATCGATTCATCTTCGATGAAGGTGCATCCACATGCTTCATGTCAACATTAGTATGGCAGAAGCTTGGATCACCTAGGTTACAACCATCCACGACCGCCTTGCGATCTTATGATGGTCGCTCAACTCAACCTCAAGGCCTCTTGGCCAATGTACCAATACAGTTATTTGCGAAGACCATCCTCATAGACATTGAGGTAATCAACGCACAACTCGATTACAACCTTCTTCTCGGATGCAACTATATGTACGCTATGAATGCGGTTGCTTCATCAATATTTTGCATCATGATCTTCCCCCATGAGGTATGGGTCGTTAAAGTCAACCATCTCACCTAATACGAACCCAGTGCTCCCACCGCACCAGAGAATGTTCTCCCCATGGTTAAACAACCCGCTCTGGGCACACCACTTCATTGGTGTCCATGGTCGGACCTGAAATCTACTCTGAAACTCCCATGACATCTTCCTTTAGGTTCATCCCACTACCCCCACCAGCAGCCGAGATAGTTGATATGTGCACCATTTCATCCAACCAAACAGTTCCTAACCCATAGCAACCCGTGTTGCCACAACCACCATCGGTACCGAGTCATGGTTGAGCGACACCGATCCATATGATCTCATTCTTATTCCTACCTTCAGGAGTAATAAGCACCCCAGTTATGGCTATGGTGAACCTCCTTGGGTTAACTCTAGGACTACCCGTGTGGTATTTACCTGCTCCCACTACTCCCCCGACACCATGGGTTGTTCTCCAACCAGTACAACCAATCAACATATCCAATTTCCCACCCCCTAGTGTGGCGAGCATCCCTAACCTCCCACCCTCCAGTGCGGCAATTACATCTACAACAAATCCTTCCCCTCCACCACGTAGAAATGCTGGGGGAAGAGGCCCCTAAACTTACACAGCCCCACCAACAAGGGCACCTGCGGTACCTCAACCACCATCCGCACACCCCCTAAGTGCTCCTTATGTGACGATATGGACCATGCCACCCATAACCTCCCCCAACTGCCTAATCTCCAAAAGCACATGTAGACTTTGGATGATGATCCCAACATCCCCGTAGTCAAATTAAATCCCCCCTCCCACTAGTGAAACAAGGCATTATGCACCAATCCGGCTTGTTCCATATGTGGAATTTATGTCCATTACTCTCACCATTTCCCAGAGCTCCTAGAATATAGATTAGTCCTCCATGAGTTAACTCAGTGCTCTCTAGAGTCATCTATCACCACCATCGAGGAGATTCACCCCCTGGTACCCTTCTCGTCACAAGAGATTAACACCATATACACTATTTCTATGATAGATAGGCATGACGTGCCTCCAAAATCTAGCCTTCCTCTGATCGATTTGACAACTCAGTACTTCTGTAGCGACGAGGAAATCCTCGAAGCACTCACTGAACCCGACTATCCTTGGGATGATATGTAGTATGCACCATCGGTCATATTTCATCCTTGAGGAGTCTACCTCCACATCGAACAACCAAATGGCAATCGAAACCAAGGAACTCTTCTCTGATAAGGTGGACTGGTTTAAGAAACTTATCTCTCACCCAGGTAGCCAACCCAAGCTCATTACCTTACGTGCCTCTTGTACAGAACAAGAGGTCGAGGAATATAAGAACGTCTTACAGGATATTCGTGACATCTTCGCCTGGTCCTACACCAAGATGCCTGCTTTAGACCCTGCCATCATCAAACACCACATCGACACTTGGACGGATGTCCCACCTGTCACACAGAAGCAGAGACCTATTCACTCATCCAAGTTCTCCACCGTTAAATCTGAGATTGAGAAATTACGGAAAGCGGGATTCATCTATCCCAACGCTTACACTACCTGGGTGTCCAATCCTGTTCCTGTCAATAAAAAACAAGGCACTATCCGCGTTTGCACTGATTTTCGCGATCTCAATTGCGCTTGTCCCAAGGACAATTTACCCACACCCTTCATAAAAAAACTCATTGACTCTTGTGCGGGACACAAAGTTCTATCATTCATGGATGGTTTCTCCGGATACAATCAAATCCACATCTGAAAAGAGGACTAGTACAAAACTGCATTTACCATACCATGGGGCACCTTTTCCTACTACGTCATCTCATTCAAGCTAAAAAAATTTGGTGCCACTTTCCAGTGGGCCATGACATATTGTTTCCATGATCTATCTCACATATTTCTAGTATACTTGTATGATCTAACTACGCAATCCAAGAAACAATCCAACCACCTGAACGACCTTCGACAATTTTTCATGCTTTTCCGCAAATACCAAGTTCGCTTGAACCCCCTTAAGTGTGTATTTTGTGTTCCTGCAGGTTAGTTGTTAGGTTTCATCATTTCTCAGAAAGGGATTACTGTTGACCCCCTAAAGTTCCAAGCACACTTAGACCTCCCATCCTCCTATACAGTACGACAATTGCAAAGTTTGCAGGGGAGAGACAACTTTCTCCGTTGCTTCGTCCCTAAGTACGCTACGACTATTCACGGCTTTCTTCACCTACTTCGTACCCACATCTCTTTTGTCTGGGACGAACAAGCACAAGAGGATTTTCAAGCCCTCAAAGTAGCCCTAAGTAATGCCCCATTGCTTTCACCACCTGATTTTCTTGAAGGATTGTATCCTTTACGTTTCGGCACCCGACCATGCCTTCTCAGGGGTTCTCGTTCAATAGGATAGTGCGTGAAAGGAGCACGTAGTATACTATGTGAGTCAGACCTTATCCGTCCCACTACTACATTATCCTTATGAGGAGAAGCTAGCCCTCACCATTGTCTTCTTAGTCCAGAAGGTCCGCCACTACATCTTGTTAAGACAAACCACAGTCGTGGTCAATTCTAACCCCATGGTTTATCTCTTAAGTCATCTCTTTCTGCAAGGCCACGTGGCCAAGTGGGTCATCATACTCCAAAAGTATGACCTCACATTTACAACACCTAAGAGTGTCAAATCCATTGCATTGGTGCAACTCATATCGAAATTATCATCATCGTCCATGTCACCATCCATAAACCCCAGCCTACCCGACGACCACCTATTTACCATCTCGTCAGACGACCCCTCGTACGGTGACATGCTACTATACCTGCGTACCTAGAAGTTTCGGTCCAATATCGACCATGATGACCTCCAACGCATACGCCATCACACCTCCCATTATCTCCTCCTTGACGATGTGTTGTACCGTCGTGGCATCGACACTATCCTCCGTTGCTTCCTAACCTGATACGAGGCTGAACAAGTCCTTAATGATTGTGATAGTGGAGCCTGTGGAGGCCACTTCTTAGGGATAGCCACCGCCCAAAAAGTTATCCGCGCTGAATATTTATGGCCCACCCTCTTCACTGATTGTATCACATCAGTTGAGCACTGTCATAACTTCCAGCTCTTCTCCCCCAAGGTGAGGACCGCCCCCTCCCCCCTCCATACAGTCGTCACAGTTGGTCCTTTCTATAAATGGGCCATTGATTTCATGGATAGCAACCCTCCCTCAGCCAAAGGCCATAAATATATCATCGTGGCTGTCGATTATTTTACCCAATGGGCTGAGGCCATGTCCACATTCAACTGTAAAGATAAAACTGCAGCTCGATTCTTTTTCAACCACGTCATCACCCGGTTCGGAGTATCCAAGAAACTTGTGTCCGACCATGGCTCCCATTTTGAGGACTCCGTCTGGAAGGAGTTATCAACCCTATTGAAATTTGAACATCGGTATGCCTCTGCGTATTACCCTCAAGGGAACGGCCAAGTAGAGGCCATTAAAAAGATTCTGAAAACCATCTTGTTACCGGACAATCCACTCGAGCGAACGCGAGCCAGATCTCCCTAGCTCAATGTGAGTCTATAACAAATAGAACAGAGTACAAGTGCATTTCCTAGATCTACTTAAGGACCAATTACTAGATGTCTTACCTTTTTACTACGCAATCCTTGCTCTTGAATGTAGCTCCACGTCCCACGATCGTCAGATCCAAGCTGCAAGACCTGTAAAGACACATAAACAAGATATACGAGTAAAGAGCATCTATACAATAAGCGATCTAAGTAAATAGTTAAGCAGGTAAACTACACAATATCATTACACAAAAGAACAAAATTAGTGGAAAGCATTTGTATTACTTTAAATAGAGGAGTACATGATAGAGATATAGAACTACAACCAAGACTTAACATAGTAGCCCTTCTTCGACCAAGCCAATTGCCATATTCTTCCAAGGAAGTATGAGCTCTCCAATAGGTGAATAGAGGTGCCTTAAGAGAGATTTCACCAGCATGTAGATACCATAGTCTTCCTCTCAAGAGAGAGATTTCACCAGCGTGCAACTATTATAGACTTCCTCCCTTTGGGATGGGAGTGAGCCTCACTTATATAGGACTAAATGGATAGGGTATGGATATGATAGGTTGAGAGATGGTAGGAGAGAGATAGGGGATCCTCCCAAAGAGTTAGGGGTCAAGTACCAGCTCTCCTAGAGGTCAGGGATAATCCCCTAAATGGGTAAGTTTCGAGAAGGATCTCGAATAGGCTATTTTTTCCCATTAACAGACCTCGTCGCACCCTGCAGTGGAGCAAGTTGCGATGTCACATGTTGCTAGTGTGCAACCTGCGATGACCTCTTAGAAGATTGCAGGATTGAGTGCAAATCCTCCCAAATGAAAGTACTTAGTCTAGGTGACTTCAGGGATGTATACATTGAATCTAATGATGAGTAGATTTTGGGTGTAACAGAATGCCCCCCAAATCATGAAGCTGTTAAGGATGTACAGGTGAAGTGCTTTGAAAGAAACAATGGCAATAGGTTCGACGGATGAAGAACACTGATGCATTACAACTGAATCTGAACGGACAATCTCAGATGAAGTACAACATGGCTGTCGACCAATACATTGCAGATCCATGGTAGTAATGACCGACTGAACACAATCATGGATACTAGACACAAGTGTAGATCCATGAGGAGATGATAACACAGCCACGACCAATACAATAGTGGATCCGTGTAATATGACTCAATACAAACTCCATCGCAACCTGGGTAAAACATGACTCCCCAGGGTCTTCAAGCTGAACCCACAATGACACGAATCTATCCATGTGATTACAAATGTCTTGACGTCGAACATGGTAGAAGCCACTTGATTACTGGTCATTGATGTAAACCGTTAACACGTGCGAGGGAGATCACCATTGATGTCAATGATTCCCAAGGTATCACAGTACATATCATCAAGCATGAATAAATGATTTGAAGTTGAACTCAAGATGAAATCTTTCAATCAAGAGTCAATGATGTAAACTCATGACGAAAGCAAGGTAACCTGCCATTGAGGTATGCAGGGCCAAGCTACTTGGTTGGTTTCTAGAGTCAATCCTTGGATGATGAGTTGAAGTTGACAAGGATGAATCTGTCAAAGGAGGGCCATGATGAATCCCCCATCAATCGACATGAAGCATGAAAAAATATATGTAGAGTGGATTGGATGGTACAGTAACATGTAGGACTGACTCAAAGTAACAACAACATGATGACGTGTGTACTGACTGCAAATGATAGATAGTGGACGTGTTCTTGAACATGGGAATGGCATGATTTGGCGGTATTGACACAATGAGAATGACGCAAACTTCTAATGCAACTGATGATGGAATATTTCTCTGAATGACTCAGAGGAGTAACAAGACTCAGAAAGTAAGCGGGGATTCATAGACAAACAGATGACCCAAGTACTGTATGCGAATGTAGATGAGTGCCATGTTCAAAAACTACTATATACTACCACTAAGGTATGTAACACAAACACTTTCATTTTTCCCCATCATGAATGATGAGTGCCTCATGTGTTTTTTACGAGCTTGATGAGGGTAACCAGATGCTCAGTATAGCTCATCTCATAGATGAGTCCAATCCTAAATATTTTCTAAACCTAGGATAGGAGGGGTTCGTCCCATAACGGGCCCTTCAATGTGAAAATTTAACGAGTCCATAGAAGGAAAACTCGGTCATCAGTTCATGTTTAGAGAGTTTGAAAAGAACTAAATGAGACTCCAACGGTCATTTTTCGTAAAGTTAGCCTCATCGCCGGAAAAAGGGTAAAACAACGCGAGAGAGGATTCTTCTAGTCATGATTGGCTGGAGTATTCCTTTTTCATAATTAGTGCCCCTGGTCCGAAAAAGGGGTAAACTATCACCAAGAAGACGACCATTCAAATACTTTAACAAGTGTGAACGTGACAAGTTCGCTTGGCAATATTTTCATATTTAGGGAGTCTGAAAAGTGCTTAACTATGGACTCTAGGGGGTGTCTTTTTCCGTGGAAGTTTAATGAGACCGAAAAAGTGATAAATCATAACTCGGTACTTGTTCTCATAGTTATGTGAATATGAGAAAAAACGAAGAGTAAAATCATCCTCATGCAATAATTATGACTAACCAAAAATAATAATGACAAAGCGTTCAAAGGGGTGTTCATACCTATAGTTACCATTGGTAATGCAAGAAACGACACAAAAGGCCACTTTACGACTCCTGTACACTAGAGAAAGTGTCAAATAGTCCCAAATATAATGACAAATGGTTGAAACTATAGTAAATGGCCCAAAAGCATCAAAATATTTGAAAAGGAATATTCCATTCTATTTATAAATAGAAATATGGGCCAAAAATAGAAACATTGTTCAAATTGCCAATTTCAGTGGAGAAGTACCAATTTGGAGCCAAAAATTCCTTTGCCGATTTCGGGAGCTACAATTCGCCATTTCACCAGCTGTCTGGACCATGTAGGCCTAAATCTCATCCTGCAACTTTCCAATGGTTTACCTTTTGATTTCTTGTCCATTTTTTGGGTTTTTCGGTGATTTGGGGAAGGGCCATTTCATCCTCGGCTCGTCGCAAGTGGCCCTTTCGGGACTTGCGACGAGACTGAGTCGTCGCAAGACTCGAAAACGAGACCTGTGACAGTGGAAACCCAAAACCCAAACACAAAAAATAATCCAAAAAAGGAGTTTGTGAAAGTTGAGGAAGGACCTAACAGGGTTTAAATGTCCCTTTTGGCAGGTTACTAGCAAGCAAAAATGGTACTAGAGTGGTGAGAGAGAGAACATAAAGTAGAAGATGAACAAGCTGCAAATGATCCACAATGCGTGGAAGCTTTGATAAACTGCGGTTTGCTCAAATTCTTTGAGATACAGGGGATGAGAGCCCAGATCCCGCTACTGACACACATGCTCCAGATTTGGGATGCGGCCCAACAATACTTCATGGTAGGTGAGCATATCCTCATGATTGAAATTGAGGATATCTACTTTCTGACCGGTATGTCCTGAAGAGGGGACGCTGTACAACTCACTGGGACATGGCCCAGTGACCGTACAGTTGAGGACATGGTGTCATAGCACTGTGTTGCTACTTCTCATCCTTCCAACAGGAAGATACTCATCAAAGATGTGGTGAGTTGTCCACTGTAGACTATATTGCTTACCATTACTAGGGTGGAGGGTAGCCAAGCCCCACACACAGCTACTCAGACCCAGATGTTGTATGCGGAAGACTGTATGTCCCCCAGAGTTTTCAATTGGTGCGAGGGTCTCCTCTCCAACACCCGAGCTCAGCTGACCAAGTGTTGGTGAGGGGAGCTCAAGTAGTTTGGATATGGATCGATCATAGTATCGTTCCTCTTGGAGCAGATTCCTCTTCTACGTCTGTATCTAGTACTTGATGATAAGGAGCCCAGGGATCCCCATATGCTCAGATGGGCTGAGGTCATGACCCGTCATGGTGGCAGGCCCATCATTAGCTTTGGTCCTGAGTTTTTCAGCTGGCTAGAGGGCCAGTTACTTATGGTCGAGGACTTTCCATATGGTGGTACGAACTTCCAAGAGGATACCGACTTGGCGCTACCAGAGGGTGCAGCATGGGGTGATATAGGTGAGAACAAAACCCTTGTATTTTTTAGTTTTGTATATTATATCATTTTTTTGATGTGGTGCTGACAAGTATGTAATATGTGTGTGCAGATGTGGGTCCCGTGCAACCAGTAGGTCTCTCCCTTCTGGAGAGGAGAGACAGAGGTGGGGAGGCAGTCGTTCTTGCAGGTGCTCATGCTGCCATTGAGGAGATGGAGGAGGTGTACAGGAACCTATCATAGCTGATTGTGGAGGTACCAGAGCCAGCTATCGATGACTTACCAAGTCCCATGCAGATATTTGGGGTTGGAGTGTCTATGCGCTTCAATGCCTTACTCCGCAAGGTGGCTTGAACCGTGGACTGCTTTTTCACCCAGTGGCAACATGTCGTTCAAGCTAGGGGTGTACGGGTCAGGCGTCAGGCCTGATGACACAACTATACTTGTACTGAGAGCTTAGAGGCCTCATATTTTGTACTTACTGAAAGCTATGATGCTTCAGATTTTTGTAGAGACTCACTGAAAGCCATCGTGCTTCATATTTTTATACCAGCACTACCTTTTGAGCGATTTATATATGCAAACATTATCGGCGATTTATACATTATGTGTTTTTAAAATGGTTAGTGATGTGATCTTGTTTACATGTTTGATTTTATACATTGTTTTTACATGTTGTGAATGCTTTTACATATTATTAGTATTATGTGTGTGTGATGTGCCAATCCAAAATGAAGTTGGCCATCGAGTCAGCAACTGTGTTTAAGTCCTGTGGAATGTGCAGGTATTGAACGGATTCAAATGACCTTTCAGGAGACGTACTCGTTTGAAGAGACGGAGTAAGATTGGATCACGGATGGCATACACCCGGTTCAACTGGGAAACCACTAATTGAGAATCCATGTGGATGACAATGTGGTTCATACCCAAGGAAACAGCATTAGCTAGAGTTCCAATTACTGCTTGATATTCTACAGCGTTGTTGGTCACAAACCCTAGGAAACTTTCTCCTGAGCTAATGAGCTCACCTATTGGGGAATACAGTACCCAGTCTGCCGAAGCAAGGTTATGGGTATGCCGGTTGGCGCCGTCCGCAAATCCATAGCACATTTCCATCTGCACACGCAGACAGAACATGGTATAAGAAGCGGAAACAAGATCAAAAGACACTCAAATAGAAATGCGTCACACCACACAAAAACACGCCATGTACAGTATATACATGTAAGTCTATGCATGAGAGATCAAGCATAGTATCTCTTCAGGTAAATCCCATTGCAGGGTTCACCCAAAGAGATTCCGTCATAATCTTCAAGCTTGTAAGCACCTTTTTCCAACACACGTTTGACTATGTAGGGTCCATGCCACATGGACTTGAACTTCCCTGCTCCTAGTTTGTCGTGTTTCTAGTCATAAGTGAGGACCAGGTCACCCTCGTTAAAGATACGAGGTTCAATTGACTTATCGTATTGGGCCTTGATGCATTTCTTGTGTGCTTCATTAGCGAGAGCGGCATCTCGACGAGACTCGTCAAGTCTTGCTAGGTGTAAGAGACATTATTCCTCAGCAGTAGTGTTAGGAAGAAGTTCGACAACGAATTGTAGTGACCGAATTTCACACTCTATGGGCAGAGCAACCTCTAATCCATATACCAATTGGAAAGGAGTGAAGCCTGTGGCGGTTTTGATGGAAGTTCGGTAGGCCCATAACGCTGAAAAGAGCATGTTGTACCAATTGGACTTATGTGTCCCTACCATCCTTTGGACCATAGTCTTCAAGACCTTGTTAATGGCCTTGACCTATCCATTGGATTATGGGTAGTAGGGTGTTGGGTTTTCATGGCGAAAACCCAACCTGTCGCTCAATTCTTCAACCATATGGTTTTGAAAATGAGAACCGTGATCGGTCACAATTTCCTGAGGAACTCCGAACCACGCTATTACATGATTGAACATGAAGAGTGCAGCGGTTTTGCCATTGTTTTGGTATGTAGGCATAGCTTCGGCCCACTTTGTGAAGTAATCCATAGCTACGATGATGTAACTATGCCCCCCGATCGAGGTAGGATTACAATGCATAAAATCAATGCCTCATTTTGTGAATGGGCCAACGGAAAAAACTGGATGTAACGGGGCGGGATGAGTGCGCTTCTTCATATGGAAGTGTTGGCAAGGAGGACATTTCTTTACGGCCTCAATACAATCTTTGAAGATAGTAGGCCATAAATATCCTGTGAGAAAAATATTTTGGGTTGTAGCCATCCCAAAGAGGTGACTGGAACATGCCTCAGTGTGACATCCGTTCAGAACGTGTTTAGCCTCATCATGAGTGAGTCAATGTCGAAGAATTAAATCGACGGCACGACGATACAAAGTATCATTGATGATTAAATAATACTTTGCATGGTGACAAATCTTACGACGGTCGTCGCAAGAGAGTTGAGGGTTGAAGCGTTGGGTTTGAATATATAACAAGATATCTCCATACCATGAATTAGTCATACTAATGAGAAACAACGATTCATCTGGAAATGAGTCATTGTGCTCAACTTCTGCATCAGGACGGGGAAGGTCATAAATGAGCTCGGCAAACACTAAAGACTTCTTAGACTTGGATTTCTCGAAAAGAAGATCAAATTCTTGCAGTATCACAATCCAGCATGAATACTTGCCCCCAAGTACTTGACGTGTCAGTACGTGGTACATGGGGTTCGAGTCGGCAATGATGGTGGTGGTGTGGAGCAAGATGTAGTGGCGGAACTTCTGGACAGCGATGACCGCCGTGAATGCAAGTTTTTCGACATGTGAATATCTAGTTTCAGCGTCAGCTAGACCGTTACTTGCATAGTATATCACATGTTCCTAAGCATTTTGATCATCCTGTACCAAAACCATGGCGATAGTGGTAGAAGAAGCGGCGAGATATAAGATGTAATCTCGATAATAATTAGGCGGTTGGAGCACGGGGGCATGCGTCATGGCATGTTTGATACTGTCGAAGGATTTTTGAGCTCGATCATCCCAAATGAACGGGACGTCCTTCTTGATCAGTCTCATATAGCCCTGAGTCTTCTCTGCGAAATTACAAACAAAACGTCGTAAATAAGTCACCTTCCCTTGGAGACTTTGAAGTTCTGTCACATCAGTTAGGGGTGGTAGGTTGATGATGGCATCCACCTTTAAGGGATCAATGCGGATCCCATCCTTCGAAACGATAAATCCTAAGAGGCATCCAGACTCAACGCAAAAGATACACTTATAAGGATTCAGACGGATATTGTACCATCTGCATCTGAGAAAAATGGCCGTCAGATGATCAATGTGGAACTCGCGCTACTTTGAATGAGCAGGGAGATCGTCCAAGTAAGGTTCCACAAAGTCCTTAATATCGTGGAAGGCATACGACATAGCCCATTGAAATGTGGCGCCAACATTTTTAAGGCCAAACGGGAGTTTGCGGTATGCAAATGTTCTCCACGGGCAGATGAAAGTCATCTTATGTCAGTCACCTGGGTTGATCTCAATTTGGTTGTAACCAGAAAAGCTATCCATGAATGAGAAGATGACGCTTCCGACACAATTGTCGATGATCTGGTCGATGAAGGGGGTCGAGTAGTTGTCTTTTGGACAAGCCTGATTAAGGTCCCGATAATCAACACAGACGTGAATAGTGCCCTGCTTTTTGTTCATAGGAACGATGTTTGAGACCCAATCCGTCAATGGGACAGGATAAATAAAGTCAGCCTTTAAGAGCTTTTCAATTTCTACCTTTATTGCCGCAGTCTTCCAGGGGTGTACCGGTCGCAACTTTTGTCGTACAGGTTTGATGTTGGGATAGGTTTTTATTTCGTGAGAAACAATTGCGAGGTCTATCCCAGGCACCTCCTCATAGGACCAAGCAAATATGTCTCGAAATTGCTTGAACAAGGCCATGCTACAACAATTTCTTCAGGGGAACACTTTTGGCCTATGCGAATGTGTTCCACAATACCAGGTTTCACCAAGATGTCTACCGGCGTGGTTGGCTCAATGTTGGCCAAGTTGCCCTCTTTGTTCGTAAGACATGTAAGGATGGGGGACTGAGGGGATGGGTAGATATCTGGTGAAAAGAGGGTATGGATGTTGTTCTCTATGTATTCCAAAGGAGGAAGAAAAGATGACCTATGATGGAGATCATCCCACGGATTGTCATCAACATTCATTACTTCCATGATGGACTCATCTTAATGAAAAGTCTGAAGTAAGAGATCAGGTAGAGAGGATTTCCGTCGTAGAGAACAAGATGGGGAGGCCATGGTTAAATGGTCCTCCGGAGCTGATTGGATAGCCTCATAAATGCGTTCAGCGGGTGAAAGAGGCATTATGTCTCCAAGCAGGTGTGTTGTGGCTTCATACGGTACAAGCCAAGCATCATTTGAGTGAGATAAAATCTCAATGGAGATCATGTTCACCGTAGCAACATGATTAGGGGGTCCGTGGCTGGAAAAACGCCCATGAGAGATGAATCTTTCAAAAGGCCAACCCCTACACTCTCATACTGTTTTGACATCTGTCCAATGGAAGGAATGTGGTCACTAGGATGAGTAGTGGCATCCGGTGTACAAAAATCTAATTGGTTGATAGTAACAATTCGTCCTTGGTGGGGGAATTGTACTATGCAGAAGACTGAAGAGGCTACCGCCTGCATGGTGTAAAAACAATTGCGACCAAGCAAGCTATTATAATCTAACGGGGCCGAGACCACTTCCACGTTAATGGTTATAGTCTTTCTACCCAACTCAACTGCAAGAGCTTGTAAGAGCCCGTGAGGTTGAAAGCCACGCCCGTCGAATGCTTTCAACGTGGTAGGAGAACGATTCAATTCGGGGGAGCCAATGGATCTCCAACAAGCGATGGACATGACAGAAGTGGAGGATCCTTCGTCTAAAAGGGTACGATGGACAATCTTCCCAACAATATTCGTAGAAACTTGGAATGCGAGCTGGTGTGAGAGCCTCAACTTAAAGTTGTCAAGTCGAAACATGATGGTGTTCGAGGAATCTGGGTCAACTGCACCAATAGCTGCAAGGAGAGTTTTGCATTGATTGGGACAATTCTGCAAAACTTCAAGGGTAGACATGGCGCAAGGATCTTGGGCCAAGTCCTCTACGATATTTTAACTCTATGCCACTTGAGCATTAGGATTGAAAACGGCTTTTCGAATCATACTCTTGGGCGGACGCAATATCGAATCTAAGGAGGGCTTCTCAATGGTGAGAGAAGACGATGGTATAGTGACATTAGTTAAGGAGTCGGAAGCTTTTTCAGCATTAATTCCAGTGGATTCCTTCGAATGGACCGGTTCGTAATATCATGAGCAAGTAGTCAAATTGATTGCCTCGTTACGCAACATGAGAACATGCGTGGTATTGGATGGTTCCCCTTGGGCTAGGGGGGTTTGAGAAATCATCTGCTGGTTTTGAGCAGGAAACGGATCGTTGAGGACTGCGGGAGTCGGTTTACCCCTAAAAATGTTTTGCACTTCGTCTCTATGGGGACACTCTTTGGAGAAATGGTCTTCTCCACACAGTAAGCAAGGATACTTCAGTTTCCTTTTCTGCTTTGTATCGTCAGGAGTGCTCTTTGGTTCCTGCTGGGCAGAAGAATTTTTGGGTTTCCCCTTGTTCTTCTTCTTGCCATTAAACTTCTGAGATGAAGCTGATTGAACAAAATTCACCTCTTCAGTTACAGCAGAAGTAGTGGACGTGGTGGTGTTGTGTCCAGCTTGAGCTGGGTTGGATGATCCAACAGTGCTAGCAGCAAGCTAGAGGGAACTAATGATTCCATCAGTTTGGGGTCCCTTATGTGGTTTCGTGGGGTCATTAACATCACGGGGTGCATTAGGTAGAATATTGAACAAAGTGCCAGATTAAGTGTAGACTAGGTCTAACAGATGGGCACTCGCAATGGCTTGTTCTTCGGTGACAACACCTTTCATTGCGAGATCTTTTGCTATGGTGGGAATGGGCGATTTAGTAAACCAGTATGATAGGAGCTGGTCTGGAATTGGAGCTTTAATGAGACGTTGTATCCTTCGCCATTCGTCGATATGATCCGAAATGTGAGTGGCGGTATTCTGACGGAGCGAGGTTAAAAGCTCGGTACTAGTCTCATACCGTATAGGCAGCTGGAAATGCGTCAAAAAGTTCATAGGAAGAGAGCCATAATCAGGAAAAGAGTGCGGTGGCAACTCAATGTACCACTTGGCAGTCGAACCGGTGAGAGTCCTTTGAAACAATCTAAGACGAATTGAATCATCCATTAAGGAATTAGATGAAAACCATAAGTGGTATGTCATCACATGGTTCTTGGGGTCTTCATCCAGCTTGCCGTCAAACTTGGGGATATCAGACAGAAGTTTCACCAAAAATGGTGGTCATTTAGATCTATGGTAAATAGGATCGTTGGTTAAATGGGAGAGGTGAGGCAGGTCCAAAGTAGCCAAAAAGGGAAGCTGTGGATTAGGCTGCACGTATTGATAATACAGATATGGCATGTAAGGACTAAACTGACTGTAAGGTGTACCAGGATAAAACTGACCGTAGGGGGGTGTGCCGCCTGGACCGTAATGAGGTCTGCCACCATAAGGTGGTCCATTCCAATAAGGTGGGGGTCCACCTCCACCTACGGTAGGGGGTGAAGGTCCACCGTCACCACCGGGAGGAGGTGGGGGTCCATAACCATAATAAGGTGGCCCACCACCGCCTCCCCTTGGAGGGGGTAGTGGACCACTTCCGCCGCCAGATGGATGGGGGCCCCCACCACCTCCATTTCCAGAAGGATGAGGGTTTCCAACACCACCGCCACTGCCATAGTAATTAGGTCCTCCACTGCCTCCACCTGGAGGGGGTGGTGGACCACCGCCGCCACCTGAAGGGAAATGTCCTCCTCCACCATGATAGGGTGGTCCTCCGCCGCCTCCGCCTGGAGGAGGTGGTGGACCATTCCCGCCACTGTCGGAGGGGTGAAGGGTGTTGTAGGTAAAATGAGGTGGGCCTCCACCAATGTTAGGTGGGGGCCCGCCGCCTCCAGCAGGAGGTGGGGGAGGACCAATCGGGGGTGGTGGTACCTGAGGGATAGTCGGTTGGGGTCCGTGTTGCAACACAGGTTGTTGCCCCCATAGAGTGTAGGGATTCCCAGGATAAGGTATCCCGTATGGTGCGTTTATAGGATTAGGTTGGCCCGACATAGGGTTAATGGGACCTGTATATGCTTGATTCCATGAGGGTTGAGTTACATTTGACGGACCTCCAACATGAGATAATCCTGTTGTGGACGGTCTAGCAGGTTGGGAAGGTCCAACGGAAGGTCCGTTGGGGATTCCACCACCTACGTTCTGGTTAGGAAACGGGGATTGCCCCCCAGCCACAATAGGTTGACTACTATTCAAAGGTTGAACCAACGTAGATTGTTGACTAGCTACCGTGGTAATAACATTACCAATAAGATAATCCGTAGGAATGGAATACCCTCCCCTCGAATTCTGAGGTGGGGGAGGAACTGGTAAAGTAACCATGGTAGTGATAGGTGTGTTGGACCGTTGTCCGTCCACTAGTTGGTTCACTTGAGGTGCAGGACTAGACTCCTGCGAAGGTTGACCAGTCTCATTAGTGGTCACATGGTGGGGTGGTTCAGGTGATCCGAAAGATATCGAATGAACTGGGATGTTTCCATCATCAAATCTTATTTGGAAATGACGATTATGGAACTCTTCATAGTGTTTCCTGAGACTTTGTCTTCGAAGCTCATCTCCTTTGATACGTAACTGTTCCAAACGTTCATGAATGGGGCTTAAAGTCTCGGCAAGGTCAGGCTTATAGTAAGGCCTAGAGAACTCTGGAGTAGTCCAGTTAGGTGGGGATGAGATGGCAAAATGAGCCACTGGATGGTCTGTAGAAGATGTCCAATAAGCTGCTAAAGGACCAACAACTGTTGTAGGGTCATCCTGGGGTCTTTTTATCCATTCCAATGATCCAGGTTCTCCCGAGATGATGGGAGGAAGGCTTTGAGAAGTGGGGGTGTGTGCTTCTTCATCCTAAGGGGGATGAGAGGCAGGTGAATCTGGCGGAAACAAAAGTCCGCCAACATTCAAGGTGGGGTTCCCTACTTCAGTAGCTACGACTGTGTTACGCTGATCCATTCTTACCCTCGAGATAACCTCTAGATTAAGGGGATATTCGGGTGGCAAGTTCAAGATCCTACAGGACCTTCTCCAGGAAAAATCCGCCAGAGTATTAGGAAAATCAGCCAGAAAGGCCGAAACAACATTTCTCCTAAGGGTATGCTAAAAGAAAAGCAGTCCAAAGAAAACCTACTCAAACTAAGACAACAAGCAAACTTATGTGATAGAGTGGATTCAAAAGTCTGGAACCTCACAGGATTATCAAGGCATTGCAAACCGCGATATACTGCAGGGTCCAACAATATGACGCGACAAGGAGGATTGGTACCATACCCTTGCCTGCATACCCGATTACCTGGACAGTACGTGCGTGCTAATCTCCCCGAGTATTGTTCTCACTATATTGCTTTTCCAAGACGGCCAAATGGTTAACTCGGTTGGTTTCAGGAATCCTAATGGTGTCTCCCGATATACGCAAGGTACGTGGGAGCTTAAATCCATAGTGGTGCTGTCTAATGCATAGTCGTTGGCATGAGACCTTCCGATATACGTGTCGAGTACGTGATACACCCTTCGATATACACCAAGTATGGATTATGGTACTTGGTGGGTACATGAAGGAGCTTTATATACCAATGTACGTGGAAGACTACAATACCCCCGGACTATAGTGCTAGCTACCACGCTTAACGACGCCGGAACACGTCTCTAACTTACACACAAGTTGCTAAAAATTTTACCTAGTTCTACCATTAATTTTATCTTGGACGGTTAGGTGAATGCATGAGGTGAGTACATAATCGGAAGCATAATGCAAGCCTTGACTACATGCATGAAATATTCTTTTCTTTCCATGAATTCTAGCTATGGAAAGGAGAAATCTTTTTCCAATGGTATTGCCAAAACAAACTCAATGTAACACAATTCCCAATGCAAACAAATTTGACAATGAAAGTATTCTTTTCCTCTTCACAAAAGTACACAACACTACTAAACCAAATCAAAACAACTTTTTTCTTTTCTTCTTCTTTTCAAAGTAAAATGACACTAATGATGAAAAGAGAGGATACTGAAATGAAATATGCAATCTTTTCAATTTCGATTTCAATGATCTAAGAGCAACAAGAATTAAAAATGCATCTATCTTTCCTTAGCATGGAACTAGTTTTGCAAAAAATCGAAATGTGCTTTCAGCTTTTCAAGAAAATGAATGATTCATAATTCGAGAAAAACACAAGAGATCATACATTCATTCAACTTTTCCAAAACATCAATGAGACTTTTCCAATGCAAACAATCTTTCTTCAATAATTTTTTGAGAAACAATGGGAAAGAAGTATTTTTAATCTTTTAATGGATGTATCAAAGGATAAACTTGATAACAACTCTGTTCCCAGATCTAATTGACTGAAAAGAAAACACTACTTGCAGCACTCATATATTCAGAAAACTCAAGAAAAGACAAGCACTCAACCAAGCTGAAAACACACACTTAACTCAAAATCAAGCAACAACAAGCAAATCTCAAAACAAATGTAAATGAGGTCTGGAGATTGATCCAATACAATGATCAGATCAGGGATGGAAGGAAGGGAATGCAAGAGTGAATGGATAAAGGTGGAGGAGACAAAATTATCCACCACTACCGATTTCAAACTTGTCCAAGATGGAACCCAAAGTCAATCCAAACCAAACCAAACTCTCAACACACAAATCATAAATGGGGTCTCTGGATGGATCTTGCAGCACAGAGGGAGTCCATACATCATACCAAGGTTCAAACTGTCAGATGAGGGGAAGGGTGCCAATATGCCAACTTTCGACAGATCGGTGCACTTTGTCTTTACACACAATGCGACGTCGTAGTCTACCTTCACGGGAGGTGTGACGATGTCGCAGTATACTAATGCAAAGGATGCGATGAGTGACTAATAGGTGAAGAACATAAGCTTAGAATGACACAGTGTCGCTCTGTTTCTACTGCCTAGGTGCGACATGCGAGGTCTAGATTCGAAAATGAACTAGATCTCTCAACAATGAACCAAAAACAGGCTTGAAAATGAGTTGTATAAACTCAGAGGAAGCAAATCAAAGTCTTCAACGTGAAGATCTGATAGTGAAATCAATCCTAAGAAGTAAATGGAAAAAAATGATAAAAGAGGCTTGTGTCAAGTAATCAACTGAAAACAACTTTCAGATTAATGACCACTAAACAAGACAAACATCACTACTCCCCAATATGGTCACCAGATTTGTTACCGGACAATCCAATCGAGTAGACACGAGCCGGATCTCCCTAGCTCAATGTGAGTCTAGAACAAATAGAACAGACTACAAGTGCATTTCCTAGATCTACTTAAGGACCAAAGACTAGATGTCTTACCTTTTTACTACACAATCCTTTCTCCTGAATGTATCTCCACATCCCACGATCGTCAGATCCAAGCTGCAAGACCTGTAAAGACACAGAAACAAGAGATACGAGTAAAGAGCATCTATACAATAAGCAATCTAAGTAAACAGTTAAGCAAGTAAACTACACAATATCATTACACAAAAGAACAATATTGGTGGAAAGCATTTGTATTACTGTAAATAGAGGAGTACATGATAGAGATATAGAACTACAACCAAAGACTTAACGTAGTAGCCCTTCTCCGACCAAGCCAATTGCCATGTTCTTCCAAGGAAGTATGAGCTCTCCAAAAGGTGAATAGAGGTGCCTTAAGAGAGATTTCACCAGCATGTAGATACCATAGTCTTCCTCCCAAGAGAGAGATTTCACCAACGTTCAACTACTATAGATTTCCTCCCTTTGGGATGGGAGTGAGCCTGACTTATATAGGACTAAATGGATAGGGTATGGATAGGATAGGTTGAGAGATGGTAGGAGAGAGATAGGGGATCCTATCAAAGAGTTAGGGGTCGAGTACCAGCTCTCCTAGAGGTCAGGGATAAGCCCCTAAATGGGTAAGTTTCGAGAAGGATATCGAATAGGCCATTTTTTCCCATTAACAGACCTCGTTGCACCCTGCAGTGGAGCAAGCTGCGATGTCGCATGTTTCTAGTGTGCAACCTGCGACGACCTTCTAGAAGATTGCAGGATTGAGTGCAAATCCACCCAAATGAAAGTACTTAGTCCAGGTGACTTCAGGGATGTATACATTGAATCTAATGATGAGTAGATTTTGGGTGTAACAGCCATGTCCACATTCAACTGTAAAGCTACAACTACAGCTCGATTCTTTTTAGCCCACGTCATCACCCGGTTCGGAGTACCCAAGAAACTCGTGTCTGACCATGGCTCCCACTTTGAGGACTCCGTCTGGAAGGAGTTATCAACCCTATTGAAATTTGAACATCAGTATGCCTCTGCGTATTACCCTCAAGGGAACGGCCAAGTAGGGGCCATTAAAAAGATTCTAAAAACCATCCTGCAATGCACCATCGATAACCATAAGTCCAATTGGCATCACATGTTATTTCCCACACTTTGGGATTACCTCGTGTCTACCAAGACCACTACGGGTTTTACCCCTTTTCACTTAGTCCATGGTGTCGAGTCCGTTCTTCCCATTGAGTATCAGATTCCCGTCCTCCACATTGCCATCAAACTCCTCCCGGACACCTCACCACTCAAGCAACACCTAATCTTTCTAGAAAAAGCCAACGAGGACCGCCGTACGGCCGTGATAGCCATTGAGGTAGCTAAGAATCGTTCCAAAGTTGGGTACGATAAGCACATCCACCCTCGCAACTTTCGCAAAGGAGACCTTGTCCTAGTCTACGACCAAGCACACGATAAGACCGGGAAAGGTAAGTTTGAGTCTATGTGGTAAGGCCCATACATCGTCCACACATGCCTTGGACATGAGGCATACATCCTCACTGACTTTGAGGGAAACCATCTGCATAACCCCCATAATGGGTTGTACCTTAAACGTTTTTACCCTTGAACACTTTTTGGAACCACGAGTCCATGTTGTATAGTTGCATTTCTTTTTGTCTTTCATTTTTTCATTCAGAACCTCACATGTTGCTCCCCTGCATGACCACAGATGGATATCATTCCACCATACTATGTAGGTTTCACCGACGGTGCAAGTTGTTGTTCCCCGAACCTCGCCTCCACAGCATGGGTGTTATATTCCCCCTCACATGAATTGATCCACATCGATGGAGTGTGCATAGGCATTGCCACCAAAAACCAGGCTGAGTACGATGCTATGACCGGTCTCCTGACTGCTTCCCTCTAAATGGGTATAAGTCACCTTTGTGTGTTCCTCGACTCCCAGCTACTCGTCGCCCAACTCAACAACTATTACCAGGTACGGGATCCTTGCCTCTTTAGAAAATTCCTGCGCGCTAACCAAATGATTAGACAGTTTAAATCCATTGCATTCACTCATGTCCCAAGAAGTCAAAATAGTGTTGCAAACCAAATGGCTAACAACATTCTAGACTGGCACATAAACCACAACCTGCAGGAATCAAATCATAACCATGCATCTATCCATCATATAGGCATACATAAACATTATGTAAAACACAAAAGAAATCATCATCATAATTTGCATCCACGTGCATATACATCCTCATCATAAAGTGCATCCATGTGCATATACATAAAAAACCACCATAATGTGCATCCACTTGCATATACATAAACAAAATCCATCACTACAAAAGGAATCCACGTAAATATATATATACATCATGTAATATCCTAGCCAAGATTTGACCCAGATATTAACTCAACTTCAGAAATTTTAATAAAATTCACTGGATAAATTTCTTAATAATCTTTTCAAACCGAGCAGGATGTTAGTGAGGGGGATGGAGACTGAATTTGAGGATGGTGGGATGAAATTTAAGTTCTTGAATTCATATGGAGAAATGTGCAGCAGAAAATATTAATATCAGATGGAGAGTCCTAAGCACAAAGCACTGGGGCCATTTATGTTTCGGACATTAGCTACCACTGAAGCCTACCGCAAAGCTTCCTGGGCACACCGGCATATGCTTACTAGAATGGGTGGGTACAAAACTGATTTATGATGGTCAAATAGGCACAAGGGATTCTCTGGACAATAATCAGAAATATTCGGGAAGAGTAGAGGTGGTTTGGAGATTTTAGACCCCGCCGGGATGACAGAGCTAGTCTATTTTCAATATTCACAAACTGTGGGTAGATCCTTCTAAATTATTAAAGTATGAACTGATATGGCTTGTATGGTATATTAATTACCTCCTACAACTTACAGAAAGAAAATATGACATTTAGAATAAATTTGACAGTCATTTTAGTGAAACTAGTCATTAAACAATGCTCAATGAGCTAGTCTTCTATTCTAAGTTAAGTAATGACTTATTTAAATGTAATACTCTGTTCTGAAATATTAGAGTGATATGATATAATGTAATTAACATCATCAAGATGAAATTTTACTCACTTAACCATATTTGTACTCATTTAATAGCTCCTCCTCAATACAATGACTTATTGACTAGGAAATCCCCTCATAGGGCCATAGAATGATTGGAAGAAGAGAGGTAATGAACATATATCTGTTCTGAAGATGTATTCTGATATACAACTGATCTAGGTGGATATTAGTGGCCACCCACCTTTCCAATTGGCTCAAAACAGTTTGATGGCAATTTTGGTATTGTACTATTTTTAGCAGTTTTTCGGGTCCTGAACGTTCGGGACCATTTTGAGGCCCTAAACGACCTTTTTTGGAGATTTGGGGGGACAAATGGTTGCCCTTGGAAAATACAATAGACCCTTGTCAAAATTTGTAAATCTTGGATAGACCTTTCCAATGGGATACCGAGCGCCCCAAACGGAGATCATATGCAAAAGTTACGACCCCGGGAAGTTGATGTACTAACTTACCCAAACGGGGCCCACATGACTTTTGGTGCTTCATCTCCTAGGGTTAGGTTTTTGGATGTCTAGGGTTTTTGACATTCCTCTTTATTGTAAAATTCCTTGAGAGCCTCATTGTAACCATCTTCTTGCGAAATGAGCGCAGCCGTCACATCTCTTCTCAGAGATAAGTCGCCACCATTCGAGCAAGCTTGTTTTCCGCTACATTTTACAGTTCTAGCTTATTTCCTTATTGAATAGAAAACCAGTTTTACTGTATCTATGTTATTTTGTGTTAAGCATCTGATAATAATCTGTATTCATTTTGTTCTTCTCATAAAATCCGGATCAACAACAGGTCTGAAACAGAGTGTGGGCTGCACACTGAGCTTCCTAAGCTGTCATGGGCGCATTCATTGAACTGGAACTTCACACGTGCACTCCTTAACACATGAAACCTTGGCTCTGGTGAAAATGGGTGTATATTGGTCATCCGGACACCTTTTTTGATGAGACAAAAAGTGTTTCCTACTATAAATGGCCCTCCAGATGCAATGGAATAGGTCTCACAAACCATAAATGATCAAAAGTGCTAAAACCAAAACCTCCATTTCGGCCCTTCAATGTTGTCTCCTCTAAATGTACCCTGTATGATGATAAATCCTTGTAAGCTTGGGTTCTTCTTAGTATTGGAGTATATGGAGCTGCATATCAGATCTCCATGGCTGCAAATCCTAATAGAATATTAGAGAAGAGAAGTAGAATAGAATAATGGGGCACAACACCCATTGATTAGCTTGGGCACATCACCAAACCTTGAGAAGCTAAAATGCTTCACTCATAAACTCACAATGACCAAAATTATGAAATGTAGTTGGTTGGTTTCTTTTATAAACTTCATGATGACCTGCTGAGCAAGTTGAAGAGTTTGGTGACTTGTGAGAATAGGTCACCCAAGAGTTCACATACTTTCCTTTATTTTTCCTTACAAGCTTTTCTCCTTTAGAAACTGTGCCCCCCTTTGTCTCCATATGTTTCCTGCATTGTAAAAGTTGTTTGATTTGTAAACTGGACTCCTTTTTGGAAAATGCGCCCTCCTTTTGCTTTTTCTGGTTGTTTCCATTTTCTTGTTTTTAGAAACTCTTACACCTTTCCTTCTTTTGTTCTTTTCCTAAATCCCCAAATTGATTTAGCCATATTTCTATTTTCTTGTCTCTAGATCCAACTTGGAAACCTTATCTCCATGAGGGCACTCTCTTGGCCCACTTGTCCAATTATTTTAGGAATATTAAGTAAAGGAATTAATTTAAATTAATAAAATTAATTCCTTCAACATAACTTAGGCTAAAATTTATTATATAGTTACATGATTAAATTATCATTTATCTTCCTAGGAAAATAATGTCCCCTTTTACCCATTATCACTGAATTAGCCCAAAATTGGGGACATGACAATCCTCCCTTCCCAAAATTGCTTGTCCTCAAGCAAAATATCCCAAGAGTCCATCATGCTTTTGTTGCACTACTCTAATCATAATCATCTCTCCAAATACAAACAATGCCAGGATCCCATTGCTTGTATGACACTCCCATGGATCTGAATACCATCCAACAAAATCCACCAGGAAAAAGAAGGTCTAGATTTCACTGCTTGTGGTGATTTTTCCAAAGCTCAAATGTCATCAAGAACAAACTTTCAACCCAAGGAATGCCAGGATCCCATGGATTGTGCAACATTCTTCCAAATAGTGTGGCATTCTGAAGGATGCCAGGATCCCAATACCAAGTTGGAATCTCTCCATTTCTCCTGCTCATGAAATTTTTTATTATGAATTTGTACACTCGAGCCTTGTGTGAATGTGTACTGGAGGTATCTAATGGCTGCAAAATATGTCTATGTTTCTACTTGCAAATCATAGAAAAATTAGCTAAATTAAAAACAATTTCCTTGCAGAAAGACAAGAAACTTTTACCTTCCAAATTCTTCTTTTCAATGATGCCTCTATCCATCCCTTCAGTGAATGAATAAGAAATATTTCTTGCTGATTTATATGAGTTATAATCAACCATCTCTTCTACAATAGGATCTATCTCCCATAGGAATAGAACATGATCCTCATGTTGTACATGTGGCATCAACCAGAAAAAAATCTTCACCTAATGTTCATTCCTCATTGATGTGGCTGAATCTAGATCATGTGGGAAAGAACTGTGAACCTTCTTTGTATGTCTACAAATTTTAGTAACCAAAATTATGGCCTCAACTTCTTCATTATTTGCTGGTCCAAATGGGGTCATCTCATCCCTCTTCTCCATGGAACAGTGACTCTCTTCAAGCAACAACTCAGGTTCCCTCGGGAAAAGATCAACTGGTTGGTTCTCATCAAACTATTCTAAACACTCCTCCATGTCTCTCATGGAAGAATGCTCCAAAACAGAGTAAGTTGTATCAAAATCAACCATGTTCATGTTTCCCTCAAATAAAAAGGTATCATGGTATCTATGGAACTCAACATGTCCTCCCCTCTTCATCCAATGGATCAACTCTCTGCCATTGATCCAAGGGTGCAAAACTCCATCAATTGACCCACACATTGAAGGTAAGTGTAGATCTGATGCCTTCTTGTCAAATGTGACTGCACACACATGCATGGGATTCCTCAAATTCTGCAGGTTAAGGAACATGCCATCGGCTTCAATTTTTCGATCCTCCTGCTCATCATGAGACACAAATAGGAAGAATCCTTTTACCCATTTTTCATTCCCAATATTTGTGGTTGAATGTGAAGTGGGGAATGAAGGATGGTTGGCCATGCTTCTGAAAATTTCATCCACTGATGTTGTGGATGTATCCTCTCCATTGATGGCTGACCAATCTATGGTGAACTCATATGCCTCTTCCTCGGAAGAGGGACATTCTTCAATGAACCTCTCAGGTTCATTCTGGAAAAAATCATGTGCTTGTTTTTCATCCACCTTTTCTGCACATTCTTCAAGCACATACCGAATAGACTGTTGCTCATGATCCACCAATTCATGAAGTTCCTCCCTTGGAACATGAAATAATTCAGCCATGTTATTGTGACTTTGTGAAAGTTGGGAGGTAAAAAGTGATTTTGGCAACTTCTCATTAAACTGCTCCATCCGATTCTTAGATTCTTGACAAGCACCATGAGTACCAATCAGAGAATCTTGGGTGGTTTCCAACATATGAGTGAGCTTGCTGATATCCTCGACATTCCTTATTGCAGCATTATAGTAGATATTCATAAGCTCCAGCAAATGATCTCTATCATAAAGCAGCTGAGAGAAATTTCCTCTTAGGCTTCCTACTGCTTCCCACATGTGCACAAAATCTTCAACAAAGGGTTGATCCTCCATTGATGCAGTTCTCCAACAACAGTGAGAGATCAAAGCATTAAGTTCATGGATATTTTTCAGTGCCTCCTTGATTTTTCCTTCACTCATTTTCAATGGTCCAATCAGGGAAAGAAGTTCTAGCTGGTGAACCTCCTTTTTTGAATATTGCAATTCAACATCCCGTGATTCTTGAACCCAACTACTAGAGGACTCAACCAAACCAATCCTCCCACTAGTAGTGGATTCCATATGGAGCTGCAACAAAGGCCTGCAAAAATCAGAATGGTATTCATGCCTCTGTGCACAATTATCCTTCTCAAGAGACAGGTTTCTGGCATCATGATTTCCCCCCACAATTTCTGATTCACACCCCTCCGAGGTGTGCTTGATTTTTGCTTCCTGATGAAGCTCAAGAGTTTACTGTGAATCTGATTTATGATCATCCTTTGGATCAGATCCAATAGATGTCTCAACATCATCAATATGCCCCATATCTTTTGCATTTATCTTGAAATCACCCATGAATAAATTGGGAGTGATTTCACCTTCCACATTTCCAACAATCAAATGTTTGACTGTTGGATCTTCCATTGTGCATTGACCTTCTTCATCCACTCCTTGGAGTAATGGGGCACCAACAAGGTCTTCTTGGTCATTTCTTTCCAAGAAAATTGATGTCTCTCCACATTGTGTGGTGCTCAGATCACAACCTTTGGACTTTCTTCTTGAAGAAAAACCAAACAGTCTCGCAATGCTTGGCCCTGAATGTGGCTTTGATGAAACTTCCTTCTTGATTCCTTTTCCATGAGATTGGGATGGATCCATATATAGGGCTGAAAATTCATCTTTATTTTTTCCTGCTTCTTCTCCACCCAAAGAACTAGGTGGATCTTGGTTTCCTCCCTTGATTTTTCCTGGCTGTGTGGACACATCTTTATTCCTCCCTTCTATCTTAGCTCCTAGGGGTAAAGATCTTTCCTTGAATTCTTTGCACACACCATCAACCATATGTGCAATCCTTCTTTTGCTATCACTACTGTAGGTTTCTTTGAACAAACTTTGAATTTCTAAATCACAATAGTCTCTAAAGGTCAGGGACTTCTGAACCTCCGTCAAAGCAGAGTACTCCATGAAGTACTCATAGGATTTCTTAGGGTTACCTCTTTTGAGTATTCCTTCATAATCCCAATTATTCATAGGTAGGTCATTTCCTATTCTCTCTTCAAACATTTGTTCATCAAGGAAATCATGTTCAACTTTGTGCAAATAAGAATTTCCAACAAGGGTTAAAGGCTCCACTTCATATGGCTCAAAAATAAATTCTTCTTCTTCATTGACTGGTAGGACCCACATTTTTCCTCTATGAGAAGATCTTCAATCTTCCTTCCATCAGTGAACTTCTTTCTTTCCACAGGGGTGGAGGAAATTTTTCTAACACCACTATAATATCCTAGCCAAGACCTGACCCAGATATTAACTCAACTTCAGAAATTTTAATAAAATTCACTGGATAAATTTCTTAATAATCTTTTCAAACTGAGCAGGATGTTAGTGAGGGGGATGGAGACTGAATATGAGGATGGTGGGATAAAATTTCAGTTCTGAAATTCATATGGGGAAATGCACAGTAGCAAATATTAATATCATAGGGAGAGTCCTAAGCACAAAGCAATGGGGCCATTTATGTTTCGGACATCAGCTACCGCTGAAGCCTACCGCAAAGCTTCCTGGGTGCACCATCATATGCTTAATAGATTGGGTGGGTACAAAAATGAATTATGATGGTCAAATAGGCACAAGGGATTCTCTGGAAAACAATCAGAAATATTCGGGAAGAGTAGAGGTGGTTTGGAGATTTTAGACCCTGTCGGGATGATAGAGCTAGTCTATTTTCAATCTTCACAAACAGTGGGTAAATCATTCTCAATTCTTAAATTATGAACTGATATGGCTTGTATGGTATATTAATGACCTCCTGCAACTTACAAAAAGCATATCTGACATTTAGAATAAATTTGACAGTCATTTTAGTGAAACTAGTCATTGAGCAATGCTCAATGAGCTAGTCTTCTATTCTGAGTTAAGTAATGACTTATTTAAATGTAATACTCTATTTCTAAAATATTAGAGTGCTCTGATATAATGTAGTTAACAGCAGCACGATGAAATTTTACTCACTTAACCATATTTGTACTCATTTAATAGCTCCTCCTCATTACAATGACTTATTGACTAGGAAATCCCCTCGTAGGGCCATAGAATGACTGGAAGAAGAGAGGTAATGAACATATCTCTGTTCTGAAGATGTATTCTGATATAAAACAGGTCTGAAATAGAGTATGGGCTGCACACTGAGCTTCCCAAGCTGTCATGGGCGCATTCACTGAACTGGAACTTCACACGTGCGCTCCTTAACACATGAAACCTTGGCTCTGGTGAAAATGGATGTATCTTGGTCATCTGGACACCTTTCTTGATGAGACAAAAAGTGTTTGCTACTGGAAACGGCCCTCCATACGCAATGGAATAGGTCTCACAACCCATAAATGATTAGAAGTGCTGAACCCGAAACCTCCATTTCGGGCCTTCAATGTTGTCTCCTCCGAATGTACCCTGTATGATGATAAATCCTTGTAAGCTTGGGTTCTTCTTAGTATTGGAGTATATGGACCTACATATCAGATCTCCATGGCTGCAAATCCTGATAGAATATTAGAGAAGAGAAGTAGAATAGAAGAATGGGGCACATCACTCATTGATTAGCTTGGGCACATCACCAAACCTTGAGAAGCTAAAATGCTTCACTCATAAACTCACAATGACCAAAATGTTGAAATGTAGTTGGTTGGATTCTTTTATAAACTTCATGATGACCTGCTAAGCAAGTTGAAGAGCTTGGTGACCTGTGAGAATAGGTCACCCATGAGTTGACATACTTTCCTTTATTTTTCCTTACAAGCTTTTCTCCTTTAGAAACTGTGTCCCCCTTTGTCTCCATATGTTTCCTGCTTTGTAAAAGTTGCTTGATTTGTAAACTGGACTCCTTTTTGGAAAATGCGCCCTCCTTTTGCTTTTTCTGGTTGTTTCCATTTTCTTGCTTTTAGAAACTCTTACACATTTCCTTATTTTGTTCTTTTCCTAAATCCACAAATTGATTTAGCCATATTTCTATTTTCTTGTCTCTAGATCCAATTTGGAAACCTTATCTCCATGAGGGAACTTTCTTGGCCCACTTGCCCAATTATTTTAGGAATATTAAGTAAAGGAATTAATTTAAATTAATAAAATTAATTCCTCCAACAGAAATTAGGCTAAAATTTATTATATCGTTACAGGATTAAATTATCATTTATATTCCTAGGAAAATAATGTCCCCTTTTACCCATGGTCACTGAATTAGCCCAAAATTGGGGACATGACACATCATAAGTATAAATCTCATCGTTCCCACAACACCCCTATACATGAAAACATCGAGGATCCCCAACAACATCCTCACCATATAATACATCCCAACACAAAATACAAAATCCCCATGCTCAAGGCATGGGGGGCAGTCTCATCAGTTGGTGAATCAACCAAAGTCCTCCCCAGGGTCCTCCTCATTGTCCTCCGCCTCTTCCTCAGCTGGCTCCTCTGATCCTGTCTCAATGTCCTCATCTCCATAGTACGGGACATCCCCCTGGGCCATGGCCTGCACCGTATCTGCCGCCATAGCTATATGCCTCATCAAGGGCCTCCACTCCCGTGGATCATCATAACAGATACCAATCAACTCCTGGATCAGGTGCTTCTGGCCAGCGTCAAGCACCTCATCAAGGAGACGGTCGATACCCACCCGCAATGTATCCAATGTCACTGTGGATCCCCATCATCGACCATGCCCACGCCCAGGTGGATCCATACCCTCCACACGACCTCACCACACACAATGCCCTATAGGAGGCAGCATCCCAACATTTGCACATGAAACAAATCTCATAAGTATCAGTGTCATAAAAAATCATCTAGCTACCATCTAAGATATGATATTGTAACATCCCCCTCCTATCATACCAGTATGATAGAGAGGACGTGACCCTAAATGCGGACATCTAGTCCCATACTTAGTAAACAATCATTCAATTTAAAATGGAGCTTTTAACTAAGCATTCAAGTAATTGAAAGAACATATGGAAATGCATAAACATTTGAAAACACAACGGAAGTAAATTCATTTAACACATCCATCATTCATTCAAATATTCATCAAATAACAATTGCAAGATTAACAAAGGAGAATACTTATCTTATAAAAAAATAGTCCTAAGCAACTGGCTATGCAACTGCAACGTTCCACCCAACCATAGGCCAGTTATGCTCATCAATATCTTAACACACTGCCACCCCCGAGCTGGGCATGATCTCTACAAGGAATCAGGGAACAACAGACTCACACATAGCCAAGCATACACCAAGATGAGACAAGCCAATCTACAATTGGGTTTATTAGGCTGCTAGGAAATGGCAAGGAAGAATTGCTAAGCTAGTGAGCTCAACCACAGAGCTATGGATACCCCTCCCCGATCTATTCAGCTTGGCACCCACAATGCCTACACACCCAACAAAAGGAAGTATTCTCTTCACTGCCACACAGTACATCAAGCCATACCTTTCTTTCTAGTGCTCTCAGGGTGTGCATAGAAAAGTAGCCAAATCTCTCTTGATCTTCTTGAGAGGTTACTCCCTTCACTAGGTTTATCAAGCCAATTCTGTCCACTACCACTCCAAGTTTCTTGCTCACAGGTTCAAAACAAAACTCGGATGCACATAACAGCAGAACTACACTTATTGGTCATGATAAAACGTTTTTACAGTGAGATGCCCAAAGATGGGGTTTTCATTAACTTCAGAAAAACGTGGGTAACCCAAAAACGAAACTAGAAGATGGGGAACAACCCTGGGAAGCCAAATCCGTTTTTAGAAAAATGCCCATGGACATTCTAGGGCAAAAACGACCTCCATAACAGTCCCAAATCGTGGCCCTTATCTCCCAGCTGTTGTATAATGCAAAAACGAGCTCCCAGGCATGGAAATTGCAAGAAAAATGGTGAAAAACGTGATGGGAAAAGGCCCAGTAGTTTAGACTGCGTGAGAGAGGAAAGATTGTGGGTTCATAATGGCTTTGGGCACCATTTCGTGGGTGTTTTCTTGCCCAAGGAGACAAAACACAATTTTCCAGGTTGATGGCTTGCCCATGCACGAAATTGGCTGCCATACCTCTTCATTCCCAAGGCATTAACTGCCTCAACCAACTCTTGGAAGAATTAAATGATTGGGTCCATAACCCAAAATGGGTAGTTGGTGGTTTATGGGTTTTCTCATTGACACATGGATCAACACCATTGGCTCAAGGGTTTGAATAATTTGCCTCCCTATTCCTTGTAGAATCATGCCCCCATCTCTTTGTTGCATAACATAGCCACTTGTGGGTTTTTCATTAAAATTCGTATTTACATGATGTCTTATTTACATTGTGCCTATCTAGCACAAGAACCATAGGCATATATTCCTTTAATTGCCGATACATCAACGCTAAATCAATGGTGGGGCCTTGGCCTTGAGCTCCTCACCATGATTAAATTACAATATTTACATCATTTACGATTTAATACAAAGGGGGTCAAAATGGGGACATTACATTCCCCTCCCCTTACATTAGCACTGTCCTTAGTGCTCATCAAAATTGGAAAAAAATGGATATGCCACCCTCATGGCATCCTCCAGCTCCCATGTAGCCTCATCGGGATTGTAGTGCTTCCATTGCACCTTTACCTGTTCGATGGCTCGGTTCCAGAGCAATGTTACCTTCTTGTCTAGGATGCGCAATGGATCGGTTTGGAATTCTCCCTCGGGTTCCACCTGGATCACATCCCATTTAATCACATGGTTAGGATCATGTACATATTTCTTAAGCAAAGAGACATGAAAAACATTATGAGCTTTAGTGCTAGCAGGAAATGCAAGTCTATATGCAACTGGCCCTATTCTTTCAAGCACTTCAAATGGCCCACAATATCTAGGTGATAGCTCGGCACAACTCCCAAGCTTCAAGGAACTCTTTCTTGATCTCACTCTAAGATACACATGATCCCTAACATTGAATTCCCTATGCACTCTATGTTTATCTGCATATCTTTTTTGTCTATCCTGGGCTACTTTTAAATTCTGTCTGATCTTGGCAACTTCTTGCTCCATTTCCTTGAGCAATTTCGGCCCAAGTACAATTATGTTCACTGGATTGTCCCAAGTCACTGGTGTCCTACACCTTCTGCCGTACAAAGCCTTATAAGGACTCATTCCCAACGATGCTTGTTGCCCATTGTTATATGCAAATTCTACCAAGTGTAGATAATCCTCCCACTTGGATGGTTTGTCCATTACATACATGCGGAGCATGTCTTCAAGCGCCTGATTTACTCTTTCTATTTGCCCATCTGTTTGAGGATGGTATGCGGTACTAAAGCTTAGTTGTGTACCCAAATCTGCAAAGAGACCTTTCCAAAAATTGGAATTGAACTTGGTATCCCTGTCAGAAATTATTGCCTTAGGCAACCCATGTAATCTGAAAATTTCCTTCATGAAAATATTTGCAATGGCATCGGTTTTATATGTGGACTTAACCGGTATAAAATGTGCTGCCTTTGTTAACTTGTCCACCACAACCATGATGGAATCATGTTGTCTCTTAGTCATTGGCAATCCTGTAATAAAATCCATGGAAATTATTTCCCATTTCCATTTTGGAATTGGCACTGGGTGCAATAAACCTGCGGGGTGTTGGTGTTCAACCTTCACCTGCTGACATTCCATGCACTTAGAGATGTATTCAGCGACATCCTTCTTCATCCCAGGCCAGAAATAATATTTTCTTGCTGTAGCAATTGTTTTCTGATATCCTAGGTGACCAGAGTATGGAGCTTTATGGATTTCATCCATAACAATCCTCCTCAAGTTTGCCACATTTGGAATATAGACTCTATTCTTATAAGTAAGAAGTCCGCCTTCTTCCAAATGATAGCCTTCATACTTCTTACCAAGGTATTTCTGCTACAATTTGTCCTTTATCTGCACGTACACTTCATCTTCAATAATATGGTTAACAATCTGCTGTCTCAAATCTGGTTGGCAAGTACTAAGTGCTGCCGCATACATTTCATGTACCTTCCTGCTGAGTGCATCAACCACCTTGTTTTCTTTCCCTTTTATGTGTTTGATTTCAAAATCAAATTTATACAAAAATTCCAACCTTCTAGCCTGCCTAGCATTTAAAGTTGGCTGATCAAACAAGTATTTCAGACCACAATGGTCTGTCCTTAACTCAAATTTTCTTCCCATTAAGTAATGCCTCCACATCTTTAAGGCATGCACTATGGCTGCAAGTTCTATATCATGAGTAGCATAGTTCTTCTCATGCTCCTTCAACTTTCTTGACTCATAGCATATCACGTGGTTGTCTTGCATAAGAACTCCTCCAAGTCCTTGATTGCATGCATCGGTACACACCACAAAGTCTTTTTTCGGGTCTGCAATTTTCAAAATTGGTGCACTTGTAAGAAGATTCTTCAACCATTGAAAACTTTCCTCACATCTTGGTGACCATTCAAACTTTATCCCCTTCTTTTGCAAAGAAGTGATTGGGTTTGCAACCTTGGAGAATCCTTCGATAAACCTCCTGTAGTAACCAGCAAGGCCCATAAAAGATCTCACATCAGTCACATTCCTTGGAGTGGGCCAATTCATAATGGCTTCAATCTTCTCAGGGTCTACAGATATTCCTTCGTTGGAGATTATGTGACCCAAATAATGAATTCTGTCTTTATAAAAGTCACATTTGCTCAACTTTGCATACAGTTTATGCTCCCTTAGTAATTGCATTATCATTCTCAAATGTTCTTCATGCTCTTCTTCATTCTTAGAATAGATGAGAATGTCGTCTAGGAATACAAGAACAAACTTGTCCAAATACTTGCTAAAAACATTATTCATGAGACACATGAATGTAGCTGGTACATTCGTGAGACCGAATGGTACCACTACAAACTCATAGTGTCCATACCTCGTTCTAAAAGCTGTCTTATGAATATCTTCTTCTTTGATTCTTACCTGATGGTAACCAGACCTCAAGTCAATCTTTGAAAATACCTTTGCTCCTCTCATTTGGTCAAAAAGGTCATCAATTCAGGGAAATGGGTATTTATTATTCACAGTGACTTTGTTCAACTTCCTGTAGTCAATACATAACCTGAGTGTTCCATCTTTCTTTTTCACAAATAGCACAGGTGCTCCCCACGGGGATACACTTGGCCTAATATATTTCTTTTCCAGCAACTCTTGTAATTGCATTTTTAATTCTAGCAATTCCGGTGTACTCATCCTGTAGGGTGTCTTAGACACTGGTGCCGCTCCTAGCACAAGTTCAATGGTAAAGTCAATGTCTCTCTTTGGAGGGAGTCCTGGAATCTCATCAGGAAAAACATCCCTGAATTCTTGCAATACTTGATAGTCCTCCAATTTAAGAGTTTCACTCTCTGCTGCCTCTAAAATGTGGGCTGCATACAATTGACATCCTTTCCTACAGAACCTCTTCAGCTGCATGGCTGAAATCTGTCTAACAGAAGTCACCTTTGGAAGGCCTTTTACAACCCTCGGGTTTCCTTCTTCGTCCATGCATTCAAATGTCTTATTGTAGCAGTCAAGTTCAACCCTGTGTGCTTCTAACCAATCCATTCCCATGAGAATATCATAGGAACCAAGTGGCAAAATATTCAGATCTACATAAGTGAATAGCCCATCCATCTCTAGTGGACATTTCTCTACTGTTTCACTAACTTTTCCCTTGGTTCCAGTGGCTAGTTGAACTAACCATGATTTACTATGCCTTAATTTCTTGAAAGCACAAATCTCAACAATTCTAGGAGTGACATAAATGTGAGTAGATCCAGGATCAATCAAAATAGAAACAGATTGCTTAGCAATCTTACCTTCAACTTCAACCACAGTTGACTGATGATCTGCATGGAGGTCGTCTAGTGCTGCATAGATTCTAGGGATTGTCCTCGCCACTTGACCCATAGTTCCATCTCCTTGGATGTTGTGAACTTGATTTGCATTCCCCTTCCTATGTGGACAGTTCCTAAGCATGTGATCTCCTCCACAACCCCAACATTGAAGTGGTTCTCTTTGCTCCTTTGGATCTCTTGGCTTGTCTCCCATCATCCTAGTTGGCTTAGTCACAACCTGTGATGGTTGCCTTTGCTGATTCTTGAATTGAGGAGGCTTGAACCCCTTCTTCCTTTGATTAAACTTTTTATTTTTCCTATCCTTCCATGCTTTATGGAATTCTGGTTTGCTTCTGTTTTGATCAAAGCAATACTTGGCCTTTCTTATGGCCTCCTCTAGAGTTCGAGGTTCATCAAACTCAATTCTTTCTTTATATGACTGGGGCAGTCCACTTAGGAAACGCTGAATTTTTACCTTATCGTCTCGAATGTACTTGACATACCTCAGCAGCTCCAAGAACTTGTTTGCATATTCTTCCATGGTCAATTGTCCCAATCTCAGCTCATGGAACTCTTTGATCTTATCATCATAGTACCTATCAGAGAGGTACTTCTGCTTGAAGTATTTCTTGAACTGCTTCCACACGATCTTCCTTTCATTGATCTTATGCACTTTCCTGGTGTGTTCCCACCATATAGATGCTCTTCCATTCAAGTTGAAGATGGCTACCCTTGCCTTCATATTCCCAGAGTAGTCTTGGACTTGGAAATATTTTCTCATCCCAAGAAGCCAAGCTTCAGCTTCTTGACCATACTTTACCTCTCCATCAAATGTAGGAGGTTTTGCCTTCTTAAATTCCCCATGTGAATTGTTCTTGTAGTGCTTCTTCCTCTTACTCATGCGAGATGAAGAGCTTGAACCCTCAATGGATTCTTCAAAGTTAGATGACTCATCAGAAGAGATATCTGGAGTATATGTTGTGTCTGTATAAACTCTTCTTGGGCTACTGGCCCTCTTGCGGGAATTCCTTCTAGAACTACTCCCACCCCTTTCTAGATTTGATGTCTGATGCCCAGAGTTTATTTGCCTTTGGATGTCTGTCAAACTCTGTAGCATGGCTGCATTCAACTGATTTTGTTCTTCCTGAGCTTTAATCATCCTTTCATTATCTTCCCTACAACTTTGCAACTCCACCCTTAGGCTTCTCATGGTGGCTGCAATACCTGGAGGATTCTCTTGATTTCTTCTCCCATTAGATTCTGTTTCAGCATTTTCAACATGTATGTTTTCCCCCATGGCATCTGTCTCAAGTTCATAGGGATCCTGTGCATCATCCATAATGTTGATTTTCTTGGCCCAACCAAGATCCAAAAATCTATGACTGTATTATCTAGAGTGCTACCCTGCTGTAACTGTGATTCTGTGAAATGTGTTCATCAACACAATTGTTAGCTGCATTATATTCTCAGAAATTCACAAATTACTTCATGCACGTGGGAAAATATTACGTTGACAATTTGTCGAATCATAGGATTTCCTCACAATCAATGACATACGAGGGGGAAAAACAAAAAGGGGGTCAAGGGGGCTTGCCCCCCCCTTTTTTTTTTTTTTGAGAAATCTTGTCGCCGTTGCGGGGCGGTTCTTCGAACGCTTCCGCAACTGCGGAGCAATTCGCCGAATGCTTCCGCAGTTGCAGAGCCATTCGGGGAATTCTTCCGTAGTTGCGGAGCCATTCACGGAATCCTTCCATAGTTTCGGAATGATTCGGTGAATGTTCCCGCAGTTGCGGATCCATTCACGGAATCCTTCTGTAGTTTCGGAAGGATTCGGCAAATGCTCCCGCAGTTGCGAAGCCATTCGCGGAATCCTTCTGCAGTTTCAGAATGATTCGGCGAATGCTCCCGCAGTTGCAGAGCCATTCGCAGAATCCTTCTGCAGTTTCAGAACGATTTGGTGAATGCTCCCGCAGTTGCAGAGCCATTCACGGAATCCTTCCGCATTTTCGGAACGATTCGGCGAATGCTCCCACAGTTGCGGAGCCATTCGCGGAATCCTTCCGCAGTTTCGGAACGGTTCGCGGAACTCTTCCGCAGTTTCGGAACGGTTCGCGGAACTCTTCCGCAATTTCGGAAGAGAATTTCTTCCGCAAATTTCATAAGAGAATTCCTTCCGCAATTTCGAAAGAGAATTCCTTCTGCAAACTTCAGAGGAGAATTCCTTCCGAAATTTCGGTGCGACTTCCCGAACTCTTCCGCATTGCAGAAAAACTCGCGGAATGCTTCCGCAGTTTCGGAAGACATTTGGGAATTCTTTCTGAAATAGACTTAAACAGACTTAAACAAATTTTTCAAAAACACTTTAAGAAAATTTTTGACATCTTCCCTTCTTTCAGTGATGACTGCTCCTCAGGAGGAGGTGATCTTTACCTCTGTAATCTATCCAACTTAGCATGTTTAGGCCCAATGATGAGACCTGTGGTGATCAGGAAGGACCTTCCCAAGTGGTTGTGATTGGATTTGGCCCATAGAGGTCCAATGCTGCAACCAGCAGCTTTGATACCAAAATGTAACATCCCCCTCCTATCATACCAGTATGATAGAGATGACGTGACCCTAAATGCAGACATCTAGTCCCATACTTAGTAAACAATCATTCAATTTAAAATGGTGCTTTTAACTAAGCATTCAAGTAATTGAAAGAACATATGGAAATGCATAAACATTTGAAAACACAGCGGAAGTAAATTCATTTAACACATCCATCATTCATTCAAATATTCATCAAATAACAATTGCAAGATTAACACAGGAGAATACTTATCTTATAACAAAATAGTCCCAAGCAACTAGCTATGCAACTGCAACGTTCCACCCAACCATAGGCCAGTTGTGCTCATCAATATCTTAACACACTGCCACCCCCGAGCTGGGCATGATCTCTACAAGGAATCAGGGAACAACAGACTCACACATAGCCAAGCATACACCAAGATGAGACAAGCCAATCTACAATTGGGTTTATCGGGCTCCTAGGAAATGGCAAGGAAGAATTGCTAAGCTAGTGAGCTCAACCACAGAGCTATGGATACCCCTCCCCGATCTATTCAGCTTGGCACCCACAATGCCTACACACCCAACACAAGGAAGTATTCTCTTCATTGCCACACAGTCCCTCAAGCCATACCTTCCTTTCTAGTGCTCCCAGGGTGTGCATAGAAAAGTAGCCAAAGCTCTCTTGATCTTCTTGAGAGGTTACTCCCTTCACTAGGTTTATCAAGCAAATTCTATCCACTACCATTCCAAGTTTCTTGCTCACGGGTTCAAAACAAAAATGGGATGCACATAACAACAGAACTACACTTATTGTTCATGATAAAACATTTTTACAGTGAGATGCCCAAAGATGGGGTTTTCATTAACTTCAGAAAAACGTGGGTAACCCAAAAATGAAACTAGAAGATGGGGAACAACCCTGGGAAGCCAAATCCGTTTTTAGAAAAATGCCCATGGACATTCTGGGGCAAAAATAGCCTCCATAACAGTCCCAAATCGTGGCCCTTCTCTCCCAACTGTTGTATAATGCAAAAACGAGCTCCCAGGCATGGAAATTGCAGGAAAAATGGTGAAAAACATGATGGGAAAAGGCCTAGTAGTTCAGACTACGTGAGAGAGGAAATATTTTGGGTTCATAATGGAATTGGGCACCATTTCATGGGTGTTTTCTTGCCCAAGGAGACAAAACACGATTTTCCAGGTTGATGACTTGCCCATGCACGAAATTGGCTGCCATACCTCTTCATTCCCAAGGCATTAACTGCCTCAACCAACTCTTGGAAGAATTAAATGATTGGGTCCATAACCCAAAATGGGTAGTTGGTGGTTTATGGGTTTTCTCAATGACACATGGATCAACACCATTGGTTCAAGGGTTTGAATAATTTCCCTCCCTATTCCTTCTAGAATCATGCCCCCATCTCTTTGTTGCATAGCATAGCCAGTTGTGGGTTTTTCATTAAACTTTGTATTTACATGATGTCTTATTTACATTGTGCCTATCTAGCACAAGAACCATAGGCAACTATTCCTTTAATTGTCGATACATCAACTCTAAATCAATGGTGGGGCCTTGGCCTTGAGCTCCTCACCATGATTAAATTACAATATTTACATCATTTACGATTTAATACAAAGGGGGTCAAAATGGGGACATTACAGATATCCAAAAAATATAATGTTGAAACATACATAACAAACATACCATCAGGTCCTCATGCTTGTCCTGGAGGTCGTGGTAGCCCCAGATCCCCTCGAAAATCCATCCCGACATACAGATAGTCCTGGATCACAATAGGGATCTGCATCCACTGCTCGAACATCTCCTCGGTGAATAATATCCCCACTAGCCCACCACCTACACGAATCATCATCTCCCCCCATTGACACATCTGGGGCTTGATCGCCCCCCCTTCACACACCACTACGTGCGATCGCAAGGTCAGGACCCGCTCAAAAAAGAAGGAACAAAGGAACGAGGGAAAGCAGAACCCTCATGCCCCCCGACGACTCACCTCACTCAGCTACCGTTGAACCACTGTTAGAAACATCTAACACCACACAAAGTAAGTCCCCGTCAAAACCCACTCCACCAACATCATTTGCCCCCCAAAGATCCTATGGGTCGAATGTGACCCCAATACATGCACCACTAATGAAGCAATTTCCCGCGTCTCCCCACTTTGAATGTCACAAATCAACAGTGCATTATCATGCACATAAGCCTCCGGATAACAATGCCTCTCCAGAAAATGCTCCATGGCAATATCACTCCGCTGCCTTGGCAGAGTATCCGCAACCCTGCCCAGTCATGGAAGCCCCATCAAAAAATAAACATCAGTGAGCATAATCTCCAACTGCTCACCCTAGATGATGAATTCCTTAGTATCCGCATCCCATAAACCGACTAACTTGTTCAACAACAAGTTAGCCACACGCATGAGGGACACCTGCGAGAACTTCAAAATTCGGTTTGAGCCAGGCTGTACTGAACATCTACGTTCTCTGCGATTACATCTAAGAGGTTCTCTGCCAGCTCGCGTTCCCTCCAAGCCACTGACATCCTGCCAACCAGTCAACCAAAACTCATTAGTTCAAAACAAAAAAAAAACAGACAACCCCAAACATAGCCTAAATGTGCACCCCAAAGCGCACATTCTGACCCCTCAACCACACTTCTGAAGCACGACTGTGGGGCCCACAGCTGCGCCTCAAAGCGTAGTTGTGAGCCCCATAGTTGCACTTCAAAGCACAACTGTGCACCCCACAGTTGCGCTTCAAAGCACATCTATGTTTCCCACAGTTGCGCTTCGAAGCACAACTGTGGGGCCCACAGCCGCGCTTAGGAAGCATGGCTTCCACACCCAGCACAACGCTTTGAAGCATGAGGCTTCTCTCGAAACCCTTGCTCTGGAGCGTTGGAGACCCAATTCTCCTCTTACGCCTTCCTAGGGCACCAATTCCCCTCCCAAATACCTTAAACACATAGGCAAACATTAGAACACTCACCTGCAAGTCGCGGAATCCAAATCCACCGGTCAGAATGCGTGAAATCAAAATTTCGCATCTTTGGGGCCCTCCACTCTCCTGTCAACTCGAATAGTGACAACGACACATGTCATGAGGGTCCCCACCTCATTTATAACCATTTTTCCAAAACTTCTTTCGACCATTCTGGAGCCATCCAAACTCCGTTTTCTGCACCGTTCGCACCGTTAGATTCATATTCCCGCGTCTGTGATGATGCTTGAGATAATTTCTCGCTCTCACAAAAAAAAAATTGGGCACTTTTCCTAGGCCTCCTGTTGCCTCGATTTGCGTGCCAACTCCGTTTTCCACACCGTTCGCACCGTCGAATTCATATTCCCATGTCTGTGATGATGCTTGAGATCATTTCTCGCTCTCACGAAAATCTTTTTTGGGCACTTTTTCTAGGCCTCCTGTCGCCTCGATTTGCGTGCCAACTCAATTTTTCGCATAGCTGAATTCATATTCCCGCACCCGTGTTGATGCTTGAGATCATTTCTCGCTATCACAAATTTTTTTTGGCACTTTTTCAAAACCTCCTGTCGCCTCGATTTGCCTGCCAACTCCATTTTTCGCACTGTTCACATCGCCGAATTCATATTCCTACGCCCGTGATGATGCTTGAGATCATTTCTCGCTGTCACGAAAAAAAAATTGGGCACTTTTTCTAGGCCTCTAGTCACCTTGATTTTCGTGCCAACTTTTTTTTTCTCACCACCGGATTCATATTCTCGCGCCCGTGATGATGCTTGAGATCATTTCTTGCTCTTACAAAAATCTTTTTGGGGCACTTTTTCTAGGCCTCATGTCGCCTAGATTTGCATGCCAACACCGTTTTTCGCACCATTTGCACTGCCAGATTCATATTCCCACGCTTGTGATGATGCTTGAGATCATTTCTCGCTCTCATGAAAATAAATTTAGGCACTTTTTCCATGCCTCAACGGTCTGTGGTTGATTCTAATATGTGGATGAAATTTGACAAAAAATGGCTTGATTTTCCCCAAGATCCTCGTAATACAAGGCTGGGTTTAGCTCTACATGGGGTGAATCCATTCTCAGATCAAAGTACTAAATGGTCAACTTGGCTAGTGTTTTTGATAAATTATAACTTGCCTCCATGGTTAGCAACCAAACTATTTTTCTTGATGTTATCATTGATTATACCAGGTAAGAAAAGTGTGACTTCAGATACAATTGATGTTTATTTAGAGCCATTATTTGATGAGCTAACATAATTGTGGAATGGAATTGAAGCAGTTCAAATTTTAAGGGACAATGATTCAATCCAGTTCACTTTAAGAGCTTCTTTATTGTTTACGATACATGATCTTCCTGCATATGGCACATTGACTAGTCTCAATGTTCATGGATACCATGGATTTATGGCTTGCATTTTCAAGGGTTTTGTGAGGCACTCAAATAGTTTGCACAAGTGTATTTATTGTGGAAATCGTTCTTACCTTGAAATGGAGCATCCATATCGTCAACAAAAGTCACGTTTCAATGGTTAGGAAGAGAATCGTGAAGCACCATTAACAATAACAAGTGATTACTTTATTGAGAATGGAGAAAAAAAATTGCAATTTATTGTAAATGGTGGCATTCCTAGTAGTAAAAATGATCCACTTAATGATAGTGGTGTAAAACGATTGTGCATATTTTATAAGTTGCCATACTTTAAACATATAACCATTAGGCATATTGTTGACTTTATGCATATTGAGAAAAACATAGCTTTTGCTATTATAAAATCTCTTTTTTGTGCATATGATATAGTGTCATCACGCCTAGACCTTCAAGAACTAAAGATTCGTCCAAATCTTTGGGTTGAAAAATATGGTGATGGAAAATATAGAAAACCTATTGCTCCTTATGTGTGGCCAAAGGAACAACGTGCACAATTATTAATGTTGATGTCTTAGACTCGTTTTCCTACTGGATATGTGAGTAGTAATATTAGAAAGCAAACTGACAATAATGGCTTAAGAGGTCTCAATACCCATGACCATCATGTCATAATCGAGGATAGTTTACCTATTATGGCCATTATATCAAGTCTGGAAAAGGGGCCAAGATTGGCAATTATAAGGTTGTCCCTAATATTGAAGAGGATGAGTTTGCATGTGTTAGATCCTTCAAACTTTGATAATTTGAGGGGAGAGGTTGTTGAAGTGCTTTGCTTATTGGAACAGGAATTTGCACCAACAATTTTCAATATTTCTATGCATATTCTTATACATCTAGAACATGAACTAGCATTATGGTACGATAAGAATGAGATGGATGTATCCTATAGAATGATATATGAAGGTTTTGAAAAATTTTGTTCTTAATAAGGCAAAACTAGAAGGTAGCATATGTGAGGGATATTTAATGCAGGAGGCCATAGCATTTTGCACAGAATATATGAAGGATTTTAGTAATGTCAATCAATGTGTATGGGATTATGACTAAGATGAGAGATTTGCAAGTGAAGTATTAGAAGGAAATGGACATCGCTTCAAGCTATCATATGAGGATAGAACTGTGATACATGCCTATGTTCTTCAAAACACATCCTCATTTGATAAGTGGCGGAGGTGAAGTATTATTTACATGATAATTTATTTATTTATTTTCATCTAATAGTTAAATTATTATTATTCTTACTATCTTGTGTGTTCATATTTTATGTAGAAAATACGAAGAAGAGATTCAAATAGGGATGTGCCCATCTCGAAGGCGTACACTTAAGGATTTGAATATTGGATATGGTTCTTTTCCAAAATTTGATGTTTGGATTGAAGATGCATTCCAATAAGGTTAGGACATAACGATCGGGGAAATTTACCTTTCATGACCTCCAAGTATATCAACTACTTGTTTCAGTGGGATGTGGGCCTATGGTAATCATTTAAGAGTGGAACAAAAGGAAAAAGGAAAGGAAAATTGTGATTGTATTGTTAGTGTTGAATTTCATCACGACACTGAAAATAAAAATTATGTTGGATTCATACAAGAAATAATTCAAGCTGATTATGGTGAGATTAGTCCCATATTATTAAAATGAAAATGGATCAAACCATCTGCAATACAATGTGATCGATATGGATTTGTACGTGTAAATACACATCAAATTTTATCAAAGACTAATGAGCCGTATGTTTCCCCTCTTCAAATTACCCAGTCATTTCTAATTGATGATGTAACAAGCCCAATATGGTCGTATGTCATTCAAGTAGAGTCTCGTTCAAAAAGGAAATTCATGGAGTATGTTAATATAATGGTCGATGAGCAATGTAATAGTTTACAAGAAACATTGGAAGAAGATGTTGAAGATGACAATACAGTTGTATTTGAAGAAGAAACTTTGATTCCAATGAAGAGAATGAGATAGAGAATGTAACACATGGTCGAGAAAATCTATTGTATGAGGACGATGAATAAAATGAAGCAGATGCATACACAAGTAGTCACGATTGTGATCTTGATGGCAATGCAAATCATGATGATGATGATTTGTCACCTTAAATTTATGGAATAAATTTTCACTATGCAAATTGGATTTTATTGTTTTTGCGATGGGATTAGCCAATCGTTGTACTAAACTATGTACTAAACTTTGTGTGGATGTTATTGTTTTGTCCCCGGGATTAGCCAAATAGTACTTTTTTTAGTATTGTACAATGTCTCAAATATGCTTTCCTTCTATTTGTTATTGTCAAATTTTGTCTGATTAATATTATCAATTGATGTCCTTGAGTTTCAATGGTAAAAAAAATGGAAGAATGCTTTGACTATATGTTATCATGATGGACAAACATATATATGTGTGTGTGTGTGTGTGTTATTAAACAAGAGTTTTAGATACAATATGTGGTCATATATGGAATGTAAGTTTTTTATAAATGATACAATGAGATTCAAATGTGCATGTCCAATTGACCTTCATTTCACTATTATAATAAAAGTGCACTATGTCAATCTCAAATAATCTCATGCATTTAGGCATTGTATAGAACCATATCATATGTAAGGAAAGATGCTCTACTCATTCTTATTAATCATAAAACGTGATTATAGTATAGGCTTTGACTATATGCTATCATGATGGAGAAACATATATATAGTTTGTATTAAACAATACTTTTAGATACAATATGTGGTAATATGTGGAATGTAAGTTTTTTATAAATGTTACAATTAGATTCAAATGTGCATGTCCAATTCACAAACTCTGAAATTCATTATGTTGCATATTGACCTTCATTTCACTATTATAATAAAAGTGCACTATGCCAATCTCAAATGATTGCATACATTTAGACATTGTATAGAACCATATCATATGCAAGGAAAGATGCTCTACTCATTCTTAAGATATTTTATAGTCTTTGTTTGTCCATGCACTAATGATATTTTAATGGGAGATGTTGGACATGAAGGCAATGAAGAAACATAAAAGTGGCCCAAGCAATGATGAAAATTTATAGAATATGAGTGTGCTCGTAATAAACACATTGCAAGAAATGAAGAATATCTATCATCTCTTAGTTTGACAAATAAGTAAGTAGTTATTCCTTGTACCTTTTCACTTCTATGTATATTTCATGAAAGTTGTATATAATCTAGTTTATGACATAGCATATATATACTTTTGATTCTCATTTGATAATTTTTTTGTTTTATATGGAAAAGTTGGATTCTAGAGAAAAACAACAGAACCAAAGGCAAGCAAACACACATCGCAGCTAGCTCTTGGTGTGGAAAATAAGTAAGTAGTTATTCCTTGTACCTTTCACTTCTATTCATATTTACTAATAGTTATATATAATCTATTTGATGATGTAGGCCATCTATGCTTTTGATTCTAATTTGATAAATTTTTTTAGTTTATAGGGAAAAGTTGGATTCTCCACAAAATGAGCAGCAACAAAAAGCAAGCAAAGGAACATTTCCGCCAGCTCGTAGAATCCTACGCATTGGTGGATCAAGTCACGGAGATGATGATGACAATACTAATGATCAAATTCTTGATATATCACATGGTCATCTCCAAGATAGCATTGAAAAAATGGTTTATTCTGGAGAAGCATTTGCAAGAATTTTATTTCAAATTAAAACAAATATTTGAAGGTACATCTGAGTAGATTGGTGAAGAGATAGATAGTGCCACACCTAATGTGGCCAATGAGGAACCAATTAGGATTTCATCTGCCATAGAAAAAAAACCTTATGTGTCCAAAAATATGAGTGCTTATTTGACATCACCTAGTCCTGAGTTTGAAGATGTATCACCTTAGGTCAAAAGGAAAAGAATTAGTCAAGGCTTGTATAGGAGCACAAAAAGGGAAGCAAAAGGAAGAAAATCAGAAGGGAAGAAATCCTATTTGGTTGAGGTAAAATATGGCGAACCTACTGGTCCAAATGCTTCAAGGTGGGCCTAAGAGTTGGGCATAGGAATAGGGTCTTATTTGGATGTCACCAAAACCAATTTTGCAGATCAAGATTGAAGAAATGTGGATCGAGTGATCCGACAAATGGAAAATTCCTTTGAGAGTGTTGGTGGAAGGATTTCCACCAAATATTACAAGTACAGAATGAGAAAATTGATTAATAATTTTAGGCATAAATGTAGAAAATCAGTTTTGGAAGGAAAAGATAGGGAGAGCAGCTTGACTCTTAAACAATGGGAAGATTTGAAGGAAAGTATGCGTGCTGAAGAATGGTTGGAAAAGAGTACAAAGGGGCGGAAAGAAAGAGATAATGTGAGGGATCGATTTATTTTGGGCCAAGGTGGGTTGCGAGACAAAGAGCACATGTTTATAAGTATATGATTTTTTTGTTGAATACGTTATGTATGATTTTTTTGTAAGTATATTTGTATGTACATTGTGTTATGCATTTTGATATATCCAACTAATTGTGAGTTGACAATGATTTGTAGGTTCATGGAGCTAATAGAGAATCAGATGTGAGTGGAATGGTTGAATATATAATGCCAGACTTAGAAAATTCTAAACATAAACATGTGCCAAAAACTCCAATAGGAATACCATCACAATCTATTGTAATTGAGAAACACCAAATTGGAACCACATTTGTTGTTGAAAACCACAGTGAGGATTATAAACATGCAATGGAATGCATAAATGGGTTGGAAAAGACAATTTCAACCATGGCCTCTTCCATTGAACCTCTTGTTGTTGCATGGAAAAATAATGGATTTCATAGTGATTCAAATGAGGTAATCTTATTGTCCCTTGCAAACACTTCTTCACTTGAATTTTAAATTTGTTGATGTTTTGGTTACATTTCCCTTCACTCATGAAGCTTCTTTTTCTTTAATTGCAATGCTTGTCAATCACAAAAAAAAATGATAAATTTGGCTGGTGAAAGAATTCAGAAAGACTAAAAAAAGGTTCATGAATATGCAAAGGTATATACTAAATTAGTAGTAGTTTTTTTTTGGATATCTACAAGCCCTATATGTTGCTGTTACAGTGTTATTTAGATTGATTTTTTATTTCATAATCTTATTTAATTGGTTTAGGTTTGATTTTTAGTGTTATAATGTTATATTTACTATTTTTTTGCTATATTAGTGTGTTCTAATGTTATATTTGATTTGTGCATGATGGAATCACCTATAGGATATAATTAAAGAAAAAGCTCCAGTAATAGAAAGTTGAAAATATCACAACATTGATGAGCTTCAACATTTCCGATCAGTGCCAAATCCTACTGCTATTCCAAATATTGAAGTGGTGAGTGCATATAATTTTGTTATATCAATAACTATGTGTGTTCTTGGAATTTAATTGTAATATGTTTTTCTTATATTTATGTATACTTTTGTTTTTGTTTTTGACAGTGCCAATTAACTCCAAAAGGGCATGAAGTATTCCAGGTAGGTGAGAAAGTGAACATATTGGATCCATATGACAATGCTATTGTTGGCATTGGATGCATTTAGTCACTTTCTATGAACCATGGAGTGGCACTTGGTCTTGAAGATGCAAATGTAAATGTCATTAGTCACAAGTAAATTCCCCCTTGCATATGAATATACAATTGATGGATGTCAACATTTGAAGGAGACATAAAGTAGTTTCATTCGGTGGACAAAGAAGTACTATTTGAGAAAATAATTGTTCTAGTCAATTTTCATGTTCTTGTTGCAAAAATTGATATATTGTTGACGTTCATTTTGTTGAAACTTGAGACTCAAGAGTATTGAATAGTTCTGTATTGTTGTTAAGAACTTGTATTGGAACAATGATTAGACTATTCACTGATTAGACATATTATTGACCTAAACTATATATCGTATGTTTCCTATTTTACATCATACTCAGTCTTAACTTTTCGGGATTATTAAGCGAGTTTAGCCGGTTGCTTGTGTATAATGATGAAATTTATATATGTTTGTTGTCATCTTTGGTTTGGTTTTCAATTTGGCATGATGTTGTTCATTATATTACCTCTCCCACATTGCTTCTGTTTCCAAATAAGTGAGTGTTATTTTACTTAATTTTTTTTATTTGGGTTCATTGTTGTTGTTGATTGTAGTTGTGTACTTTGAAGGTGCTTGATATTCCATTTATGAAATGTTTGTGAAAACTTTATTGGGATTATTGAGTAGTGCCCTATAGCATCAAGGGCCTGCTTTCTTGGATCCTAGAAGGTACCTAAGGGCCCCCAACAGTCTCTAGGGGTTCTTGGTCTGAGACCAAGTAGGTTGATGCCATGGTAAAGTCCCTAGCATGTGGCTAGGGCCTCTATATGTCTCTAGGACATCCTGGTATGAGACCAAGAATTTTGTTGGTTTGGGACCAAGAAAATCCTATAGGCAGAGAAAAATATCTTCTTGGTCTAGGACTAGGAAGAGTCTTGGTGTGGCACCAAGCAGGTCCTACAGGTAATTGGTTAGGGAACTAGGTGGATCTTGGTTAGTTGACCAAGATGATGATGTGTGATATCCTCCTCTCCTAGGTCTTCGATATGGTTGATCTAGGTTATTCCCTCAAGGGACTGGCCATCCCTTGATGATGTCACTAGCACTGACCTTAGGAGCAATCAAGAGGAACATACGATCACATCATCTAGTGTGAACCTTCCTTTTACAGTGATGATAAACTTCTAGTTACTATATGGAACACTTGGATCATATACTCTAAGAGAGAGAGAGATAAAAGTTGTTTTCCCTTGGTCTTGTGGGTATAAGGGTTTTCTTCCCACTTGGTTGTGGTTACCTCTTGTGGAATTGTGGTGTGGTTGGTTAGATCTTGTGATGACCCTCCCTTGTCAGTATTTGTGCTAGCTGTTAACACCTAAAAAAAGCTCACTAGCTCATCCCCCTAGCCACATGAATATGTTAAACCATTTTTCCTACCATTCTAGTCCCCAAATAATTACCCAAAAGGAAAAATTCAATGATATCCTCCTCAAATTAATCCAAAACCCTCAAAACATACCAAAAACCCTCAAAAGGGGGTAAATATTCCCAAAATCAAATAAAAGGGGATAAAAAAATTGGAAATAAATTTAAATTGGAGGGAAAATGAAGGGGAAACCCTAAACCATTGACCTAAACCAATATTTTCCTAAAACCATGGGTTAAGCACTCCTCCACCTAAAAAATCCATAAATAGAGGGTCGAGGCCCCCCCATTTTCTATCAACTATTCATCGTACCCTTATGCTGCCAAAATTCACCCAAAGCCCACCATTGGTATTTGTAAACCCTTTGGCCCATCTTGAGCATTTTGGAGAAGAGTAGGACGTTGGAGCATTGGAGAACCCTTCCTCATTTGGTTGGTTGCAAACACTCCACAAGCCTCATCTCTGAGGTAAACCCGTGTAACTCCATTGTTACCATTTTAATGAAAGAAGAAACTTGACTCTTGTTACTGTGTTCTTGAGCTTATTTACTGTTTTATGTTAGAAGTAATTTATTTTACCATGCACATGCTTAATCTTAGTTTCCTTATTTACTCTTATTAGATTTTTTATTTTTACTGTTATCACTACACTGCTGTTAAGGATTCCACAATCCTTAGCAGGTGCTCATTTGCACAAGCTAGGGTGACAACCCTAGCTACAATTTGGCGACCACCGGTTCAACCCTTAGTTATTTGGTTTGTAGTTTGTTTTTGATTTATTTTTAAGTTCTATACTTCAAAATTCGGCTCTGGTCATCTCTGCGAATTCCTACAAGTATTTTTTCAGTTTGACCTGCGTCTTCCACGATCATTCTTAGCACAACAAAGCGCAGGTTTTTTCTACACAGTGGAGGCCCGGCCGTAAGTCCCCTAGCCAGAGCTCCGACTCAAGATGCAAGTCCCCCGCCCACATCTTCGGCTCAAGCCGCAGTGCACCTGCTCATAGCAGCGACCCAGCCGCAGCTTCCCTGTCCGCAGCAATAGCTCCAAACATGGCCTTCCCACCCGCAACTGTGGCCCCAGCCACAGTCTATGGGACTCTGTTTGTGGCTCGTAACACATCCTTTGGCCCCACACCATCATCTTTGGCCGCATCTCCTCTGTTGTTCACCTGCTCACAGTTGTGGCCCAGCCGCAGCTTCCCGATCCGTAGCGACATCTCCAGACGCAACACTCCTACATGCAGTCGCGGCTCTAGCCGTAGCCTTTCGTCCTCTACTTGCAGCATGGTCCACAGGTCCCTTCCGCTGCACTCCGCATCCCTTGCCGCAGCACCCCCACCAACCTTCACAGCCCAAGCTCTAGGTCACGGCCCCAGCCATTGTGTCCCCGCCACCTCCCACGGTCGCAACCCTAGTGGCCCATAGCGTAGCTGTCGTTTCCCTATTAGCGGCCCTAGCCGCAACATCCCCACCACCCTCCACGGCCGCAACCCTAGCAGCCCGCAGTGAAGCTTTCGTTTCCCTACAAGTGGCCATAGCCGCAGCATCCCTACCTACCTCAGTCGTAACCTTATTCTCCCCTCCCATGGCTTCTGTTGTAGCCCTCGGCCCCCACCCCCGCTCTCACAACGTAATTCTGGCAGTCACAGGCATGCGGCTTCTGTCGCAGCCCTTGGCCCCCACCTCGCTCCCGGCAGCGTAAGCTCGGTCATCACAGCCACGCAGCCCACACCATAGCTCCTAGCCCATCATCCGAGCCCCGACCACATTTTTCATCCTGATAGCCGAGCCCCAACTTCATTTGTCATCCTGATAGTCGATCCCTAGCTGCGTTTGTCAACTATGTCTATTATCCTGATAGCTGATCTCGAGTCGTGTTTGTTATCCCAGAATTCGATCCCTGTGCTATAGATGTCATAATGATAGCTGCGATGCAAGACGCGCCAGTCAGCTCAATACTTGATCTCGGGCCTTGCAGTCTGACCTGACTACCATGCGACCTAGGTCACGTAGTCTGACCTGACAACTGCACCTCAGGCCGCACAGTCTGACCTGACAGCTCTGTGATCTAGGTCGTGTAGTCTATCCTGACAGCTGCGCCCAGTTTCATGCCTTTTTTACCCTTTTCTGATATTTTTTCCTACACACTGCACAACCACTTATCCATCCTGCACCCACTCCCACCAGCTGTATTTTTCTGATTTTTGCTTGTTGATTTATTTGGAAAAGTCTTATTGTCAACATTTACATTCTAGCAAGTTACTAAGTTTTCATATAATAGATTAATTTCAGCATTTTCAATTTTTAAGCATTCCAAATTCCATCATTTACATGTTTAGCTAGGATATAACATCTTGTGCACACACTCTATCACAATTAAATCAAGCGAGCCTTAAAAATCACCTAACTCAACCAACATTTAACCCCACTTTGGGAATAGAAAAGAATCTTATAGTTAGGTAGGACATTGGGGATAGGCATCCAAACAACTCCCCTCTGTCATTTACACTTGAGACATAGTGGTTGTTCATTAGGGTAGCAAAACCCCCTATTATTTGTTAGTATTGTTATAAACCGATTTGTTGGAGGGACTCTCCCCTAGGAGGGAAAGTAGCAAGATTGGTTCCGGAGGTCTGAATGGAATACTACACTCCATTTATTAACCGAAGGCTACCTACTCGTTGTTCTCATCACACTACCCTGTTGGGAGTACAACGGCGATAGAACTAGAGCTACGTATTTACCTTTCCAGACGTACCATGAACGGGGTATCTTAGTGGACATTCTTCTAGGATTCTTTTACCTGGAGTCCCTCTCAGTAGGGGGATATCTTCTGCTTCTCGTATTGTCTGACTTGGATTTCATCACCTTGCAGAGGATATGATTTGTTCAAACCTTCATACCTTCTTAGAATAGGTGTAATTGCATGCTCCTATACCTCCCCCGAGATTACAGAGTATACCATTTTTACTTTTTTACAAGCCTTTTCTTGTTGGTATTTTGACCATTTTTCTTGACGCTCCACTTGTTGTAGCACAACTGTTGCAGCAAGTTTTTCGAGCTTGTTGTTGGCCTCAGTGCCATATTTTTTGTGTTCTCCTCTTACACACATGGTTGCATTAGGATTTTTGATACTCACCACAACCCACTCGTTCTATTTCCATCGTCACCATTGAGTCTCTGAGACATTATGGGTGCCTACGGGGCTAGTCCTCGCAACATAGTTCACTTGACACAACTCGTCATAGGCGGAGACCAGCGTCACTAGATTCAGACACCCCTCACTTCACATCTGATTCGAAATAAAAAAAACCCCATATACACAGCTTCGTTTAGATCCATGGGCGCTGGCGTGACTCCCAACCCCTTCTTTGGCGAGATGGTTGGTGGTGGATCCACCACCAACTCGGCTACCACCTCAACATCCATTCCCATCATACCGTCTCTAGGACCTACTCCTAGCATTCATACCATCACGTCTATCCCTATGGGTAGCGGTTCTACTCCAACTACAGTCCCGTTGATAACCCATACCATACTTGGAGGTGTAGTCCCTTCGTATATGATGCCCACACCTTTTACTGGAGGATCCACGATCCTCATCATGACACACATCGTTGCTCCACACTTTGGGGGCAGTGACCCCTCCACCACTGCTACCACCAGCACATACACCCCTCCGGTGTTCATGTCACATCTTGCTTCCAGCTTGCCATTCATGGCCAGCCTCAACCTCCCTGACCTGGACACATTGACTAACGACATTTTCGACATGATCCCACATGGCCTCCCATGCCCACCAAACTGTCATCCTACATACCTAAGTTCGAAGGGAAGGGAGATGAAGACCCCCAAAACCATATCATGTCCTTCCACTTATGGTGTTCCTCTAAATCCATAGTGGACGATTCTATTCGCCTACAATATTACAATGAACCTTTACTGGTGCTGCATCCAAGTGGTACATCGACCAACCACATGGGACCCACTTCACATTCAAGTCCCTCGCTTCGACCTTTTTGCAGTTTTTCTAGTTACCAATTCATTATGATGTTGGTGTCGAGATCCTCCTATCTTGCAAGCAGAACACAACCACCCATATCACGGACCACATCCATGAATGGTGCAAACAACACAGTTTGTGAAAGATCAAATTGGATGACTGAATTTTTCTAGATTGGTTCCTCAAGTCTCTAATACCAGTAATTGCTAAGGATGTGGCATCTAAACGGCCTCAATCTGAGGAAGAGGCTATCCTGAAAGCACAACAGTTAGACCTAATTTATGCCCAATCCGGCTACCTATGCTCCATCTTACCAGATGGTCCCCACAGCGACTCCTCTTGGATTGATGCACCGAGGGAAGCCCATGCTGCCGATGGCATCATTGGACACATTGAATCCCTCAACTAGCCCTATACCACTATGCCTCCCACCAATAGCCCTAACCTTTCGTGGGCTACAACCCATTCTGGAGAAACAACATCATACGCTCCCATAGCTTGCGCCCCCCATATCCATGGACCGTCATGTCCACCATAATTTTATGGTCATGCACCACCACCCTACAACCCTCCTATGGCACCCAGTGCCTATTACCATCAACTGGACCCTCCCACACCCCAAGCTCCCCCTACTTATTACCCCCCACAGGAAGCACCTTTACAACAGCAGGAACCTCCGGTTTACTACCCACAGCAGGATACACCATCTCCCACGCAAGCCCGAGCCCCTTTCACTTACCACCCTTAGCAGGAAGCCCCAACACCTTCCCAACCCCAGAATCATCCTAATCCCCAAGAGCAAGTTTACACCCAGCAGAATCAACAACAAAACCAACCAGCCCAACGAAACCAACAAGGCTAGCAGAATCAGGGACGCAGACGTAACCGCGGTAACAACCAACCGCAAGATCAGGGCGGCCAAAAACCAAACCCCCCTAATAATAATAATAACTCCTCCTTAGCCAACCAGAACCCTTATAGACCACCTCGTCAGGGGAAGAACCCGAATCTACGAACTAATCACCCATGTTCTATATGCAGGGTGTTTGGCCATTACACACACACTTGTCCCCATTTGGAGCGTTCTCTCCAACTCTGGGTAGACGATGCCCAACAATACGGTCATGTGGCCCCATAAGCACAACCTAACCCCCCACCACCCCAAAACCAACCCATGGTATTACAGAATCCCTTTCCCATGCAAGGAGTAGTGAACACCCAACTGATGCTTCCTCCTCAAGGACCCATGACACAACAACAACAAATCACATATGCTGCACCCTCCAACCAACCTATGGATTTGGGTACCCATCACCTGCTTATGATGTCCTCGGTCGATGTCAACCTACAAACATGCTGAAACCAATATGGACCCACTCCTGAAGCCATTCCAGCCGAAAGGGTTGCTAACACTCTCCCAATGGATCAGTGACTACGCATACCCCCCAACTGACTACAAGACGATGGGGCCCCCAAAGATTCCCATTTCCCACTACAACGTATAAAGAACAACCCCAACACCCGTGCATCCCCCAACTACAACATTGTGGATTAATTAGCCCAATCTCCTGCTGGTATGTCAGCCCGAGAGGTTTTAAAGAACTGTCCTGCCCAACGCAAGACTATGTTATCCACCATTGGCACTATCGACCCTTCTGACTCACGAATGATGGCATTCGACCTGGACCAATCTAAACCATGCATGCCTTCCACCCTCACTTTCCAAGTCTCCATGTCTATTCGAAATCTTGTTATCCATCGATGCATCATAAATGAAGGTGCATCCACATGCTTAATGTCGACATTAGTATGGCAGAAGCTCATATCACCTATGTTACATCCATCCATGACAGCCTTGCGATCTTATGATGGCCGCTCAACTCAACCTCAAGGCCTCTTGGCCAATGTACCAATACAGTTAGCTGCGAAGACCATCCTCATAGACATTGAGGTAATCAACGCATAACTTGATTACAACCTTCTTCTCGGACGCAGCTATATGTACACTATGAAGGCGGTTGCTTCATTAGTATTTTGCATCATGATGTTCCCCCATGAGGGATAGGTTGTTAAAGTCAACCATCTCACCTAATACGAACCCAATGCTCCCATTGCACCAGAGAACATTCTCCCCATGGTTGAACAACCCACTCTGGGCGCACCACTTCATTGGTGTTCATGGTTGGACCCGAAATCTACTCTGAAACTCCCATGACATCTTCCTTTAGGTTCATCCCACTGCCCCCACTAGAAGCCGAGATAATTGATCTGTGCACCATTTCATCCAACCAAACAGTTCCCAACCCATAGCCACCCTTGCTGGCACAACCACCATCGGTACCGAGTCATGGTTGAGCGACACCAATCCGTACGATCTCATTCTTATTCCCACCTTCAGGAGTAATAAGCACCCCAGTTATTGCTATGCTGAACCTCCTCGGGTTAACTCTAGGACTACCCGTGTGGTACTTACCTACTCCCACTACTCCCCCGATACCATGGGTCATTCTCCAACTAGTACAACCAATCCACAGATCCAACCGCCCACCCCTTAGTGTGGTGAGCATCCCTAACTTCCCACCCTCCAGTGCGGAAACTACATCTACAACAAATCCTTCCCTACACCACCCAGAAACACTGGGGGTAGAGACCCCCAAAGTTACATAGCCCTACCAACAAGGGCGCCTGCGGTACCTCAACCACCATTCGTACACCCCCTAAGTGCTCCTTATGTGACAATCTAGGCCATGCCTCCCATAACTTCCCCCAACTGCCTAATCTCCAAAAGCACATGCAGACTTTGGATGATGATCCCAACATCCCCGTAGTCAAATTAAATCCCCCCCCACCAGCGCAACAAGGCATTACGCACCAATCACGCTTGCGCCATCTGTGGAATTTATGGCCATTACTCTCACCATTTCCCAAAGCTCCCATAATATAGATTGGTCCTCCATGAGTTAACTCAGTCCTCTCTAGAGTCATCTATCACCACCATCGAGGAGATTCACCCCGTGGTACCCTCCTCGTCAGAAGAGATTAACACCATATACACTATTTCTACGACAAATAGGCATGACGTGCCTCCAACATCTAGCCTTCCTCTGATTGATTTGACAACTCAGTACTTCTGTAGAGACGAGGAAATCCTCGAAGCGCTCACTGAACTCGACTATCCTTGGGATGATATGCAGTATGCACCATCGGTCATATTCCATCCCTGAGGAATCTACCTCCACATCGAACAACCAACTGGCAATCGAAACCAAGGAATTCTTCTATGATAAGATGGATTGGTTTAAGAAACCTATCTTCCACCTGGGCAGCCAACCCAAGCTCATTACCTTAGGCGCCTCTTGTACAGAACAAGAGGTCGAGGAATATAAGAACCTCTTCCAGGATATTCGTGACATCTTTTCCTGGTCCTACACCAAGATGCCTAGTTTAGACCCTGCCATCATCAAACACCACATTGACACTTGGCCAGATATCCCACCCGTCCAATAGAAGTAGAGACCTATTTACCCATCCAAGTTCTCCGCTGTTAAATCCGAGATTGAGAAATTGCGGAAAGCGAGATTCATCTATCCCAACGCTTACACTACCTAGGTGTCCAATCCTGTGCCTATCAATAAAAAACAAGGTACTATCCGCGTTTGCACTTATTTTCGCAATCTCAATCACGCTTGTCCCAAGGACAATTTCCCCACACCCTTCATCAAACAACTCATTGATGCTTGTGTGGGACACAAAGTTCTATCATTCATGGATGGTTTCTCTGGATACAATCAAATCCACATCTGAAAAGAGGACCAGTACAAAATTGCATTTACCACACCATGGGGCACCTTTTCCTACTACGTCATGCCATTCGGTCTAAAAAATGTTGGTGCCACTTTCCAGCGGGCCATGACATATTGTTTCCATGATCTAGCTCACATCATTCTAGTATACTTGTATGATTGAACTACATGATCCAAGAAATGATCCAACCACCTGAACGACCTCCGACAAGTTTTCATGCGTTGCCGCAAATACCAAGTTCGCTTGAACCCCCTTAAGTGTGTATTTTGTGTTCGTGCAGGTCGGTTGTTAGGTTTCATCATTTCTCAGCAAAGGGATTACTGTTGACCCCCTAAAGGTCCAAGCACACTTAGACCTCCCATCCCCCTGTACAGTACGACAATTGCAAAGTTTGCAGGGGAGAGCCAACTTTCTCCGTCGCTTCGTCCGTAAGTATGCTACGACTATTCACGGATTTCTTCGCCTACTTCGTACCCACATTCCTTTTGTCTGGGACGAACAAGCACAAGAGTATTTTCAAGCCCTCAAAGTAGCCCTAACCAATGCCCCATTGATTTCACCACCCGATTTCTTGAAGGATTGTATCCTTTACGTTTCGGCACCCGACCATGCCATCTTAGGGGTTCTCGTTCAAGAGGACAGTGCGCGAAAGGAGCACGTAGTACACTATGTGAGTCAGACCTTATCTGGCCCACAACTTCATTATCCTTATGAGGAGAATCTATCCCTCGCCATTGTCTTCTCAGTCCATAAGGTCCGCTACTACATCTTGTTAAGCCAAACCATAGTTGTTGTCGATTCTAACCCCATGGTTTATCTCTTAAGTCGTCGCCTTCTGCAAGGCCGCATGGCCAAGTGGGTCATCATACTCCAAAAGTATGACCTCACACTTACAACACCCACGAGTGTCACCCTCGCATTGGCACAACTCATATCAAAATTATCATTATCTCCCATGTCACCATCCATAAAGCCCAGCCTACCCGACGACCACCTATTTACCATCTCATCGAACGACCCTTGGTACGGTGACATCCTACTATACCTGCGTACCTAGAAGTTTCGGTTCGATCTCGACCACGATGACCACCAACACATACGCCATCACGCCTCCCATTATCTCCTCCTTGTCGATGTGTTGTACCATCGTGGCATCGACACTATCCTTCTTCACTTCCTAACCCGAGACGAGGTTGAACAAGTCCTTAACGATTGTGATAGTGGATTCTGTGGAGGCCACTTCTCAGGGATAGCCACCCCCCAAAAAGTTATCCACGCCAGATATTTATGGCCCACCCTCTTCACTGATTGTATCACAGCAGTTGAGCATTGTCGTAACTTCCATCTCTTCTCCCCCAAGGCAAGGAAGCCCCCCTCCCCCCTCCATACAATCGTCACCGTTGGCCCTTTCTGTAAATGGGCCATTGATTTCATTGAGTGCAACCCTCCCTCAGCTGGAGGCCATAAATATATCATCGTGGCTATCGATTATTTTACCAAATGGGCCGATGCATGTCCACATTCAACTATAAAGCTGAAACTACAACTCGATTCTTTTTCAACCACGTCATCACGCGGTACGGAGTACCCAAGAAACTCGTGTCCAAACATGGCTCCCACTTTGAGGACTCCGTCTGGAAGGAATTATCAACCCTATTGAAATTTGAACATCGGTATGCCTCTGCGTATTACCCTCAAGGGAACGGCCAAGTAGAGGCCATTAAAAAGATTCTGAAAACCATCGTGCAACGCACCGTAGATAACCATAAGTCCAACTGCCATCACATGCTATTTCCCGCACTTCCGGATTACCTCGCGTCTACCGATACCGCTATGGGTTTTACCCCTTTTCACTTAGTCCATGGTGTCGAGTCCATTCTTCCCATTGAGTATCAGATTCTCACCCTCCACATTGTCATCGAACTCCTCCCGGACACCTCGCCACTCAAGAAACTCCTAATCCTTCTGGAACAAGCCAATGAGGACCGTCGTATGGCCTTGCAAACCATTGAGGCGGCTAAGAACTGTTCCAAAGTTAGGTACGATAAGCACGTCCACCCTCGCAACTTTCGCAAAGGAGACCTTATCCTAGTCCACGACCAAGCACATGATAAGACCGGGAAAGGTAAGTTCAAGTCTATGTGGCAAGGCCCATACATCGTCCACACATGCCTTGGACATGGGGCATACATCCTCACCGACTTTGAAGGAAACCATCTGCGCAACCCCTATAACGGGTTGTACCTTAAACGTTTTTACCCTTGAACACTTTTTGGACCCACGAGTCCATGTTGTATAGTTGCATTTCTTTTTGTCTTTCATTTTGCATTCAGAACCTCACACGTTGCTCCCCTGCATGACCACAGATGGATACCATTCCACCATACTATGTAGGTTTCGCCAACGGTGCAAGTTGTTGTTCCCCGAACCTCGCCTCTGCAGCATGGGTGTTATATTCCCCCTCACATGAATTGATCCACATCGATGGAGTGTGCATAGGCACTGCCACCAACAACCAGGCTGAGTATGATGCTATGACCAGTCTCCTGACCGCTGCCCTCTAAATGGGTATAAGTCACCTTTGTTTGTTCCTCGAATCCCAGCTACTCGTCTCCCAACTCAACAACTGTTACCAGGTACGGGATCCTCATAATTTGCATCCATGTGCATATACATCCTCATCATAAAGTGTATCCACGTGCATATACATAAAAACCACCATAATGTGCATCCACGTGCATATACATAAACGAAAGCCATCATTACAAAAGGAATCCACGTACATATATATATATACATCATAAGTACAAATCTCATCGTGCCCACAACACCCCTATACATAAAAACATCGAGGAGCCCCAACAACATCCTCACCATATAATACATCCCGATACAAAATACAAAATCCCTATGCTCAAGGCATGGGGGGTAGTCTCATCAGCTGGTGAATCAACCAGAGTCCTCCCTGGGGTCCTCCTCATCGTCCTCGGCTAGCTCATCTGATCCCGTCTCAATGTCCTCATCTCCATAGTATGGGACATCCTCCTGGGCCATGGCCCGCACCGTATCTGCCACCATAGCTATACACCTCATCAAGGGCCTCCACTCCTGTGGAGCATCATAACATATACCAATCAACTCCTGGCTTAGGTGCTTCCAGCCAGCGTCAACCACCTCATCAAGGAGATGGTCTATACCCACCCACAATGTCTCCAATGTCACTGCAGATCCCCGTCATCGACCCTGCCCATGCCTAGGTGGATCCATACCCTCCACATGACCTCTCCGCACACGATGCCCTATAGGAGGCAGCATCCCAACAACTGCACATGAAACAAATCTCATAAGTATCAATGCCATAAAAAATCATCTAGATACCATCTAAGTTATGATATCCAGAAAATATAATGTTGAAACATACATAACAAACATACCATCATGTCCTCATGCTTGTCCTGCAGGTCGTGGTAGCCCCAGATCCCCTCGGAAATCCATCCTGACATACATATAGTTTTGGATCACAATAGGGATATGCATCCACTGCTCGAACATCTCCTCGGTGAAGAATCTCCCCACTAGCCCACCACCTCCATGAGTCATCATCTCCCCCCATCGACACATCTGAGGCTCGATCGGCCCCCATTCACGCACTGCTACATGCAGTCGCAAGGTCAGGACCCGCTTGAAAAAGAAGGAACAAAGGAACGAGGGAAAGCAGAACCCTCATGCCCCCCTACGACTCACCTCACTCAGCTACCATTGAACCACTATCAGAAACATCTGACACCACAAAAAGTAAGTCCCCGTCAAAACCCACTCCACCAACATCATCTACCCCCCAAATATCCTATGGGTCAAATGTGACCCCAATACATGCACCACCAGTGAAGCAATCGCCCGCGTCTCCCCACTCTAAATGTCACAAATCAATATTGCATTATCATGCACATAAGCCCTCGGATAACAATGCCTCTCCAGAAAATGCTCCATGGCAATATCACTCTACTGCCTTGGCAGATTATCCACAACCTTGCCCAGTCATGGAAGCCCCGTCAAAAAATAAACATTAGTGAGCGTAATCTCCAAGCACTCACCCTGGATGATGAATGCCTCAGTATCCGCATCCCAAAAACCAACTAACTTGTTCAACCAAAAGTTAGCCACATGCATGAGGGACACCTGCGCGAACTTCAAAAGTTCACACCAAGCCAGGCTGTACTGAACATCTACGTTCTATGTGATCGCGTCTAAGAGGTTCTCTGCTAGCTCGCGTTCCCTCCAAGCCATTGACATCCTTCCAACCAGTCAACCAAAACTCATTAGTTCAAAAAAAAAACAACAGACAACCCCAAACATAGGTTGTATGTGCACCCCAAAGCGCACATTATGGCCCCTCAGCCACGCTCCTTAAGCGCGACTGTGGGGCCCACAGCTGCACTTCAAAGCACAGTTGTGAGCCCCACAGTTGCGCTTCAAAGCACAGTTGTGCACCCCATAGTTGCACTTCAAAGCACATCTGTGTTTCCCGTAGCTACGCTTTGAAGTGTAGCTGTGGGGCCCACAACCGTTCTTAGGAAGCATGGCTTCCACACCTAGCGCAGTGCTCTGAAGCACAAGGCTTCTCTCGAAACCTGTGCTTTGGAGCGTTGGAGACCCAATTCTCCTCCTACACCTTCCTATGGCACCAATTCCCCTCCCAAATACCTTAAACACATAGGCAAACATTAGAACACTCACCTGCAAGTCGCGGAATCCAAATCCATCGGTCGAAATGTGTGAAATTGAAATTTCACGTCTCTGCGGCCCTCCACTCTCCTATAAACTCAAATAGTGACAATGGCACATGTCACAATGGTCTCCACCCCATTTATAACCATTTTTCCACAACTTCTTTCGACCATTCTAGAGCCATCTAAACTCAGTTTTTCACACCATTCGCACCGCCGGATTCATATTCCCGCGTCCATGATGATGCTTGAGATCATTTCTCGCTCTCACGCACTTTCTTTTAGGCACTTTTTCCAGGCCTCCTGTCGCCTCGTTTTGCATGCCAACTCCATTTTCTGCACCGTTCGTGGTAAGCTCCTAATGTGGATGCCTAATGAGGGCATCTATACCAAGAGCCTACTTTAAATCTCAACCCGGGGAACGTACAAACTTTAGAGATGCATGCACTATTTGTGCTCTTGTAGGATAATCTCTTGTCACAATTGGATGTCGGTATCGATGTTCTAAAGATTGTCTACTAAATATGAAAACTGATTATGCTATGGAATTAAATACTGGAAAGCAATGAATCTACTTAAAAGAATTAAAGTGTTGAAAGCAGTAAATCTGTTTTAAGAAATAAAGGTACCAAAAGCAGTAAATATGTTCTAAGAAATAAAATAGTGAATCTATTTGAAATAATTAAAATGTTGAGAATGAAAATACCATAACAGAGCTATTCTACTATTGGGGAAACAAAGTCTGTAACTACTATCTGCGCACAAAATTGGAGTCTTGATCTAACTTGTTTTATCAATCTAGAATTGAAGTATGATTATTGTATGCTTACTCATCTATTACTAAGAAGTCAAAAGAAACTAATCACGATGAGAAACTGCAGTGAACTCCAGATCTAAACCATGACATTGAAAGCAAAGCTATTACACATGTAATTGTTGATAAAAATATGCGTTGAAAGAAAGAACCTACAGGACTACTGAAACTGTTTTGTTGTACTATAGAATGTATTATAAACTACTATAGAAATAATGAATCATTCAAACGCTCCCATTTGTCATAGAACTGTTCATCAATGTAAAAAGCATACTTGAAAAATTACCTACAAATAGGAATCTCCTGACCTATGTGTTGGAGGGGCCCTCCCCAACCCATACTCAGGAGAGAATAAAAACTTAGAAACGCTAGCTGGAATTAATCATCAATCTTTCATTAATATATAAAATCCATGTCAAAATAGAAGTCTGTACTTCTCAGTATCTCAATAGTGCAGAAAACGTTAAAAATAATGTCTTTCCCAAAAATAACAGCAGAGGCCTCTCGCTACCCGAGAGGTCCATATTTATACGATTTAATGTTGATCCTAACTGATTGTCAAAATGTCGATTCTTCTTGAAAGTGGGAATGCGTCATCTATAAATCAGGAAATAGGGCACCGAGCTTGGTGATCCTTTAGTCTTCTACACGTCCATCCTTTAATGACCTTGAACCTGCTCAATCATGCTTGGTTTCCATATAATCAGTTCATTTGATACGCATTCTAACATACAAGAATAATCATAAAAACAATTTCATTAAATAATTAAAGTAAAACACTTTTCCCACAATTGAGTGCGTTTCTTTACCATTGCTTGAGCTGGACCATGGAAAAAGCGTTATCAAATACCTGAAAATTGGACCCATCATTCTCTCCCATACTTGAAGGATTCACCCATCCTTGGGTGACTTATTCCATTCGTCGATGACCTCCCTGATATCCCATGCTACCACCTTAGGTGTCCCTGCCTGCCTGAGATATCCAAAATTTTGATCCTCCCTGGCCCATGCCTTCCTCTCCTCCTCTTCATTAATCTGTTCTTTGAGGACTGGGGAAAGAAAGAATGGGGGATTCAGTCTCATCCGAATCCACCTGAGTTGGTTTCTTGCCAGGGATTCTTTGTAGAGTGTGGTTTTGAAGAGAGCATCCTTAATCCTGAGGGGAGAGTGGAGTTCTCTTCGTTTTAGATCGTTTTCCACCCTTCTCCACCTTTCCCTGATGGACTCATGAACTTCCTTTTGTGTGCTGCGGAGTGTAATGTCAAAATGACTCACCGCCTCCTGTTGTTTTGCAAGGAGAATGGGTATCAGTTCTTCGTCCTGAGTGAGGATCCTTTGGTTATAGATTATTCCCTTAGGGTGAGTTGGCTCAAATCTAATCATTAATGGGGTTTGCCATTTGGATTCAACATAGATATGATAGTCCTGGGCTCACTCAATTTCGTGGTTCATCCACGAACAAAATGCCCTTAACTGGAAATTGCCCACATATGGGTTTGGCAACCAGTTGGGCAAGCCAGAAACTACGAAATTGTGCAAGAAGAACTCACCCAATTGGTCTTTCTCCAACTCTGTGGAGTTCAAAGATGCATCAATAAATTATTTAGGAGTGCTTACCTCTATAGGGAGATCTTTCTTCAACCTCTAGAGCTAGAATTCGCCCCATTTCTCTTGTAAATAAACTCCATAGACCGTTGATGGTGGTCTGAGGTCACGCAGTCTCTCATATATGCTGATAGTAGTGGCAAAAACATCCTTAATTTTGATAATCTTTTGGTCATTCCTTGCTAATTCACTCTGTGCTTCGGCCAACTTTTCTTGCAGCGCTAAATTCTTTTGCTTGGCTAGCCAGAGCTCTTCTTCATGGTGCATCTTTAGGATTTGTGTCTTCTCGACTGAGAATGGGGGAGGTGTGGCCTGGCTTCCTGGCCAAATTCTTAATGTTGCCAACTCATTTCTGAGCCTTTCCAATTCTGCTCGTGCTTTAGTGAGCTGGGAAATGACCTCGGGGTCTTCATTACGTTCCGGAGGGTTTTCCTGAAAGTTTCCTTGCTCCTGTAAGCTCTGCCCTTCTTCTTTATCCATTTCTTCTTCTGTATCCTGTTTTTCCTCTTCATTCCTTTCCTCTTCTTCCTCCTCTTCTTCTTTTTATTCTTCATCCTCTTCTTCATCTATAGTGGGATCCTTTTGATCTATAAAAGGATCAATGTCATCATCAGACACATTGGTAATCAGGGGGATGGGTTCCCTTTCTTTCTCCTTGGAGACTCGGATTTTAGATACTTGTGTGAATCTCTTGTTGCACCTCTTCGACCCCTGACTACTGGTAGGGATATCTGGGTCTGATTTGGGGGAGTCCTCTTTGGAGTGTTTTATTTTGACCAAGGTGTCGGCCACACTATCCAAGTCAATTTTTATTTTTTCCCCTAATACATAGGTGGTCTTACTTTTCGATTCAGGTGGAAAGGGTGTAGTCCTCATTCTCTGAACATCCTCAGCAGACACCACGATGAACTCCTCCCAGGATAGCTCTGGAATCTGAGCTTTTAGCTCCTCCCAACTATTAGTTTGATCAGCCCATGATCGGCCAAAGCATCCTCTTTTCCCTTAGCCACCTTCCTGCTCATCTCTGCTAGGGATTGGAGCATGTAAAATGGAATGCTAATATTGTTGTTTGATGAAATGTGACTTATGTGCCTAAGAATCTCTAAAATACGAAAATGGAAAATGGGAACATAGCTTAATCTTCTAGTGCATGTAATATACCTCAGGACATTTGCATCCATTTCATCCCATGGCGCTGGCATGGAGGGTATTTTGAATCCATTTTTGTCTTCATAATAAACTTCTCCATGCTCAAAGAATGTTGCTTTTGCTGTGTGGTTTGCCTCCCAGTCATTGCTGCTCCAATGAAGGCCCATTGGAAGACTGGTGTGTTTGGCTATCATGTCCTCATCCACTTTTATGCGTAACCCCTTCACCCGAGTGACGTACTATTCATCCTTAATATGCTTGAAGTTTCTTGCGAACTCATGGGCTACCCCTGTATGGTATCCTCTCAATCCAAGGATAAATGGCATCCATCCTGAGTTGTGAATGATCTGCAGGACTCTCGGGCTTTGATAAATGGCACTGTGATCTTCTGGTTCACTCTTTTTAAAACCCTTTGTCATTTTTCGAATCTTCTTTATAACCAGACAAAACTAGGGTTTTTGGAATGCAGTTTTATACCTTTAACTTGGTCAGGCTCTGCTTACAGGCTCAAGGAATACAATGGTGGCTGCTTCTCGGGAATTCAGGGTGGTTACTTATATGCAAAATCATGGAATATGCTGCACCCTAATTCAGTGCCTTTCTGCACGTATCCTTTCCATCATACCTGTACTTGCCACTTTTAATCCCCTATGTTTCATGATCGATCTCTACCTTCTCATGATCGACCTATGTACTTCATGTGGTGAAGGTTACGATCATGATTTGCTGAGGGTGACAGGACTTTGGTAGCAATCATGAGTTATGAAGGTCATTCCACCATGCCACCGATTTGAAATGGAAGCTGTCCTCAGCTGACTAGAAATGGCTGTATTGTGGGAAAGTGCTTTACCTTAAAAATAAAATAAAATCGTTTTAGAGATTAGCTTGGTATGTATGCGTACCTGCATTGATGAGCTGGTGCATTTTTCATGCGTGGTGGATTCTGTAGTATATCTTAGCGGTGTCTATAGTTGATTTGTGCATGTCAGTAGTTACGTGCGTAGGATGCATTTTCCGTTTTGCACGTTTGAATTTGCTGAATATGTTCTTTTGAAAATTGTGCCAGTTGTTGATACGACTCAGGTGATCGTGTTTTATATTTGGATGATTGCATGGGTGGATGTGATTGGCTCCCTTGAATATCTTGCAGGCTTGCTTGAATATGTTTGAAAAAGGTTGGCATGGTGTGTCTTGAAGAAATCTGTAGTAGATGAAGACTGATTTCTGCATGTAGACGTGGTTGGCTCGCTTGAATTGATATTAGGATCACTTGAATAAATGGCAGCCTCGCTTGATACATTTTGTAGGCTCGCTTGAATTGATGGTAACCTCGATTGATATATTTTGCAGGCTCGGTTGAATTGATGGCAACCTCGCTTGAATTATTGGCAGCCTCACTTGATATATTTTGTAGGATCGGTTGAATTGATGGCAACCTCACTTGACTTATAGTGCAGGCTCGCTTGAATAGGTTGATTCCCTGTAAACTTCCTATTACCCCTTTGTTTTTTTCTTTTTTTTTTTTCTTTTTTTTGTGTTTTTTTTTTCATGAAATGTGTTGAAGCTTATTGTTTTGCAGCATGCTCTATCAGCATCAATTGTTGCTGGTAGAGTACTTGTGTAAATTCTTCTTTGGACTTTGGTTTTTTGTAGAGTTTTAGGCAATGTCCATTCACTATCATGGGGAACTCATCATCATCAATTGTAATAATTCTCACAGCCCCATTGTCATAAATCTTCTATATACGGTAAGGTCCAAGCCATCTAGTGGTTAGATTTCCTTTGAATGTGTGAAATCTGGAGTCGTATAGTAGTTCCCAATCACCCTCTTTGAATTTCTTATCCTTCAACTGTTGGTCATTCCATTTCTTTCTTTGCTGTTGGATGATTTCAGTATGTGTAAGTGTTTGTTGATGGTGCTCATCCAGTTGATTTAGCTGTAGCATGCGCTCTTTTTGAATGTCTGATAGGCTCATATTTAGATTGGCTGCAATTCCTAATGTTTTTACTTCAAATTCGATTGGTAGCATGACCTTTTTCCCATAGACCAGTTCATAAGGTGTGAATCCTATTGTTGCTTTCCATGTAGTATTGTAAGCCTAGACTGCTTCACTAAGTCTGTCATCCCAATCTCTTTTGTGAAGTTGGACAGTTTTTGTCAAGATTCTATCTAATTCCCTGTTGGTTACCTCAGCTTGACCATTTCCTTGAGGGTGGTAGGAGGATGATTGTATGTGCTTTACATTGTTTCTTTTCATCAAGTCTTCAATTAAATTTGATGTGAATTGTGGTCCTTGATCCGAAACTACTTCTCTTGGCACCCCAAATCTATGAAATATCTGCTCAGTAAAGAATTTGGCCACACTAGTTTCATTTGCAGCAGCCAATGCTACTACCTCTGTCCATTTTGTAAGGTAATCAGTGCATACAAGGATGTAGCTCTTCTGATTGGACTGTGGGTTGAATGGGCCAACAAAATCGAATCCCCACTTATCGAATGCCTCTAAAGAGATTTGTGGATGTAGTGGCATTTCTTGTGTTGGCTTTCCCATTCTCTGGCAATCGTCACAATGGGACACATACTCATAAGCATCTCTGTGGAGTGTTGGCCAGTAATACCCTGTTAGCAATATCTTGTAGGCTTTCCTTTTTGCAGCGTAGTGTCCTCCACAGGGTTCATTATGGGTGGCATGCATTATGTCATGTACCTCATCTTCCCTAATGCACCTTCTAAGTACTTGATCTGGTCCCTATTTAAAAAGCATGCCCTCTATCCATGTATATGTGGCACTTTGTCTTATTACTTTTGTCCTTTATTTATAACTGTAATGTTCTGGAAACTTCCTGGATACCAAATAGTTTGCTATGTCAGCAAACCATGGGCTTTTTATTGATATGGAAAAAAGGTGCTCATCAGGGAAGTTGTCTTGGACCAATTCATTATCTTTCCCATGTGTTACTCTTGAAAAAAAGTCTGCTACGACATTATGCTTGCCTAGTTTATCTATTATAGTGTCGAATTCTTGTAGAAGTAGCATCCATCGAATAATTCTTGCACTAGTATTAGGCTTGTTCATAAGATATCTGATCGTTGAGTGGTCAGTATGGATAAAACTTTGGTATCATGTAATGTAATGCCTGAATTTGTTGATTGCATGTATGACTGCCAGAAATTCCTTCTCTATGACTATGTAGTTGAGTTCTTCCCCAGCCAAATTTTTGCTTATATAGTATATGGCATAGGGTTTCTTGTCTTGTTCTTTCCCAAGCACATATCCGATTGCTTTATCTGATGCATCGGTGTGAATGTGAAATGGAATTCCCATTTTGGTCCTTGAAGTATTGGTGCTGTGATGGTTTTCTGTTTAAGACTTTCAAAGGCTAACATGCAGTTGCTTGTCCATATGAACTCATTGTCTTTTGTGAGAAGTGAAAACATGGGGGCAGCAATTCTGCTATAATTGTCAATAAACCTTCTATAGTACCTTGTCTATCCAAGGAAGCTTCTCACATCTCTCTGTTTGACAGGTGGGGGCAGTGTCTTGATTACTAATACTTTGGCTTGATCCACCTCTATACCTCTCTGTTATATATGATGTCCTAGAACAATTCCTTCTTCCATTAACATCCTGCATTTGTCATTGCTTAGGCACAAGCTCATCTCAATACATTTTTTTAATATTAATTCAAGATTTTTCAATGCCTACTCAAAGCTCTATCCATAAGGTGTGAAATCATCCATGAATACTTCCATTTTGTTATTCAGAAAATCAGAGAAAATACTTAGTATGGCTCTTTGAAATGTTGTTGGGTCATTACATAGACCAAAGGGTAGGACCCTATAGGCGTAAGTTCCCCATGGGCATGTGAAGGTCGTTTTATCTTGATCAGCTGGGTGTATTAAAATTTGGTTGTACCCACTGAAACCGTCTAGGAATGAAAAGTAATTGTTTCCAGATAATGTATCCAGTACCTGATCTATAAATGGAAGTGGAAAATGATCTTTCTTTGTTGCTTTATTCAGCTCCCTGTAGTCCACAGAAATTCTCCATTTGCCTCCTTTCTTGGGCACTATGACTAGTGGTGAGACCCACTCACTATCAGATATTGGATAGATGAACCCTGCGTCTAATAACTTTTGTAATTCCACTTTGACTATGTCTTTTAGTGCAGGGTTCAGCCTTCTTTGTGCTTTCCTGATGGGAGTAGAACCTTCTTTGATGTAAATGTAGTGTTTGCAGATATCAGGATGTATTCCTTTCATATCTGTATATGTCCAGGCAAATGCTTTACTTTGTTGTGTTAGTATCTTCATCAATTTCTCTTCTTGCTCTGGTTTTAAATTGGAATTTATGTTGATTGTTTTGCTAGGGTTAATTTCCACGACTTTTACCTTCTCAATCTGTTCTAGCAGCACTTCTTTCCATAAGTCATCCATGTTCTGTTTTGAACTTTCACCTGTTTCTGTAGAAAAAAATTCTTGAATAACATGATTGTTAGGAGATATATTTTGTATAAATCTATCTATATGGTCATCTTCATCTACTTCCTTTAAAGATATTGTAGAATCAATTGTTAGGATAGGTCGGAGGTTTTGATTTGGTGTGTTCTGGTAATCATCGGTCCAATTTTGATATTCTAACTCTGAAGATTTCATTGTTGGTGGATAGATTGTGATTTTCTTCCTAGTGTGTCCATTGGTGATTATCATATTTCCTGATCGGCAACCTATGTAAGCGTCCGCAGTTTCTAACCAAGGTCTACCCAAGATAATTGGATAGCCACTAAGTTTGCTTTCGATTTTGATTATTATAAAATCAGCTGGGTATTCCAAAGACTCGATATTGATCATAATGTCTTCTAGCATTCCTTTGGGCTTCACAATGGACGTGTCTGCTAGTTGGAGTACTGTTTTGGTTGGTCTTACCATTGATTGGAGTCCTAGGTATAACATGGTTTCTTTAGTCATGACATTGATCGCAGCTCCTAAATCGATTAAGCTTTTATTTATTTGCTTGTTATTTATGGTGATGCTTACTAGAGGACTACCAGGATCAAGATATGTAGGATTTATTATGACACCTAGAATCAAATCGGCCAATTGTCCCACTACATTAATAGTTGGTGGGTCACGCTTCCTCCTTCCTGGCTTCTTTAGGCAATTTTCTCTAATGAATTTGTTACAGATGGGAACATCCCTTATGGCTTGTAAGATTGGGATTTGGATGTTTAAGTGTTTGAATTCGTTTAAGATTATATCCTCTTCCTCTTCTTTTGTATTCCGGACAAGTTTTTCTGTAAATGGAGGGTTTCTAGTTCATGTGAGTGGTATAATTTCTTCCTCAGGAGGTTCTGGTTCATTAGGATGCTGAACATAGGGTTCTGATGTTTGGTCTTGAGCTTCAGGTACAGGTTGTTGGATGTTGTGTGGGGATGTATTCTGCAACGTTTTTCCAGATCGTAGGTTTATTTCATTTATTTCTATGGTGTCTACAACATAAGTTGGGAATTGTGTGATATCAGTGTTATAAGCCTGCTGCTGTTGTGGGGGTCTATTATTATTAGGATTTGGAATTGGTTGGGCTGGAGTAGGTGGAGGTCTGTGGGGTGGTTGAGGTTGTGGGGGTGGCATAATGAGTGGCTATTGTAATGGCGCCCTCCAATTTGATGGATGGGGGTACTGGTTTGCATAATTTATGGTGGATGGAAATAGTGGTGGGTATTGAGGATAAGACAGTGGATAATATGGCTGTTGATAGGATGGTTGATATGCTTTCTGGTTTTGTTGCCATTGGTTTTGATTTGGCTGTACTTGCCATGGATTCAGTGCAGAGTTCCAATTTGGCTGTCCTTGATTATAGTAAGTTTGATTGCTCTGCTGATATGGCCTAACAAAATGATTCCTCCTCTGATTTATAAAATAGAGTTGTTCTACAATTCCTTCAGCTACTGGGTCTTGAATAGTTGCCTTACATGAGGGTAAGAGGGGACATTTATCAGTGGAATGGTCATCAGTGCAAAGACAACATACTTCTATTAATTTCAAGGTGCACTACCCCTTCTCATGCTTCTTCCTACAACAAGGACAAAATACTGCCAAGGCTTGGTTAATTTCATCCTGTTTCTTTTTTATTTGAAGAGCATCAAGTTGCATGGCTAGGGATTGTAGTATGTCAATTTTCATGTCATCCAGCAGGTTTCCTAAATCATATTTTTTAAGTGTTGGTGTTGAGGATGATGATCCACTGGTGGTTGTATGTGTATCCCTCGTCCCGTTCTTAGTTTTCCTAGATCTTGAGTAGTTTTTGAAGATTTGTAGGATCTGGTCAAAATATTTTTGGAATATGTCTCCATCTCCAAGGAGATTTAAGACTTCAAAATTCTCCTCTTTTACACCTCTGAGAAGGACAAGTTTTAGTGATTTCGGATCCAATGTGCAATGGTTGGCTCGTTTGTAGCTGAGTTGAAATATTTGGGCATAATATTCTAATGACTCTCTATCTCCTTGTTGCATCCTAAAGATTTCATCCCTAGTATCTTTGGCCTTGGAGTATTCCATATATTTTTCTAAGAATGACTGTTTCATTTGATCCCAGCTAAAGATACTATTTCCTTCAAGGCTCATGAACCACCGAAGTGATAGGTCTTTCAGCGTGGAAGGAAAAAGCCTAAGCTTTTGTGCATCAGTAGTGTAATCAAATGATCTGCAAACCACCTCAAATTCAAACAGGAATGTGTTAGGATCTTCTAAAGTCAACCCATGAAAGTTTGGCAGATTATTAGGATTGATGTTCTTCATTCTGGCATCTCCGAGAGGTATGCTAATGGGAAAAGTGAAAAGCTACCTAGGTTCTTCCTCTTCATTTTCCATTGAGGTGTTTGAGCTGGAACTGGTAGTGAAGTTGCTTCTATTTGGATCGTATGTGGAGTCAGTTTCGTTTTCAAAGTGTAGAAATTCAAACTGAGAATGGTTAGAACTGTTATTATCATTGTTGCTCATGGAATGCTTGGGCAGAAATCGGCCAAACCTATCCCTTTGCTGACGAGGCATTCATTGGTAGAATATATTTATGTTTTTGTTTTATGTAATTTTTGTTTTATTTTTGTGGTTTTTAGGTGATGTCTCCTAAACGATTTAGCACCTCCTCGGTAGCGGCACCAAAAAGTGGTGAGCTCCTAATGTGGATTCCTAATGAGGGTAGCTATACCAAGAGCCTACTTTAAATGTTAACCCGGGGAACATACAAACTTTAGAGATGCATGCACTATCTGTGCTCTTGTAGGACAATCTCTTGTCATAGTTGGATGTCGGTATCGATGTTCTAAAGATTGTCTACTAAATATAAAAACTGATTATGCTATGGAATTAAATACTAGAAAGCAATAAATCTACTTAAAAGAATTAAAGTTCTGAAAGCAGTAAATCTGTTTTAAGAAATAAAGGTACCAAAAGCAATAAATATGTTCTAAGAAATAAAACAGTGAATCTATTTGAAATAATTAAAATGCTGAAATAATTAAATGTTGAGAATGAAAATACCATAACAGAGCTATTCTACTATTGGGGAAACAAAGTCTGTAACTACTATCTGTGCACAAAATTGGAGTCTTGATCTAACTTGTTTTACCAATCTAGAAATGAAGTACGATCATTCTATGCTTATTCATCTATTACTAAGAAGTCAAAAGAAACTAATTACGATGAGAAACTACAGTGAACTCCAAATCTAAACCATGACATTGAAAGCAAAGCTATTACAAATGTAATCGTTGATAAAAATATGCGTTGAAAGAAAGAACGTACAGGACTACTGAAACTGTTCTGCTATACTACAGAATGTATTATAAACTACTACAGAAATATTAAATCATTCAAACGCTCCCATATGTCATAGAACTATTCATCAATGTAAAACGCATACTTGAAAAAACACCTGCAAATAGGAATCTCCTGATCTACGTGTTGGAGGGGCCCTCCCCAACTCGTACTCAGGAGAGAATAAAAACTCAGAAACGCTGGCTGGAATTAATCATCAATATTTCATTAATATATAAAATCCATGTCAAAATAGAAGTTTGTACTTCTCAGTATCTCAATAGTGCAGAAAATGTTAAAAATAATGTCTTTCCCAAAAATAACAGCAGAGACCTCTCGCTACCTGAGAGGTCCATATTTATACGATTTAATGTTGATCCTAACTGATTGTCAAAATGTCGATTCTTCTTGAAAGTGGGAGTGTGTCCTCTATAAATCAGGAAACAGGGCGTCCAGCTTGGTGATCCTTTAGTCTTCTACACGTCCATCCTTTAATGACCCTGAACCTGCTCAATCACGCTTGGTTTCCATATAATCAGTTCATTTGATACGCATTATAACATACAAGAATAATAATAAAAACAATTTCATTAAATAATTAAAGTAAAACACTTTTCCCATAATTGAGTGCATTTCTTTACCATTGCTTGAGCTGGACTGTGGAAAAAGGGTTATCAAATACCTGAAAATTGGACCCATCAGTTCGCATCTTCAGATTCATATTCCCGCGTCTGTGATGATGCTTGAGATCATCTCTCGCTCTCACGGAAATATTTTTTGGGCACTTTTTCTAGGCCTCCTTTCGCCTCAATTTGTGTGCCAACTCCATTTTTCGCACAGCTGAATTCATATTCCCGCACCCGTGATGATGCTTGAGATCATTTCTCGCTATCACGAAATTTTTTTTGGCACTTTTTCCAAATCTCCTGTCGCCTCGATTTTCCTGCCAACTCCTTTTTTTGCACCATTTGCACCGCCGAATTCATATTCCTACGCTCGTGATGATGCTTGAAATCATTTCTCACTCTCATGAAAAAAAAAATTGGGCACTTTTTCCAGGCCTCCAGTCACCTCGATTTGCATGCTAACTTTGTTTTTCGCACTACCGGATTCATATTATCGCGCCCATGATGATGCTTGAGATCATTTCTCGCTCTTACAAAAATCTTTTTGGGGCACTTTTTCCAGGCCTCATGTCGCCTGGATTTGCAAGCCAACTCCGTTTTTCGCACCATTTGAACTGCCAGATTCATATTCCCGCGCCCATGATGATGCTTGATATCATTTCTTGCTCTCATGAAAAAAAATTTGGGCACTTTTTCCAGGCCTCATATCACCTCGATTTGCATGCCAACTCCATTTTTTGCACCGTTCACACTGCCGGATTCATATTCTCGCACCTGTGATGATGCTTGAGATCATTTCTCGCTCTCACGAAAATATTTTTCGGGCACTTTTTCCAGGCCTCCCGTAGCCTCGATTTTGCATGCCAACTTCGTGTTTTACACCATTTTCCCCACTAGAATCATATTTATGTGTCCGTGATGATGCTCGAGAGAATTTCTCGCTCTCATGAAGACCTTTATCGAGCATCTCTTCCATGCCCTTTTCTGCCTTGATTCGTGTGCCACCCTGACCGCATATTAACCATCATCTTGTTCAGTATAATTTTATCCCTTTTTCGGGCCGAGCAACTCCTTTTACAAAAAGGGCACTTAGGGATTTTATGTTAAGCTCTTTTCTGACTCCCAAAAGAATGAAAAAATCACCGAGCAATCTTGTTTCCTTTCATGCTCGCTAAAAGTATCTAAAAGGGCATCTGTCGGGTATAAGTTTATACACTTTTCCAGACCCAATAGACTAATTACGAAAAAGGAATACTCTAGTCACAGCGACTAGAAGAGTTCTCCATTTCACACTTTTATGCTTTTTCGGGCCTTGACTAACATACGAAAAAGAACCTCTTGGAGTCTTTTTATTTTCTTTACGACTCTCTAAAAATGAAAGCAACCAAGAGCATTCACCGTCCTGGGCTCGCACAAATCCACATGACAATACCTTCTGACCATCTCAGAGTCTTCTTATTGCTTTCAGACTCCTTAAAATTGAAAGCACACATGAGCATGCACTGTCCTGGGCTCATATAATCCACACGACAGTACCATTTTGAGCATATCCCTTCTTGGAACTCCTCAAAAACATGAAGAAGGCCCTAACGGTGCCCCTAGGTGACACGATAAATCATTGCTAGTCTCATTGTTATGGAAGCCCCCCAAGTATGGTTTCCTTTGTTCAGAGTATTCGACGATGTGTCACCCTTCGAGTCTCCTGATATTACCTGTCAGTACCCCCCCTTGATTCTTCCCCATTGCAGTCACAACCCCAGGTCCCTTAAACTATGATCCCCTTCCCTGAAGTCTAGTTCATATGCTTCCAGGTCAACCTTGCCATCATGCTTTGAACAAACTAAGTTTGAGTCCTCCCCTCACTCCATGACCCTGATATCCCCCCACAGTGTCCGTATCACATCTAGTACTATCACCTCTCGGTTGTACACCTCATGCTCCAATAAAGGAAAAATCATTGCCTTGGTAGTTGCAAGGTGTTACACCAAAATGTCGTCACCCTTGTGCAAGGGTCACAAGTGTTGCAAGTGTTGTCATCATGACCTAGTGTCGTCACCATGACCATTGCAAGTATCATCATTATGACCAAGTGTCATCATCATGACCGTTGTGATAATGTCGTCATCTTGACCACTGTGTAAACTCTTTGCTCTGACCCCTAAACTCATTATGGGCTAAAACACATCCAACTGAGAGATTTCCCTACCTGCTTGACCTCTTTGAGTAGGTTGTCACACTTTGTCTTCCTACAGGGTGAGACATACCCCCTCCGTCGCAGTTCTTGGTCAGCTAAAGTGAGACACTATCGCACTTTGTCCTTCTATAGGGTGCGATAGCCCCCTTTTTCGCTTTGTGTCTTCTACCAGGGTGCGATGAAGTTGGTTAAAGCCTATTTTGGGGAGTCTCGAGGTCTCTCTAGAAGTTTGTTGAGGTGGAGGCCTATCCCTAGGTTCTAGGTGAGGTGGAATTTCAGTTCCTAACCTAATGGGAGGATCCCTTAACCATCTCCCCCTAATCCTCAACCTACCATATCTCTTTATCCCTATATAAACACCCACTCTCTCCATGGGAAGGGAGGAAAGTCTATGGTATCCTTATGCTGGTAGAATGCATATTGGTGATTGGGAAGCTTGTACCACCTTGGAGGTTTGGCTTGTACATGTTGGATGGAGGATGTGACGTTGAGGCTTTGGTTGTAGCTTCATCCTTTCTATGTATTCCCACCTTTTAATACATTTAATATAATATCTTTCCATGAATGTTATCTCATTGATGATGTTTAGAAATTTCTTCCTCAACAGTTAGTTTAGATCAGCTATTGTTTAGATATATTGTACTACTCATATTGTTTCCATATTGTCTTGGCAGGTCTTGCAGCTGGAGATCTGATGACCGTGGGACTTGGAGCAACAACAAGGAGAGGGATCCACGATCTGAAAGGTACGATATCTAAGTACTCGATCTATAATTGATCTAGCAAAGTAGATTCATATTCTGTCCTATTTGTTCTAGTCTTACATTGAGATAGGGAGATCTAGCCTCTAGTCCACTCTTGGTAGATTGTCCCTCAAACACAAGGTCTCCCTCTGTCAACTCCAACCCACCTATTCCAAAGGATAGACCTAGAGGTCCATGTGCCTTGGACTCAACACCATCAGTGGTGAGTGCCTACAGACCATTAAAAAAGGAGCCATTAGTGCCTCTCCGAATGGTTGTTTCTCACGTGCTCGACTTCAACACCTTGATTGTACCATTGAGACTCGTACAAGGTATGGATCCCTTCAGTTATTAATTGAAGACCCCAGATGTCCCTTGACTCTAGCACATTGATGAGTCTATTTGGAACCCCCCAGTTGTATGTTCCTACGGATATCTAGGCTACACTTGTCGACAGTATTCAGAAGCACCCCAGCCACATGCTTCCTTGAGTATCGATGTAGTTCAGTGTACCTTTGAGATATTAGATCTTAGTCATTGAGCCCAACCAGTTGGTGGACACCTTCAGATCCATCAAAGCATCAGTTGTTATCAGTTCTCTATATCAGTTGTTCAGATCAGTCATGGTCAAACCATGAGTATGTCCCATCTTTGTGTCCCCCCTAGATCATTATGATGTACACAGAAGTTCCACATGTACTATTCAGGTCCCCTTTGGGGGCCTCATTATTTTTGTATATCTTCATATGAGCATGGGTATTCCCACCTTGTCCATATATTGAGATTGTACCTCATTCATTCATATTTTTTTAGTTTTTGCAGTTCATATGGGGCCCATGCTCCAGTTCCCAATCTTCTCCATCACAATGCTCAGAACCTTGGAAAATGATAGAACCTATGATGTCTATCGGCCATACAATGAGATCCTGCCGTCACACATCAGGGGGCAATCTATTAACACCTAAAAAATGCTCACTAGCTCATCCCCCTAGCCACATGAATCTGTTAACCATTTTTCCTACCATTCTAGTCCCCAAATAATTACCCAAAAGGAAAAATTCAATGATATCCTCCTCAAATTAATCCAAAACATACCAAAAACCCTCAAAAGGGGGTAAATATTCCCAAAATCAAATAAAAGGGGATAAAAATTTGGAAATAAATTCAAATTGGAGGGAAAATGAAGGGGAAACCCTAAACCATTGACCTAAACCACTATTTTCCTAAAATTATGGGTTAAGCACTCCTCAACCTAAAAAATCCATAAATAGAGGGTGGAGGCCCCCCATTTCCTATCCACTATTCATCATACCCTTATGCTGCCAAAATTCACCCCAATCCCACCATTGGTGCTTGTGAACCCTTTGGCCCATCTTGAGCATTTTGGAGAAGAGTAGGACACTGAAGCATTGGAGCACCCTTCCTCATTCGGCTGGCTGCAAACACTCCACATGCCTCACATCTGAGTTAAACCCATGTAACTCCATTGTTACCATTTTAATGAAAGAAGAAACTTGACTCTTGTTACTGTGTTCTTGAGCTTATTTACTGTTTTATGTTAGAAGTAATTTATTTTACCATGCACATGCTCAATCTTAGTTTCGTTAGTTACTATTATTAGATTTTAGTTTTTTACTGTTATCACTACATTGTTGCTAAGGATTCCACAATCCTTAACAGGTGCTCATTTGCACAAGCTAGGGTGAAAACCCTAGCTACACTAGCGCCCCCCTTCTTATGGTAGCTTGACCCTCCTTCTTGTGTAACCATCCTCTAAAGACATATTGACCCTAAAACTCAATTACCAAATAGAAGGTGGAACCTTCTAGGGGTCATTGAAAGGTTAAGAAAAAATAAAATCCCCTTCTATTTTGAGTATTGACAAAGTAACCCTAAAATTTAGGAGGATCCTTCTAGAAGTCACCAAGAGATTATAAGTATGACTCTAATCCTTCATTATGTCTCACTCATGAAACCATTCTTCTCTCTGAAATTGGGATATCTAGTCTAGGGTTTATTGTGCAAGTTTTTAAGCATGTTTTGGAGTTGGCTCATTGGTCTAGGGTTGTCATCCTTCTTCACCATTGCCATTGAGTTTTTATGGTTTCCTTTCACTACTCGGCAATTGCCAACCATTGGTTAATATTTTTTTTGGGAAACTGGTTAATGTCTTTGGACCTCTGCACTCTCCTCTAAGCTACAACACATATTCTCTCTCTCTCTCAGGTATGTCTATTCCCATAGTTAAGGTCCAGACTTTTTCCTTATGAGAGATCTTCCTCTGAGAGTCTAGATCTGATCTAGAAGTCATTTTTTCTGAGTACAAGGAAGGTTTACTCAATTAGATAAGTTACTTGACCTATTTTGCTTTGATAATTAGTTTTACTTACTAATGTACTATTGTTTATGATTTCATTGTATTGATGAGGTTGTTGAAATTTAGCGTAGTGACCCTTGGGTAGTGTTAAAGTTGAAAGAGATTAAAATTATGTTTTAAACTTCAGATCTGATTAAAACCAAAACTACACCAGAAAAAGACAAACTATGATTTAATTATCAAAGTGATAAATATGATTTAAGAATATGTGCTCAAACATTATATACATTAGGGTTGGGGTTCTCTAAGAAACCTTGTTCGAATGTTAAATTAAGCTTAACACCTTATGAATCACTATTACAAATAACATCACATCCATCATTGATTGAATGGATAGGTTTAATGGTGGGATTATTTTTTAATACCATAGATTTTGCAAAGTTAGAAAGAAGCACATTTTAAAATCCATGTGAATGGGCTGGCTTGTTATTATTCATTATTCATAAGTTACTTGCTAACTGATTTGTTTAAAGCCATTTTTTGGGATCGATATTTTTATTTTGGAGCAATAGCCAGTAGGTACTATGCCCCACTTGTTTATGATATTAGCAACCAGTAAAAGAAGGTGGTCATATCAGGTTAGGGCCATTTTAACTAGAATATTTCATCTTCTGTCATTTTCTTATATTTTAGATGGTATTTTTGTGAATTGAAACTAAAGCATATAGTTATTATAAGAGTACATGGATATACACATCACAATTCAAGAAAAAAATAATAATTTGTTGTTGTTCAGGTGCCTGTAGAACTTAGGAACAACTATTTTCAAGGAGAATCTGTTCTTAATGGCATGGCATCCCCTTCATCAATTTTTGTTTATAGTATTCTGAACTTTCATTACCTAACTTATTTCTATGTTTCTCCCACCAATCCCAGTTTTTTTTTTCTGTATTTCCACATTTTGAAATGATATTTTAGGAGAAATTAGAAACAAAAAAGATCAGTCGTCAAAGGTGGAACTTTGTTAGAAAGTTTAGGATCATAATTTTGCAATGGTAAATACTAACCAATGCTAGAACAACATATTATTTCCTGTTAGAGTGTTTTATGACAATGAACACGGGAAAGGCCTTTTCTTGATGCTTGTTACTCCTCCAGGCAATGCCCCTTCTGAACCACCCTGAATAAATTGAGAACACCTATAGCTCCACCACCAAGTATAAGGTCATGGTCGCATGCACTAGCACCAATAACACCGACACATCAAGGTATGTGATTCCTATCATTCTTAATTTGAGAAGTATAAGCATTCTTGAATTTATCCACAAATTATTGAATTGGTTTACATTTTTTGTGGTTCCTTCTCCTCCACATGCCTTTCTACTTGAGCATTACAAAAGTCACTTAGGAGTGTGATAATCTATAGTAGGATCTGATAGTTGTAACAATCCTCACACAAAACTCACTCAAGAAGTGCAGAGAAGAAGAGAAGAATTTAATCAATAATCACTCATGAACACATAAGATGGAGAATAGCAGTATAATCATACATCAGTTGTGAGATGGAACTGTGAAAAATGAATACAATACAATAACTGTGAATAGAATTCGAATAGAGCTAAGGTCATTCGAATTCATCCTTAGTGTCTAGCTTGGATAACATTGGAGACATCATCCAATCAGTAGTAGCAATCATAAATGGTCAATAGTCAGTCAAATGAGTCTAACTGATCCATGTGAGCACAAATCAGGGGATGGAGACTCAAAGGAGGGCGCATGAGGTTGTCAGAAGGTCAAGTAGAACTCCAGAACTAGCTAACTGGGAGCTACAGGAAGTTAGGATGAGCAATCAATGGAAGAACTGCTCAATCAATGCTCTAACCGACTGTTAAATCCTGGTAGGTGAGAAAAGGCACACATGTCACGTAGGTGAGTAAATCAAGGTGCATTAGGTAGGTAGGAGGGCTACTGGGGGCTAAAGACAAGCTCTAGGGAGATGAAATTAGGCTCTAAGTGCTGGGGAGACCACCGAAATGATGACTAGATGCATGTAGATCCATGCATGATGACTGGATACATGCAAAATGCATGTAGGCATGCAAATATGAAAAATTATGGTGAGAATATTCCAACACCCCCTGCAAGCTATATTATGAGGTAATACCTGAAAACTGAAAAATAGGGCCCTAGTGACTGAGATCAAAGGTCACCCCATACAACAATATAAATAATAAATGAGGAAAGAGAGAAAACCCAATGGGAAGAAATCCCTCCCTCAAAATAGACTAAAGGATGTTAATGTAGCATGTCATCACTCACCCCAAGAAGGGACCAGAGGTAAGTGAATCTCTTCACTGTAAATGACTTAGTGAAGATGTCTGCAATCTACTCTTCTATAGGGCAGTAGAGTATTGTAATGGTACTGTCATGCACCAAATCTCAAATGTAGTGCATTTGAATATCTATGTGTTTGGCTCTCTGTCTTAGAACCGGATATGTGGAGATCCTGATGGCACTCTGATTGTCACAATAGATGACAGGTGGAGTACTGAATCGAATCCCAAACTCTGATAAGATGCCCCGCAACCAAATGCACTGTGTGGCTTCATTTACTGCACCTCTGTACTCAGCCTCTGCTGAAGAAAGAGCTAAAGCAAGCTACTTTTTTCTCGACCAACATATAGGTCCAGATCCAATCATGAAGACAAAACCAGATGTAGACTTCTGATCTGAGCTATCTCCATCCCAATCAGAGTCAGTATACCCAACCAGGTTCAAAGGACACCTAGTTGAATAGTGAATACCATGAGTCTTGGTACCTTGCACATAGTGCAAGATCCTCTTTGCTTTCTTCTAGTTAAGTTCATGAGGCTCATGCATGTATCTAGAGACAACACTAACTGCATAGGATAGATCAGGTCGAGTGTGTGTAAGAAACATTAGGCTATCAATCAAGTGCTGATACAAAGTACTTTCTACCAAGGGTGTAGAAGATCCATCCTCAAGGATGATCCCCGAAAGAAAGGGGAATGCAACTGATTTGCATTCGCTCATATGGAACCTATCAAGAAAATCTGAAGCATACTTGGATTGAGCAACTTTGATTCCCGAATCACTCTGAGTGACTTCAAGACCAAGAAATTGCTTCAACAATCCCAAATATGACATGGAGAAGGAGTTGTGCAAAGCCGTTTTTATAGATCTAATGCATGAATAATTGCTCCCAGTAATCAACAAGTCATCAACATAAAGTACAATGAGAAGTAAGGAGTTACCATCATGTCTCTTGTAGACATTCAAATCTGATTTGCACCTCTGAAAATCTTGTGAGATCAAGAATGAATCCATCTTGGCATACCAAGCTCAGGGATATTTCTTAATCCCATACAAGGACTTCCTCAATCTACAAACAAGTGAAAGATCATCAATATACCCCTCAGGTTGCTTCATGTAGATCTCCTCCTCTATATCTCCATTAATGAAAGCACTCTTGACATCCATATGATGTACTTCCTAGTGCTTGGATGTAGCAAGAGAAAGAACAAGACGGATGGAATCCATCTTAGCAATAGGAGCAAATGTCTCAGAATAGTCAATCCCACGAACTTGGGAAAAACCTCTTGCAACCAATCTAACCTTGTACTTGTTGGAGACTCCATCTGAATCCATCTTAGTTCTATAGATCCACTTGCATTGAACAAGTTTCTTTCTAGGTGGGAGAGAAAAATATATTCCAAGTCTCATTTCTTTGAAGAGATTGATACTCTTCTTCCATAGTATCTACCCATATCGGATCTTGGGAGGCTTCAAAGTATGTATTTGGATCAGATCCAATCATAAGAAAGCATCTCTCAGCTAGAAATGGATCTGAGGGAGAGAGTGCAACTCTTGTATCATGAAAATCATATCTATCTTTGACAAGATCAATGGTGGAGATAGGAGTAGTGGTGGCCCATGTAGAAATAGGAATTGAAACTTTAGGTGCTACATCTTCAGGTTCTTGTGGATCTGGATCTAGCATTCACACTTATTCAAGAGTCCTCTTTTTCTCAATCTTCTTTGATGGATCTTTTCCTTTCAAGCAACCTTTGCAGGTTCCATGATCAAACTTGTCATTTGGAAGACCTTCAACCACATTTTTAGCTTGCATGTCTTACAAATGCTTGTAGTTGAGATGCCCAAATCTCTCATGCCACAATTTGCTTTCTTCATTGGCATGAATATGAAGAGAAGATTGCTTTGAGAGAGGAAGGAAATGATAAAACTCATAGAGTTTTGAAGTGTGATTTGCAACTCCCTTTGCAATTATTTTCCCTAAAACCACGTGTTGTATCTCGACTTCATTTGGAGATAAGATCACTCTCTTGGGCTCTCCAATACGATTCATTTGGTACACTAAAAGTATATTTGATGTGAGAGAAGTAAAATAAAGAACATCTGAGAATTAGCCATGGTAAAGATTGATCCTTCCAATCCCCTCAGAGGAGACTTCAAAATCATTGCCCAACATGATGGAAGGGACAACTGAGCATTCAAAGTTGGAGATGAGACATTTGGAGGAATACATAGGTCTTGATGCTCCTGAATCTATGATGAATGAAGATTCTTTTGATGCAGTTGCCATGAGAGAATGGCATCTTTCTTTTTCCTCATATTTAGAGGGTTCAGTATCTTTCTTCCTTGCACATGCAGTTACAGGGAGATTGTTCTTCTCAAGTAACTGAGCAATCAAATCTATAGTTTTCTTCATACAAGAACTCTTAGGATGAAATCCTCGATGAAAATATGTGCTTGGATCTCTCCTTCTGAGATTGCTTGGTCTTCTTTGAATTCGAAGCTCCATCTGACTGATATAGAACATCTTTTGGCTTTGTATCATTCGCTCTCTTTTCAAATACTTTTTTCTTTCCTTTTTCATTCGCTATTTTGGCCTCAGTAGTTGTAAGGGCCGAATCCAACTTTGGTCTTATCATTCCCATGGAGATTAACTTCTCCTCCTCTTGTGTGACATATTGGATGAAGTCATCAAGTGTAGGAAACTTCCATTTTGGAATGGACATCTTAGCTCACTAAAATGTGGAGACAAAAACTAAGAAATTTGGCCCCAATTTTGAGAGAATGGCAAGTATGAGTTGTTTGTCTTCTTTCACTATCTCATATCTCTTCAATTGTGAAATCAAGATTTTGAATTTGGTTAGGAAAGCATTGATGTATTTGAAGCTTTTAGGACTCAATGAGATGAGTTCATTTTCCAATTTATGAACTTTCAAATCATCTTTATGTCCAAAGAAAGATTCGAGCTTGTCCCAAACCTATTTTGGAGATGGTAGATCAATGATATGGAAGTGAAGATCTTCAAAAATTGAGAGAAGAAGTAATCCTACTACTTCATCAAGCCTATCCAAGTACTTGGATTTCTGTATTGCACTAAGAGGTTCGACCACAGTTCCATTTAGTATCCTGGAGAGGCTCTTGGACTTCATGAAGATGTCCATCTTGGCCTTCCATTCGACATAGTTGGAGGAATTGAAGTTTAGATCCATCTGCAACAGTGGAGGTCGAATTGAAGAGGAATTCAAATGGATGAATAAACCTGAAAAACAAGAATTTTGTTGATGGAGATTTGCTACAATTCAAATGAAAATTGCCTTAGGACACTGAGCACATATGACTAATTCCTTCACACCTGGATAGACCTCACTGGATTGCTCCAGTGAATTCAAGGTAATAGCACCAGGACTTGCTATGGAAACTTAGAGGCTTCTGGTGCTCAAGTGAAAAACAACCGCTCAATGAACTACTGCAATAGATGCAATTCGAATAGCTGCTACAAGCTCTGATACCATGTGATAATCTGCAGTAGGATCTTACAGTTGTATCAAGCCTCACACAAAACTCACTCAAGAAGTGCAGAGAAGAAGAGAAGAATGTAGTCAATAATCACTCATGAACACATAAAATGGAGAATAGCAGCATAATCATACATTAGCTGTGAGCCGACACTATGAAAACTGAATACAATACAATAACTGTGAATAGAATTCGAATAGAGCTAAGGTCATTCGAATTCATCCTCAGTGTCTAGCTTGGATAACATTGGAGACATCATCCAATTAGTAGTAGAAGTCATAAATGGTCAATAGTCAGACAAATGAGTCTAAATGGGTCTAGCTAAGCCATGTGAGCACAAATCATGGGATGGAGACTCCAAGGAGGGCGCATGAGGTTGTCAGAAGGTCAAGTGGCACTCCAGAACTAGCTAACTAGGAGCTAGAGGCAGTTAGGATGAGAAATCAATGGAAGAACTGCTCAATCAATGCTCTAACTGACTGTTAACTCCTGGTAGGTGAGAAAAGGCGCACAAGTCATGCAGGTGAGTAAAACAAGGTGCATCAGGTAGGTAGGAGGGATACTGGGGGTTGAAGACAGGATCTAGGGAGTTGAAATTATGCTCTAGGTGCTGGGGAGACCACCAAAATTATGATTGGATGCATGCAGGCATGCAAATATGAAAAATGATGGTGAGAATATTCCAACAAGGAGTTCCTCCATTCCCTCCATCGATAACATTCCCTTCCCCTCCATATCATCAAAGAATAGAAGGTAGATATTAATATTTTTTGAGTTCTCAAAAATTTCATTCAGGATGGTAGAGTTATCAATAATAAGTAATTTTGGACCATTTGTCTTATATTTTAGGGCCTCTTGCTGCTCCAACAAGCATTGCTTCTTCTAAAGCACATGAGAAGACAACAAATGTACCTTTGGCAACACCACCAAGTGAAATATCCTAGAGTCATGCACCAATTGCGATTCCTCCCATTAATAAAGGTCACTTAGAAATCTCACCCTTGGCATCCTGATGCCTATGCAACCTCTGTTTATTTAGAAGACCTTCGACTTATTTTTGAAACTTTTTGTATGGCTTGTTTCTAGTCCAATTATTATTCCATTTGAGTCTCCCAAAGGAAACACTATACATCCTGCACCTACACCATTAATAATATCTCCTTCTACTCATCTTTACTGGGGGATGAAAGGTGATATTCTTCTCTTTAATTGGAGGGAAGTAGTCTAAATGTTCAGTGATTTAAATTGTTTGTTTTATTGTCATAGGTCCTATTGCATCTACACCCACGATATTTCCATCTACACCAACTCAAAAGAAACCAAGCATACCAATGGCAGCATCTCCAAGTAGAAGGTCATCAGAGCATGCACCAGTTGCAATCCCACTGATGGCTGAAGGTTTATTCATTGTTCTATTTTGATATGTAAAATTATACTTTGTTAATGTTACAGTCTAAGTAATCGGATTGTTGATTGTTTTTGCAGGGCCTTTTTATTCACTAATTAACCATACCCTTCTATCACCCTCAAGAAACTTGAGACCTCTAGCAGAGTCACCATCAATTGGGTTTCGTTCTCCTCCACATCATTGAAATGTGAAAGGTATGCTTGCTTTCTTTTCTCTGATCTTTGAGATGTATTCTTGGACTGCATTAGAAAAATTCACTAAGGATGCTCTATTTACTACATTGTTAGGGCCCTCTGCTTCTTTTGGAACAACACCATCAACAATATATCCTACTCCTCATCATGATTGGGGCATGAAAGGTGATATACTTTTGTATTTCATTAGAGGGAAGTAAGTTTGAAATTTCAGCAATTCTAAATTATGTGTTGTGTTATCTTAGGGTATGTTACATTTACACCCAGGATGATTCCATATGCACCACCCCAAGAGAAACCAAGCATACCAATGGAAACACCACCAAGAAAAGACTCATTGAAGCATGCACCAGTTGCAAGTCCGACCATGGGTGAAGGTCTGTTTGTTGTTCTATTTCGTTATGTCAATTAATACTTGGTTAATGCTACACTCTAAGTTATTGGATTGTTGATTGTGTTTAAAGGGCATGTTTATTCACCAGTTAACCGTCCCCTTCTACCACCCTATGGAAACTTGATACCGCAATAGTCTCACCATCAATTGGGTTTTGTTCCCCTCCACATCATCGACACATGAAAGGTATACTTGCTTTCTTTTCTCAGATATTTGAGATGTATTCTTGGACTGCAATAGAAAAATTCACTAAGGATAATCTGTTTATTGCATTGTTAGGGCCCTCTTCTTCTTCTGCACCTGCACCATCAAGAATATCTCCTACTCATCATTATTAGGGCATGGAAGGTGATATTATTTTGTCTTTCATTGGAGGGAAGTACTTATTTTTTTGGGTGATATTCTTGTCTTTCATCCAGTGAATCTTGACAAGTGCTTAAAAATGTCTTATCAATGTTTATAGCATGAATCGGACACACTTTCTGATCGCTGCTTATTCAATGAAGCTAAGGTATATCTTGTTTAATAGTGTTTTTCAAACATTGGACTGCAATGTTTTGACATATTGCTAATCTTCCACTTGTCACAAGACTACATTCTGAAATGCCTAGACTATTCCTTCACTCAAAAAATATGACTTGTAAAAATTTTAGTTATTCATTACTTTGTATTTACATGCAGACTCTAGCTTGGTGTGTCCAATGTTAATATCCCACTCCTTACATTTTCCATGTTATGATCAGTTGACCTAAGAATTGGCTTATTTATCTATTCCAAGTATTTAAAAATGGATGAACCTATATGTTACCTGGTTATCCCTTATGAATCGATATGTTTCTGGTAATCTAATATGCAACAACATCCAAGGGGAAGCATGATTGGAAAAACTCAGGGAATTGGACAACCTCAGGGAACAAGTGAGTGAATGAGTAAATGAGGGAAGCTCTCCCTCTATTTATACTTTACTTTTAACTTAAATTTTAACTCATCTAGGTCGGCCTCAATAACCCTAACTAGGCCAACTTCTCTAGGGAGACTCAATTACCACTTATATTACATTTACTTGGGTGCTATCGACCCGACTTACAATGGAGGGTTAAACTAATGACCTTTACATGACCAAATGTAATAATGAAATCCCCGACAGAGGTAAAACATCCCCAATGGAGTTACAATAATAAAGTACAAGTAGAATATGCTTCGAAGTTACATTAATTTAACAAGGTTTATAAATGGAAACAACCACTCTTAACAAGGGCACAATATCAAGTTAAACAACAGACCTTTTAGGTTTTGTGTACAAGGATTTCACAACTGAGAAGACCAAACTAAGAAGTGTCAACTTTGGATAGCATCTTCAATTTCGCATATTTCTCTCCTGAAACCAATGTTTTCCCAGCAAACCTGGGTGAACTACGTGCCCCATAGGAAATTCATTTTTTCAACTAATTTCAAGCAGAGGCATTTTTAATAAATCGACTCTGCAATAACATCTAGCAAACATGATCTTATCACATGGTTTTTTGGACTATCCAATAATATTGAACATCAATTAGATTTTGTTGCATATGATTCTCTCCACAAGTGGTCTGCACCCCAGTCGAGCTCAAATAAATAAACTAATATCATCCAAAATTGTCTATCCTTTCCTATCTTATCACTGCTCCTATTTTTAGCAAAGTAGAATGTCACTATAATATCAATGTAATATCAAGGAGACAATAATAGAATGATGTCATACATAATTGTCTATCTTTTCTTATCATGTCCCTGATCCTAATTTTAGCATAGTAGGGTTCCCTACTAAATTGGGAATCACAAAATTAACAAAACGGACAATATAAATTTCGGAAAATTTTGAAACTAGCCATTTTTAAATCTATCGCTATTGGAAACCTTTACATTTCCTGGTTTCATCTATCTCAGAGTTATGAGAGTTGTAACAAATTAATTTAAGAAAACCAATATGAACCAACGAAAGAGCGATGTGAAACTTCAGTGGAAGCAAGCGGAGATTTATTACAAGGATAATTTTAAGGACCCATACTTATTTAAAAGTGTATAAACCTTGGCAAATCTTACCAATTCGTAAAATTTCAACTATAAAAATATTTGGCGATATTTTTCTCAAATTATTTCAATTTATAAGCATTTTATATAGTTTATATAACAATTTGATGATTTTTAGAGTGAAAAAAGTTTACCTCGTCAATATTGGGCGAAATGGGGCTTCAAAAAATGCAAATTGGCGAATCTTTTTTTGGAAAAATAGCCCATGGGATAAATTTCGCCCCTAAAATTATCCTTGGTGGGGAACAATTAAAGGACATAAACACTATAACTAATCCAAGAAAATTACTTGAGAGGCTAGTGATTGATGTTGTGATGGAGACTGTGACCTTAATTGTCCTTGACTAGGCCTTTGCTGACTATGGCCAAAAAATCCAGAGGGTCTGATCTGAGGGCCAACAATAGGAGAGAGAACTGTACCAATTGTTTGCATACCTAGCAATGTCTTCCCTGAAGATACTAAATGTTGAAATGAAGTACCTTGAATGGATCCTTGTTTATGTCGTGACTAGTGACATGTGTATGGCGATTGTATATTCGAAAGTTGATATGTTTGTACAGAAGGGGCCATGGGAGGATGGCCAGTGCCCTGAGGTTGTCCAATCATGCTTCCCCTTGGATGTGGTTGCATATTACAGGTCATGTACCAGATCATTTGAGTGGTCCATTGACAAATGGAAGTCTTGGTATGAATCGCCAGAAATGGAATGGTTTCAATTATTTTGATAAAGGCTTCAATTATTTTGTACCAATTTTGAATGGATTGGTAGGTGAAGGAATGAGTTTTAGTAGATGAAGACTAGATTTTTGTAGTAATATTAAGTTGGGTTTGGGATATTTTTTGGATTTTTGTACTGGTTCAAATCGAACTTTTCTTCCAAGTTTAAAGAAATTATGCTGTGATAAAAAAATAGAAAATTTGCATGAATTTTTCTTTACTTTTTGGTGTGACTTTGATGGGGTTTTGATTCAAGATGTTTGTGTAGAGTCACCTTGCAACCTACGAAGCCACAATCATAATGTGGGTGCCTATTATGCGGTTGTGATTTGAACCCTGAGCTTGAAAATCGATTCTTAAACCAATCAATGACACCAACCCTTGTTTTTACATGATGCATGTCACTGGTCACAGTATTACTATTGACAATACTTTGTGGACATTCATGTTGCAGTATTAATTCTTTTGGGAAATTTCACGTCTCACTTAATTTCATTTATTGCATATATCTTATTTAGATATTTTTTAATATCACAAATTTGTTTGCTTAGCATTTCTGGATGAATAATTTTGTTGAGACATTTTCCTTGCAGGTGCTGGCCAATAATATGATATTTCTTGGTGTTGTAGTCTTTCTACCTTTCCAACTAGGACGAATAGTTCTTTCCATTGCATCTCAACTTGTAGTCACCACATCTGATGCATTACTTACAGAAGGGATATCTAGTGCTACAGGTTCAGATTTGGGTCTCCCTGAAATCACTTTAAAGAATAGTCTCAAGTCAGTTGAAAATGTGTAAGAAACTACATTGACCAAGGAGATGCTTCAAGGGAATATGCGCACTGGTATGCATAACTCTAATGGAATTTCTAATATTACTACAGCTAGAGGTTTTGTGGAAGTATTGACAGAATCCTTGCTTGCTTCTTTGCGGGATTCTGATGTTGCAACTCTTTCTATTGGTTACATGGTCATTTTGATTTTTGTTTTATGTTAGCTTGGCTTGATAGCCTTGATACATTACAATAGAGGTGAACATCTGACAGTGGAAAGGATCTATGGTATAGCTTATGTGGCAGAGGCCACTCATTCCCTTGCAAGGTCATTACTTTCTGGAGTAAAATATGTTTTCACCACGGTGAAGCTTTCTTTTCTTTTACTAGTGGAGATTGGATTTTAACCTTATTATGTGGTTAGTGGCTGGATGTCTGCACCATTAGCATCCTTGGAAGAATATTGTCTCAGAGGGTGGGATTTTTCTGGGAGTCACCTTTAACAAGTTCATTCCTTTAGTGGCTTGTTGGGATTGTGTATATGTTACAAATACACATCTTTGTCAGCCTTCTTCGAGATGTTTGTTCTTTATTTCAAAGAAAATTTTGTCCATGATGTGTGTAATTTATGTAGTACATGTTTAAGTTCTTTACTTTTATGTAGATGACTTTTCAATATGGAAATACTTTTTGTGATGCATTGTCATTTGCACTATATGATTAATACAGTATCAAATAACATGCATGTATGATTTATTAATCAATGGGTGCTTCGTTCTTGTGTCCTATACTTTCTCAGAGATTCTGCTGATCCAAATTATAATCCATTCCGATATCTCATTGATTATCCTGTACATAAGCATGCAAAAAGGGTATTGATGTCTGTTGTGGTTTATGGAAGCTTGATTGTCTTGTTGCTATTCTTACAAGTAAAAATCAAAATTTTTTTGGAACCTTCACTATACCCTTTGGATACGTCGTATGTTGATATCTAAACTTAAAATCTATTTTTGGTAGTTAGTATTGGATAATGTGAGTTTATTTTGTAAATATAGTTGACTTGTTGATTTTGAGATTGTTGCAAGATGTCAGATCCATTTACAGAGATCCAAGACATGCTTTTGTTTCATATCTGTATTCCATTTTCCATTGAGCACTTTATCCCCTAGGAAAATTTTAAGACTGTTCTTTTCCACTTGTTTCCTATTATTGGTTGTGTTTGTGCTAGAAATTGTACCTAGACTACGGAGGTACAAGCTAGGACAATCTCAATAAAAACTAAAGGAAAAGGAATTGGTTTTTTCTGTGATTTTGGTTTGAAGGATTCATTCATAAGAAGGGAATAATTTAATCATCAAACACATGAAAACAATAAATCATAAAGCAATCTTAAAGAACTAAAACATAAAGATATACAACACATAAATAAACCAGAAGCATCATAAAACAAGAAACTGGTTTGTCCACAAATTAGTAAGCATTTACATGAATAATAACTTAATCAAGAAATGAAATCACAAATAGGGTGGTCAGACAGACCATAAACATAACCAACAAAGAGACTCAATAAGTGGCTTATATATATGTATTCAAAACAATGTTCCAGTCTCCAAAAAGAACTTACATGAGAGTATATAGCATCAGTCTAAGTATACAATAGTGCATCATTCATATAGCCCTTCTCGAACAAAATACCAACCCCTCTAGTATCTTTTTCCTCTTCTTTTATAATTAAAAAATGTAGTAGTTTCATAACTACTTCTTTAGGTTAGGTTTCGAATGTCTTCAAAAGTTACATCTAATAGTTATACAAAATAGTTTTCGAATAACTAAAGGAATTAACCAAAAAGTAACTTCAAACTACCATCAACAAAATGAAATGTGAAAATACTTGGACAGCTGTGCACTAGATAGCATTTATAACTGCTTGGCAACTTCTGCTAACATTGATATTCCTTCTAATGCATGAGATTTTTTATAATGTCGAGCCTACTCTTCCTCCATGCTTTGCACCTTGTTTAACAACATATTATTCTGTTTGCTCAAATTATGGATCTGCTTGGTTAATTTATCAGCCTGAACCTTTATTTCTCATTTTCTTCTTAGGGCTTCCTTTTCTATTACAATCAACTCTTGATAATGAGCATTGAAATCTTCCAAGTATTCCCTTAGCCTTTTATTTTTTATTCTATGTCTCTCATTTGATTTAGTCAGAAATGTAACCTGTGTTCTCTGTTGTTGTAAGGATTTCTTCAAATTTTATATCTCTGAGTCCATCTGCATATCTCCATGCAATATTGAATCTTGGTCTAATCGCATTGGGATATTCAACTTCTTGAAAATCAAGTCTTCTTCCTGCCTATTTCTCACGGTTGCATCTAAAAATGTAGCCACTGAAGTCATTCCCTATTCAAAACTAGGAATAATTTCCTGCTCTGCAACTTCTTCACATACTTTAGATTATTCTGGTATCATTACTTGATCTTCCTCTATACTTGTTTGAACCTGTTGTAGCTTCAACTCCTCTTTGCAATTTCCATCTTCTTCACTTGAAGAATCCTTAATGATATTCACCTTCTCCTTTTATAGCTTAGGATTCAAAATCCTCCTCATGTTCAGTGTAAGTTTATTGGTGGCTCTAGTCGTAGGTCGCCATTTAGGATTTTCGAGCTCTGCCAGAGATTTTACATCAGCTTTAAAGTCTGGAACTTGAAAAATATTCTCCTTGGTATTGGTAGTAAGAGAAATTAGGGCTAAATTTTCTTCTTTGCGGACATAACTTTGTTCTACCTCAACCGAATTTACAACTTCTTCCTGTTTTGAACCAACTACATTTTTCATTGTATGATCTTCAAGAATGCATTCATGCTCATCTTCAGTCATGTTTTATTGCTATGTATCATCGGGGTTTATAAACTCTCCCTATACATTATCATTATGTAAATCTTCTTGTATTATATCTTCAACTGCATCTCTCTTGAATTTCTTCACAAAACGAGACTGTTTGTTGGGCATATGTTTCTTTTCATGCTCATCTTGCTTGATTACGAACCCTGACCAAAATAAAAAATGATCCCAATTTCGATTATCCTTCTGCAAAATTGTCACAACAATCAATTTAATCAAGCCATGATGGAATAATGACTGGTTTGTATGGTCAGCGTGGCTTTTAACCCTGTTCGACATCTTCTGAAGGCTTTTTAGTAAGAAGAACGGTAAATTCATCTTAGATTGTTGATTTAAGTGCAACAAAAACCTAATATGGTATTTGAATACCGATGCAAACCTGCCTTCACATGTAATATAACTCTTCACAATTCCAATAACTTCCTTCCACTCTGGTTTAAAGTTCTCTAAATGCACCCCTTTTCTCTAGTTAAGGGATTCACGTCCAGGTAATGGAAATGAGCTAGGGTCGAAGTCAAAATGGGTTTTCTTAAACCATGATTCTCCTTCTAAGGGCACACCGATAGATTCAGTGATTAGATCTCCAATCAGTTCAAATTTCAAAGTATTAAAGCTTACAGTGCTATTAATAATATTAGTGAGCAAAGGTGTGGCTAACATTGACATTGAAACTTGCAACTCTTTCAAAACAATCAAACCATCCAACTACCCTGAACAACATTGCACATTCAGGAAAACTAGTGGCCCAATTTGTGTATGTTGGCTCAAAACGACTTATTTTACCACTCTTACCCATAACTACTGCGGTTAATCACTATATGGTTTCTTGGAACTAAACAAAAATTAAAAATTTTAACAAATCTGAGAATACATGGCTTCCAAGTTTAAAATTTGTGGCCTTCCCCTATCTTCAGTTCTCATCATGAATTTGAAAAGTGTTATCATGTAACAAACAGCTCCTTAGTGGTCTTCGATCATTAATAAAACAAATGTGCCAATATCTTTTATGAATTCTCCACAAACTTCCATGATCTCGGATTCCAGCAGTACCTTAGAGTATGTAGTTTAGTAATTGTGTTGCGGGAATGTCTCCAATGAATATTTTGCAAAAGAAACTCAACATAGAAGTTAAACTTTAATCATAGGAGTTAGGGAAAACTTTAAATAAGTATTTTGAATACTATAAAATGAAATGAAATACTTTAATAAGCCGCTATGTATAGAGGAAAAATAAAACAAAATGAAATAACATTCATAACATAAAAAATAAAATAAAATGAAAACTATTCAATTTAAAATAAAATAAGATAGAAGTAGAAAATAATGACAAATTTGGAAAAAATAAAAAAGGGACTAGGTACAATTCCAGTCTTAACATCTGGCTCCAATTGGTGGATGAAAGCCTCCTTGTGAGGTTTCAAGATCTTGTAGACTAGTGCCTTCTGCAATCAAAACTGAAACTTCCCTATTATTCTGCAAACTTCCATTGGGAAATTGGAGTCTTTATTCAACTTATTTCACACTGGTATGTACAATGAGTGACAACTTCTTACCTTTAATGATTATAAAAATGCTTAAGGAATCGTCCATTCACTGGATTGGACAATTCTTCACCTTCCAAACTCTACAGTATAAAGGTAATATCCTCCAAAATTTTAGAAATTAGGAAGGGACCCAACCATAAATTATCAAACTTACCATGTTGACCCTTCTGATCTCTTTTGGAATCCCACCTGAGCACCATGTCTCCAAGAGAAAAAGTATCTTCTTTAACTTTCCTATCAAATTTCTCTTTGATCTTGTTCCTATAAGCCTGAGCTCTTTCTGCTAAAGCTTCTCTTTCTTGCTGAAGTTCAATTAATGAGAAGATTCTTCTCTGAATACCATTTGGCTCCACCTGATTGTCTTGAAAAAATTTCATTACTGGAATTCCTAATTGAATGGGAAAAACAGTATATGTACCATATACCAATTGAAATGGAGACAAACCTATTGATTTCTTAGTATTTATCTGATCTTCCCACAGAGCATACTTTAACATTGAATCCCAATATCTCTTATTCTGACTTTACAACTTCTTGATACTCTGGATGATGTTCTTGTTGGTTGATTCTGCCAATCCATTCTTCTAGGGGTAATAGGTGGTAGAATATTTTAATATAATTCCATTCTCCTCACAAAAATTAACCATGGCCTTGGAATTAAAAGCCTAAGCATTATCAGTCAACAACTTCTTAGGACAACCAAACCTACTCAAAATATTCTCTTGTATAAAGTTAATAATTACCTTATCAGTTGCATTCCGTGTAGGAATTGCTTCCACCCATTTCGTGAAAAAATCAGTAGCTGTCAGTATCCATTTGTGTTGTCCACTGGAAACAGGATTGATTTCACCTATGAAATCCAATCCCCATTGCTAGAAAGGAGAATTCACCACAATAGGTTTCAAAGGTAAGGATAAAAGTTTTTGTTTACCAACAAATTTTTGACATTGAACACAAGCTCTGACCTGCTAATATACATCTGAAAATAAAGAAGGCCAGTAATACCCAGACCTTGGGATCTTGTAAGTTGTAGCTTTCCAATATTTTCCACAGGCACTTTCATGCAGTTCCGAAATGACTTCTTCCGATTATGATTTCTCCAAACACTTAAGCAATAATCCTCCTGGATCTTTCCAATGCAACTATTGATTTACTAAACAATATTTAGTGGCTTTCAAATTTAATGACCTAGCTGTTTTTTTATCTAAATGAGCAGGACATTGTAGATGCAATAAATAATGAACTATATCAGCATACCAAACTGATTCTGCATACTTATCCATGATTTTTTCTTCATTTTGCCTCATTTGTAGCTCCTCATGCGTTGGTGGACTTGCCACTAAATGAATACCCGAAGCTTCACAATTCGAATCAGCCAATAGTCTTGCTAGACCCTATCCTTTTACAAGTTTAGTAGGTTTAATATCCACATCATACTCCATGAACTTCGCAATCCATCTCCCCCTCTTACCTTCACTGTCTGGTTCTGTCAAAATTTCCTTGATGGCAGCATTAGGTACATAAGCAATAATCTTTGAATGTACAATATAAATTTTGAAAAATTTCAAGGCCTTAACCAATGCATATGCTTGCTTTTCTAGTGTACTGTATTTCAATTCTGAGTCTTTGATAGTTTTGCTAAAGAAAGCAATAGGCTTCTCTAATCCATCAGTATTCTTTTGTAATAAAACTGCTGCTATAGTATCCTGAGATGCAAAAGAGAAAGTGAAGAATTCTTTCAAAAAATCAGGGCTTACCAGCACTGGGGCTTCTATCAAAGCATGTTTGATCTTCTCAAATAAAGCTCTAGCTTCTACTATCCACTTCACCTCCCGATCCTTCCTCAACATAGATGTTATTTGTTTGATTGTTTCAACAAAATTTGGAATGAACCATCTCAAAAAATTTATTTTTCCAATAAATGATTGGACGTCCTTCTTACTTCTAGTAATGCTGATCTTTAGAATATCCTTAACCCTTTTCGGATCTATTCTAATCCCATCTGCTGAAACTAGATGTCTCAAAAGCTTACCTTCCTGAACAATAAAATGTGACTTCTTAGGATTTAATGACAGTCCAAACTTCCTACACTTCAAAAAAATTTGTCTGAGATGTTTCAAATGCTCTTCATCAGATTTAGAGAAGACAGTAATATCATCTAGATAAATTACTACAAATTTTTCATTTTCTCCAATGAAAGCTATATCCATAGCTCTTTGAAAAGTTGCACAATCATTCATCAAACCAAATGGAATCTTGTCATACATGAATGTACCCCAAGGGGTAGTGAAGGTTATTTTATCCTTATCATTTGGATGCATAGCAATTTGATTGTAACCCGAGAATCCATCAACCATCGAAATTCTCTGGGCACCTACCACTTTCTGTAAAATTTTCTCAATATTGGGAAAAGGATAGTTATCCTTCAGTGAAGCTCTATTCATATTACGAAAATCCACACATAATCTAATCTCTCCATTTTTTTACGCACTGGAACCAGATTGGCCACCCATGATGAATATCTTAGAGCAACTATTATTTTAGCATCTAATAACTTATTGACTTCTTTCTCTATGACTGGAAGCAAGGCTGGATTAATTCTTCTCAATTTCTATTTAAAAGGTTTCACATTTGGTTTCAAAGGAACCTTATGCTGAATTATGCTAGTGTCATAAGTCTTCAAGTCTTCATAAGACCAGAAAAAAATGTCAGCAAACTCCTTCAACAACTTTACATACCTGTTCCTTTCTTCAACAGGAAGAGATTTGGAAACTTTCACCATCTTAGGATGATCTTCTGTACCAATGTTACAACTTATAATGTTCTCTTCTGAGGATTTCATGGCAGGATTTAATAGAGTATCATCTTTAGAAAAAATCCTCTCAAGGGGAACCAAACCCTTGGGAATGAAGTTTCCCTTCAACTCAATAATGTTATGTTCAGCAATTGTATTTTCTGTATATGCAGCAGTATCATCAACTTCATCATCCTGGTCCTGGTCAATCAGTGAATTAGAAAACTCCCCAGTCAATTCTAAGAACTTTTTAATTTCCAAATCATCCTCAAATACTCTCCATTGTTTGATATTGTCTGGTACTACAGGTTTGTACTTAACTTCAATTAGATACTTTAACTAGGTCTGTTTTGGAATTTTGAAATGTGTGGCTGCCAAAGCCAATGAATCTGTTGTTTGGTTTTGATCCCTGGGAATAAAGATAATATTGAATGCTACAAAGAAATTGTCAATCATATCCCATACCTCATTTCTGTATACCTTCAATAGATCCTGTTTTACCTGATATTTGTCCTTCACCTGCTGGACCACTAGTTCGAAGTCGCCAAAAACAGAAAGCTGTTGAATTACCAAATCCTTTGCAGCTCTTAGCCCAAGTATCAGTGCTTCATACTCATCTGTGTTGTTAGTAGTAAAAAAATTCCAATTTGTACATTAAACAAATCACCTCCCCTCCTGGAGAAACCAAAACAATACCTGCTCCAACTCCTTCCTTAGATGATGATTCATCAAAATACATTTTCCATAATTCATCTCGCTATTCAATAATAGGCCTAACTAGTGCTTCTTTTTCTACTCGCAGTATGCCATTTGTATCTTCATTGCTGAAATGTAACATGTAAGATACCAAATCTTCAACTGTATCATAAATGGGATGGTTAGTTGGGTTTTTATCATCACTTACTATATAAGCCATCTTCACTTCCATGTACAATCTCCTATGTTCTCCCCCAAATACTGGAATGGTTGCATATGCTAAATCCATCTGCAATGTACCCCTATTTTCTTTTCCCAAGACCTTGAAAGTAACATGCCAATTTGGGTGAGATATCAGCAACCACCACATCCATATACAAATCCAAATATCGATCATAGGACTTTTCCACTGTAGAAAAGGCACTAGTAGTAGCAGCAGCTGTACCAAGCGGCTATGGTATAGGCCATCATTAGCAGGAGGAACTGGCATCACTAGTAGCAGGTTAGAAGCAAATTATCGTTACCCAGACCCAACGATGATAATTCCATCTATTCTCCATGTGGTTCTACTTTAGTTGGTTTCCCATGCGGTGGTTCTATATGTGGTGGTTGCTCTCCGTACGGTGGTTCTATATATATTAAGTAGTTCTCTCCATCCATTGGTGCTAGTGAAAGGGCTGGAGAATTGGTTATTCTATGACAGGTGTTTAAACTAGGTCTATGACTGCCTCTGTTGGTGGGTATGTGTCTAATCACACTTTTCATAGGTAGCTGAGCCAAACTCACCACAAGATCCTTAATTACCCCTAGGCATTTCACTGCTCTAGAGTCAAATGCAAAAAAATCATGATAGGGTTTTGTAACACTCAGACCAAGGGCCTCCATGACTACTTTAGGCATCAGTTTATGAGAGGCTCCGGAATCTAACAGGAATTTATGGAGCATTTGATCATGAACAATCAGGGTAATATAAAAAGGTGGAGGAAAATTTGAATTATTCTAAGGCTTATCAGATGAGGCATAGCCAAGAATGATTGTAGAGTGTTCTTCTTGTAGATTTATAGTGTCTAAAGGGAAATGATTAACTTGAGAACTCAGTATCTTAAATGCAGGATCTCTATAACAAGAAGTTTTCATCAATTCAGTTAATGGCACTGGAATCTTGACCTTACACAGTTCATTTTCAAAATTAAAAGTTTGCACATTTTTGTTACTTTCTTCAATCTCTGCAGCTTTGGCTTGGTCACTATGATTTTGTCTCTTTTCCAATGTTTGATTAGGTAAGTGTTTAGCAGGAGGAGCCATCTTCTTTTTGGTAACTTGAGCAATTTTTTTTGGACTTGATCTTAGGTCATAATATTTTTTGGGTTCAGATTGATACATACCAGCTAAAACTTCAGGGCTATAACCACTTTCTTCTTGATGAATATATGAGTCAAAAAACTTAGAATTCTGATAGTTATATTCAGTAAGGAAACCCTCCAAAGTAAAATAAATTTTGATTTAAATCTTCATACTGTAAATCTTCAACTTCATCTATTAAATTATTTTGGAATGGGGGAGGAACTCTCTTGATCTTCATTCTCCCTTCTTTCCCTCTGAATATCATTGTTTCTTCTTTCTCTAGGTATGAATCTAGGAACAAATGGACGCCTAAACTGATTACGATTTCTCTCTCTCCTTCCTATGCAGGTTTATTTGGATTATTTTCCAATTCCATTTTACTAACTTTTGCAGCTAAAATTTTGACCAACTTAGTCATCTCATCCAGTTTATTCTCTGTTGTTTTCGATGTGGAAGATCAAGGTATCATTTCATTTTTACCTTCCGGTCATGCACTTGATAATATGACTGATATTTTAACCTATTCGAAGCTAAAATGTTTGATTCAACCTCCAAGGTAGCTTCCTGCATGTTCAACAAAGTCACTGACCTTCTTTCTCTTAGATGCAAGGAAAAATCATGATCAACAGAATTGGCATAGGTTAATTTGGATGAGGTTTTAGAAGGCTTGGTTTCAACTGGGATCCTTCCATACATCTTATTGAAACGTTTAGAGAAATCTGCTACAGTTTCATCTTTTTTCCTTTTCAAAGCTGCAAATTATGTAATGTAATAAGTGTGATCTTTAGTATCCCCCCACTGTCTCATAAACATTTGTTGGAGTTCTTCTATTAGGGTTATAGAATTAGAAGGAATTTCTCTGACCATTTCCTTACCTCCCCATCTAAACTCTGCACAAACATCCTCATCCACACATCTTTAGCTTCAATATTATGATTTTCTGCATAACTTAGAAATGCATTCCAATGTTCCTCTGTTGTGGTTTCACCCTAACCATTAAATATGGGAAGGTACTAATGATAGTCTCCAGCTGGAAGATCATTTAGGGGTTGAGGAAGAACTAAAGGAGCATATCTAGTAGCTACCATTCGGTCCATCATATCAAGAGGTTGTTGTCTTGCCATCTTGGAGCTAGTTTGGCTTAGTGAAGAAATAGGCTTACTGACTTTGCTCAGACTTGGATGAAATGAGAGTTTACAAGGTTTGAAGTGAAACAAAGGAGTTTTACCAGAAAGCTCAGTTTTTATTTTTTGACAAGACAGTGGATTTGTGAAAATCTGAAAGGTGTCAACTAGTGTAGAAGGGATTAGCCAAGATAAATTATGTTTTTTCTCTTCTGATTGAAATTCTGAATATGCAAAAGGGGATAATGGTTCTAAATGATCACGAGTAAATAAAGAAGGAGAAGACTGAGATCTTCAAATTTTTCAAGCTTCTTTCAAAATATGCTCTAGATCTAAGACTCATGGATGTAATGGAGATGTAGGTCTACCCCGTGTGTTTTCTTTCCTTGAAGACACAATGAACTATTACTGGTGAAAATGTAGTCTGTAACAATGCCTGATCTTGTTCACCTTCCAAAATCAGATTCAAAAACTATCCCAGGGAATATTTTACTTCACTTTTGTCCCTGGCAACGGCGCCAAAGATGTTTGTGCTAGAAATTGTACCTAGACTACAGAGGTACAAGCTAGGACAATCTCAATAAAAATTGAAGGAAAAGGAATACATCTAATAGTTATACAAAATATTTTTCGAATAACTAAAGTAATTAACCAAAAAGTAACTTCAAACTACTATCAACAAAATGAAATGCGAAACAACTTGGAGAGTTGTGCACTAGATGGCATTTATAACTGCTTGGCAGCTTCTACTAACATTGCTATTCTTTCTAATGCATGAGATTTTTTATCATGTCAAGCCTGCTCTGCCTCCATGCTTTGCACCTTGTTAAACAACATCTTATTCTATTTTCTCAAATCCTGGATCTGCTTGGTTAATTTCTCATCCTGAACCTATGTTTCTCCTTTTCTTCTTAAGGCTTCCTTTTCTACTACAATCAACTCTTGATAGTGAGCATTGACATCTTCCAAGTCTTCCCTTATCCTTTTATTTGTTATCGTAAGTCTCTCATTTGATTCAGTCATAAATGTAAACTGTGTTCTCTGCTGCTGTAAGGATTTCTTCAAATTTTCTATCTCTGAGTCCATCTGGACATCTCCATGCAATATTGAATCTTGGTATGATTGCATTGGGATATTCAACTTCTTTAAAATCAAGTCTTATTCCTGCCAATTTCTCGCTGATGCATCTGAAAATGTAGCCACTAAAGTCATTCCATGTTCAAAACTAGGAATAATTTCCTATTGTGCAACTTCTTCACATACTTTAGATGATTCTGGTATCATTACTTGATCTTCCTCTATACTTGTTTGAACTTGTTGTAGCTTCAACTCCTCTTTGAAATTTTCATCTTCTTCACTTGAAGAATCCTGAATGATAGTCACCTTCTCCTTTTCTAGCTTAGGATTCAAAATCCTACTCATGTTCAGTCTAAGTTTATTGGTGGCTCTAGTCTTAGGTCGCCATTTAGGATTTTCAAGCTCTGCCAGAGATTTTACATCAGCTTTAAAGTCTGGAACTTGAAAAATCTTCTCCTTGGTATTGATAGTAAGAGAAATCAGGGCTAAATTATCTTCTTTGCAGACATAACTTTGTTCTACCTCAACCGAATTTACAACTTCTTCCTATTTTGAACCAGCTACATTTTTCATTGTATGATCTTCAGGAATGCATTCATGCTCATCTTCAGTCATGTTTTATTGCTATGCATCATCAGGGTTTATAAACTCTCCCTGTACATTATCATTCTGTAAATCTTCTTGTATTATATCTTCAGCTGCATCTCTTTTGAATTTCTTCACAAAACTGGACTATTTGTTGGGCATATGTTTCTTTTCATGTTCGTCTTGCTTGATTATGAATCCTGACCAAAATAAAAAATGATCCCAATTTCGATTATCCTTTTGCAAAACTATCACAACAATCAATTTAATCAAGCCAGGATGGAATAATGACTGGTTTGTATGGTTAGCATGGCTTTTAACCCTTTTCAACATCTTCTGAAGGATTTTGAGTAAGAAGAACGTTAAATTCATCTTAGACTGTTGATTTAAGTGCAGCAAAAACCTAATATGGTATTTGAATACCGATGCAAACTTGCCTTCACATGTAATATAACTTTGCACAATTCCAATAACTTCCTTTCACTCTGGTTTAAAGTTCTCTAAATGCACCCCTTTGCTCCAGTTAAGGGATTCACGTCGAGGTAACATAAACGAGCTAGGGTCGAAGTCAAAAGGGGTTTTCTTAAACCATGATTCTCCTTCCAAGGGCACACTGATAGCTTCAGCAATTAGATCTTCAGTCAGTTCAAATTTCAAAGTAATAAATCTTACAGTTCTATTAATAATATTCTGAGCGAAGGTGTGGCTAACATTGCCATTGAAACCTGCAACTCTTTCAAAAAACTCAGACCATCCAACTTCCGTGAACAACACTACACATTCAGGAAAACTGGTGGCCCAACTTGTGTTTGTTGGCTCGAACCGACTTCTTTTACCACTCTTACCCATAACTTCTGCGGTTAATCACTGTCTGGCTTCTTGGAACTAAACAAAATTAAAAACTTTAGCAAATCTGAGAATACGTGGCTTCCAAGTTTAAAATTCGTGGCCTTCCCCTATCTTCAGTTCTCATCATGAATTTGACAAGTGTTATCATGTAACAAACAACTCCTTAGTGGTCTTCGATCATCAATAAAACAAATGTGCCAATAGCTTCTATGAATTCTCCACGAACTTCCATGATCTCGGATTCCAGTAGTGCCTTAGAGTATGCAGTTTAGTAACTGCGTTGTGGGAATGTCTCCAATGAAGATTTTGCAAAAGAAACTCAACATAGAGGTTAAACTTTAATCATAGGAGTTAGGGAAAAATTTAAATAAGTATTTTGAATACTATAAAATAAAATGAAATACTTTAATAAGCCACTATGTATAGAGGAAAAATAAAATAAAATGAAATAACATTCATAACATAAAAAATAAAAAGAAAATGAAAACTATTCAATTTAAAATAGAATAAGATAGAAGTAGAAAAGAATGAAAAATTTAGAAAAAATAGGTTGGATGCACTTCCAGTCCTAATAGGTTGGATGCATGGATTGTCCAACTTCCTCTTGCCAAACCCTGAGGATGGAAATGGTCAACAAAGATTGTGGCCTCATTTGCACAAAAGGATTGTGTTAGCACATGGAGCAAGACTGCTAAGTTTTGAAGTTGGTTCATAAATAGCACGCTACTTACAAAACATGTAGATGTCTGCATGGCCACCATCATAAGTCCTTTACCCTTTCTAGTAATCTAATTAGTGGATTTTATTTATCTACACCTATATCAATGCACTTATTCAGCAGATCAAATATTTGACTTGCCAAATGGTATACTCCTTGTTATTGATCTTCAAAATCCTGTCTCTTCCTTTATGCCTTGAACTTTGAAATTGGTTGTTAAATGCCCTGCCACTTGAAGATATAGATTTGAGGCTTGTTTTCTTTACAACTTAAAAAAAATTAAATTCCCATAATTGGTGATGCTCGAGAGATCTCTCATCTTGGGCACATAAAATATGTTTTCTTTGTGAGTTGATTAGTTTGGTCTACATCCATTCATATATTTTTCTTTCAAGGGAAACATTTAAATAGATGTGTTTATATCCAAGGAAGATTTAAAAATTACTTTCATTTAACAAGAAATCCTTCAAAAATTTAATAATGCTTAGTTTCCATGGTGCACTCTATGTAGTCTTTGAGAGATTCCTATGTTGAAATGATATTGAGGGTTTATTACAACAACTGTTTACATTCCAATATTTGGTTTATCCAAACCTTTAGCGAGCAAACCTTCAAAAATCAACATTATTGATGACACCATTGCAGCTGGCACAACTTCAAGGCTTGTATCATTACCCTGGCTCTCTCTTCAACGTTTAATACTTGGACTTGTAATTTAAAGAATGTCCCAAACCTATTCACTAACTTCATGGGGTAATCAACGTGAGTGCTCTTCTTAACACCTATGTACCTGAGCATTTGCATGCTCATTGGTAACGATTCTTGACACCTTTGTGTACTCGAAACTTGAACTCTTGGGAATTTGATGGAAACCTCGACCATTTGGCATGGGCGCTTCATCCTTAGCATGGGGGGGGGGTCAGTTGGTAGGAAATATCCTATCATGCCCATTCATATTGGGGAGTAAACTATGATACATAAATGAGAAAATATTTGTCATGTATTAAGGGATCGAGAGGACTTAATTATGTTATATGGAAACACAAATATTTAGGGTATATTTTATTACATTTTGTGTAGAAGCGGTGGATGGGAGGCAGAGGGAAAATGCTATAAATATAATAGTTAGTACATAGTTAGGATGATATTTTAAGTATTAATTTAATGTCTTATATATGATGTAATAAAAAGGAATTTAGTAGTCTAGGAACCATGTTGCATGGATAATAATAATCCAAAGTAAAAACATTAGCCCATGGTTATGGACTCAAGTCCATCAAGACATATTGCCTTAATGTTTTATACTGTCCATTCAATCCTTGGAATCGTGTACAAAAGCTATCACACTATATTGTAATGGTTTCGTTCTACCATAAGTATAGCATGGGATGTATTATAATATAATATGTGTTGTATTCCAATATAATATAATTGGAATAAATAACAATATTAACATGCAAAATCCAAATTGAAATAAATAATAAAATAATAATCTCACTATGTGAAATTCAAATTATAATAAATAATAAAGTAATATTATTAATTGAAAAATAACATACATGAAAAATGTATTGAATACATCAACCAATATATGGTGACCAAATCTTGGAAAGCATCACCAATTTTCACATAGCCTAATTATCCTTTCAGCACATTAAAGGTGAGAATTCTTATAATTTCCATCCAAAAATCAAATCTTATTAGTGTTAAGTGTCTATGTGTCATCTCAAAGTTCAATTAATACTTACTAGCAACTTGTATTCCATTAAATGGGAAGAATATCAACACAATTTCACTATAAGTTCTCTCATTTTGGTAAAGATGTAATTTTATCACCCAATATTTGACAATCTAGAACTAACTTTTTCCATAGGAACTATTATATTGACAATCTAGAACTAACTTTCGCAATATGGAACTAACTTTCGCCATAGGAACTATTAATCTGTTAAGATAAAAAAAAAGGGGAGTTATCATAAATAGAATCATTGGTAATTGTTTTGCAACTCAGGACTTAAATATGTTTATATGATAGACGGATCTGGTGCATGTGATCTAAGCATGGGATTTGGTAATATGGTGATTTCAGTTAGTGTCATTAAGTAACATATGGTTGAGCTAGTTGTGATTGGGTTGAGAATGAGATGTCTGCGAGATCATTTATTAGGAGATATCATATCATGCCCATTTATATTGGAAAATAAACATGAGATCTCAGCATAGAAATCTGTGATCCATTGAGCAAGATGAAAATGTATGCAAACATAAATATAGAAATCCGTTGACCTTTGAATGATGATCTGCATCTTGTTGAGCAATTTGAAAAAACACATACAAAGCAATCTCACCTACTACCATAATGCTCAAACACCTATCGTAGACATCATTTAACATTTGATTGGTGTTACCATTGCATCCACGTGAATATCACGTGATGGTAAGTCTAGTACGCAACTTCACCATGATCCATATTGCCACGGGTGTCTAGAAAATTCATTTTCCCTCCAATCTAAAAATTTACCTCCATATTTGTTAGAAAACAAATATATCTGCATTCTTCCCCAATTTGTCTTGATCTGTGGGTTGTTCATTTGGACTTATCTTTGGGCACTTGGTCGAATCGGTACTCCACTGGTCTATGCTTGCATGACTTAGAACTATGTTGGTCTGCTCTTGCTGACGTGTATGTACTCTATTGGTTTGCGCTTGGGTTGGCATTATATATTTTGAAGAATATTTCAACATCTTGAATGGGGAATATATAGCAAGAGTAAAATCACTATTTTGTTCTTTTATGTATCAATTCGCTCAGATCCCGTTTAGATTTAAGAAACATTGATTGTAATAGCCTCTCACTAGTACATGAAAAAATACAATGAACCAATTGGATGCTTTTTGAGTGAATATATTTAATGTTGGTCGATTTCTATATTGAAAGATAAATCTACATCCAAAAGCAGTTGACCAACATCAATTTTAGACCAACGATATCCCTATTTGCACCACAACCTCTCTGCACTAAGCAAGCTTCTCTAAAAATGAAATGAATCCTTAGCCTAAAGCAATTTTCTAGGTATCTACATCAGTTCCTTCATAGCTCAAAATGCCCCCAGTACAAAAATCGACCACCCAAAACTCACCTGCTCCATGTCTAGCAGTACCGGGATCTGATATCCCTTCTCTGAATCCTCACACATCATGTTCTTCTAGTGGGAATGATATTTTTTCTTAGGACCTGAAAAAACTTTAGAGATGGGATTCCCTACTTTAAGATTCCCTTAAACATGAACAAGTGCAGGCTTATTTACGTCTTTGAAAGCCCCTTTTTCTATTGGTATCGTGGATTGTTGTCGCTGGTCTTTAGGGTTTCTTCGTAGATAGAACTTGGAGATTCTTTGGTTCGTAGCATAGGTATGAAATGGATATTCAATAACATAGTTTTGTTCAATATTCTTGAACAACATATATGGGCAGCCATGAGGCAGCTTCGATCCGATATGAAAATCTAACTTAGCATTGACATTCTAGTCTTCAGTGGTACTGTGCAATCATTCTTGGTATCAAATCTTCTAGACCTAGAACTATAGAATTTTTTTTGGACATGATTACGTGATATGTTGCTTCAAATATTTGGAAACAATGGAAACTATAGTAGAACAATGGAAACTCAGTGACTGCAATCTACACAGTAATAAAAGCATAAAACCTGGGGTATATAATCTATCACTACCCAAAGAAAATAGGTGAGGCTGCTAACTAACAATACTATTTGTCCAAGCACTACAATATCTTTTGTTTCCTCTTTGCATAATGTTGAGAAGATCAAGCCACTGCTTGAGTTGGACAACCAAAAGGATCTATTCAAGTTTCCCTTATTTGCCATGGAGGGTCTCCCTCCAGGTTTAGAGTCCAACTCAGTTATCAAGGACGAAAATATGGTTACCTTTGCTCATAGAGATCGTGGATCGCTAGAAATATCCCTTCCATGCACTTTTGCAGTGCCTCTCATTGGACTACATAATTTATGACTTCATGCAATGCTATACTAGCTATTCTCTTCAGCTTCACACATTCCATTTGCAGAAAAATCCTCCAAGCATACCAATGTTTCCCACAGGGGGTTCACTTAGTGAACTTGTTACATAGCACGATCGTTCGCATGATATTAAAGAATATCCATAATTTCACTAAATATTGGAAAATTTCTCCTAATTTTTAATTGTTGAACCCCCCTCCCAATATTCCCTTCCAATTAAGAAAACCCCTAGTTTCACCATATATTGTATGTATCCATTTTTATCAACCCATTTTTAATACCCCCTTTATATCATATTATATATCATATTATCAAGTTGTAACAAACAAGAGCCCTAACTCCCACCAGGATTGCAAGGGTGATTGATCAATTTGTAGCATTGGATAGTGGAAGACCCAACAAAATAGTACTAGGAAGGAAAATGCGTAAAATGAAACCCATTCAAGAGGTCAACATCACAAAGAATGTAAAAGGATGATAGTCCAATAGTTAGTGCAATGCTTAGAAAAGATGAGAATTGTAGATGTTTCACACCATATTCTGCCAATCTACCAGTTTTATATCATGTAAATATAAGTATAGTCATAGAGAGCTCATGTTTTCTATAAGCTTAATAAATTAAACTCCATAAAAATTCAAAAATGAAACCTTTTCGTAGATGGACTCCCCTACCTTCCTATCAAAACAAACATCATTGATGTTTGAACCCAAATGAACATAGCAAAATTTCTCTTACTTTCCAATAACACCATATGATCATGTGCATGGCTTTGATTTTGGTCACTCACAAGATGCAATGAATTTCCTCCACTTCCTCTACATTTATTTTTGCAATCAAGGGAATTAACAACATTTAGTTACCTTTTTTTGGGTTATATCTAGTTTTTTTTTTAATCTTTATTTGAGATGGAAAATTCTCCATTGTTAGGTTTCAAGCATGGAATAGTTACAAAGATACACAGATGGTGAAACTTATATGATACCATTTCATGGTAACGATAACCCATAGGGTATGTAAATAAGGATTAATATTTTCACCTATGTTCATGTCAGTTTCAATACAATATTAAGACAAATGCCTTGCATATAAGAATTGAAATTAAAATTATGAATGTGCCAAATAGAACTCAATCTAAAAACTATTCCTAACTGGAAATGTGAAAATGTTAAAGAAGAGTACAAAAAGTTGAAAGAAATAATTGGTCAAGAAAGATTGATCTAACTTTTCTTGGCTCCAATGAGCCAAGAAAGATCGATCTCACTTTTTTGGGTTGTCATGGAGCAAGGTTTGATTGAATTTCAATACCCACCTAAACCCCAACCTAAAAAATTAAGAGTTAGATCTTTTACGTGAATGCCTACAAAAAATACAATACAATTGTTCAACTTTGGAACTCCCAATTAGCTACATCTCTTAACTTAAAGATGAAAAAAAATATAACATCAATTCAAACCAAGCCTAAATAAGCTATTAAACTAGTATGGATCAAGGCCAGTAATCCGAAGAGACTTCCATCGATATTATTATTGGTACACTATTATCATATTTATGCAAAACTTAGGATCATAGGCAATATCAAATAAAAATGGAGGGTCCTTAAGTTTTAGGTGGGTATGAATTGAGCCCATGATTTGGAGGTATGAATCCATCCCACGATTTGGAGGTTATTCCTCAGCCCACCCAAATAAAATAACCCCCAATATTTATATTACTATGTCAAATTAAAAACCCCCCTTGACACCTTAATACAAGGCAATATATTTTTTTAGGTTTTTAAGAGTATTTAAACCCCCAATATGAATGGATGTGATATGATATTGCCTCGCTAGTGAACCCCCCATGATGTTTCCATGGTTGGAAAAGCTTCTTATGCAAAGAAGCCATAAATAGTTAGCCATCAAGCTTTGTACAATGTGTCGATCTACTTATGCTTTTCAGCTTCACATATCCCTTTGCGTAAAACTTGTCCAAAGATAACAATGTTTCCATTGGCATCTCTTCTAACTCAGAGCACCTACTAACATTTAGGATTCCAAACTTTTCCCATTGCACCAACACATGTATTCTCTTTAGCTTCACACATCCGTATGTGTCAAATTCCTCCAAATATACCAATTTTTCCATAATTCGCAGCACTTTTATCTCAGAGCACCCTCGAACATTTAGGATTCAAAGCTTTGTCAACTGCCCCAACCCTCTTAAGCTTTTGAACTTCATGTTATAATTTACAGTTAAATATATTGCCTTTGTAGTGTTGTGATGAAGCTATGGATAAATGTAATCCTTTGAAATGAATATATGTTTTTAATCAATATTCCTAAAATTCAGTCAATTGAGATGAATGCTCTGTTTCTAATCATTTTTTCTTTAGAAATTGAAGGAGGCTAAACACGCAATGTTTTCGTTTTTCGATGGTTTTTTGGTTTTTGGCAGGAATCTGGTGAATTTTTTTCTCTGAATTTGATTTTTCTATAACTCAAATCATTTTTTAGTGCAGAAATAGATTCTGCAAGTTTGACAACTCTTGTATAGAATTCCCCAAAATCGATTGCCGGATTTAGTCCACAAATGGTTGGAAAAGAGAAAAAGAGGATGGAAAAAACGTGGCCTTAGACTACTCTTTAGAAACTTAGTGAGGTCAATTGACCTGAATACTTTTATTTTTAATAAATTTTCTTATATTGTATGTTTTATATTGGTCCTATCAATCCTCCCTCCTCTGTTGGGCATACATTTATTCTTACCACATGACTAGGTGATTGATTTGGACAATATTGCTCATGTTATTTTGTTCCATGCATCTTGGTTATGATCAACTTTGTTGTTTGTGATGTATGCAACCTCAGGACCACAACTTTGTTACTACTTTTGTCTGCAGAGTCCCCAAGCATCTAAGAGAGGATAAGGTCATCGAATGTGTCTATTGTGGTTGTAAATGATGTGCTAGTGGGATTGATTGTATAACATCAATTTGTATACTATTCTTCAGTATTCTTTGGTAGGATATATAATTAGATTAAATTATAATAATAAAAATTTTAAAATTATATTTTAAATATTTGATAATTAATCTAATTTTTAGGATAAATACAACTAATATACTAAAACATTTAAAAGAAAATTTAGTTGCTAATTTATTTTATATTATCTTTTATATAAGATGCAACAACTACATTGCTTATTCCACTTCTTCAATCATGTTTATAAAATTAAAATAGGATTTATTTATTAGATTAAAATATCAAAGGCATTGTTGGTAGATACTAGGGTATTGTGGCATTAATTAAAATGTGTTAGAATGTTATTGACAAACATATATTGTGTTGTAGTAGGTTTTTAATAAAATATTTTTTTAAGGACATAAAGCTAAGAAATAAAGAAAAAATAGTTAATTGCATTAGTAATTTTAAATGAATTGAATGATAAATATATATATATATACACTTGAATGGGCCTAAGTGGAATATTCTTTAAAATGAATAATGTTGAATAAAGAAAAAAAGTATGATTTAAACTAAAATTCAAATAGGTTTGTAGGTTTAGAGTACAAAAAGTGGACATAGAGTACATCTATTTCATTTTGTAGGTTTAGTGATGTGTAGTAAGGGTACACTCTCCATGAGCATGTTTATCCATGAGGATGCATCTCTCTCTAGATCAATATTCATGAGGATGCATCTCCATGTGTATTTAGATTAATCTTTCTTGACTAATTATTTCTTTCAACTTTTTGTATTCTTCTAACATTTTCACATTTCCAGTTAGGAATATTTGTTAGATTGAGTTAAATTTGACACATTCATAATTGTAATTTCAATATATGAAAGACATTCATCTTAATATTGTCTTGGAACTAACATGAACATAGTTGAAATCTAAATCCTTATTTACATACCTTATGTGTTATCGTTACCATGAAATGGTATCATATAAGTTTCACCATCTATGTATCTTTATAGCTATTGCATGATTGAAATTTAATAATGGATATTCTCCCCTCTCCTGTAAAGATAAAAAAAACTAGATATATTTCAAGAAAAAGGTAACTAAATGTTGTTAGTTCCCTTGATTGCAAGAAAAAATGTAGAGGAAGTGAATGCAATTCATTGCATCTTGTGAATGACCCAAATCCAATCTACGTGTTGTATTATTGGAAAGTAAAATGAATTTTTCTATGTTCATTTGGGTTCAAACATCAATGATATTTGTTTTGATAGGAAGGTTGGGAAGTCCATCCACGTAAGGGTTTCAATTTTGCATTTTTATGGAGTTTAATTTATTAAACTTATAGAAAACATGAGCTCTCTATGGCTATACTTGTATTTACATGATATAAAATTGGTAGATTGGTAGGCTGTGGTGTGAAAAATCTACAATTCTCATATTTTCTAAGCATTGCACTAACTATTAGACTATCAGTCTTTTACATTCTTTGTTACATTGATCTCTTGACTGGGTTTCATTTTACGCATTTTTCCTTCTCCATTAGTGTTTCGATGGATCTTCCACTATCCAACGCTACAAATTGATCGGTCGCCCCTATAATTCTTGTGGGATCATTATTATCATTATACTATTATTTTATTTAGCATCATGTTTGCTTATACTAAGATGCATTAAGGCTCATGTTTGTTACAACTTGATAATATGATATAAAGGGAGTATTGAAATTGGGTTGATAAAAATGGATACCTACAATATCTGGTGAAACTAGGGGTTTTCTTAATTGGAAAGGTATATTGGGAGGGGGGTTCAACAATACAATTTTAGGAGGCATTTTCCAATATTTAGTGAAATTAGGGACATTCTTTAATATCCCGTGAAATGTCGTGCTATGTAACAAGTTCACTGAGTGAACCCCCCGTGATCCTTAGCACTTAACAATTGGAAATCGATACTTTGCATTTCAAATCGAACTTCAGGCTCTGGTGCTCTACCTTGAATGTAGCGCTTTATCTATTGTTATGCATGGGATGTATCCCACATATAAACTACCATGCAAACATTTTTCAATTTATATTGATTTTTTTAAATAATACCTTCGAAGCATAGTGCATGGATTTTGGGCCCCTCCACTTAGTTGGAAATCCATGTGTGCGCTATACTGGATGCTTGGCATGTGACATAAATTTGGTCACGGTCTTGTTGATAGTGTTCTAGCACTTGTTGATAGGCCCAACACTTTTTAAATGAGTGTAATAAGACTCTTGGGCATATCCTTGGAATTCGGGCTTAACTCTTGGTGTTGTAGACTTGGCTCTCAGTCCTTATGGTGTTTGCAATATAGACTTGGCCATTGGTCTCGGGTGATCGATGACATATGATCTCAAATTGGCCTTAAAGGCCATATATTTTTTTAAAAAACATTAAAAACCTCAACATTTAAATAATAGCATATAGCTTGAGAGAAGTAATATCAAAATTTTACAAAAAATCATCAAAATTGGTAGATGCTAACACCTAATGGACCAAGCTTCTAGCACTTTGTCACAGGTTGGATATTGCGTCGTGACGTGAGAATAAATTTATAGACTACAAAAATTGCATGCATTGCATAAATACACTTCAAACTAAAAGGGATTTCGCTGCCGAAATTTCTCGTAGCAAACACTTTTGAATATTTTGCTGCCAAAAGCTAAATTTTTTGTTAAGGTAGTTTTTTGTACCAACATGAACAATGTAAGAGAAAGTTTCGGTTTGTGTGAATTATGTGAAAGTTTTGATGTATTTTGTGCAGTTTCTCACTTCAATTTTTACCTCTACAATATTGCAGGATGGGGTGCTTATACTTTCTTAATAAATATGAGCAAATGCAGATGCCCAAGATCAGGAAAAGACAAGTGTGATTTTTGATTTGGTACCACTCGGAGAAAAATTTGACAATACAACTGCATTCTTGATTTTTGAGATATTTTGGCAAAAGAAGATTATCATTAACATGACCATTTTTGGTGACTATTGGGTAATCTTTGTTTCTTACCTAGGTATGTGACCCTTTTCTAGAATTTGGCAAGATGGTGTTAATTGTTGGAAATTTTATTCTCATATCAATCCATAAGGAATTTTATTTAAGGGTTCTAGCTCAATGGTAGAGCACCTACCTTATAGGCATGAGGTTGGTGGTTCGATTCCTCCATTCCCTATATATATTATGAAACCACTAAAAAGAGATAAATGACTAAACAAATGACCAAAATTTGCATATAAACGACCACCAATACAACGTGAGAGATAAGTGACCAAAAAAATTACCAAAATATGCATATAAATGACCACTTTTGAGTTGGTGATCGCTGGTAGCAAATTAGCGGTCATTTATCATGTGACAAAAAATGTGGTCATAAATTTGGTCATTAATTGTGACAATTAATGACCAAATATATGACCACAAGATAAGCTATAAATGACCAAGCTAAATATGACCACATTTTTGGTCGCGTGATAAATGACCGCTAATTTGCTACCACTAGTCACCAAGTCAAAAGTGGTCATTTATATGCGGATTTGGTTCTTTTTTTCATTTATCTCTCATTTTGTACTAGTGAATATGTGTCATAGGCAGTTAATAAATGTGTTGGTTTACTAAATACATTTTCAAGATTTTACACAAATCCATTCTTGAAGTTGGGGAATAAAATGTGGTCCAAGTCATCATTGACAATGCCTTGTTTGGGATCTAGAAAGATGATAATGGATAAGTGCAAAAAACATTACTAGACCCATTGTGTTACTCATTGTCTTGGATTGTTATTGCATGATTTAACAAAGTTTGTATGGATTAATGAGGTGGTTTGGAAGGGGAAACACATTTCTCACTTCATATCTAAACATCATCTCACATTGAGCTTGTATAGGAAGCATGCATTTAGAGAGCTACTAAGGCGATGTGATACTGGGTTTGCGACATATTACATTACTTTCAAAGAGTGGTTGAAGAAAACATGATTATAAGAGGTATTATCTACAACACTGAGTGGCAAAACTATCACCTTTAAAAATAATCTAAAAGGAAGGATTTAGTAGCAATCTTCTTAGGCAATGCTTGCTTTTGTGAAAGTGTTGTGAAGGTTTTAAAAGTATGTGAACCAATTGTTGATATGTTTCAAATGTTTGATAGTGACACTCCTATGAGTTTTGTTTATGAGGGCATGGCTCATTATAAGGAAGCTATTGTAAAATCCTTTAACAATGTGGAAGATGAGTACATGGAAATATGGGAGGGAAGAGATGAAATATGGAAGATCTTGGATGGCCCTTTGCATGCAACAACTTGTTATTTGTACCCAAGTTTATTTGGGATACAAATAAATTGTAATGTAGAAGTCATCAGTGGCCTTTATGCAACTATTGATCGGTTGATTCTATATCTATAAGAACACAAGAGGTTTAGAGAGAAACTTTATCCATACAGATTGGAAGAGGGGATATTTGGAAGCACTTGCACCGTACATGATAGGGTCAATAGTCCTCTACGAAGATGGTGTGTAATATCCCGATTTTGACCCCATTGCATTAAAAATGTAAATGTTGTTAATATGCTATTGTGAATTCCTAATGCAGAGCTCAAGGCCAAGGCTCGACTAGTGAATGGATAGGCATGTATGATGTTATATTTTATTTGGACTATTTGGTTGGATTTTATGCCAATTTAGAATATTTGTAAATATTATGTGCATAAATAATAAAATGGTCCAACAATGGTTGTGTAAAGAGCACCAAAGGGGCTATGATTCCACCAGAGGGGAAGGGGAAAGGGGCCTATGGAAAACCAAATCCTATGCCATCATGTGTCAATCTTAAAACTCACCCAAATTTCTATCATGTGATGAGAGTAAGCCAATTATCTCCTTTTTTTACCATTTTTCCAATCATTGATTGCACATGTGAGGTTGGGGGGAAAAGTCACTTCTTGTATTTATAGAAAGATGGGGGTTGTGATAGTTATGTCAGCTTTCAACAGTCCTATTTCTTCTATGGTCATATCTAGTCCTATTTTCACCCTTACCTCATATCCTTAGATTCAACACTCTTTTGAACATGATTCCATTCTCATTCCCTCTCATGCAAGATGTTACACTACGTAGAGTCATTCCATTGTTGTTGATGTCCATTTACCAGACTGTGTATTAAACCCACAAATTAGAATTAGAAGACAGAGTTGCATTCTTGGAAGGGAAGATAGAATCATGTAGGTGTTTCCTTGATGGAGTGCCTATGGTTGGTGGAAAAGCACTCTTACACAACCAGTTGCTTGGATCTGTGTTTCTTAAAGATAAGTACTCTCAGGTATTTGAATCTAAACTGTTTTATTTGATGCTTGTAATTTTATGCATGTGTATTTGCATGTTAGATGTGTGTGGATAGAATTTAATTCCGTCGTGCATGTTTAATTACGTTTCTACACACATTACATTGGTTGAAAATCATATTATGCATTTGGGGCGAATTTTTAGAGCCCAGGTTTGGCCAACGTCCCCTCCTGATGGTCAGATTGGGAGAGGAGGACGTTACATGGTAGTACTTTTATGGACCATAATCACTTGAATCACAACATTTTGCAATTTTTGTTTTCAGCTAGGGATTGAGTGCATCTTTGTGTGAAAGGAGCTAAAGTAGATTTAAACATATCCAATCCAAGGCAATAAACAAATTATTATCTACAAGGATGGAATATTTTGTTTACAGTTCTCAATAATTTGGAATTGGCCTTAAGCACTGTGGCCAAAGATTCATCTAGTTCATCTAACCCATTGTTTGAGTCTATTACGAGTGTAGAAGAAGAATATCTTGGCACTAATGGTGACATTAGTGATGAGCATAGCGATGATATAGTTCCACTTATTGATGAATACGATAATCACGATTCTAGTGTCTTTTCTACCCCACATGCTCTTGATGATTTAGAGATTTATGATGTTACTAGTAAGCCACAAGAATATAAATGTTAACTATATTTTAAATTTTGTGAAAGAATTTTAGGAATTATAACCATTTGACATTATGGATTTCCTTTTGAATTTTGAAATTGGAAGGCTATGTTCTACTTCATTTTTCAATTTGCAATTGCATTCCAACTTTGATCATGCTTTAATTTTTATGAATTATTTTTAGTGATTATAAGTATTTGACATAATGGGCATCCTTTTAAATCTGGAATTTTGAAGAATGTGTTCTACTTTTTTCTGGCAATTCACAATTCCACTATATGTCTAAATTTTAATAAGATCATTGATAATTGGATTTTATCATGATTTACTTATGAGTCATATATGTTTATCGATCACGATTCTTACTTATTTGTGTTTATTGATGTTTATTTTTAAATATTTTATTTTTTACTATAACAAAACATAGTTTAAGAAGATAGATTATAGAGGATGGGAAATGAGAGGATCAATGTTAAGTTAATTGGGAATATGGATTATAGGGTGGAAAGAATGTGAGGTCTCTTCTTGTACAAACATGAGGTTACTAACCAAATCATGAACTTACAACCAACAAGCTTTATTGCTTATCATTGTTAATTTTACTAGGGGTGAAATCACATAAAACAGCTTAGATTTGATATGTCAAAGGAAATGCCACCACAAAAATTATGTATTCTAAGCACTATCTAATAAATAAATGATAATAAATCAATACATTTAAGCATATATGGGAAGAGCTAAATGCAACATAAATCACAAAAAACTACTTCAAATGAAAAAATAGGACTACCAAATTTTTGTATCCATTCACATTTAGACCTTCATTAAGAAAATAAACCATGAAAAATCAGCAATGAGGTTGCAATGCCAACACCAAATACTCCATTGTCACCATTCAACTATTACTAGTTTCTCTCCAAACTATTACCCCTTTTAAATGGAGAGAGAAAACCCTTATATAGGTTTTAGCTCATCCCCTTGTACAATAAGAATGCAATTGTTTTCTTTGATCCATTAGTTCTTGTTGACCAATGTGACCTCGGTTGACAGGGGTTCGCCTCACTATCGACACATACCGTAGTCTCCCTGGGCACCGGCCCAAGCAGGTTTGAGCCCACCCAGCAACACCTACAGAGTAGATGAGGTCTCACCTGAGGCGTCTAGGAAGAGAAGATGGAACCATGTTTCCGCCGAGGGAGGAGGAGAGTTGTGGCTGCACGGACTAACTCTATTGCGGTACTTAAACATAAACTTTAAACATTTGGCAAGGAGTTATAACATATTACTTAATCGCAGCATTTATCGTCACATTCAACATAGAACCCATTACTTAATCATAGCAGTTATCATCACAGCAATAGTAAGCAGACATTGCATCAAACAATATTCATACATCGCAATATTGCACAAAGATCATACCAAAACATCATAATTATATTACTGTCGCGATCATACACCAGAAGCAAAACACAAATCTCGTACGCAATTGTTCTTCTTCCTCTATTCTCTATTCCTTGCTTATCCTCATCCCTTAACACTTACAACTCTTATCTATTTATAGGCTTCTGCCATTACAATACTTGTCCACTTAAAAACGACTTCCTAACCGACACTATGGACAATTGACCCAATATCTAACTGACTTGGTCCAAATGAACCCAAAAACCCGCATACCACGGTACAACTGACTCACTATTACATAATATATGGTCCAAGTGACCCAAAACCTGCCAATTGCGGTATTCTTTAGCAAAAAATACTCCTTTCGTGCCCTCATCCGATGTGTCGCAGCATCGGCGGTACTGTGACATTTCCCCTTCAAACTGCCTACCAATAGGCCCCCAACACAATCTTGTGGCTCACCCTCGAGCCACATCAACTGTAGGACAGAGTGCACGTCGAACTGAACTATGTTCCGGTAACTATTCTTGTTGTCTAGATCATGCGGTGTTGTGCTACTTCTTCTGCTACACTGATCGTCGACTCAGTGTCATGTATTTTTAACCAAAAATGGGCATCGACCGACTTGCTGTCATGTACTTCGCAAACTCATCCTCCAGTCTCTTGAAATGGTATTGACGGGAAGAAAAAGAGGACGAACAGTACCAAGGTGCAAAATTAGCAGATGACTCTGGAACATCTGTTTCGCACCGGCACCCAGTTCCTACTGTTGGCGAGGAACTACCGCCCCACCCAGCTCAGGGGTCGAGAAGAGCACAATCCTTCGAACAACTACTACATACTTAACCATGTTGGACTGACCCTCGGCTCAGGCATAACACAGTGTAAATGCACCCGCCGTATCAAGGCGCTCAGGGACATTCGTCGTTCAGGCTCGCAGGGCCCCTGGGGTGCTGCCATGGGAAACGAAATGAAGCATTTCCACAACCTCCTTGGAATTCCTCACAACTCAACTCGCAAACTGATCAACCAGCATAAACACTCTATTTCATAACACCATCGTTGTAGTGAACTACCAGCTACCTCAGCTACTTATAGCCGAACCATTCCTGGGTGACGACAATGGGAATGATGCCCCACTACCTCTCATCTGCATGTGTAAACCCACCGACTGACACAACGGGGGGTGACCATGCTGTCATCGAAGATCCCACGTGCTGACGTGTGAGCAATCTCCTCACATTGTGATGATCGTACCAGCCCAGCGTGCCATGTGCAAAACATGCCGTCGTCTTGTGGTAATCTAGTCAAATCTGTGAGGTGCAATCATGTATAGGGATGATGGGCAGCGATGACAAGATATTAGTGGAACAATAGTCACAACACTGCCCCGTACCTGCCAAATCCTCCGTAATCATCACAAATTCCTTCAACAAAATTTGTCGTCGGTCTTGGTCACAATACTTCCATGAGTCTCCAAACTGGCGGCACAAGCCTTCCTGCTTTCGCATACCTCCTTCTATTGGTGCGCCATTTGCCACCAAGCAACTTACAACACATACATTTTTTTTTTTTTTTCGATGCGACTCAAACATCACACTGCTCCAAGATCGATCAATAGGGATTCAACCTATGACCATTTACCAGCTTGGGGAGCATCGCCCCATCCAACCGCTGCAACTGAACCGCTCCACCTGAAGTAATACTATTTATGCGATATGGACCCAGCCAATGCATCTGCAACTTTCCTGGATGTTTCATAAACTTGCTGTTGTATAATAACACTAAGTCGCCTTGTTGAAACCGTTTGTTTTTTATGTGGCGATCATGCCATGCTTTCTGGCGATCCTTCTCCACCCCTTGGTGAAAGCCAGCGATAAATCGATCCTCTTCCATCTCCACCAATTATGCTAGATGTTCATCTAATGTTGCGACATCATCCATGCTCGTAACAGCCGCAATTCGTAGACTTGGAACAATGTACTCCATAGGCATAATTGCTTCCTTCCCATATACCAGCTTGAAAGGTGTCTGACAAATCAACCTTTTACACATGGTGCGATAGGCCCACAACACTGCTGGGACTTTCAAATCCTAGTCATCGCGGTTCCCATTGCACACCTTTGTCAACACATTCTCCAATACCTTGTTAAACGCGGCCACTGTTCCATTCACCTGTGGGTGATAGGGTGTACTCTTCTTATGCTATATCCGTAACTCCTCCGTCAATGCGCTGATAGTGTGATTAAGAAAGTGGCTGCCTTGATCACTCAGTAATATCTTGGGGCAGCCGAAACGAGTGATAATGTGATCAAACAAAAATCGAGCATTCGTTGCGGCAGGACAATCAACTATAGGTGCTTCCTTATCCCATCGGGTCAAGTACTCTGTCGTTGTGACAATATACCGTGCACCTGTGCATTTTCTTGGTGGATGAATCGGTTCGAAAAAATCCACATCCCATTTCTCGAACGGTTGCAATGTCTCTTGAGCTAGCAGCAGCATCTCGTCGCGTCTGGATGGCTTGCCAATTCACTGACAAACATCACAAGACCGTGCATAGTCTGTCGCATCATTATGTAATGTGGGCCACCAAAGTCCTGCATGTAGTACCTTTCGGACAGTCACCCGGCTACCATAATGTCCTCCCGCTACTCCACCATGTGCCTCAGCCAATATCTGCGCTTGCTCATGCGGCAAGACACATCTGCGCAATATCTCATCAGCACCCAATGTATACAACTCTCCTGCAATTAGTTGAAAGTCAACAGCCTTGACAACCAACTACTTCTTTTGAGTAGTGGTAAAGTCAACGGGCGCGGTGTCGGTCACCAGAAACTGAAGGATGTCATCAAAATATTGATCAATGAAGGCAACGTGAAATAGTTGGGAATCCGACAACCTGTCTTCGATATTAGTCGGTTCCTCCCCCGTGTCAATCCGTGACAAATGATCTAGTCTAGCATTCAACTGCCCCAGTTTCACAATGACTTCGAAATCAAACTCCTGAAACAAAAGTAGCCAACGACAGATCTTCCCCCCCAACACAGGCTTATTGACCAAGTATTTCAATGCAGAATGATCAATGAACATTTTAAAGTGGCCACCCAACAAATAATGCCTGAATTTCTGCAGCGCGTAAACCATGGCCATACCTTCTCGTTCTGTGGTAGTGTAATTGTGTTCTGCATAGGACAGCTTCCGACTGGAAAAAGAAATGGGATGATCAAGGTCACCTTCTCCGGGTTGAGCCAACACAACCCCTAATGCAATCGATGAAGCATAAACATGAACATGGAGTTCCTTACTCCAGTCTAGAAAGACCAATATTGGGGCCGACGCCATCTTCACTTTGAGTGTTTCGAAACTATCCTGACATTTTGGGCTCCACTGGAATGCCGCATCCTTCTTCAACAACTTTTCCATAGGGGCAGTAATCACAGCATACCCCCGAATGAACTTGCTATTACATCCCGTGTGACCCAAGGTCATGCGCAACTGCTTAACAGTGGTCGACGGTTGCAACCCTAAAATGAGCGCAATTTTGGTTGGATCAACTAGCAATCCCTGCTTACACACAATATGACCCAGCAATATCCCAAAGGGTGCACAGAAAATACATTTCTTCAAATTCAGTGATATCTGGTGCTGTCGGCATCGCTCAAGCATTAACTGTAGATTGGCCAGATGATCACGAATCAATCCATAAATGGTCCAATCATCCATATATACCTGCAAAAACTTTTGAATAAAATCTTTGAATGGAGCAACAATGACCCGGGAGAATATTGCAGGTGCATTCTTCAAACCAAATGGCATTACCGTGTACTAAAAGCAACCCCATTCAGTAACGAAAGTTGTCTTATGGCGATCTTCCTTGGCAATGTGAATATGATAGTAGCTAGAGAATCCATTAGTGAAAGAGTACATCTCCTGGCCACCCACTCCTTCAAGTACTTCATCAGTAAACGGGGTTGGAAAAGGGTCATGCAAGCAGGCATCATTCAACTTTTGCAAGTCGACGCAAATGCACACTTCACCTGTTTTCTTGTCCTGTACCACCATAGGACTGATCCATTCGGACTCTTCCATAGGTTCGATAATACCAGCATCCAACATGCAATCCAGTTCCACCTTGAAATTTTCTTTATGTCGAGGATTCAGCCAATAAGGTCACTATCGGACTGGATTAGCATCTGGTTTCAATGGAATCTTCATCTCACCTAAATCACCCAAGATTCCCTTCATTTCGGAAAAATTTGTGGGAAAGACATCTTGAAACTCATGAAGTAACTCTGTAACCTTACTCATCATCTCATCGTCCCAATAATCCCCAACATTGGAAAACTTGGGAGTAGCCTTGGTGCCGATATTCATCTTGTGAAGCTGCAATGGTTGACTGAACGGATTACTTGGTGCAACAGGTGGGACCACATCGCGACTTCCTTCAGATTCGGGAATGTTAATATTCTGGGGATCATCATCATCCTCCGGGCCTCCGCTGATGTTGAAGCACTCCATGAGAGACTGCATCTGACAATGTGTGTGCGGGTCGATAGGGTAGGCCGCCGGAACAACCTGAAATACCACGTCGCGGATGAGCTGCAGGGAATTATGGACATCAGGCTTAGCATCCGCAAAAGTGAACGTATGAGTGAAACAAATCATCAACTCCCCCCATGTTGTAATGTCTTGGTGCAACTCAGCTGCAGTGTACCACGAGTGCGGTATTTCATCCAAAGTATGGACAAAAGCATGGACCCACTCATCTCTAGGTTTCACTACCCATAAGTGTTGGCACTCCATCACATGATCACTGGGATCAGTCCGGCCATCATACTTTCCAGTGTGATAAACCTCAGTATCGCCGAATCGAACCATCATCAACCTTCGACACTGTGACCAACTTTAATGAATCTCTTATGTGTCTCCCACCAGCGTGCTGGAGCAGCCTTCAGTGCTTCATGTAGGGCCAGCAATCGTTGTGGTTCTGGGATGCGGTCTTGAAATTCTGCTAAAAAGGTGGTTAGGCCAGGAAACCTCTCATAGACAGGTAATGTGATCGTTTCTGTCGCAACACGACATAAGGATTACGTAACTAAGCCACATTTCTGGACTGATACTTCATGCATTCAATTATGCCAATGTTCCAATGCATCATCAGAGTCGGAAGACGCAGAGCTCTCGTTGCGCCACTCCAACTCACCGTAGGCAGTAGGATGAGTATAGTCTTCAGAAATACTGAATGCATGGTCCCATCTAGCGGGATCACCATCTTTTACAGGCTCTGCGTAGCGGCTTCCTTCAGCCAGATCCAACGGGACTATTACTCTGAAATCGTGATTCTCAAAGGTCATCATGTGCTTCTTGAAGTTGATTACAGCTCCACTATCGTTAGCCCATCCGATCCCCAAGAGCGCTGGATAAGAGCTTCCTCCCTCAACTACTTCGATAACATCAAAGTTAGCATAAGTCTTCATGCCCTCAATATCAATTGTGAGCCGCGGAACTCGCCCAATGGGTGTTACCTTCGCATGGTTAGCGAACCAGAGCTGCACAGGAGACCAGCTCAATGGGGGACTCCCCATCTTCTGCCATGCCTGCTTGGTTAAGATGTTAACATCTGAACCAAGGTCAAGAATCACAAAGTCAACATCATATTCACCAATCTGAATATTCATTTGCATCTCCTTGCCATTCTTCCGTCGCTAAAGGGAGTTGACTGCCGACTCCTGTCGTCCTTTCAAAAATCGATGCAACCATCCCTCAATCTCAACCAGGGCAGCCAGGTCTCGGGCCAATGACAGACATCTTTCAAGGAACTTTTGCAATGTCCCCAGTGGTGGTGGCCGATCAATTTCTGATGTAGTATCAAAGACAGGAGGCATATCACAAACAACAGCCTTACCGCGGTCTTTCTCCAAGGTGCGACATGTTTCTAGGAATGTTTCCCACTTTGTATCAATGTCAAAAGCTACCGTCTTTTGACCAACCAACCAAATCAGTGGTTGCAAACTATCTTCCCCAGTCATCTTGCCTCCACGAGTGACAACAACCACCGAAGCATCGTGTGGTCGCGGTTCGGCAGAAATGGTCACAATATTTGCACCTTGCGTCTGGTTCTGCTACAGATTCCCTGGTTGATTGACATTTTGATTGACGTTCAGTGGTGGTTGCGAGGGCTGGTTCTCTACTGGTTGCTGGACCAGGTTCTGTACTGGTTGTTGTGGCTGCGTCTTATTCTGTAGTTGCGGAGCGTTCCCAGCCTTCATCGTGCAATCAACTGTGGACAATTCTCAACCGTATGATCATTACCAAAACAAAACGTACACTGATTCTGTAGAAGTGGGCAGTCGCGCTGATAATTCCCCCATACCGCATAGTGGTAACATTGAACAGGTCCACGACCACCTCGGCCTCCTCCTCCACAACCAAATCCACCACCGCATCCACCCCTATATCCTCCCTAGTAGTTGCCTTGCTGCTGGTATTGTTGCTGCATTGGTGCTGGTGGAATCCCCTACCCTTGTGGTGCATACTGCGGTTGCTGTACATACTGTGGTTGTGGGGGATTCATCTACATCGGAGTGTATTTCGGCATGAACTGCTGCAGTTGCTGTTGTTGTGGTGCAAACTGCATCTGCGGTTGCGGTAGTGGCAGGGCTACCTGCGGTTGCAGTTGTGGTTGTTGCACAGTATGTTGATAGTCCTTGATGTAAAATGCATCACACATCCTTTCTTGTAGCAACCCATATGCACGACAATCCTTGTCATCATAACCCACCAACTTGCAGAATTTGCAGTAAAGATTTCGTGGGGTTGTGACCATTTTTTGCATATATGGGCAATTATCGTGACTGTGCCCAAACACGTGACAAATGCGACACCACAACATACTGCCGCCATTCAACGGGTTTGGCGTGCCTGATACCAAATAATTATGAAAATACGGGCAATTATCCTTTGTATGCCCTTGTCCTCAACATCGCGTACACCATACTTCATCGCACTGTTCCTTATTCTTATTCAAATCTTGCAACTGTATAGTCAGGTTAGCGAGCTGTGTCTATATCTGCGACATCCCGGCTGCATTATCTCCAATCGGTGACACCTCCAATCACATTGCAATCTCTAGATCTTCACTAGGCATCGATATGTTTTGTTGCATCAGCGGCAGCCGAATGTGGGGTAACAGCACTGCAATGAACCATTCTTTATGTTGGAAAGCACTCATGTCAAAACTAACCTTTACTATCAGCATCTTGAATCGCTGGTCAAAATCCCATACCGTCTCATTGGGATACTGCTTAATTTCCTTCAATTCAGTAATGTAATGAGCCTCCGACTTAGGCCATCTAAATTCAGCAATCAACCCATATCGAATTTCATCCAGTGACTTCTCTGGGGCCCCTGTAAGGACTAAAATTAACTTCATGAACCAATCTAATGCACGACCTCGCAGAGTCGTGGCTAACTGTCCTTTCTTAGCATTGGCATCAGTGATCTGTTTCATGGTCCAGACCGCTTCACACAAAAACCAATACTACTCTGGGTTGTCTGTCGCACTTCCATGGAACAACGGTAACTTAGCATCATCGCACGCCATTCTGGGCTTCCTTCCTCCTGTCGCTGTGCTACTACCAATTAACTTCTACGGAATTGACAAACTTGGCGGTGTTGAAGTAGTATCCCTTGTTGTTTGAGAGTCAGTGAGCGGAGGTGTGGGTACGTTGGTGCTGGGGTTTGGTCCTGCCTCTATCCTGGGCGTAGCCTGTTCATCCCTATCAGGACTGTGAGGTCGCTTTGTCCTGTGTGGTCTTCCTTCACGGTTTTACAGTTCAATCGCAGCAGGACCTTCTCCCGTCCTCTGCCTCTTCTCCTGTCGAAACCTCGATCCTCCTCTTGTAAGACCACTTTCTTCCTCGGTTTCACTCACACTCTCCTCATGGGATGCACCCATCTACCCCTTACCATTCCATGTACTGGTCCCTAGCAGTCGTGGTACCCACAGCCTCTTCCCACTATTACACAGAAATCTTCCACCCTGTGAGCATCAGCATTGTTTGGCCTGTAGGATCCATTTTCAGTGACTCAAAGCCATTTATATCCTTCAGTGATACCAGTTTGCCCTATTTTTATTCCTACCCGTCTATTGCATCTTTATAGCAGGCGTACCCACGAGTTGCATCCCTGTAGCCCGTGGGTAGCATGTAAAATGGTAAAAACCACTATTAAATTACTTTTTACTCCCAAAAACCGGTCATTGGGTGACCTTTGGCTCTCCATCTTCCCAAGTAATGCCTCGATGTGTCCTTTCACCTACCTTTGAGAGGACTATATATTGAGCACATATGGCTTATGGACGAGAGGAAGAGGAGAATCGTAAGAGAACTCTAGTGGATTTTTTCCCTATCTTGAGTCTGCACTCATTGATCCTTGTAGTTGTGAACCATTTATGTTCACCTTCCAAACTCCTTTCTAGTTTGATTTTTCCATTCATGGAGGATTGAAGTGGTGGAGGCACAAGTGGATTGATCTAGATTTTGGTTCAGATTGGTTTTCGGCAAGAGGTCGTATCACTTTGTACTTGTTCTTGTTCATTAATAGAAATGCTCATATTCTCGTCCATTCATGGTGTGAATGTCATTTATTATACATTGGGTTACATTTGCTTATGATATTATGGACCATTGTTATTGATAATGTTAATGCCATTTATATATTATATGTACTTGCTGGATATTGGCTGTCAAGACTAATTTGCAGATTACAAGTGCATGGATTGAAAGCTCCAACAGGGATCTACATCAAACGTTGGATCAAGGTTGGTTAAATTTCTCCATTATATTAACATTGTCATTTATAATAGCATTGCTTTGAGAATTGAGTAGATTTCTGGTAGTCATCTATCTGTTGTGGTATTCCCAAGCCATAGTGAGTTTTCTCCAATACACCCACTAGGCTTTCTACTGATCAAGGTGCATCTTTAATATACCCTTTTTGCAGATTAGCATCTTAATCGACAGTTGGAGTGACAACAGAAACCTTCCCCTCGGTCCTAGGAAGAAGTATCTTTCAGCTTCACTATAGGATTTCTTCGTGTCAACTACAAATTCAGTGATATATCCCTTCAAGATGCTAGCAAGCCAAACTTCAACAGCCTGCGATGCCTTATTATTGACTTCCTGCAGCTATTGAATCAATTCCGGGGTCCAAGCCGTCGGCTCACCACCTTGGAAGTTCCTCTTCTGGAAGGTCAGCTTCGACAACCATTCGTACAGAATGACCGGTAATTCACAGAAAAACCATTCGTGCGGACCGTCGTGAATATATCTTCCCAGCCAGTGATCTACTGTCAATCGCATGTTCCAGCTTTCTTCTTCAGCAAACTCCTGCAACTTTTGATCGAACCATTTTTGTATCTACGGCTTCGTCGGGTGCCACAACATGACCTCCTTCTACTCTACACATGGTCCTGGAAATAGAACCATTTGTTGACCAACACGACCTCGGTCGACAGGGGTTCTCCTCACTGTCGACACATACTATAGTCTCCTTGGGCACCGGCCCAGGCAAGTTTGAGCCCACCCAGCAACACCCGCAGAGCGGATGAGGTCTCACCCGAGGCGTCCAGGAAGAGAAAATGGAACCATGTTTCTGCCAAGGGAGGAGGAGAGTTGTGGCTGCACAGACTAACTGTATTGTGGTACTTAAACATAAACTTTAAACATTCAGCAAGGAGTTATAACATATTACTTAATCATAGCATTTATCATCACATTCAACATAGAACCCATTACTTAATCACAGCATTTATCATCACAGCAACAGTAAGCAAACATTGCATCAAACAACATTCATACATCACAACATTGCACAAAGATCGTACCAAAACATCATCATTATATTACTGTCGTGATCATACACCAGAAGCAAAACACAGATCTCGTACACAATTGTTCTTCTTCCTCTAATCTCCATTCCTTGCTTATCCTCCTCCCTTAACACTTACAACTCTTATCTATTTATAGGCTTCCGCCATTACAATACTTTTCCACTTACAAATGACTTCCTAATTGACACTATGGACAATTGACCCAATATCTAACTGACTTGGTCGAAATGACCCCAAAAACCCGCATACCACGGTACAACTGACTCACTATTACATAATATATGGTCCAAGTGACCCAAAACCCGCCAAATGCAGTATTCTTTAGCACAATATACTCCTTTCGCACCCTCATCCGATGTGTCGCAGTGTCGGTGGTACCGCGACATTTCCCCATCAAACTACCTGCCAACAGTTCTCTAAGGAATGCAATAAAATATTACATTTTTAATCTCCTCAACAAACTCCTTACCAGAAGTGGCAATGAGTTGCGGAGATCTACTTACTTTTATAGGAGAAACAATAAAATACTCATCCTCATATCCAAGGAAAACAATATAATAGTTCTCTCATGTAACAAACTCCTCAAGAAGATTCAATGATAATGGATTAATGGAGTTGGTTAGCAAAAACCTCCTAAAATATCCAAGAAGATAGGGCACGTTCTTCACATGAAATGAACAAAGTTAATTTACATGTGAATATCCAACATAAGACAGATAGTACATAAATATATACAAAGGACAAATGAATATATTCTATAAATGATTGACTGATAGAAAAAAAAATGCACACAGATAAATATATTCATGCAGACTCTCATCATCACCCAGCTCAAAAGATTGGGGTTATTAATACATTAGCAATTAGAGCCAAACGAATATCTGACATAGCGCATTTGGATCAGGAACTAGAACATCTGGTTAATGTATTCAAAGGTAATGGTTACAATGAAAAACAAATCAGAAAAACCATAAAGAAGTCCCAAGTTTAGAGGAAGATAGAGGGAAGGAATGATGACAACATTTTAAAATATATAAAACTACCCTATATCGAAGGAACAACTAACAAGATCGCCAACATCTTACGGAAGAAACAAATAAGAGTTGTGTTCTCACCTCCGAACACTTTAAAAGGAATGCTTGACCATGCAAAAGATCGAACTAACCCACGCAAGAATAAGGGTGTGTATTCTATACCATGTGATTGTAGGAAGGTTTATATTGGTGAAACTGGCCGCTCTATTCAAACAAGATTAAAAGAGCATAATACAGACATCACTCATAGCCAAGCAAAGCAATCCGCATTGGCAGAACACTCAGTAGCTTCTAAACACCATATTTGCCTTGAAAATGCAAAAGTTATCATCAATATCGAGCATTACACAATGAGACGGGTCAGAGAGGCTATAGAAATTGAAAAACACCCAAATAATCTCAACCGTGATGATGGATGGAAATTAAGCAAATCTTGGGCTCCTATTATTAACTGGATTAAAGATGCTGAAAATTAAAAAATTAATAATGCTTTGCCTTAATGGGCCGACATAAGAATTACCTTTTAATTTTAGGGTTACAAGCATTATTAATAAACGATTTGTGGCAAAGATTGTGTGAGAAACGTGAGTATCTCCTCTTGAAGATGGGCTATGCTACTTAGCCCGAAACGTCGACTTTTATTTTTTCTACACAGGGCTCCACCAACCAATATGACTACCTCTGAAAGCACCAATGATATGATAGAATATGATTTACAATGACCACAATGATGGTATATATACACATCGATTGGTCACATGGTTTAATAGTCATCCTCCTTAGTTAATTCACGTGTCTCTTTACTATACATGTGTATGTGTGTGTGTCCATTGCATTTCCTTCTCCTTTAGAAATGCTTTTCCATCAATGCATATTTATGGAAAATACTTATCTCTTGTTTCGACTTGGAATGTCTTCTCATGATTATTTGTTCTTGTAGTTGTGTTAGTTAATGATACAAGTTGATATGATCTTCTAAGCATTGAACATATTTGTGGAGTCGTGAAAGGATTTTCTCATCCTATGTTGATCTTATATGGGGCTATGCATTCATAGGGCTCTTGGAAAGAACTTAATGTATTGTGATTTTTACGATGGCATATACTTTGAGACCCAACTATAGTCGTATTAATATTCTTTGAAATATAGGTCAAATTCTTTTGTGGATGTTGATATAATGATTTTGTAAGGTGTCAAATCACATGATTAGGATGTCATTAAGGTATCCTTGTAACATGATTTTTCCTATCATAGTTGTAGTGCTTTCCTAATTCAATTTTGGTATGATGTCTTCTTCGTGCACTTATATCACTTTGTTGATCATTGAATATTTATTAGAAATGACACTTGAATTTTCCATCATTTGTACTTTAGCATCCGAATATATCCTTTCTTCAATTGGACTTTCATCCGTATATCACTTTGTTGATCAGTGAATATTTACTACAAATGACACTTGAATTTTCCATCATTTGTACTTTAACATCTGATGATATCCTTTCTTAAATTGGACTTGCATCCTTAATATCTATATTGATTCTTGTTTCTATGGCTTTGATTTTTATGTCTAAAGACAAAATATCAAATGGATTAGTTGTAGTTTATTTATCAATCACTTGCTTTTTGTTGGTAAGTTGCTGTAACTTTTTTTGCAGTGTCTTCTTGTCACTCTTTAGCTTCTTAATTTGTGTAAGATTTTATTGAGCCCTTAGGTGTGGGAGTTCTTCCTCATTTTCTAATTTGTTGACTTCATTTTAATATCTTGATTCTTTGGACTTTATTCTTTTAATGTTTGAATTTATTCCACCAACTTCTAGTTAAGATCCTTTATGTAGGAACTTTCTTCATCTTATTTTGATAACTTATTCTCAATATTTTGATTCTTTTTGTCCAACTTTTGAATGCATTGATTCTTATCCTTTGATCTTTTTATTTGTTAAAGCAGCTTTTGACTTCAATTATTATATGTAAAATATTTTTTCCTTTTTCCTATATTCCTTTGTCAAATATAGTCTCAAGAACTTGATATTTTTCATGCTTTGCTAATTTGTCTTCCAATTTTTTATTTTGTAATGCACATTTTTGCACTTGTGTGTCCTTACAATTATTTTATTTTAAATAATCTTTCACAATAATGAAAAAAATCTCATTAAACTTCTAAGATCCATGCACCTTTGGCATCTCTTCCACAAAAAAAAGCATTTTATCACAAGTATAGAATCATTCATGATTCATGGTTTTACTTATTCCTTGAAATATTTATTTATAACCGTTGATTTATTTATTTGATAACCGTTGTGTACTAAATGCAAAATACCCACAATAATAAATTTATGATTTATTATTGATGGTCTTTTGAAGCTTTATGATCCCTTTAATAAGTATGTTATGGTTGAATAAGTCCTTTTAATTTATAACTTGATTTAGGGTCTTAATTCTTTTCTTTTGATACTTTTTATGAACATTTTTATTATACCTTGAAAATAATTCTTTTAATCCTTCTCTAATTAAGCCTTTAGAGTTGCCATCTGTACATTTTATTTTAATGCACCTATTTGAACACTTATGCCCTTAATTTGAAGGGTCACAATCTCTTGTTATATTCTTCTATAAATATGGAAGTTGACTCAAACTTCTTAACGACAATGAATACAACACCACTGCAAATGATAGCTTTAAATCATATTTGGTGAGATTTCTAACTGTAATGATGACAACACGACTACAAATGACGACGTAAATTTCCATTTCAAATCATATCTTCTACCAGTGGCTTCTATATGGAAAATTATGAAGTGCCACTATTAATTACTGTTGTTGTGACTTTTCGGCAGCTACTTCCCAAGGCAATTAGCTTATGTAGGTCATCGCCCTATATCTCAACTATTTTAGGCTAGTAGAATATTAATTAATTTTGAAGGTGCTAGTTTTATATATGCTAGAATGAAAACGTTGATTATAATGTTATTGTTGTCAAAGTACTTTAATTTTTTATAATATTACTATTTGAATATTTCCATTGAAATTGTAAATTTGTATAATATTTGGAAACATAATTATCTTTTCTTGGAACTTATAATCTTTTGTAGTGTTGATAGGAATCTCTTATAGTGTTGATAGGTTGATTAGAGTTCATAATGATTGCTTTTGTGCTAGGTTTTATTCTTGCATCAACTCGACAATGATTCCTTTCTATGATTTTTTCCTTGATTAGTTGAGACAATACCTATTTTAAATGTTGAAGGGAAGACTAATATTGTAATTCATCTGATTTTCTTTGCAGTGGAGTAATTTTTTCTTCAAGACAAATTATGAGTTTTTAATGACCAACAACTTGATTGTGATTGAACACATAGACATAGAAACTTTGGTGAATGTATGGCCAATTGCCAAATCAGATAGGGTCTGAAAAAGAGTGTGGCCAAATGCCGGATTAACAAATAAATCTAATACTAATGGAATGAACGAAATTCATTTACTTGCAAATCGAACATAAGAAGGACAATAAACATAAATCCATATAGGAAAAATAAATATATTTTGTAAATGATTGAATGATAGAATATGGTTTTCAATAACCATTGTAATGGTATGTATATGCATTGACTCGTCATGTGGTTGAATAGTCATGCCCCTTAGTTAGGTCATGCATCTCTTCATTAATTATTGTTCTCTCTCTCTCTCTCTCTCTCTCACACACACACACACACACACACACACACATGACTAACTAATATATTTGTATGTTCATCACATCACATGAGTGGTTTGACAAAGTAATAACCTTCAACAATGATAAACAAATCATCTCACATGTGCATCCTTCAAGATAGATCTCTCATATGTGTGAACAAGGCTCTAGGTGGATGAATTGTGGTTGACCAAGCATGTGGTGTGTCCTCCATGAATATGCAACAAACCTCCCTTTAGTTAAAAGTGTGGCTTCATTCAACCCCTTGACTTAGGGAATTCCTTTAACCAATTTTCTATCACATCTTCCAAAGTGTAATAGACCTCCCATGTGCGCAAAGAATATGGAGTCAACCTCGTGCATGAATAACAACTTTGACAAGGAAAATAATAAAATAGTCATGTAGTAGATGAAGTTCCTTTTTGAAGTGTACCATCCTAACCTCTTTGACAAAGCCAAGAAACTAACTTTAAATCACTCAAGGGTGTGCCAAGGAGCACGTGCAAGGGTTGCTATAACTTCCTTAAACAAATAATATAATAATCCCAAGGAAGAGGGCACCATACTGAAGTGTGGAAATGTGGTTACACTTCATATATTCAAATTCCAAGCCATCACACTTAATCCAATTAGGTGCACCCTAATAAAGTGTTCCAACCTCTTCAAGCCATAAAAAAATAATATAAACATGCTTGCCTCAAAATATGTGCTAGGATGAAGGGTGCTCCAAGGAAAACCATGATATACCTCAAAATTTTCCCAATCCAAGTGTTGGCTTAGAATAATTGTTCTATAGGTTTCCAATGTAGACCCAGGTTCTTTGTGGTTCAAGGAACCAACAAAACCCCTTTTCACCGGCCCTTTTGGCAACAATCTGCGAACAGATTGAGGTCTCACCCGAGGCGAAGTTATGGGGAGGCTATGGAATCAGGTTTCCACAACCACGTGATGAGTTCTTTAAACAGATCTGGTGAGCAGTTTGCTGCTGGGATCACGCTGCGGACTGAGGACTGCGTGAAGTTCACCTTTTTCGTGGCCAATGATTTTACAAGCTAGATGATTGCACAACCCGCGCATCCAAGGACTGCATGGTTCGGAAATTATTCAACGACAGGACAATGCCACTTATAACTGTGCTTCCTCTTCGGACTTAACCAACTTCGATGACTTTACTTAGTATTTTTTCTATCCATTCATCAATTGCCTTAGGTTATTCATCTTATGAGTTATGCAATATAACAACCACAATGTACTGCGCACTTCCGGTGCTACGCTTCGAGGGAGTCGCACTGTGCGAACTCTACCTACTTAAGTGATTATCCAACTGACTTATGCATTCACCAACTTAGAAATACTTGTGCATCTAACATTCATCCACATATGCGATACTTAACATATTATTCCCATCTTCATTCTTATGGTGAATACATAAAGTAAAACACATAAACTGATGAGCAAGATCCTAAGCATTCATTGTAAGCAAATAAACCGGTGCAAGCACATAAACAATCACACAACACAGAATTTAATGTGGTTCACCTCCAGGATGGGAGCTACATCCATAGGAACTGTTGTTATATTATCTTGGGAAGGGTACAACAGTTCCAGTCTGCGTACTCAGCTGCAAACTCTCTTCTCTCTCAATAGGCCTTTGTGCACACAGCTTGCAGAGCCTTTACAATGGCTTCCAGAAAAACAAACAAGTATTGCTCAAGATTATACAATGAAGGTTAACCCTTTCCCTTACAAAATGTGCCCATTTTATAGATCATGCCCATAGGTCATGTCTTTACAATGCATGGGCCAAAACCCTAAGGTTTCCCAAATTGGCGCAGTTACCCGCCACCCTACTTGTCATTGTCGACAACTTACTCCACTCACTTCGCCGCCTTGCTGGGCCACTCATGGCTCTAACACCCTTCTGACAGCCGCAGTCATCAACAAAACGGTTACAACTACATCGTGACTTGTCACTTTCTACCCCTTTAGCCTGCCTATCGCCGTCGACTTAGTGGCCTAGCTCCTTAACTGCTTGCCACCACTCTCTTGATAGGTCACTTTCCTCCTTCTCCGCTCTGCTTCTTACCCAAAACAGGTTGCTTTCCTGGATTAACCTTCCCTTATACTCTTTACCCAAAATGGTTTTTGCGCTGGCACTGCGCACCAGCTAAACTGCGCGAAACTGGCTTTGCAATCCAAACTGCGCACTCCCAAAAATTGTGCCATTTGTATCCACAGCCTGAACTGTGCAGTTCCCAAAACTGTACTTCATCACAATCATGCCCACTTGGGCCATGCCCAAAAGGCCCCTAACACTTACCTATGGATCATCCCCGATCCACTACCGCTAGCTGACTTCTCCTACGTATATTCGGTGAAGCTTAGCTTTGTAGTGAAGTTGCTCAAAGTAACGACGATCTCCTCAACCGTTTCCTTTGCCTTTTTCTCAAAATCTCTAGTGGTCTCCAGCTGCACCTGCGAGACCTTCTCCCGGGCTTGTTCTTTAACTATGCCCTCTGTTATTTGAAGTTCCACGAACTTCTCATCAAACTATTGTATTAACTGTAGTCCTTCCTCCTCTATATCCCGCAGCTGCACAGAAGTGATGACTTCCTTTTCCCTTAGTGTCGTCAACTGCTTCTGGAGCGCCTTTACTTCATTAAATTTTGGCAGCTTTTGCTATGCAGGAAATGTCTTTAATTTCGCGTTTGCAGCATTGATCTCTTGTTGTGTCTGCTGCAGATCAAATTTGATCTTCTGGAGCTCTGGATCTTCGTTTAACCCTGCCAAAACTGTGTTTACTTTTTCAAGTAAACCTTGACACCTCGCCACTTCGGACGAGATGTTGCCTAACATTGCTTTCACCTCCTCGCTTGGGGTTGCGTGTTGATCTGTGGTGTAGTGGTTTTCCTAGCCTCCAAGTCCGCAATCTTCCCTTTATAGGAAGTTTCCATCTCCATCATCTCTATCGTGAATGACTCTACCTTGGCCCCAATCTTTACTATTGTATCTTCAACATTTTCCTCTTCTGCGCATACCGCTGATACTATTTCTTTGAGCTTGCGGTCTCTTTCTCGAGCCTCGGATAATTCTTTTGTATTCCCCGTTGATTCTTTCTTTAGCTTGTCAATGTTTTCTCTCAGCTGGGCGCTCTGGTCATATGAGGAAATGCCTCTTTCATGGATCTCTTCCACAATCTGCATATGTAGATCATTCAAATCTTCAATTGGAAATGACCTAATGTTGAGGTCAAATGTGTCGAGTCCTTTGCTGCTTCACGCACCTTATCATTTCAAAAAATAAAGTGCGTCGGCTCTATATGTGCCACCTGAGGGTACTTACTCATAGTAGGGGGAGGCCTCTTATGCGTGCTTGTTCTCCCCAAATTCCCTTTGGAATCTGATGATTCCTGGCCTAGGCTCATCTACATGACCATGGTCTTCATTGTTTCCATTGCCTGAATGAGGCTTAGTTGCATCTATTCTTGTTTGGCCTCTTTCTCTGCATGGGTTTCCTCCCATATCTCCTGCACCTTCATTGCGATGGTCTCGCAATCATCTGCGTGCAGTATTGGTACCAACTTTGGCTTATTAGCCTTTTGTTTCTTGCGTTGGCCTTTCGCCAATGAAGGTCTTCCAGTCGCCTTTCTCTTCTTTCCCGGCTGGTCTTCCGTCTTGTTTTGCGTAGGATATTTTTCTTCAACAATAGGTGTGGGTGTTACTTCTTCCCTATCTTCACTTTTGTCCAGATCCTTGTCTTACTTTGTCTCTTCGTCTATCTCATCATCTTTCTCTTTGTCCTTCTCTTCATCTTTTTTCTTTTCATAGTCGGACTCAATGTCAATTGGTTGGGAAAATTTCCAGTCTGGTTCCCATTCCTCCATCATCTGTTCGATTTTCTCAGCATCTAGCCAATAAAATCATGGATACCATAGCTCTGTATCCGAGTCATCCCTGGGCTGAATGTAGGACCTATGCTTATCTTCCATGAATCTCATTATCCCCTTGTACGTATCTGTTAGCGGCTGTGAGATGCGCGGTGTACACCGAATTACATCACACAGTTGCTCATAGTATGTGTAAAATACCTCATTGATTTGGCACTGCTGGGAGGACTTCAGGTTTTCCCATAAGTTGGCAAAGTGTGTCCCGTGACATTGCCTATTGAAAACTGGAACACCCTGGTAGCCAGCCGGCTCTTTCCAACCGACGAAGGAAATCAGTATTAATAACCAACTATAGTGGAATGGGGTTCCCTTTTCCTGTGTTTCCTTGGCATTTGCTAAAAACTCGTTCAGCAAGTACTGCCCCTAGTTGTAAGAGGTGCCTTTCAATGTCTTATATGCGAGCCATATTTCTATAGTCGGTACCTCAAGCGATCTGCTTTTGCGGAGTATCTTCCCTACGAGCAGTTGAACTGTGAATTTGGTAGCTTCATCATTGATATCTTTGGTGGGAAGCCACGTTTTCCCCATATTACGCCAAATTCCTCTGTGATTTTTCCACTGGGCTCTTTCTCCTGTGCCTTCCCTACCATTACTTGCGAAGGATCGTCGCCTCTCTTATTTAGCAGCGTAATGTAGTGTATCTTATCGATATTGATATCGATGCACTTTTCCAGCCATAGATATCCTTCATGTACATAGGAAATCAAAAAGCACACTACTGCATTGAGTTCTGAACTCCTATCAAAGTGCGGGATGTGCATTAGGTGTAGCAATCCCGAGGGTTTGACACCCTTTGATCCAATCATGCACATACAAATTTTTGGCACCGGATTGTTCATCAACCTGTCGGCACATGTACTGCTCCAGTTGAAATTGTGGGAACTTCTTCAGCTTCGACTGTGCTCCTTCTAGAAAGTCGTGGTCTTTGAACTTGCGGTCTCGTACTTTCCCCATAAGGTCTTCTACGACCCTCACCTTACTAGAAATGGGCGGGATCGGAATCTCATAAATAAAAAATTTCTTCAGTTGGACAGGTGGTGCATCATCTCGCTGAGGTGTAATGTACTCATGCACGAGATGGATAGGTCACTCGTGGAATGGTACTAGTTTCTACGGCTTTGTTGTCTTTGGCCCTTCCTGGTCTACAGCTAGATGTTTATCCTTATTCATTTCTGCAGCCTGTCTTGCAGATATTCGAGATGAAGCACCTTTATCCCCTATAGGTTTCGTAGCTAGAGCCGACATTACTCGCTGAAAGCCTGACTGTATGAATATTTTCAGGACTTCGGCACTAGTAAGTGGCTCGGACATGCACTTACATACTGCTCGGCTCTTTGGTAAAATGTATAAGTGCTTGGTTGAGGGTTATTTATAGACCCTGTTGGTCTGGAACGTGGCGATCGACCGTTAATGGAGTGGTTAATGCTTCGTACTTCATCCAAATCTCCTCTAAGATCCTGGTCTTGTTGACCAATCATCATGCCTGAACCAATGATGTTTCCTTAATTTCTAAAAGGCGTCGGTACTGTCAAGTTGTTAAATCAGTTAAGTCAACATTTAATTGCCATCCTCTTAGCCGGATCTTGGTGAGATCTCGGTCACTTCGCCCTTTATTATGCCCAGATGGTCATATTCACTGTTAATGCTTGATCTTGTCGGTGCCACCATTTTAGATAACATCCCAATAACCAACCGACAGTTGCCATAGTTAACGTTTTCCGTCATGATGCACTGGCAGTTCTAACAAGCAGTTCTAATGTACACATGTGCTTCTTCTTTTTCGATTGTGCAACTGTAGTTCCACCATGTGCCTCTTGTCACAGCTTCTCATTCTTCGCAGTTGGTATACTCAACTTGATCTGTGCAGCTACATTTTGAGCTTCATACTACGCAGTTCTTTTTTCTTTTTTGTTTTCATTTCCTTTTTCTTTTTTTTTAATCCGCGCAAATTCACTTTTTAACAAGTGTTGTGTGGTACATCTTATTCATCGAACTTCGCATACAGACTCTTCCCCATTTCTAGTGCCCAATTTCAACTATACTTGACACTTAGAAATTTCATTTTTTCCTGCTCATTGAGGGTTCTGTGAAGTAGGACTATCCCGATAGGGTTTTAGTATACTTCCATTTACTAGGCCTGGTAATGTATCTCCTACTAACGTGGCTAATTGAACTGCGCCATCGTTAGTAACAAGCAAAACAGTACATGGGCCAAGCCAATGCTTTTTAAACTTTCCAGGAAACTTCATAAATTTTCTATCGTAGAAGAGGACTAGATCACCTACTTGAAAGGACTTGTTTTTTATATGGCGATCATGCCATGCTTTTTCTCTGTCTTTCTGCACTAGCTGGTGAAAGCCTATGATGAAGCGATCTTCCTCCAACCCAACCAAGTGTAGAAGCCATTCTTCCAGTGCCTCTCGATCTTCCATTCCTGTAAATGCAGTTATTCTCAAGCTAGGTACAATATATTCCATAGGAATTACTGCTTCCTATCCATAGGCCAACCTAAAAGGTGTATGGCCAGTCAATTTCTTGCAAGTAGTCCTTTACGCCCATAACACAGCTGGAATGCGCAGATCCCAATCATCCCTATTGACATTGCATACCTTAGTTAGTGCATTCTCCGGTACCTTATTGAAAACTTCCACGGTTCCATTTTCTTGCGGATGATATGGCGTACTTCGATGGTGGTAAATGTGGAACTCTTCAATCAGTGCCTCAATAGTTCTATTCAGAAAATGAGTGCCTTGATCACTCATCAAAATCTTTGGACATCCAAACCTGGTAAGGATGTTCTAAAAAATGAACTGTGCAGCAGTAACTACGCTACAGTCCTTCACTAGCTTCACTTCTGCCCATCTGGTGAGATAATCCGTCGCAGTGATTATGTATCTCGAACCAGTTCTCTTTCCCAGTGGTTTTATAGGTCCCATGAAATCAATAACCCATTTTTCAAATGGCTGAAGTGTCAACTACGGGTTTAGTGGCATTTCATCTCTTCGTGATGGCCTTCTTGTCCTCTGACAGACATTGCAGATTTGGCAATGTTCTTTCAAATCTCTGTGAATAGTAGGCCCCCATAGCCCTGCTTGCAATATCTTATCCGTAGTGGCTCTTCCTGCGTAGTGACCTCCTGATGCTCCTAAATGTGCATCAACCAATATAAATGGTTGCTCATGCTCTAGTACACATCTGTGCATTACTTCATCCGGTCCTAGTTTGTATAGTTGTCCCGCGATTATGGTGAAGTCTGCCACTCTTACTACTAGTTGCTTTTTATGTTGGGTATTAAACTCCGTGGGTGCCAACCCAGTAGTCAAGAAATCGACAATGTCTTTATAGTAGTCATCTACGATCTGGATAGCAAATAACTACGCATCAGGTAGACTGTCTTCGAGGTTAGTTGGTTCTTCGCTTGACTCAATCCTTGAAAGATGGTCAGGTCCTAAGTTCAATATTCTTGGATTAACCATGATTTCAAAGTCATACTCCTGTAAGAGTAACAACCATCTGTAGATTCTCCCCCCTAACACTGGCTTGTTGACCAAGTATTTCAAAGTGAAATAGTCAGTGTACATAGAGAAGTGCACACCCAGCAAAAAGTGCCTGAATTTCTGGAGTGCATAGACCATAGCTAAGCCCTCTCTCTCAGTGGTTGTATAATTCTTTTCAGCGGATGAGAGCTTCCTGCTCGAAAATGAAATGGGATGGTCAATACCTCCCTCTCCCGGTTGTGCTAGCACAATGCCTAATGCTATACATGAAGCATCAACATGTACATGGAATGACTTCTCTCAGTCTGGAAAAACTAGGATTAGCGCAGTTACCATCTTCTCTTTTAATGTGTCCAATCCTTGCTCACATTCCGCATTCCAGATGAACTGCGTGTATTTCTTCAATAGCTTCTCCATTGGTGCGGTTATCTGCGCATAACCTTTTATAAACTTTCTGTAGTATCCTGTATGCCCCAACGTGGTGCGAAGCTGCTTTACTGAATTTGGTGCTGGTATGTTCACCATAACTGCAATCTTCGCAGGATCAACCATCAGACCTTGTCTGCACACAATGTGTCCTAAAAGAATACCATAAGGCACACATAAAACACACTTCTTTAAATTCAAGGAAATATGATGTTGTCTGCACTTAGCTAACATCATTCTGAGGTTTTCACAGTGGTTGTTCAGCAAACCAAAGATAGTCCAATCATCAAAATATGCTTCTAAAAATTTATGCATGAAATATTTAAATGTTGCAACCACGACTCTGGAAAAAATGCCAGGCGCGTTCTTCAGACCAAAGGGCATCATTGTATACTGGAATGAGCCCCATTCTGTGGAAAAAGTAGTATTATTCCTATATGTTGGATCAATCCTTATCTGATGGTATCCAAAAAATCCATCAGTGAATGAGTATGCCTCATTTCCTCCAACATTGTCTAATACTTCATCTGTGAAAGGAGTAGGAAATGGGTCATGCATCAAAGCATCATTCAGCTTCCTGAGATCTACACAGATCCTAATCTCACCTTTTCTCTTCTTGTCTTGGATAACCATCGGGCTTATCCACTCTAATTCTTCAACTGGCTCAATGATCCCCGCATCGAGCATCTTATCAAGTTCTTCCTTGACTCTTTCTTAATATCGATGATTCAGTCTATAGAGCCTTTGATTAGCAGTCTTAGCACCTGGCTTAAGAGGTATCTTCATAACCCCTAAGTCGCCCAGAATACCTTTCATTTCTGTAAACTTTGTCAGAAATAAATCCTGATATTCATGTAGCAGGTCTGCGATCTCTGCGACTGTCTGATCATCCCAGTAGTCTCCAATCGATGCAAACTTTAGCTCTTCACTTGTTCCAATGTTCACTTTTCTCATTTCATAGGTCCACTCATGTCTAGGATTTCCAGTGGAGGTCCCTCTACATCACACGCACCCTCTAAATTAGGTATATTGACACTGTGCGGATCCTCCTCATCACTCTCCTCTTTATCTTCTTCATTTTCAGCAAGGTTATAGCATTCAAGGGCATGTTCTACCCGCTTGCCCCATTCTGGCTATAGGTTCATAGGTACTTTGATATCTTCAAACACTCTCTCTCTGAGTTCCTTCAATTCCTCGTTTATATCTGGGCATTCTACTTTGAATATGCTCTCCTTGAGGACTTGCAAAGGTTCATTTATACTTGGAATTTCGTCTTCAAAGCTGAAATTTTTCTGGAAGTTCGTGGCCAACATCGCTCAATCTGTGGTTCCTCTACGCAACTTCGTGTCTAGATACCAATTCTTTGGAATCCGGTCTTTGCACAAACAAATGAACCCATTCTGTCTGCGGTCTCTTTATCCATGCTTCCGAACAGATCTCTACGTGATCCCTTGGACTTGTCTGTCCATTGTACTTTACCATGGACAACGCAGTGGTTTCCATGAATCTGATTTGCATCATTTTCCTGCACTAATCCCATGTGGTCAAGTTCTGCTTATGTGCAGCCCACCATCTGGTAGGTGTATCGCGCAGTGCCATGTCTAATGCTAGTATGCAGTGTTCAGCTGCAATTGATACAATATATTCTTGGATAAATGAATAAGCATTAGATGAACCATCATAGGTGGGGATTGGACTTACATCTCTTCCAATCCAGCACAGTGACTTTGTGATCTACGCGCATCTTCTGGGAGATACCTCATGCATTCTGGTCTTCCAATTCTCCAGCCCTACGTCAGAATATGAGATGCAAGAACTATCACATCGCCAACTGAGTGTTGAATCCGCAGTAGGATTAATGTAGTCATCATCATTCATGGTCATCTTGTAGATGCAGTTCAGGTCTTGAGGTCTGGATTCTTCTTGAGTCGGCTCACTGTATCTTTCACCTTGCGAAGGGTCCAACGGTGCGATGACCCGTATGTCCTGTCTTTCAAAGATCATATTCTTTGTTTTTAGATTTATGATGGGGAGGTTATCTATAGCCCAATCTATACCCAAATAGTGATGTATAAGGCTGACTATCATGCACAATTTCGATTACCTCGAAGTCTGCATGACTTCACACTCCATTAATGTCAACAATAACATTGGCTAACCTTCCAAAAGGTATGACTTTCATTTGATTTTCTAGCCTCAATTGTATAGGTGACCACTACAATTTTGGTCTCCCCATCTACTACCATGTTTTCTTAGTTAAAACATTTACTTCTGACCCTAGGTCAAGAATGATTTCATCCATCTCGCAGTCTCCTATCTATGCACTGAGCCTCATTTCTTGGCCTATTCTCTTATGGCTCTTAATGTGATGAACTACGCTCTCGGCAGTCTCCATCTTGCTGTGTAGATCATATTGGTTCAACAACTTTTCCAATTCCACTACAGCATCTGTGCTCTTCAATAGTTTCATGCAACTCCGTAGAAACTGCGCAACAGAAGTGTCTGTCTCTGTTGTGGTGCACATCTTGTCATATGTTGTTGGCATATCTTGCGTCTGCGGTATTTCACTGCGCAACGGGATTCTTGGTGAAGTAGGTGGCAGTTCTTTGAAAATGTCCCGCTCTTCTTCAAAGAATTCTTTGTTTTTCTCCAGGTTGAAAGCAACTTCTTTCCCAGTATATTTTCTGATCCAGATCATTTCAATAGGGGTCTGCTTCATGTCAAAATATCCAGAATTCGAAGCTTTTGCTCCCCTATCTCTTCCTATAGCAGTGCCACTTCGCGTCACCACATTGATACTTGGATTTGCAGCTCTCTTCTCTGATGTGATCAACTAGATGTTTGGGTTAGGTACATCTTTCTTTCGTTTTTACATTTCTGCCGCTAACATTGGGAAATCCTCAATAACATGATCAAAATATTTACAGTAATTATAAGTAGTGCATGCATTGGTGCAATCTCTAGATACATGACCTGGCTAGCCACAATTATAACATATTATCTGGCCTCTTCCTCATCCTTGTCCTGGGCCAATATTTATTCCTCGTCCACGGTATCCTCCACGGCCTCTGTATGCGCCTTGGTCATACTGCGCATTCTCTTGTTTCGGTGGATTTTCTTCTTGGACTCTGTATACTCCTCCGCCACGCATATGATCCATGTCTCATTTTATTTCCATCATGAGATCATATGCCCTATAGTTGGATTCATCATGTCCAACTGACTTACATAAGTTGCAATATAGGTTCTTAGGGGTTCAGACATACTTCTGTATCAGATAACAGTCTTCAGGACGGTGTCCTCTAGTTCTACAGATTTCACACCATGATGCTTGATTCTGATTCAGTGGATTTGGCGCTCCACTGTTAAGGTACTTTGAAAATAAAGGGCAGTGCTCTCTGGTGTGCCCTTCTCCCTTACATCTTGTACACCAGATTTCTTGTCTCTGTTCTTTTCCCTTCTTCATATCCTATAATTGTAGTGTCATGGTAGCTAACTGTGTCTAGATCTAAGACATTCCAGTGCTAGTATCACCTATCGGTGAAGCCTCTAACTTCATCACGATTTCCAAGGCTTCTTCCTACATAGAAAACTTATGTTGCATTAACGGTAATCTGATGTGGAGCAACAACGCAGCTATAAACCATTCTTGGTGTTGTTGCGGTGCTATGACAAAGATGACTTAGTCTAGCAGTGTCTTAAATTTTTGGTCAGATTCCCATACAGTTTCATTAGGTTTTTGCTTAATTCCCTTTAATTTTGTTATCCATTGGGATTCTGATTTCATTTTCTTGAACTCGCTCAATAGCGCGGCCTTAATGTCCACTAAAGTTCTATTATGTCCCTGAGAGTACTTCATGAACCAGTTCAAGGCTCTGTCTCTAAACATAGTGACGAGTTGCGCTCTCTTCACAACATCATCTTGAACCTGCTTAACACTTCACACAGCTTCATATAGAAACCAGTGTTGCTCAGGGTCTTCTAGACCCATTCCCTTAAATATCGGCAGTTTGATGTCGTCATCCATACTCCTTCTTGGTGGCGCAAGGTTCTGAGTAGGATTTTGGATAGTACTACGTGGATTGTTCTGAATCGGGATATTCTAAGATGGAATGGTCGGATTCGGAATGGTTTGAGTCAGAATGGCCTGAGTACCTACTCCTACAATGTTACTGGTATTGACGCTATGAGGATTAGGAATATTAGCAATGGGAGGGTTCTGAACTGACGGATTCTCAGAAATAGGGGATGCGGTGTTCATAATCGGCGGATTCTGCAGAGTAATAGGCTGATAAGTGGTTGGCAGAGGTGCAGTCTGACTATTCAACTCACATGGTATTTCAGTATCTAAGCGGAGTCCATGATGTCTAGGATTTTTCTCAGTAGTATACTTGTATCTCTTTCCACTTCTCAAATTATGTGTTTCTTCGTCAGAGTCACTATATATGCTATTTACCATGATAGACTAAAAAATTTCACTATATTCTTAAAACGCCTTTCTCATCTAAAATCATTTTAATATATAAATTGAGGTTGTTCAGGTACTTACCTCTGAACCCTTTGAAGAACTCTGCTTTGGCTGCGATGTAGGATTTCAATGTGTCCACAGCGAACTCTGTCATGAAGCCTTCTAGTATGTTGTCAACACAAAAGTCAACTGCTCACGAAAGTGGACTATCTATCACTTTGAGCCTCTTAGTAAGCTCTGGAGTCCACTCGGTGGGTACTTCTGGATGGAAACAGTTCTTTCGCTCTACAAGCCTCGAGATCCACTCATGCAACTCATTTCCAAAAGATTCCCAAAAGATTTCGTGAATATCTTACCACAGGTATTTGTTCAACCACTCTACGTCAGAGAGACGCAGATGTCTATTTTCCTTCCCTGTGAAGTCTCTTTCTATCTTGTCACACTAGGCCCAAATCTCTTTCTTGTCTGGGTGCCAATTTTCTGCAATCAATGGAACCTTTTCGTCCGAGCACATCACTATTTCAAGCAAGACAACTCATCACATATTCTTAGCATGACAACAGAACCATTTGTTGGATTAGAATAACTGTTCTAGAGGTTTCTAATGTAGACCCAGGTTCTTCGTGGTTCAAGCAACCAACAAAAACCCTTTTCACTGGCCCTTTCAGCAACAATCTGCGAACAGACCGAGGTCTCACTTGAGGCAAAGTTATGGCGAGGATGCGGAATCAAGTTTCCACAACCATGCGATGAGTGATTCAAAAAGATCTGGCGAGCAGCGCGCTGCTGGGCTCACGCTGCGGATTGAGGACTGAGGACTGCATGAAGTTCACCTTCTTCGTGTCCAATGCTTTTACAAGCTAGACAATTTCACAACCCGTGCATCCAAGGACTGCGTGGTTCAGAAATTATTCGACGGCAGGACAACGCCACTTATAACTGTGCTTCCTCTTCAGACTTAACCAACTTTGATGAATTTACTTAGTATTTTCTATCCATTCATCAATTGCCTTAGGTTATTAATCTTATGACTTATGCAATATCACAACCATAATGTACTGTGCACTTCCGGTGTTGCGCTTCAAGGGAGTCGCACTGCACGAACTCTACCTACTTAAGTGATTATCCAACTGACTTATGCATTCAACAACTAAGAAACAATTTTGCATCTAACATTCATCCACATATGCGATACTTAAGATATTATTCCCATATTCATTCTTATGGCGAATACATATAAAAGTAAAACACATAAATTGATAAGCAAGATCCTAAGCATTCATTGTAAGCAAATAAACCGGTGCAAACACATAAACAATCACACAACACAGAATTTAACATGGTTCACCCCCAGGATAGGAGCTACGTCCATAGGAATTGTTGTTATATTACCTTGGGAAGGGTACAATAGTTCCAGTCTACGCACTCAACGGCAGACTCTCTTCTCTCTCAATAGGCCTCTGCACACACAGCTTGCAGAGCCTTTACAATGGCATCCACCAAAACAAACAAGTATTTCTCAAGATTATACAATGAAGATTAACCCTTTCCCTTACAAAATGTGCCCCTTTTATAGATCATTCCTGTAGGTCATGTCTTTACAATGCATGGGCCAAGACCCTGAGGTTTCCCAAACTGGTGCGGTTACCCGCCACCCTACCTGTCACCGTCAACAGCTTACTCCACTCGCTTCGGCTGCCTTACTGGGCCACTCATGGCTCTAACGCCCTTCTGACAGCCGCAGTCATCAAAAAAATGGTTACAACTACATCATGGCCTGTCACTTTCCACCCCTTTAGCCTGCATGTCGCCATCGACTTAGTGGCCTAGCTCCTTAACTACTTTCCACCACTCTCTTGACAGGTCGCTTTCCTCTTTCTCCACTCTACTCCTTACCCAAAACAGGTCTCTTTCCTGGATCGACCTTACCTTATACTCTTTACCCAAAATGGTTGTTGCATTGGCACTGTGCACCAACTAAACTATGTGAAACTGACTATGCAATCCAAACTGCGCACTCCCCAAAACTGTGCCATCTGACTCCGCAGCCCAAACTGCGCAGTTCCCAAAACTGTACTTCATCACAATCATGCCCAACACCAAGCATAAAAAATATGGCACTCCCTCAATAAGCCTCCAAGTGGTCAAACATAAAGTTAAATCACCCCAAATCATTCTTAAAATGTGTCCAATAACAAGGCATTGATCCTAGTATGACAATACATGTCTAGATAAAGTATCACTTGTGTGAAATACACCAATCTGTCATAGGGAATTCCAACTAGGAGACTTCATACCATAGCTAATACACCAATAATCAAACTTAAACCATGGAAAATGAGTCAATGTGTAAAGCACTCTTCAAGAGAGTCATGTCTAACATTCAAAGGTGCACACTATCGGTAATATGCCATCAAATCTCATTGAGCTTCATGATCATCATAATAAAAACTTAGGAAGACTATGGAAAAGCACCTTGAATCTAACCAAGGAACAATTATTAACACCTGAAACTTAGGGATACCCTAAGTTGATGGGTTCCCACTCCATGAAATGTACTAAGTGTTAATTACTTATCCAAAATACTCCAAACATGCCAACACTATTAAGAAGGGGAGAGCACTGTATCATCAAGATATTACCTATTATGAACATGCCAATCAACCAACAGTTATTGGAAAAAACACAATGTCAAATCAATCGATAGAGAGAAACATCTTTGAGCTAAAGCTCACATGTATTTCAATATAAGAAATCATCATCCTACAAGCTTGATTTTTGTGATGAAAATCACAAGCATTGTGACGAAAATCACATGTGTAAGGTTCATACAACATGAGGGGAAATTCATTGTTCTTACAAATCACGACAAACCAGGTATTAACCTCGTGGGTTGAGACTACAACATTTGTGGTTGTTGAGAAGAATAATGGTGCCCAGATTTCCTCCAAGTGTACAATGTTTAATAGAAATTGTGTTATAATCTATACACGTATGCTTTTTAAAAGTAACAGAGTAAAAGGAGTTGTATGCATCTTGCAAGTTCCTTTTCCATATGCCTCGGACTAGTTGGACAGAGGTAGACAAAACTAGGCCTACTATTGTAAGAATCACATGCCTAGATCTACTACTTTGCTAGTTATGAAATTGCAATAATAGGTTCCATAATAAATACTAGTATTGTAAGAACTCCAATCAATGCAATATTGATTTTTTTTGTACCCGCACCAAGTTGGTCGAAGAGATAAATAAATGAACTTAATTTGTGGACAAACCCACCTTCTTTTTGGTAGAAATTTTGTTCCTAGTTCGATAGAACTTTGTTGGAGTCATATTTCCACCCCAATTGAGTGGAACTTCACCCGTGGAATCTTTCCTCTAGGAATTTTGGACCATTCTAAGATGACCTAGAACCTCAAAATTTCAAAAAATAAAGAGTAGAGCAGTTGATTGTTAGAAAAAAATGGACTGGCCATGAAGGTTAGGTTTGTTCACAAATTGATGGATTATAAGTATCATCATTAATGGAATGAAAGGAAGCATTTGTGTGGAATACACTTCCTACAATAATCATCATAGAAGAATCTGCAAAAACTAAATAATCATAGATGCAACAATAAAAAAACACATGCATATACAACCATTAAATAATGATTTATTGGGGATTCCCATTCAGGAGAAAACTCCACTCCAAAGTACATTGAATGCATTATTCAACAACTAACAAATGGTTATAATACATTTCTAAGTATTTGTGATCTCAACAAGAGTATTCAACATCATAAATGTTCTTGAGAAATTATGGTAGCATAACTATAATTAAAAAAACTATCTGTCAACCTTCAACTCAAGTACTCAATAAATAGGCATAAAAAAACCATAAACTATTTATGATTTTCCGCACAATCAATTAATTGGCCAATTACAATTTCTCAACAATAGTCATTTCCAACAATTTTTCAACATTCATTGCATGTTACTACATAATTTTGATTACTTGTTACTTCTCAACATTCATTGAGATAATTACTCCAGTACTTTAGGACTACAAAGTGTATGACATATGTCTCGACATTCTCCCACATGTCATATACCTTGCAGGAATCCAAGGGAGAGTGCATCAAACTATGAGCTAACTGCTAGGGGCCACAATGCCCATAGACTCACATCACCACTTGTATCTACCCATGCTCACTGGTTTCATCAATGCATCTGCAACATTTTGCAAAGTGTCAACTTTCTCAAGTATCACCTTTTCATTTTCTACCATGTCATGAATGAAATTCTATTGGATATCAATATGCTTTGTCTTTGCACAGAAGGTCATATTCTTAGATAGACAAATGATAGTATTACTATCACACTATCAGGCAATTTATATGCTTTTAAATCCCGTAACATTTAATTATTGACTAGGGATGTATCCTTGTGAAATGCATGCACTATATATGCAGGGTAGCTCATTAACAACTTTTATTTCAATAGAAAGAACTCTACTATGAAGGACACTTTAACTATTTAGGAACCAACCCAAAGGAAAATCAATTAAATAAACAATTATGCTACAAGCCTATTTCTAAACACTTTGAATTGTTATCTACTAAATCACAATTTATAGCACCATATCATAGTCTTTCACTTATCTCAAGATCATAATGTTCCTATAACAAGTTTTAATCTATATGTTCAATGACTTCTGGTGGATAGATATTCTCCATAGTTTTATAAATGTACTTCAACAATCAATTCCATTAAAGAGACTGTATGGAATCAAATCATCACACCATAGGAAGAAAAAGACACACAATTAATTAAACCAGACTATTTAGCATAAATGAAACTACTATAATAATGATAATGCAATGCAATGCATACCAAGACATAGAGGGGCCTTCCTGCCTTGGGATACGCTGTAGGAAAAGTCAGAGTTCTTAAATGAGAATCAACATGCCATTTGAAGATCAACAGACTTGTATTAAAACTCAAAATCAAATTCAGCAGTACATAACAACAATATTCATGAATTCCCTCTACGCTTGAACATGCATCCTTCCTAGATTGATATTCCTCTATATACACATCTCCATATACATCAGTAGCTAGGTAGTAGGTGTTCGGGTTATCTGAGCCATAGTTTATATAATGATTACAATACAATAGGAGCAATGCTAGCAAGGATAGTGTCGAATCCCATATTTTTCAATCCTTCCAACCAACCAGTGACTAATCGAAGTTATGATCTGAACATAGTTTGTCTTGATCAAAACAAAGGATACTCTATTGCTAAATCAAGAGCATGGGATCTGTATTCTACCATATTGCTTTGACCATTGCCCAAGGAATTTGTTAACCTGACTATTTTCATGCCGATAATTTCATGACAGAATGCATGGAATTCTCCATGCAATCGGTCAACCTATGTGGAGTTGATCTATTGCTGGCATGGACAAAAACTGACCTTGAAACACCCTTGTGATAGTGCCAATTGACTAGAGGTTTGACTAGGATTCATCACTTTCCCTATTTGATCCGAGATTCATTTGAGGAACATATAACCATTTTTGGAAGATCAAGAACAATCTCCAAGTGGTGGTTCTTTATTTGGACTGGTGCAACCATGAAAAACATCAAATTTGTTACAAGGTTTGTGCAGTTGTTGTATGATTTGTGATTCCCATTAGAACGTATTAGTAAAATGACATTCAACCCATTTGCATACCAAAAAGTAGGAAATTATGTAAAATAGAAAACTTTTACATTGGAATCCTCCTTGAGATGCATACCCTATAAAAAAATGTGGATAATGCCGAAAAAAAGGATAATGTTGAGGCATATAAGGGAGGAAAACATTGTGGCTAATAGTGGTGAGAGTGTCAAAACGAGGACCCAACATCTCCCCCACATGGAACATGGAAGGTGTTGAATGTCCTCATGCAACCATACTGTATAATGATATTAATACAGCATTGGTCCTAAAAATTTTACCAAAGTTGAACAAGACCATGTTTGATTATGAGCTACCCATGTACTTGTTGGTACATTAATAAAGACGTCTAAATTAGATGTTGAGATTATATATTTATTTTTTCTCTTCTGCATCATGTTTTATATATATATATATATATATATATATAAACTTAAAAAAAAAGATGTGCCTTATGCTTGAAAATGCACCATGAGCTTATATAAGTTTTACATTCTAAATGTAATCATATCATCATATATCTCATATTAAATATATTTGTATTATTCCATCAACTATTTGTATCATATATGTCACATCAAATATATTTTTATTATTCCATCTACTATTTGTATTATTTACATTGATTATTCTTGTAAGAAACAAATTTTTCCATGGACTATTTGTATTATTTACATTGATTCTTCTTGTAAGAAACAATTTTTTATAGTTTCAGGTATCATATCCTAGTGTGATCCTAGTCCTTGGCTAAAAAACAAAGAGTTTCTCTGGTTATTCTTGATCAAATCCTTGATCAATTCAGGCCTTTCGCCACAAAATTTGGTCTTTGGCCATTCAGAGTTCAAGAAATTACATTGAAGAATTAATGCGCTGCAAATTCGAAAAGCAATTCGAATATTAACATCTTTCACGCACCTTCCATTACCCATCTTCATCCTACGCGGTGCTCTCCTCACCGCAGCCCCCACCTTCGTACTACATCCAAGCACTCCATCCTGGACAGCCCTCTCCTTGACCCACCTAGTCCACAAACGGCCCTCTCCTTCGATCAACGTAACTAGCGCTCTCTAGTATGTCCGAGCTCCACTACACGCCACACCGTCGCAAACGATATAAACCTTGACAATGCATCCACACCAGTCACTCCTGTCCACCTGCGTTCATTCCTGCTTCACGACAGCTCTCCCTCCGATGCTTCTCCTCACCGTCCTCCCTCTACACGGGCCTGTCTCTCCACTTCTATCACCCACACGCTCCATACCACTCTCCCCGTCCCTTTTCCCACACTCATCACTCACAGCTCCTCAACGTCTACCTCTCCTCCATCCCCCTCTACACTCCCTTTAAACTACATTCTCCCCTCCTTCCACATTCAATCCAACTCAACTCCGACCTGCATGCCTTTCCTCGCCTCTAATTGCTGCCACCCTCGAGGGGCGCTCTACATCCATCAAACCCTAATTCTATCCTTCAATAATAATAATAATAATAATAATATTTATTATTATTATTAATATTTATTAATTCATTTAAAAAAATCCTTTCTTTTAAAAAATATATATATAAAATATTATTATTGTTTTTAATAATAATTATTATTTTAATTTTTTTTTTCCAAAAACTATATAATAATATTTTATTATTTTAATAATAAGTATTATTATTATAGTATCATTATTATCACCATAACTATTATTTTTAAATAAAAAAATTTCAAGGTCCTGTCAAAAGTGCCTTTGACAATGCTAAAAGCTTATGGGATATTTGATGAAAGTCTAATTGCCATCGCTATTTATCTAGGCAATAAAGAAAATTTTATTAATGTTGATGTTGCTAATCAACTACAAGTTCCTGAATCCGGTATAGAGACGAACGAGTTGAACAAAGACCAAATAAACAAATTACACTTACAGATTGGTGATTATAATTATGCGTCTCAATTCACTATTACAGTTATAGACAACAAGCTTATTGATATAATGCTAGGCTATAACTGGATGGAAACATTGGGACCATTCACCGTCAATCCAATAAAGAAGTTTATGACCTTCTTCCATGGGAAGAAGAAAATAATGATACATGACTTACCAATGAGAGTTCCCCCATCATAAAATACAGACAAAGAATCAAATTTATGGAAGGGATGAATATTTAGAAGAAGAAATAAAGCTTTTAAACAAACTTATGATGGATAAAGATAATGAAATGGCACAAATCCATAAAAAATTAGAATGTCAGGAATCAGAATTCGTTCAACGTCAACATTAGATAAAAGTACTTTAGCAGCAAAAGGACGACATTAACATCTCGCATCAGTTAAATATCACAAAAATCAATAAAACATTATCAAGTAATACTGAAGAAATTTTCTGATTAAGAAACCATCACAAAATTCTAGTTACCAAAATAAATAATAAATAATAAATTATTCGAGAGTCACGTAACAAGTTAATGGGAAAATACTAGAAAAGCAAGCAAAAAATTGTCGCCTTAGAAATCTTAATCAAGAGCCATCGGAACAAATTAAGAAGTTAAAAGATAACGAAGAGTTGCAAGAAGGGATGATCAAGAAGATTCAGAGTAATAATATATTATACTAGAAAACAAACTAGAAGAAATCCAAAATGAGGTATCAAAATCATCAAGAATAAAAGTACTAGATGTAGAGAAAGACACAATTACAGATCCAGTACAAATCAGAGCTCAAGAGGATGTCAAACTAGTTGAAGAAAGGTTTACACGAACTCCCTATCGACATCCACATCATAAAAGAAAATATCGTAAAAGTCGTGAACAACTAACGAAAGTTAGTGATACCAATGCAATTAATTCTTATGACGACACTTCATCGTGGAAAGGTAACGTTCCACAAAGAATCAAATTAGGATGGAGTAGTCTAATTATTTTTTGAAAGCTGTGTTCAACACTTAGACGCTCATATCATCATGTTTCATCAACTACAACAGAACCGAGAACAATACGACATTACAAAGAAGAACAAACACATGAAGCTTTTTTCATCAATATGCTTTGAGGACAAAGCATTTTCGAAGAGGAAGGCAAATTTATATAAAAAATATTTATATTAATATTATTAATTAATTAATTAATTAACAAAAGGATGTGCCCTTATGCTTGAAAAGGCACGATGGGCTTATATAAGTCCTACATTGCAAATGTAATCATGTCATCATATATCTCATATCAAATATAATTTTATTATTCCATGGACTATTTGTATTATTTACATTAGTTGTTCCAGTAAGAAACATTTTTTATCATTTCACATCATAACCTTAATCTTCAGGCTCCTATTTTGTATATTGACCTACTGACTCTTCTTATACCATATATTAACTTGTTTTCTCAATAATGAATTTTCCAACTCAACCTACTCATTTTCTATTTGAAGCTTGACAACATGATTCTTCAATTCTTCATTCTCATTCTTGACATATTGGTCTAGGAGCTCAAGCTATCTAACTTTTGCTTTTAATCTTTGAATCTTCTTATTTCTTTGTTGTAACTTGGAAGAAGTGGGTACAGGATCCAAATCTATTTCCACCTCCATTGGCTCTAGGTGGGATTTCAAAAATGAAAAGCTCATCCCCTAGGTCTTTGTAAGTTGGCCTCATAGGAATGGTGACTTCATCCTCTTGTTCTTTGTAGTTGGGTCTCTAAAGAAATTCTCAAGAACAACAACTTCTTCCACCTGTGCATTATGACCAGGTATTTGCTCTATACGAGTCGGCTTAGTCATACTCTGTGTATGCTTACACTCGAGAGGAGGATTAATATCATGACTATCCATTCTCTTTTTCTTCTTTGAAAATTTCATCTTTGGTTTTCTTGGCTATGGGTTCGAACCCTCAACTCTATGAGAGCTAGGGTTGTCATCACCTTTGTCATGAACTTTTGTGATGGGGCCCTCTATAACCCATTCTGAACCAACATGTGTGCCATGTGTCATTCATATTCTTTAATTCCTCTTCAACGAGAATCTTGATTAGATTGTGGTGGTACATAATCCTTTCTACATTTTTAGAGTTTCACTGGAAATCCTTTGCCATCTTTTAAAAACTTTTCCATAATAGAAATTAAAATTGATTGCCTTACCAACCTAGAGATGCAATAATAACCTGATGTGGTAGAGAAATACGAGACCATACCTCCCCTCGTAGGTGACATATTTTTGAATGATGAAAAGGATATACTACCATTTCGTTTTGAGCCATGTTTGAGGTACCCCCTTTGCCTAGTTGGGGTTTTTCCTTGATTCTTTCAAAACATCTATCCAAATTTTGTCTACCATCCCCATTTTCTTGAACCACTTCTCATCATTTTGTGGCAGACCAGTGGCACTAGTGATCGATGCTTCTGATACATGTAGTGCCAAGCTTCCTATATGAGCTATGGCCCCACTGAAACTCTCAACAAATTCTATGTGACCTTATTATTGTGCCCCTGAAACTTTTCAAAAAACTAGAACCAACCTGCATCTTTGAACATATGTTTGCAACCAGAGTAGGCTTCCAAGAATTCAATTCTTGCAGGATCATGATGAACTTCTCTTGATTGAACCATATTTCAATGCCTTTAGTGTAGAGGAGACATCCGATCTTTGATTTCAACTCTCAACACAGCTAGTCACAAGGTGTAACGGAACACGGAATGATGGTATTGCTCTTATCGATCTCAATTAAAGACACATGATGTAGGAATTTTTCTCTAAACCCTGCTTCAAGGTTTTAACATTTGAATTAGTATAATGGGTAATTTGTAACATAAGTTTATTTTGAATCACTTTATGTTTCAAAATAAATCATGGGAATGATTTTTGGAAAGATGACCAATTTCTAAGGCCTGATAGGGTATGATTGCCCATGAAACAAATAAATCATTACATGTTGTGATAAAATTGATTCTTATAATGGAATGATTGGTAGTTGGTTATGTAATGGATAAGTGGGGGATATGGTAATTTGATACCGTAGATGAAATATATATGAAAAGACTTGATAAGGAGGTAAGGTATGGTGATAATAAGGTCAGGTGTTTGTGTTGCGTTTCATCGAAGGATATTTTCCCAAGTTGTCTTTACACACTCCATACTCTCGATAAAACAAGATAGGTCAAAAAATCATTTACCTAGGTTACTTGTATTGGAATTGGTTCTTCCTTGAGTTTTCAAGAGGATTTGGATTATTGGAGTCCCAAAAGAATATTGATCTTGATTCTAAGACTTTGAATACATGAGTAAGGGTTCTTCTGCTATGATTTGAAAAAGTCTTTTGTTGATGTTGAACTTGCAATGTAATATCCGTCCTTTATTCCCTCATTTTTTTGTAAATATAATTGATTATGGTTTCTAGTGAGGACCTCAAGGCCAAGGCCCCACCAGTAAACCTTGTAATTCATACAGTTCAACTCCTAAGTCGTAGAATTATAAACTTAGGAAATTAAAAATGGTGTCGCAAATAAGGGGAGAGTTGAATGATTGGGAAACCCTAAAAATTAGTTAAAGACAACACATGTCGTACAGGTACCTCGTGCACTACAAAAAGAATAAACTAAGATGATCACTTAACAGCCTAAAGTTTAGATGATATCTTAACTATTATGTTGACCATAATAAGTACTAAGAGGGTGCCTAAAACTTAGCCTAAGAACTTAAAATGGAAACTAAGGGGGGCCTATGTTACAACCACCTTTGAAAAAGGTAAAGATAAAGTGGTGTGTGCTGAGCAAGAGTTTAATATACAATTTCATTGGTTATTGTATAAACATTATAATCCATCCTAAGGTACAAAATTAATATTATTTTGAGAAATATGATTGTACCCATCTAGGTTGTTATGGCCTAGTGATTTATTATATATAGATATGAAATCTATGTATTAGAATTATATATATAGATAGATAGATAGATATATAGGTATACTTATGAGTATGAAAGGTTTAGAATGAGATGAATATATTAGATATATATTCATATATTGGATTATTATCATAAAAGAACTTATGCACCTTAATAGGTGCCTAGGAGCAATTGTATTATATAGCATTCTTCTTATTTATATCTCTAAGGAGGAATCACCCCCGCTAATTACTATAGTCGGGAAGAAAATAACATGTAGCTATTAGTAATGGTTTGGGGTAAATCTCTTAGCGATATTTAAGGAAGTTTGACTCCTTATGCGAGCATCCCAAATCTTCTACGCTGCCACTTGGCAATTACCTCCCTACGAATTTTGAGTTCTATTCCCACTTGGCAAAGGGATCTTTCCTTAGCAGGGAGGACTCGAGAGGAGCGTTGTTAGTATTTAAGTTGGGAAGGGGGAAAGAAAAGGGAGGGAATCTTGGTGATAGAATAGAGAGTTCCATCTTTGCGATAGGAAGGGGATATTTCCAGCTCCATGATAACCGGGGAGAGTTCCATCTCTGCGGAAGGAGAAACTCTGCGTGATGTAAAAAGAGCCTGTAATGCTCAATGCGAGCTGGGCACCCACACCACTTGGAAGAACGGGTAATGTTCTTGCAATCTATATAGGTAGGTTTTTTGTAGCTTTACATATGTATACTACTTGTAACCAATGTGTCTTGGATATTCCCTAAGTAATAAAATCGTATTTTTATCTGTGCAAGCATGACTTATTTTCCATTTGGTTATTAGGATGTTATTTTACATTGTGGTGGAGAAAAATGCAACTGTCCGTTCGGTGGCGATTTAGAAAACACATATTTCTGCCTGAGATTTTATGAATCAGAGTAGCTTTGTTATAGATCAAATTGATTGAAAATGTCGAGGCTTATTGCCGACGTGGCTTCCTGTCATTAATTATAATGAGGTTTCTGATTGCTTGGTAGCGTCGATTTCGAATCCGGCTTGGCTTTCTGCCTTTACTTATAGAATGCGATATCAATTTTTGCTTCTGTTAAAATATGTTATGATAGTTCTGCAAAAATTGTGTTAGAGATTGAATCCATTTAAAACCAGATCTTTTAGAGGAAAACGTGTATATTTTTTTCGATATGGATTATTTTTATATACCTACCTTTCCTGCATACGGATCTCTGTATGATCCAGGTTCGCGCCAGTAGGTAATAACTCTTATCATGGGAAGATGGCGAGTATTTCTTTAACCTATCTATGCCTGTATGCGGATCTATGTATGATCCGGGTTCGCACCTGTAAGTAATAACTATGGTTGTGGGAAAGTGTCGAGATAATTGTTATTTTGCTTACCTCTGCAAATACCCTTGCACCATTGGTTGGACAGAGTTGTTTCCTACCATTCATTGCAGGCGGCGAGTGAAACCCCTTTGTTGCATACCCTTTTTAAATTATGTGTTCTACTCTGTTATCTCAGTAATGAAATCCCATATAGGATGGCGTAACCCTTTTTGTTTAATTGTTGAATAAATAATTATTACAGAACTAATGGCTGCATGATCAAGAGTTAGCATCAGATTTCTATGACTCCGGGGAAATATCGATACTTTAAACCTTGGACTTTAAACTGATTTATGCTGATCAATGGCGCCAGGTTGTGCGAGATCCCTATGTATTCAGAGATCGTATTTTTCTATAAACTTTTATGCCTTATTATTGTTGCTCTCTGTTTGATCAATGGCGCCGGCTTGGGCGAGTTCTCGATATATTCGAAGATCGTAGTTTCATTAAAATGAAGTTAGTTAATAACGATGTTTTACTTATTTGGTAAGTCTAAGGTTAAGTGTTTAGCGTGAGAACTTGAAGTCAGTTTTAATTTAAATTTCATTGTTGTGTCTACTAGGTACTGATACTATTTTTTCGTGAACTGAAGCTAGTTAGTTATCATCACAATTAACGATCAAATAGATCCCGGTATCTTATGTTGTTTTTAGCATAAATGCCACCATTTATATAGAAGTGTAATGATACAGAAATAGATTCCGGTATTGAGTCTTGGTTAAATATCGGTTCCTGTCATAGTGCTGAGGATTAGCATTTAAAGGTCTTGCAAATACTCTCGAGGAGAGAGGCCGTGAACAAGCAAAAGTAAGTGTAGAAAAAACGGTGTTGTTGGATGTAACCGATTTTTGATAAATAATGATGCAGCATGTTTTGTGGATGTAGCCCAGAGAGTTGGGTGAACCACGGTATATCGTGTCTCTTTCATATGATGTGTTTATGTATATGTGATTATGATGATTGTTGTCCAAACTAAAATCAAATGTATCTATTCATGCAAAGGTTAATTCTTATTAAATGAATAAATTCGGTTGTTGAGTAGCAATGGTTAATAAGATGTGTTTATGTATATGTGATTATGATGATTGTTGTCAAAACTAAAATCAAATGTATCTATTCATGCAAAGGTTAATTCTTATTAAATGAATAAATTCGGTTGTTGAGTAGCAATGGTTAATAAGATGACGTTTGCAAAAAGATTCGACATAAACGAATGCATGAATTTCAGAATGGTTGAACATCTTTTATTATTATAAATAGTCATCTTATGTTTCCTTGACCCACCTGGTTTCCATTAAAAGATGAAGACTCTTTGGTAGTGGTTTATAAAGTAGAACTCTTTCAATTATGTAAGAATGTAGGAAAGACCCCATGAAAGATAACGATATTTATTTCGAGTATAGACAAATTGTTTTATGGGATATTTATGTTGTGAGAAAGCTCATGAAGATGTCTAAAATAAAATAAGGAATATTTGAGTGATAGATGGACTATTGCACTCATGCCGTTACCAGTTTTACTTGTAATATTTTACCATGAATAAAAGATAGGATAGAATAATTTTTTATGTTATTTAAGATTGAAGTGGAAATATCAAAGTGTTAAAACTATTGATTAGGCCTCACACAAATAAGCGAGATGAGAAGGATTATGTATGTGTAGTATTACTTATTTATAATTAGTCATCATTACTTTTTTAAGGAGGAATAACGTAACTCATATCTCATCCAAATGATATCCTTGGAGTTAAGCAATTAAATGGAAAGTCTTTTTTTTATTGTAATTTCGTTTTTTAAATTACTTATTGGAATTGTATGGGAGATGTCACATATGGTATTAGAGCATAGGTTGCAAACACTTGGGCTTATTTGGGCTCAGCTAGAGGAAGTGAACATAAGGTAGTTGAACTAACAAAGGGAATGCATCTACAAGACGCAACAAGTTTTATGCCCAAGGATCGGCAAGAGGTAACCAGTAATCGCCTGTAGACTACAAGTAAGTAAGCTCCATTATTATTTATTGCTGAAGCATTATGTTCTTCAAGATCAAAGTACATTCCGCGCGAAGTGTAACATTGAGTTAGAATTTAGATAGACTAAAGTGTCTAGATCTTATTACCATATAAATAGGTATGTCGAATGTAGATAAGGGGAATGACCATGAGAAATTGATATTATTCTACTGACTAGCCATAGCATAAGAAATTGTATCTCACGAGAAAAGTGGTTTTGTGTGTGTTTTGCCCTACAAAAGGTGAAAAGCATATTCGATTGAAATCAGATGCGATTTGTAGTTATATATAACTTGTTCATTAAGAGTAAAATGATATTACCAATCAGCTTTGGCTATACGATAATTGAATGATAGTTGGTCTAAAGGGGTTCTAACTATTTGGAGAAAGTAGTTCATATGAACTCTACCATGATTCTATACCTAGTGGTTATACTTTAACGAGGTACTTAAGGAATAACATTCCCTAAGTAAGGGTGTGTAGTCTGCATGAATAACGAATATTGATATAGGATAAAGTGGTACAATGTTCATTAGAAAAATGCTTATTATGAGTATATCGAGTCAAAAACAACAACTACTAATGTACAAATCATTTGTATCAAGGTCAATGGAAATACTATACTCATATATGATGAAACATGTTTGATTAACGAAAGTTGTGGATTAAAAACTATAAAGCATAAGAATAATGCTTTCATATCACGTATTTTGTTGACATAATGAACGTAGAAATTGAATTATAATTGCTACTTTTGGTGCCTCCAGAAAGGAAATGTTTTCAAAAATTTCTTAATATATAGAGAGTTACATATATGTACTTAAATTTGTTTTACAATCATCCTTATGTAGACATAAGACGAGAACATTGAATGATGGACTAGATGACCATTGGAACTTATTGATAAGCTATTATACCTAATAAGTTGATGAGAAGAGATTTATAAATGCTTTTTGCTAACCTTACAATTTTATGTCGTAAGGTATCATTGATGAAAATGAATGAAATAAAAATGTTGATCATGTATGGATGTTGTAATGTGAAGGAAGACTTTCTCATGCTTAGGAAATATTTTCTTACAAATTCAACTTGCTATATAAAGGGGTACTAACAAGGGAATTTGACAGATGGTCAGGATCTGTGGAACTTGTTGAAGGACGAAAGCGTGATGTATTGTGCATGGTAAGCATATGATAAAATTGAAAATAAAAGTACTCACGAAAAGATATACGTGTCAAGGCATGAGTACGAATTGACGAGTACAAGATATATGTAAGTAAGTTATACTTTTATGAGATCAAGATTTATGATAAGCTTTTATGAAACAAGTAAAGGTGATGATTGGGCATATGTTATATGTACGATTGTTCTTATGATTTAATACGACTAACACTTTTAATGTTGTGGTCGAGCGAATTTATTTTTCCACACATTACTACCTTACAATCGTCAAAAGGTAAACGTGGGATATATAGATTCATGTGCTATTTAGTGTTATACTAATATGTGATGATACGAGTAAGCTGGTGCCTCGGCATATGAGGGTCTTATAATAAGGAGATATGCAGTCGCCCTTATAAAGATAGATGGTAATCTTAATAAGGTATGAAAGTATGCTTTTAGTCAATTGGTGATTCCTATGTGATGTTAGTGTATACCAAGAAAAGTTGTGTAACTAAAATAGGAATTGTGTTTGAAATGGTGAAAGCTGACATTCAAAGTTAAGTAATCATAATGTTCATGGATCATCATATGAAGAATGTTATTTCGTGTTCAAGGCATTATTTAATCCTATTAATTAAGCTAGTTATGCTTATAAAAAATAAATAAATAAAAAATGAGAAGAAAGAATGTTTATTTCAGATGATTAGGAATGGATATTGTAATATGAAGGGTGATTTTCTTATTTACAATATTTGATTTTGTGTCACTAACAAGTGAATTTGGCAGATGGTCAAACTCGATGGAACTTGTTGAAAGACATGAACGTAATATATTATGCATGGTACAATAAGGGGTGAGGATAAAAGATCCACATCACAACTGTTATTTATTCTTTTTATCTTTTGATTATTATTATCGAAAAAGGAACTGGACCCAAATTTGTCAGAGTAATCGTATGCTTACAAAATATAATGTGATGAAATAATTGATTAATTTGAAAGAGATTTTCCTAGACTCAAGCGAGGAGGCTTGAGGGGAAATAAATTTTGGGGCTCGAGCGAGAAGGCTTGAGGGGAATGATGTAAGAGTGCACTAATGGCACTGAAACACTCCCTAGAAATCAGGGAGTTGACAGTCGCAAGGATTCTCGAGGGAATCGGCTGGTTGTAAAGACCTAGGAAAACTATAAAGAGGATGCATATGTGGGAGGCAGGACACTACTTAGTATGCATGAAAGAAAATGTTTGTTATGGAGCACTAAGGTGTTAGGCAAGAAATGAGAGAAATGTTTGCTACGTGAGCACTAAGGTGTTAGGAAAAGCATGAGAAAAATGATTATTGCGTGAGCACTCAAGTGTTGGGCAAGAATTTCTTTTGATTAAGATAACAGTCTACATTCTTGGAGCGTTGGATTTATCTGTGCTTATAAAAGCACAAACAAAGACTAAAATGTATTCCATGAATTGAAAATGTGAGGTTGCAATAAAGGGCTCATTGTTATGTTTTTGAGTTTTATTATGGAATTGATAAGTTTTTACTAAACATTTTTCTCTAAATCCCAGTGTTGAAGTCGAAAAGGCAGGTATGATCGATAGCGACTTGCGAAAAAATTCGTGAAGGTCCAAAGAAGGCCAAAATAAAAACAATGAAGCAAGCAAAAGATGATTCCATAAGAGAAGATGAATTGTTGAAAGATATGAACACCAAGGACGATGTTATTCTTAAGGGGAGGAGGATGTAATATCCCTCCTTTATTCCTTCATTTTTTTGTAAATATAATTGATTATGTTTTCTGGTGAGGAGCTCAAGGCCAAGGCCCCACCAGTAAACCTTGTAATTCATACGGTTCAACTCCTAAGTCGTAGAATTATAAACTTTGGAAATTAAAAATGGTGTCGCAAATAAGGGGAGAGTTGAATGATTGGGAAACCCTGAAAATTAGTTAAAGACAATAGATATCGTACGGGTACCTTGTGCACTACAAAAAGAATAAACTAAGATGATCACCTAACAACCTAAAGTTTAGATGATATCTTAACTATTATGTTGACCATAATAAGTACTAAGAGGGTGCCTAAAACTTAGCCTAAGAACTTAAAATGGAAACTAAGGGAGGGCTATGTTACAACCACCTTTGAAAAAGGTAAAGATAAAGCGGTGTGTGTTGAGCAAGAGTTTAATATACAATTTCACTAGTTATTGTATAAACATTATAATCCATCATAAGGTACAAAATTAATATTATTTTGAGAAATATGATTGTACCCATGTAGGTTGTTATGGCCTAGTGATTTATTATATATATATATATATATATGAAATCTATGTATTAGAATTATATATATAAATAGATAGATAGATAGGTATACTTATGAGTATGAAAGGTTTAGAATGACATGAATATATTAGATATATTCATATAATGGATTATTATCATAAAAGAACTTATGCACCTTAATAGCGCCGAGGAGCAATTGTATTATATAACATTCTTCTTATTTTATATCTCTAAGGAGGAATCACCCCCGCTAATTACTATAGTGGACAAGAAAATAACGTGTAGCTATTAGTAAAGGTTTGGGGTAAATCTCTTAGCGATATTTAAGGAAGTTTGACTCCTTATGCGAGCATCCCAAATATTCTACACTGCCACTTGGAAATTCCCTCCCTACGAATTTTGAGTTCTATTCCCACTTGGAAAAGGGATATTTCCTTAGCAGGGCGGACTCTCCAGAGTTGAGAGGAGCGCTGTTAGTATTTAAGTTGGGAAGGGGGAAAGAAAAGGGAGGGAATCTTGGTGATAGAACAGAGAGTTCCATCTCTGCGATAGGAAGGGGAGATTTTCATCTCCATGATAGCCGGGGAGAGTTCCATCTCTGCAGAAGGAGAAACTCTGGGTGATGTAAAAAGAGCCTGTAATGCTCAGTGCGAGCTAGGCACCCATACCACTTGGAAGAACGGGTAATGTTCTTGCAATCTATACAGGTAGGTTTTTTGTAGCTTTACATATGTATACTACTTGTAACCAATGTTTCTCGGATATTCCCTAAGTAATAAGCTCGTATTTTTATCTGTGCGAGCATGATTTATTTTCCATTTGGTTAATAGGATGTTATTTTACATTGTGGCAGAGCAAAATGCAACTGTCCGTTCAGTGGAGATTTAGAAAACACATATTTCTGCCTGATATTTTATGAATCAGAGTAGCTTTGTTATTGATCAGATTGATTGAAAATGCCGAGGCTTATTGCCGGCATGGCTTCCTGTCATTAATTATAATGACATTAATTATAATGAGGTTTATGATTGCTTGGTAGCGTCGATTCTGAATCCAGCTTGGATTTCTTCCTTTACTTATAGAATGCGATATCAGTTTTTGCTTATGTTAAAATATGTTATGATAGTTCTGCAAAAATTGTGTTAGAGATTGAATCCGTCTAAAACCAGATATTTTAGAGGAAAATGTGTATATTTTTTCCGATATCGATTATTTTTATATACCTACCTTGCCTACATACAGATCTCTGTATGATCCGGGTTCATGCCAGCAGGTAATAACTCTTATCGTGGGAAGATGGAGATTATTTCTTTAACCTACCTATGCCTGTATGTGGATCTATGTATGATCCGGGTTTGCACCTGTAAGTAATAACTATGGTTGTGGGAAAGTGTCGAGATAATTGTTATTTTGGTTACCTCTGCAAATACCTTTGCACCATTGGTTGGATAGATTTGTTTCCTACCATTCATCGCAGGCAGGGAGTGAAACCCCTGTGCTGCATACCCTTTTTAAATTATGTGTTCTACTCTGTTATCTCAGTAATGAAATCCCATATGGCGTAACTCTTTTTTCTGTATTGGTTTGATAAGTATTTTTATTACTGAACCAGATCTAGGAAAACGGAAAACTTAGAGTTATCTTTTAAGTATAGAATGTCTGCCTCTCGATCTGGAGGATGGCATAACCATTTTCGTTTAATGGTTGAATAAATAATTATTACAGAACTAATTGCTGCATGATCAAGAGTTAGCATCATATTTCTATGACTCCGAGGAAATATCGATACTTTAAACCTCGGACTTTAAACTGATTTATGTTGCTCAATGGCGCCAGGTTGGGCGAGATCCCTGTGTATTCAGAGATCGTAGTTTTCTTTAAACTTTTCTGCCTTATTATTGTTGCTCTCCGTTTGATTAATGGCGCCAGGTTGGGAGAGATCTCAATATATTCGAAGATCGTAGTTTCACTAAAATGAAGTTAGTTAATAAAGATGTTTTACTTATTTGGTAAGTCTAAGGTTAAGTGTTTAGCGTGAGAATTTGAAGTCAGTTTTAATTTAAATTTCATTGTTGTGTCTACTCGGTACTGATACTATTTTTCCGTGAACTGAAGCTAGTTAGTTATGATCACAATTAACAATCAAATAGATCCCGGTATCTTATGTTGTTGTTAGCATAAATGCCACCGTTTATATAGAAGTGTAATGATACAGAAATAGATTTCGGTATTGAGTCTTGGTTAAATACCTTAGAAGAATGCTGTAGAGATTAGTATAGATTTCCTGTCATAGTGCTGAGGATTAGCATTTAAAGGTCTTGAAAATACTCTCGAGGAGAGAGGCCGTGAACAAACAAAAGTAAGTGTAGCAAAAACGGTGTTGTTGGATGTAACCGATTTTTGATAAATAATGATGCAGCATGTTTTGTGGATGTAGCCCAGAGAGTTGGGTGAACCACTGTATATCGTGTCTCTTTCATATGATGTGTTTATATATCGTGTCTCTTTCATATGATGTGTTTATGGATATGTGATTATGGTGATTGTTGTCAAAACTAAAATCAAATGTATCTATTCATGCAAAGGTTAATTCTTATTAAATGAATAAATTCGGTTGTTGAGTAGCAATGGTTAATAAGATGACGTTTGCAGGAAGATTCGATATAAACGAATGCATGAATTTCAGAATGGTTGAACATCTTTTATTATTATAAATAGTCATCTTATGTTTCCTTGACCCACCTGGTTTCCATTAAAAGATGAAGACTCTTTGGTAGTGGTTTATAAAGTAGAACTCTTTCCATTATGTAAAAATGTAGGAAAGACCCCATGAAAGATAACGATATTTATTTCGAGTATAGACAATTTTTTTTATGGGATATTTATGTTGTAAGAAAGCTCATGAAGATGTCTAAGATAAAATAAGGAATATTTAAGTGATAGATGGACTATTGGACTCATACTGTTACCAGTTTTACTTGTGGTATTTTACCATGAATAAAAGATGGGATAGAATAATTTGTTATGTTATTTAAGATTGAAGTGGAAATGTCAAAGTGTTAAAACTATTGATTAGGCCTCGCACAAATAAGTGAGATGAGAAGGATTATGTATGTGTAGTATTACTTATTTATAATTAATCATCATTACTTTTTTAAAGAGGAATAGTGTAACTCATATCTCATCCAAATGACATCCTTGGAGTTAAGCAATTAAATGGAAAGTCTTTTTTTATTGTAATTTTGTTCTTTAAATTACTTATTGGAATTGTATGGGAGATGTCACATGCAATCTGCACAAAGGATTATGTTGATGATGAATCTCAAGTCTAGAGGAAAGGACTTTTTCTAATGATAAATATGAAGTATGGAATGAAAGGCTGGATATAGATGCATGAAACTAATTTGAGTATGTAACATACATAATATATATATACAAATATTAAATAATAATAATAAATAATAACGATAGCAATAATTAATTAAGAGACCCCCACAGTGGGTGAATGAAGAGACAAATGGAGAGGTACATGGGGGGCACGAGGTTGGGCCTCAAGCCACCACCCGTGCCGCCACCTCATCACCTCCAGCATGGCCTGGTGATATAACTCTGTGTGTGTGATCTCAGTCGAATGATGGAGAGCGTACGCAGAGGTCGATTCAAGGTGGTAGCTTACCGGTTGGTTGCAATGAAGACTCCCGCGCTCTGTGCATGCGATCCTCCTTGCCCAGCTCCAACCATCATGACGGTGATAAGGAAGGATGTTTGTCCCAGTCTGAGTTCCATCACGCAGTTAAGAGGTAATTCGATGCTCAATACTTTTATAGATAGCCTCACTATCGAGCTTTTCAGTAGTTTTTGGTTTGCCAATAAGTGTCTGGTTCTCTGTCAAGTTTCTCTATTGGTTAAAGGCCTTTGCAGCCTTCCCACGAGAGTTCTCAACTCCCGGGGCCCGGATCTCCACCCTCTACTTGAGTTTCCCTATGTCCTTTTGTTACCAATTAAGGGATCCCTATCTGGTTTCTTAAAGGGTTTCACCATTGCTCCAAGGTTTTTCCTTGGTGCTCTATGAAATCACTCCCTCTCTGAATCGATTGACTCTCAACATTCTCTGGGGGGTTTGGTTTCAAAGGTTTTAGATATTCAGTGGCTCTAGGGTTCTCGTCCACCACTTATACCTGCCCCAATGCCTCCTCAAAAAAGACCCTACTACCATCACAAGGCAAAAGAGGCCTACGCCTCTTATGTTACCCCTGCCACCCCCGACCCAAACTATGAGAAACATCATGCACTCAACACATCTCTATGAGAAGGAAATATCAGCTAAAATCAAAGAAGAGATTGGAGTAGTGGAAGTTGATGCATAGGTGGACCGGTGTTGCACCCAGGACGAGGAATTCAGGAAGGAGTTTGAGGCCCTCATTCCGAAGCCGGGATAATCACGGGGAAGAGTTTCTTTGTACCTCAAAACCATGGATATTGCTTGGAATCATAAGTACATGATGGGAAAGGCTCTTGTGGAGAGAGGGGAAGCTCATGAAGCCATCCTCCTGTAGTTTGATGAGCTTACCATGAATCTCCATCAGATTGTTGCACATCTGGGTCTTTAGCTAAATGACAACAAGGAAGCCCCTTCCATCTCAGACACCAAGCCACATGTGGTCTAATTTCAGGCAATTTTCTTGGTTTTTTTCTCTGTTTTTGAATATGAAGAACAATAAACGTTTAATTCTGAACAATTCAATTTGGAAATAGTTTAACTTAGTCTCGTTTAGAAGCAGACTTCGTCTTGATACTAGTTTAAGTTCGAGCCTATTTTCCCTATGGGAGGGCTCAGACCTTCTCTTTTTTTGGTATGCCCTGTTTTCCCTGTCATGGGAGGACCCTGATAAAACTGATGGATGTATATCTTTATTTTTGGTAATAGAAGGTACTGATCTAATTTACAAAAAAAAATGAATTAATTAAGAGGTTTTATAAAAGAAGTGTCTTATCGAAAAGACATGACCATTAATAAATGACAGTATATATATATCAAATTGTAATATCTCATATCTCATATTCATATATTTTAGTCATTATTTATTATAGCTTATTCGATATTCCATATATTTTTGTAATATTTGTGTGTGCGAACTTTTGTTCGGCTCATTTGGTATCAGAGCCTCTTGTTTGATCCGGCCTTTGGCCATTATTTAGACTTTGTCTAATTTGGCTTTTGTCCATCAATTCGAAGTAATTAATTGTTCTGTGCAAATAAAAAGAAGTGGAAAAATAAAATAAAAAAGTTAAAAAGAAAAAGAAGAAATGAAACATTTGAAAGGAAAAAGACCAAAAAAAGTAAAACCAATACATGGTTTTATAAAACCAACACATGGTTTTACCAAAGTGTAATATGTGTGTGTGTGTTACTAATCATGAGCTAAAATGGGATATAAAGTAACCCTTTAATAAAATAAAAAATAAAAAAGAAATATTCAAAACTTTATTAATTATATAATATATTTATTATTGGGTTTATTGGAATATATTCTTTATCTTATCTTATTATTATTTGGTTTACAAAGTTCGGTGTATTCCATATCGGTATAATTTTATTATTACTTTTAATAATATTAATAATAATTATTGGACAAAAAAAAAGACTGACGAAAATTAAAAAAAATCAAGAATATGGATTTTAATGTTGAAATGGAGGAAAAGTTTCCTAGCACCTCAAAAATGAATGTTTCAATTCTATTTAGAATTAAAGGGACACTTGCAAGGAAGAATATCACCATTTCTATTGCCCCTACTGAAAGTTATAATTTTATTAGTGTTGAATTCACTAACCATTTAGTGATTCCTGAGTCAAATATAGGTGAAGGGATAAACTTTTGGGACATTAAACAATTTGAAATAAGTGGCTTACAATTGAATGTTGGAGATTATATGGTCATATCACAATTCATTGTTATTTCCTTATGAATCTTTAACGGTGACATAATTTTGGGGTTACCATGAATAAAAACATTGGGGACTTTCATCTTCATTGTCGAAAATAAATTTCTAAAATTTTCCTATAAGAAGAAGAAAATCACATTACAAGACGTTACAATGAAGTCAGATTTAGAATCTCCAACATCTGAAGACTTCAAGGATATATCAAAGGTGATTTCACAGGAAAATCATAAGTTAGAATGAAAGAATCAGAAAGAAGTTGAAAAGGTTGTCACCAATGAGGATGAAGAAATTACCCGTTTAAAGAATCATAGTCAAGACTTGATCGCACGGATCAAAAAAATTTTAAAAAAAAAGAAAAAAAATCGCAAGAAGAAGTAAAAGAGAAATTCCATAAAAATGAAGTAGATCTCCAAAAAGAATTCAATAAGAATCTATTAGAAAAAGATAAAGAAAATTCTTGCTTAAAAAATATGAATTAAGGGATGATGGAACAAATAAAAAGATGAGAAGCTAGACAAATCCTCAGAGATATTATCAACCAGTAAATTGCACGAATCACAAACAATTGAATTTTCTACAAGGGTTCCACAAATGGATCGAATGCCTTATCGTCATCCAAATCACAAAATTTGTTACGAACAACATCAAAGTCAAGAGGAAAATAAACATTGTTCTTCTTACAGACAAAGCAACTACAATATTGAAAACGAACAAAGACAATATCGACAACTTTTATGGAAGCCTAAAATGAGAAGTTCTATACGAGCAGTCGATCATCAAACAGTTCCAATGAAGGTAGATTTGGGGTGGATCACTTCACAAAAAATGCAACACATTAGTTCAGGAATCCGAAGATTAAACTGCCTAGTTTCATCGAGTATCGTAGTTCCAAGCTGACAACATCATGAAAAGTCATTACGAGCAAAAGGACAAAGTATTACAATAAAATATGCTTTGAGGACAAAGCATGTTTAAGGGGAAGGCAATGTAACATACACAATCTATATACAGATCATAATAATAATAATAATAGCAATAATTAATTAATTAATTAAGAGGTTTTATAAAAGAAATGTCTTATTGAAAAGACATCACCATTAATAAAAGGTGGTATATATATATCAAACTCTCAAGTTGTAATATCTCATATCCCATGTTCATATATTTTACTCGTTATTCATTATGACTTATTCGATATTCCAAATATTTTGGTAATCTTTGTGTCAGCGAAATTTCGTTTGGATCAGAGTAGTTATGAGTAGGAGAGTCTGGATTGATCATGTTCTTTAAACATGCCACCATAAAACAACCTTCAGGTCTTTGAAGCAAACAATGAGAATTGTTACAAGAATTTTGGTAAACTGTAATCCTATAATCATTGTGTTTTGGAAATCCTAGTCATTCTTGAAAGTGTTGAGAAGGAACTTTGTAAGAATTGGTATGAATAAGGTCGAGTCCCTTCCAAGTATAAATGATTTTATTTCAAGATATGTTGTATAATAAATATTTCTTGTCTTTGAAATTTCACCTTTAGGAATAGAGGAAAGGATATGGACTCTTCCCTAGCTGAAACTGGAAGTGGATGAACCTTTCAATGCTATCTTGAAACAAAACTTTGGTTACTAGAATCTGAAGTCTCTATGTTGAATATTGTATGATGAACCTTAGGACTAGGAACTAGATTGTCAGAACCTTTTAGAGATGGGACCTTGAAATTGAACTCTCTACGGATGAAAGTTTTTATTACTCATTGGAATTACCTATTTTTCTAAATCATAATGTAACAGAATGAATCATTTTGGAAGAAATTGAGCTCTGGATTTGATCCTTATAATTATGCTATATAAAGAAGAAACCTTGAACATTGGAATCAAAATATAAAACACCGGTAATCTCGAGCTAGTTACTGGTTATTGAAAATATTGGAAATAATGTTTATTCTCGAACGCTTTCCACCCAGGACCTTGGTTTTCAAGCATAATTCATGTTCAATTGTGCCAAAAGCCTTGTTTTCATAATTGAACATTATTTTTCTCCTAGCTATTTTATTTTTTCTCCTTTTTTATATTATTTTTTCACAAAAGAAAGAAAAGTCAGATTGAGGTGGAAGTAGGAGGACAACTCCTCCTACTCACAACCTCCAACTCAGACTAATGCAATAAATTGTGAACAAATTATTCTCTAGTCATAGGCCCCTAGTACAATATCAATATATGGCCATTAACTAGAAAAGAAACTTCTTCCTCATCGATAGTCTTTATCTTCATAGAACCACTATCAAAGGCAATCTTTATCTCATATGGCTAGCAAGTAGTGAGCTTCAATTTAAATTTTTTGAACTAAGAATAAAAAAGATATCCCAATCACTTGGATTAAATTGCTTCTTTCAAATAAATTTTTCATGCCATTTCATTCTCTACTGTTGGATGATGGTAGTATGTTGAATGGAATCCTAACACATCTCATCTAATTCACTGAGTTGTTTTATTCTTTACTTCTTAGCATCTGATAGATCCATCCCTAACTGTACTGCAGTCCTGAAAGTATTGACTTGAAACTCAATAGGGAGAAGAACCTTCTTCCCATATACCAATTCATAAGGTGTGAACCTAGTTTCATTTCTCCAAGTGGTCCTATATGCCCATAATCCCTCTGGAAGTCGATCTACCCAATCTTGGTGATGGAGCTGCACTATCTTGGTCAATATGGCTTCCAAAAATTTGTTGGTAGAATCCACCCCCCCATTGGCTTGTGGATGTTGTGGAGAGGATTTTTAGTTTGATATGGAACTACTATGTGATTGACTGGAAAATATTTGATGTGAATTGTGAACTCTGATATGTAACCATTTCTCTAGGAACACCAAAGTGGTGAAAATATATTCAAATAAAAAGTACACTACTGATGGTTTAGTTTCTTAGAAGATATTTTTAGCTTCTACCCATTTAGCAACATAATCTATACAAATCGGGATATACCCCTTCTTTCTTGACATTGGAGTGATTGGCCCCATGAAATATAGGGCCCATTTCTCAAAAGGATCTATGAGTCCCTGTGGCTACAATGGAATTTCATCTACTGCTATGGTCGGCCCATTTTCTAACAGTTGTCACAAGTTTGACATACTTGGCATATTAAAAAAGAATGGGCCAAAAATACCCCAAATTCAAGACTTTATAGGTAGTTCTCTTATTAGCAAAGTGCCCTCCACATGGTTCGACATGATAGGATTTCAATATGCTAAATACCTCATCATTTTGTACACAATATCAAATAAATAGATATGGTCTTGTATGGAAGAGATCTCCTTTGATCCATGAATATGTAGCACTTGGTCTAATAATCTTATGCTTCTCCCCAGGTGAGAGATGTTGTGGTAACTTTCCTATAGCCAGTTAAATAGCAATATAGGTGAATCAAGGAGAATCACTACATACTACAAATAAATTTTCATAAGGAAAATAATCATCTACATGAACTATTTTACTTTCATTATGAATTCTAGAAAGAAAATTTGCAACTAAATTTTCTCCTCCAAGTCTATTTAAAATAGTGATATTGAATTCCTATAACAACAAGAGCCACCTAGTTATTCTACTATTTGTAATGGTTTTATTCATAATATACCTAATAACAGTGTGGTTGGTGTGGATGAAAACCTCATAGTCAATGATATAGTGTCTAAATTTATTTATAGCATGTACAACTGCCAAAATTTAATTTTCTATAACTATGTAGTTAAACTCAATAGGTGTTAAATTTTTACTAAAAAAAAAAATGGAATAAGTGATTTGATTCTCTTTTTGTCCCAATACTATTCCAAGAGTAGTATTGGAGGCATCGGTTGAGATGTGAAAATGAAGAGACCAATTTTTTACTCTTAATATCGGTGCTTCAAAAAAAAACTCCTTTAATGTCTCAAAAGCATTTGGACAATGAAGATCCCAAAAGAAATCAACATATTTAGTAAGCAATTTACACAAGGGTGCAACTATTTTCGTGAAATTTTCTATGAAATATCTATAATGACCTATGTGTCCTAAAAATATTATTACATATTTTGGAGTTTTCAGAACTGGAAGCTTTAAAAGGAATTCAATCTTTATTGGGTCGACTTTAATTCCTGCATAAGAAATGTGGTGAGCAAGAACAATGCCTCAAGTTAACAACATAAAAAAAATCATTAGTTACCACAAGGTTAGTTTCTTGGAATATGATCAAAACCTTCTTAAGATTCTTTGGTGCTTATTTGAAGAAGTGACCATAAATAATGAATTCATCCATGTACATATCGACATAGACATGAATCAAATCAAAGAAAATACCCAATACTGCTCATTGAAATGTAGTTGGTGCATTACATAATCCAAAAGGTATCACTCTATAAGCAAATGTACCCCATGGGCATGTAAAGTTAGTTTTATCTTTAGCTTTAGGTGCAATTTGTATCTAATTATATCCGTTAAAACCATCAAGAAAACAAAATTACTTGTTCCTAGCTAGGGTATCTAGGATCTGATCGATGAATGGGAGAGGGAAGTAGTCTTTCAAAGTAGCTTTATTTAATTCTTGAAAATCAATGGAAATGCACCACTTACTATTTATTTTGAGCACTATAACTAAGGGTGAAACCCATTGACTGTTTGAAATTGGGTAGATGAAATTCGCATTGAGTAACTTTTGTAATTCTTCCTTCACAATTTCTTTAAGAGGTGGATTCATGCATTGTTGGGGTTATCTAATAAATTGGGCATTCTCCTGAATATAAGTGTCATGATTAATAACTTTCCTATCACTATTCTCCCATGCAAATGCACTAGAATGTTCCTGTAGCACCTTAACTAAACGTTCTTGCTGATTTTTATCAACTCCAAAATTAATATTAAGAAAATTCCCTCGACTGATTTCAAAAGGGGCACTCAAGCAATCTGAAATTGCATTTATGGATGGTGTAGGATTACATAGTGATGACAAAGTTCCTACATCACAACTTTCCTAAAAATATGCACCTAAGATATGCTCAAAAGAGAAAGAAGATGAACAAAAATATTGAAAAAAATCAGAGTTAATCAGAAAACTATGAATTCAATTCTCTTCAGTATTTTCCTTAAAGTTCATAACTTGGTCTATTGTGAAAATTGGTTGTATAATATCTTCATCACTATTTTCATTACCAAGATATAAATTTTTCTCTAGCTTAGTCAAATATCTTGCAGGTGGATAGAGAGCCATTTTCTTGATTGAATCACCATGCTAGATAATCATGTTCCCAGATCTGCAACTAATAAATGCATCTGGAGTGGGTAACCGTGGTCTTCCCAATATTATTGGATGTTCTCTTGAATGATATTTGGGTTATAAAACAAAAAAATTGGTACGATACTCCCAATAATATAAGGAAACACCATTATCATCTAATACACCCTCAATTTTTATATTAGATATGTCTGCTATTTCCCAAAACTATATGTGTATGGTGAAGATTATAGAATTGCAATTGTTCCATGGTATATCTAGTCATTATGTTGATTTCAGCTTCTAGGTCAATCAAAGTGATTGGGATGAGGACATTATTGATCTGAACTAAAACAATAAGGATTCCATGATTGATATTTTTATCCATGAAAATTTTTCCCGACATCAAATCTGTTGATCTTCCAATACATTGGACAATTTGTGGGCCTGTTTTATTTCTATGTGGTTCTTTAAGACATAATTACCCGACTGTTATGGCATAGATTTTAATATTTTTTATGGATTGAACAAAGTGAATTTTGATACAAACTCTCTTCAATTCAGTGATAAATTAAATCCAGAGCGAAATTTTTGGTTTATCCAAGTTAAACCTCTCTAAATAGTTGGAGGAGTGTTGGATGATTGAGGTTGATTTGTGTTTGGAGAAGAAGTTTAATTTATTTTGGTAAAGGTGTCATCATTGTTTGATTGATTAGGAGTTTCCTCCTCAGGTTCTTCCTTAGTGATGATAGGTGGGAACTCTTCCTAAGCACCTTTCCAAATATCAAATTCATATCTTATAATTCTACTAGAGTGATCAAATATGTAGGAAAGGGTTGTATCTTAGTGTCAAAAACAAGTTTATATACCTTATTATTTGGTTTAGGTGTTGGATGAGAAGGTAGTTGAGTAGGTCTTAGAGGTTGTTGAGTATATGGAAGTTGCAACTACTATAGTTGTGCAACTTATTGTTGATGGGCTTGGACATGATATGACTAATGTAATGGAGGATATTGTGGTTGTAGTTGTCGGAATTGCGAATGGTACTGAGGTCAAGATGGATGTGAGTAGGAAGTCATATTCCCATAAGAAGGTCCTCTCCATCCTTTTTTCCAAGGTTGGTTATGCATATGTTGCAGAGACCATGCTTTCCAAGGCACGAGGGGATTCCAAAATGGGGGTGTGTATTGATGGCTAGAAAAATATGAAGAAAAATGTTCTGTAGGTTTTGAATTCAAGTTGAGGTGGAAGTAGGAGGATAAATCCTACTTACAAATTCCATCTTGTACTATTGCAATAAATTATGAACAAATTCTTCTTTGCTCATGGGATTCTGTTACAATCGCAATTTGTGGTAATTAACCAGAAAATAATATCCTTCCTCGTCAGTAGTCTTTATCTTCACAGAACCATTATCAAATACAATCTCTATCTCATGTGGCCCTAACTAGAAAGTAGTGAGCTTCCCTTTAAAAATTTTGAACTTAGAATAAAAAAGGAGATCCCAATCACCTAGTCTTTATTGCTTATTTTTGATAAACTTGTCATGCCATTTCATTCTATGTTGTTGGATGAGGGTAATATGTTGAATGGAATCTTAACACATCTCATTTAAATCATTTAGTTGTGTTATTCTCTTATTTTGAGCATCTGATAGTTCCATCCCTAAATGTCCTACAATCCTTGACTTGAAACTCAATAGGGAGGAGAACCTGCCTACTATATACTAGTTCATAATGTGTGAACCTGGTTGCATTTCTCCAAGGGGTAATGCCTCCAGAAGTTGATCTTCCCAATCTCGGTGATGGAGTTGCACTATCTTGGTAAATATGTTGTCCAAAACTTTGTTGGAAAATTCCATCTTCCCATTGGAATGTGCATGGTATGGATATGATTTTTGGTGTTTGATATGGTACTACCATGTGATGGAATAAACAAGCTTTGATGTGAATTGTGAGCTATGATCTATAATAATTTCTCTAGGAACACTGAAGCAGGTAAAAATATCTTCAAATAAAATTCCACTACTGATTGTTTAGTTTCTTGGAGGAGAGTTTTAGATTTTACCCATTTAGTAACATAATATATACATACCAAGATATACCTCTTCCTTCTTGACATTGGAGTGATTGGCCCCGCAAAATCTAGGGCCCATTTTTCAAAAGGCTCTATGAGTGCCTATGGATGCAAGGGCATTTCATCTGCTAGTATTGGTTGGCCCATTCGTTGATATATATCACAAATTTTGATGTACTTAGCATATTTGAAAAGAGTGGACCAATAATACCCTAGATATAGGAATTTTTAGGTAGTTCTCTTATCGATAAATTTCCCTCTACATGGTTCATCATGACAAGCTTTCAATATGTTGAATACCTCATCTTCTCGTACACATTGTCAAATAATTAGATATGGTCATATAAGGAAGAGATCTCCTTCGATCCATTAATATTTGGCACATATTCTGATAATATTTTGCTTCTCCCTAAGTGAGAGATGTTTTGGCAACTTTCCTGTAGCCAACTAATTAGCTATATCGGTGAACCAAGGAGAGTTATTAGATTCTGCAAATAAACATTCATCAAGAAAATTATCATCTAAAGGAACTATTTCACCTTCATTATGAATCCTGGAAATAAAATATGCAACTAAATCTTCTTGTCCACATATATTTGAAATAGTGATATTGAATTTTTGTTGAAACAAGATCCACCTAGTTATTTTTCCATTTGTAATGTGTTTTTTCATAACATACCTGATAGTAGAGTGGTCTGGATGAAAATCCCATAGCCAATAATGTAGTGCCTACATTTATTTGTAACATGTACAACTGCTAAAAATTATTTTATTTGACTGCATAGTTCAACTTTGTAGGTGTTAAAATTTTACCAACAAAATAAATGGCATAAGTGAGTTTATTCTCGTGTTGTCCTAAGACTGCTCCAAGATCAGTATCGGAGGCATCAGTTGAGATGTGAAAAGGAAGAGACCAATTTATTCCTCTTAATATCAATGCTTCGGAAATTTTTTCCTTTAGTGTCTCCAAATCATTTTAACAATGAAGATCCCAAAAGAAATCAACATATTTTGTGAGAAATTTAAACAAGGGTGCATCTATTTTTGTGAAATTTTCGATGAAACGTCTATAATAACTTGTGTGTCCTAAAAAGTTTCTTACATATTTTGGATTTTCCAAATTGGAAGCTTTGAAAGGACTTCAATCTTTATTGGGTTGACTTTAATTCCTGCACAAGAGATGTGGTGATCAAGAATGATACCTTCATTTAGCAACATAAAACATTTTTCATTACTTAACACAAGGTTAGTTTATTGGCATTAGATCAAAACCTTCTTAAGATCATTTAGTGCTTCTTTGAAAGTGTTACCATAAACATTAAATGCATCCATGTACACCTAGACATAGATGAATCTTTGTTGGGTCAACTTTAATTCCTACATTAGAGATGTGGTGACCAAGAACAATACCTTCAGTTAACAACATAAAAAAAAATTCCATTACTTAATTCAAGGCTAGTTTCTTGGAATTTGATCAAAACCTTCTTAAGATTATTTAGTGCTTCTTCGAAAGAGTTATCATAAATAGTAAATTCATGCATGTACACCTCGACATAGTCATGAATCAAATCAAACAAAATACTGAATATTGCTCGTTGAAATGTAGATTGTGCATTGTTACATAATATAAAAGGTAGCACTCTGTAAACAAATGCACCCCATGGGAATGTAAAGGTAGATTTATCGTGAATTTAGGTGCAATTTGTATCTAATTATATCCATTGAAACCATCAAGAAAAGAAAATTAATTCAAAGGGGAGTAGTCTTTCAAAGTGGCTTTATTTAATTCTCAAAAATCAATACAAATACACCACTTCCCATTTTTTGGGCACTATGACCAGGGTTGAAACCCATTGACTATCTGAAATTGGGTAGATGAAGTTTGCATTGAGTAACTTTTGTAATTATTCCTTCACAATTTATTTAAGAGATGGATTCATGTGTCGTTGGGATTGTCTAATAGGTCGAGAATTCTCATGAATATAAATGTGATGAATACAAGTGTCAGGATGAATACCTTTCATTTCACTATATTCCCATGCAAACGTATTGGAATGTTCTTGTAGCACCTTCACTTAGAACTAATTGTTCCTACTGAGATATGTCAAGTCTAGAATTAATATTAAGAAATTTCCCTTGACTGGTTTCAAAAAGGGCACTCAAGGAATATGAACTTGCATTTGTGGATGATGTAGGATTACATAGCAATGACAAAGTTCCTGCATCACAACTTCATTGAAAATATACACCCAAGATATGGTCAAAAGAGAGAAAACATGAACCAACATATTGAAAAAAATAGAATTAATGGGAAAATTATGAATTTGGATCTCCTCAGCATTTTCATTAAAGTTCATAACTTGGTCTATTGTGAAAATTGGTTGTATAATATCTTCATCATTTTTTTCATTATAAATCCATAACGCGTTCTATAGATCAGTCAAAGATTTTGTAGGTGGATAGAGAGTCGCTGTCTTGACTGAATAACCATGTGATATAATCATGTTCCTAGATCTGCAATTAATGAATGCATATGTAGTGGCTAACCATGGTCTCTCCAAGATTAATGGATGTTCTCCTTAATAATATTTGGGTTGTAAAACAAAAAATTTGGCAGGGTACTCCCAAGAATCTAAGGAAACAACAATATCATCTAATACACCCTCAGGTTTTATCTTAGATATGTCTTCTAATTCCAAAATTGTAAGTGTAGGACAAAGATTATACAATTTCAATTGTTCCATGGTATCTCTAGTTATTATGTTGATTGCATATCCTGGGTCAATTAAAATGTTTGGGATGAGAACATAGTTGACGCGAACTAAAACAACAGGGATGCCAGGATCGATTATTTATCCATGAAAAATTGTCTTGATATCAAAAGTGTTGATCTTCTAATAAATTGAATAGTTTGTGGGTATGTTTTCTTTCTTCTTGGATTTTTAAGACATAATTCCCTAACTATTTTAGCATATATTGGAATGTATTTTATGGCTTGGAGAAAGGGAATTTTGATACAAACATTCTTCAATTCAGTGACTATGTCATATTCAGAGTGGATTATTGGCTTATCCAAGTTAAACCTCTCTAAATAGGGAGGAGTTTTGGATGATTGATGTTGATCTGTATTTGGAGAAGTTTTATTTTTTTGGGTAAAATTGTCATAATTGTTTGATTGATCGGGATTTTCCTCCTCATGTTCTTCCTCAGTGATGACAAGGGAACTCTTCTTAAGCACCTTTCCATATCTCAAATGAATATCTTGCAATTATACCATAGTGATCAAATATGTAGGAAAGAGTTGTAGCTCAATGTTGAAAATAGGTTGAAATACCTTATTATTTGGGTTAGGTATCGGTTGAGCAAATAGTTGAGTGGGTCTTGGATGTTGTTGAGTAGATGGAAGTTGCAATTGTTGCAGTTGTGCAACTTGTTGTTGATGGGCATGGAAAGGATATGACTATTGTAATGGAGGATATTGTAGTTGTAGTTGTTGGAATTGTGAAGGGTACTGGGGTTGAGATGGATATGATTAGGTAGTAATATTCCCATAAAGAGGTCCTCTCCATCCTTGTTTCTAGGTTTTTTATACATTTGATGCGGAGGCCATGCTTTCCAAGGTATGAGGAGATTCCAAAACGTGAGTGCATATTGTTGGCTAGAAAAATATTAATAAAATTGTTGTGTAGGTTCTGAAGGCATACATGTTGCTTGAGGTTGCCAAGGTATTATTGGTGTAAGCATGCAGAGTTGTTATGTCGCTTCATTTTTTCCTTGATAGACTGCTTTGAGTTCTAGTAAAGAAGGACAATTATATGTTGGATGATTCTCCTCACAAATGCCACAGATTTCAATGTTAATAAGGGGGCATTCTCTTAGTGGATGTTCTTTATACATCTAGATCAAAATATAGACAAGGTTGCATTCTATTCTTCTTCATTCTTTTTAAGTTGTAAAGTATCTAAGGAAGGGCTCCACCAGGTTATTTTTTAAGGATTATAATATCATACTTAAGTATCATATTCTAGGCAATTATTTTGGATTGAAAAAAAAACGTATATATAGATAGGTAGACGAATACTAAATATTAAACATACAATTTTAAAAATGGGTAAATTTTGCGAATATTATGATAAAAAAACATATTTTATGTAAATATAGGAAATATTAGAGACTAAAAATGACCAAATAGCGAATTTATTTTTTGAAAAGAAGCTCAAAAAATAGCCAATTAGCAAAATTTCACCCCTAAAAATTACCTTGGGATCCACCTTTTGAGGTCTTTTTCTTGGAGTGCTACCTTTGGAAAGCCTTTAGAGGCTAGGTTTGAATTATTATAATCATTCACCCTCGTTAGATGGATGCACCCCCTTCTCGGGCCTTTCTTCTCTTGGATATTGTACTTCTAGATTTGACCACCATATTTCATGGATGTTGTTAGAGTTTGTTAGGGTTTGTTGGAGTATTTTGATTTGTTTACTCCATCCTAAATTAGATCTAGGGTTTTATGATTATTTTATTGTAGAAGGAAAAGGATCTTAATGGTATATAAAGATTATCTCTCTCCTTCATTTTTCATGGTTGAAATTTTGGAGCTCTCTCTCTCTTGAGCTTAATTCATACATCTTTTCTTGGAGAAAATATTGTTGTAAGGGTTCCCTTATTTTCCATTTGTGGCACTTTGATATTGCTTGAAGATTGATGGTTGTAACTTGTATTAGATGTTTAGATTGTCATTTCTATGCTTTTTTTGGGCCATTAAAACTGTATTAATATTTTGTTGGAGAAAGGGTGTTTCAGAAATTAAACCTACCCTAGTGTTCTTTGGGTAAACCACCATAGAGCGACGCCCAAAAGAAAACTAAAAATATTTAGACATAATAGATTCAAACACTTTGCTTACAAACTTTATTGGAAAACACAAAGAAGGTTGAGGATTATAACTCACCCATAATCCTATCATCTGATGTAGATCCCTTAATTGTTGTTGCTCCAATATTCTCACCAATGCTTCAAGATTTAACCTGAAAATAAGCAAAGATTGACAATAAAATAGTTACTACTGAAAAAATAGGGTTTCATAAACAAATTGATGAATAACTCATCCACATTCAAGAATTTAAAAATTGAAAGTTTGAATGTTCAAATAGGATGGAAAAGAGAGTTCTTTTATAAAATGAACAACAACTTACAGAAAGGTTTCACCTAAACCTTGTAGCGGCACCGTTCTGAAACTAAGATCGGATTCCTTCCTCCCAAGTCTTTCACACAATAAATCTAGTTCATTGTAAGAGATATAACCAAAATAATCACTTAAATTATTTGGCACAATAGAGACTCTCAACATTGGCTGAAAAACTAGTTTTAGATAGGGGAATGGGGATTTTGCAAACTAGGGACAATAATGCTTTTACCTTTGAATGGAATCCAACAACATGAGGGTATTCTTCAATGCTTGGGTCCTAAAATTCCTTCTCCTATGCCTCTTTTATACTAATGGGGAAGCATTTAAGGAGGTGTTGAGTCGCTTCTTCCAGGAATGGTATACTTGGGAACGACCAAAACCATAATGTTTTCGTAAAGTAACTTTATTTTATTTTTTTACCCTTGTACGGGAATGTACACGGGCTAGCCAAAGGTAGGTTGTGTGTACATGGGATAAACATATGTAGGTCATGTACATCTTGGAAAATACAGTTTTTTAAGAGGTTTCTCCAAGAATAGTTGTTGTTCATAGTTGATCAGGAATAAAGGGAGTTTTCTAAAGAGGTAAATGGATAAGATTGGTCATCATAGCATCTATGGGACAAGTGTGGAAAAATATGCTATAAAATATGCCCCCTAATGTGTGAGGTCAGAGGGATAGATGATGGCCGAAATACATTATAATCCTTTCAGTAATGAGTGTAGAAATGACCTGGATAGAATTTCCACGGAAATCAACCATAGGAAGCACCTACAACAGATCAAGTCAGAACTACTCTTCTCGAGGTAGGAATACACATGGTCAGGAGTAACAAAAGCATACCCGCTATATCACGTACACTATGGGTCCATGAAGTATATAGAAGTAGTGATCATGACCATGAACATACAAAGTGGATCCATGTAAAAAATAGAGCATAGCCCCGAAGATACAAAGTGGATCTATGTCTGAAATAATATAACGACCATGAAAATACAAAGTGGATCTGTGTCTCATAATCAAATGAAGATCTCTGGAAATCAAATTGAACAGAGCAATATCCATAAGAATCAGTTCCCAAAATATGAGTAAATGGCAATCCACCACAACCCGATTCATAGAATAATTATGTGATGTTATATACAGACTCGAGGTCTTCAAACCAACCGACACGGGTACAATTATAAACTCCGTGAATAGATTTCTTTATGTTGAACATAGTAATACATTGTGTGATTACTAGTTAGTGATTTATACCGTTAACAACATGCGATCCAAATCAATGATAATGATAATGAGAGGCAAGTTACCTAGTATAGTCTAACAAGTGTGAATAAAGGTCTTGATGTCGAACACCTATAGACTCTAACAATTATGATATATTGATGTATTCCCACAGTTGCTAGTGAGGAAAATTTCCACTGATGACTGCAATTTCCTAGGTCCTAAAAGTATTCTAGATCATGATACTAGAATAGAGATTTTGGAATCTATGGGATGTGAACCATTGGAAGGAGGGAATTAGGGAACCCCCCATCATCCAACATGAGGTAGTAGAAGGAGGCCAAAAATTTGTTGGAACAAACTAATGATTCTAAAATGTACTTGACACGAGAAGGCTGAAAAAATGAAGTCAAGAGTTCTGAAAGATTTCTCAACTTAGGAAAAGACTTCCCTTGAACATAAGCATGACACAATAAGTGACTAAGGAAACACTCTCTCAAGAAGAGGCACAATACAAGTTAGTGGTGTATGAGACATAAAATATTGCTCCATAATGTTTGGAATATTAACTAGTCAGTGTAGATAAATATTAAATGAGCTTAGCTTCCTAAAGTCATACTATAACCCAAACTGCAGACATAATCACTCAAAACAATGTGCTTTGTTCAAGGGTGACGCAACTTGTTTCCATAAGTAAGAACATGACTCTTTCCCATTCATCTTTTTGGAATATTTGATTCTTTTTTCTTTTTCATATTATAAAATCCTAAAAAGGAATAAAATAATTATATGATTCATGCAAAGAAATGAGTGTCAAGGACAAACAAACTAGTTGCAAGTGCATGGTATATATCTATGCATAATGCAAAGAACATAAGCAGGATAGTGACACTAGGGGTATGTTTCTTCCTAGTAAAAGGATGTGAAGTTGCAAAGGAAAAATAATGCATAGCTTAGCGATGGTGAGATAAGAGATGAGGAATTAACAAATAGATGAAGCTAGAAGCCGGCATAAGGCTCAAAAGTGCAAGCAGGAAAAATACAACCCATTTACAACTTAACTATCGTCCTGTGGATTTTTGTTGATCCCGATTTTGTTATTGCTCGTCGGTGTTTTCAATTTTAAAGAGTTTGAAAAACTTAAAGAAGACTCTATGTTACACCTAAAATCTACCCATCATTGGATTTAGTGTATACATCCCTGAAGTCACCTGGACTAAGTATTTTCATCTGGGAGGATGCACTCAATTCTGCAGTCTTCTGAGAGGTCGCCGCAGGTTGCACATTAGCAACATGCAACGTCGCAGCTTGCTCCACTTCAGGGTGTGATGAGGTCTGTTAATGGTAAAAAATAGACTATTCGAGATCCTTCTCGAAACTTGTCCATTTAGGGGCTTATCCCTGACCTCTAGGGGAGCTGATACTCGACCCCTAACTCTTTGGGAGGATCCCCTATCTCTCTCCTACCATCTCTCAACCTATCATATCCATACCCTATCCACTTAGTCCTATATAAGTGAAGCTCACTCCCATCCCAAAGGGAGGAAGGCTATGGTATCTACATGCTGGTGAAATCTCTCTTAAGACATCCCCATTCACCTATTGGAGAGCTCATACTTCCTTGGAAGGACATGGCAATTGGATTGGTCGGAGAAGGGCTACTGTGTTAAGTCTTTGGTTGTAGTTCTATATCTCTATCATGTACTCCTCTATTTGCAGTAATACAAATGCTTTCCACCAATATTGTTCTTGTGTGCAATGATATTGTGTAGTTTACCTACTTAACTGTTTACTTAGATCACTTATTGTATAGATGTATTTTATTGGTTTCTCTTGTTTCTTTGTCTTAACGGGTCTTGCAGCTTGGATCTGACGATCGTGGGATGTGGATCAACATTTGGGAGAAAGGATTGCATAGTAAAAAGGTAAGACATCTAGTACTTGGTCCTTAAGTAGATCTAGGAGATGTGTTTGTAGTCTGTTCTATTTGTTCTAGACTCACATTGAGCTAGGGAGATCCAGCTCGCGTCCGCTCGAGTGGATTGTCCGATAAAAAATCTGGCGACCATACTGGGGAGTATTGTTTGTCCTGTTTAGTGGTCATTAATCTGAGAGTCATTTTCAGTTGATTACTTGACACAAGCCTCTTTTATCATGTTTTTCCATTTACTTCTTAGGATTGATTTCACTGTCAGATCTTCACGTTGAAAACTATGATTTGCTTCCTCTGAGTTTATACAACTCATTTTCAATCCTGTTTATGGTTCATTGTTGAGAGATCTGATTCATTTTTGAATATAGACCTCACCTGTCGAACCTGGACAGTGGAAACAGAGAGACACTATGTCATTCTGAGCCTCTGTTATTCACCTGTTAGTCACCCGTCGCATCCTTTGTGTTGGTATACTGCGACATCGCCGCACCTCCCGTGAAGGCAAACTGCGACATCGCACTATGTGTAAGTACAAAGTGCGTCGATCTGCCAAAAGTTGGCATACATGAATCCCCTCCCTCATCTGACAGTTTGAACCTTGGTCTGATGTATGAACTCCCTCTATGCTGCAAATCCAGCCAAAGACCCCATTTATGATTTGTGTGTTGAGAGTTTGGTTTCATTTGAATTGACTTTGGGTTCCATCTTGGACAAGTTTGAGACAGGTAGTGGTGGATACTCTAGTCTCCTCCACCTTCATCCGTTCACTCTTGCATTCCCTTCCTTCCATCCCTGATCTGATCATCGCATTGGATCAACTTCCAGACCTCGTTTACATTTTTTTTTAGCTTTGCTTGCTTAGTTTGCTTGCTGCTGCTTGATCTTGAGTTAAGTGTGTTTTTCAGCTTGGTTGAGTGCTTGTCTTTTCTCGATTTTTATGAATGTATGAGTGCTACAAGTAGTGTTTTCTTTTCAATCATTTAGATCTAAAAGCAGAGTTGTTATCAAGTTTATTCTTTGATGCATCCATCGAAAAGTTTTAAAATGCTTCTTTCCCATTGTTTCTCAAAAAATTATTGAAGAAAGATTGTTGTGCATTGGAGAATTCTCGTTTATGTTTTGGAAAAGTTGAATGAATGTATGATCTATTGTGTTTTTCTCGAATTATGAAATTGCTCATCTTCTTGAAAGGCTCAAAGCACGCTTCGATTTTTGCAAAATTAATTCCATGCTAAGGAAAGATATATGCATTTTTAATTCTTGTTGCTCTTAGATTATTGAAATTGAAATTGAAAAGCTTGCATTTCTCATCTCAGAATCCTCTCTTTTCATCATTTAGTGTCATTTTACTTTGAAAAGAAGAAGAAAAGGAAAAATTTGTTTCGATTTGGTTTAGTAGTGTTGTGTAGTTTTGCGTTTTGCTGAAAAGGAATAGAATGCTTTCATTGTCAAATTTGTTTGAATTGATAATTGTATTGCATTGAGTTTGTTTTGGCAATACCATTGGAAAAAGCTTTCTCCTTTCCATAGCTAGAATTCATTGAAAGAAAAGAACATTTCGTGCATGTCGTCAGGGCTTGCATTATGCTTCCGATTATGTACTCACCTCATGCATTCACCTAACCGTCCAAGATAAAATTAACGGTAGAAGTAGGTAAATTTTTTAGCAACTTGTGTGTAAGTTAGAGACGTGTTCCGGCATCGTTAAGCGTGGCAACTGTCGTTATTTGCCAGCACTATATCCCGAGGGTATTGTATTCTTCCACGTACATTGGTATATCGAACTCCTTCACATACCCACCAAGTACCATAATCCGTACTTGGCGTATATCGAAGGGTGTATCACGTACTCAACACATATATCAGAAGGTCTCTTGCCAAACGGTTGTGCATTATACAACACCACTACAGATTTGAGCTCCCATGTACCTTGCGTATATCGGGAGACACCATTAGGATTCCTGAAACCAACCGAGTTAACCATTTGGTCGTCTTGGTAAAGCAATACACCGAGAACAACACTCGGGGAGATTAGCATGCACGTACTGTCCAGGTGATCGGGTATGCATGCAAGGTTATGGTCCCAATCCTCCTTATCGCGTCATATTGTTGGACCCTTCAGTATATCGCAGTTTGCGATGCCTTGATAATCCCGTGAGGTTCCAAACTTTTGAATCCACTCTGTCACATAAGTTTGCTTGTTGCCTTAGTTTGAGTAATTTTTTCTGGACTGCTTTTCTTTTAGCATACCCTTAGGAGAAACGCTATTTCGGCCTTTCTGGCTGATTTTCCTAATACTCTGGCGGATTTTCCTTGGAGAAGGTCCCGTAGGATCTTGAACTTATCACCCAAATATCCCCTTAATACGGAAGTTATTTCGAGGGTAAGAATGGATGAGCGTAATGAAGTCGTAGTTACTGAAGTGGAGAACCCCACTTTGAATGTTGGTGGACTTTTGTTTCCACTAGATTCACCTACCTCTCATCCCCCGCAAGATGAAGAAGCACACACCCCTGCTTCACAAAACCTTTCTCCCCCCATCCCAGGAGAACCAGGATCGTTGGAATGGATAAACCGACCCCAGGACGACCCTAGAGTAGCTGTTGGTCCTTCAACAACTTATTGGACATCTTCTACAGACCACCCAGTGGCTCATTTTGCCATCTCATCCTCACCCAGTGAGACTACCCCGGAAGACACTTTAGCCTACTTTCGTGGCCAATTGGATCAATTTCGCTCCATGGCTAAAGAGTTTCGGCATTCAAGTCTCCAACGAAGGGTACAAGACCCATCGTTACCCCCTTACCAACCCATCCCAATTTATACAATATCTTTCGGATCACCTGAAGGCCCCCACCACGTGACCACTAACAAGACTAGTCAACCCTCGCAAGAGTCCAGTCTTGCAACTCAAGTGAATCAAACGGTGGAAGGACAATAGTCCAACACACCTATCACTACCACGGTTACTTTACCAATTCCTCCCCCACCTCAGAATTCGAGGGGAGGGTATTCCATTCCCACGAATTATCTTATTGGTAATGTTATTACCACAGTAGCTAGTCAACAACCTATATTGGTTCAACCTTTGTCTAGTGGTCAACCTATTGTGGCTAGGGGGAAACCACCGTTTCCTAACTAGAACGTAGGTGGTGGAATCCCCAACGGACCTTCCCAACCCACTAAACCATCCACCACGGGATTGTCTCATGTTGGAGAGCCTTCAAATGTAACTCAACCCTCATGGAGTCAAGCGTATCCAGGTTTCGTTAACCCTGTGCCGGGCCAACCTAATCCTGAAAATGCACCATACGGGATACCTTATCTCGGGAATCCATACACTCTATGGGGGAAACAACCTGTGTTGCAACACGGACCCCAACCGACTATCCCTCAAGTACCACCACCCCCAATCGGTCCTCCCCCACCTTGTGCTAGAGGTGGCAGACCCCCACCTAACATTGGTGGATGCCCACCTCATTTTTCCTACAGTACCCCTCACCCCTGTGGAAGAGGCGGCGGGGGACCACCCTATCATGGTGGAGGAGTACATTTCCCTTCAGGTGGAGGCGGTGGTCCACCACCCCCTCTAGGCAGAGGCGGTGGAGGACCTAATTACTATGGTGGTGGTGGTGGTGGTGGAGACCCTCATCCTTCCGGCAATGGAGGTGGTGGGGGGGGGCCATCCTTCTGGTAGTGGAAGTGGTCCACCACCCCCTCCAGGCGGAGGCAGTGGTGGGACACCTTATTATGGTTATGGACCCACACCTCCTCCTGGTGATGGCGGGGGACCTCCACCCCCTCTCGGAGGTGGAGGTGGACCCCCACCTTATTGGAATGGACCACCTTATGGTGGCGGGCCTTCTTACGGTCCTGAAGGCACACCCCCCTATGGTCAGTTTCATCCTAGTACACCTTATGGCCAATCTGGTCCTTACACGCCTTATCCGTATTATCAATACGCGTAGCCTGACCCACAGCTTCCCTTCTTGGCTACTTTGTACCTTCCAGACCTATCTCATTTAACCAATGATCCTATTTACCACGGATCTAACTGTCCACCGATTCCGGTGAAACTTCCGTCTAATATCCCCAAGTTTGATGGCAAGCCCAAGTGAAGACCCTAAAAACCACATGATGACATACCACTTATGGTGTTCATCTAATTCCTTAATGGATGATTCCATTCGTCTTAGATTGTTTCAAAGGACTCTCACCGGTTCGGCTGCCAAGTGGTACATTGAGTTGCCACCACGCTCTTTTCCTGATTTTGGTTCTCTTGCCATGAAATTTTTGACACATTTCCAACTGCCCATATGGTATGAGACTGGTACCAAGCTTTTAACCTCCCTCCGTCAGAATACCGCCACTCACATTTCGGATCATATCCACGAGTGGCGAAGGAGACGATGTCTCATTAAAGCTCCTATTCCAGATCAGCTCCTAGCAGACTGGTTCACAAAATCCCTCATCCCTACCATAGCAAGAGATGTTGCTATGCGAGGTGCCGTCACCGAAGAATGAGCCATCGTGAGTGCCCATGTGTTAGACCTAGTCTACACTCAATCCGGCACTTTGTTTGATATTTTTCCTGACGCACCCCGTGATGTTAATGACCCTGCAAAACCACATAAGGGACTCTAAACTGATGGAATCATTGGTTCCCTTAACATCCAGTCGGCTGCTAGCACTGTTGGATCATCCAACCCAACTCCAGCTAGCCACAGCACCACCAAGTCCACCGCTCCTGCTGTAACTGAAGAGATGAATTTTGTCCAATCAACTTCATCTCATAAGTTTAACAGCAAGAAGAAGAACAAGGAAACCCAAAAAGTCTTCTACCTAGCAGGAACCAAAGAGCACTCCTGATGATACCAAGCAGAAAAGGAAACTGAAGTATCCTTGTTTACTGTGTGGAGATGACCATTTCTCCAAAGAGTGTCCCCATAGAGACGAAGTACAAAAGTTTCTTAGGGGTAAACCGACTCCCGTAGTCCTCAACGATCTGTTTCCTACTCAAAACCAGTAGATGATTGCTCAAACCCCCCCAGGCCAGGGGGAACCATCCAATACCGCACATGTTCTCATGTTGCGTAACGAGATGATCAATTTGAATACTCGCTCGCGATCTTATGAACCGGTCCCTTCGAAGGAATCCACTAGAAGTAATACTGAAAAAGATTTTGAATCCTTAACTGATGTCACTGTACCTTCGAATTCTCTCACCATTGAGAATCCCTCCTTAGACTCGATATTGCGACCGCCCAAGAGCACGATTCGAAAAGTTGTTTTCAATCCTAATGCTCAAGCGGCACAAAATTACAATATCGTAGAGGACTTGGCACAAGCTCCTTGCACCATGTCTACCTTGGAAGTCTTGCAGAATTGTCCTAATCAAAGAAAAACTCTCCTTGCAGCCATTGGTGCAGTAGACCCGGATTCCTCGAACACCATCATGTTCCAACATGACAACTTTAAGTCGAGACTCTCGCACTAGCTCACATTCCAAGTTTCTATGAACATTGCTGGGAAGATTTTCCATCGTACCCTTTTGGATGAAGGAGCCTCCACTTCTGTCATGTCCATCGCCTGTTGGAGAGCCATTGGCTCCCCCAAATTGAATCATTCTCCTACCACATTGAAAGCATTCGACGGGCATGGCTTTCAACCTCATGGGTTGTTACAAGATCTTGTAGTTGAGTTGGGCGGAAAGACCGTAACCATTAACGTGGAAGTGGTTTCGGCCCCATTAGATTATAATCTCTTGCTTGGTCACAATTGGTTTTACACCATGCAGGTGGTAGCCTCTTCAGTCTTCTGCACAGTACAATTCCCCCACCAAGGATGAATTGTTACTATCGACCAGTTAGATTTTTGTACATCGGACGCCACTACTCATCCTAGTGACCATGTTCCTTCCATTGGACAGATGTCAAAACAGTATGAGAGTGTAGGGGTTGGCCTTTTGAAAGATTCATCTCTCATGGGCATTTTTCCAGCCGCGGACCCCCATAATCATGTTGCTACGGTGAACATGATCTCCACAGAGATTTTATATCACTCTAACAATGCTTGGCTTGTACCAGATGAAGCCACAACACACCTGCTTGGAGATATGATGCCTCTTTCACCCATTGAACGTATTTATGAGGCTATCCAATCAGCATCAGAGGACCATTTAACCATGGCCTCTCCATCCTATTCTCTACGATGGATGTCATCCCTACCTTATCTCTTACTTTGGACTTTTCATTCAGACGAGTCCATCATGAAAGTAATGAATGTTGACAACAGTCCGTGGGATGATCTCCATCATAGGTCATCTTTTCTTCCTCCTTTGGAATACATAGAGAACAACATCCATACCCTCTTTTCACCAGATATCTACCCATCCCCTCATTCCCCCATCCTTACATGTCTTACAGACACGGAGGGAAACTTGGCCAACATTTATCCAACCACCCCGGTAGACATCTCGGTGAAACCTGGTATAGGGGAACACATTCGCATAGATCAGAAGTGTTCCCCTGAATAAATACCTATTAGCACGGCCTTGTTCAAGCAATTTCGAGACATATTTGCTTGGTCTTATGAGGAGATGCCTGGGATAGACCCTGCAATTGTTTATCACGAAATAAAAACCTATCCCGACATCAAACCTATACGCCAAAAGCTACGACTGATACACCCCCGGAAGACTGTGGCAATAAAGGCAGAAATTGAAAAGCTCTTAAAGGTTGGTTTTATTTATCCTGTCCCATTGATGGATTGGGTCTCAAACGTCGTTCCTGTGAACAAAAAGCAGGGCACCGTTCGTGTCTATGTTGATTATTGGGACCTTAATCGGGCTTGTCCAAAAGACAACTACCCGGCCCCCTTCATCGACCAGATCATCAACAACTGTGCTGGAAGCGTCATCTTCTCATTCATGGATGGCTTTTCTAGTTACAACCAAATTGATATCAACCCAGACGACCAACATAAGACGGCTTTCATCTACCCATGGGGAACGTTTGCATACCGCAAACTCCCATTTGGCCTTAAAAATGCTGGCGCCACGTTTCAGTGGGCTATGCCATATGCTTTCCATGACATTAAGGAATTTGTGGAACCTTACTTGGACGCTCTCCCTGCTCATTCAAAGCAGCGCGAGTTCCACATTGATCATCTGACAGACATTTTTCTCAGATGCAGATGGTACAATATCCATCTGAATCCTCATAAGTGTATCTTTTGCATTGAGTCTAGAAGCCTCTTAGGATTTATCATTTCGAAGGATGGGATCCGCATTGATCCCTTAAAGGTGGAGGCCATCATCAACCTACCACCCCCGACTGATGTGACGGAACTTAAAAGTCTCCAAGGGAAGGCGACTTATTTAAGACGTTTTGTTTGCGATTTCACGGAGAAGACTTAGGGGTATATGAGACTGCTAAAGAAGGACGTCCCGTTCATTTGGGACGATCAAGCTCAAAAATCCTTCGAAAGTATCAAACATGCAATCACGCACGCCCCTGTGCTCCAACCGCCTAATTATTATCGAGATTACATCTTATATCTCGCCACTTCTGCTACCACTATCGCCATGGTTTTGGTATAGGAGAATCAAAATGCCCAGGAACATGTAATATACCATGCAAGTAAGGGTATAACCGACACTGAAACTAGATATTCACATGTCGAAAAACTCGCATTCGCGGTGGTCATCGCCGTCCAGAAGTTTCGACACTACATCTTGCTCTGCACCACGACCATCATTGCCAACTCGAACCCCATGTACCACGTACTGACACGTCAGGCGCTTAGGGGCAAGTATTCATGCTGGATTGTGATACTGCAAGAATTTGATCTTCTTTTCAAGAAAGCTAAGTCTAAGAAGTCTTTGATGTTTGCCAAGCTCATTTGCGACCTTCCCCGTTCTGATGCAGAATTTGAGCACAATGACTCCTTCCCGGATTAATCATTGTTTCTCATCAATACAATTGACCCCTAGTATGGAGATATCTCATTGTATCTTCAAACCCAACGCTTCAACCCTCAACTCTCTCGCGGCGACCGTCGTAAGATACGTCACCATGCAAAGTATTATTTAATCATTAATGATACTTTGCATCGCCGTGGCATTGATTCAATTCTTCGATGTTGTCTCACTCATGACAAGGCTGAACGCATTCTGAATGACTATCACGTTGGGGCATGTGACAGTCACCTCTCTGGGATGGCTACAACCAAGAAGATTTTGCGCGCAGGATATTTCTGGCCTACTATCTTCAAAGATTGTATTGAGGCCATAAAAAAATGTCCTCCTTGCCAACACTTCCATACGAAAAAGCGCACTCATCCCACCCCATTACATCCGGTTATTATCGTTGGCCCATTCGCAAAATGGGGAATTGATTTTATGCATTGTAAGCCTACCTTGGTCGGAGGGCATAGTTACATCATCGTAGTTTTGGATTACTTCACAAAGTGGGCCAAAGCTATGCCTACATACCAGAATGACGGCAAAACCACCACACTCTTCATGTTCAACCATGTAATAGCGCGGTTCGGAGTTCCTCAAGCAATTGTTACCGATCATGGTTCTCATTTTCAGAACCATATGGTTGATGAATTGAGCGACAAGTTGGGTTTTCGCCATGAAAATTCAACACCCTACTACCTGCAATCCAATGGACAGGTCGAGGCCATTAACAAGGTCTTGAAAATTATGGTCCAAAGGATGGTAGGGACACATAAGTCCAATTGGAACAACATGCTCTTTTCAGCATTATGGGACTACTGAACTTCCGTCAAAACTGCCACAGGATTCACTCCTTTCCAATTGGTATATGGATTGGAGGATGTTCTTCCGATAGAGTGCAAAATTCCATCTCTACAACTCACTGTCGAACTTCTTCCTAACACTACAGCTGAGGAAGAACGTCTCTTGCACTTAGAAAAACTTGACGAGTCTCACTGAGATGCCGCTCTTGCTAATGAAGCGCACAAGAAACACATCAAGGCCCAATATGATAAGTCAGTTGAACCTCGTATCTTTAACAAGGGTGACCTGGTCCTTACTTATGATCAGAAGCATGACAAACTAGGAGCAGGGAAGTTCGAATCCATGTGGCATGGACCTTACATAGTCAAATGTGTTTTGGAGAAAGGATCCTACGAGCTTGAAGACTATGACAGAATATCTTTGGGTGAACCCCGCAATGGGATTTACCTGAAGAGATACTATGCTTGATCCCTCATGCATAGAATTACTTGTATATGCTATACATGGCGTGTTTTTTTGTTTTTGTGTGGTGTGATGCATTTCTTTTTTTAGTGTCTTTTGATCTTGTTTCCACTTCTTATACCATGTTCTGTCTGCGTGTGCAGATGGCAACGTGCTATGGATTCGTAGACGGCATCAGTCGGCATACCCGTAACCTTGCTTCAGAAACCTGGGTACTATATTCCCCAAAAGGTGAGCTCATTAGCTCATGAGGAAGTTGCCTAGGGTTTGCGACCAACAATGCCGAAGAGTATCAGGAAGTAATAGGAACCCTATCTAACGTCATTTCCTTGGGTATGAACCACATTGTCATCCACATGGATTCTCAATTAGTGGTTTCCCATCTGAACTGGGTGTATGCCATCCGTGATCCCATCTTACTCCGTCTCTTCAGACGAGTATGTCTCCTGGAAAGGTCATTTGAATCCATTCAATACCTGCACATTCAACGGGAGTTAAGCAGAGTTGCTGACTCGATGGCCAACTTCATTTTGGATTGGTACATCACACACACATAATATCCATAATATGTAAAAGCATTCACAACATGTAAATACAATGTATAAAAGCAAACATGTAAACAAGATCACATCACTAATCATTTTAAAAACACATAATGTATAAATCACCGGTAATGTCTGTATATATATATATATCGCTCAAAAAGTAGTGTTGGTACAAAATATGAAGCACGATGGCTTTCAATGAGTCTCTACAAAAATATGAAGCATCATAGCTTTCAGTAGTACAAAATCTGAGGCCTCTAAGCTCTCAGTACAAGTATGAAGTGTCATCAGGCCTGGCGCCTAACCCGTACACCACCCCTAGCTCGAACGGCATGCTGCTGTTGGCTGAGGAAACAGTCTATGGTCTGAGCCACCTTACGGAGTAAGGCGTTGAAGCGCACAGATGCTCCAACCCCAAATCTCTACATGGGCCTCGGTAAGTCATCGATAGTTGGCTTTGGTACCTCCACAGTCAGCTGAGATAGGTTCCTGTACACCTCCTCCATCTCCTCGATGGCAGCATGAGCAGCTGCAGGAACGAATACCTCCCCGCATCTGTCTCTCCTCACCAGAAGGGAGAGACCCACCGGCCGTACGGGGCCCACATCTGCACACACATATTACGTACTTGTCAACACTGCATCAAAAAAATTATATAATATACAAAACTAAAAATACAAGGGTTTTGTTCTCACCTAAGTCACCCCATGCTGCACCCTCCAGCAGCACCAAGTCGAGATCCTCTCGAAATTCTGTGCCCCTGTATGGAAAGTCCTCAACCATAAGTAACTGGCCCTCTAGCCAGCTGAAAAACTCGGGACCAAAGCTAATGATGGGCCCACCACCATGAGGGGTCATGACCTCAGCCCATTTGAGCATATGGGGATCCCTGGGCTCCCTATCATCAAGTACCAACTGCGGACGTAGAAGAGGAATCCACTCTAAGAGAAACAATACTATGATCGACCCATACCCAAACTGCTTGAGCTCCCCACACCGGCACTTGCTTAGCTGAGCTCAGATGTTTGCGAGGAGACCCTCGCACCAGTTGAAAACCATGGGGGACATACAGTCCTCCGCATACAGCATCTGGGTCCGAGTAGCCGTGTGTGGGGCTTGGCTACCCGCCACCCTATTAATGGTAAGAAATATGGTCCGCAGTGGATGGCTCACCACATCCCTGATGAGAATATTCCCGCTGGAAGGACGAGAAGTAGCAACACAGTGCTGTGACACCATGTCCTCAACTGTACAGTCCCTGGCCCGTGTCCCAGTAAGATGTACAACGTCCCCTCTTTGGGACAAACCAGTGAGAAAGTAGATATCCTCAATGTCTATCATGAGGATTTGCTCACCTATCACAAAGTACTGTTGGGCTGCGTCCCAACTCTGGAGCATGTGTGTCAGCAGTGGGATCTGGGATCTCATCCCCTGGATCTCAAAGAACTTGATTAACCCGTAGTTTCTCAAAGCATCCATGCATTGTGGATCATTTGCGGCTTGTTCATCCTCAAGTTCGTGTTCTCACTCTCGCCACTCCAATACCATATTGGCTAGCTAGTAACCTGCCAAGAAGGACATTTAAACACTGTTAGATCCCGCTTCAACCCTCAAAAGTCCATTTTTTGAATTATTTTTTATGTTTGGCTTGTGGTTTTCCATCATCGCACTGTACGTTTAGGTACAGTGCGATGTCGTCCCACCTCTCATTTTTTAGACTTGCGACCACTCGGTCTCGTTACAGGTCCCGAAAGGGCAACCTGCGACGAGCCGAGGGCACATAAAGCCCTCCATAACACCATCAAAAACCCAAAAAATAGACATAAAAGCAAAAACTAAACCACTAGAAAGTTGTTGGGTGAATTTTAGGCCTACTTGATCCAGACGGTTGGTGAAATGGCGGATCTTAGCTCCCGAAATTGGCAAAGGAATTTTTGGCTCCAAATTGGTACTTCTCCACCCAAATTGGCAATTTGAACAATGAAATCTATTTTTGGTCCATATTTCTATTTATAAATAGAATGGAATATTCCTTTTCAAATATTTTGATGCTTTTGGGCCATTTACTATAGTTTTGACCATTTGTCATTATGTTTGGGACTATTTGACACTTTCTCTAGTGTACAGGAGTTGTAAAGTGGTCTTTTGTGCCATTTCTTGCATCACCAACGGTAACTACAGGTATGAACACCCCTTTGAATGTTTTGTCATTATTATTTTTGGTTAGTCGTAATTATTGCATGAGGACGAGTTTACTCTCCATTTGTTCTCATACTCACGAAACCATGAGAGCAAGTACCGAGTTATGATTTATCACTTTTCTGGGCTCGTTAAACTTCCACGGAAAAGGACACCCCCCGGAGTCTACCGTTAAGCTCTTTCTAGGCTCTCGAAAAACAAAAATATTTCCAAGCGAACTTGTCACATTCACGCTTGTTAAATTATTTGAATGGTATTCTTCCTGGTGATAGTTTACCCCTTTTTCAGACCAGGAGGCACTAATTACGAAAAAGGAATACTCCAGCCAATCATGACTGGAAGATTCCTCTCCCGCATTGTTTTACCCTTTTTCGGGCGATGAGGCTAACTTTACGAAAAAGGACCATTGGAGTCTTCTTTAGTTCTTTTCAGACTCTCTAAACATGAAATGACGACCGAGTTTACCTTCTATGGACTTGTTAAATTTTCACATTGAAGGGACCACCATGGGACGAACCCCTCCTATCCTAGGTTTGAAAAATATTTGGGATTGGACTCATCTATGAGGTGAGCTATACCGAGCATCTGGTTACCCTCATCAAGCTCGTAAAAAAACATGAGTCACTCATCATTCATGATGGGGAAAAAGGAAAGTGTTTGTGTTACATACCTTAGTGGCAGTATATAGTTGTTCTTGAACATGGCACTCATCTGCATTCACATATAGTAATTGGGTCATCTGTTTGTCTATGAGTCCCTGCTTACTTTCTGAGTCTTGTTACTCCTCTGAGTCATTTAGAGAAAGCTTCCATCATCAGTTGCATTAGAAGTTTTGCATCATTCTCATTGTGTCAATACTGCCAAGTCATGCCATGCCCATGTTCACTATCTATCATCTCCAGTCAGTACACACGTCATCATGTCGTTGTTACTTTGAGTCAGTCTTACATGTTACAGTACCGTCCGATCCACTCTACACATCTTTTGTCGTGTTTCGTGTCGATTGATGGGGGATTCATCATGGCCCTCCTTCGACGGATTCATCCTTGTCGACTTCAACTCATCATCCGAGGATCGAATCTAGAAACCAACCAAGTACCTTGGCCCTGCATGCCTCAATGGCAGGTTACCTTGCTTTCATCATGAGTTTACATCATTGGCTCTTGATTGAAAAAATTCATCTTGCGTTCGACTTCAAATCATTTATTCACACTTGATGATATGTATTGTGACACCTTGGGAATCATTGACATCAATGGTGATCTCCCTCGCACTTGTTAACGGTTTACATCAATGGTCGGTAATCAAGTGGTTTCTACCATGTTCGATGTCAAGACATTTGTAATCACATGAATAGATTCATATCATTGCGGGTTCAGCTTGAAGACCCTGGGGAGTCATGTTTTACCCAGGTTGCGATGGATTTTGTATTGAGTCATATTACACGGATCCACTTTTGTATTGGTCGTGGCTGTGTTATCATCTCATCATGGATCTATGCTTGTGTCTAGTAGCCATGATTGTGTTCAGTCGATCATTACTACCATGGATCTACAATGTATTGGTCGGCAGCCATGTTGTACTTCATATAAGATTGTCCATTCAGAGTCAATTGTACTGCAACAGTGTCCTTCGTCCGTCGAGCCTATTGCCATTATTTCTTTCAAATCACTTCACCTGTACATCCTCAACAGCTTCATGCTTTGGGGGGCATTCTGTTACACCTAAAATCTACCCATCATTAGATTTAGTGTATACATCCCTGAAGTCACTTGGACTAAGTATTTTCATCTGGGAGGATTTGCACTCAATTCTGCAGTCTTTTGAGCGGTCATCGCAGGTTGCACATTAGCAACATGCAACGTCGCAGCTTGCTTCACTTCAAGGTGCGACGAGGTCTGTTAATGGGAAAAAATAGCCTATTCGAGATCCTTCTCAAAACTTGTCCATTTAGGTGCTTAGCCCTGACCTCTAGGGGAGCTGGTACTCGACCCCTAACTCTTTGGGAGGATCCCCTATCTCTCTCCTACCATCTCTCAACCTATCCTATCCATACCCTATCCACTTAGTCCTATATAAGTGAAGCTCACTCCCATCCCAAAGGGAGGAAGGCTATGGTATCTACATGTTGGTGAAATCTCTCTTAAGACATCCCCATTCACCTATTAGAGAGCTCATACTTCCTTGGAAGGACATGGCAATTGGCTTGGTCGGAGAAGGGCTACTATGTTAAGTCTTTGGTTGTAGTTCTATATCTCTATCATGTACTCCTCTATTTGCAGTAATACAAATGCTTTCCACCAATATTGTTCTTGTGTGCAATGATATTGTGTAGTTTACCTACTTAACTGTTTACTTAAATCACTTATTGTATAGATGTCTTTTACTGGTTTCTCTTGTTTCTTTGTCTTAACAGGTCTTGTAGCTTGGATCTGACGATCGTGGGATGTGGATCAATGTTCAGGAGAAAGGATTGCGTAGTAAAAAGGTAAGACATCTAGTACTTGGTCCTTAAGTAGATCTAGGAGATGTGTTTGTAGTCTGTTCTATTTGTTCTAGACTCACATTGAGCTAGGGAGGTCCGGCTCGCGTCTGCTCGAGCGGATTGTCCAATAACACTCTATAATCATTTTTTTTTGTAATTTTAATCTCCTACATCCAACAAATCATAAAATGATACGAGGGAGAACTCTTCTATCCAAGGTTGACTAGAATATTCCTTTTTCATAATTAGTCCATTTAGCCTGGAAAAGGGTTAAATATATACCAGATGGATTTTCCTTCAAATCCTTTAATGAGTGTGAAAGAAAACAAGCTCGCTCGAAAATCTTTTCATGTTTAAAGAGTCATAAAAGAGATTTAAAGAAAACTTTATAAAAGCGGAGCCTTATAAGGGGTATCCATAAATCTGTGAGAAAGAGATATATGTAGCTACTTCTCAAAGTCATGGTCAACCTAGAAGGCTCCCGAGCCTATGAGTAAAACTCAGCATGGGCACTAAAATCGCATAAAGGTGCTAACTAGGGTGTCCCATGTTGGGTAGGCTCTATTGCAAAAAATGTGTCGTATAATTTTGGAGAGATGGTAAAAATCACAACTTCTCAAAAATACCCTAAGGTGTCTCAAAATTGATGGATAAGATGCATGATGAAAAATGGTGGGATTTACTATCCTAAATGCTAGTTAATAAACATTAGACCTGGTAAAGATACTGTTATCGCAAAAAGAAATTTCTCCCCTGAAACAGAAATACGCCAGTATAAACCTAACACAAGAGTGATTAGTTCATTTGAAAAGTGAAAGTATCAACTATAGAAAACTCAGATTGGTAAAAATGAATAAGAGTGATTAGTTCATTTGCAAAATTTGAAATTTTGGTGTGTTTTTGGGTGAAAAATACCTCTATCTTCTAAAGGCAATTGCGATAGCTACGAGTGATCATTTTCTTAACCATTAGTGCCAGGTAAGAGGTATCATCCTCCTCTTTTATTTAAGTCCTATTTTATTTCATTTTATTTCCATTTTTCATTTTTTGGGGAATCCCTAGTTGTGCTCAGCGATGTATGTAGACTATAGTGGCACGAGTCACATGAAGGATATTGTCCTAACTGCAGCTCACGTACATGTCTGTGGTTTTTTTTATAGAAAAAATGGAATAAAAATTATTCAATTTTGTGCGGAATGGTGATTGAATGGAGGGAAATGGAGCATGAAGAGATAGAAAACCTAGTCCTAGATGACGATGAAGCCCTTGAATCACTCCGTCAATGTAGAATGAATAATTTTTTTGAAATGAATAATATGCGAGATCAAGCATGGTTATTGGATATCTTGATTAGTTACTAGAATCTGGAGGCCGAGGATTTAGTTACTATGTTTGATTGGAGTACTACATTGCTAGGATGCATGAATCCTCAACTGACATCATGCCAGAAGGGGAATACTAGAAACTTTGGGTTCGATAGCATAATTTGCTATTTCTTTTTCAAGAGAATGTCGGGACCTACTCATGAGCACCAACAGATCCTCATACACTCTTCGTTTGTTCCATTGGGTGATGGACAAGGATTATGGTATGAATTGGGGGTGGGCGTATAGCTATCTCATTCAATGATGACTGTTTGTGTCACGTCCCCATTTTGACCCCCTTTGTAAATGATGTAAATATTGTAATTTAATCATGGTGAGGAGCTCAAGGCCAAGGCCCCACCATTGATTTAGCGTTTCATGTATCGGCAATTAAAATAGATGCCTATGGTTCTTGTGCGAGATGGGCACAATGTATATAAGACATCATGTAATTTCGAATTTTTAATGAAAAAACCCACAACCGGCTATGCAATGCAACAAAAGAGATGGGGCATGGTTCTACAAGGAATAGGGAGGGAAATTATTCAAACCCTTGAGCCAATAGTATCAATCCATGTGTCAATGGGGAAACCCATAAACCACCAACTACCCATTTTGTCTCATGTACCCAATCATTTAATTTTTCCAAGAAATTGGTTAAGGCAGTTAATGCCTAGGGAATGAAAGAGTATGGGCAAGCCATTTTCGTGCATGGGCAAGCCATCAACTTGGAAAATCGTGTTTTTGCTTGAGGGGCAAGAAACCACCCACGAAATGGTGCCCAAAGCCATGGGGAATGGGCAGTCTTCATTCATTCACGCAGCTAGAGAAGGCTGGGAGTTACAGTCACGTTTTTGAGCAAAAACGCAGGGTTCTCCCTGCCCAAAAACCCGTTTTTAATTTTGGATAGTAGCTGGGAAGGAGGGGGTGCGATTTGGGACTGTAGGGAGTTCGTTTTGTCCCCGATTTGCCATGGGCGTTTTTCCTAAAAACGTTTTCTGCTACCTGGGGTTTTCTCCAAACCTCCATTGCTCGTTTTTAACCTTCCCACGTTTTTCTGAAGTCTAGGGGATCTTTTTCCTGCCCGTCACTGTAAAAACGTTTTGTCTTGCCCCATACTGGTGTTCTGCTGTTGTGTGCATTCTCGTTTTTGGTTTGAACCTGTGAGCTGAAGTTTTGGACTGGTAGTGGATAGAACTGGCTTGATAAACCTAGTAGAGAGTGTAGCCTCTCAAGAAGATCAAGAGGGCTTGGATACTTTTCTATGCACACCCTGAGAGCACTAGAAAGGGAGGTATGGCTTGAGGGACTGTGTGGCAGTGAAGAGAATACTTCCTTGTGTTGGGTGTGTAGGCATTGTGAGTGCCAAGCTGAATAGATCTAGGAGGGACATCCTCAGCTCTGTGGTTGAGCATACTAGCTTAGCAATTCTTCCCTTCCATGTCCTAGCAGCCTGATAAACCCAATTGCAGATTGGCTTGGCTCATATTGGTGTATGCTTGGCTATGTGTGAGTCTGTTGTTCCCTGATTCCTTGTAGAGATCATGCCCAGCTCGGGGGTGGCAGTGGTGCTGAGAGATTGAGGAGCACACTGGCCTACGGTTGGGTGGAACGTTGCAGTTGCATAGCCAGTTGCGTGGGATTACTTTTGTATAAGATAAGTATTCTCCTGTGTTAAATTGCAATTACTTATTTGATGAACATCTTAAATGTATGATGGATGTGAAATTCTTAATTTCCGCTGTGATTTTCTTAAAACCATACATCTCCATCTATCTCTGTTATACTATGTTCATGCTTATGATTAAACGTTTCATAGGGCTAGCCGCCCAGTTTAATATCGCATCTGTTATGCATTTGTATATGTATACATTATTTTTGATTTGAATGCTTGTTGAATGTGAATGGGGCTGGATGCCCGGGTTAACCGTCACGATCCTCTCCATCTAGCTGGTTGGATGGGAGGGGACGTGACAGTTTGGTGTAGGGATATGCGCAAACTTAGAATGTAGGGTATCCACGGTTAAGTTCAAGCTTTCAAATTTTCCTATTATTTCCTCAAGCTCTGGATTTAAATCAATCTCAATCTCAATTGACATACATTCAATCCTTCATGAATTTCAATATTTGTATTTCAAGAATGAAAAACCTGATAGTACTTACTTGTCACCTATTAATCGTGACCGCTCTGTCTCTGCGTTCTCTTGCAAAGGATTTTTTTCTAACTGTCGTGCCCAGTTCAAGGATTTTTGATCTGTGTTGCTCCATAAATACCAATACTCGCATGCGATCTCACCATCCGATATGTGATTGCATATTTATGGTCATCCTCACTGCTATCACTGTAAAATCATGATTATGTCCTACTTCCACTGCGTCCAGTGCTTCCAACTTCAAAAGGAAAACAAACTCGTCTAACTCTGTCAAACGAGTATCAGAAAACCACTACAGGATTCTCATCGAAGTTGATCATTTCATTGATCAATTCGATCAAGAATCAAATCCTTTTAAGCAATTGATTATCCCATTCAACCGGTGGATTAGAAAAATAATTAAACCTGTGACAATTCCTAAATTGATTTCACGGACTTTAATAATCTAGGAGATATGCTGGAAATTTAATCAAAACATTCATGTAGTCATGAAATTCTTAGAGCCATGAATAGATTTGAATTCTTTGCATTCAATCTCTGCATTGGGATTACAAAGAACTCTTCAATTCCTCTCTAAAATTAACTTTCTAAGTACTACTCTCTCGACCCTCTCCTATTGATCTACCTCTCATAGCTTATTTATAATCATAAAAGACAATGGAATCAGATCCACCATATCAGGCTTGGATCTCTCTTTACACAATATCCTCCCTAAGTATCTCAACAGACTTAAACTTTTACAATTGCATAAGGATTCAAGATCCTTTATTAAATCCTAACTTATCCTGAAATTCATTTGACAACAAATATACCCAACTCTATTGCTTGTAAAAAAATTTGTATTTCCTTTAATAATTCTCCTATTCATTGGCTGCTCCTATGCTCCTGCATCACTGTTACACCAAAATCTCATCATCATGATTTATGTGTCCTCTACTTGTCCTAATTCCTAAAGCACCTAGGCCAAATTATTGAAAGAAGAGTTGTTTTTACGCCTTTTGATTTTTTTTGTCACCCCGATGTGCCCTTCTCATTAACAAGGTGCATCAGACCCTTGGTGACGCGCTCTACACATCGACATAGCGTGTCAGTGACACATACTGCCTTTGGACAAGGTGCATCACCCTTCAAAGACGTGATTTTCTTGTGTAAAAATTGTGGCAATGTTGGTTTAAAAGGAGAAAGAGAAGCTTCGAGCAACTTCTAGAACCCTTGGTTACGTGGAGGCTTATCCCTATGAACTAGGAAAGGCAGCATTCGATCCCCTTATATTTTGGGATAATCCCTTGAGCTTCTCCCACAACTCCTCAACTTCTCCTATCCCTTTAGGCCTATAAATACAAACCTCCTCTCCATGGTTAAGGGGAGAAATATAGAGCACTTAAATGTTGGTGAAATTTTGCTAGAGTTGGTTCCCTATCATCCATTAGGAGGAAAAATCTTGGATATTTGAGGCTAGGATCATTTGGAAGGAGTTACGACACCAAAGCTCGGTTGTAATCTCTCCCTATATACTTCTTATATTTACATTAATGCAGGTTCTTTCCATAAAAATATTATTGTTGCGAGATCTTTAGAATTGGCTTCTTTGACTGCTAGTTTAGATTGATCTGTTTATATGTTACTACTACTTGCTTGTTTCCACTTGCTGTGTTTTTTTTTGCAGCTAGAGATCCGAAGATCCGGAGCTATATCAAGCAAAAAAAAACACTACTCTCATAAGGTAAGTCATTATTCCTATACCTTTCGTAATTTGATCAATCTAGGAAATATATTTGTATTGTGTATTACTTTTGTTCTAGATCCGAACCATTAGGACTAGGGAGATCGATTAGTGTCTACATTGACGGGTTGTCTGTAAAAAAAATTGGCGACCATACTGGGGAATAGAGGCCCATAATATTTTCTTTTTTTGTAATTTTTTATTTCTTGGTTTTATTCCAATAGCCTCTTAATTGCCTTCTTTTCATTGGATCTGTTTATCAGAGAGTTACTGGGTTATCCAAAATCTGATTAGGACATTTAGCTTAGCCATTTACCCTTTTTGTTCTTGTGATTTTTTATTTTCTGATAGTTGGTTCTCGCTCGACACACCTGGCCAGTTTTGTTCCTACGTCACTGTAATTATGATGCTCTTTCACTTTAGCCAGACTGTGTCACTAACACGTTTTGTCTGTGTGCAACCCGTGTCACTTACGCACTTCCCGTGAGTGAAAATTGTGTCATTGGGATTCCAACTCCCTGGTATATACTTGCAGAGTGCATCACCCTGCAAATATTATCCCATAGGGTAAAAAAATCCCACAAATTGGTTTTGGCTTAGTTCGTCGACGTATGTGTTTTGTCCATTACACGCACAATATCCCTCAGACCCAGTGTGCTTTATCCTTGCTTTATTTTTGGAATTTAGAGTTTGATTTGAGTCTTAGTTAGTCAAGCAGTTGCTTCTCTGGTCATGGGAAATTTCAATCCCTCGCGAGTACAACCAGTCATGTAAATCCCTCTCGGTATCTTTGATTTTTTCACTCTGATTTCTAAGCCCTCCAAAAGTCAAATTATTGTGGTTTTTTGCGAAATTTGGTGTGGATTTTTGTGTTGTATTGCGATTTTGGGTGATTGATTTCTTAAGAACTTCTAATTGCTTAAATATTGCAGTAGTAAGCAGTCTCTAGTATTCTAAATCAAGATTAAAGAAGTGGCATCATTCTCATATTTTTGAGTACATTAGTTTGGAAAATCAAAAAATTATTTATTATCTTCAATTCGAGTATATTACTTGAGATTGTTGTGAAGAGTATTTTATGCGTTGCATAGTTGTTTATGAAACTTTGAAAAAGATCAAAAATTGTAAATGCTTATGTTCTCTTGGTTTTGAAAAGTTCATCTTCAATTCCTTGAAAATATTAAGTGAATTCAGGCCTTCTCGAAGTATTGGAAAATCCATGGAATGCTCTCATATTTTTTATTCTCTTTTCACTTCTTTTGTTCTTTGTTTCGAAGTAGAGTTATTGCAATTGAAATTGAATTTAGTCTTTTCATTTTACTCATACATTTTTCTTGGTTGAAAAGAAAAAAGAAAAAATATTTTTAATTTGTTGTGTTGTTTTTATTTTATTGGATTAAACGAAAGAGTGTTTTTAGTCTTTTGGGTAAATTGCAAAATAAAGTAAAAATGGGTACTTTGTTCATTTTATTTCGGAAAAGAAAAATATTTCTCCTTACATTAGTTAGTTTTCATCGAAAGGAAAAACAAAATACTTGCACTTCATTTAGCTTAGTTGTGCACCTTGTTTACTTTACAAGTCTACACTTCATGCATTCACCTAATCGTACAAGATAAAATCAAGCAGTAGCCTAGGTTAAATTTGTATAGAAACTCGTGTCCTAGGGTAGAGACGTGTTCCGATGTCTTATAATGTAGCAACTGGTTATATACCTGCACTACATTTTGGGGGCTTGTAGTTCTTCCACGTACTAGTTGGTATATCGAATGGCCTTTCATGTACCTTCGGGTATATAGAAAGGTAATTCACATACTCGACAGTATATCAGAAGGATCCTGTCCTATGATTGTGCATTAGACAACACTACTACGAATTGGATCTCCCATGTACCTTGAGTATATCGAGAGACCCCACTGGGATTCTTGATTAAACCATCTGAGTTAACCATTTGATAATTTTTTAGCATTAATTCAACATACTCTAGGATCTTTACTGAGAGAATAACATGTATAGCATATCAAGTATAACAATGCATATCAATCACACCAAGCAATCACATGAGACAATAGACACATAGAGTTTCACTGGGGAAAACCATAAAGGTGAAAAACCCCACAACTTCCTCAAAGATAGAAAGAGCAATGATACAACCAAAGTACACAGAGATAGTCCTCCTAGCAACTGAACCTCCTCCTCCACTAGTGCGCCACTTTTTGAGTAGTGTAGAAGTGAATAATGAGATGACCAAATAGAGTGCCTCCCACACTCTATTTATACATCCCGCACTCTATTTATACATGACCTGCCCTACCTAATAACCTAACAGGGACGACTTTTCTAACTCAGTCTAATAACCCATGGTTATACTAATCAGGGCCGACCCCACACTTGGTGGTCTAATAACCCATCACTTGCAAGTTGCGACACTTGTCAATACAAATGACAACAATTCCATATAGAGGAATAATAACATCTCTATATGAGTACAATATACATAGGTGAAATACATTCTAAAGTTACAATTACATCAACACTCCCTCTTAACTAGGAAGGTATTTCTCGACACAGATCTGCTAGCACAAGTCTTCTTCTCTGGTACATCATCATCGAATCATCGTCCTCGAATCATCGTAATTGTCACTGCTGCTACTATCTCAATCAACCTCCAATATACTCGTCATAGGAAGTTCTACAGAGCCATTCCTTTTTCATACTGGATGTAGGCCCACCACCTGCAGGTCTTCATCATCACTAGTCATACTGTGGATCCTCAGGACTTATTACGTGCATCAACAAAACCTAGCAAGAGCATCTCAGGACTGATTACGTGCCCAGCACAACCTGCAAGATCTCCCAGGGAACTATTACATGTGACCAAGCAAAACCTAGCAAGAGCATTTGACAGATCTCCTAGAGAGCTATTATATGCCATAGGAAAAACCTAGCAAGAGCATCTACAAATCTCCCAGGGAGACATTATATGCAACTGGAAAAACCTAGCAAGAGCATCCAAGGACTGATTACGTGCCCAGCACAACCTGCAAGATCTACCAGGGAGAAATTATATGCCACGAACAAAACCTAGCAAGAGCATTTACCAAATCTCCCAGGGAGCTATTAAATGCCATATGCAAAACCTAGCAAGAGTATCTGTAAATCTCCCAGGGTGCTATTATATGTCCTTCCAAGCAAAACCTAACAAGAGCATTTTCCAGACCTCCCAGGGATCTATTATATGCCATCGGCAAAACCTAGCAAGAGTGTCTGCAAATCCCTCAGGGCACTATTATATGCTTATCTACACAACCTATCCATGACCACAGAGTATCAACATGATACTCACCATACATCATCCTGATCATCATCATAGCATCGTCCTGATGCATATCATCTAGAGTATCATCCTGATAATCATCACACATGATCATCCTGATCATCATCACTGCACCGTCCTGATGCATATCATCTGGCGAAACATCCTGAAGCTCATCATCCATGATCATCCTGATCATACAATGCATCCACCTGATGCATATCTAATACATATCATCTGGAGAAACATCCTGAAGCTCATCAACCATGATCATCCTGATCATATAATGCATCCACCAGATGCATATCATCATCCATGATCTACTTGATCATCACAAGTATCCAACATGATGCATGTACATACACATGATCCAACTGATCATATCCAGCATCCAACATGATGCATATACATATACATGATCCAACTGATCATATCCAGCATCCAACATGATGCATATACATATACATGATCCAACTAATCATATCCAGCATCCAACATGATGCATGTATAGAGCAGTAACAAGAGCATCGTCCTGATGCTCATCATTCGGTGCTTACATCCACAGCCATGGGAAGGACCCTCCTCTCACCATTCTTGGAATGGCTCCAGCAAATGTGTCCATCACTTCTTCCTTGGAGCGTCATCAATCTGAAGAACACCAAGCCTCTCTCTGAAGTACTCGAATTTCACTCTGTCTAGTGGCTTTGTCAACACATCTGCAATCTGCTCATCCATCGCAACATTTAGGAGCTTCACTGCTCCTCTCTGCACCATATCCCTGATATAGTGATATTTGATCTCAATATGCTTCGACCTGTCGTGGAACACTGATTCTCAGATAGCTTCACACAACTCTGGTTATCAAAACATATACCAGTAGCATCCAATGGGAGATCAAATAACTTAAACAACAACTTCTGAATCCATACTGCCTCATAACTAGCCGAACAAGCTGCAACATACTCTACTTTGGCTGTACTCAGTGCTACACAGGATTGCTTCCTGCTAAACCAAGAGATCACACCTGATCCCATACTGAAGCAGCACCCATATGTGGTCTTCCTATCTGCAGCACTACCTGCCCAGTCTGAATCAACATAACCCTGCAGGTTAAACTTTTGATTCGCATCATACTTGAGCCCATAATCAATTGTACCCTTCAGGTACCTCAGAATATGCTTTACAACAACTAGGTGAACACCTCTAGGATCCGCCAGGAACTGGCTCAATGTGTTCACCGCAAAGCAAATATCTAGTCTCGTGTTCGTCAGGTACATCAAGGACCCAATCATCTAACAATACACAGTGACATCAACCGGCTCAGATGAACCATCACACAGAAGCTTCGGGTTCGATGCCATAGGTGTGGCCATGGCCTTACAATCCATCATCCCAAACCTCTTCAGGATCTCTACTGCATACTTCCCTTGTCCAAGGAAGATTCCATCTGCACTCTGCCACACCTCCATGCTTAGAAAATAGTGCATCATCCCCAAGTCCTTCTTTGCGAACTTGATAGCAAGCTTCCTCTTTGTATCAGCAATCAAACCATCCTCACCTGTAACAAACAGGTCGTCCACATATAAGAGTAGTATCACAGGATTGCCTTCCTTAACCTTGTAGTAAAGGTTGGAATCTTCTTTACTCTTGGTAAATCCCAAACTGGATAGAAAGATGTCTATCCTACCATACCAAGTCCTAGGAGCTTGCTTCAAGCCATACAAGGATTTCTTCAACTTACACACATATGACTCCCTGTCATGTGTCTCAAAACCTAGTGGCTTCTCCACATACACTTCCTCCTTGACTACACCATTCAAGAAAGTTGTCTTGACATCCATTTGGTGTATCTTCGATTTCATCACTGCAGCTAAAGAAAGTACTGATCTAATGGAAGTGTATCTGGCCACAGGAGCAAAAGTCTCTTCATAATCAATCCCTTCTTTCTGGGATAAGCCACGAGCTATAAATCTCGCTTTTTATTTCTCTATGCTGCCATCTGCAGCATGCTTGATGTTGTAGATCCACTTGGAAGTCACCACAGACTTCCCTTCAGGTCTTGGGACTACATCCGAAACATCATTCTTCATGATCGACTGGTATTCCTTGACCATGGCATCCTTCCATTCTTTCTTTTCTGCTGCTTCTTCATAACTGCAAGGTTCTTTGTTCATAATATTACAGAGTAAGGCAACATAGCTGGTATGAGATCTAGTTCTCTTCCTTGCTCTGTGTTCTTCTTCTGGAATTCCATACCTTTCTGCATCTTGAATGAGCTCTCTAGCCCATGCAGGTTTCCTCTTGTGAGAGTTCTTCTCACAAGGTGGATCTACAGGTATTTGTGGATCTTCAACTTCACAATCTGCTTCTGAAATTGCTTCATTCATGGTGGTGTCTTGAATTATAGTTTCCTTTGGTTCTTCATGATCTTCAACAAGTGCCTTCCTTGACTGGATGAAGGCTGAGTATTCATCAAATGTTACATCCCTCCTGACATCAATCTTCTTGAACCCTGGAAAGTATATTCTGTAAGCCTTCGAGCTTTCATTGTACCCCACAAAGATGCCCTTCTTTCTTGAAGGATCTAGCTTTGTTCTATTTTCCTTTGGAACAGGTGTATATACTGGACAACCAAATATTCAAAGATGGTTGACTTCAGGTTTCTTACTAGAGAATACCTCTTTTGGTGTCTTTTTGTCCAATATCTTGTGAGGTGTTATGTTCTGCACATATACGATTGTCCTAGTTGCTTCTGCCCATAGATGCATAGGCAGATCCTGGTCATGCACCATTGCCCGTGCTGCTTCCATGATTGTTCTATTCTTCCTTTCTGCAGCTCCATTTTGTTGTGGATTGTAGGGAGCATTCAACTCCCTCTTAATCCCTGAATCACTGCATAACTTCTTGAAATCACCTGAAGTGAATTCTCCGCCATTGTCGGATCTGAATGTCTTGATCTTCTTATCAGTTTGATTTTCCATCAAGTCTTTGAATTCCTTGAACTTATCAAACACTTCATCTTTGTTCTTCAAGACGTAAACCCAAGTCTTCCTAGAGAAATCATCAATGAAAGAGACATAGTATACATACCCACTCAGAGAACTGGATGACATCGGACCGCATACATCGGAGTGGATAATTTCCAAGATTCCTTTAGCTTTGCTTTCACTGCTCGGAAATTCCTTCTTAATGTTCTTTCCTTTTGCACATCCTTTGCAAACCCCTTCATGCTTTGTCTTGATTTCAGGAAGACCCTCTACAGCTTTACTTGCAATTGGTAGTGCTCTATAGTGCACATGTGCAAGCCTTCTATGCCAAAGTTCACTTAGCTCCATGGATTCATGTACCATAGCATGTTTAGGTTGTCCCTTCAATTTGTACAATCCTCCCTCTTGCTCTCCAATCACTACTGCATCATCTATGGTCTTACCCTTTGGCCACATGAGTACTTGGCTATCTACAAATGCAACCCTCATGCCTTTTGCATCCAATGCAGATATGGAGAATAGGCTCTTCTTAAGCCCAGGTACATATAGAACATCTTTCATCTTCAAGGACTTCCCAGAGTCTAGGTTGTAAGAAGCTTCACCACTTCCTTTAATAGGATATTGGTAGTCATCCCCAAGTTTCACCTTATGGGGTGACTCATGTTCAAATAGATTTACAAAAGATTCTTTAAACCCAGTCATGTGTTTGGAAGCCCCATTATCAATAAGCCAATCATTACATGCGTGAGAGATATTACCTGTGAGAGCAACGATTAGAACATATTCATCCTCACTTGATGAGTCATCACTTTCTTCTCTAGCCTTCTTCTTGGGAGGTTCATCATCCTCAGTAGCATGAGCATGATATCTTTTCTTGTTTCCCTTCTTCTTATTGATGTTGGAATCTCTTTTGTTCTTTGGACAATCTCGGGCAAAGTGTCCCTTCTCATTACATGTGAAACATCTACCATGGGAGGTATTCTTAGAGTTCTCCCTATGTGTATGGTGAGAATATTTTCTATGAGATTTTTCCTTCTTGAATTTTCCTTTCTTGGCATGTGCTATGAGAGCTTGATCTTCATTCCCCATCTTTTCTTCTCGGGCCACAAGCCTAGCTTATTCTTGAGAGCATTCTTCCCATAGCCTACTGAAGGAGATTAGTTTTCTTCTTACGCAGATTCCTTGATGAAGGAGTCCCATGACCTAGGTAGGCCATTCAATGTGGTCATGACAACTTCACCATTTTCCACTACTTCATCCATAGATTCAAGTTGTTCCTTGATTTGAGAGACCTTAGAGAAATAGGATTGAATGGTCTCTCCATTATGAAGATTTACCCCTTTCAATTGATTCTGCAAAGTCATCTTCCAATTTATGTTATTTCCTTCAAATAGCTTGGTCAGGGAATCAAACATCTCCTTGGGTGTCTTTAGAGATGACACATGTGGTATGAGATGGTCTTTGATAGAATCAGCAATGATCCTCTTTGCCTTGACCAAGTTCTTCTTATGCAAGGCCTTAGCCTCTTCCACGCCTCTTCTTCCTCTGGGACGGGGACCTCAGAACTTATGTAAGTGTCCAATTCATTTTCTTCTAGGATTAACCCAATCATATACTTCCATGCTCGGAAGTTATCAGCCCCTTAAAGCTTATCCTCAAGCTTGGTGTGGTGAGACATCTTAAAGAGTAATTCAAAATGAGACATCCTAAAGAGTACTTCAAATGGAAATAGAAAAGATTTAGGTCTCACCACTTGATTTGCAGAAATCTGGATCTGGTGTCGGATTAGGGTTTGTCAGAGAAACCGTAAAAATTAAAAATGTGAATTTCAACTTTCTAAAAGGATAGAAAGATGCGCCTTGATGAGCTGATCATCCTAGTATACTCATAAATTGAAAACTACAAAGTTTCACCCTTTATAAATGCTTTTCAATCTCCTGGCTTCATTAGGGAGGACCCTGAATTAGGGTTTGAGTTTTCCAGAGCTTCACCCAACCAAAAATCTCAATCCAAAGCTCTAAACTTCGATTTTTCCAAGGAGCTTCCAGCTATGTCCTTAGATTTCAAAAATTCCTATTTTTGTGGAAACCCTAATTTTTAGGGCCAAAAATGAAAGTGCCCATAATTGAATTCTGATTGGACAGAAAGATGCGCCTTTATGAGGAGAGTCAAAATACCCTACTGCCTTTCAAGATCTATGGAGAGAAACCCAATAAACATGAAACCCTAGTTTCCGCAACTGCATAGTGTCTTCTTCTCAGGTTAGCTCTGATACCATGTTAATTTTTTAGCATTAATTCAACATACTCTAGGATCTTTACTGAGAGAATAACATGTACATAAAAATGCATATCAATCACACCAAGCAATCACATGAGACAATAGACACACAGATTTTCACTGGGGAAAACCATAATGGTAAAAAACCCCACAACTTCCTCAGAGATAGAAAGAGCAATGATACAACCAAAGTACACAGAGATAGTCCTCCTAGCAGCTGAACCTCCTCCTCCACTAGTGTGCCACTTTCCGAGTAGTGTAGAAGTGAATAATGAGATGATCAAATAGAGTGCCTCCCGCACTCTATTTATACATGACCTGACCTGCCTAATAACCTAACAGGGCCGACTTGTCTAACTCAGTCTAATAACCCATGGTTATACTAATCAGGGCCGACCCCACACTCGGTGGTCTAATAACCCATCACTTGCAAGTTGCAACACTTGTCAATACAAATGACACACTTCCGTATAGAGGAATAATAACATCTCTATAGGAGTACAATATACATAGGTGAAATACATTCCGAAGTTACAATTACATCAACACCATTGACCATCTTGGCATGGAAATACACCGAGAACAACACTCAGGGAGCTACTACCCACGTACTTCTAGGTAGTCGGGTAATACGGTCAGGGGTGATCATAATCCTACCTGGTTAATGCTCTAAAAAATTGGGCCGAGTATTACTATTGGACCCTGTAGTATATCGCGAGTTGCGACGCATTGATAATTTTGTGAGGTTCCATAATTTTGAATCCCACCGATCACAAAGTGTGCTTGTGGATTTTGCTTGAGTAAGACTTGAAGTGTGTTTTTCCTTTTAAAATACTTTTAGGATAAGCTTTGCATCAGCCACCCTGGATGAGAAACTCTTAAGAAGGTCCTGCATAATATTAAATTTGCCACTTGAATATCCCCTTAGCCAATAGGAGAACGAAGGAGTAAGCATGGATCAACCCACAACATTTGAATCACGCGAATAAGGAATTCCTACCCTTGCATCATGAGTAAACTACTCTCTTCCTGTAAGCCCGCCCACCACTGATCCTACAGGACCTTTGTTGGTGGAACAACCTCCGCATGACACATCTTTTCATCACTCACTTGAAGGTAACCCTGGAGTCATCGATTGGATTTTCACTCGATCCCAGGACGACCCGATAGAAACCTCTTTTGGTCCAACTGCATCATTTTGGGGGACCTCCTTAGGTCATAAAATTTCCAATTTTGGTTCACTTCCGATGGTGGAAACTCCACCACTCCTGTTCCCTCCTCGATGGAATCTAAACGAGGAAATTCTCACACCAGTTTACGAGACTATCAAACGTTAACTCTCACTCGGTGAGCGGGTTAGGTGCCAGCGTTTTCCTCTGCGACCCAATTCATAGGTACAAATACTTGAACATCATTCCCCTATACATTATTTTACTCTCCCTTCACCAGGAATATCTACACCATTATGACCACTTATGAACCAGTCCAACCGTCTTTTCTATTTGGTACACCTACAAATCATTCGTTCAGTTCTACACCCCACTTAACCCCAATGACTGGAGGGAAACCTTCAGCTACCATCAACTTCATAACTAGATCACCACCTCCACCTCAAAATTTGAGTGGAGGCTACCCTCTAGTTAGTAGTCAACATATGATCATGGTCCAACCTACAATTAGTGGTCAACATATGCTTACCGAGCACACTCCAATTGGTGGACAATATTCAATTGGGGGGAAACCCCTAGTCAGTGGACAAAATCTAATTGGGGGGAAACCCCTAGTCAGTGGACAAAATCTAACTGGGGGAAAACCTCTAGTTAGGGGACAAAGTGTAAGCAGAGGATATCCTTCATACATGAACTACAATATGGTTGGAATTTCACTCCCATCCATCAGACAAACTACTTGGGCACATCACGTGGGGGCACCGTCTACTTGGACCCAACCCCCATGGGGGCATACATACCCAGGTAATCACAATATTGCATTAGTTCAAAAATACCTAGGGAATCATTTTCCCGAATTACCCTATCCAATAAATATGAACACTCCATGGGGGCATCATAATGTTCCACCGAATGGACCTTCGACCATTGGAACACCCCCCCCCACACCACCTGTCCCACCCCTCCTCCACCACCTATCCCACCTCCACCTCCACCACCCAGAGGACCCCCGTAATCTAGAGGAGGACCTCCACACTCCAATGGAGGACCCCCTTTAGGTCCACATCCTAATCCAGGAGGACCACCTCCATATGGCCAACACTCTATGGGAGGAACTTATGATCATTCGATCCATGGTCCTACTAGTACCCAGATGCCTTATCAATATTACCAATATCCACATCCAAAACGAAAGCTACCATTTCTGGCTACGTTAGATCTATTGAATCTGTCACATTTGACCAGTGATCCCATCCAACATGGTATAAATTGGACACCTATTCATGTGAAGTTACCATTGGAAATACATAAATTTGACGGCAAACCTGGTGAGGATCCTAAGAACCACATAATGACATACCATTTGTGGTGCTCCTCCAATTCCTTAATGGATGATTCTATCCGTCTAATTCTTTTTCAACGAACCCTCACCGTTACTGTTGCAAAGTGGTACATTGAGTTACCACCATACTCTTTCTCTGATTTTAGATCTTTAGCTATGGCCTTTTTGACTCATTTTCAACTATCAATCTGCTATGAAACTGGCACGAATATTCTGACATCCCTTCAACAATAAACCTCCACTCACATTTCTGATCATATTCATGAGTAAAGAAGGATTCGTCGCCTCATTAAAGCTACCACTCCAGATCATCTACTCGCTGATTGGTTCACAAATTCATTGTTACCCATCATAGATAAAGACGTTTCTATGGGAGGGTTCGTTACAGAAGAACAGGCCATCTCGCATGCTCAATACCTAGACCTAGTCTATGCTCAATCTGCCACATTATATGACATTATTCCTAATGCCCCACACCCTACGCACGACCCAAAAAAACCTCCTACAGGATCACATGCCAATGGCATCATTGGTTCCATTCATACCCAACCTTCTACTCAATCGAGTGGATCACAAAACCTCCTTAGTTCAGCTCAATCCTCGGATGGCAACAACACCAATTGGTCACCCAACCTTACTTCCACTGCGAAGGTGAATTCAGTTCAATTTGCTTCACCTCAGAAATCTAGTGGTAAGAAGAAGAACAAAGGAAAATCCAAGAAGTCTTCTAACCAGTAGGAGCACAAAAAGATCCCGATCCTAATGGCACAAAACAAAGATGGAAGGTCAAATATCATTGTTTATTGTGCGATGACGATCACTTCACGAAATAGTTTCCACATTGTGAAGAATTCCAAAATTTTCTCAAGGGAAACCCCACATCCACAGTTTTAACAAACCCCTTCCCCACACAACAAAAACAAATGGTTGCACAACCACCACCTCCTTCTTAAGGAGAACCTTCCACAACCGCTCATGTTCTCATGATGCGCAGCGAAATGATTAACTTATCTACCAGGTCACGTAAATACGACTATATTCCTCATAAGGAATCTAACGGAGGTAATACTAAAATATCCTCCCCATATATATCCAATGCTCCTCCACTACAAGGTCCTTTAACCATAGAAAAACCTCTACCAGATGTAGTATTGCGTCCACGAAAAAGCACAATTCGAAAGCCATTTTCAACCCTAACGCATGTGCCCACTCAAAACTACAATATTGTAGAAGATCTTTCCCAGGCCCCTTGTGCTATGTTAATGCCTGAAGTCTTACAAAATTGTCCTAATCAGTGTAAGAATCCACTATCTGCTATAGGAGCACTGGATCCATATTCCTCTAACACGATCATGTTCCGATTATAGTATTTCAAGCCAAGAATTTCCCACCAATTAGCTTTCAAATTGTTACCAATGTTTCTGGGAAAAATATCCATCATACTATTTTAGACGAAGGAGCTTCTACTTCGGTTATGTCGATATCCTGTTGTAGAGCCATTGGCTCTCCCGAGTTGAATCGTTCCCCTACTACTTTGAAGGAATTTAATGGACTTGGATTTCAACCCCACGAGCTGTTACAATCCTTATTCGTAGAGTTGGGAGATAAGACTGTTTCCATTAACGTGGAAGTAGTCTCCACCCCATTTGATTATAATTTGTTACTTGGTCAAAATTGTTCTATGCCATGAACTCGGTCGCATCATCCAGCTTCCACATTGTGCAATTTCCCCATCATGGAAAATTTTTCACTATTGACAAATTATATTTTTGTACATCAGACACCACTACTCATCATACGGATAATGTCCCTCTCTTGGGAAACTCATCACAGATATATGAGAGTGTGGGGGTAGGACTCCTAAAAGACTCATCCATGATGGGAGTCTTTCCAACACCAAATCCCCCATCACATTTTTCCACAGTGAACATGATCTCATCCATGATCCCATCCTCCTCCAACTCGACAGACCAATGAATTGTGTTTGATATTAATCACATGGATTTGATTGGAGATGTGATTCCTCTCAACCCCGTTGAAGCTACTTATGAGGCCATCTAATCAGCACAATGATCTTAATAAGGATTGTCTTAAGGACAATTACCCTACCCCGTTTATCGACCAAATTATTGACAACTGTGCCGGAAGTGTCATCTTTTCATTCATGGATGGCTTTTCTGGCTATAATTAGATTGAGATCCACATAGCCGATAAACATAAAATTGATTTCATCTTCCCATGGGGTATTTTTGCATATCGCAAATTACCTTTTCGCCTTAAAATGGTGCCATATTCCAATGGTCCATGTCGTATGCCTTTCATGATATCAAGTATTTTGTGGAACCCTACCTTGACGATCTTCTTGCTCATTCAATTCATCGTGACTTCCACATCGATCATCTGACGACTTTGTTTCTCAGATGCTGATGATACAATATCCGTTTAAATCCCCATAAGTGCATATTATGTGTGGATTCCGAACACCTCCTTGGCTTCATCATTTCCAAATATGGTATCTGCATTGATCCCCTCAAGTAGAGGCCATTGTTTCCCTACCCCCACCCACATATATTACGGAGCTTCAAAGTTTACAAGGGAAGGAAAACTACCTGCGTTGTTTTGTGTGTAATTTTGCAGAAAAAACACAGGGTTACATGTGATTGTTAAAGAAGGACGTACCGTTTATTTGGGATGACTATGCCCAAAAGGCCTTTGACAATCTCAAGCATACTATTACTCATGCCCCCGTGTTACAACCAGTAGATTACACCAAGGATTACAACGTTTATCTTGCTGCCTCCACTTCAATTATTGATATGGTTTTAGTACTGGAAGATAGCAACGCGTAGGAACATGTGATATACTACCTAATTAGTAAAGGTCTCATCAAATCTGAAACCCATTATTCTCATGTGGAGAAGTTAGCTCTGGAAGTGGTCATCGTTGTTCAGAAGTTTCGTCACTATATCCTGCTCTGGACTACTACCATAATTGTCGATTATAACCCTATGTACCACGTCCTCACGCGTCAGGTATTAGGGGGAAAATACTTGTGCTAGATTGTGATTCCCCCAAAATTTGATCTCCATTTTGAAAAGGGAAAATCCAAAAATTCATTGGTATTCGCGGATCTCATTTGTGATCTTCCCCATGCTGATCAAGAATCTGATCCCATTGACTCTCTTACCAATGAGTCATTTTTTTTATTACTACTTTTGACCCTTGGTACAGAGATATCACATTGTCTCTCCAAACCCAAATCTTTGGTCCTCATTTATCCCACGATGAATTATGTCATATCCATCACCACGCAAAATATTACATGATCATTGGTGATACGTTATACCTCTGTGGTATTGATTCCATCCTATGACGTTGTTTAACTCACGAGGAGGTCAAGAATGTCTTAAATGATTTCCACTCGGGGGCATGTGGCGGTCATCTTTTTGGGATGGCTATAGCCCAGAAGATCTTACGTGCTGGATAATACTGGCCATACATTTTCAAAGATTGTATGGAAGCGATCAAAAATTTTCCTCAATGCCAACTTTTTCATCATAAAAAGCGCTCGCACCCAGCCCCACTACATCCAGTTATCGTCCTTGGCCACTTAAAAAAATGGGGCATCGACTTCATGCACTGGAAGCCTACCTCAATTGGGGGGCATGGTTATATCATTATCGTTGTAGACTACTTTACCAAATGGGTCGAGGCTATGCCTACATACAAGGAAGACGAAGAAACTACCGCACTCTTTATGTTCAATCACATCATCGCTAGATTCAGAGTCCCTCAAGCCATCATCACCGATCATGGATCACATTTCCAAAATAATATGGTGGATAAACTAAGCACCAAGTTGGGTTTTCGGCATGAAAAATCAACCCCCTACCATCCTCAATCAAATGGACAAGTAGAGGCCATTAATAAGGTCTTGAAAACCATGATTCAACACATGGTAGACACACATAAGTGAAATTGGCATGTGATGATTTTTTCATCCCTTTGGGCATACCGGACTTCCGTCAAAACCACCACTGGTTTCACACCTTTCCAGTTGGTGTATGGACTAGAGGCATTATTTCCTATTGAGTGTGAAATTTTGTCTTTAAAACTAGCAGTTGAAATTTTACCAAACACAACTGCTGAGGAAGAATGATTCTTATACTTGGAAAAACTCAATGAAACCCGCCGTGGTGCAGCTCTAGATAATGAAGCGCATAAGAAATGCAACAATTCCTAGTATGATAAATCCGTACAACCCTGTATCTTCAATGAGGGTGATTTGGTCCTCACTTACGACCAAAAACATGATAATTTGGGAGCAGGTAAACTTGAGTCTATGTGGCATGGCCCATATGTCGTAAAACGTGTTTTGGAAAAAGGAGCTTATCAGTTGGCTGACTATGACGGAATATCCTTAGGGGAGCCTCGTAATTTTCACTTATACCATGTTCTGCTTGGATGTGCAGATGGAAACCTGCTATGGATTCGTGGATGGTGCTAGCTGACATACCCACAGCCTCGCCTCGGCAGCATGGGTACTATATTCCCATTTTGGTGAACTGATAAGTTCAGGATGAACTTGTCTAGGTCCTGCAACTAATAACATCGTTGAATATCACACAGTGATCGGATTATTGATCAATGCTTTTTCCCTTTGTGTGGACCACGTTGTCATCTACCTCGATTCTCAACTAGTGGTCTCTCATTTGAACCGTGTCTACACTATCCGTGACCCTATATTACTCTACTTGTTTCGGTGGGTACGTCTCTTGGAAAGGTCTTTTGAGTCCATTCAATACCTACACATTCCAAGAAGTATGAATACGGTTGTCGATTCATTAGCTAATTTTGTATTGATTGGCACATTGCACATTCATAAACATTTTTATCAAAGATGCATAAATCAACATGATATGTAAATTATTCATAATGTATAGGAAAACATGCATAAGATCCAAATCCATCATAAAAACACAGTGTATAAACCGCTAGATAGTGTTTTATATATCAAGTCTAGCAAAATATTATCTACAAAAAGGTACTGATACAAAAAATCTAAAGCTCATAAGCTTTTAGTAGGTCACATATACAAAATATCAGGCCTATGGATTTCAGTAAATCATCACATATACAACCTATCCCTGAGGGTGCTCATGGTAGAATATGATGGCCTAGCCACCTAATGGAGTAACCAGCCAAAACGTCTTGAAACTCCAGCTGCCCTATGCTGATAATGTCGGGGAAGATTGTCTATTGAAATTTATAGAATGTGAGTGGTCAACCACTAGAGGTCCTCCTCCAGCTCATCAAGCTCCTCCATAGCCTCCTGATAGACCCCTGCCATCTCCTGAACTATTCCTCACCTCTCGATCGGTGAGGAACCCGCCAGTCTGGATGGACCAATATCCATATAATTAAGATATGACATATCAATACTACAAAAAAAAATGAAAAAATAATAAAATATATAAAAACAAGAGACTCTTTTTCTTACCAATCTCTCCCCATTTCTCTCTATCTAGAAGATCTAAATCGGGATCTCCTCTGAAATCTTCCCCTGCATAAGCATAATCCTCAACCATGAGGAGTTGGCTACGTAGCCACCGAAAGAATTTCGGCCCATATGTGATCATTGGCCCACCGCCACCATGGCGTTCCATCACCTCGGCCCATCTCTACATACACGGATATCGTGGATTGATATCACTAATATCAACTTGAGGACAGAGAAGTGGAACCCTCTCCAGGAAGAAAGAGACCACGATGGAGCCCTAACCAAATTGTTTCAACACCCCTCTGTGACACTTGGTTAGTTGGTCCTTTAAGTTTTAGAGGATCCCCTCACACCAGTTGAACACAATAGGCTCCATACACTTGATGGCATACAACATATGGGGCTTGGTGACCTAATTCGGATCTCTATTTCCTGCCACCCGCTTGATGGTAAACAATACAGTCCTCAAAGGACGGTCCCACACATTTTTTATGGGAATTTTCCCACCCAACATCTGTGTGCCTAGAGTGCAGAACTGTGCTATGAGGTTTTCATTGGAATGATCACTACCCCTAGGTACGGATAGTGATACTGGGGCCCCATGCCTAGATAATCATGTCAAAAAGTATATGTCCTCAATGCCTAAAGAGAGGATATGTGTTCTAACTTTGGAATATTGTTGATTCGGATCCCATAACCGAATCAAATAGTCCAACAACTGTATTTGGGCTCTCATTCCCTAGACATGAAAGAATTTGAGTAAACCACACTCCCTCAAAGCATTAACGGATTGAGGATCATTCATGCATTGCAAATATTCCAATTTGTGCTCACGCTCTTTCCACTGCACCATTTTGATGGCTAAAACCTGCATAAACACCAAAATAATGGGCATTAGATCATTTTCATTGCCTCAAAAAATTTTGGGGGGCCCCCATTCCCAATTTTGTGGGTCAAACTGCGCCAACACACCACGTCATTGCTAACAGGTCTTCAATGATGAGCTTTTCCCATGGGGGACGCATGCCACTGCTGAGTGACGCACTTCACGTAAGGGAAAGCGCATAACTCACAAAACACAATTCCCCCTTTTGAATGATTCCAAAAACCCCCAAAACTTGCATTAAAAAAAAAATTAACAATCAAAACAAAGAGAATGAGGTCTAGAATTACCTGGAACTGACAGGAGGATGAATGACTGTCCGAAGCTCCCACAATCGTTGTCGCAAGATCGAGCTCCAAAGAGGTTTTTCTCACTATTCAACTTAGTAAAAATGAAATGGTAATTAGTTTTTACTATTCACCCTTTTTATATCAAAATGGAATATTCCTTTTTTATTTTTGTTATTTCATGGGTTCTTTACTATAGTTTATCCCATTTTTGTTTTAAAACCTTGTGATGGCTCTTAACTTTGTTTTAAAGTTGGCAGGTGGAGGAGAGTAGTTTTTTGGTTATGTCGGTAACCATCGTTGACTTTTCATACTCCTTATAATGTGTGAAAAGGCATTAGATTGTTTTTTATACCGTTATCACGCTCATTAAAACTAAGTATTAAAGGTATCAAGCTGAATCTTTGTCCCTTCTCATGCTCGTAAATACATGAGAATAAGTCACTGAGTTATCTTTTATCTCTTTTTCGGGCTCGTAAAAATCCTATGAAAAAGGAACCCCCCCGGAGTTCTTCTTTAAGCTCTTTTCAGACTCCCTAAATAGGAAAAGATCGCCAAGTGAACTTGATTCTTTAACGCTTGTAAAAGTATTATAAATGTCGTCTTTCTGGTGATAGTTTACCCCTTTTTCGGACCAGCAAGACTATTTACGAAAAAGAAGCACTCTAGTTGATCATGACTACAAGAGTTCTCTCACACATTATTTTATCCTTTTTCGGGTGAGGAAACTAAAATTTATGAAAAAGTACTCATTGGAATCTTCTTTAATCCTTTTAGACTCTCTAAACATGAAATGAAGCCAAGTTTACCTTCTTTGGACTTGTTAAAATAAGACATTGAAGGGCCCTTTTTAGGGACAAACCCCTCCTATCTCATGATCATTAAACATGTGAGATTGGAATCGTCTGAAGGATGAGCTATACCAAGAATCTATTACCCTCCTAAATATCGTTAATAAACAAAGAGGTATTGATCAATCATGATGGACAATAAGGAAAGAATTTTATTCACTTGTATTAATGGCAGTACATAATCGCTCTTGAACATGGCACTCATTTTCATTTCATTAGAACCGCTTGTATAATATGCTTGTCCTTGAGTCTCACTAATTCCATGAGTTGTTTTACTCCTTTGGTTCATCCCAAGAATGCATCGATCATTAGTTGCATTAGGTATCGGTGTCAATATTGTCATGTCAATGCTTCCAAGTCATGCCATTCCATGTTCAAGGGAAGTCTGTTGATTGAGTCAATATCTACAACCATTATACCCTCCTTTGTGTCGGTCACCCCTAAGTCAGTCTAAAACATTACTCTACCATCCGATCTACTCCAAAACATCTTCGATCTTGTTTCGTGTCGATGATGGGGGGATCATCATGGCCCTCCTTCGACGGGTTTATCCTTGTCGACTTCAACACATCATGCAAGGATTGAACCTAGAAACCAGTCAAGTACCTTGGGCCTGCATGCCTTAATGGCAGGTTACCTCGTTTTCAATAGCAAGTTCACATCATTGACTTCTTATTGAAATATTCCATCAAATGTTTGACCTCAACTCATTTGATTCAGATTCGGAGATATGTGCTATGATACCTTGGGATCATTGACATCAATGATTATTTCCCTCGTACTTGTTAATGGTTTGCATCAATGACCGGTAACCAAGTGATTTCTACCATGTTCGACTTCAAAACATTTTAATCACATGGTTATATTCGTATCATTGTAGGTTCGGTTTGAAGACCCTGGTTCAACTTATGTATCTTACCCAGGCCACGATGGAGATTTTTTCTTCATATCACATGGATCCACTCTTGTATTGGTCATGGTTGTGTGATTATCTCATCATGGATCTACACTTATGTCTAGTAGCCATGATTGTGTCCAGTCATTCAATACTATCATGGATCTGCAATGTATTGGTCGGAAGCCATGTTATGAGTCATTTGAGACATATATCTCAGAGTCTGTTGTACTACAGGAGTCTTTGTTAGGCACTCCAACTGATGGTCCTTGCCTCGAACTTCCATATTTCAAAGCATCTCACCTACCCTATTTCGCTAGCTTCATGCTTTGAAGGGATTTTGTTACACCAAAATCTCATCATCATGAGTTATGTGTCCTATATTTCTCCTAATTCCTAAATCACCTGGAAAAATGATTGAAATAAGATTTGGTGTTACTCCTTTTTCTTTTTGTTGTCACCCTGACACGCCCTACTCATTGACAAGGTGTGTCAGACCCTTGGTGACGCGCTCTGCACATTGACAGAGCATGTCAATGACACATGCTTCCTTTGGACAAGGTGCATCACCCTTCAAAGATTCGATTTGCTTGTGTACAAAGTGTGGCACTGTTGGTTTAAAAGGAGAAAGAGAAGCTTCGAGCGACTTCTAGAACCCTTGGTTACATGGAGGATTATCCCTATGAACTAGGAAAGATGGCATTCGATCCCCTTATCTTTTGGGATGATCCCTTTAGATTCTCCCACAAATCCTCAACCTCTCCTATCCCTTTAGGCCTATAAATAAAAATCTCCTCTCCATGGTTAAGGGGAAAAAGATAGAGCACTTAAATACTGGTGAAATTCTGCTAGAGTTGGTTCCCTATCATCCATTAGGAGTCAAAAGCTTGGATCTTTGAGGCTAGGATCATTTGGAAGGAGTTATGACGTCAAATATCGGTTGTAATCTCTCCCTGTGTACTTCTTATATTTACATTAATGTAGGTTCTTTCCATAAAAATCTTATTGTTGTGAGATCTTTAGAATTGGATTCTTTGCCTGGTAGTTTAGATTTATCTGTTTATATGTTACTAGTACTTGCTTATTTCCGCTTGTTGTGTTTTGTTTTGCAGCTAGAGATATGAATATCAAGAGCTATATCAAGCAAGGAAAAACACTATGCTCACAAGGTTAGTCATTATTCCTATAGATTTTGTAATTTGATCAATCTAGGAAAGATATTTGTATTGTGTATTACTTTTGTTCTATATCTGAACCATTCGGACTAGGGAGATCGGTTAGTGTCTTCACTGATGTATTGTCTGTAAACAATGACTACTTTTCTTAGTGGGAGCATCAGATCATTGCAATCGACGACTACCCCTATGTTGGGATCGACTTCAACCATGATCCAAATATGGTAATCGCCCTAGGGATTGCACTTGGCACTATTGGTAAGTCTTATTCTTAATACTTTCAAGTTTATTTCAATTTTATGTTTTGTTATAGGTTGAAAACAAAAACATGTTTTGCATGCATACTAACACATCTCGACAACCATGACAGAGATAAGACCAGTTCACTTGGAAAGACTCCCCCACTTTTGACAAAGGGTATGGGAGGGGGAGGGTCCTGATGCTACAACGACATACAAGAATTTCTAGACCAAACTTAGCATATTGATAGATGGGATCCGTAAGACCAAGATCAAGTACATGACAGAGGTACTGCAGAGGCAAAAGTTTGGGTTACCAGGATCTTGGGTCTGGTATTTCTGGAAAGTGGCCACTTTAGTTCTAAACTTCTGTAGGGGTAAAGGTTTAGGTGACCCTTAGGAGTTTTATCTATTGTATGACTACGAGGATGATAGATCCCATTTTTAGACATGTTTGATCCACATTTTTCCTATGTATACACTTTATACACACACACACACTTTATGTTTTGGCATATGTATTTACATTGTTTATGGAAATGCATGCTATGTAAATTTTGTTTTTATGTGTTTACAAATGATACAAATGGAAATATAGGATATAGTTAGCGTATGCATTAGTTATTATAGTTTGGTTTCTTGGTATATGATTATAAGTGATATAAATAAATTGTCACTCAAGTAATCGAATTCCCAAAAACTGATGAAGTAGAATAGGTTCAAGAACCCTATACTCACCATTAAGTTGTGAAAAAATTAGTTGTGAATTGAGATGAACCTCTAGATATAAGATACCATTTTAAATGGCTTCACGAAAGAGCTCTATTATTGAACTATACTTGGGGCCACATTATTGGTTTTTGGCCCTAGACAAGCAGCTCTTGACACAACTACCTGACCGGTGGGAGAGTAAATCACCCACATAGTTGAGGCAAGGATTTGAGTATGGCGACTAGTGCCATCCATGAATCTAATAAATATCTCAATTGGCATCTGAAAACAAAAACAACATACCTACATAAGAGTCACTCCAAAACAATAATCTATACAACTGTACAACTATGTACACGAAAAAACACATGAATCAAGCATAGTACTTCTTCAAGTAAATCCCATTTCTAGGATCAACCAACTTATTCCCTTTGTAATCAGTCAGCTCATAGGCACCTTTTTACAAGACCTTCGATACAATATATAGACCGAGCCACATTGATTTAAACTTACCTTCCCCTAAGGGATATTTATCTTGATCATAAAGAAAGATAGGATCTCCTTCTGAGAAAACCCTTGGATGGATAGACTTATCATGTTCACTCTTAACTCATTTCTTATGTGCTTCGTTTTCCATGGAAGCATCTTGACATTGTTCATTGAGATGTTATAAGTGAACTAAGAATTCCTCCAAAGCTGAAGTATCAGGTATTAATTGAACAACTAATTTTAACGAAGGTATTTTTCATTCAATCGGGATAATTCCTTCCACTCCATGAACAAGTTGGAAAGGAGAGAAACCCATAGCAGTCTTAATGGTCATCCGCTAAGCCCATAAAGAAGGATAGAGAATAACATTCCAATTGGATCTACTAGTGCTCAATGTTCTGTGAAGCATGGTCTTCAAGGTCGCATTGGCAGATTCAACTTAACCATTATCTTGGGGGTAAGAAAATGAAGAATGTCCTTGTTTAAACCCCAACATAGTGTCCAATCCAATCATCATATGATTTTGAAAATGTTGACCATGGTAAGTGACAAGTTCACGTGGGATACGGAAATGCATGATAATATTGTTGAATACGAAATAAGTTGCAGTTTCCCCGTCATTGCAAAAAATAGGCATAGACTCTGCCCATTTCGTAAAATAGTTGATAGCTACTATAATATAATGATTCCCCCAGCTGAAGCTGGGTTACAGGTCATGAAATCAAACCCCCATTTAGTGAAGGTCCCTATGGTTATTAGTGGAAAATAATGGAGAAGGGTGCACACACATATTTTTATTAAATTTTGACAAGCATGACACTTTTTAAGTGCTTCGATACAATCCTTAAAGATTGTCAGGCAAAAGTATCCGGTGCGCAATTTTTTTTGGATATCACTTGACTAGAAATATGACCCCCATGGGATCCACTATGAGATTCATAAAAATGGGCTTAGCTTCTTCATGAGTTAAGAAATGATGTAGAATGGAATAAACTCCATGACAATACAAAGTATCACCAACGATGAGGTAATTCTTCACATTGTGTCGAAGGCATCATCTCTCTTCTCGTGATAAATACTGAGGAGACTTCAAAAGTTTGGGAGATATATCAAATGTATCCATACCAAGGATTTGATGAAGATATGAGAATGATATGCTCATCAAGGAATGAGTCATATTCAGTAGTATCACACTCTTCACTAGGAAACTCTGAAATAAGCTCGGTAAAGGCCAAACATTTCTTAGACTTAGCATATTGGAACTCTAAGTTTAATTCCTACAAAATCACAATCCATTTATTGAATTTGCCCCTTATTTATCGGGTCAAACATAATGGAAAGGATTGAGATCCGAAACAACAATGGTCTTACGCAACAAAATATAGTGTCGATGTCTCTGAACTACAAAATAGCAACGTCAACTAACTTTTCAATGTGAGAATATTTCAGTCATGGTTCAACCAAATCACGGCTAAGATAATAAATAACATGTTGCTGAGAACTTTCATCTTCCTAGGCTAAAACTACGCCAATAGTGGACTTGGATGCGGCTAAATACAACAAAAAATCCCTTGTGTAGTCTGGTGGGATGAGAAAGGGGTCAATCATAAGAGATTCCTTAAGAGCATCAACATAATCTTGGGATAATTCAGCCCATATAAATGGAACCCCTTCCTTTAGTAATTTTATAAAACCCTTTGTAATCCTGGCATTATTCATGATAAAATTCCTGAGAAATTTGGATTTTCCTTGGAGTCTTTGAAGCTAGCAAGCATTTATGGGAAGAGGTAAATTGGCAATGGCTTCCATCTTCAAATTGTCAACCATGATCCCCTTGTTCAATATGAAAAAACCTAAGAGTCGTATAGACTCAACATACAAAATTCACTTATTTGGATTCAAGTGAATCTTATAGTGCCTACACTACTCAAACACAAGGTGAATATGATCAGGATGGTCGCGCCTCTTGCGAGAATGAGCTGTTAAATCATCAATATAAGTTTCAACGATGTGTTTGATATAATAGAAATCAAAACACATGGCTCGCTAAAAAGTAGCTCTAACATTTTTTAGGACAAATGACATCTTTTTGTATGCAAAAGTACCCCAAGGACAAATAAATGCAGTTTTATGCCGGTCCTCGGGTCAAACCTAAATTTGGTTGTACCCAGAGAATCCATCCATGAAGGAAAATACCTTGCTTTCTGCACACTCATCAATGATTTGATCGATGAAAGGAGTGGGGAAGTTATCCTTATGACAAGCCTTGTTCAGATCCATGATATCCATACATATTCGAAGATTTACTTGCTTCTTATCTAAAGGAATGGAATTGGATACCCATTCTATTAAGGAAATAGGTAAATAAATCCTGCTTTGAGAATTTTTTCAACCTCTGCTTTGGTAATGGAAACATTCATAGGATTAACTGGACGAAGCTTTTGACAAATTGGTTTTGCATTTAGATAGGTTTTGATATCGTGATCTATGATACTAGGATCAATACTTGGAATCCCCTCATATGACCAGGCAAAGAAATCGTAGAATTATTTGAAGAGTTCTATGTAAATTCAAACTTCCTGAGGTGAACACTTTGCTCTGATATAAACATTTTCCATGACATCAAGGTTCCTATAGATGTTGATCGAAATGGTTTTTGAAATATTATCCATATTCCCATCAGCATAAATTCCCTGTTAATCTAGAGGGTTCAATGGTTGATCAACATATTTAGGCAAAGAAACATGAAACTTTACATTCTCAATATTGTCCATATATGGAAGAAAAAATGAGCAATGGTGCATCATTAGAAGGCATAACAATGTCCAGACAATCCTAAGCATTGGAGGAATCAACATCCCAAACTAACCGACTAGTGTGATCCACCGCCTTTATAGGGGATGGATCGGTGTCTACACTATCTTTTTAAATTGCTTGATAAGATAATTATGTTGTAGACATGGGTACGACAGACCCAAAACGTTGAGACTCCTCCACTATAATCTGGTGGAATAGGAAGTACCCAAGGATCATCGAGATAAGATGCTCTAAATGATTCTACACATGAAACTAGAACCTCCTCTTCAATCGAAGCTAGAGCGGAACTGATATAGAAAGTAGGGGTTGGGATATTAAAAGTTCCCAAAAGGGATGCATATAGACCAACCCATACATTCTTGGTAACTTGATTCTATTTGTCAATAGAAGGGATAGTCGATCCTGGAGGAGAGTTTAGACGGTTTCGAGTGAAGGATAACATATTAATAGTAATGATATTTCATTCATGAGGGAAGCACAACACTTGAAAAATGGATAATACAATGGCAGTCATTTCATAATTCCAACTATGTCGTAATAAATTATTGTAATCAATGGGAGCATCAACTACCTCAAACTCCACACAAATAGTTTTCCCACCCATCTAGATGGGAATGGACGAAATAATCCCATGGGGCTAGAAATATCGCCCGACAAAGGCTGTAAGAAATGTAGATGAGCAAGTGATTTTCGGGGATCCCAAAGCATGCCAATAAGACAAATTCATTACACAATTTGACGCATCCTCATCCACAACTATCCTTCCAATAGTAATTTTGGAATGAACCACATTGATCTGGAAGGAAACATGATATGGAAGGTGGAATTTAACATCAAACACAATCGAATTTAACATCTTGTCCATTCAAAGGATTGGGATTTCCTAAAGAAACTAACAAATAACCCCTTTGTGATGAGAAACTTTATAGGACCTCAAGAGATGACATGGCACAGTGTATAAGTTAAGTCCTGAAAACTAGAATAGTTGGGGGCATCTCTAGCATTAGGGTTGTGTGATGCTCTCTTATAAATTCCTTTCAAAATGTGATGCAAAGTATCTACCACAAGTTTATCTATTGAAAGAGAGTTCTATGGATCTAGAAATTCCTTGCCTTTAGTCAAAGACTCAGGATTTCCATAATCCTTGGAACTAGTATACAGTGAAACATTGGACTTAATAGTATTAATATACAATTGATCAGAGGGAGCATTTTGAGTGCCCCCTTGCACATTTCTAGTAGGGTTGGAAGAGCCAAAATCTAAATGGTGTCCTTGGGAAAAAGGATTAGTCATAATAGTAGGTTGTTGTTGTTTCCGATTCAACAGTTTTTGTGCTTCCTCCATCACAAGGAATTTATGAGTTAGGTGGTATCCTTTGCAAAAATTGCAAGGGAACTTAACCTTCCTACGTTCTTTCTTCTAGCCATCAACGTTATTAGTTTTTCTAGATTTTTCGTTATTAACCTCTCCTTTTTTATTATTATTTTTATTGTTATTGTTTTTCTTCCCACTAGGGCTACTAGTTTCCTTTTTGGTTATCCTACACAGTATGTGCATAATATTTTTGGGAATGAGAGGGGGCATCAGGAGTTGCACCAACTACTAAATATTGAATTGACAAAATTTTCATTTGATTATTGATAGTTTCAACAACATTATGATGAAATGAACCAACAATGCCCTCATCATGTGGTCTAGGTTTTTGTTTGGATGATTTCTACTATACCTTGATGCATCTAAAATAATCTCATAAAGGATCCCAAAATGAGACTCAATCATATCTAACTATTGGGCCTTATAGATGGCTTATTCTTCGGTGGTTACCTCTGAGGTGGAAATGCCCTTGTATATATATGGCAGCAAGGAATTAAGGAATCATTCTAATAGAAACTCAGGGGGAATATTGGCCTTGATCAACCTCTTCCGTCTATTCCACTCTTGGATATGATCTGAGATGTGGGTATCTTTGTTTGGCCTAAAATGAGACAAAATATTAGTCCCAACATCATATCAAATGGGACACTGAAAATGGTTCAGAAACACGGTTTCAAATCATGAAAGTAACAAAATTATGAACCATGCAATTCAATGTACCATTTCATGGCCACTCCAATGAGCATGCATTGAAACAGTATCAACTGGATAGAATAGTCATTCAACAAATTCGAATAACACTAAATATGGAAAGTGGTAACATGATTTCTTGGGTATTCACCAACTTTTCCTTCAAACTTTGGGATGTTTGATTGCAACTTGGATGGGATTAGAGGCTAGTTAGGATCGTGACACACCAGATCATTCATGATTTTCGAAAGATCTAGAAATTTTAAAGTTACTAGAAAAGGGAGTCTAGGTTGTGTGGAAAAAGAAATGGGGTAGGAGCCTTGGGGTGGGAATTTTGACTTCCGCCAAAGTTCCAAAAATATGGATAGGGGTTTCCCCCTATCACATTTTGTGCAACGCTTGCACCTAAAAAAGGATTTTAGTGCATATCCATAGAGTTTCCCCTGGAAAAAATATCTTGAATCTAGTTAGGCTAGGCCTGAGTAAAGTTACCTCCAATTGGAATCTCGGTTGAGGGTATAAAATTTCTACCTCCCCCATTAAAAAATGGAAAGGGGGTATACTTGGTAGCATGGAGGTTGGTTGAAAACCACCTGTTTGAGTAGTAAAACCCGAAAAAGGGTTCACACCTGAAATGGGCCTAAAAGACTGGATAGGTCTAGTCCCAAAAGAGGGAAAGGACGAGGGAATATGATCTTCATGCCAAGGAAAACCTTGGAATGGTGTATAAGAACCATTGAAACCAACAGTGGGATTCAAAAATAAGGGACTAGAAGTACTTGGGAAATTAGCATACCCAATAGTGACATACCAGATGTAATGCCACTAGATCCAAAAGGTGTTAACAAAGATACATTTAACAATCGAGTAACCGTCGAACCTATAGGGGAGGATGTAGTGTAAAAAGTAACGACAAGAGATGAAGTTCCTACGATTTCATTTAACATTTGGATACTGATACGAGGAGGATAAAATCCTCTTGGGACAATAGCCGAAGTGGGAGTGTGAGCCTCTCTCGAACTTCCTCCTAGATCATCCATCACTAATCCTCTGCTAATACGATAAGAAATTGTTGCTTGCTCAGAAATGTTTTGAATATGCACTAATACTGGATCGTTGGGTCCAGTTATAGGAGAATTAAATGGTATTACAAAGCCTTCGGCTTGCAAATATTCACTTCTAGTGTGTGGTGCAGAAGTGTAATTTATTGTAGATCATGGCTCACCAAGTAAATCGATGGAACCTGTACGCTCAAAATATTTTGTTGTGTTTTTCTAGTGCCTTTGTGGACAAGGTGGAGGTTCAAACGTAACCAAAGGAATATTTTGAATCCTCCTAGACCAAAGAAGTGATTGATCTTCCACACTTAAATAGTTTTGAAACAATAAAGTCCTAAGGCCAACTAAATCACTCACAGCACAAAGAGCACATTACTAGAAAAAGTACTAGGAAATCAAACGAAGAAACATATCGCTTTTTTAAGTCCAGTGTGGGTTATTAAGTCCCATAGCTAGACAAAAAAGGTTCAAGAACGGTTACCAAGGCCTCCACTGATATTCCTTCTTGGTGCAAGTATCCCCACAAGGAAAGAGACACCCTCCAATGGTTTTATCAGTTTGGATAAATGTCTATTCAAGGTTGGCAGGAACCCCCCTACCATCACTTGTGTAGAACCCTAAGGACAAGATTCTATGGTTACCAATCCAAATTCGGCGTCTGGGGGAACAATCAACATTCAGGATCATACATATAGGTAGGGTAGCTAATCCCGAAACCTTAAGAGTACTGACACATCATGGAGCCCAAAGTTGGTACTGAGAAAGTCCCAGCACATGAAAAATCCCACAAATGCTTGGTTTAAGTATCAGGAAGGTTTTCCATTCCACTCAACTTCACACTACCTCATGCGTAACTCTGGTATTAGTGGAGCTTCCCAACCACACCCTTATGGTGTTGGATTTCTTCCTATACTTTTGAAGAGACCACTAACTTTAAAAGTTTAAAATGACCTTGGGTTGTTAGCTAACAACCTATCCCAATCTCCTACTCCTTAATCTAAATTGGTGAACCCTATCAAAAGATAAATTTCTAATTGGTTTTAAATTAAGTGTTATTTTTTAGTGGTTGTTCTTACTCAGGGAAACAAAAGTGAAACTAGTGATGTTCCAACACTTACAAGAAATAAAACATACATTTAAATATATACAAGTGTAGAAAGAAAAATTATCTTTAACTAAGATAAGCGCTATAAAACGCTTCTTTAAAGCACAAAACTTTTTCGAAATAAAAATTTTCCTTTTTAATTTTCGTTCTTTTCACAAAACTACTTAAAAATGAAAAATATAAACAACCTTTTCACTTTTCAAAAACTAAAAGCAACAACCCAAACCAAACAAAAAAAAAGTGTTTATTTTATTTTCCTTTCTTAAAACTGAAAACTAATTCACACTTTAAAAGAAAGAAACTTTTTCTTTTTCTTTTTCAAAATTCAAAAATAACTATTTTTTTTCAAATTTAAAAAGAAAGTGAACTTTTTTCAAAGAAAGCAAACTTTTTCGAAAAGAAAACAAACCAACTTTTTTGCTTAAGTATCGTAGAAAAAAGAAGTGTCAAGCAACTTATAAATTTTTTACTTCACTTAATGCACCAAGATGTAAATAAAGAAGCAAAATGAGTGACCTTCTTTTTAAAAATGCAAAAACAATCAACAATAAAACTTACAAAGCAAGAAACGTTTTATCGATTTTTTGTGGTGATAATAATAGTAAAGTAAAAGTCTAACCAAAAATATTTTATAAGAATTCAAATAGCTAAAAACTTTACAAAAATTAGTTCAAAAACAAAAAAAATGGGAATGAAACCCTAAAACTTGAAAGACTTATTTTTGTTTTTTATTTGTAAAAAGAAAGTTGATTTCTAAAAACAACAACAAACTCCAGTTCCTAACAGTCAACTTACACAAAAAACGACCCACATTTCCAGTTTCAAGAGAAAGAAACTAAAAAATAAGGAAAATATGATGTAAGAAGGTTATACACAACCAACTCGCGTGTAGGCGACTGTCCAGTGGTTTGGTCGCATATAGGGGCAGAAACAAGAAATTTGCAAAAAAATGTGCAACCTACAGGGAAAGTATGCACCTGTGTGTACTGAAGCCCATGTACATGCATGGGAAAAGGAAAAAAAAGTAAAAGTTTTGGTGCCCCAACACCAAGATTTCTTCTCATAAGGGTTCTAATATGGAAAACTAATAGGTTGAGATAAGAAAAATTTAGAAAATCAATAGAAAACAAACCAAAATTACACAACAAACAAAAAAATCCATAACTACCCAAAATAGAAAAACTCCCCAACGAATTCATCATTTATGTTTCAGGAATTAAGCCTACCCTAGTGTCCTTTGGGTAAACCACCACAAAGCGATACCCAAAATAAAAATCAAAATATTCAGAAAAAAATATATATTCAAACACTTTGCATACAAAATTTCTTAGAAAACACAAAGAAGGTTGAGAATTATAACTCACTTGAAATCCTATCATTTGATGGGGATCCCTTAACCGTTGTTGCTCAAAACCTCTCAGCAACGCTTCAACTAGAGTTAACTTGAAAATGAGCAAATATTGACAAGAAATTAGTTACTGCTACAAAATAGGGTTTCATAAACAAATTGTTGAACAACCCATCCACATTCAAGAATTTAAAAAATGAATTTGAGATGCTCAAATTGAACAGAAAAGAGAGTTATTTTATAAAATGAACAACAAGTTACATACATATTTCACCTGAACCTCGTTGCAGCACCATTTTGAAACTGAGATTGTAGTCCTTCCACCTAAGTCTTTCACACACTCAATCTTTTTCATTGTAAGAGATATTCCCAAAAGAACCACTTCAATTATTTGGCACAATAGAAACTCTCAATAATGATTGAAAAATTGGTTTTAGATAGGGGAATGGGGCTTTTGCAAACTAGGGACAATAGGGATTTTAGCTCTGAATGAAATATGATAGCATGAGGATACTCTTCGATGCTTGGGCCCTCAAATTCCTTCTCCTATGCCTATTTTGTACTAATGAGGAGGAAGTTGGGGAGGTTATGAGTATTTATTTAAGGGATTGGGACAATCAGGAACAGCCAAAACCGTAATTTTTCCATAAAGTAACTTTATTTTATTTGTTTACCCTCAAATAGGTATGTACCCAGGCTATCCAAAGGAAATTCGCATGGATGCGGGATAGACACATGTAGGTAGCGTACATCTCAGAAAATACAATTTTTTAAGTGGTTTCTCCAATAATAGATGTTGTTCATAGATGATCAGGGATAAAGGGAGTTTGTTAAAGAGGTAAATGGATAAGATCAGTCATCATAGCATCTATGGGACAATTATGGAAAAATATGCTATAACAGATTCCCCCTAATGTGTGAGGTCAGAGGGATAGATGATGGTCGGAATACATTATAATCCTTTCTTTGATAGACGATGGACTATTCTTAATGATATTTTGTGAGATAATTATTATTGCATTTTTTTCCTCACACGATGACTACATGAATGGAAAAATTCTTTGTTCTTTTGCAATGTTTTGAAAGCTCTATTTTATGTAGAGGTGAGCACATGGAAAATTTTGAAGGCACTTTGAAGTCTCATCTTGGTGATTCCGCACATCATTTTGGTTCGGTATAAGGTATGACTATGGTGCATTTTCATATTTGTAATCTCATGTCGAATATTTTGAATTTGAAGATTATGGCTTTTTGGTTAAGAAGAGCATTCTTCAACTTGATTTTATGGGCATCCTTGGATTTCCAAATGAGGGTTATGCTCTAGATATATTGTTTGATTACACTCCTTAATTCCATGTCCGTATGGTGATTCGACCATCATATATATTGTGTCTTTCATCAAAATCGTGGTTAACTTTAATATTATTCATGAGGATGATTTAATCAAAATATTTGTTTCTATTTAGAGGATGATGCATTAGAATGATACAAAAATTATGGTAGCAAGGAAATTTTTTCAATTGCAATTTTTTCATGGTGTTTCTTTAGCATTGAAATGATGAAGAAGAAGCGAGAATGAAAATATTATTGAAGATGTTATCAGTCATGTTGATGAAAAGGAATGGAAATATTTATACCAACATTTTTTAAACTTGCTAGGCTAAGGAAAGAAGGTGGGATTGTTACATTGAATTTATAGCCTAACTTAAAATATCAATCAGGCCACAAACAATAAATGCTTGTGTCTAATGCTATCTTTTTTGAAAATATATTAAATTTGAAGAAAATAAGAAGAAACTGTGAAATGTTTGTGAATAGATTTTATACAAGAGATAAACAAAACCTAGAAAATAAAAGAGAAGACTAAATATTGAATTTAAAAGTCAGACCCAAAGTAAGATAAAAATCAGCATATAACTTTATTAATTTTATTCCAAATTACAATCGTAATCTTTCCTTACAAACCCCTATAAGGGTGAGGATCACAATTACACTTAGAATCCTGAGCAGGGAAAATTTTAAGGATCCATAGTTTTCTCAAAGTGTATAAACCTCTGCGAATCTTACTAATACATAAATTTGCAACCATAAAATGTTTGGAGATTTTTTGTAAAAATATTCAAATTTCTAAGGACTTTATATAGTTTTTGGACAATTTTGGTGATTTTTAGAGTAAAAACAATTATCCCGTGGAATTTGTGAGAATCATCTTTGAAAAAAAGAAAACATTGGCGAATATTGTTTTTGGAAAAAAAAGTCGAAAAATATCCCATGGGCTAAATTTTGCCCCTAAAATTTCCCCTAATCTTGAGGCGGGATATTAAATCACATAGATACTTCTGGTGTTTACAGAAAGAAAAATCTAGACAAACTTGTTGGACCAATCAAGATTTAAGTGTGTCACTGCCTTGATTCTGCAAAAAAAACTCCTATTAGCGTTGAAAATTAATTCATAATCTAATAAGATTGAACAAACTATCAAAATGAAATATTAACCTTCTAAGCATAAGCACAATTGACGTCTTCACCCATACAAACCAACCTTTGAATAATAAAAGGGTTTAACTTATATAACAACTGTATGCAAGAAACTTGCACAGTCACATCGAAATCATAGTTTTCTTGACTAGATAGATTATAATCAACATATGTTAATTCATCACATGAGGGTCTTGACACCGGTATCATCTCTTCATAAAAACAAACTACCAAGTATTCACAATATATCATATGAACAAACGTTTCGATTCTTTTAAACAACCCTTCAATTAAATGTTTTTTTGTATATCGGGCATTCAAAATAATGATGAACATGGCTAATCAAATAAAAATGAAACCCAAATACCATGAAGGTTTTGCATGGAACTTTGTACACAAGAAACAAAACTTTGGTCCTTAAACCCTTCAATTGATGGTGTCATGGGTTTGAACTCGAAACCCATCGATTTAAAAATATCAACCTATTATCAAGACTTTGAAAAATTTATGGATGACATCCTTTTGCTAACAAATTTTAATCCTTTAATAATTCACAAGCTCATTCATCACTTAGAATTTTCATTCTGGTAGAACCTCTTAATAAAACATACTATAAAATTACATAGAAATTCGTATTCTTCTGGACGAGATGGTTTAAACCTCCACAACTATTGACATTTGTTTAAAAAGAAATAATTGAATTTGTGCAATTGGATCTTCTAAACCAGTTAACAAATTTTTTGATAGTAAAAATAGAGTCACGATAAAACCCTAAACTTTTCATGCATACCTCCATGAGGCTATGACTCAACATTTCATAGTTTGTGGGTGCGTGGGTTCGAATTTGAATCTCAAATAACTCAAAAATGATAACGAGCTCAAGAATGTCGAGAGGCTAATGACCATGATTCATTTATAATACAAAGGTTAAATTTTACTTTGACTGAGCAAGACTATTTTGTGTATAACAACAATAAATCCTCAGTAGTCAACTTCTTTTATGAGGCGGAGAATAATTATTTGCAGGAGTTCTATACAATCTCAAGATTTCAAACAAGAGCAAAATTCCCAAATACAATCGATACACACACACGCAACGAAAGAAAATGACCCAAGATGGTTATCCATGCACATCAATGAAACTCATAAAGGATGAAGTGGGATTTGAAGTTGATTATGTTTGTGCACAAAGCATGAATCCACATGTTCAACAAAAAATTCATATTAACAACGCTTAGGAAACCAACATTAAAAACCTATGTAAACAATAGTTCCATATTTAACTTCAACCCATAACACACCATTATGTTCAGAAATGAAACCATTGTTCAAAGAAAGGGGAAGGAAATAACACAAACATAAAGTCATTCCCAACAAATCCATCAATATTTTGCAAATAAGATATTTGATAGAAAACAAATTGTTTTTCAACATTCCTTTCAAACGCCTCAAATATTGTCAAATGAGCAATGGAAACATCCAAAGCAAGGTTGAGCTTGAGCTTGTAAGAAGGTTGATACCAAAGCAAGGTTTGAATGAACAATGCAACATCCAATACATCACATAAATTTTGAGATAGAATACATTAAAACTCACACTCACGAGTTGAATGCAACATCGTGCAATCCACCAACCCTATCCACCTAGGATTAACTTTTCGAAATTGCAAAAATCATAACCAATGACTACATGCCATAAAAGTTTAGTAAACATACCATGTCACTCCACTTCTCTATTACCAAAATCACCTTTTAAATCACAACTCGGGACTCTCAGTGCATTAAATAGGAAAATCACTTCAAATCTGTTGGTTTCAGTGCTAAATCATTGTATTGTAGATGAAACAAAAATAAAACATATGCCATACGCAATGCATGCCTCGAACCTTCATATTGACCATAAATATTATATAGTTTAAACTATATATAATTCGAACCCTTTACATTGGATACCAATGAAATTTGCCTCATAATGTACCAACATATAATTCAAATATTAAATGGATAATATGGAGTCCACAAACCCTTTCAGGAAGCATATTGTCACATCCATAGCTTTGTCCATAATTCACATGTTTTGACCATGACAAAAACACTTAGCACCTATGTTATCATAAGCCCTCAAAACGTATCATATATACCATATATGATATGAATTTAAAGCATTAGGAATTCAATAATTTCATTTTACAATTCATACCTTAAGCATGACATGAAAATATATGAGATTTTAGTGATAGCAACTTTGACCAAACAAATGTATAAGTCCTGTAATCAGTCCATCAAACAAGAACATATATGTAAGCCACCATAACTTTTTTACAGATTAAGAATCATTCTTTGGTAGTAACTCATTAACATATCATCTTTTGCTTTTTGGGGTTCCCACCTAATTATTATATCATAATAATATGGTTAAATAATTCCTTGCAACAATTTGTAGGATATTAATTAGTGGTAAATTTTATGAGTCAATCTTTGGTGACTCTATAGGGTAGTCAACTTTAATATTAGCTAGAACTCAAAATTTTTGGTTAAGTCATAATATGTATCTGCTGATTTTTCAAGTTTCTTTGAAATTTCTGATACGCTCTTGCAAATCTCTTATGGAGGGTATAAATGGATAGAAGGAATGGGAAAGGAGTTTAGATAATTAAGTATTAGTGAGGATACCAAAGGTATTTATGGAAACAATGAAAGTAATTATGCATATGAAAGAAGTACACTTGTATTTGTTGGTCTTTATTTTCTATGCAAACAAAAATTGATTTTGCAAAAAATGTGACTAATTAATAACTTGACTGATCCAATTTGACTCAGATTAGAAAATGAAAGAAATCAACAAACAAATGACAAACAAATAATATAAAGTTTAAAATAAATAGAATATTGACAAACATAAAACAAAAGATGTTTACAGGAAGCATAATGTTTTTATAAATAATCAATCAGTTTCAACATAATGCTTCAAATGTGAACCATTTGTAGTGAATGAAAATGGTCTTTCTTCCATATCCTTCAATAAATAGGAATTATTACCAACAATGAAGGAAATTTTATAAGGACCTAGTCACAAATTCTAGAACTTTGAATGTTTTCCTTTATCCGCGTGAGCAGAATCCCAAAGAAGCACTTTATCATTATTTTTTAAAGAAACTGACTTTGATTTCTTATCGAAATACATTTTAATAGTTTGTTATCTCTTTTTCAAATTCTCAAGAGCATGACTCCTTAGTTCTTCAAGAGATAACACAACATTTATTCTTTGAGGGATACTTGTAGAATTCAATTCTTCATCCTGTAGAGATAATCTAAGGGAAGTTAATTCCAATTCGATAAGCATCACAACTTCCTGGCCATATAAGAGCTGGAAAGGAGTATGTCATGTACTAGTTTTAGTGGTGGTTCTAGCATCCCACAATGCACAAATAAGGAGTATGTCACTAACGAGGTTTGTCATCTATGATCTTCTTCAGAATATTAATCATATTTTTATTAGTTGAATCGGATTTCCCATTTCCCTATGGATAATATGTAGATGAAGTGAAGTGTTTCACTCCAAATTTATTTAGAAAATTGGTAATTTAGCATAAATGAAAGCTGGTTCATTATTAGAGATAATTTCTAAAGGAAGACCAAAATGAGAAAATATTTGATTCTAGTGATGGGTGGATAACTCCTGAATTGCTTCATTCACTTGCAAAAGCATTAATTTATACATATCATATGGCTATCGGGACTCACCTGCCAACAAGACTCTTGGATTCCTATGGAGACTGTTTGTCTTCTTATTTTATATTTACAATATTTATAAAATACGTGGAACCATAATCCTGAGGATTAGGTTTCCAAAATTCCCCCTTTTAATTCAAAGGGGTGTTTGTGCGTCCGAGCATGGTTCTAAACTTTTCAAACTTTTATCGCCCTAGTGCTTTGGTGAAGATGTCTGGAATTCGCTCATTCGTGGAACAATTCCATAAATGGATTGTCTTGGCCTCTACATGATGTCGAATCAAATGGTACTTTGTGTTGATGTGCTTGGTTCGATCATGGAATATGGTATTCTTGGCCACTTTGATTGTAGAAGTTTTTCGATCAATAAGGGAGTGGAGTTATCTTACTTCTCATGTAAATATTCAAGTATCTTCCTGAGCCACACAATCTCTTTCATTACTTTTGCAATAGCCACATATTCTACTTCTGTTGTCGAATTTTCTTGAACTAACTGTTTTTGTGATCTCCAGGAGACAACTGTTGATCTAAGACTCATTTTATATCCAGAAGAGTATGCTCATGTCCCTTTGTCTCCATTGAAGTTTGAATAAGAGTACCCAATGAGTTTGAAGTCCTCCACCTTAAAGTAATTGAGTCCAAATTCTCGAGTCCCTTTTAAATATCTTAGAACTCTTTTTGCAGCAGACTAGTGCCCTTCACAAGGTTTTTGCATGAACCTTGAAAGGATGCCAACAACATAAGGAATATCTGGTCTGGTGGTGGTAAGGTAGATAAGGATTCCTACAATATTTCGATACTTGGTTACATCTCAAATTATTTTCCTTCACTTGATGTGAGATTCAACTTTTATTCCATTGGAGTTGAGAAAGGGTTGCATTTTGCCATGCAAAATCTATTCAACTATTCTCCAACATACTTCTTCTGAGAGATGAATATGTACTAAGGATGTTGAGTCACTTCAATTCCAAAGTAGTAATAGAGATATCCCAGATCAGTCATTTCAAATCCTTTCTTCAAATATTTATTTATGGATTCTATATAACTTTCATTGTTCCTTGTCATCAAAATGTCATCTACATCCTCCACAAGAAACACAACATATCTTCCAATTTTATTTACAAACAATGTTGCATCATCAAGATTATAATGTTTGAAATTTAGCTTTAGAAGATGCTCGATTAGCTTTGCATACCATGATCGAGGTGCTTGTTTCAATCCATACAAGGACTTGGCAAGTCTACATACCTTGTGTTCTTGTCCCTTCACGACAAATCCTTCTAGGTGAGACATGAAGACATTTTATTTCAAGTCTCCATTCAATAAAGTTGTTTTTAGATCCATTTGGTGGACTTTCCATCCATTTTGTACACCCAAAGAGAGTAAGGTTTGGATGGTAGCTCATTTTGTTGTGGGGGAGAACATTTCTTCATAGTCAATTCTTCTTTCTGTGCATAGCCTTTCACCACAAGCCTTGTTTTGTGCTTGTCAAGTGAGCCATCATATTTGTATTTTTTCTTGTATACACATTTTCTACCAATTGGTTTGGTTCTGACTAGAGGGTCAACCAAATTTTGGGTTCCATTCTTCATGAGTGCATCATACTCATTCTACATGGATTCTTTCCACTCATCATGCGTAGCATCCTCTTCAAAGGAATTTTGATTCAAAGTTAGAAGATAAATTCAATTCACAATCAAATGAGACATCCATGTCATCATCTGAGTTATCTGCATTTTCTCCATCTTCTTGTCTGGTTGAGATTCTTGTTCCCGTCTTTCCAACTTCATCTAGATGGACACTTTCAAGTTTCTTTGTGTCCCATTTCAGAATCTTCCTTGATGGCCTAGGTTGATCAATTGGTGGTGCTTCATTCTCTTCAAGGTTCAATCTTCCAATCCACTCTATCACATCATCCATTCGAGTCTCATGTTCAGGTGAAGTGGTAGGAACATCTTCTGCATGAGTTTCTTCATGAGGGGGTGTTGGTGATTCAAAAGGAAATTCCATAGATTGATCCAAGATAGGGATCTCCCCTTCAAGATGTGGAATTTCATTATCAAATTCATAATATGTCTTTAGATGGGAAAATTTCTCCAAACAATCAAGTTGTCTTTCAATAGATTGGTCATTTTTAGTAGTTTCAAGAAAAATGACATATATTGAAACAACAAACTTCTTGTTTGACTCATCATAAATACGATATTCCTTGGTTGTTTCTAAGTACCCCAAGAAAATACATCTCTACTTCGAGCACCAATCTTGTCTCTTTGATCCTTTGGTATCAAGGCATAGCAGGTGGAATCGAAAGCCCCGAGATGCCTAACCAAAGGAGGGTGGCCAAACCACATTTCATGTGGAGTCTTGGCTTCAAGAGCATGAGATGGACTTCTATTTCTCAAATATGTTGCACATAATACTACATCACCCCAAAACATCAGTTTCACATTCTTGAAAAACATCATTGAGCATACCATATTCATTATGGTTCTATTCATCCTTTCTGCCACACCGTTTTGTTGAGGATTGTAGGGAACTGGAGTTTGATGTGTAATCCTATGTTTACAAAGATAGTCTTAAAAATAATTAGAGGTGTATTCTTTACCATTATTAGAATGAAATGTACCAATATGAGCTTGTGATTTTCTATCCATGTGTGAAATTTCTTGAATGTTTAAAATGCTTCATACTTTGTCTTCAACAAGTATACCCAAAATAATTCTAGTATAGTCATCAACAAAAGTCATGAGGTACTTATTACCATTTGTAGAAGAAACTGGCATGGGGCTACATAAGTCAAAGTGAACCAACTCTAACTTTCTACATGCTCTGAATTTAGACTCTTGGAATGGCTACTTACTATGTTTTCCTGGTATGCATGCATCACATTTGTTCTTTTGCTTAGGAATGGTGGGAAAATCAATTACACAATTATTTCTTAACGAATGAATATTGTTATAATTCAAGTGACCAAATATAGCATGCCATAACAAACTAGATGACAGTCGATTACCTTCTCTATGCTGAAAGAGGTAGGAAAAGTTTTGAACTCTTACAGAATATCCCCTCAAGTTCAACAACTTTCCATCTTCATATTCGGTCATGATTACCTTGTTGTTAGATGATTTCCTTATCTATACAATTTCATTTAACATGTGGATGGAATGGCCTTGCTATCGAATCTACACTAAGGATATCAAGATTCTCTGCAACTATAGAAGATAGAGAACATTCTTTAACAAAAATTCAAGGAATCTAGGCAGCTTGAGCCTGATTGATCCAATTCCCTTTGGTTTGAGGCTAGATTTGTCTACAAAGTAGACTATGCCATCTATTAAATATACAACATCAGGAGACATTCTCCAAACCAATCTTGTGTAGCCAAGATTGATCCTCCCGTATAGATGTGAGCACTTTGATTTCATTTCGTGTAAAGGTTATTCCTCCCGTATAGAGGTAATTGATCAAAGTAATGATGTTGTAAAGTATTGTTGGACAAGGATCTGAACTTGTGTGTATCAATTCATGATTATCATGTGAACCTCCTGTATAAAGGTATCCATGAGGTGGACCTCCTGTATAGAGGTGAACCTTCTGTATAAATGTATCCATGAGATGGACCTCCCATATAGAAGTGAACCTTCCGTATAAAGGTATCCATGAGATGGACCTCCCGTATAGAGGTGAACCTTCCGTATAAAGGTATCCATGAGATGGACCTCCCGTATAGAGATGGACCTTTTGTACAAAGTTCATGCTTTACTTGTTAAAAGCATTTAATGTTGTGTGATATATTATTAACCATGATCACCAAATTGCTATTAAGTCTCCTTTAGAGATTGATCACCTCTAAAGTGAATTACTTTAGCATATGATCATTTGGTCTGGACTAATATAAATGCTGATCATAGCATCCGATAATTCTTATTAGTATAATGTAATGTGATGGATAATTAAAGTTAACACATATTGACCATGCAGTAAGAGATAAAGAAATAAAAGATAAAGCATATAGATCAAGAGAATTCAAAATTTCCCATGCAGACACTTCAGCTAATGAAAGAGAACTCGAATGATTAAAGATTCAGTTAAGTATCAATGCTTCAGTTAAAGCATCAGTTAAAGATACGCCTCAATTAACTCAAGAACTCACATTGGTCACTTCAAGTAAATCAATCAGCATGATTTCAGTTAACTAAGTGTTAAATAAAAGGGACTAGTTAACTAAAGTATTTACACTTTAGTTAAACTAAAAGACGACACTTTAGATAAAGAGAAGATCTAGTTAAATAAGTGTTATTGCATGATGACACTTATGTTAAACTAAAAGATGACACTGAGTTGTGACACTTGCATGTCGACACTTAAGTTAGCCACCTAACTAAGTGGGCAATATTTCAGATAAGAAGCGAGTTCATCCTAAGTGAGAGCTCAGTGAGATGAAGCACTGCATGAGAAGTGGGGCGCACCACTCCATGCAAGAATAATACATCCCGTTTGAGGGCGAGTTTATCCTAAAGTTAGAAGTTAAAAATAGAAGAGAAGAATGTATAAATATGTTATAAAATATTGTTGAATCCAATGTAAATAGAATTCTCTTCTCTATTGAAGGAAAGATGCTTCTCTTTGTGCAGGGTATTGTTTGTGCTTGTTATTGTTGTGTTGGGCACACATCCAATTGATATCTCTTCTCTATTTTTTTCGTATCTTCACCAATAATTTTGGTGATCTCTTATCTTCCGAAAACAATATTCTATGTTGTAAAAGAGAGAATTATCTGTTATCCATTAGATTATACTGAGAAGAATTGTTGGGGTTTTTGTTCTCATAATTTTGAGGATTTTCCCTAGGGTATATATTGTGTTATGGTTGTATGAATTTCATGGATTGAATTGTCTCATTGCTTCAAGTCTCTGCATCTAAAAGAATTAAAGATCAAATATCAACCAAATTTCAACATGGTATAGAGCTCAGGGCATGAAGGAGATCAGTTTTGCATGCTAGCTAGAGCCTACGTAGATCCTGAGAAGTTGAGCACAAGATTTGAAGACTATGGCATCAATATATGTACGACCAGAATACCGTCTTGAGGGAACCTCAAACTTCAACACTTGGAAGGATAGGATTCTCAACATTTTAGAGGAACATGACTTGGATGGATATCTATCCACTGTGGTGGAGGAGCCTACATCAAATTCAAGAAGAATCAATCTAAGGCTAAATAGATCATCTATGATTCGGTAAAAGATAACTTGATGCCAATGATCACACCGTTGAAGAGCGCAAAAGAATGTTATGATACATTGACGAATCTATATGAGAAGAAGGCCCCAAGTCAAAAGAGGGCATTGAAGAATAAACTTCGGTGTTGGAGCATTTTCCAACCACACATCATTTATTTGAGCTTCATAGCTTAATTTTCCACTTATCCTAGGTATTTTGACTCAATTATGTGCTTACATCATCAGTAGATCATCAGTTTTAGTGAACTGAGCCTCCTCCTACATTCGGGGAGTCAATTGGGCCAGTAATATCAGTTAACTGGGCCTCCTCCATCATTCAAGGAGCCAAAAAAGTTTATTTGCATGACTAGAGTGCCCTACTCAATCTAACTGAAAGATTTTATTATTATATTCAGCCAGCTGGAGAGAGAAAGGCGCCCTACTACATTGGTTGAATTCATCTAGTGTTATTTTTACTCAGTTAACTACAGAGAGAAAGGATCCCTCCCCTAATTTTTGGAATTCAGTTGAGTTCTGGATTCAATTAGACTCAGTTAGACAGTTTTAGAGTCTGTTAGAGTCAGTTACATGGTAGTTAAGTGGTTAACTGTTGTTCCATGTGGTGTTAACTTCCAAGTAAGCCACTCTCATGCATTCAATTCGAATGACCTCTCTATAATTTTAAATGCTTGTCTTATTGTATCCATGGTTACACATTGTAATCATCTTTTGAGTTTATGATAATGCATGAACTACTGCAAACCTTTTGCATCAGTGTTTTGACATATTATTTTCCGCATGCATCTCTAGTAATTGTTGTCTTTGTTTCATAGATCTGATGTGCTTATATTTTACACGGTATCATAGCCATTGCAGGACAAGGAAACTCTTCTTCATAGTTCTTCATATGAAGATTGAGCAAGTTTGCTCAAAAATATTCCATCACTGCACCAAAAGCTGAAAGTTTTCCACATAAATCCTGGATAATTTGCATCTGACTTATCAAGCTTGCTTGATAGGATATGTCGGGTGTGATGCAACATGAAAAGTGTAGGTTGTTGACATAAAAAAAATTTGTTTGTTTGTGATTACAGGTTTCTCACAGTCTCCTATTACATTCTCTATAGCAGAGATGGACTCTTCTTCTAAAGATATCCTTACTCCTTTCAACTATCATCAGTGTAAGTATGACATAGAGATTGTATTGCGCTCCAAAGGACTCTTCAGAGTTACTATGGACACAGAACTAGAGCCTAATGTTGCCATAGAGAATTCCAAATTCTTCAATAATCTTGATGAAGCTTATGGTTTCTTATGTCTCAATATTTCAAAAGATCTTCTTTTCCATCTCAGTGGATTGAAGATTCCAAAAGAAGTATGGGAACAACTTTCCAAACTCTTCAACAAACAGGATGAGATGAGGGCTTATCAATTGGAGAATGAACTGATTTCCCTAAATCCTAATAATTCTGAGACCACCAATGCGTTCTTCACCAAGTTCAAACATTTGGTGCTTCAGTTGAAGCAATGTGGTGTTGAGAATAAATATGAGCAGTTTATTCTTTCTATCCTTATGAATCTAGGAGCATATTATTCAGTGTTTGTCTCTACTTTCCATTCAGGAAAACTCACCATTCTGAATTGCAAGATTCCTACCTTGAATGCATTCATTGAGTCCTTAACAAAAGAACATGACACGCTTGTCCAGATGGGGTCCATAAAAATATCCAAATATCAAGCCCTACTTGTCGGAGGAGCCAAAGCTACGAATGGTAAAGAAAAGAAAAATAAAGTGAAGAACAAGTTTGATCATTCCAAGAAAAAGGAGAAGACCAAGCAGTCAGATGAGCCATCATGTTCAAGAAAATACAAGTAAAAGGGAAAGGAGAAGACAAAGTATTCTGATTGTGGTAGGGGATTTCATCCATAAATCTCATGCATGAAGAAAACTATTGATCATATGGCCCTTCTATTGGATAAAAACAACATAACTCTTCCAGATGGAACAAAGAAGAAGGACAATAATGATCATGTAGAAAGAGGTCATGCACTCAGGGCAATTGTTTCGAATTCGACAGCTCTTCTCATAGATTCAGGAGCTTCGAATCACAAGGTTGAAAGAAAATAATCCTTCTCATCCTTAGACTCCGAAAGTTGCATCTCCATCCACATGGGAGATGATTCACAAATTTCTTCAAAAGGCAAAGGTACTATTCATTTAGAACATGGTTGTTTTCAAAATGTTCTCTATGTTCCTTCTCTAGCTTCAAACTTGATTTCTATGTATCAGATGACACACACTGGTTTTACCAAGAAGTTTGTATTCTTCCCTAATGATGTTGAAATTTCTGATACTACTACCGCAAATCTCATTGTAGTAGGCAAGGCAAATCATGCTGCAAAAACATATGAGTTTTCCCACTTTTTGCCACATTCAAAACCAAGTGCCCTTCTGACTCATGGAAATGAGGTTAGATGGATATGGCATGAGAGTTTTGAACACCCAAATTATAAATATTTGCAGCTTATACAAAATAATTCCATGGTTGAAGGCCTTCCAAACATCAAATCCTCAAAAGGGATATGCAAGGGTTGCATCATTGGAAAGCATCCTAGGCATAAGTTCGATCGAGGAAAAGCTAGCAGAGATGCTTGTATTGTTGGGTTGATTCACAGTGATATCAGTGGTCCTTTACCAAATCCTTCTTTGAATGGCTCAAGGTATTTTCTGACATTCATTGATGACTTATCCAGATTCACATGGGTCTACTTTCTCAAGAACAAATCGGAAGTGCTTGAAAGGTTCAAGAATTTCAAGGCTTATGTTGAGACTGCCACTGGGAGCAAGATCAAATATCTCAGATATGATAATGGTGAAGAATATATCAAATCATATCTGCTGCAATGTTTTTCATAAAATGGAATCCAAATCCAACACACAGTCCCCTACACACCTCAACAGAATGGTGTAGCGGAGAGGAAAAACCGAGCATTGAAAGAGATGGCTACTTATATGCTTGAGTCAAAAGGTTTGGCTTCAAATATTTGGGCCTAGGCCATGAATGTTTCTGCATATATTCAAAATAGAGTTCCACACTCATCTGTCAAAGGTACAACTCCTTTCGAATCCTACACTTGTCACAATCCTGATGTGTCACATCTCAGGGTTTTTGGCTCCACTGCATGGGCTAGAATTCTGATTGAGAAGAGAATATATTTGGAACCAAAAAGTACTGAGTGCATCCTTATTGGATATGCTAAAGAATACAAAGGATACAAACTCATGGATATCATATCCAAAAATATATCATTGAGCGAAGTGTCCAATTTGGAGAACCCCTTCATGATCTACAACTAGTGCAGGAAGAAACTGCCAAATTGCTTCCTCTTCTAGAAGAAGATTCGGAAGAAGATAATGAAAGTTTGTGTTCTGCTATTTCTGATATTTTTTATGATATTAATGAACATGAAATATCAGGTTCGGATTCAAATCCATATGATCCCCCTCAGTTTCCAAAGTGGGCAGAAAAGACTCTCACATATGTCTGTTCTAACATTGGAAATCATGTCGATCCAAGAAGAACCCAAGCAAACTTTCAAAGAGCAAGTATGGATCTTTCATATTTTGATCCATTTCTGTCCAATTTTATTATTATTATTGGTTTAGATCCTAAATCATACTACCATGCACACCGATATCCGAGGTGGAAAACCGCCATGGATGAAGAGTACAATTCACTTCAGAAAAATGCAACATGGGAGCTAGTTTCTCTTCCACCTGGGAGGAAATTAGTTCAATGCAAATGGGTCTACTGAACCAAGGTTGTTGATGATGGTTCAACCTAAAAATACAAAGTTATCCTGGTGGAAAAAAAAAATTCACAAGTTCATGGTGTGGACTACATAGAAACTCTTGCACCAGTTGCAAAAATGGATTCAATCCGCCTAGTTTTGGCAATTTCTGCATCCAAACACTAGGAGGTGCACCACATGGATGTGAAGAGTGCATTTCTTCATGGGGATCTTCAGGAAGAGATTTACATGAATCATCCTGAAGGTTACATATCATATCTGACACTTGTTTGCAGATTAAGGAAATCCTTGTATGGTTTAAAATAGGCCCCAAGAGCTTGGTATGCAAAGATGGATTCATTTATTTTGTCACAAAATTTTGGGAGATGCAAATCAGATACAAATGTGTATATACAATAGCATGAAGGTAATTCTATGATCATTGTACTTTATGTTGATGACCTATTTATTAAAGGAAGCAATCTTGCTTCGATCGGCACTATAAAAACCGCTTTACACCAACCATTTCATATGAGTGATTTAGGCCTGCTGAGGCAGTTTCTTGGTCTCGAGACCACTCAAAATTTTGATGGGATTATGATTTATCAGTAAAAATATGATTTGGACCTTCTAAATAAGTTCAATATGGAATAATTTAAAGCGGAACCATTCCCATTCCTCTTAGGAATCAATCTTGAGGATGGTGATTCTGCACCGTTGGTGGATTCTACATTATACAAATAGTTGATTGGTAGTCTTTTGTATTCGACACACTCTAGGCCTGGTATTTATTATGTTGTTAGTGCTATGTCAAGGTACATGCAGAAGCCCCATGAGATTCACTGGAAGGCATCCAAAAGGATCTTGCACTATGTGCAAGGTACGAAACATTTTGGCATTCACTATGTTGCGGATTCCAATCTTGACTTGGTTGGATTCACTGATTCAAATTGGGCGGGTGATAGAATTGATCAGAAATCCACTTCCGGATATGTTTTCATGATTGGAACAGGGCCTATTTTCTGTTCAAGCAAAAATCATGCCTCCATTTCCTTATCTTTAGTAGAGGCAAAGTATCGAGGAGTAGTCAATGCTTGCATTCAGGTAGTTTGGTTGTAGGGTATTCTAGCAAATTTTGATATTGGTAACACCACTTCTACTGTCACCTTTTGTGACAATCGGAGTGCTATCAAGATCTCTATAGATCCGTTTCATAGATAGAGGACCAAGCATATTTAGATCCACATGCATTACATCCAAGAGCTTGTGCATGACATAACCATTATATTGCAATATTTCCCTACAAAAGATCAAATTGCAGACATCTTCACAAAGAGATTCACTGAGAATAAGTTCTTTTACCTCCATTCACTATTGGGGGTTAGTTCTAGTATGGAGAGGACATATTATATCCTTCAATGTTCAGTTTGAGGGGGGGGTTTCTTTCCCACTAGGTTTTCCCCTCTTTCCTCAATTGGATTTTTTGAGCATTTTTAGGATTATTTATGTACTGGGTGACCTATGGCCTTTGTTGTCGAGGCCCTTTTATTATTTTTATTTACTACTCCACATGATATTAGCTTAAGGGGGGGTTTTGTAGCATTTTCCAACTACACATCATTTATTTGAGCTTCACAACTTAATTTTCCACTTATCCTAAGTATTTTGACTCAATTATGTGCTTATGTCATAAGTAGATCATCAGTTTCAATGAACTGGGCCTCCTCCTACATTCGAGGAGTCAAATGGGCCATTAATATCAATTAACTGAGCCTCCTCCATCATTCAGGGAGCCAACAGAGGTTATTTGCATGACTAAAGCTTCTTAATCATTCTAACTAACCGCTTTTATTATTATATTCATCCAACTCGAGACAGAAAGGCGCCCTACTACACTAGTTGACTTCATCTAGTGTTATTTTCACCTAATATTCAGTTAACTGCAGACAGAAAGGAGCCCTCCCCTAATTTTGGGCATTCAGTTGAGTTCTAGATTCAGTTAGACTCAGTTAGACAGTTTCAGAGTCTGTTAGAGTCAATTATATGGTAGTTAAGTGGTTAATTGATGTGCTGAGTGGTGTTAACTGCCAAGTAAGCCACTCTCATGCATTGAATTCGAATGACCTCTCTGGAATTCGAATTGCTTGTCTAATTATTGTAGCCATTGTTACACATTATAATCATCTTCTGAGTTTATGATAATGCATGAACTGTTGCAAACCTTTTTCATTGGTGTTTTGACATATTATTTGTCGCATGCATCTCTAGTAACTGTTGTCTTTGTTTCATAGATTTGTTGTGCTTAGATTTTATATTTGGAACTTAAATATGGAGACAGATGAGACAATGGCCTCCTTCTTCTCCAAGATCTCTCAGGTAAGAGATCAGCTTGCTAGTATTGGAGTAGTGGTGGATGAAGATGATATTTTCCAAACTGCTTTTGAGGGTCCCCATCCTCATGGGAGACATTCTTGGCTACGGTAAATGGTCGAGAGGTACAAAATAACTTCGAAAGGTTTTGGAATGAATGACTCCAAGAGGAGGGGCGAATGCATCAAAGAAGAAAATATTTCCCTCACGGCAAGAATGAAGAAAGGAAAGAAACCATTCTTCCCATGAAGTTCTCTCATTCAAAGAAGAAGGAGTTCAACAAATGCTTTGACAAGTCAAAAACTAGATGCTTCAATTGCAACAAGAAAGGCCATTTCTCAAGAGATTGTAGAGCAAATTGGAAAGGAAAGTTCCATTCTTCTACCGCCATACAAGATGAAATCACTCAAAAGAATGCATCCGAAGAAAAGGAGACAAGAAGGGAATATTATCTTGTCTCATCCATTTTGGGATCCGTCATCACAAATGCAGACACATGGTTGATTGACAGTGGTGCATCCAAACATATGATTGGTTACAAGAGTACCATCACCGATCTAAAAGAAAATTAATTCACATGCATGGTAGAGTTGGGGGACAACTCAACTTATTCGATCCAAGGAGTTGGATCCACCTCATTCTAATTGAGCACTGGTGATATTCTACATGTGGAGGACATTCTATATGTTCCAGGATTGAACAAGAACCTCCTCTCAGTTTCATTTCTTGAAGACAAAGGATTCCGAGTTATCTTCAAAGATAACAAAGCACTTTTATGGCCGAAGAACAAAAGCCTAGAATTTTCTGTTGTGATTGGAGTTCGAGAGGGAGGACTCTACAAGGTACCCAAGAAGTACATTCAAGCTATGATTCACCACAATATCATTCCATGCAAGCTATGGCACCGAAGGATTGGAAACCTACACCACAAAGCGCTACGAGGACTTCAAAAGATGGTAAAAGGTATGCCTGTATTTGATTTTGAGCATGATAGTGTATGTCGGGGTTGTGCACTTGGGAAGAATGTTAAGAAAATATTTTCTAGTAGTTCTACTAGATCTAAGGAGATTTTATATTTAATACACTCTAATGTATGTAGTCCCATGTCATCCCCCTCCCTGAGTGACTTCTTATATTATGTATTGTTCATAGATGATTTTTCTAGGAATTCATGGATTTATTTCATGAAGGCTAAAAGTGAAACTCTTAGCAAATTTTAAAGATTTTAAATCACTAGTTGAAAATCCGAAAGAAAATCGCATCTATGAATTAAGTCTGATAATGGAGGTGAATTTGATTCATATGCATTTAATGAGCTATGTAGTGATCCAGGAATATGTAGACAGTTAACAGTACCATACAACCCTCAACAAAATGGGGTTGTCGAAAGAAAGAATAGAACCATATGTGAGGCTGCAAAAGCATTGATGCATGATAAAGATATATCTACCTCATTATAGGAAGAAGCCACCCGTACAACTGTGTACATACAGAATAGAATCCCGCATGCCATTCTAGATGAGAAGACACTAGAAGAAGTTTTTACAGGTGAGAATCCATACATCTCACACTTGAGGATCTTCGGGAGACCAGTATACATTCATGTACCGAAAGAAAAGAAAACAAAGATGGAGCCTTCTGGACAGAAATGCACATTTGTGGGTTATGGCGAGTCATCCAAAGCTTACCGAAAATATGTATCTGGTGAGAGACACATTGAAGACAGCCGAGATGTTACCTTCCATGAGGAAGCTACTTTCAAAAGATCAAAATAGATTCAATGTGATCCAGATATGGAGGATACCAAGTCTAATTCTCCCCCTTCAGAGTTAGAGAGGGAGAAATTAGAAGATGCCTCAGATTCACTAGCTCCTGAAGAACCAATAGAACTAGTTGAGAGGTCACCTTATGAACCTCCCACTAAAAGAAGATCTTCTTGGTGCCAAGACATCTTACAAAATGCAGAGAAACATGGAACATCAGCAGGCTCATCCAGATAGCGCAAGCAACCTGACATATGTTCATGGTATGTTGCACTAATGAGTCACATCAGTGATTCAAAACCATCCTCATATAAAGAAGTTGCAAAGCAGCAAGTTTGGAAAGATGCAGTAACAAAAGAGTACAACTCTATAATGAAGAATGATGTTTGGGAGGTTCTTCCCAAACCTGATGGGAAGTCCATTGTGAATTCCAGATGGATTTACAAGATAAATCATGTTGTAGATGGTAGCATTGAAAAGTATAAATCCATATCCATTGCCAGAGGATTATCTCAGAAAGAAGGCATCGAAAATGATGAGACCTTTTCCCCTGTGGAAAGGTACACCACAATCCGAGCAATGATTGCACTTGCATCTGTTCTAGGATGGAAAATTCACCAGATGGATGTGAAGACAACCTTTCTCAATGGTAATCTTGAGGAAGAGGTTTATATTCAGCATCCTGAAGGATTTGTGGTGCATGGGAAGGAGTCCCATATTTGCAAGCTAAAGAAATATCTATATGGGCTTAAGCAAGCCCCCAGGGCTTAGTACTCCAGAATTGAGAGCTACCTTCAGAAATTGGGTTTCTGTAAGAGTGAAGCTAATCCAAATTTGTACTTCAAAGTAGTGAAGAACCAACCATTGATATTAGTTTTGTATGTTGATGATTTGTTTCTCACTAGAGAGGAACATTTGATTGCTTGGTACAAGAGGGAGCTCACCTCAAAGTTCAAGATGAAAGACTTAGGTATACTGCACTACTTTCTTGGCCTTGAGATATGGAAAAGAAAAGATGAAAATTTTCTATCTCAAGGGAATTACATTGTGGATATATTGTGCAGGTTTGGCATGATAGATTGCAAATCTATGACTACAGCGATGGTTTCCAATTTGAGGAAACTTCATGAGCCAGGCTCTAGATCAGATCCAGTAGATACCACTTTGTATAGACAGCTTATAGGATCGCTCATGTACTTGATACTTTCGAGGCCTGATATATGTTATGATGTAATCATTCTGAGTCAATTGATGTCTAATCCAGGACACAGACAATGGACAGATGCTAAGAATGTGCTTAGGTACCTATTATCACACCATAGTAGCAGGGCTACTATCTTTGCTGAGCAGATATTTGCACATTTCAGAGCTTTGCTTTTACAGAGATCAACTATGATGAGCTTGTATTTTGAGATCACTCATGATCATAGCAATATTGTATATTATACTTTTGTTAGACCTTGTGCCAAGGCTGAGCCTTGAGAGCTCAGATTTGATGACCGATGTGATCTTTTGTTCCATACAGTTTCAGTTCAGTGCCCAATGATGTTATTGCAGTAGTGTTTCAAATGATTTTTGATGATTATTATTATGATGTGATATAACCTATGGACTTCTGATTATTGACTATGGACTTTTATCTTGTTTTTTTAGTCATCTTCACAACATTAGCTTGGTATATGATTCAAGATGTGGCAGTACTATTAAAACTAAAATTGAATATCTTGGATGATGTTATAACTATAATGGATGTATTACTTGCACACTTAGGTTTTCTGAAAAATCTAACCAGTTTTATTACCCTCGTATGAGCATAGATATGGTCTTCCTTAACATTCATGTCTGCTAGCTTAGGCACCACATTCATTTGACTCCATCCATCCATGAATTTCCGTATTTGGATTTCAACTTTGACTTCTCTTTCTTGACTTTTTGATACTAAGGACTTCCCCATTACTACCTCTGTGTTGGACCACATCCATGTTTGTTTAGTGTCTTGGCTCTGAGTTGGTGACAGAACTTTCCTTTGGTGAGTTGGATTGTAGGCCTAAATCATTCTGGTCGGTTGCCCCAATGTTTGGCACAGGAAGAATTCCCCCTAGTCACTTGAGATGTTGTTGGCTAAAATTGAAAGCTCATTTACTACTTATATTGGAAATGCACAATGAAATCCTGTGAACTTAAAATTCTAGAATGTGTTTCTTAACACACGTGAATAAAGGCTATAGTGATAAACTGCTAAAAATACTCCTCGAAGAGTATAGAAAAGGTCCAAAAACCAATTGTTACTCAAAGTTATATCTATTATTGTTGACCTTATATATGTATAAACATGCCCTGGATGCAAGTTGCGAGTAGTTGTGCTTCTTAGCACATCTGAAATCCGAAGGGTTATGTAGGCCAAAAAGGCCATGAAATTAAATGAATGATCCTAACGAACTTGGATCAGCTTGATGTAGACATGATGCCTAAGTTGAATAAACACTCTCTAAACAACTTATCCATTTGTGAGGCACAACCCTTCCCCGTGTTATTTTCTCGGCATAGAGTGTAGCTCCCCTTTTCCCCGTCCAAAGTATCACCTAGTTGAGTTTGGTCAAGTCATCCCCTTTGCCCAACCTTGTTTTATCCTTCTCCCTTAGCTATAAATTAGACCATGTCCAATGGGTGAGTCTGCCATTAAAGCTCTTGTGCAAGTAAAGTATAAATAACATTAAATATCTATATGTATTAAATTTCCATGGAATAATGATGTACTTTAAGTCAAGTTGTGAGTGTGATTAGAGGAACATGTCTTAGTTTATTGATATAATTTTGTCCTTGGTTATATTTTTTCATCGTCAAACTGTAATGTCCCTTATTAGGAATTTTATTAAAATTGCAATTTTCCACTTTTTTTTTCCTAGTTCGACCTTTGACTAGTTTTGATCTCTAGGTCCCAAATTTGCCCCAAATGATCCCAAATCTTCTCAGAAGGTGTATGAATGATATTATAACATAAATATGTGTTTCAGGGATTCCTTTGGACCTTTAAAATACTTCTGCAAATCCTCTTTCAATTCTGATCAATGTAGGTAACTTTACTAGTGATTTTCCTTTGACTAGTATTGGTCTCTAGGTCTCAAATTGACTCCAGATGCCTTCAAATCTTCAAGGAAGGTGTATGAATGATATTAGAACTTGAATATGATGTTTGTGGATTAAATATGTCCACCAAAAGACCTCTGCAAACTCTCTTAAGATTCTGGACCAATTATGCAATTTTACTAGTAATTTGGGGTTCAAATCCCCCTGGGGTAAGTACTGAAAATGGCTTCCCAAATGCCTCCAAACCCACTCAAATTTATGAACAGAGGTATGTAATGTGTTAATTATTTTATTAAAGTCTCATATGCACCATTAATGGATTATTACAACTATTCTCACCCTCTCCCATTCAACTGCAAAAATCCCCAATTCGACCCTTGGGGAAATGGCACTATTTCACCTCCCAATACAACTAAACTGAGTAAAAATGATTCAAATGCTCAAGTACAGTACATGAAAATTGTAGAAGACATCCATGGTAGTATATGTATCACAAATATATCAAATAATCATCCATTCATTCGAAATCACCATCAATACATTGGCTCACAACAAGGTAGTGGGGAAATGGCATTGTTCTTCCATTAAAAATGAGATTTATACATTTCTACTTGGAATTTCGACGTGAAACATTTTGGAGATGAAGAAAATAGTATTTAATTAATATTAAAAAATAAATGGGGCATTAAAATATTCCCCAAAGAGTACAATAGCTCACCAAAAACTCCCTCCCTCAAGGATCAAGAATATGCCATCAAAACTGGAAATGGTTGAAGGAGTGAGCTGCAATAGAAGAAACCATGAGCTGCCCTGTAGATTACACCTACAAATAAAGACTCCATTAAAGCTTAAAATGAAAGGTCTGAATGGCCTTTCCAATTACCAACTTGGATGGGAATCTTTCACCCTCGAAATTGGCTAAGGTAAGAAACTAGTCATCCACTAGCTCTCCCTCTTCACAAATGCAATTGCAAATTCTACAAATGATCAAAATCCATTCTCATACTTCATTTATACATTTTATAACCAACATTAGCCTTCTAAGGGTCGAAATCCTCTCAATAGATTCAATAGATTTCCATTTAGGAAATATTCCACATTTGCCACTTGTCTCCTAGTTCCAACCTTCCATCTTCTCCCAAATTCGATTTTGAGTCTCTTTGGCTTCTCCAACTCCTAAATTCGCCTTATTTGAGCCTATTTTTGGGGCTGACATGTCATAATGGTCAGATGTCAGAGGTCAGGTCTTCAATTTGTCATAGTTGTCATAGATGCTCCATCATTGGTGTCATAGGGGCTAGGGAATCTAGCCCAAGTGTCCACAAACTTCCACTTTGACTCTTTATCTTCCATGGAGGTTACCAATCCTTCCCAATTCGACCTAATATTCTCAATTACATTTGTTATGACTTACCAACTCACCCAAGAGTGTTCACATTCCCATTAATTCGAATTTGCAAAAGAGAGATACCATGTATTATGAAAATCAAGCTAGTGTGGGTCCCACATCCTCCATATGTCTCCAAAACCATTTGTCATCTAGGATTTCTCTTGAATTTCTTTATTCACTCTATTTATTAAATACTTGAACCCTTCTAATTTCTAAACATCATTTATTATCCCCCTTATTCCAAATCCCAAAGCTTCCACCCCAAACCTAGGAAACTAGTAATTTTCCTCCTTGGCAATTATTTGACCCTTAACATCAATTTTACAAACTCTAATGAATATGGCTAATGTGATTAGGCCATTGTGACCCAATTCCAAATTTGGGACATGAAAAATCCTCCCTTCCCAATATTGCTTGTCTTCAAGCAATTTCAAACATGGGTGTTGAAGAACCTGCTTTCTATATAATTATTTGAAGTTCCATTGAATTGCCAAACCCTGAGTCTTTGAGTTTCCATGAAGATTTTAGAGAGGAACCACCATGATTGCTGCTGCACTACTCTGATAAAAATCACTTTATTAAGTGGGAAATCCATCTCCCATACTTCCTGTTTCCCCCAAAAAATTGAAACCAATGAGATAAAAATTATTCCAGGGTCCCATTGCTTGTATTGCACCCCAACAATGAGGAGTGCTCTCCAACCCATACCATCAGATAAGATGATTCCTGGATCCCATTTTCTTGTATGCATTCTTCCAAACATCATGAGTAAAAAATATATATCATCAAAGTACATAACTACATAATGAAAATGTACATCAAGGAGGTGCTTCATCAAAGAATCATGAAAGTGCTTGTACCTCCAAGCAAGTAGAACACGATTTTCCAAGTGCATACAATCTTCAAGTGACCAATCAAATCTGCTCCAATGACATAGGTGAGGATCCCATGTCCTATAATGCTGCTCCAAAAGGATGTGATATGCATCAAAATATTCAACCATGTATTCTTTCATCCAAGAAGTGAATGAAGAATCTCCACTAAAATCTGAACCAAATAATGAGCAGAAAAAACAAGGAGACTTCAAATGACTCAAAGAAGACTCACCCATACATCCATGAATGTGAGAATCATAAAGATGTAACAAAGTATGTGGCTACCAACAAAAATGTTCTCCCATCATAAATCTATTCACCCAAGTGTTGGATGAAGTTCCTCTAACATCAAATGAACCTAGTGTTGAGCAAGAAAAACCATGAGTCTTCAAGTGACTCAAATCCATATCATAGGTGCATCCATGTAGATGTGAATCATCATAAAGTGACAAATTATGCTGCTGCAAATGTGAATAAGAATGTGCTCCAACCATGTCATCATAAAAGTTAAATCTAGGAGTTCCATACTCCTCATGTGGCACCATCAAAAAGAACCCTTTCACCCATACTTCATTGAGACTAATGTTGCAAAACATGGAATTGTAGGATGTAGGAGAATGAACTAAATCACCCAAATGATCAAAAAGTGCAGAAGTTTCATCATGGGAAGGATCCATGTGGGTAGTATCATGCATCTCCTTCAAAAGTGGGAAACCTTTGTCATAGATTGGTTCCAATGTAGAGGAATCATGCTCTTTTTTAAAAATTGCATAAGCTTCATCAAGAGACAATTCAAGTTCCTCTTCCACCACATCAAGTGTTTGGATCTCTTCAAGTTCATCTTCAAACATATTAAGCACATTCAAATTCCCACATTTCTCATGATCCACCATGTCATGAGAATCCTCCAAACAATCTACCATTTGACAATCTGAAACATAGGAGGAAAAACAAGTATCTTGCAACTTTTCAAGAAGTTGCTCATTTTGAATTGTGAGCTTATGAATATCCTCATTATTCTTCAAGTATGCATCATGTAACAATTCATTAAGCTCAAACAAATGGTTTCTATCAAAAGCAAAGACATGAAATTACCTTTGATGTGGCACATTGCTCTTTGAATCTTCTCCATGTCTTCAAGGAAGGATGTTTCCTCCAATGAAGTAGCTCTCCAACAAGCATTTGACACCAATACTTGAGTGTCATAGAGAATGTTGAGGGACTCTTAGATCTTATTTTCATTCATCTTTAAGGACCCTTCAAGAAAATGAGGCTCTTGCAAATGAACCTCCTCATCTTCTTCAATTTTGCTTGGACCAACTTCATGAAGCTCAAGTGGTGATGGGAAAGTTGATCTTGGTTCTTCTTCAACTGCTACAAGGTCTTAATTATCATGCTTAATGGAACTTGGGCTTGCAGCAACACTTTCAAAAGTGATTTCTATGTCACCAACATAGAGGTGTGAGCACCCATCAGTAGGTACTCCTTCATAGTTTAAGCATCCATCAGTAGATGCTCTTTGGTTCATGTCTAAGCTAGAAGGTGTCTCGAAATGATCTTCCATATTTTCAATAGAATCTTCTTCATGCTCTTGTGATGTCTCTTCATTTTTATCCTTCAAGCAAGATGATGCATTTTGCCCCTTGTTTTCCTTATGATCAATATCTTTGGAATCTCTTTTTGAAGAATTCCCAAAAGTTCTCCTCAAGTGGGACATAATTTCATGCACACATGTATGATACTCACTCCAAGGTTCTTTACAAGAAGGGCATAAACCTTTCTTTACTAATTCCACATCTTCATTTTTGGGTCTATTTTCAAAAACATGTTCAGCAAAGTACTCAAAAGACATGGCATTTTGTGTATTTTTGCTAAAAGCAAGATATTCTTGATATTTTTGATATTGTTGGGGCAAGGTTTTATATTTTGCTCTCCATCTTTGGAACTCACTCATAGAATTATCCTTGGTTGGTGTGACACACTCATATTCATCAGATTTAAAGTCATAATAATAATCTTCATTTGTCTTGAAATTGTAAGAAGTGTTGCATGATGGCACCTCTTCCTCGTACCATTCACATTCTGCTTCATATTGCTCATAAGCATCTGCATATTCCTCATAAGAATTGTACTCATAGGATTCATCATAATAGTAAGACATGGCTGCAAATTATTCTTGAATGTATGTACCTAATACACAGGTGCAAGGACCATGCTCTGATACCACTGTAATGTCCCTTATTAGGAATTTTATTAAAATTGCAATTTTCTACTTTTTTTTCCTAGTTCAACCTTTGACTAGTTTTGATCTCTAGGTCCCAAATTTGCCCCAAATGATCCCAAATCTTCTGAGAAGGTGTATGAATGATATTAGAACATAAATATGTGTTTCAGGGATGCCTTTGGACCTTTAAAATACTTCTGCAAATCCACTTTCAATTCTGATCAATGTAGATAACTTTACTAGTGATTTTCCTTTGACTAGTATTGGTCTCTAGGTCTCAAATTGACTCCAAATGCCTTCAAATATTCAAGGAAGGTGTATGAATGATATTATAACTTGAATATGATGTTTATGGATGAAATATGTCCACCAAAATACCTCTGTAAACTCTCTTAATATTCTGGACCAATTATGCAATTTTACTGGTAATTTGGTGTTCAAATCCCCCTGGGGTAAGTACTGAAAATGGCTTCCCAAATGCCTCCAAACCCACTCAAATTTATGAACAGAGGTATGTAATGTGTTAATTATTTTATTAAATTCTCATATGCACCATTAATGGATTATTACAACTATTCTCACCCTCTCCCATTCAACTGCAAAAATCCCCAATTCAACCCTTGGGGAAATGGCACTATTTCACCTCCCAATACAACTAAACTGAGTAAAAATGATTCAAATGCTCAAGTACAGTACATGAAAATTGTAGAAGACATCCATGGTAGTATATGTATCACAAATATATCATAGAATCATCCATTCATTCGAAATTATCATCAATACATTGGCTCACAACAAGGTAGTGGGGAAATGGCATTGTTCTTCCATTAAAAATGTGATTTATACATTTCTACTTGGAATTTCGACGTGAAACTTTTTGGAAATGAAGAACAGAGTATTTAATTGATATTACAAAATAAATGGGGCATTAAAATCTTCCCCAAAGAGAACAATAGCTCACCAAAAACGCCCTCCCTCAAGGATCAAGAATATGCCATCAAAACTGGAAATGGTTGAAGGAGTGAGCTGCAATAGAAGAAACCATGAGCTTCCTTGTAGCTTACACCTGCAAATAAAGACTCCATTAAAGCTCCAAATGAAAGTTTTGAATGGCCTTTCCAATTACCAACTTGGATGGGAATCTTTCACCCTCGAAATTGGCTAAGGAAAGAAACTAGTCATCCACTAGCTCTCCCTCTTCACAAATGCAATTGCAAATTCTACAAATGATCAAAAGCCATTCTCATACTTCATTTCTACATTTTATAACCAACATTAGCCTTCGAAGGTTCTAAATCCTCTCAATAGATTCAATAGATTTCCATTTAGGAAATATTCCACATTTGCCACTTGTCTCCTAGTTCCAACCTTCCATCTTCTCCCAAATTCGATTTTGAGTCTCTTTGGCTTCTCCAACTCCTAAATTCGCCTTCTTTGAGCCTATTTTTGGGGCTGACATGTCATATTGGTCAGATGTAAGAGTTCATGTCTGCAATTTGTCATAGTTGTCATAGATGCTCCATCATTGGTGTCATAGGGGCTAGGGAATCTAGCCCAAGTGTCCACAAACTTCCACTTTGACTCTTTCTCTTCCATGGAGGTTACCAATCCTTCCCAATTCGACCTAAGATGCTCAATGACATGTGTTATGACTTACCAACTCACCCAAGAGTGTTCACATTCCCATTAATTCGAATTTGCAAAAGAGAGATACCATGTATTATGAAAAATCAAGCTAGTGTGGGTCCCACATCCTCCATATGTCTTCAAAACCATTTGTCATCTAGGATTTCTCTTGAATTTCTTTATTCACTCTATTTATTAAATACTTGAACCCTTCTAATGTCTAAACATCATTTATTATCCCCCTTATTCCAAATCCCAAAGCTTCCACCCCAAACCTAGGAAACTAGTAATTTTCCTCCTTGGCAATTATTTGACCTTAACATCAATTTTACAAACTCTAATGAATATGGCTAATGTGATTAGGCCATTGTGACCCAATTCCAAATTTGGGACATGACACAAACATAGTTTGACTAAGGTGATTCTTGGGATCCATGATGATGTGGACCATGTATGCCTATGGATGATGATTGATGGTCCCACATACTCTTGTTGATGATACCATATGGTGGACATATGATTCAGATGATGGTTGATGCAGTTCAACAGATTTATTATTATTTCCAGATCATCACATTATGCATTGTCCCGTGGACCCTACAGTTGACCCCTCAGGTCAACCCATGGTGTATGAGTACACATTTCTAGTAGATTTGGGTCTTCTAGATCCATTGAGACACTTATCATTCAGTTCCGGGAACTTCTGACAGAGATAGATGCAGTTATCCATCTGTTGACCAGATTTGGGCATGTTTTCCCAGCTTGTCCGGCAGAGGAATGAGAGGCCAGTTTAACCTATGGAGTTGTATGAGGAGGGGGTGGTCCAACCACTTGTTTTTACCATTATACCCCCTTTTCAGACAGCCTGGTGGGATCAGTTTGACAGCGCAGGCAATATAGGTGTCTGTTTGGGTAGCTTCACGGTTATCGAGGAGGATTGAAAATGGAATAAAAGGGTCACTGAGGAATTCTATTTGGGAAATTGAGGCAAGGTTTTGGCACTTGGTCTTCATAGAGGTATTTCAGGGTGAACCCCCCATCTTCCAGTCGGATGGCATCAATTAGTGGGGTCCACAGTGGCCACAGGAGGCCATTTACTGCATGTCTCTATCAGTTTTAGAGACAGGATTTGATCATTTGTATTATTTTGGACACATTATTTTATATTATTTTTCCATGGGTATGAGCTAGTAAGGATTTATGCCTCCTATCCCCACCATGAGCTTCTTGAGTCATGTCCACGTCATAGGAGGTGGGCCCATGTGTTTTATCCCCCTCTTAGTGATGGCGTCACCCTCCATGAGTATTTTTTAGGGATGACATCATCCTCTCTTTGAGTGATGCATGTTATATGTTGTAGGCTCATCTTAGCCATTGATTATATTATGAGATATTTTAATATCAACCACTCACTTGTTGTATTGTAAAGTTGTTTTGTGGTTTATGGTTTTGGTCTTTATTATCCTATATAAGGAGGAGACCCCGTCTTGTAAAAGCATCTTTGGGCTCTGGAAAACTTGGAATGAAAAAAATATTTTGGAGATCTACTTCTTGGATTTGATTGGGTTACTCTTGTATATGTTCTTGCATCTCTTGCTTCTAGACATTGTTTGATTTTCAGGTGAAATCAACATCAAGAGAGGGAGGTTGAATTGCTTGAAGCTAGCTCAACGTTTTGCTTGATGGGAAGATTGTAGGGGTTGCTCACATCCCCCATGGGCAAGACATCTTCATCTTAAGGGAGTTTTTCAATTGTGCTTTGTCCATTGATTGTTTCTTTGATATGACATGCTTAGATCTTATGGATTTGTGGATCAAATCTAACTTGATGTAGATTGATTTACATGTTTTCATGGGACATCTCTCCTCCTAGGGCTTGGATGTTTTTGGTTGAAGACACTTGGATCAAGCTTGGAATTGTAACTAGGGAAAGAACCATCCATATGCTAAGAGGCCGCAAGATTTAAGGTAAGATCTACAAGGTACCTATATATTTAGCTTGCTCTCCATCCTATTGGTCACAAAATCATTAAAATCAAAACCCTCATTTTTATATTTTCCTAGATCTACTTGGATATAGCTTGGATTTGGGGATAATAAAAAGAGCCCGCCTCTATAGCATCCACGAAAATTTGAATCTATAGTTTGGTGGCATTTGGGCTTCATTTAACACATTTTCCAAGGCACCTAGCCCTCTTGAAGGCAATTCGCACCCCTTGAAAGAAGCTAGTTGGAACAGTTCCAAGTTGTGGGTAGGTGAGATACCACTTTATTTGTACTTGTCTACTTTGATAACCTACCCGCAGTGCTTCACCTCTTTGATTTTTGCCTTGTGGTCCTCATTCCTCATTTTGAGGGTTGTGCCCCACTTGGGTCATTGGGTGATGCATTTTCAATCTTAGATCTATGGAGATCTAGCTCACATTGGGGCATGCCACTTAAAACCCACTTTGATAATTTCCTTAACTACCTCGATTTACATTTTTGCATCATTTGGACTCCATTTGCCCCCTCATCTCAAGGCACTAGTCTCCCTTGGGCAATTCACACTCCTTGGGGTTAGTGTCATTTGCTAGATCCCATATGTGGGTATCATCTATCTCAACTTTGATCCATAGATCTACATACTTGCATACCCCTTAGTGCCATATCACCCTTAACTTCACCTTTTGGGTCCCATTTGGACCATTTCCATATTTTAAGGAAGTGGGCCCCACTTGTGTATTTTCATGGTACTAGATCTATCCATTAAGTGGCCCTATTCATTCATTGGTTGAAACACTTGTCACCTTTAAGCCTCTTCAACCATACTTAACTCTTGGATCCACCTAATCCAATTGTAGCATCCCAATAATTTCATGGAAATTAAAAAAAAAATTTAAATAGCATTAAATGTTTAAAACTATAAATGCGTAAATAAAAAATGTTTAAATAAAGTAGCATTAATATTGAAGTCATAAATGCTGAAATAAATTAATCACTGAATCTCTTAACTAATAACATATTTAATGACAGCGACACATCATACTTTCTTTAAATTGATTACGACACTAGTTTTGCTTGTAATAACTGTAACTCGAAATATTTTACGACAGAATTTTATTGACAAGGTACTGACAGTTGTTTTATGATGATGATGATGAAAGGGGTCCTACGAGGTACCCTGAGGCTTACTTAGCTATGTTAGCTAAAGCATTTGGACCTGTCCTTCTTGCGCAAATTTGAAGGTAAGAGTAATGTGACAAAACAAGTGTTAAGAGTATTAGTCGTCAATGTTTTGTAAAAAAATCTAGTGCTTCATGGTTTCAGGTATAAACTCCTATTCAACTTTTATAGGTAATAATTTGACCAAATACAAGTTTTTGCAGAAGTCTTAAATATAAATGTCTATGCTTGGTTCAGAAGGGAATCGTTCAGAAGGATTACTTTTGCTTATGAATTTCTAAAATATGTAATAAGTACGAGGTCTAAGTATTATTTTGATACCGTCATTATCTTTCTATTTCATGAAGAATATTATCACTATAAGTATTGATTCGTAATTGTCCGACTTTATGTAGGTCTTTATATCATCAATTCATGAAACAATTAGTACATTTGAAATCATGGATGATTTGAAAAGAAATATAAATACAACTATAGTATTTATGTGTTCCTGATTGCAAGAGTAAACATATGATTTAAGCTTTTAATCACTATCATCCTATCATTTTATTTATGGTGATTCAATGTAAGAATTACAAAACTATAGCATTAGACCTTTCAAATTTATAAATTTTATATTGTGCTAAGCTATGATATAAGAGCAATAATACAATATATGAGAACGAATTCTAAGTATACCCTACATAAGAAATGTGACTAGTTACAAGTTAAGAGATAAAATGACATGCAATGTGTGTGACCTATGCATTCAATTATCAATGTTGGGAAAACTATGAAATGAACGTTGTAACCCTAAGTTTGTAACGCTGGCAGCTGATAATGATGGGATGTTCAATGCTTGGAGTACGAGTATGCTGGCTTCGTAAATATGAATGGCCTTGGTATTTAAGTCTTCTGACTACTGCATTAAGTGTAGCTTTATGTGGATGCTCCTGTGGCTAAATAGCACGTCAATGAGTTCACATCTCACACCTAAATCGCCAAGCTATAACAAGCTTTGATCCAAGGTATACCGAGTTGGAACCATCGTGGTTGAAGTAATAAATAAGGTGTTTAAAATAGTGGTTTCCCACCTTTCAACGTGCCTGGTTAGCAGGAAACTCCACCGCTGATTTTGTGGATTATCGAGATTGTAATGAAACCCTAACTGCACTCTACTTCTGTGTTGGAATGAGTTCTTGGAATTCATTTCACTGGGAAAGGTGTTAGGGAGAGGCCGACCGACCGAGGGATTTTAGGGTTTCAAAAAGACAGGGGTTCTCCAGACTTGAACTCGTGACCTGTGAGTGTTTTTAACTTGCAAGTGAATGTCTTGTTTTAAGAAGTCGAGCCTTCGATGGAAATTTTGCAGTAGTTAATATGTTGAAGGGATGGATCTTTAGTTGGTTTTAAGCGTAGATTGAGAGAGTGTTCATCCAGGGTTTTTGTTGATGTGTCTGAACCGGGTTCGATTCTCATGCAGTGGTAAACTATCGACCTCAGATATGGAACTCTCTCTTCCATAAGCTGGATGGATGGCTTTGTCGATCTTGTTTACAGAAGAGTCTTCTCAATGCAAAGGTAATGTATTCTTCTAAACCATTACTGTTGACTTAATGCTTCAATAAACATATCCAGTTTCTCGTTTAACCATTTGTAGGTGTTGTGACAGGTTTGCCTTCGTCAGAGGACCATTTACTTGAGACTTGGTGGGAGAACGCCGCTTGACCACTGGTAAGCCTCGGTGGTTCCTTACCTTGTTGGTTCTCCTAGTTCAGTTGTGGTCGATGCTTGATAATTTGACAAGGTTATGGTATTTGGTTCCTGGCACGCTTTTCGTCCAATGTTTGTAACTTGTGAGCATTAATGTTAAGTGCGCAGCTACTAAGATTTTGGATAGTCTGGTTAATGCAGCGTCTACTGTAAATTTTTGGTTGAAATGCATCTTGTTTTGGAGATGTAATCACTAAGGGATAAACCCTCATTATTTTGAATGGAACCTATAGTATTAAAACTTCAATATTTACAGTGTAATGTCTATATGCTACTTCGTCGATGATGAATAAATAACCAGTATTTTGGTAAAAAGTTTAAGGTCATTGTTGACTCATCTCTGTGAAGAGAATAGAGTTACTGTGCTTTTTAGGTTTCGAATGAAGATATGAGACTATGTGTATAATGTATGAGTTAATATTTTAATTGTAGAGGTTCGACCAAAGAGTTGATAATTATGAATTAAGTAACTGGCCATAAGCTGGCTAAAATGTCAACCTTAAGGTTTTAAATCAAAACCTGTAGGTGTTTGCAAACTTTGTTTAAGATAATATAATGATACCACTGTCAGATGTTATCGTGGAGAAAATTAATCGTTTTAGTCTAAGCAATGCATGTAAAAAGGTTTTAGTGACTGTAATTTACAATGTTGAATGGATTTCTACAATGTCTAAGTCGATAATGGTTTTGACATTGAAATAAACTATAATACATGAATGAATAGAAATTCTGCACATATTTTAGGAAAAACAAGGGCAAATATAAATCCTTAATTATTCTATTCCTATCAAAAGTAGAAATGTAGGTAAATGTTGTAAATGATACTTCATGTACTTTGTAGCTGCTATAACTTTCCTAAATGTTGAAAGATGAATTAAATGAAAGTATAAGGCTATACTGTTTCGAAAGAAAGTATCTTTTTAAAGTTTGATGTGTAAAAGTGTTCGATGGCGGTCTGGTGTTTTTAACTAGAAAATATACTGTTGTTCGGATGAGGCCGAGAGCCAAACTTAACACTTTCAAATTGGAAACTTGGAAATAAAATATAAACACAGTAATTTGATTATTGAATAATGATCAAGAATAAATGTAGTTAATAATTTTTTAGAAAGGATAGAGTCTGGAATAAATAAATAAACACTTTGTTGTACAAATGTATGGAATTATAGAGGTTAAACTGCATAGTGTTAGCTTTCAGAGGAAAAAGATGTTGATGAGAAAAACCCTAATTCTATACAAAGACAAAGTATTTTCTTTTATGAAAAATGTTACTATAATGGTTTTGTTTATATGTTATCCTACAATCTGAGTTTAAACAGTTTATATTTGATAAAGCAGTTTTTAGAAGGCAACTACACAATGTTACTCTAATCATTTAATTAGCATTCTGCTTATCATAAATCTATCTAATTTTTACCTCTTTGTACTAGAGTACAATGCAAAGACAGCATGGGGAAAAATATAGAGCAGGTTATTTAATCGACCATTTCATCTATTAAATCATCCTCATTCAGAAATCATACTTAGGTCAGAAAATAAAACAATTTCTTCTGTATGCTTTTAATTGTATTACCTACTAATAAATGCAAAATGTATTTAACTGAAAATAACAACAGAAATGTAGAACCTGATAATTTGTAGGAGAAACAAACCACCCAAGGAGCATGTTCCACCCAACCTATTCCAGAAGGCAACCAAATTACTTGCCTTAGGACCCCCGAGCCTGTTCACTGAATCACCAGGAAGAAGAACCTATAGAAGCTTTAGGTCCTCAAATTGTAGCAGCAAAGTAGATCATCTAGTCATAAAGACTCAGCAGTCAAAGAGACCTGCACCAGCACCTCTGGTTTCCTTCTCAGAATAATCAGCAGACTCACAATGCACTACCACTTAGCCTCCCTATTCGAATCTCTTAGTGATCACCTGATACACTTAAGGAATATTTCTGCAGAAAAATATTGTAGAGCTGCCTGCTCAATTCGAACTGCCTTATCTAGGCTGTCTAGGCCTTTTAGTGGTTAACTTGGTCATTAATGAGCTAACAGCTCTCTTCCACCCACCTGGGGGATAATGCCACAATTTTAGGGGTAGTTGTCCCATAACCAACATCTAGTGGTGGAGTGCAAATGTTTCCATCTGTCCCATTCCTTCTAACAACTTCCATTCCTCCTAGTGGATCAGTGAACACTCATTTAACAGTTCCCTTGGGTGTTTGTCTCCTGTTTAATTTATTAAATAATAATAATAAGTCATTACAATCATCCTTGACTAGATTTGGTCATAGTTACAAAAATTTGTAATTTAAATTAACATAATAGATTTCTCAAATAAAAATAATAGTCTCCAAATTTGGGTAGGTAACACCAAACAACTCATTGGTTTCCGTAACTCATCTTTTACATGTTTCCCTAGGAACCTTTGGGTTAGTCAATCATCATTGATTGGCTAGGGTCTCCCCCTTGGTCTTGATTTCTTCTTGATCTAAAGTGAAGAGTGCCTCGGTTATCGTGACTCCCAGCTTGCATTGGGAACCATGGCATCTCTTGGGTCACCTCTTTAGTTGTCTATCTCCTCTACCGTCCCGGATGGGATACCTTTAGGGACAACTACAAGTTGTGTGATAAAATTTATGGCGTCGTTGTCGGGGAGGTAGAGGCTTACCTTATGTGTCTGCGAGTATCCATGTGTAATTTATATCTTATCGCATCCAGTCTTATAATCTAGATTGTTATCATTTTAATCCTTAATTTAAACATATCCATCTATTTGTCACTCATTTCTCCGCGCTATCCTAACAACATATATTTTGGTAGAAAATAATTAAAATCTGCTTGGCGACTCCACATGCGACTCCACTAGTGATCGATCCTATCATTATCTAGAACCCATGGGGTGCATCATTTTCTATTTAGGTTCTTGATTTTTTTATTTAAAATATATATATATATATATATATATATATATAAGTTTGTCATCCATGGCTTCTTCTGAGCAGCCTAGGACTTTCGGTCAATTGAAAGTTTTTGACTTCTCAAAAATTGTTGGGTATCCTCATCATGTTCCTCATCAAGCCCGTGAAAGGTTGCCTAAATTCAATGGAAGTTATGAGGTGTCTGCTAAAGGGCACCTTAATCTCTTTAAAGAATTTATTAACGAATTATCTATAACTGATGAGGATGTATGTATGAAACTATTAGCCTCATATTTCCAAGGAAAAGCTGAGCTCTAGTTCCTAAATTTAAAGACCAATAGCATTTATGGATATGTCATGTTTGAAAATAAATTCCTAGAAGAATGGGGAAGTGAATTCGATGATATTCATTCTTCAATTCAAATCCAAGATCAAAACCTTCCCCTTCCCGATCCTATCGTTGAATCAATCAATAATCAAATATCAAGTGAATTGTCAACATCGAGAGATGACCCCTCCTACCCAATTTATTTTGAGGATAAGTCTTCCACTTTTGATTCAATCGAAAGTCAAATCCCTAATCATTGTATAAATCATAAGTTTTCAAATTTCTTTTAGGTAGCCCTAGTCCTGATCCTGAGGAAATTTCTAAGGATGAGTTGTTAGTCAATAAGTCTATTGAAGTTCCTCCATCAGAGAAACTCATTAGTCATTCTATCATTAGTGATCGTTCAATTTCCCATCACCTTATTGAAGAAGAAGAAAGTAGGGACATTAACCAAGATCCTATAGTAGTGATTTCACATTATCATTGTGCAAATAAGCATGATGTTTTAAATGAACTTGTTAATTTTATCCTTGATCAATTAAATGAAAATGCTCAAGTATCCTCTTGTGAATCTAATGATGAATCAATAGAAGGTCAATCTCAAGATGAGGACAAGTTAATCAATCACACTAGATGCCCTAATCTTTGTCCTACTTCTTATAGTGAGTCTTTAGGTTTTCCTTTGTTCATCCTTAATCAAGATAGCTTTATCAAATCCTTAGAATTAGATAGTTATGATCAATCTTGTCCTCAAACTGTAAGTATTAGATTTAATAAAAAACTTGAAGTCATTCCTAGTGTTACATTGAAAGGCCTTTCATTTGTCAAAATCCAAGGCCAAACTTTTCTATCCATCTAGGAGACTGTGCATATTTCCAATCCACCCTCCCTTCCCAACTTTTTCAATCTTCTTTGGGTTGGTGGTCTAGTCAATCTTTTGCTTTTAAAATTTTCAATCGTAAGTATGATCATTGTCGCTTAATTGGAGAAAAATCACTTCATTTCCCTTTTCAGTCACTTTGGAACAATAATGCTTGTTTTCAAGTTATCAATCATTCTTGGTGGCTAGAAAAGGTGTTTAAAGATCAGTTTCATCTTTTCTCTATTTTTTAGCAACAAGTGGGCTTGACCTTGATTTTTTTGTCTTCTAAGATTTAATTTATCCCCACTTGGTTTTTATTTGATCATCAGTCCCAGGGAGAACCAAATTGAATATGTAAGAGAAGTGAATGAGGAAAGTAGTTTGTGTTTGAATCACATGCCATATGTTTTCCCTCCATCCATTTTAAGCAATCATTTGCATAACTTCTACATTCCAATCAACTCTTTGATGGAGGATGTTTGCATCAGTCATTTTTCGCCTTGGCATGATTTCTTGTTGCACCATCCAAATCCTTTTTCAATTTTTGAACAAACCAGGAAGATAGTGCTATCAAATTATTTAATCTTTTACCCAATCCTCGCTTGTTTTATTAACAAAAATAAAACAAGACTCATTAAACTTTTCGATGAATGGTTGCACTAGATTTATGATTTTACCTAGCATTTGTGATGACTGGTTAGAGTAGGAAGGTCTTCGAATAAGCGCATTTGGGCAGTAGGATTTGTGTGCTTTTCTGAGTGCTGAGTGTTGCGATTTTTCTTTTCCTTTTGATGAGTTTGTCTTCTTTGTTGAGTTCTTGATTGAGTTGAGCCTTGTCCTTTCTAAGCTTGTCTCACCTCCTGCATGCATTTGAGAGTGTTAGTAGCCTTTGAATTTCTTGTTGTTTTCCTGTGTTGAGTGAAGTTGAGTATGCCTTCTTGAAAAGTTTTCCTTCCTCCTGCACAGTAAAAATGAACAAAACTTATATGCTATGTTAGATTAGTATTTCTTTTATGCATTTTAATTTTCTGCTATAGAATAGATTTCATTTTCAGTTTTATTTTATATATCTCCCATACATGCTTCATGTGGTATTCTAGTTTCTATGAGCGCAGATACAGGTGCAAAAATAAAAGCTGAAAACAAGGATAATGAGTTTTCGGATTGAAGATTGATGCAGAGCAGTTCAAGACCAGATATTCTGAGGTTCTCAAGCGCTCTCTCCCTTAGAGCACTTGTCCCAGCTATAGCCAGATGTTATCACACCATAATAGCAGGTCTACTATCTTTGTTGAGCAGATATATGCACATTTCAGAGCTTTGCTTTTATAGAGATCAGCTATGATGAGATTGTATTTTGAGATCACTCATGATCAGAGCAGTATTGTATATCATACTTTTGTTAGACCTTGTGCCAAGGCTGAGCCTTGAGAGCTCAGATTTGATGACCAATGTGACCTTTTGTTCCATATAGTTTCAATTCAGTGCCTAGTGATGTTATTGCAGCAGTGTTTCAAATGATTTTTTATGATTATTATTATGATGTGATATAACCTATGGACTTCTGATTATTGACTATGGACTTTTATCTTGTTGTTTTAGTCATCTTCACAGCATTATCTTGGTATATGATTCAGGATGTGGTAGTACAATTAAAACTAAAATTGAATATCTTGGATGATGTTATAACTATAATGGATGTATTACTTGCACACTTAGGTTTTCTGACAAAGCTCACCAATTTTATTACCCTCCTATGAGCATAGATATGGTCTTCCTTGACATTCTTGTCTGCTAGCTTAGGCACCACATTCATTTAACTCCATCCATCCATGACTTTCCCGATTTGGATTTCACCTTTGACTTGTCTTTCTTGACTTTTTGATACTGAGGACTTCCCCATTACTACCTCTGTGTTGGACCGAATCCATGTTTGTTTAATGTCTCGGCTCTAAGCTGGTGACTGAACTTGCCTTTGGTGAGTTGGATTGTAGGCCTAAATCATTCTAGTCGGTTGTACCGATGTTTGGCATTGGAAGAAGACCCCCTAGTCACTTGAGATGTTGTTGGCTAAAACTGAAAGCTCATGTACTACTTATATTGGAAATGCACAATGAAATCCTGTGAACTTGAAATTCTAGAATGTGTTTCTTAACACACGTGAATAAAGGCTATAGTGATGAACTGCTTAAAATACTCCTCGAAGAGTATAGAAAAGGTCCAAAAAGCAATGGTTACTCAAAGTTATATCTATTATTGTTGACTTTAGATATGTATAAACATGTCCTAGATGCAAGCTGCGACTAGTTGTGCTTCTTAGCACATCTAAAATCCGAAGGGTTATGTAGGCCAAAAATACCATGAAATTAAATGAATGATCCTAATGAACTTGGATCAGCTTGATGTAGACATGATTCGTAAGTTGAATAAACACTCTCTAAACAACTTATCCATTTGTGAGGCACATCCCTTCCCCGTGTTATTTGTACGGCACAGAGTGTAGCTCCCCCTTTCCCTATTCAAAGTGTCACCCAGTTGAGTTTGGTCAAGTCATCCTCTTTTCCCAACCTTGTTTTAGCCTTCACCCTTAGCTAGCAGTTAGACCATGTCTAATGGGTGAGTCTGTCATTAAATATCTTGTGCAAGAAAAGTATAAATAAAATTAAATATCTATATGTATTAAACTGCCATGGAATGATGATGTACTTTAAGTTAAGTTGTGAGTGTGATTAGAGGAACATGTCTTAGTTTATTGATATAATTTTGTTCTTGGTTATATTTTGACCTAGTCAAACATAGTTTGACAATGGTCATTCTTGGGATCCATGATGATGTGGACCATGTATGCCTATGGATGATGATTGATGGTCCCACATACTCTTGTTGATTATACCATATGATGGACATATGATTCAGATGATGGTTGATGCAGTTCAGCAGATTTATTATTATTTCCAGATCATCAGATTATGCACTGTCCAGGTATGGTGGACCCTACAGTTGACCCCTCAGGTCAACCCATGGTGTATGAGTACACATTTCTAGTAGATTTGGGTCTTCTGGATCTATTGAGACACTTATCATTCAGTTTCGGGCACTTCTGACAGAGATAGATGCAGTTATCCACATGTTGACCAGATTTGGACATGTTTTCCCAGCCGGTCCAGCAGAGGCACGAGAGGCCAGTTTCACCTAGGGAGTTGTATGAGGAGGGGGTGGTCCATCCACTTATTTTTACCATTATACCCCCTTTCCAGATAGCCTGGTGGGCTCAGTTTGACAGCGCAGGCACTCTGGGTGTCAGTTTGGGTAGCTTCACGGTTATCGAGGAGGATTGAAAATAGAATAAAAGGGTCACTGAGGAATTCGATTTGGAAAATTGAGGCAAGGTTTTGGCACTTGGTATTCACATAGATATTCCAGGGTGAACCCCCCATCTTCCAGTCAGATGGCATTAGCCAGTGGGGTCCACAGTGGCCACAGGAGGCCATTTACTGCATGTCTCTATCAGTTTTGGAGACAGGATTTGATATTTTGTATTATTTTGGACACGTTATTTTATAATATTGTTCCATGGGGATGAGCTAGTAAGGATTGATGCCTCCTAGCCCCACCATGAGCTTCTTGAGTCATGTCCATGTCATATGAGGTGGGCCCATGTGTTTTATTCCCCTCCTAGTGATGACGTCACCCTCCATGAGTCTTTTTTAGGGATGACACCATCCTCTCTTTGAGTGATCCATGTGATATGTTGTAGGATCATCTTAGCCATTGATTAGATTATGAGATCTTTTAATCTCAACCAGTCACTTGTTGTATTGTAAAGTGGTTTTGTGGTTTAGGGTTTTGGTCTTTTTTATCCTATACAAGGAGGAGACCCCCTCTTGTAAAAGCACCTTTGGGCTCTAGAAAACTTGAAATGAAAATAATATTTTGGAGATCTACTTCTTGGCTTTGATTGGGTTACTCTTATATATGTTCTTGCATCTCTTGCTTCTAGACATTATTTGTTTTTCAGGTGAAATCAACATCAAGAGAGGGAGGCCGAATTGCTTGAAGCTAGCTCAATGTTTTGCTTGATGGGAAGATTGTAGGGGTTGCTCACATCCCCCATGGGCAAGACGTCTTCATCTTGAGGGAGTTTTTAAATTGTTCTTTGTCCATTGATTGCTTATTTGATATGACATGCTTAGATCTTATAGATTTGTGGATCAAATCTAACTTGATGTAGTTTGATTTACAGGTTTTCATGGCACATCTCTCCTCTTAGGGCTTGGACGTTTTTGGTTGAAGACACTTGGATAAAGCTTGGAATTGTAACTCGGGAAAGAATCATCCATATGATAAGAGGTCACAAGCTTTGAGGTAAGATCTACAAGGTACGTATCTATTTCACTTGTTCTCCATCCTATTGGTCACAAAATCATTAAAATCAAAACCCTCATTTTTATATTTTCCTAGATCTACTTGGATCTAGCTTGGCTTTGGGGATAATAAAAAGAACCCACCTCTATAGCATCCATGGCAATTCGGATCTATAGTTTGGTGGCATTTAGGCTTCATTTAACACATTTTCCAAGGCACCTAGCCCTCTTGAAGGCATTTCGCACCCCTTGAGAGAATCTAGTTGGGCTAGTTCCAAGTTGTGGGTAGGTGATATCCCACTTGATTTGCACTTATCTACTTTGATAACCTACCCGTAGTGCTTCACCTCTTTGAATTTTTCCTTGTGGGCCCGATTCCTCATTTTGAGGGTTGTGCCCCACTTGGGTCATTGGGTGATGCATTTTCAATCTTAGATCTATGGAGATCTAGCTCACATTGGGGCATGCCACTTAAAACCCACTTTGATAATTGCCTTAACTACCCCGATCTACATTTTGGCATCATTTGGACTCCATTTGCCCCCTCATCTCAAGGCACTAGTCTCCCTTAGGCAATTCGCACTCCTTGGGGTTAGTGTCATTTGCTAGATCCCATATGTGGGTATCATCTATCTCAACTTAGATCCATAGATATACATCCTTGCATAACCCTTAGTTCCATATCACCCGTAACTTCACCTTGTGGGTCCCATTTGGACCATTTCCAGATTTTAAGAAATCGAGCCCCACTTGTGTATTTTCATGGTACTAGATCTATCCATTAAGTGGCCCTATTCATTCATTGGTTGAAACACTTGTCACCTTTAAGCCTCTTCAACCATACTTAACTCTTGGGTCCACCTAATCCAATCAACTCATTGGTTTCCGTAACTCATCTTTTACACGTTTCCCTAGGAACCTTTGGGTTAGTCAATCTTCATTGATTGGCTAGGTTCTCCCCCTTGGTCTTGATTTCTTATTGATCTAAAGTGAAGAGTGCCTCATTTATCGTGACTCCCGGCTTGCATTGAGAACCATGGCATCTCTTGGGTCACCTCTTTAGTTTTCTATCTCCTCTACCGTACCAGATGGGATACCTTTAGGGACAACTACAAGTTGTGTGATAACAGTACCTTCGAGGTACAATTTCATATGGACTGAGATATGCCTCCAGTGGAGAATTCACGTTGGTTATACAAACTCATACTATGGAGGAAGCATTGTGGACCGTATGAGCACATATGGCTACTATTATTGCCTAGGATCAGTTATGATATCTTGGTCCAGCAGGAAGCAGGGATCTGTAGCTCAGAGCACTACCGAAGCAGAATACATAGCTGCTAGTCTTTCCTACCGAGAAGCAGTGTCACTCAAAACGATACTTGCAGGGTTGTTTGGTGAAAATCTTGAGCCTATCGTTATTAGCTGTGACAATTAGAGTTGCATCAAGCTTTCTGAAAATCCATTGTTTCATGACAAGTTGAAGCACATTGAAATGGAGTATTGACTTCATCTGAGACATGGTCCAGAAAGGTACAGTGAAAATTCAGTATATTGATATTGATGAGCAGATTGTCGATGTGTAAACAAAGCCTCTGTTAGTGACGAAGTTTAGGTACTTCCGAGACAATCTTGGTATCACAGAGAATGCCTCCCTCGTTAAGAGGGAGTATTAAATATACATCATCAAGAGACATTCTCCAAAACGGTCTTGTGTAGCCAAGATTGATCCTCCCGTATAGAGGTGAGCACTATGATTGCCTTCTATGTAAAGTTTATTTCTCTCGTATAGAGGTAGTTGATCAAAGTAATAATGTTGTAAAGTCTTGTTGGACAAGGCTTTGAAATTGTGTGTATCAAGTCATGATTATCATGTGAACCTTCCATATAAAGGTATCCATGAGATGGATCTCCCGTATAGAGGTGGACCTTCCGTATAAAGGTTATGCTTTACTTGTTAAAAGCATTTAATGTTGTGTGATATATTATTAACCATGATCACCAAATTGCTATTAAGTCTCCTTTAGAGATTGATCACCTCTAAAGTGAATTACTTTAGCATATGATCATTTGGTCCAGAATAATATAATATGATCACAACATCCAATAATTTTCTTAGTATAATGTAATGTGATGGATAATTAAAGTTAGCACATATTGACCATGAAGTAAGAGATAAATAAATAAAAGATAAAGCATAGAGATCAAGAGAATTCGAAATTTCCCATGAAAACACTTTAGGTAATTAAAGAGAACTTGAATTATGAAAGCTTCAGTTAAATATCAATGCTTCAGTTAAAGCATCAGTCAGGGATGATTTTAAGAACTCCCCCCAAATTTATATGGTAAAAAAATTGGCGAATCTCCCCGATATATAGGAAAATTTGAAAGCGATTTTATCAATAATATAATATGTATATATAATTTTTTGGCGAATCTTTCATTTTATTATATGATATTGTAAAATCTTGGCGAATCTTTCACTAAATTATAAGATATTGTAAAATCTTGGCGAATATTTTACTGAATTATAAAATATTGTAAAAAGTTGACGAATATTTCACTAAATGATAAAATATTGTAAAAATTTGGCGAATATTTCATTGAATTATAAAATATTGTAAAAATTTGGCGAATCTTTCATTGATCTATAAAACACATTGAATGACAGTCTGCTTGTTAATTATGAGTTCAAGGCTTCTTCAAATGTTGAGTTCAATTGCTCTATTTCAAGTTTTGGTCTCAATACCAAATGGTGGTGGCCTTAATGAAGCCTTGATATCCAAGCAAAGCCGAGTAGATATTGGAGACATGTATTCTAAATGTGGGTGTTTGGAGGATGCACATAAAGTGTTTGGCCAAGTGCCAAAGTGAAATACAGCCTCATTGAATGCAATGCTTTCAAGATGTGCTCAACATGGACATGGCAGGGAGGAACATTATCAGAGGGGTTCTTCGAGTGGAGATTGTCATTCATAGCTCTGATGACGTTAGCATTGCATCTTCTTCTTACTTACAATTTTTTCCTCTACTACTTGAGTTTCTAGAATCTATTTGTAGTCCTCCCTGCAATTATTATAGATTTCTTCTTTTTCTTCTTTAATAGTCTTCGGAGATGACTTTTTTGAATTGCTTAAATCAACAAAGGAATTGCACCCACAGACTATCCTTCAATAGATTGTGTGGCTACCCTAGACTGTTTTTGATACTTCAAGGCAAGTTTGTACATAGGTTTTAAGCTAGGCATGTTCCTTAGGTATTTTTCTTGGCACATACTTTGAATAACATTATAGTGATTTTGTTGGCATCCTATAGTGTCGACTATTGGGGGCTATCTTATTGTTGTGTCATACTTTTGGACAATGTAACTTTTTTCCATCTAAATTCCTCAACACTAGTACCATATCTAAATGTTATACCATTTGTTGATACCATATCTAAATGTGTCTAGTAGTTGATTTTGATTGTAGATGTTGTATTTTTTGTTGATATTGGTGTGTAGATGTTATTATAACCCATGTTAGAGCTTTTATTACAAATTGTTTTTTTCTATTGATTAGAGTTTCCATGACATGTGGGGACTTGGACCTTGACAAACCAATAAACTAATAGAATCAGACATTATGCATCATTTTGGCCTTCACTAGCCAATTATGCCCATGGAGGCTAGGAAAATTTTGAGCCAATTGGACTAGAGGAATGTTGGTCTCGTGCCAATAGGTCTCCTATGATCAATGCATAGGAACCTAGTGCATAGACCATTTTTCTCTTCGCTTAGCTATGTAGAGCTCATTTATTTTTCTGAATAACGATAAGTATTTACAAAGAAAATATACAATCAGCATAAACAAATCGAAAAAGTGAAGACAATTAATTCATGCAAATAAAAGGTAATAAAAACTTATTTTCTCGAACCCTAAATCAATGGAAATCAAATAAATCTAATATTGATTCAAGCTACAACAAAGGGTTAAATCAAGCATCAAATGAGAACTAGAAGCATTCAAGGGTCTAACACAATAATTAACCAAAATACATGCAAACTCCACAAATCGACAAAATGTTTCAAATAAAAGCAATAAACAAACCATAAAAATTTGCACAAAATATTTGAGATAAACACCAACATGGTTTCATGTACTTGAATGAGCTCATTCTTGCTTAGCGAAAGTGTAGTCAAATTAGTTATTTATCCTTCAATGTCAGGACACTATCTATGTGAAGAGATAGCTCCTAGGCCTAGCTTTGTCAAATTCCAGTGTCATTTCCTATCACATAAAAAAAGAGACAATGTAAAAGATAAATATAAAAACATCAATCTTAAAATAAACTGCATCAAGGAAATGTATGTCATATCATCAATGTTATAACAAAAAAGTACAATGTATAATCTATTTTTAATTAAAATGCTAGCTCAAATTTACATATAATGATCACCCGCAAGGGTCCATGGAACACCTATACCAAAATAAGACTCAAGAGTCTCTCATGTGTATTGGATCATATACAATATTAGGTGAAATCCATTTCCCAATTCACATTCTGGGACTGGTCCTCATTTTCGGCACTCTGAACATGACCTTCTTCGAATGAGCCGTCATTATGATCCTCAACAACATTATGTTCCATATCAAATTCATTAGATAAATTTGCCATATTGTTTTCTCCCCTTCTTTCACAATTTGATCGCCAGAGAGCTACTGCTCTTTCATATGGAAAATTGTCAACCTCATACTTTGTTACATATAATCTTAAGCATGTATCCACATTTTTATCAAGCTTATTCCTCAACTTTGACTTCAAAAATGTTAATGCACTAAACATTCTCTCATCCTCCACTGATCCCAAAATCATGGTTTGACATAAATCTACTAATTTGAAATACTCTGACATATGTTGCAGTAGATATTCACTACCACTGAGTGTAGTCCACAATTTTGTAATTGCACCATATTCTAGAGCATTATCCAACTTAGAAAATTGCTCCCACATTGTATCAGCAAAGCATCGGGCTTGATCTTTCAATTTTTGTCCATCTAAAATACCTTGAATATGTTCTCCTTGTATCTCGGTCTCTCGACAAAAATGGCTTTGCAAAATCTTGATTTTAGCTATAAAGTCAACCTTTATAGTTTTTGAACATTGACGATTGTTCCAATATTGAGGGTATACCACAGACATGGCCTCCAACAATTCAACTCGAGGAAATCGTTCTCTTATCTCTGATGATAGTGATTTTGCAATTTCTATCAAGCTGCGCCTCACTGAAATCACAACATTGTCAAATTGTTCTCTTGACACAGGGCACTCTTTGGTGGTTCTTCCTATTTTGTCATTATAATAAAAAGGAACCATATACCCACGCACTGCCATACATAGAAACCCTTTTTCATCAAACTTCAATAAATTTTCATCATTTTCAATATTGATTATGTTAGCCCAATTTGTAAATGCTAGACCTGTAAAAGAATCTGCCTTCATATACAAATTATCTAATGCAAGGCATGCTAGTTTTCTAGCATTTGTGTATTCAACAATATACATCGTGCGACTCTGAGACATCTTCACGAGGCTATTCATTTCATGAAGCAGAGGAAGAACTCCAGCCAATGTTAAATATGTCTCTATATCAGTTAATAGAAAGAGAAGAGTTTGAGCTTTTTCTACACTTAGGCGATGTTCATACATCACCCCTACCAAGGATGCATATTCATCGAATAGTCTTTGAGCTGGTCCCTTCAGTGAGATCCATCTTGTATCAACATCTTTTAATAGTTTGTTTCCATTTGTAACACCGTCAGCAAATTTTTTAAACTCTGAAAACCGTTTGGGACTCCGACAAAAGTATGCATGAACCTCACGTACAAGATATTCAACTTTTGAAACCAATGGAAAGTTGCTCACTATTTTAAATGCAAGATTCATTCTATGAGCCATACAATGAATACCAATCATATACGGTGAAGCTGAGAGTTGTAGTCTAGCACAAAGGCCGTTCCTTTGTCCCTGCATTACTGATGCCCCATCTGCTCCAACGCATACCAACTTTTTTGCGATCATTGAATGATCCATACCACCAGTTTCTTTCAAAGTATTAATAACAAGTTCATAAATGTTTTCTGCTGTAGAACTTTTGCTCATTTTATGAATTCCAAGTAGATAGGAATTCCTGATATGGTAATTGACCGTATAAATGCTCATGCAAATCCATGCAGTATTATCAACAGCTGTAACTTCATCCAAGGACAGTGACAAAAATGTTGCATTCACAATCTTCTCTTTCATATCATCCTTTTCTACTTGAGCTAGATATTTTCCCCATTCCCAACCACTCGTTAAAGACCAATGAGAAGATGGAAAATTTGGCACTTGAATAAAAGATAGATATTTCATCATTTTTGGATAATCTGTCATAGGACGACCATTGGATAGGATGTGAAATACAGTGCTTAATTGTATCGACTTCGATAACAAAAAAATTTCCATCATCTTTCCGAATTGAGAAGTGATGGTTCCTCCACTTTCATCTAGTTTTCTCTTATTTATTAAGTATTTATTGTATTCCTCTTCACATTGGAGATGTCGGCTATCAGATTTCCATCTAACAGTAGATTTCTTCTCATCATTTCCAGTTTTGTTATCATACACCTTCCCAACATGCTTCTCTATTGTGTCCAGCTTCATTTGCAATTTCACTAGCTTGCCAAGTTTCCAACTACATGAAATGCATTTAACTTCTCGTGAGGTCTCATTCTTATTTGTTGGAGGTATCGGTTCAATAAATGGGAATCTTGATACCCAATCAGATTGGAATTGTCTCCCGAAGTCCCATCGGCCTTTTTTCCTCTTCAGTGAATGGTCTATGTCACCTTGCAAGGAAAAATCTTCAACATTTGAGCTACCAATTTCTGATGAAAATGCATTTGCCTCACTTTGATCACTAGAGGAATGTATTCTACCATCCATTGTATGTTTTGCAGAGGCATCCTCCAAAGTGTTGACATCTCTCTCACCGATACCTTGCTCAAGAGAGCTTGAACCATGAATATGATGTGGATGATTGGATTGATGTTTTTGAAAATATGACATTACATCCTTTTGTCTTAATGTTTTATTTTTCTCTCCATGATCCATGTTTGACATCTTGTTTCTTACTTAATGTTCCACAATTGATATTCCAAATCAATATAGAAACCAGAAGGAGGCCTGCATGAGAAAAATGATATAAAATTAGTACAACTGCTTAATTTGATTCTTAGACCATTTCTTCTCAGAAGGCTGAAGGAAAAGGTTGAAGAGTCCCTGCCTAGGAAAAAGGAGATAATTTTGTATGCAGATATGAAAGAACATCATAAACATATCCAAGATCATTTAGTCAATAAAACACTTGAGGTTTATTTGCAAAATAAAGGAGAAAATGGTGACTTAACTTGCAATTTGATTCACATCTCCAAGCACGGTACTGTAGCATTTAAGCAATAGATTTTATTTGTGTAGAGTTAAGCAAATTGCTCTGTGGTCTGGAAAGCGGTGGTGCAGCATTTTCCTTTGGTCGGCTCTGGATTAGTGTGGAGGATAGGAAATGGGAGACTCACTCGTATTGGACTGGACCCTTGGGTTGGCTGTAGGGGAGGTCATGTCATGCCTGTGGACTTGAGGAACTTCTTGGCAGCTAGAGGTTGCCATTTTCTGGATGATGTAGAGGATCCGGGATCATCTACTCTTTGGCATCAGGGGTGGATCTCTGCACAGCGTCTTGAGATTCCTGAAGATATGCAAGGAGTTTGGGAGGATTTTCTCCGGATCCTAAGACTTTCGTATATACGACTGACCAATAGGAATGATGAAATTATCTGGGATCACCATCCCTCTAGAATTTACACCCCAAGGAATGGATATATCCAGCTGAATGTGGAAGCACATAACAGGGAATTGGTGTGGTGGTGGAAATATCCGTGGAAGTTAAAGTGTCCGAGTAAAGAAAAATTACTCTTATGGGCTATTCTGGAAAATAAGGCTCCAACCTGGGACATTCTGCAAAAACGCTTCCTCCAGGGACCGGGGTTCTGTCCACTTTGTAAAGATGTGGAAGAGACCATTAATCATCTATTTGTTTATTGTCGGTTTACTCAGGCAGTTTGGGCTGATATATGCAAATATCTGGATTTAAATGTGAGATGGTGGGGAGCGAGTGTCCATGAAGCATTCCAATTGTGGTGGACTTTACAAAAATCCTCTCCCATCCGGGCTTCCCCTTGTATTTTCGCATGGGGCATATGGATTACCAGAAATAAGATCATATTTCAAGATTGCAGGATTCTGAAGGAGACTGTAGTGGCACAAGCTGTGGCTGTTATCCAACACTACAAGACACCTGTCAAAGAGATTAGAACTCGACCTGTGAGTGAGGAAATGATCGATAAAACCATGCCATGGGCATATTTTGATGGTGCTTCTCTTGACCATCGATCGGAGTGTGGTGGGGGTGGAGTCCTTTTCAAAACCGAGTCTCATTTCTTTCATATCGTGGTTGGTTTGGGGAGGGGATCTAACAACTATGCTGAACTTATGTCTCTTAGGCTGCTGTTGTTATTTGCACTTGAACAAGGATGTCTATCTCTTCAGATATTTGGCGACTCCAGGATAGTTATTGACTGGGCAAAGGAGATTACTCATTGTCATGTGATGGTACTCATACCTATACTGGAGGAGGTAATACAGTTAAAATAGTCATTTAATCATATTACATTTACACTTGTCTACAGGGAGAGGAATGGGATGGCCGATCAGCTTTCCAAAGAAGCGACGCAGCAACATTTAGCACTTGGAACTTGGAGGATTACTATTCACTCTATTGGGGGCACCTACAGTTATTACCACAGACCATTTCATGAAGCTATAGAGGCACGGAATTGAGCAATAGCTCAGATTTTGATGACCAGGGATGGACGCCTATTTTAATTTCTGTAACAGTTTTTGTTTAGTTGTATGGATATATGCCGGCTGTAGATAGCAGTTATGTGATGGTCTGATACAGTAGTCTATGTAATCGGATAAATGCGGGCTGTATGAACAGCCGGACTCATTGTTTTGAAGTAGTATGGAACTTTGGACTTGATATTAATATGGGACAGTAAATATGTGTCAATGTAGGGAGCACAGTGATCCTAATACATGTGCAGAATCTAATTTTGTTCATCTTTTTGAAATAAAATTACCACTTTTTCCAAGGAAAAAAAGGTCACAGCAACTATTAGGTCACAACAACTATTTGTGTAGAGTTAAGCCATACTCATGAAAGTTTTCATTTAAACAGAAAGATAACAATGTTCTCATTTTATGGTAGCCTTCATCCAATCCTGGGAACTTGGCACTTGGAGGATTACTATTCACTCTATTGGGGGCACCTACAGTTATTACCACAGACCATTTCATGAAGCTATAGAGGCACGGAATTGAGCAATAGCTCAGATTTTGATGACCAGGGATGGACGCCTATTTTAATTTCTGTAACAGTTTTTGTTTAGTTGTATGGATATATGCCGGCTGTAGATAGCAGCTATGTGATGGTCTGATACAGTAGTCTATCTGTAATCGGATAAATGCGGACTGTATGAACAGCCAGACTCATTGTTTTGAAGTAGTATGGAACTTTGGACTTGATATTAATATGGGACAGTAAATATGTGTCAATGTAGGGATCACAGTGATCCTAATACATGTGCAGAATCTAATTTTGTTCATCTTTTTGAAATAAAATTACCACTTTTTCCAAGGAAAAAAAGGTCACAGCAACTATTAGGTCACAACAACTATTTGTGTAGAGTTAAGCCATACTCATGAAAGTTTTCATTTAAACAGAAAGATAACAATGTTCTCATTTTATGGTAGCCTTCATCCAATCCTGGGAACTTGGCACTTGGAGGATTACTATTCACTCTATTGGGGGCACCTACAGTTATTACCACAGACCATTTCATGAAGCTATAGAGGCACGGAATTGAGCAATAGCTCAGATTTTGATGACCAGGGATGGACGCCTATTTTAATTTCTGTAACAGTTTTTGTTTAGTTGTATGGATATATGCCGGCTGTAGATAGCAGCTATGTGATGGTCTGATACAGTAGTCTATCTGTAATCAGATAAATGCGGACTGTAATCTGTAATCCGTCTGTTTCCTAATCTGCTATATCTATGAAACTTAACTGGAATTGCTACATATCTTAAATCCAAGCTAAACATTGGACACTAATTTTCACACTTTGTCATTGATATTTCTCAAGGGTCTATTTATTTGCTTGGGAAAAAATTACTTGGAGATAACTTTTATAATTATTGTTCATATCAAAGCCTATTCCTAGTACCTCATCTCACTCTTCTACCAATTTTTTGAGTCCTCCAATTTTTTTACCCAATGCCACCACCCCAGATCCTACACTATCATTCATGTACAACAAATCCTTCCAGCATCAACTAGGTTTCCTATTTGTTCATAATTATCAAATTAAATCTAAAATCACCACCCTAATTATGGATAATGGTAGCCAAATAAATATATTTTCCCATGATATTTAGTCTCCTATCTGCAACTCCCCACTACAGACCATCAAACTCCATATCAGGTTTGGTTACAAAATATGCTCCTCATCTAAATGTCACTGAGCATTATGTTATCACCATTTCCATTGGGGCATTTCAATATACTTTGGAATGTGATGTGTCTCCTCTCAATTGTGTATATTTACTACTGGGTTCCCTTACCAAATTATTCGTCATTCCCTATATGATGCTCACCACAACACTTATAAATTTTTTAAAGATGGAAAGGCTTGTGATCTCACATCTTCTATAACCCATTCACCTTCCTTGTTGTCCAACAATGTTGATGTGTTCCATGTCAATCTTCACAAATTCATGTCACTATGTGTGGTTAAATGGGTTAAGATTGATAATGACTCCCATCCTTCCACACCCTATATGAATCCCTTGTTAGATGATTTTGTGTATGTATTTACACCTCCTGTTGGCCTTCCCCCCATTCATTTCATCTAGCACACTATTGATCTTGTCTCAGCATCTTCTCTTCCAATTGCTCCAATATACCATTTAGCCCCTCACGAATTTCTTGATATTAAGTGACATCTTCAATATGTCTTAAACTCTAGACATATAGAACCTAACTCCTCTCCTTATGGTTCCTCTACTTTCTTCATTTCTGCAAAGGAATCTGGTGCATGGCATCTTGTTACTTATTATCATGATCTCAATGAAGTGACTATTAAAAATTGTACCCATTTTCTCACATTAATGATTTGCTTATCCATCTCAAGGGTGCCCAATTCTCATACTCACAAGTAACATCTGTAAGGCTCGCTACAAGTATTATAGTATATAACTAGCATATATTATTATGTTAGTATTAGGTATGTGATTCAATTCTAGTCTATAAACATAGTTGGAATATAGCAGTAATCATCCCAACTAGGAGGTATCCAATGCCATGATATGGACTCTAGCATATGATCTAAATGCACTTGAACCCCTCAACTAGATATTCATGCCCATGAAACTGGGTGAAATCCCAGACTGAGTGATATTCTCCGTGATTATAAATATAAAATAACAGACTAGAACCTGGTGGCCACTACAACTAGGGGGCAAACAGCACGCCAACTAAAAAGTCCTAAGTATACAAACCAGGCAAACAAAGATGCCTTCCGGAGAAGAGTCTGGGATGATGAGGGCCCAGAACAGATCAACGAAGGAAGAAAGACAGTTACCCGGGGTCCAAAATACAATGACTAAGGGTGCAAGCGCTGGAATCACCCAACCGCCCTCCCAAAGACCCGCAAGGGATTTCCTCCCACGTCTGTCTTAGGTACAGCAGATATACCCTCTGCTGTCACCTGTGTATGAACCTAGAGTCAGATACTAAGGCTACCACAACACCGAAAACTCCTGGGGGAACAGTCACCGGTCGAATCAGAAAGCGTGGGCAGGGTAGCTAAGCCCGAAACTCGAAAGAGTCCCCAATACGCAATCCAATCCTGGCGTATGCTCGAACAGAAAGTAGGAGGAGTATTCCCAACAATCTGATCTCGCAATGACCTACTGCATAGATCCCAGGCAAGTTTTGAGTGAAATGGGTTTACCTGTGATAGTCTCACTACGATTTTTGCGTAATGTGTGATCTTGAGTGGTTTAAGTTGATTTAAACTCAAGATCCTAACCAAAACTAATTGGTGTAGTGTACCCTAAAAAAGAAAAATGTTTCTATTTCATTTTATTAAAAAGTTTTTAGGGCTGTTATTACTCAAAAAGGGTAGTGCTTTTGTGTGGCGTGGTTGCAACAAGGAAACAAAAGTGCCATAAAATCAAAACTTTCTACAACAAAGCTCTTTTTCATTTTTTCATTTACTGGAAAGAATAAAAGAACAATCAACTAAATTATGATTCAATAAACTGACCACAAACAATGTTTAAATACAAGAATCAATCACTAAACAAAGTGCTGGAAAATATTGAAGTGTCTGGCCATATTCCCAAAATAATGAGGTTATTCCCAAAATAATCCTTCTTAGACTCATTTTCCATTAAAAACATCTAAAATCCATAAAGAATTGCATCTCATGGCCATATTTCAACTATGAATAGTTTACCAAAGGACATTATAATGTTTTTAGTAACAATGATGGGTGTATGCATCTTGATAATGGTTAGGACAGTATAAAAAGATCCTTGGTCATTTAACAAATATTCTTTGGCTCAAGTGTGGTGAAATATGCATTGCAACACCACATAAGACCTTTCTATGGAATATTTGGCCTCTAATTGGGATATGGCTATGATTAATTCATTTTGGGGACCCGTGATGGGTCCAAGGGCATAGACCATGGTTGAAAAGGAAAAAAAGGTCCTTCACGGGAAGATTAACCTTCTAGGACTTACACATTGTGAGTCGAGCCCCAATCATGAAACATGTCCTCTCTATGGTGTCTTTGACTCCTAAGTGTCATTCCATGTGTCTATATGGTGTCCTTGACTCCCAAGTACATACCCTTATTGGATTTCAAGTGGTGTCATTTCTGCTAAAATGTAATAAATTATATTCTAACATTATATGTTGAGGTATAAGGCATGCTTGATGTCTATATGGTCTATAGTTATACTTAATGGGACTAATAATTTAACCCAATACTAGGTCATAAAATATTGCTTCTTTCTTCATAGCCTTTGGACTTAGTTGTGCCAAAATGTCCCTTAACCATATGGCCCTCATTTTGGTTCAAAATTATTCCCTTGAGAATGCCTTTTTGTTTGGATCATTCTCTGTATTTTCTGATGACTGGGAGATTTTATCTGACATTAAGCAAACTCCTCGCAGTTCAATCAATACTTGCTTGAGTCTGACATTAGCAGAATTTTCTCAGAATCTCATGATGAGAGAGTTGAGACTATCATGCTCAAATGTATGATCTTTTTAAACCACATAGTCCTGCAAGCCAATATGTAAGTTGTGTTTGGGTCTCACCCATAACAATTGAAGAATATTTTCGTGCTCATGTTTTATATGTTTTTATATGCTATGAGTTTTCAGCAACCAAACCACTGCCCACTGCCCAGCAACAGAAAAATGATGGCCCAGCACTAGCAAATGATCAGTGATTACTTTTGTGTTTGTTGACAGTTTATATAGTAGGGGTTTGGTGGGACACTAAAAAACCTGACTAGGGCTTTTTCATTATGTAAAATTTTAGGGCTTTTTGACAATATATGTTGAAAAGGTTATGACAGCTACTGTAAAAGCAAATGTTCATGATGAAATTGGTAGATTACATGTGCCTAGAAATCAGAAATCAGATTCCTTGGACTTGCAATTCAATACTGATGTTGTTAATTCCTCAAATAAGAAAGATCATCAATATTCCAATGCATCTCGGTTGCCAGGGATGGTCCTTACCTGTGAAGACCTCGAACAGTCCATTATTGCTGAAGCCAGTGAAAGTGTTTCCAAATTGCAAATTCATTCTGATGAGAGTACAGATTCAGATGGGAATATATTGGCCAATGGGCAGAAGTTACAGAAGGACGACCAGGCATCTCAGCATCTCCTGTCGTTGTTGCAGAAAGGAGATCAGAAGTCATCTATGAATCAAGATCTCAGGGAAAAGTATGTTGCTCCTAAAGGTGGAGATCAACACGAGGATACTGGTAATGCTGAGAAAGTTGGATATCCAGAGAAAATTGGGGAAGCTCAGACACTGGAATTGCTATTTGGAAAAGCATTCATGAAGGAGTTGCGTTCTGCAGATGCCCCTGTTTTAGTAAAACCACCTGTTTCAGGAAAATCATTTTCCAACGATGTATCTCTAGGAGGTAATGGACTAGAACCATTGTTTACAGTGTCTCTGAATCCACAAAAGTCACTTCCAAATGCAGAATTTGAGACAGGTATTGACAAACTTGATGTCAGTTCATCATCTATGAAAATGAACATGAAGGATGGTAAAAGAGTAGTTTTACAATCACAACGGTTGTCATTAGATGGAAATGCATATGGACCTGATCAGGATCTGTGGCCCAACTCATCGAATCTAAACATTGAGATTCAGGGCAGCATTGGTAATTCCCAGTTTGAAAATGCAAAGGGAAATTTTGCTCTATTAGGGACGGTGGCTAAAGCTAAGTCAAATGCCATGGATGAAGGAGAATATTCTAGTAGTTTGATTTCTGATTTTGGAAGTAACTTGGAAAAGGAGGGCAATTCAAGTATTAGAGGTGTTTTTGATTCTGGAAGCAAGAAACCTATGTTTGATGCGGGGAACATGGCCATTGGTCACTCATTCACTGGGCAGAGTGACTCCATTGGGAGGTCAGCTTTTCTTAGAAGATCACAGAGCAATGGGAACTCTTCCCCATTGCCTGTTTTTGATGAGTTTCTTACTACACGTTTAAATGGATCACAGATGCCTGATAAATTTATTGGTTCAAATGTTCCGAGATCAATGCCAGAAATTGTTCAGAAATCTATGGCTTTCAAAGATGAAAAGAGTAGATATGAAGATCATAATACAAGCATGATTGATGCATCCATTCAGCACTTTCGAGCTGCCGATGCACGTGCCTTTTCAACATATATTGTGATAAAGGGATTGATTTATTACATTTGTTGCTCTCAAAAATTAACTGTGTCACAACTGTATACTTTATGATGATGGCATGGACATGTTTTTATGCTATAATGCCTTGACTTCTACAACATGACTGGCCAAGAAGATGACAATGCAAAAAAGGCATAGGGAAATTTCAAGATCCTATGTTTGTTGAACACAGAATAGGTGGTCTGTTGGGCCTATTTGATATTCTTGGGATTTAAACTTACATTCCTCTGCCTGAAGAAGTCAAAGAAGAAATTGCAATTGAATAGAAGAAGCATCAGTTTTCAGAATGAAAGACAAGAAACATTGACGCAAAGAGCAGTGAGAATTCTACTGATGAACCCCATCCATCACCATTAATGAAATAAAAGGAGGAGATTTCTTCTTCACGTCACTTCTACACACACCCTAGGAATACCTTGAATTCCATCATCCGTATGGGATCAACCCTTCACCAAACCTATTGGAAAACAAGTCTACAAAAGGTGATAGGAGCATTAAAAGAAAACCGAACTCTAACCACAAGGGGTAGTGGGATTGAATTGCTAACCATATGATAGAGAACTACCAATGTTCCATGTACCATATTGCAACACCACCTCATTAAATCATACTACGACTTGTTTTTGCTTCATTCTGTTGATATATTCCAGATTATTATGGCCCAAAGATTCAACAAATGTGTTGTTTTGTGTGAGTGGAACCCCTAGTGGAACAAACTCTGATCTCAAGAGTGCAGGAGCCTAGTGGTGTCCTATGTTGTGGACTCTGAGGGAGGAGTGGTCTAGGCCTGACTAATAACATTTTGCAGGGAACTATCTTGTCTGCTAAATTGATAACATGATGTCTTTTTGGTGAGAGACCATGGAAATTGTTACTGAGACATAGAATTTGCCATGTGCAACAAAATATTAGGATCAAGGGGGCAATCCTAATCAGTGATGTGATTGTTGTGCCAAATTACTTCAAATGTGGCACTTCACTTGTGTTGCAAGGAATCTATGAAGCATGGAAAAGAGTTGTTGAATGTAACAATTGGATGCCTATAGAATCAGATGTGAAGTTGATTCAACACCCTACAGATCTCAGACACTAGGTGGTTACATTTCAAAGTACATTTCATAGGTGGTTACATTTCAAAGTACAGAAACTACCTCAAAAGATTGAAACGTTAAATTTTTATATGATACAAAATATTGACAATCAATGCCAATATAAAAATACAAAATTTATATTTTAAATTCAGACTGGCCAGGTCTTTCAGATATGGAAGAGAAGAAAGTTGGATTGCTTGCTGTTTTTTATGGGAACAATGGTGCTGAAGCAAGTGAATTGATAGCTAAACTTATTCCTGAGTACTTTCTCCTTCACATGCACTTCCTTCTTAAGGGCCTTCATCCTGGTGATTCTTCTATTGGATTAAAGCAAATTTCTGAAGGGTTTCCAAAAGCAAGGCAAGTGTCTTGAATGGGCCAAAGAAGTATGATGTTGATTGGATATAAGCCTTGTTTTAAGGATGCATCTATTACTGAAAATGATGTTAGAGGAGGAGAACATTATGGCCTACATTGTTTGGAAGTTAGCAGGAAGGAAGGAGAAGACCACTTTTCCTTTGGATCATCCTTGAAGGATGGACTCATGAAGACACTTGAGCTTCACAGGTCAAGGTGTGTCTCATTAGGAATTTCTGAAGATTCAATGTACAGGACGATATTAAAGGAAGCATTACTAAGAGCAATATTTGATATAGATATTTCATTTACAAATGAAGCTCTCAGAAGTGATTTGCAATCTGGATCAACAACAAGTATTGTTATCAAAGATGATGAGTATGTTTTGGTTGCCAATATCAGACTGCATGAAAAATATGATTATGTTGTAGTCCCTTCACTATACCTTCCATTCCTAGGAATACAATTTCAATGTGTTTATCCTTGTTACTTCTTCTTGAATTTGATTTTTAGGTTCCTCGGCAAACTGCTTTAATGAAGGCAATGGCACAATATGCTACAAGATCCTCCTACAAAATATCCTTTCTGATCTGCAAACAAGCAACTACTACTAGTAGGAGTCAACCTTGAGACATCCCTCCAGAGGGTTGTTAGAGACAAGCTCAGATATGAGAACAGTTCACTTTCCTTCATTGAGGTCTGTATCTAACTCAAAATGTCACCATAGGTTACTCAAAAGTACCTAGAATTGTTTCCTCGGGTGATATTTTGCATTATATCATGTAGATAGGATTTGTGGCAAAATTGTTAAACTCTCAGACTTCGTAGTTGTGGTTGGTTCAGACCATATGGAGTTTGCATTTATCCAAAAGTGAAGTAATAAGAGGCATGTCAAGTTACTTAAACCTCTCTCAAAACAACAATAAGTGATTGCTTCTCAAGTATAGGATTGGGGCTCAATGGTTAGAAAAACTCTGCAGTTCTTGTTCTATAGGAATTAAAGAATATGAGTTAACGATTTAGAAGATGGTTTGGTGCTTTAAAAGAAAAAAAAGTGAAAGTCACCTACTTGAAATCAAGAATGACACCCAGAAACTTTAGGACCATTGGCAGACATTTATTGGGCATTCAATCTTAGTCAATTTATTGGATTGACATCCATGCAATGGTAAACTGCTCTATTCCTGTGATGACAATAATGAAATCCATTATCCGAGTGTTACCATGGTGCTTGCAAAAAATGTTTCCAAGGGTAGCAATGGACCTAGAGGAGGAATATTTTAAAGGACGTGACAGAATCTAGTCCTGGTCCCCTAAACGTGATATGACTTAGAAGAGTGATAAAAGGGAGAGCTCTTGATTTTGATGACTGAAATGCATTTTTAATCATGATTAAAGAAATTTAGCACAAGCTCTCGAAGCTTGTCTTTGAACCTAAAATCAAATAGAATCATAGTCAAGATGCTTCGCTGCAGGGATTAATTCATTGATGCAATGACTTTGGATGTAGTTTTGGATCCATTTCCCTTTGGAGGGCACTCTTGACAACATGTTCTACACATACTTCATTTTGTGCATCAAAAAGATGACTGGATTGGAAGCAATTTATCATGCTATGGAAGTACCAGAGGGAAAGGCAAGCACAGATCAACAACCTTCAAAACGTTTACCAGCAGACCCTCATGAATTATGTCTCCATGCCTACAAGGTATGCCCGACAAGTAGAATTCAAACTCAATTCAGCTTCCATCGGCTATGAAAAACGAAGGGCGAGTTATAATAAAATATTTCGAAGGGCGAGTTATAAACGAAGGGCGAGTTATAATAAAAGATTTCAGAGTCTGATAGCATTAAGAATTTGGGGATTAAACTCACAGTGTAATCATGGATCGAAATGAAACACGCAGGGTCTAAGATGGCAACAAAAATTGAATTGCAGATATTTCACATTGTCACATACCTCTTAATGCTCGAAACCCTTCTAAGAATCTGAAATGCACAGCTAAAGCAGTTTGCAAACCTCCAGGAGTCCAGATACACGCTACAAACTGGTAATATTTGAAACAAACAGTAATTGAGCCTCGTATGGGTGAAAATCAAGAATTTTACCTCGTATGGGCGATGCTAGGGGTTGTATTGGCACTCTAGCAGCCAAATCGCGGGCGAATCGGACTCCAAAACCGCAATTTCTTCAAATCGAGGGCGAACCATAGCTCCAAAAAAACCCATGCCAGAATCGAGGGCGAATAACAACTCTAGAAAACCGCCATGCCAGAAATCACGGGCGAATGAGTTTCCAGGAAACACCATCCCTAAAAATCGGGGGCGACTGGTGCATCCAAGGAAAAATCACGGAAAATAAACTAGCGAAAATCGATTTTTCCCTATTTCTTCCACAAAAATCGCGGGCGACTGGTTTCTCCTATAAATTCTTCCTAAATACGATTTTGGCTATATAGTTGTTTAATATTTACAAAATAATAAATAGTGGGCTATTAAAATTAATTCTCAAAAACCTCTTTTACTTAAAAATTCGCCCTAAAAAAAATTAGAAACCTTCTAAATTCGCCATTGGGCTAAATTTCGCCCCTAAAATCATCCCTGGCATCAGTTAAAGATACGTCTAAGTTAACTAAATAACTCACAGTGGTCACTTCAAGTAAATCAATTAGCATGATTTCAGTTAAATAAGTGTTAAATAAAAGGGACTAGTTAACTGAAGTATTTACACTTTAGTTAAACTAAAAGACGACATTTCGGTTAAAGAGAAGATCTAGTTAACTAAGTGTTATTGCATGACGACACTTATGTTAAACTAAAATATGACACGTGAGTTGTGACACTTGCATGTCTACACTTAAGTTATCCACCTAACTAAGTGGAAAAGCTTTCAGTTAAGAGGTGAGTTCATCCTAAGTGGCAACTCAGTGAGATGAATCACTACATGAGAAGTGGGGCGCACCACTCCATGCAAGATTAACACATCCAGTTTGAGGGCGAGTTTATCCTGATGTTAGAAGTTAAAACTAGAAGAGAAGAATGTATAAATAGGTTAGACAGGATTGTTGAATCCAATGTGAAGCAAATTCTCTTCTCCATTGAAGGAAAGGCACTTCTCTTTGTGCAGGTCATTGTTTGTGCTTGTTATTGTTGTGCTAGGAACACATCCGATTGATCTCTCTTCTCTATCGCTTATGTATCTTCACCATGTTGGATTTTGTGCAACTTCGGACGATATTATTCATTGTATTTTATTGTACTTGATTGTACCTCCTAAGGGAGATGAACCTGATGTAATTACTTATGTAATCACATGAAAGAACCAATGTAAACCTCGGGGTGCAAAGAAGAAAAAGAAAAATATTAAATTATAATTATTAATTGTCCCCAGGGGAAGTCGGCCCAGTTAGAGATTTTTTCTGGTTTTGCACTTTTATAAACAAGACGTAAAGTGCACCTCATTAGCTCATTCACTCACTTGACATTTGCGCATCACTTGGGAGAGAGAGAAGTTCGCACAAACTAGAGGAGGAAGTTGTTTTGGGGTTTCCACTTGTGGAAAGCATTTTCACATTTTCTCTTTTATCTTTGTACTCTGATCTCGGGATTATCATCTCTATACGAAGGTTGCTGGGTTTTTCCCAATTGGGTTTCCCAGGATAAACTATGTTGTTATGTTTTGTGCTTTGTCTTTCTTCTAGTGATCTTGATTATGCATTTATATTATTATGATATGAATGTATGAAATTTAACATGGTATTAGAGCAGTTCTAGAAGAAGCCATTGCCGAAACATTGTTGGAACCCTTTCCGGAATTAGGGTTTAATCTTGTGAAGTGTTCACCCCGAACTTATCTCTATCCCAAGTGATGCGCAAATGTCAAGTGAGTGAATGATCTAATGAGGTGCACTTTACCTCTTATTTATACAAGTGCAAAACAAAAAAATCCCTAACTGGGCCAACTTCACCTAGGGGCAATTAATAATTTTAATTTTAATATTTTTCTTTTTCTTCTTTGCACCCCAAGGTTTACATTGGTTCTTTCATGTGATTACATAAGTAATTACATCAGTTTCATCTCCCTTATGAGGTACAATCGAGTACAATGAAATTACAATAAAATACAATGAATAATATCTTCTGAAGTTGCACAAAATCCAAGTCCTCGCCCAGATCAAAAGGAGAAGAAGGACATATCTCAAGTTCAATGCTATAGGTGCAGAAAATATGGACACTACGCCAATAGCTATCAAAGTTCAAGTAAAAGAAAGCATGAAGCATCCACTGTTGATGTTGAAGAAGATACTCACTTGTATCAAAGCAATATGCTATGTTGTAAAAGAAAGCATTCCATGCTATCCATTATATTATATTGAGAAGAATTGCTAGGGTTTTTGTTCTCATAATTTTGAGGATTTTCCCCAGGGTATATCTTGTGTTATGGTTGTATGAATTTCATGGATTGAATTGTCTCATTGATTCAAGTCTCTGCATCTAAAAGAATTAAATATCAAAGCTCAGCCAAATTTCAACACCATTTACAATTTCATTCAGTTCTTCAAAATAATCTTCCCTAGAATTCATGTGAGATGTTGCACTAGTATCAAGCAACCAACAATATTTGTAAGATGAAAGAGAAGTTATTTCATTAATTCCAAGATTACAATGTGCAACAATACAATGAATAGAATCAGGGGCTTTACTAGCCTCTTGGCTCTTATTTTTGTTTTCTTTCTTCCGGTTATGTATTCCTTTGATGGAGTCTTGTTGGCCGGATTTTCTGACTATGGCCAACACGGAGAGAAATCCCACACAAGGCACTTAACACAGTTCCCGATGTGTTTGAAATAGCTAACTCTCGCGGGAACAAAGGCCCCGCTGCCTATTTGGGTTTGCTCTTGAAAGGAGAGTCTCACAAACTAATGATATGAATTACTAAAATACAACTTAAATCCTAAAATGCAGTCAAATTTAATCTATGGTGCAATTTTTAAATAGTTGCAACCAACAGTTTAACAGCTACTAAACTGCAAAGAAATTTAAGAGCTGCTTATAACCTGTAGTTACATTTATTGAAAAGAAATGTAATCTAAACTTTATCTAAACTATTTTCTATTCTATCCCGGGAGCCAAATATTTTTTATGAGAAATGATGATTTAATGTTCAAAATAATAATTAGGTCGTCAACGATTTAAAAGCCATTTTAAGCATTGATGTCATAAGCACATCAATTCTAACATGAAAAGAAAAATGTTATCTTCACTATACCATACTAAAACTCTTTGAACATGAAATCATTTCTGCAATCATTAAACATAATCAGATTAACAAAGGAACCACATACATGCAGTAAGATGAATCTGATTATTATTCAAATGTGTAAATAAAGAAACATCTTACTGAACACGGATGAACATGTGGAGAATAATTGCAAAAGAAACATCTGAATCACCATTGCAGCTTTATTAAAGACCTTTACAAAGCTTTAAAATGACGCTCAGAAGAAGTCAGTATAGGCAGCGCCTTCCATCTCAATTCCTTTGAAAATGACAATTTAAAAGAAATTGAAGTACAAAGGGAACGCAACCTCCTAGTCAAGACACATTAGGGATAGCGCCTTCTATCTTTGTCTCTTTGAGAAGCACAATTGACAAGAGAGAAAGATTACAAAAACAAAAAAAGGAAAGCATTCCTTCTCAGAAATGTAGTGACCATCCCCATTCATAGTTTCCCCCCTTTCATCCTGATTTGTTGCTCATTATATAGGTGATGAGAGCTCCCGAGGCATTCCAACTCCTCGTGAGAGATGCTAGCTTTTTTAATGAGTTGTATTACAAGACATAACTGCACACAATCTTCTTTCATGGTCGATCGAATCCACATAACTATCTTTTCTTCTTTCTCGGCGATATGATGAGAGTAATTTCATGGTCATTTTCACCATATCTCGTCTTAACTATAGGCGAGTCAGAGAACGGCCTAAACAAAATCTATGGTAAAAATGGATGTTTTCAATGTACATGTTCATTTATGATATATCCTTGGAGTCAATTGTTATTGGATACCATAGTGACAGCTAAAGATGATATGCCTTTAAACTCCTTCATCACCTACGTAACATGAACTCGATTCGGTGATCAGGAATAACACTTTTTTTTCTTAATTTCGATCTTGTCACAATCCATGTATGTCGATTGATTATCTCTCAGCGATCCCTTTAATTAAATGAAGATAAGACTTGCATCTTAATCATAATCTCTTAATACATGCAAATATGAACACGAGACATGTAACTTATCATAAAGTATGTGCAACTTAACATATTTCAAAGCTTTACATGTGTACGCTTTATTATTATAAATGAAACATGAAACATTTGTATCAATTAGTACCAATTATTATGATAAATGAAACATCTGTATCAATTAGTAGGTGTGTAAAACTAATAATTAACCAAAGTAAGAGAATAATAATTAATCATATTTTTATGAGAAGAATGTGTCATTTATATACATACCTTAAAGTTGACCACTGAATGGTATGGATATAAATTATTATACACCAGTATAGATTCAAATTCTAGGCTCTATCAAGTCGCGAGAGGGATCAAATCTCTCGAGGTGCAAACCTGTCCTTGAATAGCTCCTTGAGTGCAATACCTGAGCCACCTAATCCTAAGCTCTAAAGTCTCTAGTTTAAATCTCATATTTACTTTTTACTTTGTATTATTCTTTTTTGTTTATGGTCGACATAATATTTATTACTTTTTACTTTCTATTATTTTTTTTTGTTTACTTTGTATTATTTTGTTACTCGACAAACACTCTAAATTCTCATATTTACTTGTTACTTTGTATAAAAGTAAAAAGTAAAGTCTCTAGTTTAAGTCTCATATTTACTTTTTACTTTGTATTATTCTTTTTTGTTTATTTTGTATTATATTTTTTAATGTTGTTTTGATTTCCATTATATAGCCATTGATTTCGAAACTAAAAATACACGTCGTTTCGAAATTAATGGATGACATAATATATCTTATTACATTTTATTACTTTCGAAAATGTTACATGTGACATCCGTTACAAGATCTCCCCCATACTATTACTTTTTACATTTTATTACTTTCGAAAGCGTTACATGTGACATCCGTTACAAGGTCTCCCCCATACTATTACTTTTTACATTTTATTACTTTTGAAAACATTACATGTGACATCCGTTACAAGATCTCCCACATACTGGACTGTAGAGCGCCTCTCGGCGCAATGAGAATATTGCTTTAAATAAATATGTAAGATGATCTTTTGTTTTTTATATTTTTTCTTAAGATTTTGTGTAAAACAATTCATTTCCAAAGTTATTTATTAAAGTATAGAGATTCAATTTAGAACATAAAAAATAATGAGACCGAAAATCTAAGTTTTAATAAAGTGTAATTGAATTAAACTGAACCTTTTTTATTTGGCAAAAACAATTAAAAATGATAAAATTTAAGAAAAAATAGAAGAAAATCTTAAACAAAGTCTAAAGCTTTCACAAAATAATACTTCGCTTAAAATTGAAAATTATTATTTCCTTTCCATGTTTTATATACACATTTTTTAAGATTGAGTTGAGTTGTACACCAAATAAGGCTCAATCGAGAAGCTTGCACTTTATCAAAAATTATAGAAATTACAGTTAAAGGCTTTCAAAATTCAACAAGTCATCCAACTTAAGATTCTATTCCTATTTCTTAACAAAGTCTCTTCCAAAATATGAATTGAAGTTTACAAAATCAAGCAATTAATCAAATTATCACAACCCACAAGTATAATCATTCATGCATTGAAGGGCAAACTGAAACATGTAATCAACTTGAATAATGCCAATAAGGACATGCGAGCATCAACAAGTAACTGGAAGACCAAAACGGCAAAGATTGTCACATCACCAAATCAGTCTTTAGGAAGAATGAACAAAAGTAAAGAGAAGCCTGGAAAATCAAAGATCTAAAAAGACCACCAAATGATCTTCCATAAAAAACCAAGTCAAAGGAAAGCATCGTAGAGAGTGAGAAAACCATGTAATCGCCTACCAAATCAAGCAAGATAATATGGAAGAAAAGTAAAATCTAAGTATTTAGAAAATTCTAATGAGGGCCCCTTTATTTGCACGAATCATGGGAATTTGTTGGGGCACCAACAAGTCCCAAGGAGCCCACTATTGATTTGTTTCATGTCCAATCTTACCACAATGCTTGCACTTCATATCTGATCTTTTGCTTGAGTTTTTTATGCCCCCTCTACCTCTGCAATTTATTCTTCCTCTTCCTCTCTTGTATCTTTCTCCCTTGGAAGGGTCTTTGGACCGGTTCTTTGCTTTCTGAGCAAAGCAAAGAGATTCTCCAAGATGCTCACTTGTTTTCTTTCCAAAGGTGTTCTCCCTATCTACAATCTTCTCCAGCAGGGTGTCGAAGTTAATATATTTGAACAAGTTGCAATGTACTTTGCTTCAGTTGTACTCAGTTCCACGTACGACTGCTTCCTGCTAAACCAAGAGATCATACCGGATCCCATACTAAAGAAGCATCCCGAAGCTCTCTTCCTATTAGTGGCACTGCCTTCCCAATCCAAATAAACATAACCCTGCAGGTTAATCTTCTGATCCGCGTCATACTTGAGCCCATAATCAACTATACCCTTCAGGTACCTCAATATATGCTTTGCAGCAACCAGGTGAACTTGTCTCGGATCCGTCAGGAACTGGCTCAATGTGTTCACAACAAAGCATATGCTTGGTCTCATGTTCATTAGGTACATAAATGATCCAATCATCTAACGATACATCGTGGCATCAACTAACTCTAATGAAGCATCACACAATAGCTTCAATTTCGATGCCATGGGTGTGGTCATATCCTTGCAGTCCATCATTCCAAACCTCTTCAGAATCTCCACTGCATACTTCCCTTTTCCAAGGAAGATCCCATATGCATTCTTCCACACCTCCATGCCTAGGAAACAGTGCATCATACCCATGTCCTTCATCTTGAACTCTTCGGCGAGTTTCCTCTTAGTATCTGCAATGAGCCCATCCTCTCTTGTTACAAACAGGTCATCTATATAGAGTAGAAGTATCACTGGATTTCCCACCTCAATCTTGTAGTAAAGGTTGGAATCTGCTTTACTCTTGGTAAATCCCAAGCTCATCAGGAAACTATCCATCCTGTTGTACCACGTCCTGGGTGCATGTTTCAATCCGTAAAAGGCCTTCTTCAATTTTCACACATGAGTCTTCTTGTCATGTGTCTCAAATCCGAGTGGTTGATCCACGTACACTTCCTCGTCTACTACACCATTCAAGAACGTTGTCTTGACATCCATCTGGTGTACCTTCCATTTCATCACTGCAGCCAATGCAAGCATTGATCTGATGGAAGTGTATTTGGATACAGGTGTAAATGTCTCCTCATAATCTATGCCTTCCTTCTAGGAGAAGCCACGTGCCACAAACCTTGCCTTGTGTTTCTCTATGCTACCATCTGCAGCATGCTTGATATTTTAAATCCACTTGGAAGTCACAATAGACTTCCCTTCTGGTCTCGAAACTACCTCCTAGACATCATTCTTCATGATCAACTGGTACTCCTCGATCATGGCATGCTTCTATTCTTTCTTCTCAGCAGCTTCCTCATAGTTGGAAGGTTCTTTGTCAATGATGTCGCACAAAAGAGATACATAGATGGAGTATGGCCTAGGTCTCCTGCTTTCTTTGTGCATCCCCTCTGGAGCGCCATACTTATCTACTTCTAGTATTACCTCTCGTACCAATGTTGATTTCCTCTTGTGGGAGTTCTTCTCACGAGGTGGATCTACAAGTTCTTTTGGATCTTCCATCTCGCGATCTTCATTATCTTCTGGAATCGCTTCTTCCATTACTGCATCTCGAATCCTCGGAACTTCAGGTTCTTCAATATCTTCAATAGGTAGTTTTCTTGATCTTCGTCGCTTGTTCTTCTCTCTTGTAGGTGATGGTACACAATCTTTCCTACAAGTCAAGTTCAATTGCATGATTAGAAACATCTCGTAGTTTTCAGAACAAATTCTTATGCATAAAGACATAGGTCATACAGACATGCAATTATCTTAGCCAATGCTTCAATACAACATTCATCCATATCCCGTAACTTTCTAGATGCCTTCCATCTCTACCAAAACATGGTTAAGAGTGTGCACTACTCCCAACATGTCAGCAAAAAGGTTTCATTATAGATAAGTAGCAATGGAATGTTGTACAGTACCATAGCCCACTTACCCATCACATGCATATTAGTAGTATACTGTTCATTAATGCAAATATCCTAATATGCATAATACACAACCTAAATCTAGGAACGTAAGTATGTACACCAGTGAACAATATTATTTAAATAAATAGATATATAAGAAATGACAATTCAAATACTTATATTTGTTTTTTTTTTGGTGGACTCCCTCTTTATCTTCACTTCCTTTCAAGAACTACTGGAGTCTCTGACAGAGTGTTCTTCTTCATCGTCTGATTTTGAGATCCTATGCGTTCCTTGCTTATGATCGGAAATGTTGAGCAAGTATTCTACACTTGATGGAGTAGAATTTGTGTGTCCTTTCTTATGTACCCTAATCAATGTTGAAATGGATGAGAGGATTCCATAGAGCATCGATCTTTATTTTGTTTTCCATAGTCCAACTCTGTAGTATCTTCTCCTACTCCTTTCATGTAATACTAAAAATCATCTCTAGCTTTTACCTTATAAGGTGGAACCTTCTGAATGAACCCTTGTAACTGGTTACCTTCGTTACAATACATATTTTTCATCACTTGAAGAATCATCTATTTCTTCTTCTATGGTTCTTTTCCTTGCGGGTTCATCATCTTCCGCGGTGTGAGAATGGTGTCTTTTCTTGTTGGTCTTCTTATTGTGGGAGACACTTGTATTTCTAGGACAATCTCTGGAAAAGTAACCCTTCTCATCACATGTATAACATCTGATATTGGATAGATATTTTCTGGATCTTTTGAAGTTCTCCCTCTGACTTTGGTGGTGGTGTTTCTCACTCTTAATGTGATGGTGCTCCCTCTTGTTATTATTCCTCCTAAAGTGTGATGTGAGAGCTTGATCGTCGTTTGCTCCCATCTTCTCTTCTTGAGATACAAGTTGAGCCTCTTCTTGTAAGCATTCTTCCCACAGCCTATTGAGTGTGATCAACTTATTTCTAGCACAAATTCCTTGAATGAATGAGTCTCGTGATCTAGGGAGACCATTTAAGGTGGTCATCACAATTTCTCCATCTTCTACATTTTCTCCCACAGCTTCAAGTTGCTCCTTGATCTGAGAGACCCTTGTAAAGTATGACCGCATGGTCTCTGCATTTTGAATATTTACATTCCTCAACTAGTTCCTCAAGGTCATCTTCTGATTTATATTCTTCCCTTCAAACAGCTTGGTCAAAGCATCAAACATCTCTTTAGGTGTCTTCAAAGATGACACATGTGGGATAAGATGATCCTTAATGGAATCTGCAATGATCCTCTTGGCCTTAACCAATTTCTTCTTGTGTAAGGATTTAGCCTCATCTCCCTCTGGTGTTGGAACCTCTTCATTCACATATGTGTCCAATTCATACTCTTCAAGGACAAGTGCAATCCTATACTCCCATGCTCGGAAGTTATCAGCACCTTCAAGATTATCCTCAAGCTTCGTGTGATGAGACATATTTAATGAGAACTTCAAATGGAAATAGAAAATATTTTAGGTCTTACCACTTTAAGTTGTTGAAACTGGTTATGGAGCTGGCCTAGGGTTTGTCAAAGAAACCCTAATTTTTCAAACTTGGAATTTGGAACTTTTGATTCGACAGATAGATTCACTTGACCGAGGCGAGTATGTTGGTATACTTGGTTTCTGAAGATTCCAAAATTTCACCCTTGAAAATTGACTTGTGAAATTATGATATGCAGTTTCTGGCTTTTTCTGGTTTTCTGGTTTTTTGCAGTTTTTGGTCGAAATTCAAACTAGGGTTTGACTTTCCGGGATTTTTACCCACTCAAAAATTTTGATCTTGGTATCAAAATCTCGATCTTGGAGAGGCTCACCTCGCTATGCCAATTTCACTCCAAAATTTAAATTTTGTGAGAAGCCCTAATTTTCCTCCGGCAACAGTGACAGGCCAAAAAATGAAAATTCTCATAATCAACTTATCCTTCGACAGAAAGATGCGCCCTCCTTAGGCGAGTTATCCTAGCCTCTTTTTCGTTGATGATCTGTGGAGATAATTCCAAAAATTAAGAAGCCCTAGCTTCTGCAGCTGCACAGTGTCTTCTTCTCAGGTTAGCTCCAATACCATGTTAGATTTTCTACTTTTAATCAATAGTTATCTAGGATCTTCCTGAAAGAATAAAATGCACTGCATAACACAATAGACACAAAGAATTTCCTTGGGGAAACCATAAAGGAGAAAACCGTGCAACTTCCTCAGAGATAGAATCATCACCAATACAATATCACAAAAGTAAAACCCCAAAACAAAGATGGTCTTTTGCAGCTCCTCTTCTTTTCCTCTTATGCGAACTTGTCCTCTCTCTCACTAATGTGAACTTTTGATTGAGTTTGATGTCCAAATGAGAGAGCTCCACTCTCTATTTATACTTTATCTTTCACTTGACCTTTTCACTTACTAAGTCGGCCCCAGTTGTACCTGTCTGGGTCGACTTCTCTAGGGGACTCAATAACCCTATTCTAACTCACTCTTGAGGGATCTATTGCCCCAACTTACAATGGAGGATTTACCTCAATGACTTTACATGACCAAATGTAATAATCACATCCCCGACTGGAGGAATAAACATCTTCGTCGGAGGTACAAATAAAATACAATAATAATACAATATAAAATACAAGTGAATATCTTCCAAAGTTACAATTACATTAACACATGATAGTGATTGGTCTCTCCTTTAGTTGCTAGTATATGCCTTTGATTTCTTCATCTCCCTCATTTTCTTCACTCGACATATCATGAGTGAAAAAATCAAGCTGCATTATTACACCAACTATTGCAATCTTATTCAATGTGGTCATGAAAGCATGTCACCCAACTTGTTTGTATCTCATTTCTTGTACTTGATCAGAAGGTGGAACTATTGAAAGAATCCCAACCATTTGTAATGCCTCACAACATTTTACTTTGACTTTGCAAGCACTAAAGGGGTTGATGATCGATGTTTATAATGGTCTCTTTTCCCAAGTGGTAATGTTTTTCACTTCTTCTCCACTTGCACAATAGAAAATATCTCTTTATGATACGCAAGGTAGTTGAGTATTGCTTCAGTAAACAACTCTAAACGGTAACGCATCAATTTTCCTCCTTGCATAAGCACTGACCGAAATGCATATCCACTTTCATTCATTTCTAGTTCAAATGGCCATTGTAAATTGGGCATGGATAGGGATGGATCATTAATGATCTTCCTCTTCATATATTCAAATGCTCATTGTTGTGGCTTGCCTCAACGAAAAGACTTTCCCTTGTAAGCATGGTGCGTAATGGTGTCACTACTACTAAAATGTTTGCTATGAACTTCCTCAAGTATTGAGTTGCTCCCATAAAACTCTAACCTCTATCAATGATAGTGGGAATATGCCATTGGTTGATAATTGTAATCTTGGAAATATTCACCCTTAGCTCTCCTCCACCAATTATCTATCTGAGATAAAGCAAGGATGTAGGGCCCCTCCCTAAGTCCTATTTATAAATCTACTTAATATTTAGAATTTAACACCTCTCAGTTATAAATTGTAGCATATAGTAAATTACAACAATAAATCCTTCTTAAAAATTTATACAAAACTTTAAAAAAATAAGTGAAATGGACCTAATCCCTGAAGTTTGATCTAGTTGTTGTCAATGTTGTCGAAGGTAAGCGCAGTCCTGTACTGAACCCAATCTTTCCCATGTTCCAACCGACTCCTCGGTTGACCTCCCTACCACACTGGGAGTAGTCTTCTTCCTCCCAATCCCCCAAGATAATGGGGGTTTCAAAGAATAACATACAAGCCCAAATACTCAGTTGTGACCTCCCAATCACCAAAGCATTTCTCAATCCAAACTCACATAGATCACACGGTTTCTCAAATTTCCATTACGGAAACCATCCAGCGTTAGGGAGCAAAAAGGGTCCCTTGCTTCTCCAAGCCTTCTTTCTTAAGTAGTAAAATCCTTAGTGACATGTGTCATCCCATGCAAAATTATTTATTTTATTAATTATCCAATATTTATTCTCCTTCGGCGATGTGTCACCTTCACATGAGGGTGCACATAAGTTCCACAATTTACTCTTAGTTGTCCCTTTATCCTATAATCCCAAACCCTAAATTAGTGGGTGCAAGTGGAGTTTAATTCAAAAATATCTCTCAATATAAATTAGCTCCAATCTAGATATCCCTTATTTATTTATATTTTATATTGTATTTAATGCATGTCTCCCTAAATCAGTGGGTGCACATGAAGTCAACCTCAAAATATCTTCCCTCAATATTTTCTCAAATTTAAATATTTTTCCATTTAATTATTCTCAAATTTAACTTAATATATGGACAATTCAAATGTATATATATGTGTTAGTGCAAGTATGCATCTAATTTTATTTCTCGTCGTTGTCTAGGTACCATGTCTATGGGTCCTTCCAACAACTTATTTGTCCTTGTCCTTGTGTGGGGAGTGTGATGTAGTAATTAGGAGTCGTTACCATAATCAACCTGTTACATTCTATGTGATACTGATGGAGGTTGAGGAATAAGGTCGTCCTTATTGCGCTCCCCTCAACTTTGTCGTACACGACCAAATCGTTGTGGCCTTCCTGTACGGCACACGCTACCCGAATAAAGCAGATAGAGATTTCGACTTGTGCATGGAATGTTATTTAAGAGTCGGCAATATGTCGTCGTACTCTTATGTATGTTTTCTCGTTCTTTACGACCTGCTTTATTTCCATTTAAGAGTCAGTCAATAAGTCATTTTACCTGCCACTGCAAACACTCAAAGCGCACATTAGTAGCGTTGCACAATATAAATATAATTATGTTTTTATTCATATTTATTCATTTCTAATAGACAAACAACATTTATTCACATCTAAGGAATAAGAAAGCATCATTTTCATTTATTCATAACATCAAATTTATTTCAAATTTCTCAATCTACCGAACATAGTCATCAATTGCTTGTTAGTCAGCAATTTTTATTCAATAACAAAATATAGAACATTTTTCAAATTTATTTTTCCGAGTCACTTTCAAACAAGTGCCCTCAAAATCCATCAGTCAATGGCGAGCATTACATACACCCCCTCTTATAAAAAATTCATCCTGAAGTTAATTTTGTTCTTGTACCTTCGATGCTAGGATTCACTTTCATTTCCTATTCTCATCTTCATGGCATTCGAGCTTCTATTTTTATCAAAAAACCATGGCCATAAGCACTTGTGGTTCTACCATGATTGGTTTTATATTTCATCCAACATGGTTCTAACATATTATTAGGAACTCAATCGTGATTTCACGTAATGTATATCCATGAATACTTTTCAATAATTGTCAATGCTAACTCAGATTTCCAATACCTCCTAATCATCCACAAGGATCCACGATATTTAATTAAGCTAGATCGTATCAATAGCCACACGATAGGTAACCAATCAAATTTTAGTACAACAAAATCTAAGTAAGAATTCAAATCTATTCTGTTATCCTCTCCTCCAAGGTTAGAAGATAAACATAATACAATTTTTAGTAACATATATATTAGTAATTTACAATCACGAATTGCCAAATCAAGCGAGACTATCATATCATCAAAATCAATGCATAAGTCACTCACCCTTCCCAGAAGACTACTTCCAACCCATATATTTTAATAAAGTTGATTCTCTACTTTATACGATTCCCAAGTGTCGGAACTTAGCGACTTGGACGAACATAATAAATTTAACTACTTAGTCATTTTGTCATCACCATAACATCGAGGTCAAGGAGCTTATCACATCGTTACCTCATTTTATCATTTTCATTGTCATATGACCACTTCGACAGACTCGCCAGGTCACACTATGTGTGTCGTCATAGTCACATCGAGTCATGAGCTAAGGACTAGTCATCATTTCATCTGGGAATCACCATGTTAGGAATTTATCCTCATTATATTTAGCCCATGGTGTTGATCATTTCGATATTTTTTTCGACAAAAACCACCTTCATTTGACTCTTTCGACACTTGATAAAAGTTTCGACAGAATCAACCTTACATGTTTTGTCAACTAAAATTTGTCAAAAACATATTCTTCATTAATTCATTCGTTACATTCTTTTGTAAGTGCCTCTATTTTTTTAAAAGATATATTACAATATTAAGTATATAACTACTTACACCTAAAAATATATTACAATATTAAGTGTATAACTACTTACACTAAAATTGTTTTATTCATACTTTATTTATAATATTAGCTCATAATACCAATTTGAATTTGAATGCTTGTGAGAAATTTTGAAACCAAATCAAAATACTACATATTCATATAATAATAATAATCCTTTCTTAATATAAAATTAAAAATTAAATAAAATCACTATTAAATTATACTTAGGATATATATATATGTAATTATTCAAAAGTCACTTCAACTTGTCATACCTTGGTTACATATTCTATGATATCTCTAAACACAACCATACATATTCTTTATAACCATAACCATATGAAAATATGTCAAAAACTTAAATCCATCATTAGTTATTATATATTTCCATAAAATATATTCCAAATTAATATATAAAAAATTATATATATATATATATATATATATATGGAATTAACCATTTTCAGTCACAAAACTCTATAAAAAGTGAATCAAAAAATTATGACCTTACCATTTAAAATTTATTTAAAACTATGAAATAATAAACACTATTTTATAGCTGCAACATGCCTCAGCGTTCACATTAAATTAAACTCTTTCTCCATATATTATGGGTATAATAAAAAATTATATTAAAACTGCATGTAAATTTTATATATATATATAACTATTATTAGTCATTTCCCAATTTGTATTGAACATATTAAATAGATTAATACTACTATAATTTAAAATATATTAAATTAGTTTAAATCAAATAGAAATCTCCCTCGTTATGTTTCAATGTCGTTGGCCATATGGAGGTCATCAAACACCGAGATGAAATCTCGGTCATTTGCTTGGAGAGTTCTTTGCATTGACGAGGTTACACATGATGTGATAGATAAAGTGGTCGTTGAAATGGTTACAAATCCAAAACATTGATGATAGCAAAATTCCTTTGAGGATGATGAGGGATTAAAATTTATACGGCAGAATCTTTATATGAGTAGTATGAAGTCAGATATAACACAATTGTGTCATATACTGTATTTTTAATAATAAACTTTCGGATACTAGTTATGCTTGGTTAAAGTTTGAAATACAATCATTACAATAGGGTTCAATAAGAGCATCATATCATTTATCAAAATTGAATCTGAGTGAGAAGGGCAACAACTTTCCTCCCAACCACCCAAGCTACAACCAATGGACATATTTTTTTATTATTATTAAGTAAATACTATTACTCCATAACAACTTTTACATTTTGATTTTTATTAGAATATCATTCTAATACTACATCAAGTTTATTTACAACATATAAAATAAAATACCTTAATTTCCGTCATATATGACATATAAGATGTACATATCTAAATTTGTTATATTAAAAATGCATTTCTTCCGATATTCATAAACTGTGATTCCCTTCATTATAAAATAAATATACATTCCTTTTCAATATGACTAAAATATATGAATTATAGCTCGCTTCCATATAAATAATATATATATAATTTATAATTCTTTTCAAAATGAAAATTACCTTTTTTTTTCAATATAAATAAAAATTACCTTACTTTTCAATATGAATAAAAATCAACTTTCTCTTCAATAAACTGAGTATATAAAATTACAATTCAGAATATCTAAAATACAATTCCTTTCTATGTGAATAAAATATACAAATTACCATTCTTTCAATATGAAAAATATACACAGTTCTCAACACTATAAATAATATATATAAATGGATACCAATTCTTTTCCATAAGTATTAAATGCATAAAATGTAATTCAATATACATAAGTAATGATAACTATACTTCAATCTTTGTTCATGTTTAAAATCCAATATAATTATAAACAATAAAACTACTTTCCAACTTTCATTTCTCCACTTCAATTCTATATATAAACAAATAACTTGCAGTCTAGCCTTACTATATATATATAACTAAATAACTTACTTGAGTTCATATTTCTTGAACATATTTATAAACCATGAATTTGCATTTCCGGCTGTCACTTTTATTTCACCATTCATATATATAATTAAATAAATTATTGTTCTAGCCTTACAATAATTCGCCATTTCAATATCTATAACACCTACGACTGCCATCCTTATACACATGCAAAATGCCTCCTCACCATTAATTACAGAATATGAAAATAAGTGCCATTTCATAAATGTAAATTATGTCATCTTCAAAATAAACATGTATAATAATATGGAGTGTAATATTAAATATTAAATCTTATTTTGTTCCAAGTCATTTATGGTCCAAATTTGGTATGCAAAAGTGGAGCTTGGCCCAATGTTGAAATTTGATGGATAAGTTATTTGTCGTTTTACACGTCAAAATACTACCACTTTATAAAACTAAATGTCATTAATAAAAAATTTACGTTTACACGTCATTAATATCTATATATCTCAGTCTTATCTCTCTCTCTCTATATATATATTCTCTTTATATTTCTATTTTAAATATGGAAATTTTGTTTTTTGTCATGGTCAAGTTGTCTCCCTTTGTTAGATAAACTTGAATGGGTCATGGATTTTTGTGCCCATGGTAATGGCTCAAATTTTTTATTTTTGGATTATATGAGGCAAGATATGAGAATTCAATGTTTCATATAGTTATTATAAATATTAATTAAAAAAACCTATTATTATGACGAGTAAAATCAAAATTTAACCGTCAAATGAAAATCAATGTCAAAATTAAAACGTCAAATAAAAATTTCTTGACATGCAAGATAAGACTTCAAATTTCAGCCCTGCCTTGGCGATATACTATTACTATAACTAATTAACTTCATCGTGAACCATCTGTTCGGTTAAGAGAATCTGATTATCTCATCACGACATTGGACAGCTGACAGGGTATTTACTTTTATTTAATATACTACCCTCAACTACGTTGTCTCTATGCATCCGGTATGGTTTAACTAAACATCATCTAGAATTCACCGGCAAGCCTTGTAGATAGGACATTACTCCATCCAATGCATAGCTGGTAACACTGGAGTTAGTTGCAATTTCAACGAACTGAGGAATAATATAATTAATCTAGATGGATTTGTTGCTCCCCAATTAGTGTTGATGGAATTTCATTAATTGATCGCAATATTTCGGGGGACTCATTGTTTGCACAACTCGTGAATGAATTGTGAATTTATATCTAATGCATACTTGATTGATAAGAAAGAATAGAGGGTAAAATAAAAGTCGGAGATGATTGCAAAGCGAATGAGATCATATTCTACTCTCATCAAAACGAGGAAAGCCACGAATTTTCTGACATGGAACTAAGAAATCATTTGCTTACTATTGAATAGCGCCTGTATGTCCTTTTTTTAATCTTGGGAAATTGTTGGTATTGTGTGCACTAACAGGTTGTTGTATGCAGCCCTAATCCATTGGAGGAGCATGAAAATTACCATCCGATTTGATCAATTCAACAACTCGTCCAAGCGATTACGTTTAGCAGATTTAAAAGGGTCAAATCCTGTCTGCTGAATCAAAATGTGTTGTAGGGGACAAGGTGCACTAAATGGGATAGAGCATGTTCACAGATTTGTTATTTCCAATATTTTGTTGATTTGTACTCAATTTCTTTTTTTTTCTTGAATTATTCGCCAGATGTTAGTTTTTCAACTTTTAATCAATATTATCTAGGATCTTATCTGAAAGAATATCATGTACAACATAACACAATAGACACAAAGAATTTCCTCGGGAAAACCATAAAGGAAACAAAGATGGTCTTTTGCAGCTCTCTCTCTTTCCTCCTATGTGAACTTGTCTTCTCTCTCTCAATAATGTGAACTTGAGTGAGTGAGTGTGTCTCCAAATCAGAGAGCCTTGCTCTCTATTTATACTTTACTTTCACTTGACCTTTTTCACTTGCTAGGTCGGCCCCAACTAAATCCAACTGGGACGACTTCTCTAGGGGACTCAATAACCCTAATACAACTGACTCTAGGGGGATCTAATGCCCCGACTTACAAAGGAGGATTTAACTCAATGACTTTACATGACCAAATTTAATAATGACATCTCTGACCGGAGGAATAAATGCGATATTTTAGGATTATGATCACTCATTTGTAGCAGACCTCACTAAAACTCACTCAAGAAGTGCAGAAAGAAGAAGAAGAAATGGAGATTCAATAATCACTCATACACAAGAAATGGAATGTTGTATCATACATCAATTGTGAGCTAGCACTCTGAATGATGAATAATAACTTAATACAATCAAATGAATTCAAATGCCTCCTAAGGTCATTCGAATTCTCCTCAATGTGTGGCTTGGATGGCATTGGAGACATCATCCAATCAGTAATAGAGGTCACAAGTGGTCAAACATCAACCAAATGAGTCTAACTGAGTCTAACTGGTGCATGTGGCACAAATGTAGGGAAGGAGACTCCAATGTGGGCGCATGAGGAGCTGTCAGTAGTCAGTATAGTTGATCTAGTCTCTCTGGAGATCTATCTAAGTGGTTCAGTCAGTTAAACTAGTAATCAGTCCTCAGATCAAGGAACTAACTGAAGAATCTCTTAAATAGGTGGAAGAGGGCGCACTTGTACTCCAGTGATGAAAACAAGGGCGCATCAGTGGCTAGGAGGGATAAAACTGAGCAGAAACAGGCTCCTGGGGCTAAAAAACTGAGGACTAGTTGTTGGGAGACTATCATACTGATGACTGGATGCATGCATGATGACTAGATGCATGCAAGCATGCAAATATAAAAAATGATGGTGAGAATATTCCAACACCCCCCCGTAAGCCAAACTATGAGGAACAACAGAAATGGTAGGGCCCTGGTGACTGAGACCAAAGGTCACCCCGTACAACAATCTAAATAAATAAAGTGAGGAAAGAGGGAAAACCCAGTTGAAAGAAATCCCCCCCTCAAGATAGATTGTGGTAGGATAATCAATGATGTACATCACTCACCCCAAATGGTAAGTGGACTTCTCCACCGAAGAAGGATCTGTCGGCAGAAAATGGATCAGTAATGTGAGAAGGATAAAACCTTCCATTCTAATAATCAGATCTAGTCCTCCTTTGATCAAGTGGATCTCCCACAAGATCTCCAGTAGATCTAAGAGTAGTGGCTACCCATCTAGGAAGAGGAGGATCATCAGGTGCAAGATTTGGATCTTGGTCTTCCATTCACTCATCTTTGCCAATAGGTTCTAGATCTTCAGGTTCTTCTGGATTTGGATCTAGCATTCGCTCTTCATCATCTTCACTCACATACTCTGAATCTGAATTGTCATGTGATGAAGGTTCGCTCTCTTGGATCTCATCAAGCAATGGAGGTGGGGTAGGAAATCTCTCTTGCTCAACAGGATGAGCATCATGTAAAGGCCATTCCTCAAAATGTACACTCCTATCAAGGAATGTTGTCATAGTAGAAGAATCAAGAAGCTTGTAGGCCTTTGCATTCAATGCATAACCCACCATAATACACTCTTTGCTTTGTGGATCTAGGGTTCTCCTTTTCTCTGTTGGAATCCTTGCCCATGCTCTGGATCCAAACACTCTCAGATGAGACACATCAGGTTTGTATCCCATCCATGCTTCGAAAGAAGTCATATCTTTGAGTCCTTTGTGAGGAACTTTGTTTTGAATATAGGTGACACAGTTGATGGCTTATACCCAAAGACTAGAGTGCAACCCTTTCGACTTTAGCATGCAGGTGGCCATTTCTTTCAATGTTCTGTTCTTCCTCTCAGCAACACCATTCTGTTGTGGTGTGTAGGGAACAGTATGTTGCATCTCAATGCCTTCTTCAGTGCAAAAGGTTTGAAAGTCACCCTTGATGTACTCACCTCCATTATCAATGTGAATGACCTTGATCTTTCTATCTGAAAACTTTTATGCGGAAGACTTGAAAAACTTAAAGAATCCAAATACTTTTGACTTTAATCTGAAAAAGTATACCCATGTAAATCTTGAATAATCATCAATGAAAGTAAGAATATACCTTGCCTTGTTCAAAGATAGATCTGGAAATGGCTCTGCAACATCATTATGAATAAGATCTAGAGGTTGAGAGAATCCCCTTGCCTTCCCCTTCTCAAAAAAAATTTTAGGATGCTTTCCAATCAAACAACCATGAAAGTTGCCCTTGGAAAACTTCATCTTGGGAAGCCCTTCAACCATCTCTTTAGTAAGCATGTCTTTGTTACACCTAAATCTCGTCATCATGAGACCCTTGTCAACTCAATGCCTCGATCCCTGAAGTTTCCCTGATCAAGAAGCCATTTAGAGCAAGTTGATGCCCTTTGTCCACAGCTTCTAGTTGGGCCAGCGCATATTTTCTTCTAGCAAGTAGCGCCCAACTAGGTCCGGCGCAGGATGCATTCTGCCAAACTGCGTCGGTGGCTCAGGTTGCCTGTGTGCAGCCTACACTTCAGTTTTCTACCGCAAGTTTCCCTCATGCAGCTTGCGCCGAGATTGGTTAATTTGGATAAAGGTGTCTTTCGAGCAATTTCTAGAAGTTGGATGAGGTGGATCCCTATTCCTAACTCCTAGGTGAGTTGTCATACGGTTCCCTAATCTCAAGGGAGGATCCCTTAGCCCTCTCCCCATGATCCTTAACCTACTCTATCCACTTGATCCTATAAATTCAAAGCTCGTCTCCATTCCAAAGGGAGGAAGTCTATAACACTTACATGCTGGTGGAATTATCCTAGGTGATCCCTATCCATCTCTTGGGAGGCTTACATTTCCTTTGGAGGCTTTGGCTTGGCTTGTTGGAGGAGGATTGCAGCGTTAAGGCTTGGGTTGTAATCATCTCTCTACTATGTATTTCTCACTTTTTATACAGTAATATAAACTCTTTCCATAAATGTTATTGTGTTGATGATGTTTATAGTTTACTTCCTTAACTATTTACTTAGATCAGTTAGTGTTGAGACATGTTTTACTGCTTGTTTTTTCTCCACATGTTTTGACAGGTCTTGCAGCTACAGATCTGACGACCACAGAGCTTGGAGCGATAACGAGGAGAAAAATATAATTTGAAGGTAAGACATCTAATTACTCGATCTCTAATCTGATCTAGGAAAGTAGCTTTATGTTATGTCCTTATTTGTTCTAGATTCACATTGAACTAGGGAGATCTGGCTCGCGTCCGCTCGAGTAGATTGTCCGATAATAAATCTGGCGACCATAATGGGGAATACATTTGTTTTGATTTCAAGTTTGAATGTGTTATTCTTTGATTTTTTAATGAGCCATTGCTTTGCCTCTTGATCCTATTTTCACCATCAGATTCTTTTCTTTAAAAGTTTGTTGACTTTCTCTGGGTCTGTTTGAACCATCTTCAGTCCATTTACTTAGTCATTGCTTGGATATTTTTCATTATTTGCATTGAGTTATTCACCCGACGCAACTGGGTAATGCACCCAGTGCAACTGTCTATACATAGCGCATTTTGCAGCTGAGCATATTGCGCCATCGGCGCTTTTGCCGATCTGACAGTCTACGCCGCTGGCGCTTTATCCCTGCATACAACCTGCGCCGGGCGCTCTGCACCTAACCATACCCTGGGCCGAGATTTCAAGCTTTATGCTTGGGTTATTTCTCTCCAACTTTTGTTTTTGGGTTGCTCAACAGACATCTCTGCACTGTACCTTCCAGGCAGAGACCCTTTTTTTCTTTATAATTATTCGTGTTTGGCTTGTTTGTGTTGGTTTTTGGGTCATTTCGGTTAAGTGAGAGTTTGATTGAAGGGGTGGAAAATTTCAATCCCCCACGGTCATCCACTCCATCTTTTTCTCCCTGATCACCTCACAGGATCTATCTAGCATGATAGATCCGCTTCCAAACCTTTTTTGAGCTTAGTCATCAAGTGTTTGCTTGGAGTGCTTTTGTGTCTTTAGGTCATTGGAGTGCTTGTTATATTTCTTTGAGAATTTCTAAGTGATTAGAGTGCTGCAAGTAGTCTCTTCTTTTCAGCCATTTACATTTAAAAGCGTCATTATTATCAGCTCTTGTCTTGATACATACATTGAAAAATTAAAAGTGCTTCATTTTTACCGTTTTCAAGTTCATTTGAGAATTGTTGTAAAAATTGCTTCATGCATTGGAATTCGTCATTCATTTTTTGGAATGTTTGAAAAGGAGATTAATCGTTTGTATTTTTCTTGAATTATGAGTCACTCATCTTCTTGAAAAATCCAAGTGAAGTCAAATTTTGGCAAAAGTCATTCCATGCTTGAAGAAGTTATATGCATTTTGGTTTTCATGAGCTTTTGGGCTATCATTGTGAAAAATTGAAGAGTTAGTGTGCTCTAAGTAGAGATTCTCATTTTTCATCATTTAGTTCCATTCTAATTGAAAAAGACAAAAATAAAATACTTTGATTTGGTTTTGACGTGTTATCATTTTTCATGTTTTTCTTGAAAAACGGAAAAGAGTGCTTTCGTCATCATTTTTGGTAGGCTTGGGATTTGTTGAAATTTACTGTTTCGTGAGACCATTGGAAAAACATTTCTCCTTCCCTTACATAGATTTCATCAAAAGAAAGAGTGCATTTTCATGTAATTAGGGTTGCATTATGTTTACATTTATGTACTAACCTCATGCATTCACCTAACCGTCCAGATAAAATTTATCGATAGAACTAGGTTAAAATTTGCTAGTAACTTGTGTGTTAAGTTAGAGACGTGTTCCGGCGTCGTAAAACATGGCAGTTGTCGTTACTTTCCTGCCCTGCATCCCAGGGGAACTGTATTTCTTCCACATACCAACCAGTATATCGAAGACTCTTTCATGTACCTTAGGGTATATCGAAAGGCACTTCACGTACTCGGTAGTATATAGGAAGGCTCTTGCCGTACAGTTGTGCATTAGACAACACCACTATGGATTTGTGCTCCCACATACCTTGAGTATATCGGGAGACACTCCTAGGATTCCTGAGACTAACTGAGCTAACCATTTGGCCATATTGGCAGAGCAATACACTAAGAACAGCACTCGGGGAGCTACTACACACGTACTATCAGGTAGTCGGGTTATATGGTCAGGGGTACAGTCCTAATCCTCCCCGGTTAGTGCTCTGAAATATTGGGTTGAGTATAACTGTTGGAACCTGGAGTTTATCACGAGTTGCGAAGCCTTGACAATCCTATGAGGTTCCATACTTTTTAATACACACCTATCACATAAGTTTGCTTGCGGACTTAGTTTGTGTAGATTTTTCTGGATTGTTTTTCTTTTGTTTAGAATGCACTCAGGAGAAATTCTGGTTCGGTCATTCTGGCTGAACAACCTTTGAGAAGGTCCCACGGAATTTTAAACTTACCACCTGGATATCCCCTTAACCAGGAGGTAATTTCGAGGGTAAGCATCGATCCACAAGTTACGGTCATGTCACCTGAAGCAGAAAAATCTACTATGGAGTCGAGAATGAACTTTCCACTCCCTTCCAGTCCACTAGTCACTGATCCTCCAAGGTCTGTGACAATGGAGCCTTCTACTTCACAAGACACATCCTTCCACCATGTGCTTGAAGGAGAACCTGGGTCTATAGATTGGTTAAATCCATCCTCGGATGACCTTGTATCTGCAGGATTTGGTCCATATGCGTCCTTTTGGGACACCTCTCTAGCTCAACAATGGGCCCACCTGGCTTTAGATCCGAAGGCGGAAACCACCCCTTTTCATTGGGCTCGCCATGCTCAGCATTTGGCTCCAGTCTATGAACTCATGGACCAACTACGCCAACGTGGTGACGCACTTCAGCTCCAGAGTCTCACACGAAGAAGAGACACTTCGGAGACGCCCATGTTTCAATATACTCCCATTCGTTCATTATCTCTTGCTTCACCAGAGACACCCATTCACAACGTGACCACTTATGAACCCAGTCAACCTTCATTTCCTGCGAGTACACATCTTAATCAGGAGACCAGTTCCATACCTCAAGTGACTCAGAACGTTGAAGGACAACAGTCCAACACCCATCCTACTGTGATTGGAACTTTACCTATCCCTCCCCCACCTCGAAATTCGAGGGGAGACTACGTTTTACCTTCTAATTTATTTACGAGTACTGTTCCTCCACTAGTCAGTCAACATCAACCTATCCTAAGTCAACCTTCCACTAATGGTCAACACGTTGTCACTGGAGGGAAGCCCCTATTTTCTAGCCATAATTCAAGTGAAGGACTACCAATTGGTCATTCCCTTGGAAGCTCCTTCACTGTTGTGGGATCCACCATGGAATTACATCATGGTGGGGGACCGTCCAACCCAACTCAGCCACCATGGATTCAAACGTATCCAAGTCACTTTGATCCCGTGTTGGGACAATTTAATCCCGGAAACTTATTCCATGGGATACCTTATCCCGAAAAGCCATACACTCCATGGGGACACTTTAACGTTGTATCAATTGGACCCCCACCAACTTTTCCTTATGCTTCACCACCCCCACCACAATTTGGTCCACCTTCCTCCGGAGGGGGAAGACCTCCACCTTCTAGCAGAGGTGGAGGCCCACCTCATTCCGGAGGTGGAGGGCCACCCTATTCCATCGATGGTGTCCCACCCTATTCCGACGGTGGAGGTGGAGTCCCACCTTACTCCGGCAGCAGAGGTGGAGGACCACCACCTTCTGGTAGCGGAGGACCCCCACCTTATTCTGGAGGCGGTGGCTCACCCTATTCCGGTGGTGGAGGTGGTGGCCCACCCTATTCCGGTGGTAGAGGCGGTGGACCACCCTATTTTAGCGGCGGAGGCGGCAAACCCCCTTATTCCAACGACGGAGGACCCCCACCTTCCGGCGGTGGAGGACCCCCACCTTCCAGCGGCGGAGGACCACCTTATTCTGGCGGTGGAGGACCCCCACCTTTCGGCAACGGACCGCCCTATTATGGCGGAGGACCTACCTACGGTCCACCATCCAACCCTGAAGGCCTACCCCCTTATGGCCAATTCCTGGCGAGTACACCTTATAATCAGTCGATTCAAGCTCCTACTAGTCCGTATATGCCATATCAAAACTATCAGTATCCACAACCAAACCAACGGCTGCCATTCTTAGCTACTCTAGACCTACCCGACATGTCTTGTCTCACCAATGATCCCATCCTACACGGTTATAATTGGCCACCCATTCCGGTCAAGCTACCCTCTCATATTCCCAAATTTGATGGCAAACCCTGTGAAGACTCGAAAACCATGTGATGACTTACCGTTTGTGGTGTTCATCCAATTCCTTGATGGACGACTCGATCCATCTAAGGTTGTTTTAAAGGACCCTCACCGGCCCAGCTGCCAAGTGGTATATTGAATTACCGTAGCACTCATGTCTCGATTTACGCTCTCTTGCTATGTCCTTCCTGACTCATTTACAGTTACCCATACACTACAAAATTGGTATGTACCTACTGACCTCACTCCGGAAAACCACCGCAACTCACATCTATGATCATATCCATGAGTGGCGGAGGAGATAACGTCTCATTAAGGCTCCCATTCCAGACCAACTCTTAGCTGACTAGTTCATGAAGTCTCTTTTACCCACTGTAGCTCAAGACGTGGCCATGGGAGGGGTCGTCACCAAAGAATAGGCTATCGCTCGTGCCCATTACTTAGACCTTGTCTATGCTCAATCTGGCACGTTGTAGACATTGTTCTTGATGCACCCCGCCACACATACGACCCTACAAAACCACCTAAGGGACCTCAGGCTGACGGCATTATCGGTTCCCTTCACTCCCAGCCTTCTACTCAAACCAGTGGATCATCGAACCACCATGGTTCTTCTCCACCCTCACCACAGGCTGGTAGCAGTACCACCAAATCACCTACTCCTGCTCCCACCGAGGAAGTGAATTATGTTCAATTAGCTTCACCTCATAAATCCGATGGTAAGAAGAAAAACAAAGGTGAACCCTAGAAATCTTCTAACCAACAGGAGCACAAGAACCCCCCTAAAGACACCAAACAAAAGAGGAAGCGAAAGTATCCTTGCTTACTGTGTGGTGACGACCATTTCTCCAAAGAATTTCCCCACCGATAGGAAGTGCAGAAGTTTCTCAAGGGAAACCCCACTCCGACAGTTCTCAATGATCCCTTCCCCACTCAAAATCAACAACTGATTGCTCAACCCTCTCCTTCTCACGGAGAGGCACCATCCACCGCACATGTTCTCATGATGCGTAGTGAGACGGTTAACCTAGACACACGATCACGTTCATACGACTCAGTCCCTCTGCAGGAACCCGTTGGAAGTAATACTGAAAAATATTCCACCTATATTCCAAACATCACCGTTCCATTGGCTTCTCTCACCATTGAGAAGCCTTCATTAGAGTCAGTGTTGCGTCCTCCTAAGAGCACGACTTGAAAACCAGTTTTCAATCCTAATGCTTGGGCAGCTCAGAACTACAACATTGTAGAGGACTTGGCACAAGCCCCTTGTGCCATGTCGACGCTAGAGGTCTTGCAGAATTGTCCTAACCAATGCAAGACTCTTCTCGCTGCCATTGGTGCGGTAGATATGGATTCCTTGAATACCATCATGTTTTGGCTTGAGTATTTTAAACCGAGGCTTTACCACCAGCTGGCATTCTAAGTTGCTACACAGGTTGTTGGGAAGACAGTCCATCGTACTATACTCGACGAAGGCGCTTCTACCTTGGTCATGTCGTTGTCTTGTTGGAAAGTCGTTGGTTCTCCCAAGTTAAACCGTTCTCCCACTACCCTGAAAGCATTCGACAGTCGTGGCTTTCAACCCCATAGGCTATTACAAGTCTTAGCAGTAGAGTTGGGGGGTAATACTGCAACCATTAAAGTGGAATTAGTCGCAACCCCTTTGGATTACAATCTCTTACTTGGTCGTAATTGGCTTTATGCCATGACTGCGGTTGTGTCATCTATCTTCCGCATTGTGCAATTCCCCCACCAAGTCCGAATTGTCACTGTCGACCAACTGGACTTCTGTACACCGGACACCTCTACTCATCCTGGCGATAATGTCTCATTGCTAGGAAAATCTTCGCAGCTATATGAGAGCATAGGGGTCGGCCTCATAAAATATTCATCTCTTATGGGCGTATTTCCAACCCCAGATCCCCCTAACCATGTTTCCATGGTGAACATGATCTCCTAAATGATTCCATCTTTTCCCAACTCTACCGATCCATGGCTCGTACCCGATGAAGCCACCATGCATTTGATTCGAGACAGAATGCCTCTTTCACCCACTGAAACTACTTATGAGGTTATCCAGTCAGCACCCGAGGACCACTTGGTTGTGGCCTCTACATCTTGTTCTCTACATCGGACGTCATCCTTACTAGATCACCTACTCCAGACTTTTCATTCCGACGAGTCCATTATGGAGATTATGAGTGTGGATGACCCCCCGTGGGAATACCTCCACCATAGATCGTCTTTCCTACCCCCATCGGATTTTGTGGAGAACAACATCGCCACCGTTTTCACACCGGATGTCTATCCTTGCCCCCAGTCATCGATCCTCACTTGTCATACGGTCACTAAGGGAAAATTGGAAAATATTGAACCCATCATTCTGGTTGACATCTCGGTTACCCCTAGTGTCGTGGAACATATTCATTTAGGCTAGAACTGTTCTCCCGAAGAGATCACCACATTCACGGCCTTATTCAAGCAATTCCACGACATGTTTTCTTGGACCTATGAGGAGATGCCCGGGATAGATCCTACCATCGTTCCGCATGAGATTAAAACCTATCCCGGCGCTAAACCAGTTTGTCAAAAGTTACGACCGGTACACCCTCGAAAAACTGCGGCAATCAAAGCAGATATTGAAAAGCTCTTGAAGGTCGGCCTCATCTACCCTATTCCGTTAACAGAGTGGGTCTCAAATGTCGTCCATGTGGCTAAGAAGTAGGGAACCATCCGAGTGTACGTCGATTAGAGGGATCTGAACAAGGCTTGTCCTAAGGACAACTACCCTACTCCCTTCATCGATCAAATCATTGACAATTGCACCGGAAGTGTCATCTTCTCATTCATGGATGGATTTTTTGGTTACAACCAAATTGGGATCCACCCAGACAACCAACATAAGACTGCTTTCATCTGCCCTTGGGGTACGTTTTCTTATCGCAAACTCCCTTTTGGTCTCAAAAATGCTGGTGCTACATTCCAGTGGGCAATGTCGTATGATTTTCATGATGTAAAGGACTTTGTGGAGCCCTATCTTGACGATCTTACTGCTCATTCCCAGCATCGCGAGTTCCACATCGACAATCTGATGGCTATATTCCTCATATGCAGACAGTATAACATCCGTCTAAACCCTCACAAGTGTATTTTTTGCGTCAAGTCTGGACACCTCCTAGGTTTTATCGTTTCAAAATATGGGATCCACATTGATCCCTTGAAGGTGGAAGCCATTGTTGCTCTCCCACCTCCTACCGACATTACGAACCTACAAAGTTTTCAAGGGAAGGAAACTTACCTATGGCCTTTTGTCTGTAATTTTGCTCAGAAGACACATGCCTGTATGAGATTACTAAAGAAGGACGTCCCATTCATATGGGACGACCAAGCACAACAATCCTTCGATAGTTTGAAACATGCCATTACCCACGCCCCTGTGCTCCAACCACCCAATTACTAAAGGATTACATCCTCTCACTACAACAAATCCTGGAATTAGCGTCTGTTTTAGCTCCCTTTTTAGCGTCCACTATCACTTTTAGTGTATTTTTCATCATTTTTTGTACAAAGTGGATGCTTTTCCATGAGATGGTGCATTTAATGGCGTTATTTGCGTCCTTTTTTTAAAGTAGATGTTAATTGGAACGCTAATTAGCAACCCAATTAACGTCCCAATTAGTGTCCCAATTAGCATCCCAATTAGCATCCCAATTAGAGTCCCAATTAGCATCCCAATTAGCATCCCAATTACCGTCCATAATAACATCCCATTTAACGACCATAATAGCCTCCAAAATAATGTCCAAAATAGTGCCAGGTATAGAGTAACTGATTGCGCCAAGAATTTTGAAAGGAATTACGCCAGGAATTCTGAAAGGAATTACACCATGAATTGCACCCGGAAAAACGCCCGATCATGAATTACACCAGGAATTACACCATGAACTTTTAAAGGTAGAAGATCATCCTTTGAATCATTCTAATATTTGAGGGCATTTGACAAGTCAATGAAGTCATCCAATTTCTAATAGGGATAAAAAATGGTTCAAATTTCAAAGAAACTACTTCAGATCCCAGACCAAGAAGAAAATTAATAGGTGTTCAAGTATTTTGCACAATAGTTGGCAGCAAAGGATTATCAGTAAGCAAGACAAGCTCTTGCACATGGAGGCACTTGACATATGTTCCAAAAAAGGTTTGTTTTCTCATGGTAATAATGACACCAAACCCTTCAAGAAGTATTATAAAGGATCCTAACATAAAGATTTGTTTTTTCATCGTAACAATGACACCAAAACCTCCAAGTATTATAAAGGATCCAAACTGCCAAATACCAGGCCAATACCAGTAACTCTCCTATAGTGACTTCTCATCCATAGTCATGTCAGGGAGCCAAATGAAAGGAGAAAGAGCCAACCAAATCTTATTCTTTTCGGGACAAAGATCAACATCATAATACACATTGTTGGAGGAAGATGCAAATGTTGCATGAAGTGATCATATTTTTTCTCACAAAACCTAACATCATTCTACCACATTCCCCAAGACAACCTCTACTAAGCTTTATGAATACTTTATCCTCAATCCCTAAAAAAATCTTCTAGCCATCCAAGGCTAAAGAGGTGGGCTCCACCAACCACACATGGCTTCTTGAGTGTATTATTAGCCTATGATTTAGGGTGTTGGTGGAAACAAGTTGTTTTGAGTAGTATGTAGGTGTCTCGGGGCCTTGTAAATGGTGTTCTAGGAAAGAATACCATGCCTTTGTCCCTAAAGAAATTGTCATGGAATTCAAAACAATGAACATTGCCTCCAAGTATCATGAAATATTTTCAAGCGGTATCTATAGTGCTATGCATTTGGATCTTGTGGCCTTAGGGCCTTGTACATGGTTAGTGGAGGAGACCTAAACCCTAGCCTCTAAAGGAATATTCTAGACATCTACCACCACATAATCATTAAGATAAATTGCCCATTGAACAATGTTCATTATGGGCTTCAAAACCCTCAATGCTATCCACTTAGCAATCAATCTAAGGTTTCTTGAAAGTAATGAAATCACGTCCACAAAATAATATTTATTAATCCATCACCAAAGGTAGATTAACCTCAAAATAAGCATAAATAGTGGTGAAAGCCACCTTTTCAATGTCAACTAGATATAAAAAAGGCGTTTAAAGAAGGGATGCCTCATTATAATAACTAGTGATAACAAGGTGATGTCTCAAAATCCCCCTTTCAAGGTTATGTTGGATTCATACTTAGGATTATCCCCTTCCAAAAGATGGATTGATGCTCGATCCATGCTAATCCATCATCCAAAATTTGAAACTCAAATATAGTGGACCAGCGGCTCCAATAGACAAGAGAGATATCATACCATGAATGTCTCTATGATGGCAAAAATCACCCAGAATGTAATTAACCTAGGCTTGGCTCCATGATTTAATTGTATACTCATGGCAAGGAAGGCGTCTTTGTATAAAAGGACCTGAGGTTGTAGGCCACCCCTGTGGCATGTATTGGCTACCTTACCCACCAACAACCTTCACAGTTATGTTATCATACAGTAATACAATGGAGAGGCGGCCTAAGGGTGAAACAACAGGCCCTATATATTGCTATAGCATGGCATCAAAATAGAATCCCATCCTTGAAATTGCATATTGGTATTCACCAAGGTTGGGTACACTTTTAAAAAAGCATTGAACAGGTTCCAGCATTCAACCCTATGGCATTAAATTATTAAACTATGTATGCTTAACGTAATTATCATCAAAGACAAAGGAGAAAAAAATGGAGAGACAACATAACAACAACGACAATGGAAATGTGATGCTTTCAAACATAGAGTACGAAAAATGAATTGACTCAAAATCAAAATCCCGTGCTCAGTGAGTAATCTCCTTAATGTCTAGGTCTTAAACTTTTTTTTTAAATTAACTCTGTAACGTCTAGGGCTTTGAGGCCCATCAAACAATAAGCAAGAGGAGGCATGGTGAGAGCATACCTAGAGAAACCCGATAGAGTGAAGGATATTGCGAACAAAATAATAGGAACTTTTCCTATAGTGGGGCTCTTGTAATGAGGAGGGGGGCATTTGCATTTGATTTGCTGAATACTGCAAGAGGGTTGAGAAAAGATGCCTGTCATAGGCCTCCATGGCCTTCTATGAATTCCGCGACCACCATGGAAAGGTAAGTCCCTTGGACATTGCAATCAATTTTATTGTTGTAATATTTATGAGTTGGGTGGGGTTTTTCTTTGCATATGGGAAACCCTCATTTTGTGCTGGTGTGGTGCTAGGTTGGTTCTATCAAGGAGGGATGGAGAAGTCATATGAGATTCCGCTCAATGCTTCCAAGCTACATTTTTTCTTCGATATTCAGTATGAATAGGATGTCATGTCCCAAAATTTTGCATTGGGTCACAATGGCCTAAGCCACTTGGCCACACTCATGATAGTTTGTCAAATTGGTGCTAAGGGTCAAATAAAAGTCCAAGAATGATGTCCAAGTTAGTAATAATGTAAAATTAGATCCAAATGGACAAGTTGGGTCACATTGGGTCACTCAAGTTCCATTAGGGTCACTCAAATACTTTCAAGGACAATCATATTCCATCAGGGTCATTTAGGTGTCAATATGGTCAATCAGATGCCATTAGGGTCAACTAGATTCATTGTATTTTATTGGATGGATGTTACAAATGACGCACTTGACACCACAAAAGGAATCCCAAATGAATTACATTTTGCAAGCACTTTAAGCGCAACTTCATGCAAAAGTAGACGCTAATCTAGAAGCTAAATTGGATGTTATACTAGGTGATATTGAGGACGACAATCTATACACTAATTGGGACGAAATTTAGGACAAAGACTTTAGGCTGAATGCTATGGAATTGGGCCATAATATTTTCCTTTAGGGCTCATCTATCCATACAAAAGGCCCCATTGCACCACATAAGCCCTACATAGGGAATGATTGTTCTAAGAACAAAAAACAATGGTTAATATTTCAAGTTTTGGTGGTTGAATATTTTTTGGAAGATCTCAAATTTGTGATGAAGTAATGTTTAATCTTAGTAACTACAATGTAAGGAAGATTATAACTAAATAAAGTGATGATAGAATGAATAAATATCGGAATTTGGACATCTAACATGATAGTATTGGTCATATAGATGATTTTAGGGGCGAATTATAACCCATGGACGAACTTTAGGAGGGTTTTAAAATTTATTGGGTGAATTTTTTATATTAAACTCTTTTTTTTCTTTGTTAAAATATAGCCCACAATTTATTTACCAAAACAATGTTTAGCCAATTCGTATTTATTAAGCAAAATGAAGAAAATTGGGCGCCAAAAAAATGTTCAATATACAGTAGCCAATTCGTATTTACTAAGCAAAATAAAGAAAACTGGGTTTCGCCCGCTCAAAAATCGAATTGCAGTACACCTAAATGGCATTCATCCCCCGATTTCCAGGTATGGTAGTTGCTTGGAGCAATTTCTCCCTTTCTAAGTCCTCGAAATTGAAGAAGGAGTTGAATTCGCCCCCCGATTTCCAGGAATGGTGGTTGCTGGGACAATTTCGCCCCCCGATTTCCATGATGGTGGTTGCTGGGAAAATTTCCCCCATGTTGGATTTGAATTCGTGGTATGTTGGAGTTGAATTCGTGGTTTGAGTGGGTTTTATAGTTACCTTCGCCTCCAAAAATTTGTTTGCAGTTGGTTCTAACCCTCTAAATCACAGTCTCACAATTCGTGGTGTTCATATTAGCATACATATTAATCACAGTCTCACAATTCGTGGTGTTCATCTTAGCATACTGTTTTCCTTTTGTTATTTTTTTGCAGTTTGTTCTAACCCTCTAAATCACAGTCTCATAATTCATGGTGTTCATATTAGCATACACATTAATCACAGTCTCACAATTCGTGGTGTTCATCTTAGCATACTGGTTTTTTTTTAAAACATTTGAGGAAACGAAATTCCAGTGCACACTAGAGCTGAGAGGACAGGTCACGACAGTCACCAGAGGACAAGGGGACAGGGGACAGTTCATGGGTTGTGGACGGGTCACGACAGTCACCAGAGGATGGGTCACGGCCCACGACCTAGAGGTTAGTGTTCCTTAGTGTTCACATTTTATGCTATTGTAGTTTGGTGGTCAACTTGTGAAGTTCTTTCACAACTAGATGAAGAAGCTACAATATATTCAGAATTTTCTTTTGTTCCATTGAGGGGAATTTCACCCTTTCTTATTTTAGACCAAAAATTCATATGATACCCAAGCAAAAATAGTATGATGAGGGAAAATATTTGGTTAAAATGATTATACACTAAAAAGTCATACATTACCCAAACACCATAAATGGTGATAAGATTATGATGAGGGAAAATATTTGGCTAAGATGATTAGCTAAGGAAGTCTTCCAATTCCCTTCTTCTCTAAGGAGGTATCCATAACACCAAGGAGTTGTATTTCATGGAAGCTATGTCATCATTGGCTAACCAATATTCCAACTTGTAGGCAGTTCTTCAAACATGTTTAAAATGATTACCGGATCCACTCAACCTTGTTGGCCATCTCCCATTAAGGTTGTTGAGTATGACCATTGAGAAGGTTTAAACTATTTTTGGAATCTCCTTCAAATATGGTCTTTTAAGCAATGTCACAGGTACAATTTCTCCTCAACCTCCCAAGCTAAACTCAATTAGCAGGATCTTAATGCTGCTTATTCCTCTTCTGCTTCTATTTTTGTGGATTAGGCCACTTTTACATTGTATTGATGAATATAGTCATTTAGTTTTGCTCTTAATGTCGCTATTAGGTAGCATCTTTCCTTGTTCTTTTATCTTTTAATTTCAGGATTTGGAGTGACAATTGCACTTCCAGTGTTGATCACCACTAATGTACTTTTGAATTACATTAGCCTACTTTTTTGGTCATTTGTGGAGAATTATCAAATTATCTTCTCTTCTTTTCTACTATTTCTATGCTGCTAAATTTATGTGGTTGTTTGATGCAGGTGGTAATCTCGGAGCATCCTTAAATAAATTCTATATCAAATGGTTGTAATTCTATCCTCCCCTAAAAACTCTAAAGCATTCAATGTTCCAGAGCAAGTAGCCAACACTAAGTTGAACCTGTTAAAAGCACTTTCATAAGGCTTTGTGAGACATTCTAGCTGACATTTGGTATGTGAATATAAGAGGGTTATCTTTTTTCCTTGGTGTGGATCTTGGATTTGACATAGCAATCTACGCAAATAAAATTACCCATTTAGATCAGTATGAGATAGCACATGATCCAAGAGGATCTTTCTAAAGTCAATCAAGTTTAAAGTCTTCAAACAACAGTACAAAGTTTACAGTGGTAAAGAGCTTGTCGACAGCTTTCCGGCAACGTTCGTTTCCTGAAAAACGAACTTCGGATGAAAAAGTTGTTGGTATTTGAAGTTCCGTCCAAAATAGTTAAAGTGGTGAAAAAATGGATAAAATGGTAAAAAAAAAAGAGAAAAAAAAATGACTTGGTTGAAGCTTTAGGAATCGAACCCAAGACCTTGGCAAGGCCACCACAAGCTTCATAAAACAAGCATGGGTTATATTAAAGGCATGATTCAAACTCTATTAAAAGTTTAAATATTTAAAAAAAAAAAAAATTACATATGGGAATATGTTATAAATCATATTATAAGAAAACCCATACCATATATTATAGCCACATCACGTGTAACCAAACTTTATTATATGTTAAACCTTTGATACATGTTATAACCATACCACATGTTATATGGTATAACGTGGAGCTTAACCATAAGTGCCAAACTTTAACCATATCACAAAAACAAAAAGCCATATTCCATATCAAATAGCGCCAAACCTTAATCGATATATGCGGCATAATATATGTGTTGAACGATATGTTACAACGTGGAATGCCACCGCCATAAGGTTAACAACCATACAATAACGTGGTTCAAATAATTATTTGCCACAATGTTACAAGACAATACAATAACGTGGTTCAAATAATTATTTGCCACAATGTTACAAGACAGACCAAAGAGGAGAGGCTCACGGGTTTGACCACGGGACGTCAACTTCCCAATCATGCGCCTTTACCATTGGGCCACGGAGCCACCGTTGAGTAGTAAGCAGCATTATTTTTTTAAGAAGTTACAACGTCACTGTTATTTAAGCCACGAATTGCCAAGCCACGGGCAGATTCAGCAGTCGGGGTTCGGGATTTACACACAGGGCGCCTGCACAGTTTCTGAGGTGGAGTACGGACATAGTTCCCAAGACGAAGTACAAAGTATTTAGTGCTTTTGTCTTTTTGTGCAGATTGGGTGTCTCCATTTGTGTGCCAGAGAAGTTTTCAGCCAAAGATTGTCGAGTTTATATTCGTTTTTCTCAGAATTTTGCAAGAAATTCAGTGGTGTTGTTTGTTTCTGCTTTTGACTGACAGAAAACAGAGGTGTTTCCAGAACACTCTATTTGTACTCTTGAAGACTAATAAAGAACGGCCTTCTCATTGGAAGTGGCCAGGAGGGGTGAACTCCGTTATCAGCTGTTGTGTTATTTTTCTGGTTTGCATATGTTCTTTATGTGCTTATGTGTTGATTTGAAGCATTTCAAATCATCTTTTAGGACAATTTTATGAATGTTTTCATGCAAATGTCACATGCAAGTTTATTGGTTAAAAAGATCTTGAGATTTTCGGATCAGCACATCTCCTATTATCCAAGTTCTTGCACTCCATATTCTCAATAATTATCCATTAATATACATAGAAGCAGGAAATTGCACTTCTTCATGAGCAGGAAAATTGATTCCATTTACTTGAGGAACAGGGACTTTTCAAAGTAGATGAAGAAGTGCAAAGGAATTTGAAAAGTAATCTCTAATCTAAGAGTAGTGTATGGAATTTAATGAAAAATGTAGCTTGAGCAGGAGCTTCTTGCATAGGTTAGGTGTGAACGTATGAGAAGAGGGTCAAGACAATGAAAGTCTAAATTCCTTTGATCTCTTAGTCTTAGAAATATAAATGAAATGTTCTGGATACACCTCATTGTTGAGGTGGTTGTTAGGGTTAATAAATTAGTTGAGATTGGTTGCTAGAATCAAGGAGTTGGTTGCTCAAATCAAGGAAGTTAGTTGCTAGAAATGAAGAGATTAGTTATCTCTCTCGGACAAGATTGGAGGAGAAGTTGTAGAAAACACCAAGGAAGTTGTGTGAGGAACACACACAAGTAAAGCCAACAAGGAGAGAATGAAAATAGTAGGAAGAAGATTGACCAACAAGGTGGAAGACTGCTTGGACAATACTGTACATGGTGCAACAATTCCTCATATTTGTGTATAGGCATACACTACCCAAACACCATAAATGATGATAAGATTATGATGAGGGAAAATCTTTGGCTAAAATGATTAGTTAAGGAAGTATTCCAATTCCCTTCTTCTCTAAGGAGGTATCCATAACACCAAGGAGTTGTATTTCCTGGAAGTTATGTCATCATTGGTTAACCAATATTCCAACTTGTAGGAAATTATTCAAACATGTTTAAAATGATTGTCGGATCCACTCAACCTTGCTGGCCATCTCCCATTAAGGTTGTTGAGTATGCCCATTAAGAAGGTTTAAACTATTTTTGGAATCTCCTTCAAATATGGTATTTTTAAGCAATGTCACAGGTACAATTTCTCCTCAACCTCCCAAGCTAAACTCAATTAGCAGGAACTTAATGCTGCTTACTCCTCTTATGCTTCTATTTTTGTGGATTAGGCCACATTTACATTGTATTGATGAATATAGTCATTTAGTTTTTCTCTTAATGTCGCTATTAGGTATCATCTTTCCTTATTCTTTTATCTTTTAATTTCAAGATTTTAGAGCGACAATTGCACTTCCATTGCTAATCACCACTAATGTACTTTTGAATTACATTAGCCTACTTTTTCGGTCATTTGTGGAGAGTTATAAAACTATATTCTCTTCTTTCTACTATTTATATGCTATTCCTTAAATAAATTTTGTATCAAGTGGTTGTAAGTCTGGCGTCCCCTAAAAACTCTAAAGCATTGAATGTTCCAGAGCAAGTAGCCAACACTAAGTTGAACCTGTTAAAAGCACTTTCATAAGGCTTTGTGAGACATTCTAGCTGACATTTGGTATGTGAATATAGGAGAGTTATCTTTTTTCCTTGGTGTGGATCTTGGATTTGACATAGCAATCTACAGAAATAAAATTACCCATTTAGATCAGTATGAGATAGCACATCTCCTATTATCCAAGTTCTTGCACTCCATATTCTCAATAATTATCCATTAATATACATAGAAGCAGGAAATTGCACTTCTTCATGAGCAGGAAAGTTGATTCCATTTACTTGAGGAACAGGGAATTTTCAAATAGATGAAGAAGTGCAAAGGAATTTGAAAAGTAATCTCTAATCTAAGAGTAGTGTATGGAATTTAATGAAAAATGTAGCTTGAGCAGGAGATTATTGCATAGGTTAGGTGTGAACGTATGAGAAGAGGGTCAAGACAGTGAAAGTCTAAATTCCTTTGATATCTTAGTCTTAGAAATCTAATTGAAATGTTCTGGATACACCTCATTGTTGAGGTGGTTGTTAGGGTTAATAAATTAGTTGAGATTGGTTGCTAGAATCAAGGAGTTGGTTGCCCGAATCAAGGAAGTTAGTTGCTATAATTGAAGAGATTAGTTATCTCTCTCAAAGCACAAATATGACAAGATTGGAGGAGAAGTTGTAGAACACACCAAGGAAGTTGTGTGAGCAACACACACAAGTGAAGCCAACGAGGAGAGAATGCAAATAGTAGGCGGAAGATTGACCAACAAGGTGGAAGACTGCTTGGACAATACTGTACATTGTGCAACAATTCCTCAGATTTCTGTATAGGCATACACTACCCAAACACCATAACCGATGATAAGATTATGATGAGGGAAACTATTTGGCTAAAATGAAACAATAGGGTCTTGAATTTTCTCCTAGTCAATGTAATATGAGAGGATTTAAATGGACTTCATAGTAAATTGGGCATCCTGGTTGATGTGGTTAAAATAAATATCCAAGTGACAACTAAAGATCCAATTGGAATCCTCTCTACACTGATTCCAGTCTCCTTAGATGATGGAGAGGAAGGTTAATTCAACTCTATTCTTGTTTTATGTTGTAGCTTATCATTGGTTAGATTTTGTCATAGTTCATCATAGTTATATAATGTTACCAAATGTTCGAAGGAACTCACTGTTGATTCTTAGTTTTGGAGGGGTTAGTAGGCTCTGGTTTCCGATCACTTATGGGTAGAATTCTCTCCCCTCATAAAACACTATCTTGGTTTGGTTATTGATGTTGCTTCCAAACTGAATTATTTTCCTCTTGGTTGGCTTGGTTTCTTTGGTGACAGACCAACCAAAAGAATTTTTCTACACTATATAACATTTCCAAGTAATAGAAGGTGGTACTACTATAGCTTTAAAAAAGTTATATTATAAAAATAAAGATGAAATTACATGCATCTAGATACTATAGAACTCTACTCTTGATTTGTGTTAGTTTCCTCAATCTCAAGTCTCTAACTTATAAGTTAAGGGAGTGTGTTCAATGGAAAGCAATGCTCTAGCTTAATAGTTAAGGAAACAAATCTAGCATAAATAAAAAAATTGCGTCACAGTGTCACTGAAATGAATGGAATTCGGTTGCTCATAATATTTTCATACGAACAAGATTATAAAAATAAAACAATTTAATATGAAAACCAAGTGGATCAGACCATGCCACAATCACTCTAAAACTTGTAGCTAGTCCTCTTTGTCCAACAACCCACTTCAATTTCAACCTCCATTGGTTATTCTATCCAGAATATGTACAAAGTATCAACTCAACTTGGAGGTCTTACTCCATTAACTAGGGGGATATCATGACACATTTCCTGAAAATATCATTGAGATGAAAGAAATATCCAAGATATGGTGTCGGGATAATTTGGTAAACTCCATAAATTACCTACATAGAATTGAAGTGGAGTTGTCGATATTATACCAATATGTGAGCATAACCACATAACCACTCTTAGACGAGAATCATATGAGGAACTATCACAATCATAATTGAAAAGAGAAAACCTCGTGGCTTGAGAAGAGGCTCGTTGGCACACAAAAACAGGGTCAATATGGTTAAGAGAAGGGGAACTAAACATGGTATTCTTCCACAAGAAGGTCTAATCTTGGAAATCACGCAATACCATTTGAAGAATCATTGATCATAAGAGGGTATGATGTGAAATTTTGAAGACATAAGAAAGGACAAAGTTTCACACTCCAAGGACCTCTATACACAACCTAACGGGGAATCCTTGTAGAGTATTATAACAATTAATTATTGTTTCCTTCCCAAACTAGATTGGAACAAAGGATAATAAAGGACTAATGACATCTATTACTTCCTCTAAACTAAAAAATAGCTTTCCACAGAGATATCTTGGCTATGTTGAAAACCCTATTTTGACTCAGATATTTCACCTTGGATGTGTATATATCCCTGTAGATCACATTCCTGTGGAAACCCTAGATCACTACAGATATAAGAACAGATAGCTTGCCACAGAGATAGCTTGGGTATGTTGCAAAGTTGCAAACCCTATTTTGACTCAGATATTTCACCTTGGATGTGTATATATCCCTGTAGATCACATTCATGTGGAAACCCTAGATCACTACATATATAAGAACAGATAGCTTGCCATAGAGATAGCTTGGGTATGCTGCAAACCCTATTTTGACTAAGATATTTCACCTTGGATGTGTATATATCCCTGTAGATCACATTCCTATGGAAACCTGACATTAATAAAATTATCTTATCTTATCTTATCTTATCTTATCTAAAAAAAATTCCTCAAGCTTTAATAAGCACCAAGTTTTACTAATATTGACACTAAAGTGGTTTGTATTGGTGGCGTTCATCAGCCTTACTACATTTTTGTGTGTATTGGTGATGAGAAATATCCCCATGATTGGTCGAATATGTGGCTGAGTCCTTTTAGAATTTGCGATGTCCAATAATTCTAGGTCAGTTAGATTTGGTGTGGCATTGTAGGTTTTAAAATTCAACAGCCCTTCCTAAAGGGAGAAACAGACCTGTTAGGTATAGCTATGAGTGTTTTAGGAACTGAAACAATAGAATTTGAGCAACTGAAACAATAGGGTCTTCATGTACATTTCAGAACAATGATGCATAGTTGTAGTTTCTGTTAAATGGAAGGTTGTAACAGGCTATTGTTTATGGCATCTGCCAACCTAATATTTGAGTTTATACTTTATCACAAGCTTCACAATCTACCATCCTTTGCAAACCAAATATTTTACAGTGCTAATATGAGCTCTTCATTTATCCTGTGTTTAAAGTGAAGCATTGTTCACACTTTTAGACCTGAACTTTTGTTAGTGCCAACACCCCTTATTCCTCATAGTATAGAACTGGTAATATTTGCAGAGTTCTACTTTTTGATGAAGCCTTTGAGGGATGAAATCCTTATTAGCTTTGTAAATATAATGAAGGAAATTTGCTCCCCAAACCCTATTCTGAACCATTATTGGGAGTTTCAAATTGGATATATAATGTTAAAATTTGTAATTTTAAAATATTTTTTGTTGTGCCATCTCCTGAAATTTGTTAATCTCTCCAACTATGCCTGAAATGTGTGTTATTGTCCCCAAACTGGTGTGAAATGTAGCTTAAAATAGATATATAGAGCTTCTTTACAATAATTTCTTTTATAGATATTTTATTTTGGAGAAAAAATTGAGGATGATAATTATATAACATGCAAGCATTAAATACAGGGATATCTAAGGAAAATGTCTCAAATATGTGAGAAAATTAATCTTAATCCTAATCTGCTTGATAATACTATTTAGGGCCTCCCTCTGTCAGGGTTAAATATCACGAGTCCCACCTATGGACTGCTTCCATGTCATAATAATTGTTCATAAATTTTTAACATTGGGAATCAAGAATCAATTGGTAGCTAGAAATTGGCCATCTAATAGTTAACTTTATATTTTATACTTTGTTATCCTGAAATTACCTTCTGTCTTTAATAATTGAACAAAATCATTTAAGTAGCCTAACATTTGTTGTCTATTTTCTTCCCATTCTAATAAAATGAGAGGCTTGTGAGAATACAGCTTCTTGTTTTCTATTTCTTGTTGTGTTGATTCCAGGTCTTAACTCTTGAGTGACATACTTGACTATGCCTTTTAAAGTACTCATGTTTTTTATTTTACCTTTTTGTATTTTATCTTTACTGATTGCAATGTTTTTACCTCTATGCAGCTCATGCTTTAAGGGAGACCTCTATGGTTATTGTGGAATTGGAATCTAATGAATATTTTATAATAGTGAGTTTATCAACTACAAGAGACACATGGGTTATATACATTGATCCAACAACTGGGGCACTTCAGTACACATCACGGAATGGATTTGACATTTTCTCTTCTGAAGATGAAGCCCTGCTTTTTGTGACAGCGGGATCATATTGGCTTTGTAAAACCACTGTACATGCTAGAGCAATTTTGGGTTATGCGGCATTACGTAGCACTGCGTTGCTCCTGGTTGCCACAAAGCTAGTAGCTTCAATTCCAACCAATGGTTGTCATCCGGAACCAGTGGTTGTCATCTCCTTTTAAGGAAATAGGATTACAACGACATTGTGTTATCATTTTGCAGGTTCATTTCTCATCTTTAAGTTCTTGTTTGTAGCATATTGTTTCAAATTCATGTGCACAATCTATCAGAAGTTTGTGAAAGTTTATAATGTGTTGTTGTCATTTCATATAATTGGTTTCTTCTTGGTTGATTGTGTTACTTCCAAAATTAGCATGTGTGATTAAAGTCCCAAAGAATCAAGCTAGCCAAGGGGAACAAAGAGGAAAAGGCCAATGTCACCACACCAATCCCCTCTGCACTTTTGGTTATCTCTTCTTCAACCCAAGGGGGGCCTCCCTAAACTAGGATTCCTAGAGCAATAAGCAATGAATGCAAGGTGAAATGAAGAGTATCTCTATCAAAATGTGACTCTTATTTTATAGAAAATAAAGAAAAAGGTAAAATAGCTAGCGATACTTACAACATTTGAAATGTCCAAACAAGATTAAATGCCACACATAAACAAGAGAGTCCCTCAAATACATGTCACAAAAGCTCAAAGAATGATATATTGATTAGGCTCCAAGAAGAGGAAAATCCAAAATATCCAACCATGAATTACAATGAGAGGCTTGCTCTTCACATAGATTTTCATGGGGAATTATGCCCTTAGCCAAGTGTATGGGCATAATCTAGGGATTATGTCACCCAAGAGGTGTGCCTACTAGTGATCTAGGAATTCTGCCACCTAGAGAAATGCACCCACCATGAAACAAGGAGGTTTGTCTTCTAGGGAGGTGCACCTACCTCCTTGAGTATATTAGCCTCCTAAATTACCAAAATGAAACCTAGGCCTCGATCAATCTAAAAGGGATTCCTGGTTCTAATGCTTATTTTTGTTGATATATCACTCGAGAAGCTATTGATTAGGGTAGATCGGCCTAAAAATGCAAAGGTGTTGTTATCGTTCTTCTTGACCATGAATTTGCAATGCCTTATCCACTAAGAATCAAACCTTCCTATCACTAGTATTGCAATTATATCAAATCTGAGACAGTGAGCTTACTTGGGCTGCAATTGTCATCTCAAAACAGTAGGCTTGGAGAAGTTAGCAACATGGGATGGTACAATTATTCATACAACCCTTGAACTATGTGCAAATCTAGCCTTAGTGAATGCCATATAGATGGTGCAGTTTGAATCTAGAAACCTATCTTCTGCATATTGGTATTTTCATTCCAAATCCAACCTCATAACATCTACCTCCTTTGTGTCTTTCTAGTGTTTGGTTTTAAGGATGGATATTCACTTTTTCCATTGACAACAATCTGGGGAAGAGCTACAATATGGGTGTGCTTTGCATCCCTTGGAAAACATCTTCAACATTATACTCTTCCCCTGACATAGAATTAGGAAAAATGGCCTACTATTACATGCTAGGTCCAATTTGAAATCTGCCTTCATGGATTGTTTTTATGCCTAAGATAAGCTACAGGAATCTAGAAAATTCACCACATGTCTTCATGTCATGGCACAGGTATATCCTATTATCCTTTCTTGAGTCAGGCACAATCATCAAAACAGGATTTTGAATTCCCCGTCCATTCTACTAAATCTTCAACAATTTTGAACCCTGAAAGGAGTTGAGCATTTTTTTTCCCAATATGTGCAAACAAGACCCTCAGGTTATTTGCTTCCCTTCTGAATACAGATGAGGGCCCATTGATTATAAGATATAACAATTTGAGGGTATGTTGCTCCAAATTCCTGTTTCTATAGGCTCCCATAATGCTGATATTGATCTGGGACATACACCTCATACCCATTTATGTCTGTAGAATCCTAATTGTAGCTTCCACTTGCTTCAAAATAGCTGCTAAAATCCTTCAAACACAAGCTTCTTTCTGGTGTAAGGCATTCATATGTTAACTTCATAACTTAGGATCTCCAAACCATTGTATTTATTCATATCCATGTTCCCACCCAAAATTATGGTTTGAAAAAGTCATTATGGGCATTTATAGTTTTTCCTATTGCACTTTATACATCTCAATTATGAGTCCAATTTTTAGTTACAAAAGTTCTGCTCTGATGGAGCTGGGTATCTGAGTTTTTCCTATCAATAATTCATAGGGAAATTAAAAATTTTCTCCTATTGGTCAAAGGCAATTGAGAATCTCTCTCTAAACAAACTTATCTTATCAAACAGGTTCTACCTATAATATCCTTAAAAGGCACACACTCAGAGGAACAGGGCCTTTTTGGTAGAAGCAGTTTTTCAATAAGTTTATGCTAAATAAGATACAGAACACAAAACAAAATTTCAAACAAAACCAATATTTTGCAGATGCTTTTACTTCAAAAGTCAAACCCACCCTTGAGTACTGCACATGGACTGATACTTTCCATTGGATTTATCCTATTTGCATTTCAATTTGGAAACATTGCTCTAGGAATCAAGTCAATTTCATGCACAATCTTCCTCTTTGGTGGATGTTCATATGGCCACTCTTCTTTTCCGATGTTGGGAATACATCCCACAACTTTCTTACCTCTTTAGGTATTTGTTCCCCACCTGTGTTAACCTTCCCATTGTTGTGTTATCTTTATTCCTCCTTCTTTGAGACAAATGCATATTCTTTTCCATGAAAATGATATTTCACAGAAAAAACTGTCATAAAAACATGCTCGAAATTTACTTGCTGCAATGACTCTGGAATCTTTAACACAACTCATTTAACAAGATCACAACATATTACATTTCCATATAATTAAGTATACCAACAATAGAATAGAAGCAAGTGCAAAGAGCAATAAACAATCATACCCAAGACCCTAGTACAAGGGGGGAAAATCACTATGAAACTATGTCTTCATTGACCACACTACAGTATAGTACAACTGGATGTGCCCTTGTCCCATGTCCCATCTCTGTTGCAACAGATGTGGTCACTTAGCTCACTATTCTTTGTCCTCCTCAACATGCTAGGATAGTACATTAACACAAGATAATCAACTTATGGCCAAGTTCACAAAAAGTACCTCTCCAATTTCGAGGACATCTCTTTAAATAGGACTCAACTCTACACAGTCTCTATCTAAGTTCACAACAACCATCATTTAAATGCATCATCGCTCATATTCGTGATAGCCCTTAGACCTTACAAGGTCGACCTATTTTAAATGCCCATATTCCTCATTTTTCACTTCAAGGCAACTTATTAACTAATTTGTTACATCCAAGACGATGTCAACTTTGATCACTTAATGTTTATACTTAGGTCAAAAGGCCCATTGAACACAATATTGTTGGAAGATAATGTACTAAAATCAAAGCAACAATCTAGTAATCGAATGAGTTGTGTTGTGTTGTTTTCTCATTTTCTAAGATCTTGATATTTATAAATATGGATAGGTATCACTTGTTAAAAGTAACAAAATAGAAATGCACAAGAAAGTAGAGTCACCACATATAGATACACATGAACACCGTGTTCATATTGGAGAAACCCTTGTGGGAAAATCTCCAATCTCGCAAATATAGGGTTGTATTACTTGATGATCGCAATGAGGATCAAGAATCCTAGCAATTGGATCAAGGTTAACCATTGCATTAATTACGGTTCACTAAGCCACCTTCTAACTACCATATTGAAGGAGCCACTAAGCCACCTTTTAACCACCACATTAATCATAGATCATCAGGGCCTTTCAAAAAAGGAACTTAATGTCCATAAGTCAATATTACAACAAATACATAGTGGAGCATTTACATTAACATCTTGCCTTAATCAGGAGACAAGAAGGGACTTTACGAGCTCTCCCTCCTTAGTGACAACTTCCTTCATCCCAAGTAGAGTCCAAAACTTGACAAATTTGGCCTTTGTCATAGGTTGGTGAAGATGTTAGCAATCTGGTCCTTAGTGTGGCAATATTCCATCTGAATAATTTGATTATCTTTCTGCTGTCAAATATAGTGCCGATTGACCTCAATATGCTTGGTCTTGAAATAATACATTGGATGGTGAGAAATATGTATGGAACCCTTGTTATCACATTGAGGTGATGCCAACAACTCCAGATGAAATCCAAGCTTCTCCAAAAGTGTCTGAATTCATACAACTTCCTACCCAACTGTGACAACACCTCTGTACTCAAAGTTAGTGGAAGAAAGGGAGATTTTGGATTGCTACTTGATCGACCATGCAATAGGAACAAAGCCAAGAAAGTGTGCATAACCAGAAGTGAGCTTCTGCTCATCTTGATCCCTATCCTAGTCTGAATTGGTGCATCCAACAAAATTCACTTGATCCCCATAAGAGTATTGACTACCAAATTGGTGAGTATCCTTAACACATAAGAAAATCATGTTTGTTGCAAGCCAATGCCTACCCTTTGGCTCTTGCATATATTCAAAAACAAGATGAACAACAAAGTCAATGTTAGGTTTGCTATGATCCAAGTACAAGAGATTTCCAACTCAATAATAGGTGGCATCCACTAGGGGTGAAGTACACTAGATAGTGAATTTGAATTCAAAGTTAAAAGGGGTAGGATAATATTTGCAATCCTCCATGTGAAACCTTTTTAACAAGGTCAAGATCATACTTGGGTTGCAAAATGACAATGCCAATAGCTAACTGCAAAACCTGCAACTCAAGAAAGTAATAGAAGTAACCCAAATAAGTGATTTCATAAGTGCCCATGAGCTTCTTCTTCATGTCAATAGTCATGTTAGGACTAGTCTGAGTAGCAGCCAAATCATCTACATAGAGAACAAGTAGAAATATATCTTCATTGACATGAGAGTTTAAGTCCTCATCATCCAACTACTATAAAATGTGTCCCCATGGGACAGCCAAAATGAGCATACACGCAATACTAATCAATTGCATCTAAACAACATAGGATCCTACAAAATTATTTCATCACATATTGTTTCCATCAGATTTCATTTAGTTCACAGGTCATTGAAGAGACCACGAGTCCCTCACTGTACTCAGCAATAAATAACCCGCCGACCTCCTCTAATAATAATGCTTCTTTAGATAAGGAGTGTGAAAATGTGTACAACAAACTTCAATAGATAGAAAAATGCATTGAATTCACCAACTCCTTGCCAACCAAATGCCCTAGTTGCTCAGATATGGAATTTCTTGGAACATATTTAGTTCCCTACGATTAAAGAACCCCAGGAAGCAGTCCTCCAGAGAATCTTTATCCCATAGGTTTCTCAAATTGAGATGGTGCTCACCCTTTAACCAGACCTGTTGAGTGAAGGGGCAATAAAGAAAGAGATTGTCATTGGTTTCTTTATTACACCTACAAAGAATGCACATACCGGGTCCAATTTTGTTCCTCTGTTTCATCCTATCCCTAGTTAAAACTCGCTTATTTAGAACAAGACAAAAATGAAGAACACTTATTTAGAACCAGACAAAAATGAAGAACTCTTGGTTATTCATTTCCTGTATTTTGCATTAGACTTTATAGCGATGGTTTCTGATGCCGAAAGGCATCATACTTCACAAAATTACAAGGTTGACAAAAAAACGTATTCATTCTACATACCCATCCCAGATCCATTTTTAGGGACAAATTTATTTAGGGTATGTTTCCCAATTGATTGCTATCTGTACCCAGAGCTGATACAGCTCCAAGCCATTCCAAGAAGAAAATTTAGTGACTCTTATGAAAAGTCCTTAACAAAAATTAATTGAAAAATGCAATCAAGTGAGCTTGACAATATAATGCTGGGCACATTTTGAAAGCCTAATGTGTAGTCGTCCAGTATTACTTGTCTTCTTGTTTACAACTTAGTGGTATTCATTTCATGGCTTTTGCATTAGACTTTATAGCGATGGTTTCTGATACCAAAAGGCATCATACTTCACAAAATTACAAGGTTGACAAAAAAACGTATTCATTCTACATACCCATCCCATATCCATTTTTAGGGACAAATTTATTTAGGGTATGTTTCCCAATTGATTGTTGTCTGTACCCAGAGCTTATACAACTCCATGCCATTCCAAGAAGAAAAATTTAGTGACTCTTATGAAAAGTCCTTAACAAAAATTAATTGAAAAATGGAATCAAGTGAGATTGACAATATTATGCTGGGCACATTTTGAAAACCTAACGTGTAGTCGTCCAGTATTACTTGTATTACTTGTCTTCTTGTTTACAGCTTGGTGGTATTCATTTCCTGGCTTTTGCATTAGACTTTATAGAGATGGTTTCTGATATCGAAAGGCATCATACTTCACAAAATTACAAGGTTGACAAAAAAACGTATTCATTCTACATACCCATCCCAGATCCATTTTTAGGGACAAATTTATTTAGGGTATGTTTCCCAGTTTATTGTTGTCTATACCCAAAGCTGATACAGCTCCAGGCCATTCCAAGAAGAAAATTTAGTGACTCTTATGAAAAGTCCTTAACAAAAATTAATTGAAAAATGTAATCAAGTGAGCTTGACAATATAATGTTGGGCACATTTTAAAAGCCTAATGTGTAGTCATCCAGTATTACTTATCTTCTTGTTTATAGCTTAGTGGTATTCATTTCCTAGCTTTTGCATTAGACTTTATAGCGATAGTTTATGATACTGAAAGGCATCATACTTCACAAAATTACAAGGTTGACAAAAAAACGTATTCATTCTACATACCCATCCCAGATCCATTTTTAGGGACAAATTTATTTATGGTATGTTTCCCAATTGATTGTTGTCTGTACCCAGAGCTGATACAACACCAAGAAATAAGATGCAGGAAATAAAATGATTTTTATGCACAGAACTAATGCGGCAATCAAGGGTTGTGGTAGTGTAAGGCCTGTAGGCCTCCTCAAGCATATTTTGGTGAAATAATTTACTTTTGGGTCACCAGTATCCTATAGCATAAATGAAAATTGACCAAGGGGATTCATAGCAACCTTAAATGAGTCTTAAAATCAGTAGCAGAGATACCCCAAGCCAATGATATTTTCACAGTATGGAGATGTGGAGCATGGTTATGCCAAAAAAGAGGACCTCCAAAAGCATCTTGGAGACAATAGAATTAACATCTAGGTGAATCGCTGGCTGTACTAAAGGTCCTGTGGGTTCCCTCTTGCATGGTAAGGGGTGCCATTTGCTTTCCTTTTTTTCCCTAACCCACAATAATTTTATAAGTATGCATTCAATTCATTGATTTAGATTTTGGATCAAGTAGAACAGAGCTGAGGAAGATAGGTATGGCAAAGTGGAAGGATGATATACATACCAGTATTTCACATAGGAATCTGTTGGCCCAGAATTCCATCTTATAATATCATTGGATCAATGCTTGAAAGTTGAAACCATACCATTACTAGTTTCATTGAGGACCGGCTTAATATAAAGCGTGTTTTCCACCCGCATTTGTTCTGTCCTTACCAAGTAACTATGCATACTCAGGTCGAGAGATTGCTCCATTTTTTTTTGCATTTCACAAGGTTGTGAAGTAGCTCAACTAAAGGGATAGGTTCAAAAAATCTCATCGCCGGTGAGTGATCCTTGTAAAACCATGCCTCATTTCCGGTTATTAGGGGGTTTTAAAAGCTATAAAAATGCTACATTATGGGCCTTGCTATACTCTATACTTCTTAAATGTCACTTAATGATAAGATAATGTTATTTGACTTTATATCATGATGCATTATATGATGTTCAAATATTTTAGGAAATTCTTCATAAGTTCTCCAGCGACCTCAAATGTTGAAGATATGCCGACTCTTCTAACTCCGCTCATCCATAGATGTATAGTTCTGATATAATACCTTAGTCACCTTTCTACTTTGCATAGAGGCTTCTATCTATGCTAATAATCATAGATTGTTGTGGCTATCATAGGATTTAATGCTTAGCCAACTGATTGCTCTTTTTGAAATTGGATTTGTCTTCTCTTTTTGAAATTGGATTTGTCTTCTTGTTTACAGCTTAGTGGTATTTATTTTCTATCTTTTGCATTAGAATTTATAGCAATGGTTTCTCATACCGAAAGGCATCATACTTACTAAAATTACGAGGTTCACAAAAAAACATATTCATTCTATATACCTATCCCAAATCCATTTTAAGAAAAACATTATTCAGGGTATATGTTTCCCAGTTGATTGTTGTCTATACCCAGAGCTGTTACAGCTCCAGGCCATTCCAAGAAGAAAATTTAGTGATTCCTGTAAAAATTCCTTAACAAAAATTAATTGTAAAATGCAATCAAGTAAGCTTGACAATATAATGCTCGGCACATTTTAAAATCCAAATTTTTAGTTGTCCAGTATTACTATTACCTGTATGTTCAATCTTTAAAGTTAGTATTTGATCATGTATGTGCTTTATCTATTGGTTTCAGATGAAAGGTGCTTGACTGGTATATATTCATTTCCTTGTGTTTACCTATATATGTTTCCTATTGACTTGGGCAGATAATTTTCACTGTTGTAGTTTTTGTCTCCTAGAAAAGTTGGGCCTTCCATTCCACGTTCTTTTTTCCATTCCTTGTACTTGTTTTCACTGCAAGTAAATGATGCAGAGACTTATCCATATTATTAGTCTTAAATTGTAGTGGTGCACTTAACAGGGACACCCCACTGAGACTGGAAAAGCACCAATCTTAATGGAAAGGCATCATTGTGACAAGGGTTAGATTGCCTAGAGTTTTCTCACGAATTTGTTCATTTTCTTTGATGGATACTTTCATATGGCATTGTTCAAGTCTCATCATCACCGAGACATGAATTGCACCTCATGTTGGTATCTCCACGTCTATATTAAGACACCATTTGTTTGGGATTTCTTACATAGGTAATTGGTCACTAAATGTTTTTTTTGTTATATGTTCTTATGAGTTTAAGTAATGAGAGTTTGAGTCTCCCAAGTCTTTATGAGATAGGCTAGTTACTCATTAAGTTGGTGACAATATACTTGTCATTTGAACATTTTTATTGTCCTTGTCCATACTTAGTGATGCAATGTAGCTCGGCCTTGCATTGGTCGCTTGTGTCCAAGCCTTCTTTTCATCCCAATGGAATAATGGTCATTGTTATAATCTAAGGGATTACACAATAAATAGTTACCAACAATACACATAACCAACCACATTATACAAGGTAATATACAATCAAGCATACATAGAGAGAGAGAGAGAGAGAGAGAGAGTAGTGGAACCAACAACGAAGTTACATAGAGAGAGAGAGAGAGACAAAGAGTAGTGGAACCAGAGACAGAGCTACTTACAGTTTCTCATCTACTCTAACATCCATGCTTTCAACTATTCTTTTCAGACGTTGATCGTAACATTTGTAGGCTCTTCTTTCTGTTGAATATCCCCAAAAATTCCTTCATCCGTTTTGGTTTGAAATTTGCCTAGGTTTGCATTATTTATTTTGATGTAACACTTACTTCCAAATATTTTAAGATGCCTGACATAGGCTGATCTACCTGTACACAACTCATAAGGTGTCTTATCACTGTTAATTCTTAATTGATCTCTGTTTAGAATGTACACAGTTGTGGCCACTGCCTCTCTCCAAAAAAAATTTGCTAACTTTGCTTCTAAGAGCATTGTTCTTGTTGCTTCTTGGACTGTCTTGTTTTTTCTTTCTGTAATGCCATTCTGTTGTGGGGTATTGGATGTACAATATTGTGGTTTGATACCATTTTCTTCACATAAATTTTTGAATTCGGTTAGGGTGAATTCCCCACCATTATTTGACCTAAGACACTTGATCTTAAGGCCACTTTCATTCTCAACTTTATCCATGAACTTGATTGAGAGATGAAAACCATGGCTAATATGCTCTAAAAGATATAGATTGAATAACATGTTATATAGAGAGATTTAATGATATACCAACTTTAGGCAAAAAAATGGTCAAAGTGAATAGTATATGTGATATCATATTTTTCTTCACTTTATATATAATCAACGGGATGTCTATTTTTCCTTCCCTCTATGTCTTGTTCTGTTGTGATATGAAAACTTATGGTGTACATGTGTGTGTACACCACAAGTGAGTGTGTGCACGGTTGTGGATACACTTTATGTGTGGTTACTATCTATTGATGAGGTGATGTTTATATTCATGGTTAGAAAACTCGTGAGAATGCATAAATTATCACACTAATATTTGCAATATAACACAAAATATGCATATTACGTAATGAAATTAATACTAATGTTTTAAATTTATTATTTCTTGTTATTTGCAGAAAAATGGTGAAGATGACTCAGATGATCTAGATTGTGTTGTCACCAATGTACCAGAAAAAGTTATTGATGATAATGATGCAAATGGATCAGATGAAAATGATGATGAATATGATGTTGGGATAGATGAGGATGAGGATGATAATGGTGGTGATGATGATGATGATGGTAGCCATTGATGCTACTATTGAGATTGTGGATGCTTATTGCTTTCTCGATGCTACTAGACACGTATTCTTATTTTTGTGATGATCCAAGTTCATATTAACTTCTGGGTCATTTTGATTTGTATGGTGGATTTATGTTGACATATAAACTTTGATTATTCTTGATCATTTTGACATTTCTAGATATGGATATTAAAAAAGATATTTCTTGTGATATTGGTATTTTCACTATATATATCTTTCACTTGTTCTTTTAACCTTAATATGATGATCTGTATGATAGGTTATTGATGTGATGATGTTTTATAATTTCACTTCTTTTGATGAAAGATAATGGTGATGTTATCATTATTATATTGTAAATTTATCTATATTGGAAATTGTCGATGATCTTTTCATGGAAAATTAATATATATGATGATGTTACTACTTTGGATAAATGTTGTCTGTTTGTGTTAAAAAAAATTCACAAATGCTATGCAATTAATTTCAATAATGGTATCTATAATTAATTTGAATGTTTCATTATGTTATTTCAGAACTACGAAGTAAATGATATATGAGAACTATTGAAATTAATGAAATAATTATAATAACTTGATATAATAAATATATTAGCACACAATTGGATATAGTTGTAGGTGTTAAATAGCAAGCCTAATGTGGTGCTAATAAGGAAGCAAAATAAGAAGCAAAGCTAGGAGCAATGGAAGCCCACTATGTCATAGATCTAGAATCAACATTGGATTGAATACCTAGCGCTAAGTTGGAAGTCATTTATGATGCTATTTTGGATGCTAAAGTAGAAGCCAAACTAGAAGCTAAACTAGTGGCCAACAAAGAAGCAAAATTAGATGCTTAATGGGAAGCTAAATGCGGTGTTCATGAGGAAGAGAAGCAAGAAGAAATTCAAGAAGCTAAACAGGAAGCAAAATGTGGCGCTAGTGTGGGAGTAAAAATGGACGCTAAATTGGTATCAAAACATGGTGCTAATGTTGACATAAATAGAGATACAAAACTAGGCGTTAAAAATGATGCAACACTTGACGCAAATGAGGAAGCCAAACATGGCGTTGATATGGTAGAAAAATAAGATGTTACTTTGGATGCAAAACATGGCGCTACATAGGAAGCAAAATATGGTGCAACAATAGAAAAAAAAATTGGCACCATTTTGGTAGCAAAACACAATGCAAAAAAGGAAGCAAAAATTGGTGCAAAATTAGAAGCAAAAATTGGTGCTGATTGGAAGTAAAACGTGGTGCAAAATGGGATGCTAAAGTGGTAGCACATATGGATGCAATATTGGATGCTAATTTGGATGCACATATGGCGCGAATGTAGATGAAAACATAAATGCCAACATGGCGCTTTTAAGGATGCAAATAGGACGCTAATGGGGACGTCATTTAGGAAGTAAAAGAGGACGATATCTAGGAAGCAAAATAGGATGTTATTTAGGAACCAAACCTCGACGTCATTTAGGAAGAAAAATTGGATGCTATTTTGGAAGCTAAAAAATGGGCGTTATTTTAGACATCATAAAGGATGTTATTTAGAAAGCAAAAAAAGACGCTATTTTGGACTCTTTAATTTTTTTCCATGACGTGTCCCATTTAGCTCTACTTCAACCACTCAATGATAAAAAAATTTACACTAAAAAGGGACGCTAAATGGGATGCTAATTCCAGGATTTGTTGTAGTGTCTATCTTGTCGCTTCTGCCACAATGATCACCATGGTATTGGTCCAGGAGGACAACAACGCCCAGGAACATGTGATCTATTACCTTAGTAAGGGTCTTATTGACTCTAAAACTCGTTACTCACATGTCAATAAACTTGCTCTCGCGGAAGTCATTTCCATCCAAAACGTCCGTCATTATATATTGCTCTGCACCACCACCATTATCGCCAACTCAAACCCCATGTACCACGTTCTAACACGTCAAGTGCTTGGGGGAAAGTATTCACGTTGGATTGTGATACTTCAGGAATTCAATCTCCTCTTCGAAAAGGCCAAGTCAAAGAAATATTTGGTGTTTGCGGAACTCATTTGTGATCTTCCCCGTGTTGATTTAGGATTTGAGCCCAACAATTCTCTTCCAGATGAGTCGTTGTTCCTCATTAGCACGTCAAACCCATGGTATGGAGATATCACCATATATCTTCAAACCCAACGGTTCAACCCCCAACTGTCTTGTGACGATCGTCGTCATATACGCCACCACGCCAAGTATTACTTGATCATTAGCGATACCTTGTATCGTCGTGGTGTTGACTCCATTCTTCGACGTTGTCTGACACATGAAGAGGCTGACCACGTCTTGAATGACTGTCATGCTGGGGATTGTGGCGATCATCTCTCTGGGATGGCTACAACCCAGAAGATACTACGCGCGGGATATTACTGGCCCTCCATCTTCAAAGATTACATTGAGGCCGTTAAGAAATGTCCCCCATGCCAGCACTTTCAATCAAAAAAGCGCTCCCACTCAACCCCTTTACACCCGGTTATTGTCATGGGCCCCTTTTCAAAATGGGGCATAGATTTCATGCACTGTAAGCCTACCTTGGCCGGAGGGCATGGTTACATCTTAGTAGTTGTGGATTATTTTACTAAATGGGCCGAGGCTATGCCTACATACAACGAAGACGGAAAAACCGTTGCACTCTTCATGTTCAACCATGTTATTGCACGGTTCGGAGTTCGACAAGCCATAGTCATCGATCATGGATCTCACTTCCAAAACCATATGGTAGATGAATTAAGCGCCAGACTAGGTTTTCGTCACGAAAACTCAACCCCTTACTACCCACAGTTCAATGGACAAGTAGAGGCCATTAATAAGGTCTTGAAAACCATGATCCAATGCATGGTGGGTACACATAAGTCAAACTGGCATAACATGCTCTTTTCCTCACTGTGGGCATACCGGACCTCCGTTAAGACTGCCACCAGATTCACACTATTCCAATTAGTATATGGATCGGAGAAAGTCTTACCAATAGAGTGAGAGATTCCATCTCTCAAACTCGCAATTGAACTTCTCCCAAACATCACTGCCGAGGAAGAATGTTTCCTTCACCTAGCAAAACTCAACGAGACCCATTGCGATGCCGATCTTGCCAACAAGGCACATAAGAAACACATCAAATATCAGTATGATAGGTCGGTTAAAACTCATGTCTTCAACAAGGGCGATTTGGTCCTCACATATGACCTAAAGCACGATAAGCTGGGGGCAGGTAAGTTTGAGTCCATGTGGCATGGGCCATACATTGTGAAATGTGTTCTGGAGAAGGGAGCCTACGAAGTAGAGGATTATGATGGGATATATTTGGGAGAGCCTCGCAGTGGGCTCTACCTGAAGAGATACTATGCCTAAGTTTTTCATGCATAATTATCTTGTGTATATTGTACATGGCATGTGTTTTGTGTGGTGTGACGCTTTGTTTTAGTGTGTCTGGATTTTGTTTCCCTACTTATACCATGTTCTGTCTGCATGTACAGATGACAACTAGCTATGGATTCGTAGACGGTGCCATTCGACATACCTGTAACCTTGCTTCGGCAACCTAGGTACTTTATTACCCCACCGGCGAGCTTATCATCTCAGGAGGAAATTTTCTAGGATACGCAACCAATAACGCCGTGGAATATCAAGCAGTAATTGGAACCCTAACCGATGCTCTTTCTTTGGGTATGAGCCACGTTGTTATCCATCTGGATTCACAACTAATGGTTTCTCATCTTAACCAGATCTATGCTATCAACGACCCCAATTTGCTTCGTATTTTCCGATGAGTTTGTCTCCTGTAAAGGTTCTTTGAATCTGTTCAATACCTGCACATTCCACGATACATGAACACGGTTGCTGACTCGATGGACAATTTCATTCTGTATTGGTACATTGCACACACATAAGATATTCATAAAATATAAAAACATACATAACATATAAATTATCCATTGTATAAGAAAAACATGTAAACAAGATCCCATTAATCACCAATAGAACACAAGATGTATAAAACCGCCAATAGTGTCTGTATATATATAAATCGGTACAAGGTACAAAAATGGTAGTGCTGATACAAAAGTCTGAAGCATGCTAGCTTTCAGTAAGAGTCATCTCTACAAAATTTGAAGCTCATAGTCTTTCAGTATATACATATAAAACATACGCCTAATCCCTAGGATGTGCATGGTAGTAGACCACGGCCCTCGCAACTTTCCGTAGTAGCGTGCTGAAACGCAAAGATACCCCAACCATCAGCTTTTGGTAGCGACAGGGTAGGTCATGGACACCTAGCTCCGGAATGTCAAAATTCATCCTGTGGAAGTTCTCCTCGACCTCTTCCAACTCCTCGAGGGCATCCCGAACCGCCGGGACCACCTATGGTACCGCCCCTCTCCGCGCAAGAGGAGAGACTCCAAGTAGTCGCACTAGACCAACATATACAAGAAAATTATAAGAAGTCATCAGTACTACTCCCAAAAAATCATAAATACATAAAATGAAAAAAACAATAGTAGTTGTTCTTATCGATATCGACCCACTGCACTCCCTCAGGAAGCACCAAGTCAGGGTCCCCTTTGAAGTATGTCCCATGGTACAGGTAGTCCTCCACCATGAGGAGTTGTCCCCTTAGCCATGTGAAGAAACCTATGTTGAAGCTGATGATAGGAGCCCCGCCACCATGGCGAGCCATCACCTCTGACCACCTGGTCATGCGAGGATCTTGTGCATCCCAATCCTCAAGGTCTACTTGCGAGCGTAAGCGTGGCACCCGCTCCAACATGAAAGATACCACCACTGAACCATAACCAAATTGCTTCAGCGCCTCGCGCTGGCATTTGGTCAACTGATCACGTAGACTGGTGAGGAGCCCCTCACACCAGTGGAACACGGTGGGATCCATACACTCCTCGACGTACATCATCTGCGATTTTCTTTCTAGATGATCAAATCGGCTTCCAGCCACCCTCACAATGGTAAAGATTACGGTACGAAGGGCCCAGTCCTGCACATCCTTGATGGGAATCTTACCACCAGTCATCGGAGTACCTGGAGAACACCAGTGATCAATCATGTCCTCAATGGTACGATCACCACCTCGTGATCTAGTCAGGGACACAGGGTTTCCTCGTCAGTACAACCCTGTCAAAAAAAAGATGTCCTCAACATCTATGCTCAGCATGTGCTCACCAATCTGAAAATGTTGTTGTACTGGGTCCCAGCATTGGACTAGATATGTCAACAAGGATACTTGGGACCTCATCCCCGGCACTTAGAAATACTTCAGCAAACCACAGTTTCTCAATGCGTAAATACATTGCGGATCATTTTTCGCTTGTCCATCATCGAGTTCATGCTCGCATTCTCACCACTCGAGAACCATTGTGGTCATTACAAACTTGTCAAAAGGGCCTTTTAAACACCATTAGAACCTTCCTCCACTATCAAAAAACTTTTTTGTACGTTTGGTTTTGAGTTTATTATGTGGGTTTGCGCTGGCGCAAACCGTCCTTTCGAACAGGGGGCCGCCGGCGTCGAAGACCCTTTCAGGTTCTGCGTCGGTGCATTTCCCAAAAGGGTGACTTGCGTCATCCCATGAGCACAAATCCCTCCACATGACAAGCTAAAAACTCAACTAAATGAAATAAAAAACAAAATGTAATCCATTGGAAAGTTAAAAGTCTAAGTTGAGGGTTACCTGTCGCTGACGACATTCGAAACGGTCGATCACGGCTCCCAGAATTGGCAGAAGAAAAACAACTCCAAATGGTACTTCTCACCTCTCCAATTTGGTAAAAAACAAATAGTAATTCTTTTGACTATTTACCCCTTTTTATATTAAAAAATAGCATATTCCTTTTTTAATTTATTCAGTTGTGGGTTATTTTCCTATAGTTGGAATTATTTATACTCGGTTAATCATTTTGACCTAGTTTCGAAGCTTGCAAGTGAAGTTAAGTACCTCATTGATACTGTTTTTCACGGTTGTGGTCATTTCACGCGTATTTTTAGGTATGAACAACTCATAGAGCGTCTTTTTGTCATTATTTCGCTCATTAAATTCAATTATTAATGACACCAAGCTGACTCTTTGTTCCTTCTCATGCTCGTAAAATGATGAGAATAAGTCACCGAGTTATAGTTTATCACTTTTTCGGGCTCGTTAAACTCCCACGAAAAAGGAACCCCTCGAAGTCTTTCTTTAAGCCCTTTTCGGGCTCCCTAAATACGAAAAGATCACCAAGCAAACTTGATGCGTTCATGCTTGTAAAAATGTTTGAATGATCGTCTTTCTGGTGATAGTTTACCCCTTTTTCGGACCAGGAGGCACTACTTACGAAAAAGGAATACTCTAGCCAATCATGACTGGAAGAGTCCTCTCTCGCGTTTTTTTTACCCTTTTCCGGGCGAAGAGGCTAACTTTACGAAAAAGGACCTTTGGATCCTTCTTTAGTTATTTTCAGACTCTCTAAATATGAAATGACGTAGAGTTTTCCTTCTATGGGCTCGTTAAAATTTGACATTGAAGGGCCCGTCATGGGACGAACCCCTCCTATCCTAGGTTCGTGAAACATTTGGGATTGGACTCATCCATGGGATGAGCTATACCGAGCATCTGTTTACCCTCCTCAAGCTCGTTAAAAAACAACTGAGGTACTCATCAATCATGATGGGGAAAAAGGGAACATTTTGTGTTACACTATAATTCATAGAAGTACATCGTCGCTCTTGAACATGGCACTCATTTGCATTTGCATTCAGTACTTGGGTAATCCGTTTGTCTTCGAGTCCTACTGTATCCATGATTCGAGTCACTCCTTTGGGTCATCCAAAGAATGCTTCCATTATCAGTCGCATTGGGGGTTGGTATTGTTATCTTCATGTCAATACTACCAATTCATGCCAGCCCGTGTTCAAGAGATGTTCATCACTCATCATATGCAATCAGTACACCTTCCATCATGTCGATGTACCTTGAGTCATTCTTTCACATTACTCTATCGCCCGATCTACTCCAAACATCTGTTATCGAGTTTTTTGTCGTTGATGGGGGATTCATCATGGCCCTCCTGCGACGAATTCATCCTTGTCGACTTCAACACATCATCCAAGGAGTGAATCTAGGAACCAATCGAGTACCTTGGGCATGTATGCCTTAATGGCAGGTTACCTCACTTCCAACATGAGTTTACATCATTGACTCTTGATTGGAAGATTTCATTGAGCGTTCGACCTCAAATCATTTATTCACGCTCGATGATATGTAGTATGATACCTTGGGGATCATTGACATCAATGGTGATTTCCCTCGCAATTGTTAACGGTATACATCAATGACCGGTAATCAAGTGGTTTCTACCATGTTCGACTCCAAAACATTGTAATCACATGGATATATTCGTATCATTGCGGGTTCGGCTTGAAGACCCTAGGGAAATCATATTCTACCCAGGTTGCAATGGCGATTGTTTGAGTCATATTACACAGATCCAGTTTGTATTGGTCGTGGTTGTATTATAATCTCATCATGGATCTACGATTGTTTCTAGTAGCCATGATTGTGTTCAGTCGGTCTTTACTACCATGGATCTGCAAAGTATTGGTCGGCAACCATGTTGTGTGTCATGTTAGACTTGTATCTCAAAGTCAGTTGTACTGCAACAACATCTTCCAGCCAACAAGTCCTTTCCATCCATCTTTCAAAGAACTTCACTTGTCTTGTTTTTCCAGCTTCATGCTTTGGGGGGCATTCTGTTACACCTAAATCTCGTCATCATGAGACCCTTGTCAACTCAATGCCTTGATCCCTGAAGTTTCCCTGATCAAGAATCCATTTAGAGCAAGTTGATTCCCTTTGTCCACAGTTTCTAGTTGGTTCTGCGCATATTATCTTCTAGAAAGTAGCGCCCAACTAGGTCCGGCGTAGGATGCATTCTTCTAAACTGCGTCAGTGGCTCAGGTTGCCTGTATGTAGCATGCGCTTCCCCTTTCTGGAGCAGGTTTCCCTCATGTAGCTTGCACCGAGATTGGTTAATTTGGATAAAGGTGGCTTTCGAGCAATTTCTAGAATTTGGATGAGGTGTATCCCTATCCCTAACTCCTAAGTGAGTTGTCCTACAGTTCCCTAACCTCAAGGGAGGATCCCTTATCCCTCTCCCCATGATCCTCAACCTACTCTATCCACTTGATCCTATAAATACAAAGCTCCTCTCCATTCCAAAGGGAGTAATTCTATAGGACTTACATGCTGGTGGAATTATCCTAGGTGATCCCTATCCATCTCTTGGGAGGCTTACATTTCCTTTGGAGGCTTTGGATTGGCTTGTTGGAGGAGGATTGCAGCGTTAAGGCTTGGGTTGTAATCATCTCTCTAATATGTATTTCCCACTTTTTATATAGTAATATAAACTCTTTCCATAAATGTAATTGTGTTGATGATGTTTATAGTTTACTTCCTTAACTGTTTACTTAGATCAGTTAGTGCTTAGACATGTTTTACTGCTTGTTTTGTCTCCACATGTTTTGACAGGTCTTGCAGCTACAGATATGACGACCGCGGAGCTTGGAGCAATAACGAGGAGAAAGATCTACAAATATGAAGGTAAGAAATCTAATTACTCAATCTCTAATCTGATCTAGGAAAGTAGCTTTATGTTCTGTCCTTATTTGTTCTAGATTCACATTGAACTAGGGAGATTTGGCTCGCGTCCACTCGAGTAGATTGTCCAATAACAGTCTTGCAAGTATTGATAGTTGATATTCCCAAATCATTCATGCCATAGCCTACTCTCTTCATTTACATGAGTGTGAAGAGCAGACTATTTAGAGAGAGGTAGAAAATGGGAGAACTCATAGAGTTTCGACTTATGATTTGCAACTCCTTTTGCAGTGGTAGATCCTAATACCATGTCTTGAATTTTGACCTCATTTGGAGAGAAGATCACCCTCTTGGGCTCTCCAGTATGGGTCATCTGATATACTGAAAGAAGATTTGCATTCATTGTGGGGACAAAGAGCACATCTGATAAGTACCCATGATCAAGTTTGATTCTTCCAATCCCCTCAGAGGAGACCTCGGAATCATTCCCCAAAATGATGGATGGTCCAACAGTAGCTTCGAATCCAGTGAAGAGATCCTTGGAGGAATACATGTGTCTCGATGCTCCAGAATCTATGATGAAGGAGGATTGAGTTGATGCACCTGCCATGAGGGCATGGAATCTCTCTTTGTTCTCAGATCCAGATGGTTCACTCTCTTTCTTTATAGCACATGCAGGTACTGGAAGATTATTTTTTCAAGAAGTAAATCCATGAGATCTATGGTCTTCTTCATACATGAGCTCTCACGGTGATATCCTCGGTTACAGTATGTGCACTTGGATTTTCCCTTTTGATATGTCTTGTCCTTCTTAGGATTCGAAACTCCTTCTAGTTGGTTTGGAGCCTCCTTCTGATTTTGGTCATTCGACTTCCTATCAGAAAATAAAAAATAAAAAATAAATAAAATAAATAATAAATAATAAAAAATAAAAAAAATAAATAATAAATAATAAAAAATAAAAATAAAAATAAAAATAAAAAAATTTCCTTTACCATTCTCTCTTCTCATCTCAGTGGCTGTAAGAGATGAATCCAATTTGGTTTTTATCACTCCCATGTGCACTAGCTTCTCCTCCTCAAGTGTGAGAGATTGGACGAAGTCTTCAAGCGAAGGGAACTTCCATTTTGGAATGGACAACTTTGTTGACTGGAAGGTCGAAACAAACACTGAATAATCAGGGCCTAGCTTCGATAGAATGGAAAGGATGAGTTCTTTTTCTTCCTTCTCAATCCCATACCTCTTCAACTGTGAAATCAACTTCGTGAATTTGTTGAGAAACTTAGTGATAGTTTCGAAACTGCTTGGGATCAAGGAGATGATCTCATTTTCTAGTTTATGACCCTTCAAGTCATCCTTCTAGCCAAGGAGGGATTTGAGCTTGTCCCAAACCTCTTATGGAGTCTTCACATTGATAACATGAAAGTGTAGGCATTCAGAAATGCTAAGTAGCAGCAGTCCTACTGCTTCATCAAGCTTGTCTAAGTACTTGGATTTCTCTACTGCACCAGTGGGCTCAACTGCAGAGCCATTCACCACTCTAGAAAGGCTCTTGGACTTCAAGAAGATGTCCATCTTTGCCTTTGATTTGAATTATTTGAATGAATTCAACTTGAGATCCATGATACTGAAGAATTCGAAGTTGAATAGAGGATAGTCCTGCAAAACAAATGAGAATTATGAAATGGATATCTGCTGCAATTCGAATTGAACACTGCCTTAGGACACTGAGCACATGTGACTGGGTCCTTCACACCTGGATAGACCTCACTAGATTAATCCAGTGACTTCAAGGAAATAGCACCAGGATTTGTGGTGGAAACCCAGAGGCTTCTGGTGCTCAATGAAAGACAACTACTCAAGGAATTGTTGCAACTGCTGCAATTCGAATAGTTGTTGTTAGCTCTGATACCATGTGATATTTTAGGATTAGTATCACTCAGTTGTAGCAGACCTCACTAAAACTCACTCAAGAATTGAATAAAGAAGAAGAACAAATGGAGATTCAATAATCACTCATACACAAGAAATAGCAAAAATTGTTGTATCATACATCAGCTATGAGCTGGTACTACGAATAATGAATAATAATTGAATACAATCAAATGAATTCGAATGCCTCCTAAGGTCATTAGAATTATCCTCAATGTGTGGCTTGGATGAAATTGGATACATCATCAAATCATTAATAGTGGTCACAAGTGTTCAAACATCAGTCAAATGAGTCTAACCCCTACCCTTGGGGGTTTTGAACCTTGATTTGACTAGTAAAGTTCCCTATTTTTCCCTGATTATAAATGAATGTTGCAGAAGTGTTTTGAGAGTGTACAAGAATCCATAAGCCTCATTTATATGGCTGAATACCTTCCAAACTCATTCAAACCCAATTTGGAATCATTTGGAGCCATTTGGAAGCAGTTGAGTCATTACTAGTCTAACGATCGAATTGGCCAAAAATTGCAATTTTTCCTATTTTTTACAAATTCTTAAAAAGGGAAACTACAATTGGTATCATAGAATGGTACTTGAACCTGATGTGGATGACCATTTATGAATACAATAAGCCAAAGAAATCAGCCCCCACCCTTACAAATTGAATATGAAAGTGCTTTTAGTGAAGAAGAAGAAGAAGGCGAAGAGGTGTATTCTACTGAAACTATGGCTAGGGATGAGAAGGGAACCTTAGAGGATAAATAGGAATTTACTAAATTTATGAAACCATTCTTTTAAGACATGAAAAAATAGATCATGAAAGGGTTTGAATTGTTGGCTAGTCAACTTGGAAGCAAAGGAGCAATAGGAGGCAGCAGTAGTTCTTCTTTCGAGGAAAAGAAGGCAATGGGTGAAAACATTTTCTCAAGAAAAAGACCTCATAATAGACCTAATGAATTTCAGATTTCAATAAGGCCTACTACACCTAAATTTGTTGAGGCCAAAGAAGAACCTAACACCTAATTTGATTTGTAGGAAGTTGTAAAAGAATGGGAAAAGTTGAGTGAAGATTGTAGAAGGACTCTACCCTTTGAGCAATAATTTAATGTTTCAAACAAACTCAAAATGAGGGAAGGTAATAGGACTCCATTTCAGAATAAAGAATTGAATTATTCCATTGGAAAACTGCCCCTTCCCACTTTTGATGGCTCATATCAAAGTTCTGCAAATACTTGGGTACAAAAACTAGATGTGTATTTTCAGTTGAATCAAATGGTGGAATAGGATGCTTTAAAAATGGCTATTTTGCATCTCGAAGGAGAAGCCAATGATTGGTGGTTCCATCGTCTGAAAACCTTGGGACATGATCAGGTTACAACATATGGAGAATTTGTTGATAGGGTATTAGAAATATTTAAGCAAAAATACCAAGAATTTCCTTCCAAATAACTAGCCCAATTTAAGCAAGTTGGAACCCCTGCTGACTATATGTTGGAATTCCAAAAATTATCAGTTAAGGTGGTTGATATACCTATGGTAATATTAGTACTGATCTCACTGAAGGATTGGTTGAACCCTTAAAAGTTTTATTTAAGGCCCACAAACCTAATTCATTGAAGGATGCCATGAACTTGACAAGAGATCTACAAAATGTGCTACCTAGGAGAAGGTTTCCTCCCAAGCCTAACTTCCCTACCAAATTCAGATTTGAAAACAAGCCATGGAAAAGAGATGCATTTGGAAAGTATAATAAAGAGGGACTAAACAGGGAAGAACTCAAAAGAAATAAAGTGTGTTACACATGCTTCCAACGATGGGTACCAGGGCATAAATGTGCTAAGGGGAAAGCACAATACATTGAAGTATTTTTTGATAATGATAAGTATCAAGGGGGTATGGAGGAAGAAGGACATATTTAATACCAATAAGTGGGATATGATAAAGCAAAAGAATGGAAACAAGAAGAAAATCATCCCTCACCTGACAAAGGAAGGATGGCAGTACTTTCAGCAGTGCCTCGTTTTCACACTATTCGATGCAAGTGAGTGTTACAAGAACAAAGGGTCTCGATATTTGTAGATGGAGGAGCCACACATAAATTCATTCATGCAGACATGGTGGAGAGGAGGAAGCTACCTACTGAACCATTTGATGGCTTCACAATCATCATTCCAGGTCACAACACTATGGAGTGCAAAACATGGATTCCAAAGCTAGAAATCACCATAGGTCATTACACTTTTTTTGATAGATTTTATGTGGTTGATGTTGTTGATACTACTGTGGTATTGGGAGTGCAATGTAAGTACTCTATAGGGGAGCATACAATGAACTATCAAATTCCTGAAATGAGATTCAAAGATTCAGAAGGAAAACAAAGGGTTGTGGGAGGGCAGCACACCTATCCGAATCAAATAGTGACTTCCCACAGTATGAGGTCCATATTGAGGCATGGATATATTGAGTGGGATGTTGAATGTTACATCACTTCACCCAAAAAAAAAAAATATTTCAGAACATCCCAAGGAGCTAAGGCAGCTACTACACAAATATGAAAAGGTTTTTGGAGACCTCCCTCCTGGAAGGCCACCTGATAGAGGAGTTGAGCACAACATTGTTTTGAAGGTGGGCACTTCACCTATAAAAATACCACCATATAGACATCCCAAAAATTTCATAGAGGAGATTGAAAAGGATATTCAAGAATTCTTCGAGTTGGGACTCATTAGACCAAGCTCTAGTCCTTATGCTTCTTCAGTTGTTTTGGTGAAGAAGAAAGATGGGACCTTGAGAATGTGCATCGATTTTAGAGCCATAAACAAGAAGACAATCAAAAATAGATATCCCATCCCAAGAATAGATGAGCTCATGGATGAGATACATGGAGCAAAATTCTTCTCAAAAATTGATCTTAGATCTGGTTACCATCAAATTCGAATGAAGGAGGAGGATGTGCATAAAACCGCTTCCAGATGTCACTATAGCCATCTTGAGTTTCTTGTCGTGCCTTTTGGTTTGACCAATGCTCCACCCACATTTAAATCATGAATGAATCAAATATTTTTCAAACAACTCCGTAAGTTTGTTTTGGTTTTCTTTGATGACATTCTAATTTACAGCAAAACATGGGAGGAACACTTGCACCATCTAGAAGTTGTCTTGAAATTTTTGCATGAACAATCTTTGTTTGCTAAGTTGTCCAAGTGTAAATTTGGGTTGAAAGAAGTTTTATATATTGGGAACATCATTGGGCAAGATGGAGTGAAGGTGAACTTGGAAAAAATAAGAGTTATTCTTCAATGGCCATCACCCAAAAACATCACAACATTAAGAGGCTTCATTGGAATATGCACTTACTATAGAAAATTTGTGAAAGGGTTCTCTAAATTGACTGCTCCACTTGCTGATTTGACCAAGAAGGATGATTTCAAGTGGGATGAAGAGGCTGAAAAAAATTTCCAAAAAATGAAAGAGGTAATGAGTATTTGTCCAGTACTTGCATTACCTGATTTTACTAAAACATTTGTCTTGGAATGTGATGCATCAAGAGAAGGGATAGGGGCTGCCCTAAAACAAAATCAACACCCCATAGCTTTTGAGAGAAGAACGTTGCATCCACATGAGAATTTGTATTCTATTTATTACAAATAAATGTTATCCATCATGCATGCCTTGGCCAAGTTTAGACAATACTTGGTGGGAAACAAGTTTGTAGTCAAAACTAACCATAACAATTTGAATCATTTTCTTACACAAAAGGACCTCAACGAAAGGCAAAAAAAGTGGGTAAGCAAAGTCCAAGCTTTTGATTTTTACATTGAATACGTTAAGGGAAAGAATAATATTGTAGCAAATGCATTATCTAGAAGACCATCATTTTCTCTTATGAACATTTCAAAAGATTGGAAAAATATGCTAATAGTTGAATATGCCAAAGATAGTTTTGCTTGTGGTGTGTTAGATGGGGTCAGAGGTGATGATAGGTACAAGGTTTTGGATGGTATCATCTACTACAAGGATATAATATACTTGGTTCATGGTTCGAATCTCAAGCACAATATTTAGAAGGAGGCTCATGACTCTCCTTTAGCAGGCCATCCTGGTTTTTTCAAAACATATAGGACACCAAGGAAAAGGTTCTTTTGGAAATGGATGAAAGAGGATGTTCTAAAATATGTGAATGAATTCAAGTCATGTTAGCAAAACAAATATGAACATACACATCCTGCTGGTCTAATGCAACCATTGCCCATTCCACAACAAAAATGGGAAAGTGTCTCCATGGATTTCATCACAGGTTTTCCCAAGGATTTGGGTAAGGATTGCATTTATGTTGTGGTGGATAGACTCACTAAATTTGCTAAAACAATTTGCCTTTACATCATCTTTTACTGCTGCACAAGTGGTTGATCTACTCTTTAGAGAACTTTTCAGATTGCATGGACTTCCCAAGAACATTATGAGTGATAGAGATAGCAGATTTATGAGTTTCTTTTGGCAAGAACTTTTAAAGTTGGTTGGCACTCAATTGACTCCAAACACAAGATATCATCCTCAAACTGATGGCCAAATAGAAAGAGTGAATCAATGGTTGGAAGGGTGCTTGAGGAGCTATGTTGGTGAGCAGCAAAAAACATGGGTGAAATGGCTACATTTGGGTGAGTTTTGCTACAACACTACTTTCCATATGTCCATTGGCATGTCTCATTTCAAAGCACTATATGGTTATGAAGCACTTACATTTTTTGAGCACATATTTGGTGATAGTAGAGCCCAAAAATCTAAAGATTGGGTGGAGGAAAGTCGAAAGATTTTGAAACTCCTAAAAGACAATTTGCAGGTTGCCCAAAATCAGTAGAAACAGTATGTGGATAACCATAGAGTGGAAAGAAATTTTCAAGTAAATGATTTGGTCTATTTGATGCTACATCCATATAAACAAACATCCTTGAAGGTGAAAGGATCAGAAAATATCAAACCAAGATACTATGGTCCCTACAAGATAGCTCGAAAAGTTGGGGAGGTGGCTTATGAATTGGAGCTTCCGGAAGGGAGCAAAATTCACAATTTATTTCATGTTTAATGCCTTAAGGAGGCTATTGGTCATCAAATTTCTGTTTCAGGAACCCTCCCTCCATTATATGATGAATGACAACTCATACTTATTCCATAAAAAAAATTGAAGGCAAGAGAAAGAAAATTTAGGAGCAGGACCATAAGGGAGTATTTGGTACAATGGAAAGATTTTCCAAGTGAGGATACCACATGGGAGCAGGAACAAATTTTGCAGCATCCTAATTTATAATTTCTTGAGGGCAAGAAATATTGGGTGGGGAGGACTGTAATGTCCCCATTCAAATAAATCTCAAGAAGAGAAAATCCCACCAATCTACTAGTTTCATAGGTTGGGGTGGAGACATTAAATTTGGAATAAGGAGACTAATAAACCCCAAATGGACTATAGATTGACATAAATATATTAAGAGGGAATAAATAAATAATTATGATGAGAAAATAAGATGGCACTTGGTCATGGAGACACATTGGTGGTGTGGGACCCACACAAAGCTAGATTCCCCATGCCACATGGAATTCCACTCTCACCCATTTGAATCCAAGGTGGAGTCCACTAATATTGGGGAAGTTGGAAGGGAATAATATTTGGCATGACTCAATGAGGTCAAAATGTAGAGGAAGAGTAACTCCCATGGAAGAGGAAGAGGCATTTTGGAGCTAGTGGGACACTTGGGCTAGATTCCCTAGCTTCTATGACAGCAATGATGAAGATGCCTATGACACTTATGACAAAATCAAACCTAATGGATGAAATCAGACATACATGACATGTCGGGGATAAAAATAGCCTCCAAGAAGGAGCACAAGGGAGTTAGGTCAGCCAAATAGACACCTATTCAAATTGAGTGAAAGAGGAGGCTAGAATTGGAGGGACAAGTGGCATGCTTTGGAATCTCTTCCCAATTCGAGTTGGCATGAATCTCACGGATGGAATTCGAGTTAATGGATCCTTAGGAATTTTATAAAAGTTAGGAACAAACAAATAGAGCATATTTTGATCATTTTACGTTTTTCATTTGGAGAGGAGAGCTAGTAGAGTTCTATTCTACTTGCCTTAGCACCAATTTCAAGGGTGAGAGATTCCCATCCTAATTGGAAATTGGAGAGGCCATTTAGAAATTTAATTTGGAGCTATAATGGATTCCTTTGGTACTGGTTGAAGCTACATGGAAGCTCGTGGTCACATCTCTTTCAACTTGCTTCTACAACCATTCTTCCATTTCTTGGCATATTCTTGCTCCTTGAGGAGAGGCGCACTTGGTGAGGTGATGATATCTTTGGGATAGCTCTTGAGGCCCCATATATTTTTAATGTGATATATATACTTTGTATTTACTGTTCAGAGATCTAAACTCCAAGATATTTTATGTATAAATGCTAAACTATGAATAAATGGTGTCATTTCCCCAATACCTTGTTGCTTGCACTTGAAGTGGTATCAAATTCGAATGGTTCAGTAAAAATATGATATATTATTGTTGTATGGAGAACCATTAATATGCTAAGAAGTTTCATATTCATTAGATAAGCATTGGGAGAAATATTCTTAAGTTTCATAACCATTTGTGAAGATTTACTATCATTTCCCCTATGTTAAAGCTAGTATGCAAACATCTGATTTATGGAAGTTGCAGAAGCATATAGAAACTAATTGATGATGAATTGGGGAGCCCATTTAAGTACTTTATTAGTACCATCTATCAGTTCTGAAATTTGGAAAGGTCTTATAGTGTTTGGGAATCCATCTTTGTCCCCTACCCTTGGGGGTTTTGAACCTCGATTTGACTAGTAAAGTTCACTATTTTTCCTTGATTGTAAATGAATGTTGCGGAAGTGTTTTGAGAGTTTACAAGCATCCATAAGCTTCATTTATATGTCTGAATACCTTCCAAACTCATTCAGACCCAATTCGGAAGAATTTGGAGCCATTTGGAAGCAGTTGAGTCATTACTAGTCTAAGGGTCGAATTGGCCAAAAATTACAATTTTTCCTAGTTTTTACAAATTCTTAAAAGGGGAAAATACAAGTGGTATCTATTCAAATATTGTAACTTCTAAGAATATTATATTTTTATTTTATTATTCCGGAGATGTTTCATTCCTCCGATGGGACTTTGTCATGTATCCTGTTAGGAACCCGTGTCAACCCTTCTTTTTACTATGTTAGTATATTGTTGTTGGACGCATATGCTTTGTAAGTCGTCCCGTAGTATTTGTTGATTCATAGTTTATATTAGCCCATATTATTGACCCACAGTATTGGACGCATGTGCTTTGTAAGTCGTCCCATAGTATTATATGTCCCATGGTTGTGACCCATAGTATTGGGCATAGACTTAGTATATAAGTGTGTGTTGAGGTCATTGAAGGCACCGTGAAGTTAATTGTATTGAGATTGCTCAAAGGAGGTTGCCCCCTCAAAGTGGCTCATGATCAATATAAAAGTGATTCTAAGTTCTATTATTTCTGATATCGCGTGTATTTGCATTAATTAATTATTGCAGGTTCATCACATCTGGTATCAGAGCACTTTCTTGGGCTCGCTGGGTAAAATTTCTGCCAAATTTTTTTCGCATCTGTTGCAGGTCTGGATTTGGGAATAATCCCTATCCGCTTAACTGTGGAAAGTACTTGGGTATAATCCCTAAAACTCATTGTGAGGAGTACCACATGAACCCCGGAGTAGCTGGCCCATTGAGAGGACCTACCAGCAAAAAGGGCAACGACCCCTACCTGATTGACTAGTTCCCACCCGTGAGGTAAACCAAGAGTTGTCGTTTGTGGCAAAGCGGTTATCAGTTTTACCTGAGCCGTGGAGTGAGGGGTACTGCCCCAATACGCAAGCCGTTAGACAGCATTGGTGGCCGAGTGAAACCCCTGAACTATTAGGAAGCCGCACATACTTGGGGTCCATATCTATTTCCAGCTGAACTGTTGTCGATCACTGTTGCGTCGTTTCAGATCCAGCCATTTTCACTCCATTCGGCGTCATTTCAGATCCATCTATTTCCACTCACTTCTGGGCCGTTGCATATTTATCTGTTCCAGACCCCTTCCGAGCTGTAGCTGATCCAATAAAAAAAAAACAGTTTTTTCTCCATATCTCCCTTGTTTTCACTCTGTTTCCCTTGAAATTTTTGGGGAACCCCTGTCATCCCATTTTGCATATTTTATTCCTGAGGACCCTATCCCCAATTCCCCTTCCCAAAGCCCGAAATCCCACATTTGTCTATTTTTAGGGTTTGCCATAACTTCCTCAGATTTCACCCAATCACCTTCAAATGTTACCACAGAGTTCCTTTCTGAATTCTGCTTCTTTGTCTCCCTTTGCCAAATTTTCCCATCCTTTCACCCCGCTTCTGAAATCCTCATTTTTTGCTTCCTTGTCTCTTCGACAGTGTCCAAAACCTAGTCAAACCCCAATTACCCTTCAGATTTTTTCCCAAATCCAAATTTTCCTTTACTGAAGCAGTTTCTGTTTTTGTTTTTCTACCTAGTCAACCAAAAAAAAAAAAAATCCTGGTTATGGTTGTCACCCGCGTAAGAGCAAACACCATGGAGGAAGCACTTGCAGCCATCCAAACCAAACTTCAAGATCTGGATGAAAAATTTCTCAGCCTCCATCTTCAGCATTCAGCCATGAACAATAACTGACAGCCAGAATCTTTTGCAGCCACCGGGTTCTCTTCTTCCAGCAATTTTCATGGGCCGAAGCTTGATTTTCCTCGCTTCAATGGTATTGATCCGACTGGATGGATATACCGAGCAGAACAATATTTCAGTCTGCATAATACTTTTGATGTCCAGAAAGTTCCACTTGCATCCTTTCATTTGGAACAAGAATCCCTTCAATGGTACTGTTGGTACATCAAAGCTCATCCCGAACCAAACTGGACAGATTTTTGCCAACTCCTTTTGCCATGATTTGGTCCTAGTGCTTTTGATGACTTCATAGGAGCACTCACTAAACTTCACCAAATTGGCACAGTGAGAGAGTATCAGACAGAATTTGAGAAACTGGCCAATCACACAGAAGGATTGTCTGATGAATTCTACAGGACTTGTTTTATTAGTGGTCTCAAGGATGAAATCCACTCAGAGGTCAAAATGTTCTGTCCCAACACAATGATGGAAGTCCTAGGGTTGGCTAAGTTGGCAGAGGACAAGATCGCAGCTCAACAATGCTCCAAACCCACCTTTGTTCCCTTCAGAAATATGGGTTCCCAACGACCTCCCATCACGCCTGCTCCTCAACCAACTCCTATCAAGCATTTGTCTAAAATAGAGATGCAGGCACACCGAGAAAAAGGGCTTTGTTATAATTGTGATGAGAAATTCACTCGGGGACATAGATGTGTTCAACAAAAGCTCTATTTCTTGGATGTGGATTCTCAGCCTGCCTCAAAACTTGATGAAGAAGCTCCAGATACAGTAGATGATCAAGTTGACATTCAACACCCGCCTGTTGACACCCCATCTCAGGACAACCCACCCGAGATCTCTCTCCACGCTGTAACCGGCGTCACCACTCCACAAACAATGCGAGTCAGGGGATACTTCAAGAAGCCCCCTCTTACCATACTCATTGATTTTGGTAGCACTCATAACTTCATTGACCCTCGGATTGCCAAACAAGCTGATTGTTTTGTCCATCCTTGCTCCAACTTTGAAGTCATGGTTGCCAATGGGGGCACCTTACCTTGCAAGGGGAAGTGTCACAATGTGCGTATGTCTATGGAAGATTATAAACTGCACTCTGATATGTTTTCCTTGTCCTTAGGCGGATGTGATGTGGTTTTGGGTGTTCAATGGTTATGCACACTTAGCCCCATCTTATGGGATTTTTCGGAACTTTGGATGCAGTTTTCAGCCAATGGGGCACAACACAAATTAATGGGCTTACAACCAGGTTCTCTCCGCATCATCAGTTCACATCGTCTAGAAAAAATCCTTAAGAAGAATTCACATGGTGTCATCGCTCAGCTCCATTCCATTCAGATGCACCCATCAATGGTCTCCACTACTTCCTTGGATAGATATGCAGGTTTCTTTGCTGAACCAATGAGCTTGCCGCCTTCAAGAGACCTTTCCAGTAAGAATTTAGCCGCATCTACCTCTCAGCAGGAACTGATGGCTATTTTTCATGCAGTACAGAAGTGGCAGCCATACCTATTAGGGAATTATTTCTGCATCAAGACTGATCTCCCGAGTCTGGAAAATTTTCTGGAACAATGGGTCTCCTACCCCACACACCTGAAATGGGTTATCCAACTCATGGGTTATCCCTATGCGATCACTTACAAGAAGGGTAAGGAAAATATAGTGGCAGATGCTCCTTCTCGCACAATTGATGACCCAGTTTCTCTTACAGCTCTTTCTCTGCTTGTTCCAAATTGGTTGCAATATGTTCAACAGGGCTATCTCTTCTATGAACTCCATGCTTCTTCATCAGCAGGGCACTCTGGGTTCTTCAAAATGTATGACCGGGAACAATGTAACTTCTTTTGGCAAGGACTAAAAATGACAATTCAACAGATGGTGGCTAACTGTGATACTTTCCCAGTCAACAAGGGTGAAACGATACTCCTTTCGGGATTGCTCAAACCCTTTCCCATCCCTACACAGCTTTGGCCAACTATTTCTATGGATTTCCTAGCAGCGCTCTGGTGGTACAATACCACATCTCAAAGGACACCATATGAAGCAGTCTATGGACAGACACCGCCAGTTCTTCTTCCATACACCCTTAGCAGCTCCCCAGTTCAGGAAATTGACTCGATTCTTCGCAACCGCGATCAGATTCTTCTCATTCTGCAGGACAATCTTCACATGGCCAGAATTCGCCTGAAACAACAAGCCGATCAGCACCGTTCTAAGCGCATTTTCCACGCAGCTGATAGGGTTCTTCTTCATCTACAGCCTTCCAAGCAATCCTCCCTGACACTCCAAAGGCATCAGTGGCCCGCAATGCAACCCGAGGATGCTACCGAGGAACCACCCCTTCAGATTTTGCAGCAATTTCTCCAACCAAATCTTTCAGGACAAAGCTTTTTCTAAGGGAGAGGGGATGTTAGGAACCCGTGTCAACCCTTCTCTTTACTATGTTAGTATATTGTTGTTGGACGCATATGCTTCGTAACTCATCCCGTAGTATTTGTTGATTCATAGTTTATATTAGCCCATAGTATTGACCCATAGTATTGGACGCATATGCTTTGTAAGTCATCCCATAGTACTATATGTCCCATGGTTGTGACCCATAGTATTGGGCATAGAATTAGTATATAAGTGTGTGTTGAGGTCATTGAAAGCACCGTGAAGTTAATTGTATTGAGCTTGCTCAAAGGAGGTTTCCCCCTCGAAGTGGCCCGTGATCAATATAAAAGTGATTCTAAGTTCTATTATTTCTGATATCGCGTGTGTTTGCATTAATTAATTATTGCAGGTTCATCACATATCCGGAGATGTTTATTCCTCCATGGTAACTTGGGTTATTAGACTTCCCTAGTGGGGGTCGGCCCTGTATGTGTTATGTGGGTTAAAGGGTTATTAGACCACCCTTGTGGGGACGGCCCTATCACATTATGTAAAGTGGTTAAGTTGGGGCTAACCTAGCTTGTGTAAAAGACAAGTCGGAGTTGTGTATAAATAGAGGAGGTGTGTTCCTCATTTAAAACACATTGCAATCACTTGTGATTGGCACATAAGTGAGGAAGAGATCTGATATGGAGGAGAAGGAGCTCATGTTTGAGGATTACATCTTTGTATTTTTTGTTCCTCTATATTGAGGAAGCTTTGTTTGGTTTTCTACCCCATGAGGGTTTCCCAGGATAAATCTGTGTCTCTTGTGTTTATGTTGTGCTTTTTGTTCTTTCAGTGATCCTGTATATGCTATTATTGTGAAATGGCATGTAATGCTGATATTTTATGTCTTATCATATTAAATCTTAACATGGTATCAGAGCTAACCTGAAGGAAGGCAATGTATGGCACTTACGACACTTCCTTCACTTGCGACAATTTGAAGGTAAGGGTTTTGTATAGCAAAAAAACATCATCATGGAACTTTCGCTATAAATCCATTTTGAAAAATTTTCAAGATATGAAACCTTTACAAGGCATAGATAACATCCCTATGTACCTTTTGTCCAAAGGAAACCCTCAGATTCGTTTTACTTTGTGAGTTATGATCAGTACAAGTTAGGGTTTCTGCCTCCTCCAGATCTCAGTCATAATCAGGTGACCTAGGAAAAAAGGTCATAACTTGGGCTAGGAAGCTCCAAATGAAATTTTGTAAAAAGTGACAGGTAGTGCATGGACATTACTTTCTCAGGTAACTTTTTTAGAGGCCAAAGTTGAACCAGTGACACGTGGAATGTCGTACAAGTTCACTCTCCTATTTTATCCAATAAATAGGTCACGTTGCGACACTTGGCATAAATCTCTCTCAGAGAATCCAATTGAGGTCATAACTGTGGGGTTGGAAAGAGGAGAGGTCTGGATACCATAGGAAGAAGTTTCAGACCCTGTGGATTTGTAATTTCAGAGTTACACCAGAAACAATCAGGTGCATATTTCTGTCAAAACAGATTTGGATTTTTAGCACTTTCATTCTTGAATCGTCACTGTTGTGGGAAATTAGGGTCTCAGAGAAAGTTGGAATTTTTGGAATCGAAGTCCACGGCTGAATGCTCCTCATCAAAATCAAAATTTAGAGACCAAGATCTAAATTTTTGGTTGGTCAGAAGGGTGGGCTTGATCAAACCCTAGTTCAGGATTTTGATTGGAAAGGTGGAAAATGAGGGCTTCTGCAAAAGTTGGAATTTTTTAAGTCTGTGACCACGGCTGAAAGCTCCTCAGAAAAATCAAAGTTTAGAGCTTTGGATCGAACCTTTTGATTGGGAATAAGGGTGGGATTCATCAAACCCTAGTTCGGGATCTTTTTCAGAAGATCCAGAAGTTTCAAAGGCAATTTTGAGGGGTCAAATTTTGGAGATTTAAAAATTGAAGTATGCTATCTTGATCAGCTCGGCAAGGCGCATCTTTCCATCCATTCAGAAGTTTGAATTTTTAGGGTTTCTCTGACAAACCCTAATCCAGCTCCAGATCCAGTTTCAGCAAATCAAAGTGGATTGGGTTAAAAGCAATCCTGACAGGTATGACTTGAGGAGATACAGGTATGTGTTGAAATATGTTCATGGTTAAGTTTATGTTTGTCTTCATATTATTTAGGTTAGTACAATCTTGATTAATGTTAGACTTGTTTTGTTACCCTAGTAAAAGTAAGAATGCATTGGAATGATAGAATACATTTATTGATTAGGTTTATGACACTTATGATTGTACTAATGCACCTGTGGTGTTGTATGAGGATGATGTTGTCTGCTAACAAGATACAGGTACATCAAGAAAGACAAATCAAGTTCTATGACCATGATGACACAGGGACAAAGACTCATCCATAATCTTTGATCACATAGAAGCTCTACTTATGAGGTATGTATGACTTTGTTCTACTATGCTTAACCTATGAGATATGCAGGTTCTAGCACAAGGTCTCTAAATCATTGAAGAGAACAAAGAAGATATTGTTTGGGTATGTTAAGACATAACCAAGCTTGATAATCTAGGTATGTTTTCCTATATCAAGTTAGAATCCTACTTTGTTAGGATCTTAGGTAAGTATACATGTGTATGAAATAATCATGACCATACATACTTAAGATTATTTAGAATTATAATGTTTTGATAATATTGAGATTATACTAATGAATGTATGTTTGTGTATGAGATCATGAGGATGACACTAGTGCATGCTTGAGCATGCATAGTGGTACAGAATGAATAGAAGATCAAGCAGGAGGAAACCACACAAACATAAAAGATAACTCTTTGAGTTGTTATTTGAATCTCTGAAATAGTAAATGATATTGCTTGTAATAGTTGTATGCATATTTAGAATATATCATGCTGAGTGTAAACATTCATATAGCATTGAACAATATACTACTAATATGCATATGATTGGTAAGTTGGACAAACATTCCATTGTTGCTTGTCTAGAATGAAGCCTCTTTGCTGACATGCTGAGAGTTGTACACGCTCTCGATAGTATGTTCTGGTAGAGATGGAAGACATCTAGATAGCCATTGTATGCATACAGGATATGGAAAAGTGTTGTGCCAAAGTATTGGTCAAGATAGTTGCATAACTATGTAAATCATATCTGTATGCATAATAGATTATCATGTCAACATGATTTGATGATTATGAAGTATTACTAATCATGTAATTAACTTTGATTTGTAGGAAATATCATGAAGATTGATGAATACCGAAAAAGTGATGGATGAGAAGACTTACAAATCAAACATACTATAGAAGGCTCGTGGCTAGAAGATTCTCTTAGAAAGAGGAAGAGGATCATGACGAGTGGCTAGAGAAGACCATTCTCTTAATGGTGTAATTGAAGAAGAAGTGTGAATCAGGCTCTGTACGGGTACCCAGGATCGATAGTCATTTGATGAGCTTAATGATCACCATGGGTGATGCAGATTTCAACCTTTGCTACAAGGTTGAAGATGGTTTCTATATACAGATGACATGGCTGCAAGAAGGAACTCACCAAAGAGATCGAATGATCTTGAGGCTCATATCAGTAGACCCATCTGATGAGAGATGGCACGGATAGATATGTAGAAGATTACTCAGAGTAAGAATGATGTTCAGTCACAGAGGGAGAATTGATAGCTTCTTGACAAGCTTGGGATTTACCAAAAGTAAAGTTGATCCTAACCTTTACCTTAAGGTTATGGATGATACTATTATTATATGTGGATGATCTCTTTTTGACAAGGAATGAGAAATAGAACATGGAAAGAAAGAAGAAGCTAGCTACAGAGATGAAAGATCTCGAATTGATGCATTACTTCCTCCGTCTGGAAATATGGCAAGGCTCAAAATGAATCTTTCTCAACCAAGGAAAGTATGTTGTGGAAATCTTGAGAATATTTGATATGTTGGAATGTACAACCATGGCCACTCTCATGGGTTTCGACTTGAAGTTGTTAGCAGATGACTCATCAGATTTGGTGGATGTAACTCTGTATAGACAGATTATTGGGTCATTAATGTATCTGACGAATACTAGGTCAGATATATGCTTTGTTGTGAACACCTTGAGGCAGTATCTAGTGGAACCTAGACGTTTTCACTTAATAGCTGCAAAGCATGTGATGAGGTACCTGAAGAGTACAATAGACTTTGGTCTATATTATCTTGGAGATCATGATTTCAGATTGTATGGCTACACAGATGCTGATTGGGATGGAAGTGTATCAGATAGGAAGAGCACATTGGGTGGATGTTATTGTCTGGGATCTGCCATGATCTCATGGTTTAGCAGGAAGCAGTCAAGTGTGGCTCTCAGCACATTTGAAACGAAATATATATATAGTTGCTTTCTCTGCTAGTTGTGAAGCGGTATGGCTTCGGAAGTTGTTATCAGGATTGTTTGACTTAGAGATGGACCCTATTGTGATCCTGTGTGACAACCAGAGTTGTATCAAGATGACAGAGAATCCAGTGTTCCATGATAAGTCAAAGCACATAGAGATCCGATATTTCTATATACGGGGTATGGTGTAGAAAGGAGCTATCAAGCTCGAGTATGTGAGCACTAACGAACAAGTTTTTGATGTATTGACCAAATCTTTGTCTCGAGAAGAGTTTGAGTATTTTCGAGATAAGCTTGGTGTAGTTCAGAAGGACCCTCCTCGAAAGGGGGAGTTATATGGTCGATAATGATATTTTGTGGATACTGTATCATTGATGTGGATACTGTATTGATGAGGATACTGTATCGATGATGTGGATACTGTATTGATATGGATACCTGTATCGATGACGAGGATACTTGTATCGATGACGAGGATACTTGTATTGATGATGTGGATACTTGTATCGATGACGAGGATACTTGTATTGAGGATGTGGATACTTGTATCGATGACAAGGATACTTGTATCGATGACAAGGATACTTGTATTGATGATGTGGATACTTGTATCGATGACGAGGATACTTGTATCGATGATGAGGTTACCTGTTTCGACGATGAGGTCGATGATGAGGTTACCGGTTCCAACGATGAGGTCGATATATGGTCCTTATACTTTGTCTAAGTGGACGAGGTGGGATTGTATCATCCCTGGACACGTGTCCTAAAAGAGATCCATAGACATATGTCTCCGAGAAAGTGGTCCCTAGTGGACATGATAGGACTGCATCATCCTTGAACGTTTAGTTCAAAATGTACATGATAGGACTACATCGTCCCTGAGCGTTTAGTTAAAAATGTACATGATAGGACTGCATCATCCCTGAACGTTTAGCTCAAAATGTACATGATAGGACTGCATCGTCCCTGAGCATTTGGTTCAAAATGTACATGATAGGATTGCATCATCCCTGAGCGTTTGGTTCAAAATGTACATGATAAGACTGCATCATCCCTGAGCGTTTGGTTCAAAATGTACATGATAGGACTGCATCGTCCCTAAGCGTTTGGTTCAAAATGTACGTGACAATATTGCATCGTCCTTGGACTCATGTCCTAAAGTTATAGGGATTGATCATCTCGTAAGTGGATCAGGATTGCATTGTCGTTGGACTCATGTCCTAAAGTGATAAGGACTAATCATCCTGTAAGCTGATTCAGGATTGCATCGTCCCTAGACATGGTGAGATGTCTTAAAGTGATAAGGATTAATCATCCTGTAAGCTGATTCGGGATTGCATCGTCCCTAGACATGGTGAGGTGTCTTAAAGTGATAAGGACTAATCATCCTGTAAGCTGATTCGGGATTGCATCGTCCCTAGACATGGTGAGGTGTCTTAAAGTGATAAGGACTAATCATCCTGTAAGCTGATTCGGGATTGCATCGTCCCTAGAAATGGTGAGGTGTCTTAAAATGATAAGGACTAATCATCCTATAAGTTGATTCAGGATTGCATCGTCCCTAGACATGGTGAGGTGTCTTAAAGAGATAAGGATTGATCATCCTGTAAGTTGATCTGGATTGCATCGTCCATAGACATGAGAGATGTCTTAAATTGAGAGGGATTGATCATCTCGTAAGTGGATCAGGATTGTATCATCCTTGGACCTATGTCCTAATGTGAGAGGGATTGATCATCCCGTAATAGGATCTTGTACATTGCAGAGTATGCTGCTATGTTGATGTTGTTGATCGAGAGGATCCAGATGTTGTTCGTGATGATCTAGATGACGATGTTGTTGATCGTGATGATCTAGATGACGATGTTGTTGATCATGATGATCTAGATGATGATGATGCTGATCGTGATGGTATAGATGACGATACTGTTGATTGTGATGGTCTAGATGATGATGCTGCTGCTCGTGATGGTCTAGATGATGATGCTGCTAATCGTGATGGTCTAGTAGACGATGAGGATGTTGATCGTGAGGATCCATATGATGATGTTGATCGGTAGATCTAGACGATGAGGCTGTTTATCGATAGATCCAGATGATGATGTCGATCGGTTGATCCAGACGATGAGGCTATTGATCGAGTGATCCAGATGATGATGTTACTGTAGTTGTTCGAGTGCTGCAGAAGATGAAGACTCAGTACTGAAGATGTTGATGTTCCAGTATTGAAGATCTTAAAGATGTTCCAGTAACTGTTTGAGTTACTGATGATGTATGAAGAAAGCTTCCAATGATTTATAGATGTATCATGTATGATGTTGATGACTCCTTTCTCCTGCAGATGTTGTTATAATATCCTTCTTGTTAAGGGGGAGTGTTGAAATATTGTAACTTCTAAGAATATTATATTTGTATTTTATTATTCCAGAGATGTTTCATTCCTCCGATAGGACTTTGTCATGTATCCGGAGATGTTTATTCCTCCATGGTAACTTGGGTTATTAGACTTCCCTAGTGGGGGTCGGCCCTGTATGTGTTATGTGGGCTAAAGGGTTATTAGACCACCCTTGTGGGGTCGGCCCTGTCACATTATGTAAAGTGGTTAAGTTCGGACCGACCTAGCTTGTGTAAAAGACAAGTTGGAGTTGTGTATAAATAGAGGAGGTGTGTTCCTCATTTAATACACATTGCACTCACTTGTGATTGGCGCATAAGTGAGGGAGAGATCCGCTATGGAGGAGAAGGAGCTCATGGTTGAGGATTACATCTTTGTATTTGCTGGTCATCTATATTGAGGAAGCTTTGCTAGGTTTTCTACCCCATGAGGGTTTCCCAGGATAAATCTGTGTCTCTTGTGTTTATGCTGTGCTTGTTGTTCTTTCAGTGATCCTGTATATGCTATTATTGTGAAATGGAATGTAAAGCTGATATTTTCTGTCTTAGCATATTAAATCTTAACGATATCAGAGCATAATCCTTGCACCTTATTTGGATGACCATTTATGAGGACAAGAATCCAAAGAAATCATCCCCCACCCTTACAAACTGAAATTGAAAGTGCTTTTGGTGAAGAGGAAGAAGAAGGAGAAGAGGTGTATTCTACTAAAAATATGGCTAGGGATGAGAAGGGAATCTCAGAGGATAAAGAGGATTTTACTAAATTCATGAAACCATTCTTTGAAGACATGAAAAAACATATCATTAAAGGGTTCGAATTGTTGGCTAGTCATCTTGGAAGCAAAGGAGAAATAGGAGGCAGCAGTAGTTCTTATTTCGAGGAAAAGAAGGCAATGGGTGAAAACATTTTCTCAAGAACAAGACCTCATAATAGACCTAATGAATTTTAGAGTTCAGTAAGGCCTACTACACCTAAATTTGTTGAGGCCAAAGAAGAACCTAACACCCAATTTGATATGAAGGAATTTGTAAAAGAATGGAAAAAGTTGAGTGAAGATTGTAGAAGGACTCTACCCTTTGAGCAATACTTTAATATTTCAAACAAACTCAAAATGAGGGAAGGTAATAGGACTCCATTTCATAATAAAGAATTGACTTATGCCATTGGAAAACTTCCCCTTCCCACTTTTGATGGCTCATCTCAAAGTTTTGCAAATACTTGGGTACATAAACTAGATGTGTATTGTCAGTTGAATCCAATGGTGGAAGAGGATGCTTTAAAAATGGCTATTTTTCATCTCGAAGGAGAAGCCAATGATTGGTGGTTTCATGGTATGAAAAACTTGGGACATGATCAGGTTACAACATATGGAGAATTTTTTGACATGGTATTAGAAAGATTTAAGCAAAAAGAACAAGAATTGTCGTTCAAATAAGTAGTCCAATTGAAGCAAGTTCGAACCCTGTTGAGTATATGTTGGAATTCAAAAAATTATCAGTTAAGGTGGCTGATATATCTATGGTAAGATTAGTACTGCTCTTTACTGAAGGATTAGATGAACCCTTAAAATTTTTAGTTAAGGCCCACAAACCTAATTCATTGAAGGATGCCATGAACTTGACAAGAGATCTACAAAATGACCTACCTAGGACAAGGTTTCCTCCCAAGCATAACTTCCCTTCCAAATTAAGATTTGAAAAGAAGCCATGGTAAAGACATGCATTTGGAAAGGATAAGAAAGAGGGAATAAACAGGGAAGAACTCAGAAGAAATAAATTGTGTTACACATGCTTCCAACCATGGGTACCAGGGCATAAATGTGCTAAGGGGAAAGCACAATGCATTGAAGTATTTTCTGATAATGATGAGTATGAAGGGGGTACAGAGGAAGAAGGAAATATTTTCATACCAAGAAAAGGGATATGATATAGCAGAAGAAGGGAAACAAGAATAAAATCATCCTTCACTTTGAAAAAATAAGGATGGCAGTACTTTCAGCAGTGCCTCGTTTTCACACTATTCAATGCAAGGGAGTGTTACAAGGACAAAGGGTCTCGGTATTGGTAGATGGAGGAGACACACATAAATTCATTCATGCATACATGGTGGAGACGAGGAACCTACCTATTGAACCATTTGATGGCTTCACAGTCATCATTCCAGGTCACAACACTATGGAGTGAAAAACATGGATTCCAAAGCTAGAAATCACCATAGGTAATTACACTTTTTTTATAGCTTTTATGTGGTTGATGTTGTTGATACTAATGTGGTGTTGGGACTGCAATGGTTGTACTCTATAGGGGAGCATACAATGAACTATCAAATTCTTGAAATGAGATTCAATGTTCGGAAAGAAAACAAAGGGTTGTGAGAGGGAAGCACACCTACCCGAATCAAGTAGTGATTTACCACAGTGTGAGGTCCATATTGAGGCATGGAGATATTGAGTGGGTTGTTAAATGTTACATCACTTCACCCAAACCAAAAATAAATATTTCAGAACATCCCAAGGAGATAAGGCAGCTACTACACAAATATGAAAAGGTTTTTGGAGACCTCCCTCCTAGACTGCCACCTGATAGAGGAGTTGAGCACAACATTGTTTTGGAGGTGGGAACTTCACCTATTTAAATCCCACCATATAGAAATACCAAAAAGGTCATAGAAGAGATTGAAAAGGCTATTCAAGAATTCTTCGAGTTGGGACTCATTAGACCAAGCTCTAGTGCTTATGCTTCTTCAGTTGTTTTGGTGAAGAAGAAAGATGGGACCTTGAGAATGTGCATCGATTTTAGAGCCATAAACAAGAAGACAATAAAAAATAGATATCCCATACCAGAATATATGAGCTCATGGATGAGCTACATGGAGAAAAATTCTTCTCAAAAATTGATGTTAGATCTGGTTACCATCAAATTCGAATGAAGGAGGAGGATGTGCATAAAACAGCTTTCAGATGTCACTATGGCCATTTTGAGTTTCTTGTCGTTCCTTTTGGTTTGACCATTTCTCCAGCCACATTTCAATCATGCATGAATCAAATATTTTTCAAACAACTTCATAAGTTTGTTTTTGTTTTCTTTGATGACATTCTAATTTACAGCAAAACATGGGAGGAACACTTGCACCATCTAGAAGTTGTCTTGAAAATTTTGCATGAACAATCTTTGTTTTCTAAGTTGTTCAAGTGTGAATTTGGGTTGAAAGAAGTTTTATATCTTGGGAACATCATTGGGAAAGATGGAGTGAAGGTGCACTTGGAAAAAATAAGAGCTATTATTGAATGGCCATCACCCAAAAACATCACAGCATTGAGAGGCTTCATTGGAATATGCACTTACTATAGAAAATTTGTGAAAGGGTTCTCTAAATTGACTGCTCCACGTACTGATCGACCAAGAAGGATGCTTTCAAGTGGGATGAAGAGGCTGAATAAACTTTCCAAAAATTGAAAGAGGTAATGAGTAGTTGTCCAGGACTTTCATTACCTGATTTAACTAAACCATTTGTCTTGGAATGTGATGCATCAAGAGAAGGAATAGAGGTTGTCCTAAAATAAAATCAACAACCCATAGATTTTGAGAGCATAAAGTTGCAGCCACATGATAAGCTCTATTCTATTTATGACAAAGAAATTTTAGCCATCATGCATGCCTTGGCCAAATTTAGACAATACTTGGTGGGAAACAAGTTTGTATTCAAAACTGACCATAACAATTTGAAGCATTTTCTTACACAAAAGGACCTCAATGAAAGGCAACAAAATTGGGTAAGAAAATTCCAAGCTTTTGATTTTGACATTGAATATGTTAAGGGAAAGAATAATATTGTAGCAGATGCATTATCCAGAAAACCATCATTTTCTCTTATGAACATTTCAAAAGATTGGAAAAATATGCTAATAGTTGAATATGCCAAAGATAGTTTTTCTTGCGGTGTGTTAGATGGGGTCAGAGGTGATGAAAGGTACAAGGTTTTGGATGGTATCATCTACTACAAGGATAGAATATACTTGGTTCATGGTTCGAATCTCAAGCACAATATTTTGAAGGAGGCTCATGACTCTCCTTTAGCAGGCAATATTGTTTTTTTCAAAACATATAGGAAACTAAGGGAAAGGTTCTTTTGGAAAGGGTTGAAAGAGGATGCTCTAAAATATGTGAATGAATGCAAGTCATGTCAACAAAACAAATCTGAACATACACATCATGCTGGTCTATTGCAACCATTGCCCATTCCACAACAAAAATGGGAAAGTGTCTCCATGGATTTCATCACAGGTTTGCCCAAGGATTTTGGTAAGGATTGTATTTATGTTCTGGTGGACAGACTCACTAAATTTTCTCATTTCTTTGTTTTTACATCATCATTTACTGCTGCACAAGTGATTGATCTATTCTTTAGAGAAATTTTTAGATTGCATGGACTTCCCAAGAACATTTTTGAGTGATAGAGATAGCATATTTATGAGTGCCTTTTTGCAAGAAATTTCAAGTTGGTTGGCACTCAATTGACTCCAAGAACAAGCTATCATCCTCAAACTAATGGCCAAACAAAAAGAGTGAATCAATGGTTGGAAGGGTACTTGAGGAGCTATGTTGGTGAGCAGCAGAAAACATGGGTGAAATGGCTACATTTGGGTGAGTTTTGCTACAACACTACTTCCATATGTCCATTGGCACGTCTCCTTTCAAAGAACTATATGGTTATGAAGAACTTACATTTGTTGATAACATATTTGATGATAGTAGAGCCCCAAAAGCTAAATATTGGGTGGAGGAAAGTCAATAGATTTTGAAACTCCTAAAAGACAATTTGCAGGTTGCCCAAAATCAGCAGAAACAGTATGTGGATCAACATAGAGTGGAAAGAACTTTTCAAGTAAATGATTTGGTCTATTTGAGGCTAAAGCCATATAAACAAACACCCTTGAAGGTGAAAGGGTCAGAAAAGCTCAAACCAAGATACTATGGTCCCTACAAGATAGCTTGAAAAGTTGGGGAGGTGGCTTATGAGTTGGAGCTTCCGAAAGGGATCAAAATTCACAATGTATTTCATGTTTCATGCCTTAAGAAGGATATTGGTCAGCAAATATCTGTTTCAGAAACCCTCCCTCCATTAGATGATGAAGGACAACTCATACTTCTTCTAGAAAAAATTTTGAAGGCAAGAGAAAGAAAATTTAGGAGCAGTACCATAAGGGAGTATTTGGTACAATGGAAAGTTTTTCCAAGTGAGGATGCCACATGGGAGGAGGAACAAATTTTGCAGCATCCTAATTTAGAATTGCTTGAGGGAAAGGGATCTTGGGTGGGGAGGACTGTAATGTCCCCATTCAAATAAATATCAAGAAGAGAAAATCCCACCAATCTACTAGTTTCCTAGGTTGGAGTGGAGACATTAAATTTGGAATAAGGAGACTAATAAACCCCAAATGGACTATAGCTTAACATAAACATGGATAATTTTTGGACCCATACTTATTTAAAAGTGTATAAACCTTGGAGAATTTTACCAATTCTTAAAATGTCAATTATAAAATATTTGGCGATATTTCTAAAATTATTTCAATTTCTAAGTATTTTATATAGTTTATATAATAATTTGGCAAATTTTAGAGTGAAAAAAATTTACCCCATCAAAATTGGGTGAAATGGGGCTTCAAAAAATGCAAATTGGTGAATCTTGTTTTGGAAAAAGACATGGAAAAATAGCCCATGGGCTAAATTTCGCCCCTAAAACTATCCTTGGACATAAATATATTAAGAGGGGCTAAATAAATAATTATGATGAGAAAATAAGATGGCACTTGGTCATGGAGACACATTGGTGGTGTGGGACCCACACAAAGCTAGATTCCCCATGCCACATGGCATTCCACTCTCACCCATTCGAATCCAAGGTGGAGTCCACTAATCTTGGGGAAGTTGGAAGGGCATAATACTTGGCATGACTCAAAGAGGTTTGTTACCAACTATTTTGTACAATATTTGAACTTCTATTGAGCCACCAGTGTTTGAACATGATTCATGTTCACCTTCAGAGTTCAGAGGTACAGATGTTCCAGACTTGGCCTATTTTGTCCACCTTTTTAATTTTTGTTTTTAAATGACCATGCTCCACGGGGTCTATAATAAAATGTGCTAGTATGGTGGTCTTGAGTGGCTCGATTCCCTGGGACTTGACAACCAAACAAGGTATTCCAAGGAGTTTTTTTCCCTTGTCGATTATGCTTTGCCTTTAGCCGAGTAATAATCGATGAGTTTTTCTCCTACACCTCCAAATATGGAATGCCTAAATTTGGCGGTTAGGCCTTAGGGAATTATTAGAGACCAACTGTAAAATATGAACATACTAGACACTATTGATGTGTTTTGTGGTCATTTCCTAGGTCATTAGTGGTGCTAAAACATTGTCCGAAAAAAAATTTAACGGACATGCACAAATTTTTATTTTTTATTTTTAAATTATTAAATTTTTCAGTTAATTAAACCAAATTTACGTATGGTTTAATTGAAAATTTTCAATTTGAAATAATTAAGTGGTTTGGAGGTGGATTTTGATGATTGGGGGCTCATTTTCTAAGCCATAGCACCCATTTAACCCCTAAACCCACTTATCCTAAGTTTCTGAGGATTATTTTGAACTTAATTAAATATTTTCTCAAAATTAATAAATGAGGAATATTTAATTAAAAATAATCAGAAAATATTAAAACGGAGAAAATCCAAAACTCTCCAGAATAACCCAAATTGAATAAAGTAAAGGGATGAATGACATGGCATGGATCAAAAAAGAATATTCCAAGTCTCACCAACTAACTTCATATCAGTATCGGAGCACTGCAAGCTCATTCTCCTTGGGAATTGTGCCTTCTCTCCTAGCTCTCACGAATTGGTTAGTTGGCATCATTCTGTTGGATGGGAGATGATTACAATGCTAGAGGGTGGGCGCCTTGCCTAGGTGGAGACCACCTCACCGTCTATTCACCTACCAGAGCTCAATTAGCTCTCATATCAAGCCTTAGAGTTCTCAGATGATGGGTGAATGCGCCTTCTTTACCTAGCTCTCTCACCAATTCGATTTAGGTCCTTGGACTCTCTGTAATTGTATAAAGTGGGGTCCTTGCTTCACCATTAGGGTGGAATTTTGGTGCAAGGAACCTCTGGTATTTTTTCATGTTGAATGCTTGATCCTATTTGGCATGCAAGTTGGAATAAAGTGAAGGATTTGGAGGTCAAATAGTGTGCAAATCTCTCATGGATTATGTTTGAAATCGAGGTGAAATCTACCTAGTTCTTCAAATTTTTATGCATTTGTTTATGATCTTAGCTTAAGAAGGCTAAAATTATAATCCAAAGAATAGATATTTGTAGTTTCAATTTATCTATTTGTGCAAGGCTATTCAAGATTTAGGAGTTGCATTTTGTAGTTGGTTATACTTGTGCACTCTTAGTTTTGCTTAGCTAAACATACTAAGATTAAATCACTTGTTTGAAGTTTGTTTATCTTGGCAGAGCATCATAAGGCAAAGTGAGATTGGGAGTTCGGTTGCACCCCCTTCTTCTTTGTCAATTTTTTATGCTAATGAGTTTTTTCACACAGCAAATCTCCAAGAATTTGTTTGTTCAAGCTTGGACTTGAGGTTCTCTTCTCACTCTTCACCATATAAAATATTCAAGTTTAAACTTTTCGTTACTAGTTGGTTACAAGTAGGGAGATTCACTATTAAAGTTCAAATTCATTTGATAGTCTCTCTTGCATGAAGTAGTAGGCATTTCATTACCAAAGTTAAATTTTTCTAAGTCTATTTAATTCATGCTTGCATACTAGATCTTTGTTTCTAAAGGCTCATTATTTAAAATCTAGTTTCTAGGGTGCACTAAGTATCATTTTTTGAAAAGTTTCATATCATTCAAAAGTGTATTTGTCACATTTCAAATGTAGTCAAGATATTCACATTCTTATGCCTAGCAAACTACTTCATTAAAAGAATCTAGATCTTGGTTTTTATCATTGAAGCATTCCTCTTTTTTCCTTGATCTAAGTTTTGTCTTTTGGTTGACTTCCAAACTAGCACTAATTTCTAATATTTTTGGTATACTTGGATGCCTTGTTCTTTTTGTTCCAAAACAGTCCTATTTTCCTAGTGTTGGCTTCCTCGTTTTCCGTGTTATTAAAGAATTTCCTTGGCTGCCATAAACAAGATTGTTTTACCTTTTTAAATTTAATTAATCTTTTGCAAGTTGTTGGTTGCCCACTTAGTAATTTTCTGACTGTTATAAACTTTTTGTACTTGGATGCCTCGATTTTTGTGCCTAAAATAGTCCCAATTTTTGTGTGTTGGCTGCCTCATTTTGTGTACAAAATAGAAAGTGTCATTGGCTGCCATAAAGAGGATTGTTTTGTCATTAAAAATCATTGCATTTTGAGTATCTTACTGAAGAATTAAGTGGCTGTCCCAAAAACGTTTTCATGTAGTTAGTTCGATTTTTTAAATCCTAGATCTTAGCTTCATTCATTTTTTACTAATCTCTTAACAAGTTAGTGTTCAAAGCTCTTATTTTCAGGGGCACTAGAAGCCAAACCAAGAAATCCCAAAGGCTAGGACAAGCAAGAGAAAAAGAGCAAACCAAAAATTCCTTGAAAAACACACAAAATTCTTTCTCCCTCTTCTTTCATTCCCCCATCTTACCTTGTGCTTTCAAGAAGAAGAAAAAACCAAAGCATTGTAAAATTTAATAAAGGAGCAAGTGGAATAACGGCTCCCACACCCCACTTCCCCCATTTGCGGGAATCTTGTATCGTCCCTTGTCCTTATTTGCATTAGCTTAGATTCTTTAGCTAGAGTAGTTTCATTTTCCAATAAATCACTAGATCTTAGAAGCAAGTAACTTAGTTTAATTTGTCTTTTTTCCAGTTCTAGTTTAATTTAAATTTGATATAATTTGTTAAAAGGTACATAAAATCTCTTGAATCTCACCGAAAGGTGGATCAAGAGTGCTCTTTATCGGAGAGTTTACTTGCATTTCTTTTTATATTTACTAACCCCCTTGCTCTCCCGAGTACGGTCCTAGACCTGAAAGAGACTCTTGGGTAGTTTTAGTTGTTTATTTCATTGCAAGCATTTTTATTTCATAAGTCTTTTGAATCTCGCCATAATGTGGATCAAGAGCGCTCTCTGTTGAAGAGTTTTTCGATGGTTCTTGTTCACAACATTTAATAAAATTGGAATATACATTTACTATACTGCGTATGCTCTATCCACTTGTGGGATACTCAGAAACAAATAGATTGCTTAATTTTCCACATTTAAATTCACTTCAACCATAAAATAAAACACTCTCCCATATAAACGAACGAAAGTCCGGCATTGATCGCTAATAGTCGAAAGTGGGAAAATTCTTCCTGGGGACGTTGGAACCCCTGGACCGAGACCTTAAGGGCATCGTTAGACTACATCCCTGGTTGGTGTAGTGTTGAACAAGCTCTAGAGACTCCGGCCATCCCACATGTCCTTTTACGGAACCACTTAGACTATTATCCGGACATATCTCCAGTACCGCAAGGTATATCTTGGAGATTCCCTCCCCTTAATAATCAACTTCACCCCTAAAAATTACAATAAAATTTACCAAGAGCACTTGCAAAACATCTTCAAGCACACCCAAGACTTGTATTCAGCATCCAAGCACAACATTGAATCCATTTTGTCACTGGTCTTATCACTCAATATTTATTTTGCTTATTATCTATCTGGAGTACTATTTTTATCTACTTAAATATATCACGTTGTGGATGCTTTAATTTTAATTGTCATTATCATTGGTTGTGTATCTTCATTTATTTTGCAAGTACATGCTTGGATTATTTAAACTATTATTGTAAATCTCACAAAAACTCCTAAAAAACACCCATCTGCATCACACATCACAAAAAACACTTAAAATCAAGAGCCTTAGAAACTCTTTGTAGGGTCTACCCCCCTTGGCTTCGTTAGGAGTTTTCCTAAACGGAGGAGTCGGGATCAGGTGTCAGCACCTGACTCTTTTCTTTCCCCTAAGGCCACACTTTTCCCACTTGGGAAACAGCTTTCGAAAGATTTATGATGCTAGTGTGCACATCGATGGGCAACATTCTTAGTGCCGCTGCCGGGGACAATTTTTTTGTTCCTGGACGACTTTAAACTTAGTTTTTTACCTTTACCTTTTTGATAGGTTTTTAGTTTGAACAACTCTCTAATTTTAGACTTGAATCCACTTAGCGACTCCACTTTCAATAAACACACCAAGGTATTCAACAAGAAGAAACTCTGTAGGCCTACTTGATTTCATCCCTAACCCTGAAAAGGTTTATAGGAAGAGATTAAATAGGTTATCTTCTTGAAGGATCCTTGAAAATCTTGGATCTGAGTCTATTTCAAACATTCATAGTCTTTTTGTAGAACATAATAATTGTTTGTTTGATCCAATGGGAGAATTTTTCAGTCCCCTTGACATTACTCAGATAGCAGGTCAACCACATGATCTATCGGACAAAGCTATAGATAAACTACCCAACTTCACTGGCACTGATGCCATCACTGCAACACATCATCTGAAAAGCTTCTCAAAGTGTCTTAGTGCCTATGTCAGGGATCAAGCCAATAAACATGAAGATGTGTACATGAAACGCTTTGCACTATCCTTGGAAGGAGATGCTGGTGACTGGTTCATCAACTTACCTGATAATTCCTTTGCAACTTTTGCAACATTCAAAACTGCTTTCAACAACAAGTTTGGAGAAAATAAAGAGCCTTGACATCAGTTAGTTGCTTTGACCAACATCAAAAGAAGTGAGAATGAAACTATGGATCAATTCAACAAAAAGTTCACAAATTTGAAAAAATGTCATCCATACTGACTACAAACCTACTGCTCAATCCATCTCGGTCTACTATATTGAAGCACTTAGTGGTGAAATGTAGTATCAACTCAGAGATAAAGATCCTACCACTCTTTCAATGGCCCAAGAAATGGTTGTTAAAATTGACAGGAATATGCAATCATCTGGTAAATCTAACATTCCTGGCTACTCAAGGGCCTTAACTCCTATAAAACCAACAGAACCTAAGGAAAAGGATCCTTTGTCTTCCATAAAGGATTCTTATGAAAGAAAATTGTTGGACATGAGCGAGAGGATTGAAAGGATGGAAAATACAGAAATGAAACATCTCGCTCAGATGAAGGAAATGCAAAATAAAGTCATAACTATGGAAAGAGAAAAAACTCAACCTATTCAAAGAAATTACCCTCAGAAAACAAATTGGCAAAAGAAAGGACCCAACCATGAAAAGAGGCATCCCAATCCATTGGATGTTGCTAACATGGTTGAGAATTATACACCATTTTGTAGGGCATGTAAGATTTTCATGAAGAATCTACCTCTTACTTTGCATGCTATGTTCAAGAACATGGTTTCCCAGAGGGTAGTAGTAGTGAACAAATATCAAGTGAGCCTAAATATGTCAACACAATAGGAGACATCCATAACATTCCTAGAGAAAGTTGGAAGCAAGCCAGACAATATAGTCAAGAAGTAGACAACTTGACTAGAAATTATGGAGAAAGGATTTCAAACAAGCAAGTTCACAACATGCAAAAGTTCAAAGGGGTCACTTATCAAAGAAAAGGAAATACTGGACCCAGCATACAATATCCACCAAAGGTAATAATTCCTGATAAATCTAATGAGTCAAATTATTTAAATTTTGATTGGGATAACTGGTTCAACATTACTAAAGTACCTGTACCTGTTATCGAATTATACAAAATTCCTGGACAGAAAGAGAAACTTTTGAAAATATTCAATCCTCATACTTTTACAAATCCCCCCACTCCTATAAATCCTCCTCCCCCTAAAAAGGTCACTTTTTCGGAAACTATAGAGCAACCTTCCACAAGTAATAAAAATGTCTTAATAGACCCCCTAGTGATTCTGCATACCAAGGACCCGAGAAGAGAAGATCATCCCCCTTTGTATGTATCATTGATGATAGGTGATCTTCTTCTACATAACTGTATGCTTGACTCGGGGTCTTTTTCCAACGTCGTGACTAAAAAGGTCATGCGCCAACTCAACCTTAAAACATCTAGACCTTATCAAAATGTTTGTTCCATGGACTCTAGGCCAGTTGATGTTGTTGGTATCATTGAAAATCAGTCAGTAAGGTTAGCCAAATATCCGGATATCCATGTAATTATGGACATCCTTGTCATTGATATTCCGGATAAATGGGGTATGTTGCTTTCTAGGAAGTGGGATGCCACTTTAGGAGGATGGATCCAAATGGATTGGACCTATGCCACTATGCCAGCATCTAAGGATTCTTTAGTAAAATTGCATAATGTAAAAGAAAAGAAGTATCATGTTGAAAATCCCAAGAAGCCATTAAATCAACATGTTTATAATACTGACGAACATGGCACTTATGCAATTAACTCTACCTTTTTATCTTCCATTCAAGAAAAGATAAAAGATGAAAAGGTAGATGAGATATGGAGGATGAATTTTGACGGAGCTCACTCAAGAGCTGGAAAAGGGGCAGGAATAATTATAACTTCACCAAGGGAAAAGACTTTCAACTTTGCATTTATATTAGAATTTAAGGCCACCAACAACGTAGTTGAGTATGAGGCACTTCTACTAGGAATCAAGCTAGCCAAGGACATGGGGATTAAATTGCTAAGTATATAGGGTGATTCAGACCTAATTGTTCAACAAGTACCAATTTGCATGTAAATTTCAAAGGTTAAAAAAGTATAGAAATGCAATTTGGGACACTATGGAGTTTTTCGATGCCCTAAACATAGAAGCAATCCCTAGAAATCAGAATAGTGCAGCGGATAGATTGGCAGTTTCGGCATCAAACCTCCAACCATCGGAAGAAATGTTAAATGGTGACTGTACACTAGAAATCAACTTTAGACCATCAGTACCAGATAACATGGAACATTGGCAAGTTTTTAAATATGATGAAAAAATTCTAAAATTCATTCATAATATAGACGAGTTCTCAAATTTCAAAGTCAATGAACAAGAGGAAGACAAAGAGTATCAGGGAGAAAGCAACCAGTTCAAAAATCCTGTTTCGTGTGGCCTTATAGCTTTCAAAAACATCTTTGATCAACGAGGTAGAAGAAAGAACAGTAATGACCAAATGAAACCAGGGGATCACATAGAAATAAACATTGGATTAGAAACAAATCCAAAAATGATAAAAATTGGAAAAGGCACCTCAGTAAAGGAGCGAAATGACTTGATCAATTTAGTTAAGGAATATAGGGATGTGTTTGCTTTCACTTATGACGAATTAAAATCATACCAAGAGGATGTCTTCCAGCACACCATCCCCCTTAAACATGAATTTAAAGAAGTCAAGCCTTTCTGGCAAAAGCTAAGACAGATAAACCCTAAGTTGGCCCCTATTGTCAAGAAAGAATTGGAAAAAATGTTAGCAGTAGGTATAATAGCACCCATTAGACATTCATCTTGGTGCTCCAACTTAGTGGTTGTTAGGAAGAAAAATGGGAGTATAAGGATATGCATCGATTTCCGAAACCTCAACATAGCTTGTCAGAAGGACAACTATCCTCTCCCAAATATGGAGACCCTCCTTCAACGGGTCACAATTTCTAGCATGATGTCCATGCTTGATGGTTTTTCATGATACAATCAGGTTGTCATACAAAAGGAAGACAAGCACAAAACCACCTTCACAACCCCATGGGGTACCTTTGAATATTTAAGAATGCCTTTTGGCCTTCTGAATGCTAGGGCTACTTTTCAAAGAGCCATGGACTATGATTTTAAAGAACTAATTGGTAAGATCATTGAGATATATCAGGATGCTTAACTGTCTTTTCAAAGGAAAGATCGATCCATGTCAATTATCTAAAACAAGTCTTTGAAAGATGCGGGAAATATGGAATTTCCTTGAATTCAGCTAAGTTTGTCCTCAGAATTGACGAAGGAATGCTTCTAGGACACATCATCTCTAAAGACGGGGTCAAAATTGATCCTGAAAGGATTGAAGCTATCAAGAAGATACCCTTACCAAAGAATGTAAAAGCCCTCCAATATTTTAATGGACACATCAACTTCATTAGAAGATTCATCCCCAATCTGGTTGAATTGATGAAACCCGTGCAAAAATTACTTAAGAAAGATGCTAAGTTTGTATGGACTAATGAGAGGAAGGAGGCTTTTTCCAGTATAAAGAATGCAATCACTAAGTCACATGTCTTAGTCAGCCTTGATTACACCAAATACTTTATGATTTTTTCCTTTGCATCGGAAGACACTATTGTCTGGGTGTTGCTCTAGAAGAATCACGAAGGGTTCGAGCAACCTATTGCCTTCATGAGTCGTGCTCTGCAAAACTCTGAGTTAAAATACACTATAATGGAAAAACAAGCCTATGCCTTGGTTAAATCTCTCAAACATTTCAGAACATACATAGGGTATTCAAAAGTCATAGGGCATGTCCCCCATGCTGTAGTGAAAGACATCTTGTCCCAACAAGATTTCTTAGGGATAAGAGGCACATGGGTTTCAAAGATTCAAGAATATGAATTAGAGACAAAACCAACCAAGCTTATAAAAGGACAAAGCCTTGCTAAGATGTTAACTCAGAAAAATGAAGAGGCAATAGGTATGGTTTGTGAAAAAAAAACTAGCTATGACCCCAGCTTTACAAAATCTTGACAGCCATTGGTATTCGGACATCATCTACTTCATGCTTCACTTCACTTGCCCGGATCACCTCAAGGGTCACAAAAGAAGGGTCTTAAGATTAAAAACTGCTAGGTATTGCCTTACTTAGGAAGGTTTGGGTTGGAGGAACCCAAACGGAATAATACTTAGATGTGTAAATGAACAAGATTCCAAAAGTATCTTGACTGAGTTTCACTCAGGATTTTGTGGAGGCCACTTTGTAGCGAATACAACTGCCCACAAAATCCTCTGAGCTGGTTACTATTGGCCAACCATATTTGCAAATGTACATAAACATGTCAAGTGTTTCCAAGAGTTCCAACTCTTATTGGGAAGCAGAAGTTGGCTGCTCTTCCCCTCACACCTATAGTAGTCCTTGCCCCCTTTCAGCAATGGGGGCTTGACTTCATCAGAAAATTTAAATACAATTCAAGCAATGGATTCAGTTGTATCCTCACGGCTACCGATTACTTCACCAAGTGGGTAGAGGCCATACCCTCCAAGACAGCCACTGAAAAAGTTGTTATCGGTTTTCTTGAGGATAAAATCATCACAAGATTTGGTATCCCCCTTAAAATAACAACTGATAATGCCAAAGCCTTTAGCTCCATTGATATGACATCTTTCTGCTTAAAATATGGCATTACCCTATCCCACTCATCCAACTACTACCCACAGGGAAATGGACTTGCTGATTCCACTAATAAAAACCTAATGAACATCCTCAAGAAAACTGTGGGTAATAACAAGAAAGCATGGGATAGTAAGATCAAGTATGCACTATGGGCCGATAGAATCACTAAGAAGAGTTCTAATGGGAAGTCTCCTTTCGAATTGGTATATGGTTTCACAGCTGAGTTACTTGTCATCATGCAAATACCAGTTTTCAGAATGATAATGGAAAATGGTTCAGAAAGGGAAGAGATGGAATAGAGAATCAATCAGATTATTGAGCTTGATGAGAATAGAAGAGCATCCTTAGATCATATCTTAAGGCATCAAGAGAGCGTGAAGAGCACATTTGATAAGTCAGCTAAACCAAGATCTCTCCAAATTGGGGACATAGTCCTCTTATGGGATAAAAGAAGGGAGAAATCGGGAAAGCATGGGAAATTCGACAACCTCTGGAAGGGACCTTTTATTATTCACAACCTTGCCAGCAGAAACTCCTTTTTTCTCAACAACATGGAAGGAGAGAGATTGAACCTGCCTGTGAATGGATAGCATCTGAAGCTGTTATATAGCAATGACATTTAAAAATTCCCATGGGGGCATTTCAGGGCTTTCCTAAACCCTCTCTTGTTGTATTTTATTTTTTGTAATTATATCTTTTGTATCATTATTTTTGTACATTATTTCTGTATATTATTTCATGTACATTAGTGCTTTATACTACATGTTGTATACTAACATTGTAGAATATATTTCATTTTTATGTTGGTTTTTATTTGGAAAATTTATCATGTATATGTGGGCTGATGCACTTCTGTTTTCATGCAGGAACCAGAGATTCTAGGGTTCTCAAACACTCTTTTATTGATAAATCATACGAGTGCTCGTCCCGCAGTTGGAGCCGAATGTTACCAACTATTTTGTACAATAGTTGAACTTCTATTGAGCCGTCAGTGTTTGAACATGATTCATGTTCACCTTCAGAGTTCAGAGGTTCAGATGTTCCAGACTTGGCCTATTTTGGCCATCTTTTTAATTTTTGTTTTGAAATGACCATGCCCCACGGGGTTTGTGATAAAGTGTGCTAGTATGATGGTCTTGAGTGGCTCGGTTCCCTATGACTTTCCAACCAAACAAGGTATTCCAAGGAGTTTTTTTCCCTTGTCTATTATGCTTTGTCTTTAGCCGAGTAATAATCGATGAGTTTTTCTTCCACACCTCCAAAGTTGGAATGCCTGAATTTGGTGGTTAGGCCTTAGGGGATTATTAGAGTCCAATTGTAAAATATGAACATACTAGACACTATTGATGTGTTCTGTGGTCATTTCCTAGGTCATTAGGAGTACTAAAACATTGTCCGAAAAAAAAAATTAATGGACGTGCACAATTTTTTATTTTTTATTTTTTAATTATTAAATTTTCCAGTTAATTAAACCATTTTTCCTATGGTTTAATTGAAAATTTTCAATTTGTAATAATTAAGTGGTTTGGGGGTGGATTTTGATGAATGGGGGCTCGTTTTCTAAGCCCAAGCACCCATTTAACCCCTAAACCCACTTATCCTAAGTTTCTGAGGATGATTTTGCACTTAATTAAATATTTTCTCAAAATTAATAAATGAGGAATATTTAATTAAAAAAATAATCATAAAATATTAAATTGGAGAAAATCCAAAACTCTCCAGAATAATCCAAATTGAATAAAGTAAAGGGATGAATGACATGGCATGGATCAAAAACGAATATTCCAAGTCTCACCAACCAACTCCAGATCAGTATCGGAGCACTACAAGCTCATTCTCCTTGGGAATTGCACCTTCTCTCCTAGCTCTCACGAATTGGTTAGTTGGCATCATTATGTTGGATGGGAGATGATTACAATGCTAGAGAATGGGTGCCTTGCCTAGGTGGAGGCTACCTCACCCTCTATTCACCTACCAGAGCTTAGTTAGCTCTCATATCAAGCCTTGGAGCTCTCAGATGATGGGTGAATGCGCCTTCTTTACCTAGCTCTCTCACCAATTCGATTTAGGTCCTTAGACTATCTGTAATTGTATAAATTGGGGTCCTTGCTTCACCATTAGGGTGGAATTTTGGTGCAAGGAACCTCTGGTATTTTTTCATGTTGAATGCTTTATGCTATTTGGCATGCAAGTTGGAATAAAGTGAAGGATTTGGAGGTCAAATAGTGTGCAAATCTCTCATGGATTATGTTTGGAACCGAGGTGAAATCAACCTAGTTCTTCAAATTTTTATGCATTTGTTTATGATCTTAGCTTAAGAAGGTTAAAATTATAATCCAAAGAATAGATATTTGTAGTTTCAATTTATCTATTTGTGCAAGGCTATTCAAGATTTAGGAGTTGCATTTTGTAGTTGGTTATACTTGTGCACTCTTAGTTTTGCTTAGCTAAACATACTAAGATATAATCACTTGTTTGAAGTTTGTTTATCTTGGCAGAGCATCATAAGGCAAAGTGAGATTGGGAATTCGGTTGCACCCCCTTCTTCTTTGTCAATTTTTTATGCTAATGAGTTTTTTTACACAGCAAATCTCCAAGAATTTGTTTGTTCAAGCTTGGACTTGAGGTTCTCTTCTCAGTCTTCACCATATAAAATCTTCAAGTTTAAAATTTTCGTTACTAGTTGGTTACAAGTAGGGAGATTCACTATTAAAGTTCAAATTCATTTGATAGTCTCTCTTGCATGAAGTAGTAGGCATTTCACTACCAAAGTTAAATTTTTCTAAGTCTATTTAATGCATGCTTGCATACTAGATCTTTCTTTCTAAAGGCTCATTATTTAAGATCTAGTTTCTACGGTGCACTAAGTATCATTTTTTGAAAAGTTTCATATCATTCAAAAGTGCATTTGTCTCATTTCAAATGTAGTTAAGATATTCACATTCTTATGCCTATCAAACTACTTCATTAAAAGAATCTAGATCTGGTTTTTATCATTGAAGCATTCATCTTTTTTCCTTGATCTAAGTTTTGTCTTTTGGTTGACTTCCAAACTAGCACTAATTTCTAATATTTTTGGTATACTTGGATGCCTTGTTCTTTTTGTTCTAAAAAAGTCCTATTTTCCTAGTGTTGGCTTCCTCGTTTTCCGTGTTATTAAAGAATTTCCTTGGCTGCCATAAACAAGATTGTTTTACCTTTTTAAATTTAATTAATCTTTTGCAAGTTGTTGGTTGCCCACTTAGTAATTTTATGACTGTTATAAAATTTTGTACTTGGATGCCTCGATTTTTGTGCCTAAAATAGTCCCAATTTTTGTATGGTGGCTGCCTCGTTTTGTGTACAAAATAGAAAGTGTCATTGACTGCCATAAAGAGGATTGTTTTGTCATTAAAAATCATTGCATTTTGAGTATCTTACAGAAGAATTAAGTGGCTGTCCCAAAAACGTTTGCATGTAGTTAGTTCGATTTTTTAAATCCTAGATCTTAGCTTCATTCATTTTTTACTAATCTCTTAACAAGTTAGTGTTCAAAGCTCTTATTTTCAGGGGTACAAGAAGCCAAACCAAGAAATCCCAAAGGCTAGGACAAGCAAGAGAAAAAGAGCAAACCAAAAATTCCTTGAAAAACACACAAACTTCTTTCTCCCTCTTCTTTCATTCTCCCATATTACTTTGTGCTTTCAAGAAGAAGAAAAAACCAAAGCATTGTAAAATTTAATAAAGGAGCAAGTGGGATAACGGCTCCCACACTCCACTTCCCCCATTTGGGGGAATCTTGTATCGTCCCTTGTCCTTATTTGCATTAGCTTAGATTTCTTTTGCTAGAGTAGTTTCATTTTCCAATAAATCACTAGATCTTAGAAGCAAGTAGCTTAGTTTAATTTGTCTTTTTTCAAATTCTTGTTTAATTTCAATTTGATATAATTTGTTAAAAGGTACATAAAATCTCTTGAATCTCACCGGAAGGTGGATCTGTTAGGATATTCCTATACTCCATCCTAGTCCCACCAGTATTTTGGTCATTTACATTTTCAGTCATGCATGCACGTTTAGGGTTTGCATGCATCATTTAGGGTTTGCATGCATTCCAGTCATCAGTCCAGCACCTAGCCCTCAATTAGCCAGCCCTCGAGAGCTTCTCACTGATCAGTTTTAGCCCTCCAGTTGCTTAATGTGCCCTTCTTCCTTGATTTTAGGAAGCAACTCACCCGTCTTCACCTACCAATCCAGTTGTCTTCAGTTTACACTCAGATACACTTAGTTACACTCAGTTACACCTACCAGACTCAGTTTGACTAATGGTTGACAGTTACTTGAGCATTGATGACTCCACTGATGATGATGAAGACTTCCAGTTGTGCTCCGATGACACCAATTGTGCTCTGATGACACTCCAGTGATCTTTTGATCACTCCATGAAGGATAATTCGAATTGCCACCTTAGGCATTCAAATTCCTCATGCATTGTATTATTTATTTGTCCATTTGTGATTAATGAATTAGTGTGTGTGAAGTATTTTTGCTTCTATCCGAGTTCTGTATTATTATTCTGTTGGTCATTATATTGCATTGACCACTCTTCTTCTATTTTCTTGCTTAATCAATTACTTTCTTGTGAGGTATACATCATCTCTTAGATATGCTGTGAGGATTTTCACATGGTATCAGAGCATGTTGAGAGTATTGTTTGTCTCCATTCTTGAGAGTTTTTTGCAGGTTATTACCAAGATTTCAAGTGCAGCAGTAGCAATTGCAGATATTCTCTATTGTTTTTACAGGTCTTCTACAGCTTCAATGTTTTCAGAAGATCCTCCTCTTTATCTATTCGACTATGTCGAATGGAAACCAAAAATGATAGCATATTTGAAGAGACATGATCTCTTTGATTATTGTTTTGAAACAGAGTTCAAATCCTATGAAGAAAAGATTGACTAGTTAAATGAAGGTGGAAGAGCTATTGCAACCATCATGGTTGCTATGTCTCGAAACTTGGCATTATATTCCCTTGATGATGTTGAATCTCCAAAAGAGCTATGGGCCCACCTGGATGAAATATTTGGCAGACAGAATGAAGGGATTGGTCCAAACCCATTCTAGAGCAAGCAAAGTGTTGCATTCGCCCTCCTTGATGATATCTCAGATCATGAACCAGTATCATCTCATATTGAAGTTGGCCACAAAGAACTTGCAGATTCTACACTCATGCTCCAACTTTCTTCTCTTTTTGTGCCAACTCACACTCTAGATATTGCAGAAGGTCCTAAATCCTCTCTTGCACCAGAGTCTGTTGGTTTGCATCATGATCTTATGAATGTTTCGGAGGTAAATTCAGCCATTGAAGGTAATGCATTCGCTCTCCTTGATTACTCACCTCTTTCTTACTACTATATGATCATTAATTCATGCTTTCAGAAGGTTATTGAAGATTATGGCCATTGCCATTCGCTTGGGATAATTTCTCATGCAATTAATGGTTTTAATATCACCTCTAATGGTTCAAAGGAGATCTCAAGAAACCATGATTCAAGTCTTGGATCTAATTTGGATTCTAAGCAATCACTACTTGGAATAATTTCTCATACATATGATGGATTTGATCTCACCCCTGCTGGTTCAAAGGAGATCTCAAGAAACTATTTTTTAAGTCTTAAATCTGATTTTGATTTCAAGCAAACATGTAATAGTTCTTTTTGGCATAATCTCACCCATGGTGGTTAGAAGGAGAAGACAAAAGACTATATGCACATTCAAAGATTTGATCCTACTAAGCTGATTCGAATCACAGGTTCAAGGATCATCCTCATACTTTTGAATTTGTTCTCATCACATTCGATCTGAAGAGCAAGTACAAGCACATGCTTTTTGAGCATGATCCACTTCTTCCCAAGAAGAAGATACCTCCAGACATATGACCAAGCATCACACCTGCTTGAATTTGGAGCATTTATTTTTTATGTGTACCTTACAGTTTGTTTTTGAGGGGGGGGGTATTTTTCCCATGAAATTTTCCCCACTTCCTTGGTTTATTGACTGTTTTTATTCATTGTATTGGGTGACCTTTGGTCTTAGTTACCAAGGCCCAGGATGGATTAAGGGGGGGTGTTAGGATATTCCTATACTCCATCCTAGTCCCACTAGTATTTTGATCATTTACATTTTCAGTCATGCATGCACTTTTAGGGTTTGCATGCATCATTTAGGGTTTGCATGCATTCCAGTCATCAGTCCAGCACCTAGCCCTCAGTTAGCCAGCCCTCGAGAGCTTCTCATTTATCAGTTTTAGCCCTCCAGTTGCTTAATGCGCCCTTCTTCCTTGATTTTAGGAAGCAACTCGCCCTTCTTCACCTACCAGTCCAGTTGTCTTCAATTTACACTCAGATACACTTAGTTACACTCAGTTACACCTACCAGACTCAGTTGACTGATGGTTGACAGTTACTTAAGCATTGATGACTCCACTGATGATGATGAAGACTTCCAGTTGTGCTCCGATGACACCAGTTGTGCTCTGATGACACTCCAGTGATCTTTTGATCACTCCATGAAGGCTAATTCGAATTGCCACCTTAGGCATTCGAATTCCTCATGCATTGTATTATTTATTTGTCCATTTGTGATTAATGAATTAGTGTGTGTGAAGTATTTTTGCTTCTATCCGAGTTCTACTGTATTATTATTATGTTGCTCATCATACTGCATTGACCACTCTTCTTCTATTTTCTTGCTTAATCAATTACTTTCTTGTGAGGTATACATCATCTCTTAGATCTGCTATGAGGATTTTCACAGGATCAAGAGTGCTCTCTGTCGGAGAGTTTACTTGCATTTTTGTTTTATCTTTACGAACCCCCGTGCTCTCCCGAGTACGGTCCTAGACTTGAAAGAGACTCTTGGGTAGTTTTAGTTGTTTATTTCATTGCAAGCATTTTTTATTTCATAAGTCTTTTGAATCTCGCCATAAGGTGGATCAAGAGTGCTCTCTGTCGGAGAGTTTTTCGATGTTTCTTGTTCACAACATTTAATAAAATTGGAATATACATTTACTATACTGCGTATGCTCTACCCACTTGTGGGATACTTAGAAACATTATAGATTGATTAATTTTCCACATTTAAATCCACTTCAACCATAAAATAAAACACTCCCATATAAACCAACGAAAATCTGGCGTTGATCGCTAACAATCAAAAGTGGGAAAATTCTTCCCGGAGATGCGGGAACCCCTAGACCGAGACCTTAAGGGCACCGTTAGACTACATACTTGGTTGGTGTAGTGTTGAACACGCTCTAGAGACTCCGAATAGCCCACATGTCCTTGTACGGAACCACTTAGACTATTATCCGGACATATCTCCAGTACCGCAAGGTATATCTTGGAGATTCCCTTCCCCTTAATAATCAACTTCACCCCTAAAATTTACAATAAAAATTACCAAGAGCACTTGCAAAACATATTCAAGCACACCCAAGACTTGTATTCAGCATCCCAAGCACAACATTGACTCCATTTTGGCACTGGTCTTATCACTCAGTATTTATTTTGCTTATTATCTATCTGGAGTACTATTTTTATCTGCTTAAATATATCATGCTGTGGATGCTTTACTTTTAATTGTCATCATCAGTGGTTGTGTATCTTCATTTATTTTGCAAGTACATGTTTGGATTATTTAAACCGATATTGTAAATCTCACAAAAACTCCTAAAAAACACCCATCTGCATCACACATCACAAAAAACACTTAAAATCAAGAGCCTTAAAACTCTTTGTAGGGTCTACCCCCATTGGCTTCGTTAGGAGTTTGCCTAAACGAAGGAGTCGGGATCAAGTGACATCACCTAACTCTTTGCTTTCCCCCAAGGCCATACTTTTCCCACTTGGGAAACAGTTTTCGAAAGATTTTTGCTGCTAGTGTGCACATCGACGGGAAACAAGGTCGAAATGTAGAGGAAGAGTAACTCCCATGGAAGAGGAAGAGGCATTTTGGAGCTAGTGGGACACTTGGGCTAGATTCCCTAGCTTCTATGACATCAATGATGAAGATGCCTATGACACTTATGACAAAATCAGTCTTGATGGCTAACATATGACATACATGACATGTCAGGGCTAAAAATGGCCTCCAAGAAGGGGCACAAGGAAGTTAGGGCAGCCAAAGAGACACCTATTTGAATTGAGTGAAGGAGGAGGCTAGAATTGGAGGGACAAGTGGCATGCTTTGGAATCTCTTCCCAATTCGAGTTGGCATGAAGCTCATGGATCGAATTCGAGTTAAGGGAGCCTTAGGAAGTTTATAAAAGCCAGGAACAAAGAAAGAGAGCAGCTTTTGATCATTTTACATTTTGCATTTGGAGAGGAGAGCTAGTATAGTGCTATTCTACTTGCCTTAGCACCAATTTCGAGGGTGAAAGTTTCCCATCCTAATTTGAAATTGGAGAGGCCATTCAGACCTTTCATTTGGAGCTACAATGGAGTCCTTTTTTACAGGTTGAAGCTAAAGGGAAGCTCGTGTTCACATCTCTTTCAGCTTGCTTCTACAACCATTCTTCCATTTCTTGTCATATTCTTGCTCCTTGAGGAGAGGAGCACTTGGTGAGGTGATGATCTCTTTGGGATAGCTCTTGAGGCCCCATATATTTGTAATCTGATATATATATTCTATATTTACTACTCATAATACTTTCAGATCGAAACTCCAAGAGATTTTATGTATAAATGTTAAACTATGAATAAATGGTTTCATTTCCCCAATACCTTGTTGCTTGCACTTGAAGTGGTATCAAATTCGAATGGTTTAGTCAAACTCTGATATATTATTGTTGTATGGAGCACCATTAATATGCTGAAGGATTTTCATATTCATTAGAGAAGCATTGGTAGCAATATTTTTAAATTTCATGACCATTTGTGAAGATTTACTATCATTTCCCCCTATGTTAAAGCTAGTATACAAACATTTGATTTATGGAAGTTGCAGAAGCCTATAGAAACTAATTGATGATGAATTGGGGATCCCATTGAAGTCCTTTATCAGTAGCATGTCTCTGTTCTGAAATTTGGGAAGGTCTTACAGTGTTTGGGAAGCCATCTTTGTCCCCTACCCTTGGGGGTTTTGAACCTCAATTTGACTAATAAAGTTCCATATTTTTTCCCTGATTATAAATGAATGTTGCAGAAGTGTTTTGAGTGTCCAAGCATCCATCAGCCTCATTTATATGTCTGGATATCTTCCAAACTCATTCAGACCCAATTAGGAAGCATTTGGAGCCATTTGGAAGTAGAAGTAGTTGAGTCATTACTAGTCTAAGGGTCGAATTGGCCAAAAATTGCAATTTTTCCTAGTTTTTACAAATTCTTAAAAAGGGACACTACAAATGGCGGTTGAGAAATAAGGTCATCATTATTGTGCACCCCTCGACTTTGTTGTATGTGACCAAATCGTTATGGCCTTCCCGTATGACACATGTTACCCAAGTAAAGGAAATAGGGTTTTCGACTCGTGCATGGAATGCTATTTAAGAGTCGACAATTTATCGTCGTACTCTTATGTATGTTTTCCCGTTGTTTGCGACCCCCTTTATTTCCAATTGAGAGTCAGTTGGTAAGTCGTTTTACCTACCATTGCACACACTCAAAGCGCACATTAGTAGCGCTGCACAATTTAAAATATAATTATGCTTTTATTCATCTGTATTCATTGCTAATAGACAAACAACATTTATTCACATCTACGGAATAAGAAAGCATCATTTTCATTTATTCACAACATAAACTTTATTTCAGATTTCTCAATCTACCGAACATAATCATCAATTGCTTGCCAGCCAGTGATTTTTATTCAATAACAAAATATATAACATTTTTCAAATTTATTTAACCAGGTCACTTTCGAAGTGCCCTCAAAATCCATTTGTCAATCGCAATCAATGGAAAGCATTACAAAGAAATCTTTCTCAAACTCATATTTCTTTAGATTTGCAATCAGTTGATTTTTCTTTAGTGTCTCTAGTACTTGTGTCACATTTGATTTGTGCTCTTGCCAACTATTGTTCAAGATTAGTATGTCATCCAAATATACTATTACAAATGAGTCAATAAAAGGGCATAGCACATCATTCACCAATCGCATGAAAGTTGCAAGTGCATTACATAAAACGAAAGGCATTACTAATCACTTGTACAAACCTTGTCTCATCTTGAATGTTGTCTTCCACATGTCTTCTACTCAGATTCTTATTTTGATGGTAATCTGATTTGAGGTCCAACTTGGTGAAGAACTTGTCTTGTAGTTGATCCAACAATTTACCAAGACTTGGTAGAGGATATTTATTATAGATGGTGATTTTGATCAGGGCACAGTAGTCAATGCACATTATTGTGCTTTTGTCCTTCTTTGGGACCATGAAAATGGGTGAACCATACAACAACGCACTAGGCTTGATGACTCCTTGCTCCAACAACTACTACAACTACTTTTTCACTTCATTTTCGTCTATGATGGACTGCCTATACATTCCAATGTTTGGTAGTGGCAACTCCAACAACAACCATATCTCATGCTCGACCTCTCACTTGGGTGGCACCCCCTGAGGTTCCTGAAACACCTCCTTGTAGGCTTCAACCAGTGGTTGTAGATGTTGGCACTATTTGCCACTACATCCTTCCAATGATGCCTTCATCTCCACTTCATTGCCTTCTCCTTATTGTTTTTATTCTCTCAAACACAATCAGACAAACTTCTTTGTAATGTCGAGGATTCTCCTTACCTGATGAGCATTTATCAAAGAGAGTGTGGGCTTGTCCCTGTGTGCATTTATGGCAAATGTCTTCCCATCCTTCACAAGATGATAGTGATTTTCTCTCCTCTTGAAGATTCATCTCTCACATAAAAGCATGGGCTTCCCAAGATGATTCCACACATGTTCAATGGAACTACATTTGCTACCAGTTCATCCACAAAGTTCTAGTTGATGGCAAACTTAAACCCGCATTGTTTGTCCACTCTCAATTCCACATCATGTCTTACCCAACCCACAAGATATGGTTGTGGATGGTTATGAGTCTCTCGCCAAGCTTGACAACCTATGTGCAAAGATTAGATTGGATTGCAACCAAGACCAAACAAGCAATCCACCCTATTTTATTTCATGTGGATCTCGATTTTGAACAACTCTGTCACCATCTTCTCTTACTTGTGGTTGTAGCCAACCAACACTACCTACTTCTAAAGGTTAGTGCAACTAATTTTTCCTTCCAAGCTTGAGGTGTTGTCCACCCTCTCCTCGAAACCAATAGCTATAAAATCTTTATTCTTCTTCCTCATCTAGAAATGCATAGGGCGCTTCTCAAGGTGCAATTTTCAACAGTGTTCCTCAATGTGTTCCTTACTCTCGCAAACTTTGCACTGCTTAACTGAAGGTGTTGATTCTTGTGTTGCTTCCACGATCATCTTCTCAATCCGCTTTTTGTTATTTCCTTTTCTATGTTGCTCTTATGGTTTTGTTTTCCTGTGCATGCCAAAATTTTGCTTCCACTTGTCTCCTTCAAGGCAATGTGCTTGGACACTTTCTTCATCAATTGTCTTAGGCTTGAAAAGCATCAATTGTCATTGAATATGAGGAAGCAATGCTCACAAGTACTTGATCAACATGTCTAGGATCTTGAGGGAGACACCTAGTTGAATAGATGTCTTCCCAAATTTTGTGGTGAACTCTTGCACTAATTGCCCCTACATCTAATGCCATGTATTATGTTGGTTCTCCTCATAGCCAATTGGATAGAACTAGCCTTTAATCATTTCCTTGAACACTTCCCAATCAGTGAGTGACTCATTTTTCAGTCCTCTTCCAGTGGTGTCACTCTCCCACCATACCAATGCATGGCCTTCAAGCTTCAACCGGGTAAATGCAATCATTTATTTCCAAGTGACTTCATGTACATTAACATACGCCTCCATCTGTTGTAACCACTAGTTCAGTTTGATGGCATCAACTTCTCCCACATATGGTTTTATGTCCACCTTCACCTCTACATGGAAAGGTACTTGAATTATGTTATGGTTCCATTGTCCCATCTCTATCTCCACCTATCTCCACCTTGACCCCTGGCTCTTAGCTTCTTTTTCTTGGAATTCTGAGCTATTCTTGTGTTCTCCATGACCAATCTTTATTGAGGGTGTTTCATTGCCCTTCTTTACTAACAATGATGTTACGATCTCTATTAGTACAGGAATGCTCTGCTCCAACCAAGTGAACCTAACCTTGGTATCTTTTTCCTCATGAAAGACCCCCTACCATTGTTGGTCCTCCGCTTCTCTATAGGCCTCATAGTGATGCGTGTCCATTGTTTCAATATTCACTATGGATGTTTACCATACAAGTCTCTCCAAATATTTTTGAATTTGTGCTATGATACCATATGATCGTGAATGGTGGGTTTATAGCCTATCCATTCAACCAATATGGATTTCTGAGAATTTCGTTCAATCCCTGCAAATGCTTTCAATACTAAGGTAACCACTATGATTATAAACTAATCTGGAAACTTGTGACTCCGAGTGATTTGCTATATAATACTCGGATAATCACTCAGCGCGAAGGTCTCACTTGTAGGTACCACATGAATATACTCGGGCTTCAACTCAAACTTTTAATACAAGCCCATGCTCATATATATAATGTATTCCCAAGATGACTAGAATGTCATATGCAATGCTTTTATTTATAATGTTTTCACAAGTGTTAAGACGTGTGTGTGAATTAACTTATCAAAACATAAGTAACGAGACAATTCTAAAAATGCCAAAATTGAAGCACAATAAGCCCAAACAACTTGAACTACAAGATGACAACGTGATGGGAGGAATGAGCAATTGTATAGTTTATTGTTTCACTTATCAATTAGACTTCCCCACTACAATCCAGAGCATCTACGCAAATGCCAAACAACCAATTGCACAACCTCAATGAAGGGAGAGACGGCCTACCAGAGCAACGTACGGACTAAGTATGCACACCCACGACCTCCAGTGGAGTTCTGAAGGCTATAATTTAATGGTGGAGGTACATACGACCGCAAGCTCTTAAAGTAAATTTTGTCTAATAGCCAACGGTCTCAATATTCACTAAATTACTATTCCTCCGAGACAGAATTAGCAACTTATCTAATTAATTGCAACAGCCATCTTGTGACAGTTGTTGATCTCAAATTCACCATTGAATGGACAGAGATTATTGCATAGTTGTTGGCATTCACAGAGAATTAAACGGGAAAAAAATTCTAAGGGAAGCTAATAGGAATTTAGTGAGAAATTAATCTTTAAACCATGAATATACAGACAACACTTTAATTATGTAAAGGAGCTTCATTAACTCACATAGAATTTAACATAGCCACAGAAAAATTCATAGCACAAAGACGCAGTACTCACTTTGGAAACCTAAATGGAAAAATCAACATTCATGACTTCAGACAATCTTTTTATTTCTCAACAAATGTACAGGTTACAATACCCTCTAACTCTCTGGTACATACATTCTAATTTATAAGCCTTCACATGGGAATTTGGGCAGATATTCCTCTCGTTCTCTGGTACATTAAGAGAGAACAACGTTAAATGAAGTTGTGGACACTGGTCTGAATGGCATTTGACCCTATATACGAGGGTATTTTTAAGGATTCTAATTTAAGTGTAGTATTCTAGGTGATTATTTTGAATTGAAAAACACACACACACATATATATATATGGGTAAGCGAATATTAAATATGAAACATACAACTTACTATGGAAAATTGTAAATTTTGGCGAATATTATGATAAAAAAACATATTTTAGGTAAATATAGGTGATATTAGAGACTAAAAATGACCAAATAACGAATTTATTTTTTGATTTGTGGATTCTCATAGTAACCTGAGCCAACAGACATTTTGTGGATCCAATTCGAATCAAATATTGAATAAAGTCTTGAAAATTTCAAGTATATTTCTTATGATTCAATTCCAAGGGTTAAAGATTATAATAACACTACACCAAATGCTTCACTTAATTCTATGTAACGATGTGTCACTCTTATATACACATACACATATATATAATAGACTTAAGATACGATGAGATAAAATCCTTAATGTCCACATGACCACAAAGGTAGGTTCATGGGACTCAAAAGTACTATCCAGTAGTGTGGGTGTAAAGGCAACTCCTAAGACTGGAACATAAAACAAAACAAGCTGAAACATTTAATAAGAGAGCCAAAAACAAGCATTTACAACACGATAAAGGGTAACTCATTCTCATCATAAAACAAGGCCCTTGATGTCACACCAGACGCAATGATGGAAGTAAAGGAAGATGAAGACATCCCTATTGAACCACCAACCACAAAGAAGTAGCCAATATACTCCCCAATGATGTCCTCAAGGGAAAATCCGAGCATGAGAGGACCTCGTTGTGTACTTGTGCGGTGGAAGTACAGACCACTGTGTCTCGACTCTCCTAACACTCAAGATTGTTGGGAAAAATCCAATAATAGAAGGCCAGCTCCCCAATAGGGGCCATGCCATTGAATCGTGTTGAGAACAAGATCTCCTCAATAACCTAGTGGGCACAGATATGCTAAGCGAAGGTCAAGAGGTGTGTAGCCTCACAGATCTAGTGTCTAATGTGCTTTGGGTCTTTGTGTGTCGATTGCTACCAACCCTTTGGACAGAGGGTAAAAAGGAAGTGATCAACTTGATAGGATCCGTCCTAGGATGTCCCTGTACTTTGTCCTCTGCATCTTGGCACTTCCTTCATAGACAGATCTAGGCATGTTTCTTTGGATAATAGAAGGTTGTGAGGGAACCACCTGAGTCCCGGTCAAGAGAATGGAACCTCCCTCCTCTCATAGTAAATGGAACACCAAAAGATAAGGTACTCTCCAACTCAATCTTATGTAGGTGACACCACCAACAAATTTCTCCAACGGCAGAATGTGATAGTATGTATCAATCCAAAGTTGATGAGAGCAAACCCTGCACAATATGTATAGTTGTGACAATCTCTTCTTGCATTCCTGTATTTTTATGCAAGTGTTTCATTGTTGTCTTTTGTGTACACATCACCAAACCCCCAAGCTGAGTAAATCCACCAAGGATCATGATTCTGTTCTGCTAAATAGAGCAAGTAGGGTAGAAATTGCCGACGCACCAACCTGCAAAAGTTGTTAAACCCTATATGATTAGGTGCCAAGCAAACAATTTTCCTAAAAAAACATACCTAACAAACACTCGATGAAAACTATGATATACTCAAACACTCAATGGAAACTACGATATACTTAAAAAACAGAGAGCGGTACATTTGCTTAGAGCTTCAGAACCAACATTACCACTGAACAACGTACAGTGGTTGAGCAGAAATTAAACACCAAAGACTTTAACTACATGAAAAGAGAAAGAAAGAAGTTAAAATAGGAAGAATTCTGACTACTGATGTCTTAATAATCTAGACATTTCAGAAAATAATGCAGAAAGACTAGGATTGGAGCCTAAATAAACTGCAATGTTCACCTCAGATCTCAAATTCAAATATCACCTACACCAAAACTAAAATCAACCGTGGCCCAAAGGGCACTTGTTAGTCAAGGAAATGTTCAGATAAGAATATGAAAAGATTTTTACGTATTCAGATAAACAGCCAAAACATGAAGAACAAGTTGAATTCACTACATCAAAAGCCATGATACCACCTAATCATTATATTTACACGACCTTGTCATTGGCATTCTGTAATATACCCTGTTGTATCTGTACAGAACACTGTTGTATGTTTACACAAATTCACAATAATAATACAGCACCTATACATATCTTGAGGAGTTAGTGAAAGGTACTTCAACTACAAATCTAGGCACACTCAACTAAGAGTAGGGTTAGGATAGATGACCTCCTGGCAAGTACTGTTGATGGAGAGCACAGAATAATTGATATCCTTCAGTAGACTACCTTCTCCACGTTGAGACTGTTATTAGGACATACAAGTCACTCTCTACAAAGCCATGATGACACAAGAACGTGTTGAAATGTCAAAAGACAGAACTCAGTTCTAGTACAGCTCCAGGACTTAAGGTCAATGCTTCCACAAGTCAAATTCATAAGTGAGCTTGTTTCAGGGGAATGGAGATGGTGATATCTTATCTTTTATTTAACATAAAAACAGTATGATGAATCAAATACACCCATGGGTATTTGGGGGAGAGGTGTCAATATGATTGAAGATAAAAAATCGATGTATAAGCATACCCACCGTGGAATGGATTGGTATGGCTGACCTGAAAAGTCGTGCTGATGTACGGCACCTGACACCATGCATAAATAAATGATGTAGACAATTTGGTCAGATTAACTTGAAAAGCTGACCTTTCAAAACAGTGCTAAAATTCTAGACACGATGCTTTCAATGTGATCACCAGCAAATGTTACCAACTTATCCCGCAATGAATAAATATAACAGGAGAGAGACAAACCCCAATTTAATGACAGTGCTCAATAAATATTTTCAAGAACTGAATTGATTTCAATAAACATGTTAGTCTCAATGTTACAAGGAATGTAAATGATGAACCTCGATAATTGTCTTCAACTCCATAAATCATCCAAGCATATTTATTTTTCAGGCCCTTAGCCAACTAAAACCAATGATGTTAGAGGTCCCTGTTCAGGTCCCTAACTGTTTTATGTGACAAATAAATATCCACGAAGGGCCTTCTTAATAATCATAGCCCACCAAAAGAATATAGAATATCATTATCCATTGTTCACATAAACATATATACAATATGTTGCCATATACAGATGAAACATCAATGATACAGCAGTAAAACACTGAGGATCTTCTCCTGACATCCAGAGCAGCTATGTATGAAGTCATATTCTATGAATATCTGCACTCCTTGAAAAGAAGAAAATCCAATCAGTTTTTCTCGAACCACTGCATCATCTCATTATAGTGGCAAGTCTTGAGCAGTTTACAAATGATGATATCTCAGTGCTTGTTACAAGCAGGACTTTAGCAGCACAACAACCTTGTGCAGAGCATAGGTGCACCATACATATCCTCCGGTAACCTTGAAATTCATGATAATGCACTTTGATCTGACTCTTCTGAAATCATTGGCCAACAGTACGGTAAAAACCAGTTGCAGCTGAGGTGGTATTATGCTCTTCCTTTGGCCTCCTTAAGGGTATTGCTCCTGTAAAAGTGAATGTATTGTTATTTGGAAAAGCCCTTTCCATATTAATCTGATTTGAAGCTATATTCGAAGCAGCTGAGGAAGTAAAATTTTCTATGTTACCAACATAGTTTTGGGTTATATTAACAGATAATGAACCTTCTTTAACTCGACTATTCATATCCTGACCTTCAGTTCTACTCTCATGAGTCCAGCCAGAAGAAGAGGGACAGTTTCCAGCCTGCTGTTCCAGTAAGGAGATAGCGGAAGGCTTAATAAGACTGCTGCTAGTAACAGCATTATTGCCAGCGTGAAATTGTGACCCAGGGCCTGCAGAATCATGGCTACTGTTCCTTGCTGCTGGAACATCATGGTTGTGCTTTCCCTCATAGGTTGTTATGACAGCTCTGACATCAGTTGATGCCCTCTCAACATGCTTGCGAACACTACAGCCCACATTGGTGCACTTGTAATAACTCCTGAATGAGAAACAAAGAAACCCACCAAACAAACTAATTTGAATGAAAGGATTACCATTACTCTGAAGCCTAATATAAAATGAAGAATAAATCCCTAGGTCATTTAAAAGCATTCACCATGGCATAAGAAAAGGTATGGATCTTTTTATTTATTCGATGCAGACTAGAAACCTAAAAGAGAAGAAAATTATTCTTTCACCATACCAGTGAAAGCAGAGCCCTGTTGAAAAAGTCAAATGCTAAGAAACATTATAATTCACATAAACCAAAAAGCTCTTATACAGTATACTATTCAACAATGTCAACAAGAAGCCTTGCATTTCAAGCAGTATTTTGTCAAGGAAAGATAAAAAGTTAAGAACATATCATCGTTCCTTTTGCCTGATGCCTAGCATAAATAATGTAAACCCAACTAGAGGAAATGATCACACAAACTGCCAAAGCATTATCAACTGTCAGAAAGAGCTGTGTACCTAGGATGAGGATTCCCCTTGACCACTTTCTGCCCATATTTACGCCAACGATAACCATCATCCAGAATGTCTACATCACTTGTTGTCTGCACAACAACACGAGGCTCTTTGACTGTTCTATTTGGAGCGACTATTTCTTTTATATTCTCCTCCTTCTTCCTGTTTCAGTATCAAATCAAAAGTCATTACAAGCCCGGGAAAGATTTCAAAAACTCAAGTCAGACAAAATAGATTTCTTCATAAAATCCATTACCTTCTTTTCGCATCTAACTCATCATCTTCATCTGCATTATCTAGCCTGCTGACTTGATCATCATCTTCACCGTCATCACTTGAACCACATGACTGTTCAGCACTCCTTTGTCCAACATCATGTTCCCTAGCAGATGTTGAAGGATCTGAAATATTTGTATTTATTCCTCTTCTTCCCCTTGGATCTCCAGAAAAAAGCTGAATAGATCCATCAATTTTACCATCCAAAATTCCATTCTTGTCATCATGATCAGACCCATGTGCTGCATATCTCCCATCCTGAGCAGAGAGATACTGCTGAGCAGCATTAGCACGTCTACTAGATTGGGGTTTTGGACTATGACTGTGATCACCTTTATAAACAATTTCAGTCACATGCCCATCATGGGATCGTTCAACCTTTTTCTTTACAGGACACTTAGGATGGGTACATTTATAATAGCTGCGAGGGTACTCACTACCCTTAACCTGCTTCTGCCCATACTTGCGCCAATTATAGCCATCATCAGAAGGCCTCTCTGCAACAGGATGAATCGATGGTAGAGATCTCTGATTGGATTCATTAGTTTGTGAAACCAGTTCAGGACACCCAATTGTTTTATTACTTTCCGGTTGTGCTGGCATCGTCTGTTGACATGAAGCTCCATAAGTATTGCCATCAGCTCCTGCAGTGTATTCCATCTGAATTGGCGTGATTGCTGTACTTGTTGAAGACATCAAAGGTGGGTAAGATGATGCCTGAACTTGCATTTGCGGAAGGGCCTGGACCTGCGCTTGAGCCTGAACCTGTGCCAATACTTGCTGATGAGATATACCAAATGGCCCCTGACCAAAAAGAAAGCAAGTTAGGCACAAATGCTGTTATGAAATTTGCTAAAGCCTTAAGCAATCAACAAAAATGAAAAATAAAGATCGAAGAGAGCAAATCATCAAATGCTAACATTCATTCAATGAAGCTGTGGAGGTGATCACTTCATAATGCTATCAATAGAATGTGAAACTAATTAATGCCCTTATACATCCACAATAATCGCAATCAAAAAAACAACCCTACAAGGAAGTTATGTCGTTTATGATTTATTTGACATGTGAGACAACTTTTTAGGCCTGTGATGCAACAACAATGTGGTTACATATAGGATAGATTTTTATTGCGGGTAATTGATTCTAGTAAATCAAAAAGTAAGATTACACTGAAATCTACATACAGATGTGGAAAGCGGGAGCCTGATGAGTAGAGACATATGAGACAACTGCAAGAGCACATAATCATTGCATGAGTGAAATTTAGCAGAAAAAAATGGCAAGGATCTCTGCAAAGTGAGAATAGGCTGGGGCAGACTCAGAGAATGAAAGTTCAGAAGAATGTTTTTTGATAAGTAAAAGGATGATTTATATCACTGATACAACAACACAGTGCAAAATGGGATGATATTACCAATCCCCTGAATTTTTATAAGCTTGCCTAAGTTAAAGTCTTTGAAAAGTTAGGCCATCTTGCTTTTTGACTGATAACATGTTTAAAGATAAGATTATACAGACTGATATCAGATTAGTAAACTGTAAGAAACAATACCAAGTTTTTCAAACACTAGAGCTGTTTTTCAGGAACAGGGATTTGAGACCCCAGATCAACAAAAAACAGCTCTAGTGTTTGCAAGGGATCCACTCTTGACTTTTCACCCTCTTTTCTGTTTTGGGGAGGTCTTAATAAGATAAACATCCATGGCTTTCACACCAAAGTCAGTTTCGCTTGAGAAGAGGAGTCAAAGGTTTGCTTCACATTCAAATCCAAGTTCCAACATAAAAAGAAGCTGTCACATATTTTGGCCACTGGTCTGCCTTCTCGTTTTCAACTGTAAGTAGTTCCTTCTATCTTCCCAGTTCCCTTGTATCTGTTTTCGACCATCCCCTGAAATGTAGGATGTATTATGATGCTTTCTCAGAGTTGAGTCTCAAATCTGGATGATTATTCATTATTAATGACTTTCCTCTGTTCTTAAAGATCTTCCTTTATCTTCCTTTATCTATGTCCATATACTTTTTCTCATTATGTTCCCCCACATCCACTCTTTCTTTCATACCCATGGCCATTCCTATTCCCTGCTCTGTGAACCTGTCTGTGGGTCTCTCCCAGCCTAGAGAACCTATTCCCTTCATCCCAAAACTAAGACATAAACTGCAGTTAATAGGTAATTCGCAGGGTTTAACAGGAAATAAGCAGGGGAAACGTGGGTTCGATGGAGGACCCCCATACAGCCTTAATCCATGTCAGCACAGCAGATTTGAGTTCTATAGACAGCCCCAAAGCTCATTTAAGCCAGAGACCATGGTAACTCTATCAGTAGCTAGTATAGAAAATGGAACAAGTGGAAACAATGAATTTCAAACTGCAAGCAGATGTCCAGAATTTTTCCCGTAGGGCAGGAGAACTAGAATCCGAGGATCTGATTTTAAAACAGCAGGTCAGTGACACAAACACGAGAAACTCTTCACCCCCCAGGAGATTCCCTACATGCTGAACTTCTGGATCTTCAACGCAAGCAGGAAGAAATCTGATGCCCACAAGACATCTTCAAGCAAGAGGCCAAGACTCGACAAAAAAAAACCTCAGCTCTTGGGTTAATGTTGTCCGGGAGAGGGATAAGGCCCCTCCTTGTGAGGAGGTCGAGGAAGTTGTGAAGGCCAAGTTATTGGAAGAGCGTACGTATCAGAGGAGTCAGGCACTTGACCTGACGGTGAGGGGATTCCCCCCATCTTCTGCACTGCACCCATACCCCATGCCAACGAGCACTTTATTCCTGTGGGAAACCCTAGACCTCCCAGATATCATCCCAGAGAAAGCTTGATCCAGCTCTGATTCTACTCTTTTACTCTGATTCAGGTCATCGAGCAATCATCTGCAAGCCCTTCAAGGGAAACAGAGGCTTTTCTCCCTCCCCCATAGAATTTTCTCGGATGAGGTAACCAACTGGTCAACTCATACATAAATAGAGTTCTGTCCTCCCACCAGTGGAGACCTGCAATGAAGTCCATTCTAATGGATTCCCATTTTTGGTTGGGAATGGACATGGGCTGCAACAGACCTGGACTTCTCACATTCTTCGTTTTATTCCTTTGTAAAGTTTCACAAGCAGCCACAGTTTTCCACATCGAAGTTTCAGCCCTTTCCAAAATAATTTACTTCTTATGCTGTAATAGGTCTCAAAATAACCAATGTGACAAGCAGCAGGTGACAAATGGCATTCTTCTAGTCCCTTTTTAAATTTAGAATTGGATACAAGGTATATGTAATTCTTATAAAAAAAAGATCGCCTAAAAATGTACACCTGTTTTCCTCCTCCTGTGTGTAGAAATTTCGGTTTACCATTTTTATGGCAAATTCAGAAATTTCACCTCAACCTTCTCTTCCAGATCTATTTCCTGTGAACTTTATGCCTTAGGGCTGAATCTGATATATAACTTATAGCACTATATATTTAACTTCTGTCCAACCAACAAGAGGCAGTCCAAGAAATAAACAGAGCAAGTGTACTTCAATGCAACAATTTTTCAGCCCTTAGGGCACACTTACCAAGCATAAAACATATCTGAAAATACTTATTACAGATTATTTACTACAGCCCTAGATCGGACCTTTAGCTTCTATATGTTTCTGAAATCGCTTAACAAAATCTGCTCAACATTATGTCAAATCAGCATGCATAACCAGCACTAGAAACTACTCATGCATCATGAGAACATAAGTTGAAAATCAAATCTGTGAGTAAACAACATAGAGCCAACCTAAAGTGTAGAGAGGGAGCTATTGAGTGACAATGGGTAACCCCTCTAAGTTACTCATGGGCTAGCATTGTTCTTTCGGGATTTAATTTCACATGCTAGTTTGCACTATGATAGGGCTCAACATCCTCCTCCAAGCTGCCCAACACTCATCCAAGTGGGTCATCCTCCCGGGCAAGCAACCAAACTCTCCAAGTACACACCATGAAGAAAGTCACCATGCCACATAAGTATCCAACATCCAAAGGAAGAGTGCCACACAAACATCAAGTCAAGCTCTAGCAATCCATGAGTTATCTCCAATGTGTGTGTTGCATGTCCACTATGGTGCAACCAAACACACCATGCACCCCATGTCACATGAAGCACCCTCAAGCATGGTGTAAATGCTTTCGGAGTAACCCCAAAAGCTAACACTCCCTCTTTACGATGAAAGTGTTTTCACAAACATCAGTCAACTCCCTCTGCAACTCAACCAAACCTGCCATCTACAATCTCAAAATCAATCACTAGCCCCTAGAAAGGAGTTGTCACCCAAACATCACTCTCCTCCATCAAGACATCACAAGTAACCTCTTCAAAACAACTGGAAGGCTCACAAATGGAAATAGCCAATGCAATACAGTTAGCATATCTCCTAGGAGGTATGCTTTCCCTCATTGAAGATTAGGGGATTCCTACCTACTCATATGCGTCCTACAATGTCTGTGTAAGCCATCTCGGTTTCCTAAACCATAGAGTAGAGGGTAAAGGCATATCCATCCTCAAGCTCTCCTCGTCCACATCTAGCTCTAATCCTTCTTTAACCTTTGAATCAGACTCTATAACAACAATCTATCATTCCCTTCAATCACTAAAGGAGATACTTGTAATCTAGAGGACCACATCAAACTTCAAATCCTGGCTCACCACAGTCTTCCATTGTGTTGGATTGTAGATCTTATAAGCTTTAGAATGTTGAAAAATGTAGCTCGAGCAAGAGCTTCTTGCACAGGTTAGGTGTGAACATAGAAGAAGTTCGAGACAACTTCTTAGTGACCACTCAGTAAAAGTGGGAAATAATACCATCTTGTGATTTCACTTAATAAATAAATGTCAAAGTCTAATTTCCTTTGATCTCTTAGTCTAAGAAATCTAAATGGAATATTCTAGAGATTCTAGAATATTAGTGAGTTAGATTTCATATAATCTTCGTTGTGTACACCTCATTGTTGAGATAAGGTGTTTGCTAGGATTAAAGAGATTAGTTGCAATTGGTTGCTAGAATCAAGGAAGTTGGTTCCTAGAATCAAGGAGTTGGTTGCTAGAATCGAGGAGATTAGTTACCTCTCTCAAAGCATAAATAGGACAAGATGGGATAAGTTGTACACACCAAGGAAGTTATGTAAGGCACACACCAAGGAAGTTGTGTGCACACACAAGTGAAGCCAAGGAGGAGAGAATGCAGATAGCAAGAAGAGGATCGACCAGCAAGGTTGAAGATTGCAAGGATAGTACCCTACAGTGTCATACAAGGTACATCAGTTTTGCAGATTTCTGTGTAAGCATATTGTTTCTTTCCAGTAGACTGTAAACCTCAGATTGAGGTGCCCTTTTAAGTTCTGATTATTAAATGATAAGTTGATTTGAAGGACAGAATTCTTGTGTATCATGTTTATGATTCCGTTGTTTATTTTCTAGCCATATGTGTGATTGTTGCGTGTTCAGAAATTTATATTCCTGCTGTTAAATAAGTTCAGATCTGATTTATTTAATCAAGAGAAACATAGGACAGCAATCACCTAGGGCCTGAAAATTTACATAGAAGTCTCTTTGTATCCAACAAAACAAGCTACTATTATCACAGTATCTCAAACCTCCCCTCTGCTAGGGGCTTGACCACCTATGAATATGAAGGAACATAATCCTGGACGATTAGCAACTTGCCAAACTCCAACATCCCTAAAGTCAACATCATGGACCAAAATATTTTGGCACCACATCAAAAGTTGTTCAAGACATCCTGCAAAGATGATCACATCTCCATACAAGACTAAGACAAGTGGATTAGATCTATCAAAATCACAAAGATAAAAATCTGCAAAAATATCATCCATCCCTATATCCCAACCCCATGGTATATGTAACAACCCACACAGGGCCATCAACAAACCATTAACATGGGTATCTCACCCATGCACCTCAAAACCTCCAGCAACTGAAGCAAAACCCTCAACAAGGTCAACTCCCTCTTTCCAAGAGCATCCTCTGGTAATTGGAGCAAGAATCTCATCAAGGTCAACTCCCTCTTTTTGAGAGAATTCAACAACCCTATCTTGGTACTCTTAAATGCTCCCATCAACTACAAGCTTTACATCAATCATTGATTCCACAATAGGTTCTGAACCTATCTCCCTAACATTCCACCATACATGCTCTACATGTGCCTCCTCAAAACTAGAAGGTTCACCCAGCATCCCATTGGAATGTACAAGTGCCACTGGTTCAACAAGCAACTTGTGAAGGCCACCATCACACACACCTCTAGTTAAAGTCTTTGAACCTGCTAGACTACGAACATTGATAGTCCACTATTGTCCTTCAAATGCAACTCTACATTGAAAATCTATCATACAAGAAACTGAAATAAGATTTTTCTTCAAACCAGAAACAAACAAAATATCATTCAAGTCAAGAACATCACCTGATGACATATGGATGGAAATGGAGCCCACTCCTTTCAAGGGATAAGTAGCATCATCATCCAACTTCACTCTCATTCCTCCCTCTTGCCCCTTAACACTACTGAAGAGTTTATTGTCATAATCCATATATCTCAATGCCCCACTATCCACATACCATTCAACGCTTGACACAATGTCAAAAAATAAACAAGAGACCATGGAGAAGGTGATCTCAAGCTGGGATGATAACTCGTCCACTCCTACCACAGTACTAACACTCCCAACAACTTATTTCCGTTGGTTGGTCTTCCCTTTCTTCTTCTTTAGAAATTGGTTGGCATAATGTCCCTTCTAGTGACACGTGAAACATCCCACGTTACTGTAAAGTCTTTCTCACTTAGACTTAATCTTCCTTCTTACCCTTATTATATCCATTCTTACTTCCCTTCCTTGTCCTCCCAACAAGGGCTACATCTTCTACTTTCTTTTGCTTTGTTGAACAAGATTCTAACCTGAGCTCTTCTTGCACAAAGTTATCCCAAAGCTTCTCATAAGTAGGTGCAAATGCTCAAAGCACAAACACCTTAGACGAAGGGTATCTAAGATGGAGCAAATTCATTCAAAGCAATGGGCACAAACTCTTTAGCCTCCACTTTTGTCCCTATGGCAACCAACTTATCTCTCCACTCTGTGATTTTGGCCAAATAGCTCAATATTATATCTATGTTATTCATGCGGACAAATAAAAGCTTCTTTCTCAAGAGAATATGTCTAGAGACCCTAGAACTATAGTATCTGTATAACCCAACCAAAGCATCATACATGAGCTTATCAATTGCCTTCTCTGTGATGTGAGTGATCAAGTGATCCTTCACTGAATCAATAATGATTTTCTTTACCTTGGTCTCCTTAACATGAATGGCCAACAGTTCAGATCAATAGGTGCAATGATCTCATTCTCAATATGTTCCCAAACTTCAACCTCCTCCAAAAGCATTTGCAGCATGCACTAGTAGGTGTAAAAATGGAAGCACTATGCAACATGTCACTCTCTAGGATCAATAGTAGTCATCCCTGCAAATCCACACCTCAAAGCAAAATCAGAAACAAAACAAGTAGAGCCCTTCTAGGGTTCAAGTGCTTCTCCCAAGCACACTAGGGTTTCACACTCAATCAAGCACCTCTCACAGGTATGGAACAACTAAAACACCCAACTCCCTCTTCACCAAGAGAGCGATTTCAGTCAAATTAGCTCTGATACCGTGTAGAATTCCGGTTTACCACTTTTATTGTAAATTCAGAAACTTCACCTCCACCTTGAAGTTCCACAAATCTATTTCCTGTGAATTTTCATCCTTAGGGCTAAATATGAAATATAATTTACAACACTATATATTACACTTAAGTCCAAACAACAATACAAAGCAACCCAAAAAAAAAACATCAAACAAGTGTACTTCAATGCAACAATGTTTCAGCCCTTAGGGCACACTTCCCAAGCATAAAGCATATGACATATCTGAAAATAATTACTACAGCCCTAAATCTGCCCCTTTAGCTTCTATATGTTTCGTAAATCACTTAACAAAATCTACTCAACTTTATGTCAACTCAGCATGCATAACCAACACTAAAAACTACTCATACATCATGAGATAAGATAAGATAAGATAAGATAATTCTATTAATATCCAACAAATGACCACAAAAGTAGGTCAATGGGGCCGTGTGATACCATGATGTCAATACAAAGTGGGAGCACTAAGGCAGCTCCTATAAAAGCAAGAAGCATTCTAACCTAAATACCAAACCAAAAGGAGTTGGCTCCACAAATGGAGAGTCGATCCAGAAGAAGAATATACAGAGAAAGTCGATCCGGAAGAGAAAATAAATCTGCAAGTACAAAAAGTTTGGATAGTGAGAACACTTCATATATATGTATAATGTGAAGTTCAAGTACATACCACAACTTAATATAAGCTGGTACAAGTCATGCTCTCCAAACCCTACGTAGGGACACCATAAAACCCTAGCAACCAACTCCTTCTAGCTATGAATCATTACCAACCAAAGTTGGTTGCTCCACCAAAGATCCTCAACAAACTAGCATACACATTGGCACGTCCTCCTTGGCGCCTTCACTTGCATCACGATGGTCTCCCTCTATCTTCTCCACATCAAGCACCCCAAGTAGTGTAGGGCTTAAAAAGGCCACAATCCACTAGTTTTCTTCTCTCACAAGAACTACAAGATCAAGTGCTCCCTCTGCTCCTCTAGGGTTTCTCCTCAATTCTAGCTTCCCTTGTCTTCTTAGGGAAAAACCCCTACCCCAGTCTCAACATGAATCCCCTCAAGAACCCTAGTGCTTAAAGATAGAGATGTGATAAGATAAGATAATTTTATTAATGCCCAACAAATGACCACAAAAGTAGGGCAATGGGATTATTGAGTACAATGATGTCATTATAAAGTAGAAGCACCAACACAACTCCTTTAAAAGCAAGATACAAAAAGTAAAGTATGAATCTATGTTAATACAATGAAAATGTACAAAGAGACTAGTTCACTCTATCTCTCACATCTCTATAACAAGCATGTGACTACATGAATGAACATGAATTAAATTAATGAAAAGACTCTCTCCTCCCTTTATTTATATGAAAGATGAGGGAGTCCAACAATAACAAAGTGAACCTTGTCAACAACAAGCAACCTAACTATACAATAGATAGGCCCACATGTAAGTGCTCCAACTCTAGGTGACATATGACAAGCTCCAAGGCATGCATGTCCAACAAGCAAGGGTTCCAAGGTGAACGCTCGACGACGTTTATCCAACGCTCCTCCTCCAAAGGCCTCCAATGATTCAACACTCCCTCCTAAGCCATATGTACCTCCAAGTCAACTACACCTACATGATCACTCCTCAATCCAAGCATCCTCAAGTAAAGTACAAGCCTCCATGCAAGCAACCCAATGGACCCATGCTACCTAGGGCTTAATGCTCTCCTCCAAGATACCCAATGGTCCTCCAAGTGGGTCATCCTGTTAGTTTTCTGAGCCCAGATCCGATTAATAGTCTCGAATAATTTACTACAATTATTAACTGAAAACACATTAAACTCTAACAAATTCACACAACAGAAAAAAACACAAGAAATCACACACATTTGACAATTAAATTTACCCTAGAAAACCCCAACTAGGGAAAAACCAACAAATGGTGATTTTTATTAACTATAAAAATCTTGGGCTCCCATCCTAGGATAATGGCCCATTGAGGAATACAATGACAGAATGCTAGCCTTCACACCTCAAGATCAGTCCTTCGATCTTGTTGGTTTCTAACCCTCGGCTGCCCCTTGCTCCTTTCCTCTGAGCCTACCCCGACACTTGCACACTTGGATGGAAGTCTTTCTCCACCCACTAAATGAGATCTCACTCACTCTGTGTGACAATTGTATCACCTCCTCTCCTTAGACTTCCTTTTATATCATTACAATGACTAAAATAACATGGGGTACCAAATACCATGGGCCCTCTAGATCTCCTAAGTGATTTTAGATCACTCGAGATCTATGGCTATGACTTAATCTTTTGTTGACACAACTTAAGTCACCTTCTATCCATTATAACATAAAAGTCACTTGCCCTCTCAAGCAAGCTCCTAAAGAGGTCAACTGGACAACTCCTGCATGCCCGACACATGGCCTATGCAGAATTACCTGCTCGAGCTACAAAAACTAACATGTCCGCCCATGCAAGCAACCAAACTCTCCAAGTGCACACCATGAAGAAAGTCACCATGCCACATAGGTTTCCAACCTTCAAAGGAAGAGTGCCACATATGCATCAAGTCAAGGTATATAAATCCATGAGTAAGCTATCTCCAATATGTGTCCATCACGATGCAACCAAGAGTAATCAACCCACAATGCACCCCACATCACATGAAGCACCCTCAAGCATGGTGTAAACACTTCCAAAGTAAACCCAAAAGCTAACACTAGGTCCTTTTTGGGTCTTGTAATATAGCAGCACCTCTCTCATCTTTTGCATATTTAGCAAATATTTCTTCTCTCCATCCCAATTTTACCACAAATATTGCATGCAACTCAAGTAGCCTAGATAAGGTATCTGCAACAACATTATTTATGTCCTTGTGTTGGATTTCAAATTCAAAACCTTGTAGTTTACTCAACCACTTTGCTTGTTGTTCATTAAAATTATATTAGGGTAATAAATACTTCAAAGCTTGATGGTCTACTTAGATGATGAAGCGTTGGCCTTAAAAATATGGCTTGAATGTTTCTATAGAATGCATAAGGGCTAACATTTCCTCATCATAGATACATAAAAACTTCTCCTTGACAATCAACTTTCTATTTTCATTGATTTTGCATGAGCACAGCCTCTACCAATGGCCGAAGCATCACATTCCACTTCAAAAGGCTGCAAAAAAAATTGGAAGTGCAAGTTCAAGGTAGAACATCATTGCCTTTTCATTTATCAAAAGTTAGCCTCTATTGCATTCACCCATTTAAATTCATTCTTTTCGGAAGGATTGGTCAGGGGTGCCATGATGCCTCCAAAACCCTTGACAAACCCCCTATAGAAACTGCATATCCCATTAAATCCACTCAACTAAGTCACATTCTTTCAAGTGGGCTAGTCAAGGATGGCTTGAATGTTAGTTATGATCGGTTTTGACTCCTTCCTTACTAATTATATGTCCCAAGTAGACAAGCTCGCTTTTTGCAAAGTCACATTTTGATTCCTTTGCAAATGACAGTTTAACTTCAAGGGCTCTTCTCAGGTGCTTCAAATGATTTTCCATGGCTTTTTTATAAACAAATATATCATTAAAGGAAACCAAAGCAAACTCCCTCAAATATGGCTTGAAGATTCGGTTCATCATACCTTGAACTATGGTTGGGACATTGGTTGGCACAAAATGCTTCACTTAAAACTCGTAGTGGCCATGATGACTTCTAAAGGTTGTCTTCAACAAGTCACATGCCCTCACCCTTATTGTGTGATATTCCGATCTCAAATCAATTATTGAGCTAACAATTCATCTATGCGTGCAACAGAGAACCTATTTTTGATGGTCCTCTTGTTTGATTCCTTGTAGTCAATGAACATATGGAAGGCGACATCCTTCTTCTTTGTGGACACTATTGGAGAGGCAAAGGGACTTTTACTAGGCACTATATGACTGTGTCGAACAATTATTGTCCTATTCTTTCTATCTCATTCTTAAATAACTTGGGATACCTATAAGGAGGAATAATGATTGCTTTGGCCCTTGGTTCAAACTCAATGATATGTTCTTGTCTTCTATCTAATGGCAATCCATGGGGTAAATCTTGGAAGATATCTACAAATTCATCAATTGGTTTTTCATTAGAGTAAATTTGGGGTCTAAAATGGGCCTCATAAGAAAAAGAGCCATTGATGAGTTGGAATTCAAAAACCAATAGAATTTCAAGAAAAAGAGTCAACCACAATGGTTGACTTGGCATATTTGTCATTAAAAAAAAAATTATTAATTCGTATATTCAACCTATGAATATGTCTATAATTTCCACTATATATATGAATAGATAATCCTACTCTTACTTACAAAAAAAATTGACCTCTTATATATACTAGTTCTCGCCCATTGCTTACAGGCCCACTACTAGGTCAACCTACAATTTACATATATATTTGACATTTTGACCCCTTATAACTTCATGTAACCCCATCTGAATCATTACATACATTGCACTTTCTCTTTGCTTTCCTTCCTTTCAAGTAGCATTGTTATTTCAGGACTCTCACCTACCTAGGGAATCAATTCACCCTCTCTCTCTCTCCCTCCACTTGCTTGCACACCAATAGGAAGGTAGGAATAAACCCCTAAGGCTCGTTGTTTATTGTTTGCAACTCATTCAAAAAGGGAAAGAGAAAGATTCCACCTCTGTGATATTACTTTCATTTACAGCTTTCATGGTTTAATAGGCCAAGTAGGAACCAAAGAAAAGGATGTAGATGAACCAGAATTGTCTATTTCCCTTTCCTCATTCATTTTCATTCCTTGTTTAGTTTATTACGCATAAAATTGCTAGTAATTAAGATAAAATCAATGGCCCTTTCTAGCCATAGGTACATTAATGAATAATTAGCACCCTTAATTAACTTAGTGTGCCTTCCCTTCTTCACTTCCCTTGTTTTCCCAACTTTGCCCAAAAACCAAGTGGCGACTCCACCCTACCAAGTTCAGTAATCCTAACTCAACAAGCAGTCATTTGGTAGTGAGTTGGTCTGCTACCCTAGGGGCTGCCCTTTAGCTCTTCACCCCTCTCTCCTAGGGTTAATTGGCCTCCTAAGTGAAACATGGTCATCCTGCCTCTTCCTCCTAGGGTTGGGAGGACCTATTTCTCCTTATAGGTTTCCCAAACCCATCTACACAATCCAAAAGCTTATAGGAAGTGAGAAAACAGGCCAATTTTTGAGGGGGCAACTTCAAAAACAACAATTGCCTTGGTTGTGGTGGAAAAAAATATTCATGTACCAAAGCTACAAGCATCAGCAAAAACAATAAAAGAAACAAATAAAAACTAGAAAGACCATTAGTACTGTGTTTCCACTTATGAAATGCAACTTCCTACCCATTACTGCCCCCATAAACAAGGGAAATTGCCCTGCAGAAATGGTGCTTACCTAGAGACCATGATAACAACCTAAAAAACTAATAAAGTTCGCCAATATTATTCTTATGCGTAATATGGTTTCTTTTGTTATCTAAAATAAGACCAAAAAGAAAGCCCAGAACCAAATAGTGCTAGATAAGATAAGATAATTTTATCAATGTCCAACAAACGGCCAAAAAATGTACGTCAATGGGACTATAATGTACAGTTGGAGATGATAACCTATGGGGTGTACTAGAAATAAAATCGATAAAAGATAGAATCTGTAATAAATAACCTACATTAAAGAAAAGACAGAAAAAGAAAGAAAGCCCAGAACCAAATAGTGCTAGATAAGATAAGATAATTTTATCAATGTCCAACAAACGGCCAAAAAATGTACGTCAATGGGACTATAATGTACAGTTGGAGATGATAACCTATGGGGTGTACTAGAAATAAAATCGATAAAAGATAGAATCTGTAATAAATAACCTACATTAAAGAAAAGACAGAAAAAGAAAGAAATAAATAAAGCTCTACAAAATCATGGGGATGAGAAGGTAGAAAGTAGAGAGGAGGAAATAAATGTTGTTGCATCTGCCACTGAGAGGGAACCAATGCATTATCTAATGATGTTGTTGGGAAAAAATCCAAGTGGGTGACCCTAAGAGAAAACTGGGAACCACAAGCAAAGATTCTTCTAACACTCGAGGGCAATCGAAAAAATCTCATAACAGGGGCCTGGCTCGAGTTAGACCGTCGAGCAAGTCCATGTTGAGAGCAGGTACTACTCCTCTATGATCTTGTGGGAACTCAAACGACCCTAGAGAAAGTTACGATACAAGGTCTTGCTGATCCAGACCTTATTGTGTTGGTCACAGGATGATTTGAACATCGCTTAATGCTATCAGACGCATAAGTAGGTTCATAAAAGGTGGTGGTTTCCCTGACAGGGCTAGAGAAGTGTCAAATGCACAAAGTTCACGGGACCATATAGAACTTAAGACAAACAAACATCAAGAAAATATAGTACATCCAAATGTATCATGCTACTAACATAAAATTATTAATTGTGCTAAATACTGAAGCAACTTTAATACAGAAGGGCACCAGAAGCAAGATGAAAAGAACTTTTATCTCTAAATACTCGAGTCTTCTTTTCTTTTCCTTTCTTTCTGAAGATTTTATGCAAAAGTTCAAAGAATAAAAAATTGTCTTTTTTTTTCATTTCTCTTTAAAGATTTTATACAAAGTTCAAAGAATAGAAAAATAAAAATCAGGAAAAGGGTATTTGATGCAGGGGATGTTTGTAAACCTAAAGATGTTCCAAATCTTAAGGTTGTCATTTGGGTAAGTAAGGGATGTGCCCCAACATCCTTCCCCGAGAACATATGAGGTGAGGTCCCATGTCCAGGGATGGCACAAACATTAATTTAATAATTAATAATAGATAGATAGAGAAAAAAAAACTAAAGTTTAATTGAACACACGTATGCTTGGACAACAATAATAACCAAACAGAGTGGACCAGAATCACACATTACCAGCACAAGTAACTTTTGCAAACATAATTACATCCAAATTATCCGTCGGTCAGTCAAACCTCTACCAGTTTCTTGTGCATGTGAGAGGCTGGCCTTTTTAATGCCAAACTGCAAGTGGAATAATATCCTTACTAGTAAAGAGAAGAGTGCCCAAGGGGGAGTGCAAGGCAACCTATGATCCTGGGAAGAAATATCAGCATGTGGTTTGAGGGCAAATTGGTAAAAAAAAACAGACTTGTGTTACAGGTTTCATTGACATATGCTTCAGGATTGTTGGATAGCAAGAGTCAAGACCAAGGCGACTATGTTCAGAATTCTGTGCTTGGATCTACCATTTTAATGTTTGTCGTCTAACTGCACCTAGGAGTACCATGTAATTGCACCAAACAAATGCATTCCATCTTCTATAGAGCCTGTGATCCTAGGAGCATTGGACTTAAGGTATGTAGAGCCTTATGTTCTGTTGTGTTATAGGCAACAACTCACTCTTGTAACAAGGAGTACAAGTACGCCTAAGAATCCTACTAGTAAAGCATATTTTTGACCAAGATGAAATAGCCCATCGGATGAGATTCTAGCTCTGCCTTTACTCCAGAGCATCCATCCATACTCTGTCATTTTTAGTGCAGTAGAAGTAACAGTTTTGAGTGCCTCCGGAGGGTCGAATTCCTCATTCTCGTGATTGAACAAAAAGGATTGGTGTATTGCTGTATTACTCAGCAGTTGTAAGAAGGCCTAGGATGCCTAATTCCACCCACCCAACTGAATTTCCTTTTTCTTTTATTTTTGCTTTCTTTAAAGAAAAAGAACAATTCATTCGTTCAACAATTTAGGACAATAATAAAAATCCAAAAGACCAAAACCCACCTGGCCGCCTGGCAGAAACCCGGGCGAATCCAGCAACGTGGTGGGGCTGAATCCTGCCGGAACAATGAAAATGGGCGACATCGGAAAGGGAATGGAACTGGGCGTAGACGACTTGAACCCCCACATTCCCCCGACATTGCCAAGCCCACCGGCACCAGCTTCATCGAAAGTGTTGTTCTGGGCACCCAAAGTAGCTTCGGAGGGGGAGTACATCATCCTCATCATCATAGCAGAGGCACCAGTGGCGAGAGCATTTGGAGAAGACATGGCGCCGGCTAAGAGCTGCGAGAAGGACCTGCAGTCGGAATCGGGGTCGGGGTCGGGGTCAACGTGGTCAGATAGGAGGCTCGAGAAGAGCGTCGTCATGGGACCAGGGCTTTTCATGTACAACGCTTGTTCTTCAATGGAGGACGGACGAAGCGGCAAACTCAGCCTGGGCCTCGATGAGCTCGAGCTAGAGCTGCTGGGCCTCCAAATCACAGCGCCTCCGCCTCTGCCTCTGTTCTCAACAGTAGTCGCGCTCTCCTTCCCCTCCATACTGTTTATAACGAAATTTTAAAATAGGTATTGCTTTGGGCAGAGAAAAACTGCTGGTTCTTGTGCAAATCAGGCGGCTGTTGATCTACGAAGCGCTAAATTGGCGCTGAAAACATGAATTGGGGTACTGGGATGAATTGTATGTAGGATCCTGAAGCTGTGAATTGGGTCCAAAGGTAAATGTAAATGTAGATTGGAATTTGTGGTTTTGGAATGAAACACAAACAAACGAACGCATGTGCCCCTTTGACTTCAGGTGAGCCGTGTTCACGTAGGAAGAAGAAGGAGAAGAAATGGACAGATGTTACAAGACGGGAAATCCCCATATCGCTGAATTGCGTCACTCGTTCACTCCGTCAGCTAACGGGGTATGGGGCCGAAGCAAATTAGATTGGGGATAAACTTAAATCTATAGTACACAAGTAGCTAACTTGTTGAGCTGGAATCTTTGATTTGATGTAATGAGAGGTGACAAATTATTAACTCTGTTACTGGCCGACTGTTAGAAGTCTTTGTCCCCTTCCTGATTGTCGCTTGACTGCCCAATTCCCTTGATTGTATTTGTATATGTATGACCCAGGAACCAAGAAAACCAAGAACCAAGTCAGTATTGTGGGCTCCATTTCAACCACGCTTCTTTCGTTTGTTTACTGTGAATTTTCCAGTCACCTCACCAACGAAGGGACTCAGGGAGGGAACAACTCATTTTAAATCTACTCCATAGTCAACACATGTGCATGCCATTCTTACACGCACCGGACTAGACTTTTCACTTCGCTTGACTTTCTAGATGACTTCGTAGACCTCACCTCCACGTATTTTTTTTACTTATTTACGTTTATTATTAATAATCGTTTTTGAAGGTGTGAAAAGTAAGTTGTCATAAAATGAAAAGGTTGATGAATTGTAACTTCATTTTTTGTTATGGTAATTTTTCATTGCTTTTATTTGTTAAGTATTTGCATTATAATAGAACTTTAGACTTAGTAAAGCTAGTTCACAAATGTTAAAAGATGACCAATTAAGTTTTTTATAAATATAAATAGTTAGTTTGTAGTTAACGAACAAAAATATATTTAGAGAGTATATAGTTTTTAATATATAATAACAAGAGCAAAGGCAAAGGTTTAATTATATCATTTATCCTTGACCAAAGTATATTTTGTTGTATTTTTAGAATGGGCAATAGGAAATGTATAAATCCTTTTTTAAAAAAATGAAACAAGATGGATTTTATGATTTAAAAATTTTTACTTGTTATGTAAATCAATTTGGGAAAGATTGTATATTAAGATGCATATAAACATGTCTACCTTTCTAAATTTTAACAGAATACTTAAACAAGGGTCATTGCTTTTAAGGTTTGAGACCCATGCATAAAGACTTGTCTTCAAAACAAATAGTCAAATGTCAAGTCATGTTCAGGATAACGATAAGAATGACGGATTTAACTAGATTACGTTACATATTTAGGTACTAAGAAGGTTTGAATATAGTTTTAAACCTTGATTATATTTACAAGATTAAAGCAAATATTTACAATATGTAATTAATAATTTAGAGTGTGTGATTATGAATCTACATAGCATAACTAGACAAATATAATATAGAGAGAAAGAGATATTTTTATTATAAGGAAAGTAATGATTTCAAAATATTGCTTGAATTCTTCAAAATGGATCGAAAATGGATAAGAAGGTCAAATAAGACTTACAAAAATGGATCGATAGGATGGAAGGCCTTTGTGCAATCTTTCCCTTTGATTGGAGAATGGTTGGCATGGAAAATTGGTAATGGCAAATGTATTTGGATAGGTGAACACCCCTGGATTGGCGCAGGCAATGATTACAAACTTGTAATGCCCCGTTTTGACTTTATTACTTGAACTATCATTATATGTTGTGTTTGCTTACTATTGTGAGACTTCGTTAGTTTGATGATACTGTGGACATATAGTTTTAGTATTTTGCCGATATATATATGTGTGTGTGTGTGTGTGTGTGTGTGTGTGATGTTAATGTTATGAATTAGATTCATGTTTTGAATACGTCTCTAGCATGCAAATTTACTAAATAATGGGTACGTGGATACTGAGTTAAAAAAATTTATATGTTGAATGAATAGACATGATACCAAGTGCATGGTACATAGAAATGATTTGCGTTGTTGTTCCTTAGCAATGAAATGTGTATGCATGGACAATGATTGCACGATATTCGCGATCATATGTTTGGAGACTAACCTACAGGTTAAAAGGGCTAAGTGCTAGCTGGATCCTACGAGGTGGGAGTACCTCGGGGACATGGACTCCGAAAGATAAATGGTATGCAAGTGATGCATTATTTTCTATATGAGTATTTGTTTATTATCATGATGTGTGGGCAAGTGTTGGGTTTCAAGAAACTCAACTGCCCAAACTGGTTATTCGATGATGAAATCCCTAAGAACAACATAGCAACGCAGTATGACTATGAAGGATTTTGATCCTTGTTCCATAGGAGGGGTGGAGGCATTACCCGTCGTTTATCCTCTGAAACCTGGAATCATGGGAGGGTCGCGCTACGGCGCACTCCCCAAGGTGTGTGATGATGACTAGTGGGTGCCTGCTAGAGAAGCTTGGTCGATGTAGTCGACACTTCTGCTTACGGGCTCTAACTGGAGCCGGTCATGGCATGACACTTCAGGGTATTCCAGCAGAGGAAGGATAGGATGTGGAAGTTAGTGTGAATTAGGTAGAAAGATGTAGGTAGATAGGGATGTCATGGGAGTTTAAGGGAAACATAATTTACTGTGTGTGTACTGAAAACCTTTGCTTGATTCATGTGTTGTAATTCAGTATGTTATGTTGTTTCAAATATTATTATGATTTGAGTTAGTAAAACAACTTGGATGTTTGTATGTGTGTTAAAACTATTCATTTTCTCACGTATGATAAACTTAGTATACCATGCAGTTGATGTTGTGTTATTATGACCAGTTAGTAATTATTGTTAAATGATGTTATTACTAAATTGTTTCCTGCATGGTTTTTTGTGATAAATAATATCTATGCATTATAGGTTAAACATGCTATTATTAGTATACGCATAGACTATGTAAGTACTAGCTACACTTACATACCTTGTGTGCATACGCTAGTATTATTCAGATATAGATTTATTATTTAGTAACATGATTGATTGTATTATAATTATTTGTATTGAGGTTATGGGATTAACTATACAGTAATTTATGACTAAAAGTGTATTTATTTAAATATTCATTTTGCTTATTTATATGCATTTAAGTTTAATATTTATTGGGATGAGATCGAAAGATATTAATTACAATGTTGAGCAAGGTTGAAACTATGCAAATTAAATTGATTGGATTGTTAGGTAAATGTCAATCAAAATTAAATGAATGGATATGATTGTAATTTCAATATGAATATTTTAATATTTTGTCTAAAAAGAGTGCAGTTGAAGTTATTCGAATGGATTCTATTACTGAGTAAAAGTCAAGGGAATTAATTGAATGGATATGATTTTTCATTAAATTGATTATTTAATTTTTTTAGAAAATGGTGCACTTGAAACTAATTAATTTGACTTGCGGCTGAAAAAAAAAAAAAATTTGACTTGACTTATTATCCAAAAATGGGTGTGAATGGATATGAGCACGATTAATTAAAAACTATTTCTTTTGGGGTAGTGTAGTACTCCTCCCGAAGAAAGAGGCGGTGGGAAGTGCTTAAAAGGGAGAAGGAAAGATGAAGAGGGGGGATCATTATTTTGGGGGCGGACACAACCATGAAAAGGGAAAAAGGAAAAGAGATTGTGAAAGGAAGTTGAAGCTGGGAACCCATGGGGGAAACCAGAAGGAGATCTAAAATAAAGGGGTAGTTGGATCTCAAGACCTACTAGAATGTTGCTTATGTGGCTATTGTTGTTCTTGGGGACTTCGGGCACGGAGGGCCAAGGAATATGGGTTCCTTGGAGCTAGGGAGTCGACGAGACTGTTCCTAGCTGGCTGGGTGGTAGATCTGTTTTGTGGTTGAGTTTCCTGAAAATATCTACATGGAGTTGGTTGGACAGACTACTATCCTAGGACAAACTACTATCATACAGGTATTTTACTTGTATGAAATTCAAGTTTTACATTTTGAAAATGCTATAAATTGTATAAATTGTTGAAAATAAAATATACTTGGAATTATTGGTAGAGTGATGTTGTTTTTATGTTTGATTTCTACCTCTATAAATGAAATTTATAACAGAAATAAAAGATTAATTTTACACGAGCAATGAAGGAAAGGAACTAGATCAAATTATTTACCTTAAATGAAACTAAGGACCTGGGAGGTCCTTACAAAACTCGCGGGGAGCACAATAGCTCTTCTTAAAAACCAACATATTATGAAGTTATTTGATGCAAAAGAACAGTCCATTCAGGAAGGGGGGGAAATGGAATGGAAATCTTCTTCGTAGTTGAGGTTAGAAGGTGAAGCAGCCAGAGAATGGATAGGATTTCTAAACAAATTGGAATCATGTTTTATACATTTAGAAGAGGGTGAGTCAGACAAGTTGGTCTGGTCTAAGAACGTTTTGATGGGGGATTTCACTGCTAAACTTGGATATGAGTCTCGAGCTAAAGAATCATTCAGTGGTAACAAAGAGTGGTGGTGGTCCGTGGTCTTAAAGGTTTCAGGCCCTTTAAAAGACAAAATCACCCTGTGGCTAGCATTAAGTAACAAACTGCTTACCTAGGACAATATCTTGAAACATGGATGGAAAGGTCCGAGTTGGTGTGCTCTGTGTCACTCGAATGAGGAATCCTGCTCTCATCTATTTGTTTTATGTTCTTATGCAGTGTCTGTATGCAACGCTGCGTCAAAAGAGTTGAATGCCTCATCAGTACAGATTGGAACCTCTTTGGATCAGAGTTGTTTCTTGTGGTGGTAAAATCCAACTGTATGCTTTCACGATGCTTTCCCTTCTTCCTTCATCTATGGGATTTGGTGGGCGCATAATACAACAATTTTCCAAAATTGTTTGATCCTGGTGGAAGTGATGGTGGCTCTTGTTGTGCAGTGGACGAAGTAACACAAAGCAGATGTTAAACCAAGGAAGTAGCATACATTGGTACCTCCAAACATTGACAAATCGACGCCGCAGACCTTCTTCGACGAAGCAAGCCAATGAGAACCTCCACTGGGTGGATCGGGAGGTGTTTTATATATTGCAAAAAATCACAAGTTAAAGATCAAATTTGCTCCTAGACATTGTTCTAATAGCAAGGATGAACTTGCAGCGCTTCACTCAGTCCCAAAGGTGGCGATTTCTAGAAATATCTCATGTCTCCAACTCTACGGTGACTCAAAAATGGTCATAGGTTGGGCCAATAACAAAATACAAATAAAATCCCCCCACCTCCAGCATCTTTTAAATACAATTTGAAGGAAAATGGAATCCTTCTCTGCCATGTCCTTTGCTCATGTGTACAAAGAATTGAATAATGAAGCGGATCCGTTATTTAAAAATGCTTTGATGTTGGAGCCTAGAAAAATAGAAATTGAAGAACAAAGAGAAGAAAGAAGCACTTAAAATGCAAGAAAGCGTGAAGCAAATATGAAACCAATGAAGGGATGAACATACAAGATGTTGATAAGGGATAAATCTTCTCTTTTTTGTAAAAAGGATGAAACTCAAGGTGATAAGAGATGAATATGACTCAAGGTGATAAGAGATGAATATGAGATGTAAAGAAAATGTTTTTGTAATTAAAAAAATATTTTGTGATTTCAGAATGAATGATTTTTTCCATTGGAAAAATATATATATGGATTTTAAGATATACCTAGGATCTATAATTTTTAATTAGAAATATTTATATTCAAATAAAACATTAATATAATATAATTAATAATATGTTGGGTTTAATTAGCCTTAAGGATTATTTTAATTGGTTGAACCATCGTATATAATGAAATTGCATAGACATGAATAAGTATAGTCTACATAATTACCCGGATGCGGGTGATCATGACAGATTCTAACCACGAAGACTGGCATATGGAGAATAGGTGGGAGCCAAGTGCCCACATGGGGCATCGGACACATGACAACGGTTCCGCAACGTGGAAGAGTTCGGGAATGTCTTCCGAAACTGCGGAAGGATTCTGCGAATGGTTCCGCAACACAGAAGAGTTCGGGAATGCCTTCTGAAACTGCGGAAGAATTCCGCGAACGGTTCCGAAATCGCGGAAGAGTTCGGGAATGTCTTCCGAAACTGCAGAAGGATTCCGCGAACGGTTCCGCAACGCGGAAGAGTTCGGAAATGTCTTCCGAAACTGCGGAAGGATTCCACGAACGGTTCCAAAATCACGGAAGAGTTTGGGAAAGTCTTCCGAAACTGCGGGAGCATTTGCCGAATGGCTCCGCAGCTACAGGAGCATTCGCCGAATCGCTCCGCAGTTGCGGAAGCGTTCGGTGAACCGCCCCGCAACGGCGGGAAGTTTTGTGGAAAAAAAAAAAAGTAAAGTGACCAAAACTTGATTTTTGGATAGAAGGAACATCCGGGCTCAGAATGGAATGATTCCTGTGGGGCTTGGAGGCCATTGACGAAGGCCATGAAAGAACCAGTGAAGACCCCGAGCCCATTACACTCCGAATTGACAGAAAATGGATAATAGTGACTTGTGAAGGACGGAGTCCCGAGGCTTGACGGAAGGTCGGTTTGAGCTGAAATTGATCAGGCGCAGGCATGAAGCAGGCACGATGTTAAGTTCAAAATCTTGGAGCCAAACTCCAAGGGATGTGAAGTCGGGGTGAGCAAGAAGGCCAAAAAGCACTATTCCGGACCACTTTTTCGGGATTTTGAAAAGCTGGTGGACAGTAAAAGTGACCCTAGATGTGAGAGTCAAAAAAATTACTGAACTAGACATTTCATATTCTCATTAAGACGGACAGTTTCCGTTAGACGAAGATTTCCCAGAAATGCACCGTTTGGGAGATAGCCATTTTTGGCCCAAAATTTGGAATTTTGGAAAAATGTGAAAAGTGAGAAGTAGTAAAACCCAGAAATTCATAGAAGATGAATGGTGCATCGGAATTAAAATCCATGAATTGCTGAGTGTTCCTTGTTATATGGACTAACTTTGCCCGATAGATAAGTTTTTGTGATTCCTCATAGATTTTCTTCCGCGGGTGGCTAAAGTTGGCATTCTGGACCAAAAATGCAACTGTGTAAAATGTGCAGAATTGGAGTGAAAGTTGTCATTTTTGAGGAGGTGTAGTTTCCGCACCTGATGTCGGAATGGAGCATGAAAACAGGCATTGGAAAGCTTGTCCAGCAGGGAACAATGATGCATAACCAGAGTTTGAATGAGGTCTACATATATCATAGATATTTAGTGCAGAAGAGTGCCAGCGGCTGTTTTGACAAACAAATTTTGTTGTCAATATGGACAATCTCTACAATTGCATGATAGGGAAGAGGAATTCCATGTTACAATGGGGATCGAAAATGGAAGAATTTCTTAAACCCCTGTTTGTTATCATACTTATAATTATGAAATTGTCATATGGCATAAAAATGTTAAAAATGTAAGGGATTACATAGATGTATATGCACTAGATGGCATCTTAACAAACATTGCATAGTGCATATGGAAATGCTTGTGCATAAATGGGATATTGCATATTGGTAGAATAATGAAGTCTGCATATGCAATGAACCACCAATGGAGAATATTGTGATTGATAATCACTATTGATATTGGTATTGGTTGTAGGACCAAAGATAACAAAGAGCATGGCTAAATGTGCTGAGGATGTTGTTGCATGAAGCCAACAACCTTATGCAGAAAGGATGGTGCAAAAAATCTATGATCCTAAAGTTGGCAAAAGGATTGAGCAGCCTTGGTAAGAGGCCAACTGATCAGGTAACATCAGGCGATGTTAATGGTAACCATGCAGGTAATGATTATTGGTGCCAAATTGCATGAATGTTGAAAGAGAATTTGGAAAGATCTCTTCAACTATGTTTGAGCTATGTTGAGTTAGTTTGCATGTGATATGGAATACCGATTGGGGCTGTTAACCTACCAAGCTTGGTGAGGTGTGGGTAAGTGAAGGAAATGATCCTTACACCCTATGACTGTTTAGAAATCTCAATGCATTCATTTGAATTTATATCATGCCATGTGTATGTTGGTTATGTGCCTAATAACCAAAGCAAGTGAGGACTGGTGGTCCTGATTATGGTAATACAGAATAGTAAGTTCATGAAGAGCCAAATCATGATCGATGGGCTGCTAGAATGCTCTGTGGAAGGATAGAGTTGTATGAATGATATGACTTTGAAATAATGAGTATTTACGATTTATTTAAGTTGCATGGATAGTGTGACTATGTATTGAAATTCTATTGTGATAATGATGCATATATAGAAATGTATATATATTTCATTGTATTTCAAATGTTAAACAGCTGAAGATGTTTGAATTATTGAGTATTATAATTCTGAGATCACTTCAGTGACTGTTATGGCAATGAATGATTATGTGCGTAGATACTCACAACGTGTTTGGCTGATTGAAGTTTCAGTTTTCAGGTAGAAAAGTCTTGCGTATGGCAATGAGGATAAGTCCATAATAAAGACCGGGATCTACCATGTGCAAAAGCCAAAGGTTATGAGAAGGTTCTCATGGTTGTAAATTTACGCATGAAACGAATCTAAAAATTGTCTGGTTTAAGTTTTTATGAGAATAGTCTCATAGTTGCAAATCTAATTTCTGTAGGAAAACAGAGTTACAAATTTCAGATTTGAGAATTTACTTATAATTGCTAATGATTGTTTGGCTTATATAGAATTGTGTCAGGAGGACATGCTGTAGGTGGATGTTCAGGTATGGTAGCAAGGGTGAAACCATAATGGGCAGAGTGATACCACCTACGAGAGCCAGACAATATGAGGAGAGCCTCATCGCTAAGCAAATCAATTTATGTAGGAGACAGAATTGTAAAATTCATGTTGAATTTAATTATTAATGTTATTGATTGGTTATGAAACAATCATATTTGAAGCTTATTGCTAAATGTTGCTGACTGTTTGACTATTTGATAAAGTGCGTCAGGATGACACATTGCAGGAAGACCATGTGTGATGGCCTGCAGAAGCCAAACTAGATGGGAATGATCCCATGCTTTGGAAATGGGTTTCGGGTGAAACGCCATTGATAATGTCTCAGCCAAACCGCATGTCGGTAAACCATGAAAGTGAGATGGTAAAGCTATGCCCAGAAGGCATGTGAGACACATATGCAAAATGAATGAGTATTCTGTGACCCTAGACAAGAACATGCATGTCTAAATTATTAGGGTTAATATGCAGAGCATGCTCTATCTTATTTATATCATTGCAAACTGCTTGAGTATGATTAGGGCCTACATGGCGCACATCAGAAAGGCGGTGCACACCTTTTCTGGTGCTGGGTCATGGTAGGGTTTTCAATATTGACTACACCCTAAGGGAATGGACGCATTCCTGGTGTTTCAATACTTGATAGTGAATGATATGAAATATGATTACAATTTTTGGGCAGTAATACTGATGAGCCTGCTTATCTTTCTTGTGCTAACAGCTTACACAAATGCAACTTGGTGTTGCACGTAAGAGGCAAAGTGAAGAAAGGGTGCTCAAGAGGACTGTATGGGAAGTGGTAACCTTTCTACGCTCACACTAAAGGACACTAGAAGAGATGGATAGGCCCGAGGAGCTGTGTTGCAGAAAAGGGGTATCATCCTTGTGTAGTGTGAGTGGGTATTGTGGGGCCATGCTAGCCTGCAGTCAAGTGAGTCACCTATGGAGTTCCTGGAGGAAACCACTGGTTGCATAAGAGAAGGAGCCACGTAATCATATTATGTTGTTCATATTGCCTGATAAACCCAGTCGATGTACTGGCTTGGCAATGGTTGATTGTATGCCTGATAAACCCAGTCGGTGTACTGGCTTGGCATTGGTTATTGGGGTGTTGTGGCGAAAGGTTGTTGGATGCCTGATAAACCCAGTCGGTGTACTGGCTTGGCATGTTGTTAAATTAATGCCTGACAAACCCAGTCGATGTACTGGCTTGGCATTGGTTATTTGCATGTTGTGGAGGTATTGGTTGTTTGGGTGTTATTTCCTGACAAACCCAGTCGGAGAACTGGCTTGGAAATTATTGTTGTATGCTTGATAAACCCAGTCGGTGTACTGGCTTAGCATACTGAATTTTGAAATGCTTGATAAACCCAGTCGGCGTACTGGCTTAGCATACTGATTTTTGAAATGCTTGATAAACCCAGTCGGCGTACTGGCTTAGCATACTGATTTTTGGGATGCCTGATAAACCCAGTCGGCGCATTGGCTTGGCATTGCCTATTCGGATGACGTTGTGGAGCAGCATGTGTGCTGGCCAAGCATCCACCCCACAGGTGATCCAAGGCTTGTAAAGCAGAGAAGGAAACCTGTGGAGTAGCGAGGATAAATGCACAATACAGATAAGTATTCATTTTCATTTATATTTTGTTTGGAATAATGAAGACTTCAGGTATAAGTCTTATGGCAACCAAGCCAATGCAATGTTGTTTCTTTATTCGAAACCTTGGCCATTACAGGAAGCAAGGACCCTGAAAGAACTATAAATGCTTGGTAAAGCCAGAGAATAACTGGTTGGGCGCTAAAAAAAAAAATGCTTGGTAAAGCCAGAGAGTAACTGGTTGGGCGCTAAAAAAAAAAAAAAAAAAAATTCTTGGTAAAGCCAGAGAGTAACTGGTTGGGCGCTATAAAATTCTTGGTAAATTCAGAGAATAGTTGGTGGGAACATTAACCACTTAATGTTGTGGAGTAGCCGGCGTGCTGGCCAAACATTCCCTTAAACAATTGATAAAACCAGTCAACGTACTGGCCTGGCATTGCCTGATCGAATGGTTGTGGAGTAGCCTGCGTGCTGGCCCAACATTCATTGTTGTATCCACGGGAAATCCAATGCTTGGAAAGCGAAGAAGGATCCTGTGGGATAAAGTGAAGACATCCAATAAAGATAAGTATTTGGTTATCTTGCAACTCTTGCTTATGAATATACATGTGTATATGATTTAATTATGATTTCTTAAATTCTCATTTGGAGATAAACCCTATGAAAATACACTAAACATGTGAATTGACTCAATGTTTGAGTGTAGGTATTGCTGGAAGCAAGGACTATGAAAGCATCTGGAGGATGCATGTGGACATGTGACTGTCCTAAGGAGCTCAGTATGAGCAGTAATGAAAGATGGTGCTAGTGGAACTGTGTGGGTCCTAGCAGCCAAAGGTTCTGTAAGCAACAACAGGGAAGGGTTCCCTAGTTGAAAGGCATTAGATAGACCTTAGACACTAAAGTGCCATAGCCAAGAAAGGGCAAGTCAAGCATTCACATTGAAGTGAAAGAGGCCAAGGAGCATAGAACCACCACTGATGGTGTGGCTCCGGATTGGAATAAGACTAAGAGGGGGGAAACTCTTACTCTTCTCTTTCCTTTTGACTGATGCATCTTAGAAACAAAGGATTGTTGAGTGCATGTCATAAATGAAAACAAATTGTGTTTCATTGCTTGAAATGAATTGTGAACGCTGAAATCGTTCTTTTCTTGTGAAAGGATGAACATGAATGAGTTCCTGTGTATATTGGGAAAGCATGAAATGTGTGGAAGTCTCATGAGTAAAGCATGGACGTTCCATGTCAATTAGGCAATTAATTGACTAATTTTAACATTGTGTTATGCTTGTCAGGAATTGCCATGATAAGTCTCACAGGAGAGACATTGAAATCCATTGTTGCAGCTGTTACTAGCCAAATGATCGCTAGTGAGAAAAGCGAGAGCCAGTTGTGCACATTGATCATGGCAGCAGGCCAAAAGCTATTTGTTTTGGCTGGAAGTCTTCCTCAAATAGTTGTCGAGACAACAAGAACGATGGCATCCATGAAATTCTAGACTTGTGGATCAGCTAGAAGGTGAATAAAGGAAAGGGATTGCTCTGGAGCAATGCCCACCTGTAGAGCTGGAAGACCAAAGCTAGCAGGAGAAGCTTGTGGAAGCTAGAGGACTTGATCCTGAAAGTTCAAAGTAAAGGGATGAAACGCAGGACAGACCTGTCACATTTTGTGAATTTTGAATCATGTGTAAAGTGGGTATATAGTCTGAAGTGTTGGAACACCGAGGACGGTGTTATTCCAAGGGGAGGGGAATGTAATGTCCCCAGTTTGGCCCCATGGCATTAACATTATAAATAATGTAATCTTGTTATGAAATCATGGTGAGGAGCTCAAGGCCAAGGCCCTGCCATCGATTTAGTGATGCATATGGTTTGTGTGCTAGCAATGCACATTGGAAATTCAAATATCATGTAATATGCATTTTAATAAAAATACCCACAACTAGCTATGCAATGCAACAAAGAGATGGGGGCATGATTTCACAAGGAATTGGGAGGGAAAACATTCAAACCCTTGAGCCACTAGAGTCAAGCAAAATGTCAATGAGAGAACCCATCAAACCCTCAACTACCCATGTTGACTTTTGTACCCAACCATTGATTTCTCCCAAGAGTTGGTTGAGGTAGTTAATGCCTTGGGAATGGAGAGGTATGGCTGTCCAAATTTGAGTATGGGAAAGCCACCCTTTATGGAAAAACGGGTTTTGTCTCCTTGGGCAAGAATGGAGCCACGAAATTGCTCTCTAAGCCAGGATGCAACCATTAGTCTTGCTCCCTCACGCAGCTCTATCTGCCTGGGCGTTTTCCTCCATGGTTTTCTGGTTTTCCCTTCATCCTTTTTACCTGGGAAGGGGCGTTTTTGTATTGATTACCAGTGGGGAAGAAAACAGAACGTTTGTGAGTCTTCCTAGAGGTCGTTTAGGCCATTGGAAAGGATCCTAACCAGTGGAGAGAAATCGGTTTTGCTCCCTGGGGTTGAAATTGAAATTCCACAATCCGTTTGGGTGAACCACGAGTTGGGAGAGCCAATGTGGACCCTGTTTTGTGAACACCTCTGTTGTAAATGTGTAACCCTGTCAATGATCGTTTTGCTGTGAGAAGAAAGAGTATGTTGGGGTATGGGTAATGGGTAATCCATTGTTCTGGCTTGAGCTTGAGAATAAGCATCCATTGTTCCATTGTAGCCTGATAAACCCAGCTATGGACTGGCTTGGCTCGGATGAAATGGTTAATGGGCTGTGTGTGAGCTAGAATGTTCCCTTTTCCTTGTGAGAATCATGCCCAGCTCGGGGGTGGCCTTTGGACGGACTCAGTATAAGCTGTCGAAGAGCCTATGGTTGGGTGGAACGTTGCAGCGACATAGCTAGTTGCTTGGGGCAGTTGCAAAATGAAGATAAGTGTTCTATGCCTCTATATTTACTTCTGCACTATATTAATTCAATAACTGTTGATATGCTGTATGCATGAGTAATGCGTGTGGATGTTTTAATTCCGCTGTGCATCATAATTGATTTCTTTTACATCTGCACATTCATAATTTATTTATATGAATCTAACTAATGGGTTGAGATCATGGGAAAGCCCTGAATTTAACATCATGTACCCTGCCTTGCATTGGTTAAATGGGTGGGTACGTGACAGGCTATCTCTGAAAGGGAGAGTGAAGAAATCCATAGATGTGAGGAGGAACATGGACTGGTGTCGAAAGCTACTCCATATTGGATAGTTCGCACCATGCTTGCAAGATCGATGATGGAACAAGAGAAGTTCAGGGAATTGGTGGTGCTGGGTAGGCTGCGCGACACTATCCTTTTGGAGATAAATTCTATGGAAGTTGTTCTTGAGGTGTTGGAACCCCCTTTCAAACATGAGTCGAGCTGGTATGAAGCCATGAAGGAGGATGGCGAAGGGCCAACGCAGGAGGTGAACCAACGGATGCCAACTCCTGAAGAAATACCAAGCATTTCGGCTTCACCAACGAATCTGCACCATGAAAGAGCCCAAAACAAAGACTGGATGGCAAAGGACAAAACTTCAATTGAGGGCTCTGGGTAGGTCGACTGCAAAATCTTGTCATAATTTTTGTCTCACGCTCTCTGGTTTTTTATTGTTGTTGTCGCAATACCAGACTTGTTTACGGTATCTTTGTTTTTTTGTGGAAGTTCAGGGGATTGGGGGTCACTAGGTGGAAAACGATCCTTTTTGGTTTGTTATCTTTCGTAGTAAGGTATAGAGGGTTTCTTTTGAGGTCTTTTATGTGGACTTTAGCTGTGGGCACTATCTATGGTGCACCATATGTTTCTTTTGGAGCCTTTCTCTGTGTTTTCAGTCAATGTTCTATCTTAGCGGGCTAAGGAATTTCCAGCCATGTCTATTCTATTCCATAGACAGACCAATTTTTTAAACTATTGTACATCTATTTTCTTCGTTCAATAATAGAAGGTTTTTATCTTACTCACAAAAAAAAATTATAGTCTGCATAATTATATATGTATGCAATGTATATTTGTTATTTGAAATTTATAATTCTCTATCAACGTTTTTTATTTTAGAAATTAGAAATAACAAGAGTTGTGTGCAATTTAGTCCATGCCTTTTAATTTAACAAAAAAAAAAACAAATTAATTATTCGAAATTAATTTAAAAAAAAATATAAGTAAAGTTTTGTATAAGTAAGTAAAAAATATTATATCAATATAAAGTGTTTTATATCCATATCAATATATATCAAATGTTAATATCTAAAAATATTAAAAATATGAAATTGCATATTAAATGTTAATATGTAAACATCTTAAAAATTGTGAAATTGCAAACTTTTGAAAAGAATAATACAAAGTTTTTTTTTTGCTAGAATCTTCCTGACTTAGTATTAACAAAAAGAATAGTATAAAGTAGGTGAACCTAAATAAGTTAAATATATTTATTTTTGAAAAAATAATATAAATTACAATATAAGTAAATAGATGTAACTTTGTTGAATTGTTTTTATTGTTTTCACATCAATATTTAATATTATTAATATATGAACCATATTTTTAAATATCAAATTCAAGAACATAACCAATACAATTTCTCATTATAAAAAATTCAAATTTAAATTTGAAACTTAAATTATAAATAAAAATCAATTCAATCATAATTATGAATATTAATAAAGCAACTTATCTTCTTCTGAATTTACAAAAGAGTTATGACACTATTCATAGCAGTTCTGAGATGAAACTTTTTGGTTTTATGTAATGACTTGGAGTTTTGTTTCTGCGGAGTCTTCTTTGATTTTAAGAAATAACAAGAAGGAATAACAAGAAGAAGTTTTTTTTTTGAAAAAAAATGAAATATTTTTTATTGACTCGTAATGCAGTAAATAATATAATAATAATTTACTATTTCATAATTCAAACTGACTTGTAATTTATTATAATAATGTACTCTAGATGATTTGCACTCAGAATCCGACAATATTTCCGGCCAAAATCTGGCACAAATTGTTGAAATCGCAGTTTGGGGTTGTTGGAATTGCATAATCGGGGTGCCCCAAGGGTAATCGAAAATGTTGAATCCATTCCTGCAATTAAAATTGCAATCCTAGCAACCGAAATTGCAATTCCAACAATTTCTCCTCGCTAGATTCCGACGAAAACCACGGGAGAAGGTGCAAATCGTCTAGAGATTAGCTTACTCCATCGAGGATGTTGAATCCATTCCTACAATAAAAATTGCAATCCTAGAAACCGAAATTGCAATTCCAACAATTTCTCCATCGCCGGATTTCAGCGAAAACCGCCGGAGAAGGTGCAAATCATCTAGAGATTAGCTTACTCCGTAAATAATATAATAATTTACCATTTCACAATTCAAACTTTAATCTGTAATTTATATTAATATATTTTTTATTTCAAAAGATAATTTAAAACTATTAAACTATAATTATGTTTATTGATATTTTTATAGTGTTAAAAGTTAATTTAAAAACTATATTAAACTAAAAAAATGCAAAATGAGAGAATTTTTGTGTTCACACTTTAGAAAGAGCATAGAATATAAATATTTCTTTTTTTGTTTTTGAAAATTAGTTTAAAGATTATATAAGAGAATATTAAAGATGTTAATGGTACTATTTCAATATAAAAATATGGATTTAAGTTGTATAAATTTTTGGAATATGTAAGGATATATATATGAAGTAACAACAATACAACACTATGAAGTGACAACAACAACAGTATAACACTCACATAAATATTTCATGAAATGTGTAAAGTTTTCATAATGTATGTATTTTTTTTCTTATTTTTATCTAATCTGGTTAATTATAAAATTAGTCTTGTCGAGGCCTGTAGATCAATCAGAATTCAACACATGAAAATAATTTGAATAAATAAAAACAGATTAATATTATTTTTCACAAATTTTAAAAATATCTTTGATTTTTTGTATCATTATCCAAACTAATAGAGTAAACTGAAACATATAGCCTCTACCTAGACATAAACTAATAATAAACATATTAAATTTATTAATATATTATAAAATTGTTGTTAACAAATATATATATCTATATATATATTTATTTTTTCTTTTATTTCTTATATGTTTAGCATGTATCATATGTTTACTCCAAAAAAATAATTATCTCAACATAATCAATAAAATGTTTTAATGCATAGTCATTATGATCACATAAAATGCAAGTTATTTACCGAGATTATTAAGTGATCTAGGGAATTAAGATGAAAGGGATCATTAATGTGGTATAAACCTTGGAATGATTATATTCATTTATATTTTTATTTACATTGAACATTTTTAATAAAAAGTTATCAGTTTTGATTTAAACAAATAAATTAAAATATATTTATAACAAAATTATATCAATTTTCATCTAATATATCCATTAAAATAACCATTTGAAATTATATCCAAAATTGTATCAAAATTTATGAAAGCATCGTATCCAATATAATAACTAGCATTTGCCCCTGGAGGGGCAAAGTGAACGCCGGTAGGAAAAGAGGAAAGGTAGAAGAAACAAAGATGGGGTAAATCTATGCTCAAGTATCACGCCAATCAAAGATACGACATGTGACCTGTGCAACAATAGAATCAAGCTCATCAAAGAACAAGACACATGGTGCAGATTGTCAATATTTGTCAAAAATCTCTTGTACATTAACCTAAGCTTCTCCAAACCACATTGCTAAGAATTTTAGGCCTTTTACAATGATGAAATCAGCTTGACACTCATTAGCAATGGCTTTTGCAAGTAGAGTCTTCCTACAATGAGGTGATCCATAAAACAACAGCCTACAAAACAACATTGAATCATTGGTGATTTACTGTTTTAAGGTTCCTCTTGGCATTTTCTAAACATTGGGCACCTCAACAAACTATCAAACAAATCTTAACATGTTGTTATTTGTACACTATTTACTATAAATAAACAAATAAAGATAGAAAGACAACATTGCACCATAGTGTTTATATACACAACTTAAACCTTACAAACCTTCTAAGGGATGAGTCAATACTATTTGGCATTTTGTTGCTCCAATCACAATAAAATAGACTCGAGTTTTTAGCTCATCCAAAGTAACAATTTGATGTGCAACTTGTTGGTTCGCTAGATTAGCTATGAATTTTGTTGCTGCCAATAATAGAGGCTGCATAATAGCTAAACAAAAAATAAGCATATCATGCAAAAGATAGTTTCAAAATAAAACAGGAATCGACAAGGCCAAAAATTAGCTAATAAGATAAAGGCAAACCAACCTTGTCATTGCGTTTGAATGCCCTTTTAAGTTGGAAAATAATTCTTCTCAAAAGCAGATTACCAACTTCTGGAAATTTTGTATTCACCACAGCAACCAAGGCAGTGAAAAACATCAGTAAATTCAGGTGATGCCATTTGAGATTTCATACATGACCTGCAACTCTCTTTTTTCGAGTTGAAACAACGGGGGGATTCGCTTTTGGAAATTCTACAGTAGTGTTTCCTTCTCTTGCCCCTACTGTTCGATTTCTAGGAGTTTCATCATCCCTCCTCTGTTCATGGTTACGTCTATCAACCCTCTCATTTGGCTCCTTGTGTGAAAGGTCTGACCTTGATCTCTTATAATTGTCTGCGGTCGGTGTGATTCGTTCATTTGCAGCGAAATGGTTGGCGACGTTTGTTGTTTTATACCGACGTTGGTGTCAATTTACTTTTGCCGAAAACTTCTGTCGTTAGCCGGTTGGCGTGTCTCGTTCAAATGATGCGAAACTGTCGGCACAACTTGCACAACTGATGCGAAACTCTTGGCGCAGATTCATCAAAATGATGCAAAAATTCACAAAATAACTGCGACATGTTGCGTCGTAAAAGCATGAGTTGTACTTAGTTGAAAACTCACCCTTTTCTCGAAACTCTTAGGTCAAAATCAAGATTATAAGACATTTGAAGGAACCACATAATTTTTTAATCGTGTTACCTCCACCCAAGGGAATTGTCAAATTCAGATTGTCCCCATTTGTTTCTGCATAAGGTGTCTCACCAACAACCACAGTAGCCATGATAGACAATATCAGCAGCAAGGTCATTGATCACAATACACCCTCACTTCAATTCATTTCATCTTGAAAGTTCCTTGATGAGATCTTGCTCTAGCAGTCCATTTGCTAATAATCACTCTTAGATATGTGATCTTCTGAATATGACAGTGCAGGAAAATCTCCATATGGACATTAAAAGGCAAAGATATGTAATCAAATCTTCCTTGATGTTTTGAATTGCATACCTACCTTGAATTTATTGAAATACATTATATCCTTATGCTCATCTATGAGTGAAACCATGCATTCCAACAACAAAATAGTCATTCGGAACAAATGCAACTACAAATCCAAAATACTTTATATCCTTGTGCTCATCTATGAGTGAAACCATGCATGCCAACAAGGCCACTCTTACATTCTTTGTGCGTACACAGGGAATGCCCACACCTAGTGTTGGATAGAACAATAAAAAATGAAAATGAGACTCCCATAGATCGAAGCGAAAACCTGGATTTCATATATGTGGAGCAACTTCAAACTGTGTGCAAGTGATGATTCCCAATGTCTTTGGCGCTCGTTCCCTTGCCATCCATTTCCTCCATTTAATGTTGGCCAACCCCATCACTGTTGTTGTGCTCATTGCACTATGGGTAGGTTGAAGGTTTCACATCACATGGAAAGTCTTCACCATAATTAACATCATTGCCCACTACTACAAACTCAATGCATTGAATGCCCATTGACATTAACCTGGACACATGGCAGACGAAACCTTCAGGCTTATCCGTATAGAATATGTCATCCACTGCAAATTAAATGAAAACACAGATAAATAGGTATTTAAATAATTCAAAAATTTATGTCTAACGTTAAACTTGAGTTCATATCACGATGCATATTGTACGAGTACGAGCTGACTAATATGTTCTTGCGAGAACTATATGTCTTACATATTTTAAACTAACTCAAATACCCAAAATTGCAATTTGAATATGTAAATATCAAATACATTTGGCTTTATCATTTGGTCGATGTACCACTTAGGTTTTGACAAGTATGACAGAGTGATAGAATTTTTAATATTCATTTTGGTAAACATTCATTATATATTATCTATCCATAATTTTATGAAATTTTATATAATATTAATAATAATATAATTTTAAGGTCACAACAAAACCAAACATCAAATTGTAGATGGTAGAGTAAGTACATAGAGTTTAGTCACAATATAAAGGAAGGCAACATTGACATAAATTTTTTCATATATTTGGTATAAGAGGAGGTTACAATGTTCAAGGAAGAAGATTAATGCCATTAGGTACAACCCATTCAAATCATGTAAAGAGGTGAGTAGAAAGGAATTGTAATTGAATGTTTCACCTGACATGCGTATTCTTTTTCATTGTGTAAAATACATTAATTTGTTTGAATCTTGGATGCTTTATGAAGATGAAGAGGTGTTTTCAAGGGTTGCCTTTAATAAAACATAAAATCATGCATAGGATGAGCTGAAAGAAGATCCATTCAACACTAAGTTCCATTCCGAATTTAACATTAAGTTTTATAAAAAATCAACACTAAGTTTTATTATTTTTGTAAATTGTCAATTTAAGAAAAATTGTATTTTTTTTTTAATTGTTGTTATGTACCAGCATAGATCCATCTTAAAGGGGATCTACAAGGAACAAATCTCTAGAAGTGCAAATCCCTTTTTAGAGTGCAAATATTGAGGAAGCGTTTTAATTTATTTAATTTGGGTAATTATATATATATATATATATATATATATATATATAAAATATTCAACATGTTATTTTTATAATTTTTTTTTTTAAAGGACACCTACACCTACAGGTCATTAAAAGTCATTCAATATTTATTAGCAAAATTGAAGCAAGATATAGAGCCATTGTTGGCTTACTAATGCTTGATTGTACAAGAGCTACGCACAACATAAAAAACCCCATTACCAAAGTCAATAGTTATTTTTTGCACTTGCTTCTGTTGAAATTTATTCTTCAGTGACGATTGGATCAATGGCTTCTCACAGAGTGATCAGCAAGGCCTTTGAAACATGATAATTGTTCTGCAAATATCAAAATGCGCTTCATGGCAATAGGTCTGCTCAATCTGCGGGGACTTTTGAGTTCTAGAGGTTTGATCTGTGGTTTCTCAAGAGGCGCGCTATGGTTATACCTGCGGAATCTCATGTTTTCTGGTCGGTGATATATGGCGATCGCTGGCGTGAGGAATTGAAAAATTTAAAGTTTAGGTGATCGAAGGAAAGTGTCAACTTATTTTATATATAAAATCTATATTATATATTATATATATGATTGTACATATTATAAATATATTACATTTTATATGTATAATAAGCTAAATTTATGAAAAATCAACCATGGAAACTTTTTCAGTCAATGAAAACTTAAAAAAGTTTTATGGTTGGTGATCTATGGCGATTGTTGGCGTGGGGAATTGAAAAATTTAAACCTTAGGTGATCGAAGGAAAGTATCAACTTATTTTATATATAAAATCTATATTATATATTGTATATATGATTGCACATATTATAAATATATTCTATTTTATATGTATAATAAGTTAAATTTATGAAAAATCAACCATGGAAATGTTTTCAGATATTTTTCCTCCTTCCCAACCTCCTCTCTAACTTCTGTCATTTTTCTCCTCTTTTAACCCCTCATGTTTTCCCCCATTATTGTTTTACTCTCCTCCAACTATTACCTTTTTCTGCGTTTTTTCTCCTTTGAATTTTTCTCCCCTAATCTTCATTCTATTTTCTTTTTCCCCTCCTATTATTTAATCTTTGAATCTTAACCCCCTCAAATCTTCTCTTTTGGTTTTAATTAGTCTCCCCCTAATCCTTACTATAAATTTCCTTTTTTCGCTCCTACATTCTATTCTATTCCCCCTTGACATTATTTACCTTTAATCTTTTTCTTCTAAACTTTTTTAATCCACTCCTACATTCTATTCCCCCTGAAATTATCTACCTATAATCTTTTTTTTCTAAACTTTTTTAATCCATCTTTTTACAATGTACAAGATTTTTCATTCTTAATTATAAATTTGGTTTTTAATTTTATATTTTATTATTTTAAATTAATTATTAAAATAAGTATTTTAAATTTTCATCATAATATCTTATTCTAACTTAGTATTATATCATATTATATTTTATAGTTTTATTTTTTAATTTTTCCTTCTTGCAAATCTCTCTCTTTAAACAATACCAAAACAAATGTAATATAAAAATCACTACTTTGGTAACCTCTTTAGTCAAACCCTCCTTTTTATTACCATATTTGTATCTATTTATAGTTAAAAAAATTCTTTCTCATTTTTAACCTAACTTTTTTATTATATTTTAATATTATTTAGTAATAATTCCTAGCTTATATTATATTATACTTGTAATTGATTAAATAATCTTATTTTCTAACACAAGACTTGCTCTTAAAATGAGTCTCAGAAGCCATTAACTCCATTTTTATGCCTAGAAAGTATTCAATGAGATGTCAAATGATGTTAAATTATATAGTAATGAGATGTCAAATGATGTTAAATTATATAGTAATTTATCATGGATAGCTAAGGCTCATGTGTGAGGAATGAGATTCAAAACAACAACAAAATCCCTATAAATAAAATGTTTGTCCTATGAGTATCATGCTTCACGATGTGATTTTTTTAGTACAAGGAATGGGTTGCAAAGTCATGATGATTTGGGGATAAAAATATTCCCTTTGATGATAAATGATGTATCCTAAGTATGTAATTTAGAGTGTATAAACCTCTTACCAGGGTTTGGTAGTGTAATTTTAATAGTTCCTTTAAGCATCATTCTCGTTAGAATAAAATAGAGTGATCAACATCAACAAGTTCTTACGAAATATACAATATCATCTAAAAGGTCCTTTGAACTTGATTCTCTGTAGAATCAAATACAATAATCACCACAGAGAAGTTCTTACGAACTTCATTCTCCATAGAATCAAATACAGTAATTACCACCAATAAGTTCTTACGAAATATACAATATCATCTGATTTGAAGAAGGGTGAAAATGGACTGTTGATATCTTTGAAGGCTTCATTTACCAATATTCTAAACTTCGATGTTTGCAAGTCATATAACTATAATTGAGGTGGCACCTTGTTGTTAAGTCAGATTTAAAAAAAAAAAACGAAAAAAAGCACGCCCTCATACACGGCCAAAATGGACAAATTTCGATTATTCTATAGCAACAAAATTCATCCCGGACCATGAATTTCATAAGACATCTACTTATAATAACTAATGATAATGGATTTATTGTCAATGAGATTGATCATCAAGGTCGAAATGTTTGACAATGCCGCGGATGAAATCTGTAATATTGGGCTCTTATCTACAGCCGAATACATTAACATGGAATGACATTTGATGGTGGGGATCAAGGAAACTTAAATTGTCATTAATTTATGGATTTAAATTTGGTCAAAATTTAAGAGAAATTATAATTTTACCAATGGTGAAACTGTAGGAAAAGAACGCCAGTAGGAAAAGAGGAAAGGTAGAAATCTATGCTCAAGTATCATGCCAATCAAAGATACGACATCTGACATGTGCGGTAATAGAATCAAGCTCATCAAAGAACAAGATACATGGTGCGGATTGTCGAGATTTGTCAAAAATATCTTGTACATTAACCTAAGTTTCTCTGAACCACATTGTTAAGAATTTTAGGCCTTTTACAATGATGAAATCAGCTTGACACTCATTAGCAATGGCTTTTGCAAGCGGAGACTTCCTACAATGAGGTGATCCATAAAACAACAACCTACAAAACAACATTGAATCATTGGTGATTTACCGTTTGAAGGTTCCTCTTGACATTTTCCAAACATTGGGCACCTCAACAAACTATCGAACAATTCTTAACATGTTGTTATTTATACACGATTTACTATAAATAAACAAATAAAGATAGAAATACAACATTGGACCATAGTGTTTATAAACACAACTTAAACCTTCCAAACCTTCTAAGGCATGGATTAATACTATTTGGCGCTTTTTTGCTCTAATCACAATAAAATAGACTCGAGTTTTTAGCTCATCCAAAGTAATGATCTCATGTGCAACTTGTTGGTTTGCTAGATGAGCTATGAATTTTGTTGCTGCCAATAACAGAGGATGCATAATAGCTAAACATAAAATAAGCATATCATGCAAAAGATAGTTTCAGAATAAAACAGGAATTGACAAGGCCAATAATTAGTTAATAAGATAAATGCAAACCAACCTTGTCATTGCGTTTGAATGACCTTTTAAGTTGGAAAATAATTATTCTCAAAAGAAGATTACCAACTTCTGGAAACTTTGTATTCACCACAGCAACTAAGGCAGTGAAAAACATCAATAAATCTAGGTGATGCCATTTGGGATTTCATACATGACCTGCAACTCTCTTTTTTCGAGTTAAACAACGAGGGGATTTGCTTTTGACAATTCTATAGTAGTGTTTCCTTCTCTTGCACCTACTGTTCCATTTCTAGGAATTTCATCACCCCTCCTCTATCAACCCTCGCAGCTGGCTCCTTGTGTGAAAGTTCCGACCTTGATCTCTTGTAATTGTCAGCGATCGGCGTGATTCACTCATTTGCATTGGAACGGTTAGCGATGTTTGTTGTTTTATACCGACTTTGGTGTCAATTTACTTTTGCCGAAAACTTTCGTCGTTAGCCGATCGGCGTGTCTCATTCAAATGAAGAAAAAATGTCGACGCAACTTGCACAACCGATGCGAAACTCTCGGCATAAATTCGTCAAAATGATGCGAAAATTCACAAAACAACTGCGACATGTTTCGTCGTAAAAGCATGAGTTGTACTTAGCCAATGATGTAATATGCGTTCTCTATGAGGAAACCATTATTTATGATGAAACCAATATTTTTTTGTGAATTAACGAATCTTGTTCCATTCACACGAAACCAATATTTCCATTACATTTTACATTTACTATAAACATTACATTTGCACTACATTACATTTTACATTTACTTATAAACATTGCATTTTACATATAAACATTACATTTGCACTACATTACATTTTACATTTACTTATAAACATTGCATTTTACATATAAACATTACATTTTAAAATTTTATATAATATAATATAAAACTAATAAATATAATAATATAAATTTTACTTATTTGTGTTTGTGTTATGTTGTATTGTATTTATAATATTGTGTTTGTGTTATGTTGTATTGTATTTGTAATATTTGTAATATGATGTGATGTGTAGTGTTGTATTGTGTACAATGTTGTACACATAAGATATATATTTATTTAAAATGTTCTATTTGATATTGGTTTAAAGTTTGAAAGTACAAAACTTTATTTATAATTACAATTTATATTTAAAAAAATGAATATATTATTTTTAAGTGAATATAATTTTTTTGATGCCCCATTTTATTTAAAAAATGTATTTCTTTTTTCAGTTCTATTTTGTAATTTAAATATAATTAGTTTTATTTTTATTTTTTATTTCATTTATTTGTTTTTTATTATTTTAATGTAATGTGTTAATTTTAAAAAAATTAATATCGATATATTATGACTAAATATTTTAGTGAATTTTGTTTTGTAATTATAATGTTATTTTGAAATGATTAAAAAGTAAGATATAAATAATATGTACTATTAAAAATAATAATAAAAAGAAAATTTAAAAATACGTAAGATGAAAACTTTTTAGAATTAATGGATGAAGTAGGTTACAAATATGTGATTTGTTTTCTATTTCTATTTTTTAATTTGAATATAATTAGTTAAATTCAATTCTTTTTAGTGATTTTTGTGATTTGTTTTCTATTTCTATTTTTTAATTTGAATATAATTAGTTAAATTCAATTATTTTTAGTGATTTTTGTTGTGTAAATATTATGCCTTTTATTTATGTATGATGTTATTTTGAATTTGAATAAACTCTCATCTAAATAAGATGTATTTTTAAGTCAATTTGTATTTATATTCGTTTATGGATTGAACATAATATGACAAAATCAAATTAAATATTGATGTTTTCATAAAATCGCTTTCATTTATTCTTTCTCTATTAATATTTTAGAAATATGTATATATTTGATTTTAAATATATATTTTTAAAAAACATATAAAAAATCCTATATATATATAAAGGAATATAAAAAGAGAAAGAATAAAGGAATAATAAAAAATATATTATTATTTATATATAAAATTTGCACAAGTAAATTAAAAAATAAATTTGAAATTTTTATAAAATAAAATAATATTATATTTATATTTTTAATTTTTTAAAATAAAAATAAATTTTTAAAAAATTAATTGAAAAATATATTTAAATTTTCACGAGGATATAGAAAAGGACGAGGTTAGGATTTCACTAGTTTCCTCAATCAAAAGCCTCTTGTGAAAATATTTTCAGAAACAATTTACAGTGTGAATTTCTTTCATTTCTTTTGGGTTGTGTGTATTTCTTTTGGTGCTCTAGTAGATAAAGGAATATTGGTTCTGCCTCTAAACTTTTGCCCACCATGAATCTGCACTTTTTTTTCACATATGATATAGTTATTTTTAAGACTATTGCACGAAAGCTATTACAAAATACTATTAACAAGTGTCTGCGCTTAGATTTAAAAACAAGGAACACACCAGTTCTTTAACGATCCTCACAATATTTAGCAAAGTAATAAGAAGGAACACAACATATAAACTATGTAATGAAATACAGTGGACAGATCCATTAGTTCTCCTAAGAACTACCAACGTTCAATTACAATAGTTGGCTCCTGCTTTTTTCATATATCAATTGATAGATTTTAAGTGTTGGGGTTGTGTTTGGAAATAAATTGGACTAAATAACAATCCTCAATGAAGAAGGAATACTGATATTCATAAATATGGAATTAGATTTGATATAGGTTATAAGTGGAAGGTTTTAATTAAAGTCCTCCGCAACGACGGAGAAACTCACCTAAGTCTACCGCAACGCCCTTTTTTGACAAACAAGTCTGGCATGACGGAAGAGTTACTGTTCTTTTTCCGAAACAACGGAGGAACTTGCCAATTTTTTCCACAACGGCGGAGGAACTTGCCAATTTTTTCCACAACGACGGACATTTCCGATCAACTCTTCCGCAAAAGGGCAGATGAACCTTTCCTTCTTCTCAGATGAATTGTTTCGCTTAAGTTACATAAAATCGCCTGCAGCCCCGGATAAATTCGCTTATCTTTTCCGCAACAGCGGATAAAAATCGGTTAAATCTCCCGCCTTACGCTTTCGCGCCTTTCCATGCCGGGCAAACTTGGGTTCTCTTTTCGCAAAGGCGGGCAAGTCTGGCTATCTTTTCCGCAACGGCGGAACTATTTGGCCTTATCTACGGTCGCATTTAATACTGAAAGAATCAATTAAATCTCATATAGTGGCAGCAAATCAACAATCCCACAAATAGTTACTATGACAAAATGTTTTAAATGAGATATACTTGCCTTCAGAGGTTAAAGAACTTTCACATCTCGAAACAAACTTGTGAAGCTCCTTTGAACATCCATCTTCAAGTTCAGGGTGATAGTTAGTTGCAGAGGGGGAGGCGTGCATCTTTCTCAGCTGCATTGCATTTGGAGGAATCATTCCCAAATTAATGGTTAAGCTGTCATCATAAAAAATCTCTTCACTCTGACAATTTGGTGTTTTATCTGATATTATTTCTCCCGTAATTGTGTAGTTGGAATCCATAGGACATTGCAGAATCGATTATTTCACCAAAATATTTCCCTACAGTTGAATTACCCATAATATTCTTAATCTCCGGAGTTATGTTAATCTTGCAAGTCACTATTATTGTCATTATTTTGGTGATAATGCAATCGGAAAGATTTCTTACTACTAATAATAATATAAATAAACATTCCCGATATCTAGAGTATTTCTATATATAACTATTAATGTGCCGAATTTAGCAATTAATAGTGAGGAATCTTATTATCCCGTTTAATTAGATTTCCACGGAGGTGCAGCTAATTTGTTATTTCCCAAGGTAGATAATTAAGAGAATCCCTTCTTAATCTGGGTTCTCTTTGTTAATATTACTGTTATGGCATCTCCCACTGCATTTCTCGAAGAATGATCAGATTTATATGCCACTCCAAATCTGAATGAGTTACGGTCATTATTGGCATCAAATGCAGTGACTTTAAATTTTGAAATCTTTGAGATGATGCAGCAGAGTTAAATCCTTGTGAAAATGATGAGGCAGATGATTTTCTGACTATAACGTGTATCGTTTCATTGTCCACATCCACCTGGGGATTTCTTGACAAACTTAGGTCTTCTCTTTCCTTAAGAACAGAAGGTGCATTATCATGCAACATTTTAGCACTTTTGTACTCATATAAAATTAGCAAAACAATGTACCAAATAATACACTGCAAAACAACCGTCTGTACCATCAAATTTTATGTTGAATCCCCATACATAGCCTTTAACATTGGGATTCCCATGATTAGAGTATTAGGCAATGTACATAGTGAGAAGAGAGTGATAAACCAATCGAAGCTTCCTCGGGGTAATGAAGCATTTTCGACTATTTGCAGGTAACGTTAGTACAGGCGGCGGCTGATTAGAGTATTAGACAATGTACATAGTGAGAAGAGAGTGATAAACCAATCCAAGCTTCCTCGGGGTAATGAAGCATTTTCGGACTATTTGCAGGTAACTGGAAAGATTCTTGTCTAAAGGGAATTTTACAAATGATACTCATATATAGGTCTTGGGTATCGACCCTGGGTATCGCCTGCATGACACTTGCAATCAAAATTGAAGAGAATCAACCTACGAATTGGTATAAATTTCAAAAGATTATTTCTTTCAAGCTCTATTTGTGGTATTAAAATGCATTTAGATCATTACAGTATTAAAATGCTTTTTAAATTTGTAATCGCGTCAAACTTCTTATTTTGTGGTTAAAATGCTTTTAAAATTTGTAATCGCGTCAAACTTCTTATTTTGTGGTTTTTGCTTGCTGATATGGTGATGTAGGGCTTTAGCACTTGACATAATTTCTAAATTTTGATTTCGTTTTATAAACTCTTCGAACTCTAGAGAAATCGACGAGATCGTGGCTTCGTCCTACCATTTACTTAATCGGCTGAAGCTCTGAGAGTTGAGCAACAAGAGGAATTTTGTATTGAATAGACCAGGAAATATCTATCGAGATACCATGAAAGAATTCCGGCTGTAAACTCTCGGTACTATCTAAATCGATTTACTGTTATTATCTATGCAAGAAATACAAAGATTTGTATATAATCTATGCATTTACTCCATATTCCTGCCCAATCGGATCTACCTCCATAAAAATTTCAACCGATTCACAGATTTTTAATATCATTTTACCGACCAACGCTTACAAGTTTCACACCCATTGACGCGGCACATGTTACGAAGAAGCCATTGCGAATTTCTATGAATAGATCAACAAAGATCACATGCCCGGAGGAACTCGCCTATTTTTTCCGCAACGACGAACATTTCCGATCAACTCTTCCGCAAAAGGGCAAGTCCACCTATCTTTTCCGCAACGGTGGATAAAACTCGCCTAAATCGCCCATAGCCCTAGATAAATTTGCTTATCTTTTCCGCAACAGTGGATAAAACTCAGTTAAATATCCCGCCTTATGCTTTCGCTCCTTTCCATGGCAGGAAAACTTGGGTTCTCTTTTCACAAAGGCAGGCAAGTCCACCTATCTTTTCCACAACAGCGGAACCATTTGGCTCTATCGACATCTTGTGGCCTAAGGCAAGTTTTTTTCCGCCTATCGTGAAGAGACTCTCGTGGCACCTGCAGCCCACTATCGACATCTGTTTCAAAAGCCCTTTAACGGATTTGAATTTCTTGGCTCGGCCAAGTTTGTCGATGAGGGTATTGTAGGTTGTATAGTTGTGGTAAAACCCTTGCTGTTTTGCGGCATTGTTGAAGATGTCCAACGATTTTTGAAGGTCATGTTCTTTGATTATTAGACGAACTACGTCGTTGTGTGAGAGATATTTGATTATTTTGGGCCCTTTCGGGATCGTTGGCACGCCATTTTTTGGTCTACGAGGTTCCAAAAATTGGGAATTCGGAGAGTGTTTGGCGGCTGGCGTGAACTGAAGGGGAGAAATCCATTGAATCGAAGAAAATCCTCGAGAAAATAAGCCACCCACGAGAGATTTTGCTAATGAATCATTTTCAAATAAGCATCCGCGTAATGAAGCATTTTTGGAATATTTGCAATTAGCGTTACTGCAACGACAACGAAGCACAACCATCCACGTGGCAAGATTCCATTCGCTCCATGAGCGAGGAATCTAGCCGACGTGGAGATTATAGACCTCCATGGTGAAACACCTACAGCGTAAACATAATAACTTAAAGGGTATTAGGCACTAATCTTAATACCATGAAACTCAATATCATCAAAGACTTCAAAGACTTCAAAGACTTGTATATTCATTAAATTAATCTATGAACAAAGTCCATATAGTTTGGATGATATAATGTGCCAAAAATTATGAAACCATATCATATCCAATATAATAAAGATCCAATAACCTACTCAGTACAAAACTAAACACTTATATTACTATCGAAAGTCAATAATTATCTCATAACCAATATTTCCACTCCAATAAACATAAAATAAAAATTAATTAAATCACCATGACATCATCCTCATAATAATTGTTTATATTCACATCAAATAGAAAAGGTATATACACTAAAATCAAATATTTCAATATCATGTCCAATATAGTGCACATGCACATACATGGATTGATGTTATCTATAAACACATGAAAATTTTGGTCACTAGGTGATTAATTTATGAAGCAGTTTAAAACCATGTCATTGTTCTTTTCTACTTCCATGTACCATATCCCTATATACCATTATCCCATAGCTCTAAAATAATGATGCAATTCTTGTATCCATGACATAGTCCTCCATTATAGTATAAATTAAAGTGTTTTCCAAATCCCAAAATAAGGTCTACATAAATTTATTCATTGTGGTTTGATGTTTTTGGAGTATGGTATTATGAAGAATAAAGGGAAATGGCATCACATACATGTTAAAGTATTTTCCAAATCCCAAAATAAGGTCTACATAAATTTATTCATTGTAGTTTGATGTTCATGGAGTATGGTATTATCAAGAATAAAGGGAAATGGCATCACATATATGCAAGTTGTTATTGTTGTTTTTGTTTTAATATGGGTCTCGTTTCTTTGTTATTAACATTTGAAAAATGCATATTATTTATTGAAGTTGGAGTTTTGGGGAGTCAAATTTTAGCACAATCGAAAATAATACATGTTTGCATTATGAATATTAGATCGATCTTCTTTATAAGAGATTAGTTTTCGCTTGGAAAATTTTTAGGGGCAAAATTTTTTCAATTGACTATTTTTTGGGGTTTTTTCAAAAAATAAATTCATTATTTGGGCATTTTTAGTCTCTAATATCGCCTACATTTACATGAAATATGTTTTTTTATCATAATATTCGCCAAAATTTACAAGTTTCAGTAGTAAATTGTATGTTTTATATTTAATATTTGCTTACCTATCTATATATATATATATATATATGTTTTTTTCAATCCAAAATAATCGCCTAGAATACTATACTTAAGTATAAAATTATAATCCTTAAAAATATCCTAGGACTCTTCGCATCCTCAAAACCAATCATCCTCCCTTGAGGAATCAAATCTCACATGGAATCATATACATCGATTGCAATTTTTCATTCATAAAAAAACCACTAAATATTCAAACACTCATATATTCATTAAATTAATCTATGAACAAAGTCCATATATTTTGGATGATATAATGTGCCAAAGTTTTGAAACCATATCATATCCAATATAATAAAGATCCAATTACCTACTCACTACGAAACTAAACACTTATATTACTATCGAAAGTCAATAATTATCTCATAACCAATATTTCCACTCCAATCAACATAAAATAAAAATTAATTAAATCACCATGACATCATCCTCATCATAATAATTGTTTATATTCACATCAAATAGAAAATGTATATAACACTAAAATCAAATAATTCAATATCATGTCCAATTTAGTGCACATACATGGATTGATGTTATCTATAAACACATGAAAATTTGTCAGAGATATGGATCTAGCTAAACTAGCTTACCTATCTATGCAAAACAATAATATATCAACAATAAGTACAGAAAGAGAACAAGAGAAAATAGTACACTAGATATACGTGGTTCACTCAATTGGGCTACGTCCACAGGAAAGTAGTCTTCTATTATCTCTAGAACATCTCCCTCAAACTTACAAGATAGCAATGCCAATAACCCCAATACAATATAGCAATACTTGTGTTGAATAAGTAAAGATCATAATATAAGTGATGTGACTCCCTTGACTCTATTATATACTAAGAGATGGGGAGGAATTACTCTCACATATTACATGTAGGATAATATAATTCTCCATAATAACATATATATATATAATAATGATTATCAAGAGTATACTTTACCATAATGAATATGGGATATAATGTATTACTCTTTTACATAAGATTGTGGATATCTTTCGATGTAATACAAAGACATTATTACCTTCCAAGGAATATAAAATATTCCAACACTCCCTCTTAATAATTGTTGGAAGAAAATCCCACTAACAAAGGAAGGAAGGAGTCATTACTGCTCCCCCTTGATGAGAACTTCCAGAATATCCATAAGCTGCAAATAAGAAGAACACTTCGGCGAATGGAATTTGATGAAGAACAATCGCTTCTCACTAAATCATGAAAGTGCACATGAACCAGGTTGTACGATGAAATACCAACAAGATGTTGAAATATTGTAACTTCTAAGAATATTATATTTGTATTATTCCGGAGATGTTTCATTCCTCCGTCGGGACTTTATCATGTATCCGGAGATGTTTATTCCTCCGAGAGAATGTGGTAACTAGGGTTATTAGACCTCCCTTGTGGGGTCGGCCTTGAGTTAGTTGTTTAGGGGTTATTAGACTCTCTTAGGAGAGGTCGTCCCAGTTAGGGTGAAAAGTCAGTTAGAAGATGAGTATAAATAGAGGAGGTGTGTTCCTCATTATACACACTCATTCACTCACTTGTGATTGGCGCATAGGAGAGAGAGAGATCTGCATAGAAGGAGAAGGAGCTCTTGTTTGGGATTACATCTTTGTAATTGTTGATCATCTATATTGAGGAAAGCTTTGCTGGGTTTTCTACCCCATGAGGGTTTCCTAGGGTAAATCTTTGTCTATCTTGTGATTGTGTTTCTTTTAGTGATCTTGCTTGTGAATTTAGGCTAAACTTAACATGGTATCAGAGCTAGCCTAAATAGGACATCTTTCACAAGGTGAAAATACCTCTCTCTCCTCCTTTGGTGAAAATTAGGGTTTCTGCAAAAGTTGGAATTTTTTAAATTCTGAGAGCATGGCTGGATGATCCTCCTCAAAATCGAAATTATGAGCCTTAGATCAAACTTTTTGAGTGGGTAGAACCCTGGGCTTTGTCAAACCTTAGTTTGACTTTTGGACCAGAAAACCAGAAAAACTGCGCACCTGTGCACTAGTGAACCAGAAAAGCTGCGAAATTGTGCACCAGTAAACCAGAAAAAGTGTGAACCAGAAAACCAGAAAACTTGTTGCAGATCCGAAAGTTGCTAGTCAGATTTGAAGGGTGAAAAGTTGAAGTTTCCAGAATCAGAGTACACCAGTCATCTCAATTCAATCAAGCACATCTCCTGGTAAGATCTATTCTTCTTTTTGAGACACTTCAAGTTTTGTGACCTCCTAAATAAAATAGCTAAGACAAGCTAGAGGGTATATAGAATTTTCGGGCATGGAAATATAGGATTGGTCTCATTCTTGAAGAGAATGATCTTGCCCGATATATCAAAGATGAGGTTGCAGAACCTGCGGAAGATGAAGCTAAAGAGAAGTACAAGAAGGACTTGATTAGGGCAAAGAGATTCATTGTTGATTCTATCAAGGACCACTTGATTCCCTAAGTGGCATCCAAGAAGACCCCAAAGGAAATGTATGATGCCCTAGGCAGAATGTATGAAGGGAGGAACATCAACAGGAAGATGAATTTGAGAACTCAATTGAAGAGTACCAAAATGAATAAAGGAGAATCTATTCAAGATTACTTCACAAGGGTCTCCTAGTTCAAGGAACAACTAGAAGCCATTGGAGACACCCTTGATGAAGATGAACTAGTCATGACTACTCTCAATGGTCTCACTAGACCTTGGGATTCATTCATCCAAACCATGTGTGCAAGAAAAGAAAGTATGAATTTCATGTGGTATGGGAGGATTGCATTCAAGAAGAGGCTAGGGTAGCCAATAGAGAAGCATTGCTCAAAGAAGATAACCAGGCTTTGGCCACTTACACCAAAAGAAGAAGGAGTCATTTCAACTCCAAGAAGAATGGCCATAAGGAGTCTCAACCTCCACATAGATTTCAAAAGAAAGGAGGAGTAAGTTCAGAAAAAGACCTCTCCTCAGTTCAATGTTACAGTTGTCACAAAATATGACACTTTGCTAGAAATTGTCCTTCAAGGAAGAAGAAGAATCTTCACAAAAGACATCAAGCACACTTAGCAGAAGATGATAGTGAAGAAGAAGAAGAGGAAATGCCTAAAAAAAGAACTAAAATAGAAGAAGAAGATGCAAAAGAATATGTTCTATTCTCTGCACTCTCTGGGTCTGTAACACCTGGAGAAGATACATGGCTCATTGATAGTGATGCTTCAAAGCACATGACAGGACAAAAGAAAACTCTTTCAAGACTTGAAGAGAATACCTCTCCTTAGAAGGTATCTTTAGGAGATGACTATCAATATCCCATCAAGGGAATTGGTGAAGCAAGCTACAAGCTTGATTCTGGAACCCCCATGAAGATGAAGGAAGTATTATATGTACCAGGTTTGAAGAAGAACTTACTTTCTATCTCAGCATTAGATAAGAAAGGTTATAGGGTTGCATTCATAGATGGACAAGTACTCATGTGGTCCAAAGGAAAAACAATTAAGGATGCAATTGTTGTTGGTGAAGAGGAAGGAGTTCTATACAAACATAAGGGACGTCCAGAAGTTGCCCTTGTTCATGAAGCCACTATCCCAAGTGAGATATGGCTTAGAAGGCTTTCTCACATCAACTACAAAGCATTACCCTATGTGAGCAAAGTAGTAACAGGATTGCTAGATTTGAAGATTGAACATAAAGGCACTTGCAAAGGATGTGCAAAAGGTAAGAATATCAAGAACCCATTTCCAAAGAGTGAGACAAAGACTAAAAGCACTTTGGAATTGATAAATTCAGATGTATGTGGACCAATGCCCTCCACATCCTTAAGTGGGTATGAATACTACCTTACATTTATTGATGACTATTCAAGAAAGACTTGGATATACTTCCTAAAGGGAAAATATGAAGTCTTTGGGAAATTCAAGGAATTCAAAGTCTTGATAGAAAATCATTCAGAAAAGAAGATCAAGACACTCAGGACAGATAATGGTGGAGAATATAATTCAAAGGATTTTGAATTCTTTTGTAAAGAAGTTGGAATCAAGAGGGAACTAACCACTCCCTACAATCCTCAACAAAATGGTGTTGCGGAGAGAAAGAATAGAACCATTGTGGAAGCAGTAAAGACAATGATACATGATCAAGACCTACTTATGTATCTATGGGCTGAAGCATCCAGGACAACAGTCTATGTTCAGAATAGACTATCTCATAGTGCTCTTGAATTCAAGACCCCAGAAGAAGTGTTCACAGGGAAGAAGCCTGAGGTAAGCCATCTCAATATATTTGGATGCCCAATATATATTCACATACCAAAAGAAAAGAGAACTAAGCTGGATCCTTCTGGAAAGAAGGGAATATTTGTTGGATATTGTAAAGCATCCAAAGCATTGAGAATATACATCCCAGGATTCCATCATATGGAAATTAGTAGGGATGTGACATTTAATGAGGAGGCAGCTCTCAAGAGATCTAGGAAGTGCCAGTATGAAGAAGTATATGAGGAATATGCACCTCCCAGAATTGCAGAAGCTGCACCCACTACTGAAGAGGTAACACCTGAAGACCATGACATGATAGAACCACAAGAACCCCCTACCATAAACATATCAAGACAGAGAAAGCCAGCATGGGCAAGAGACATTATACAAGGAGCAGAAAAGTATGGAGCTCCTGAAGGCTCCACTAGAGTGAGCAAGAAACCAAAGTCATTCTCCAGCTATATGGCTTTGATGTGTGATCTTGTAGATCAAGAACCCACTAGTTATGAAGAGGCATCTCATAAGAAAGAGTGGGTAGAGGCAATGACAGAGGAGTGCCGGTCAATAATGAAGAATGATGTATGGGATATAGTTCCCAAACCAAAGGACAAGAGTGTGGTATCCTCCAAATGGATATACAAGATAAAGCATGCTGCAGATGGTAGTATTGAAAATTATAAGGCAAGGTTTGTAGCTAGAGGGTTCTCTCAAAAAGAGGGAATTGATTATGAAGAGACATTTGCACTAGTTGCAAGGTACACTTCCATTAGAACCATCATGGCACTTGCATCCATGATGAAGTGGAAATTACACCAGATGGATGTGAAGACATCCTTCCTTAATGGTGTGATTGAGGAAGAAGTGTACATAGAACAACCACAAGGATTTGAGGTTGAAGATAGAAGAACCCACGTATGCAAACTGAAGAAGGATTTGTATGGATTGAAGCAAGCTCCCAGAGCTTGCTATCGAAGAATTGACAGTTTCTTGACAAGCTTGGGCTTTATTAAGAGTAAAGTTGATCCTAACCTTTATCTCAAGGTTATGGATGATGAACCTGTCATATTGTTGCTATATGTGGATGATCTATTTCTAACTAGAAATGAGAAATAGATTGCCGAGTGCAAGAAGAAGCTCTCTGCAGAGTTTGAGATGAAAGATCTCGGATTGATGCATTACTTCCTAGGTTTGGAAGTATGGCAAGGATCATAAGGAATCTTTCTCAACCAGGGAAAGTATGCTGTGGAAATCTTGAAAGGATTTGATATGTTGGAATGTAAAGCCATCGCCACTCCCATAGATTACAACTTAAAGCTGTTAGCAGATGACTCATCAAAGTTAGTGGATGTAACTCTGTACAGACAGATTATTGGGTCATTGATGTATATGACAAACACTAGGCCAGATATATGCTTTGCTGTGAACACCTTGAGTCAGTATCTAGTGGAACCTAGATGTGTTCACCTGATAGCTGCAAAGCATGTGATGAGGTACCTGAAGGGTATGATAGACTTTGGTCTATATTATCTTGGAGATCATGACTTCAGATTGTATGGCTACACAGATGTTGACTGGGCAAGAAGTGTATCAGACATGAAGAGCACATCGGGCGGATGTTATTGTCTGGGATCTGCCATGATCTCGTGGTTTAGCAGGAAGCAGTCTAGTGTGGCTCTCAGCACAGCTGAAGCAGAATATATAGCTGCTTGCTCCGCTAGTTGTGAAGCGATATGGCTTCAGAAGTTGTTATCAGGATTGTTTGACTTATAGATGGACCCCACTGTGATCCTGTATGACAACCAGAGTTGTATCAAGCTGACAGAGAATCCAGTATTCCATGATAAGTCAAAGCACATAGAGATCCGATATTTCTATATACGGGATATGGTGCAGAAAGGAGCTATAAAGCTCAAGTATGTGACCATTGACGAACAAGTTGCTGATGTATTGACCAAACCTCTATCTCAAGTAAAGTTTGATTATTTCTGAGACAAGCTTGGTGTAGTTCAGAAGGAACCTCCTTGAAAGGGGGAGTGATATGGTCGCTGATTATGAGATTGCCTGCATCGACGGTAAGGTCGATGATGAGGATACCTGTATTGATGATGTGGATACTTGTATCGATGATGTGGATACCTGTATTGATGATGAGGATACTTGTATCGATGATGAGGATACCTGATAATTGACAATGAGGTCAATGATACCGACGATGGGGTCGATGATACTAACGATGAGGTCATTATGTGGTCCTTAGGATTTTGTCTAAGTAGACGTGATAGGACTGCATCATCTCTGAATGGTTGGTTCAAAATGTATGTGATAGGACTGCATCGTCCCTGAACGGTTGGTTCAAAATGTACATGATAGGACTGCATCGTCCCTGAACAATTGGTTCAAAATGTACATGATAGGACTGCATCGTCCCTAAACATTTGGTTCAAAATGTACGTGATAGGACTGCATCGTCCCTTAATACTTGGTTCAAAATGTACGTGATAGGATTGCATTGTCCATATACATGAGAGGTGTCTTAAATTGATAAGGATTGATCATCCTGTAAGTAGATTTGGATTGCATCCTCCATAGACATAAGAGGTGTCTTAAATTGATAAGGATTGATCATCCTTTAAGTAGATCTGGATTGCATCGTCCATAGACATGAGAGGTGTCTTAAAATGATAAGGATTGATCATCTTGTAAGTAGATCTGGATTGCATCGTCCATAGACATGAGAGGTGTCTTAAATTGATAAGGATTGATCATCCCGTAAGTAAATCTGGATTACATCATCCATAGACATGAGAGGTGTCTTAAAGTGAGAAGGATTGATTATCCTGTAAGTAGATCTGGATTGCATCATCCATAGACATGTGAGGTGTCTTAAATTGAGAGGAATTGATTATCCCGTAAGTGGATCATGATTGTATCATCCTTGGACCTATGTCCTAAAGTGAGAGGGATTGATCATCTCGTAATTGGATCATGTGTATTGAAAAGTATGTTGCTATGATGATGCTGTTGATTGAGAGATCCAGATGATGATTGGGAGATCCAGACGATGATGCTGTTGATCAAGAGATCCAGACGATGATGTTGCTGTAGCTTTTCGGATGATACAAAAGATGAAGACTCACTACTGAAGATGTTGATATTCCATTATTGAAGATTTGAAGATGTTCCAGTAACTGGTTGAGTTACTGATGATGTTAAAGAAAGCTTCCAATTATTTATAGATGTATCATGTATCATGTAGTTGATGACTCCTTGCTCATGTAGATGTTGTTATAATATCCTTCTCGTTAAGAGGGAGTGTTGAAATACTGTAAATTCTAAGAATATTATATTTGTATTATTCCGGAGATGTTCCATTCCTCCGTTGGGACTTTATCATGTATCCAGAGATGTTTATTCCTCTGAGAGAATGTGGTAACTAGGGTTATTAGACCTCCCTTGTGGGGTCGGCCTTGAGTTAGTTGTTTAGGGTTTATTAGACTCTCTTAGGAGAGGTCGACCCAGTTAGGGTGAAAAGTTAGTTAGAATATGAGTATAAATAGAGGAGGTGTGTTCCTCATTATACACACTCATTCACTCACTTGTGATTGGCGCATAGGAGAGAGAGAGATCTGCATAGAAGGAGAAGGAGCTCTTGTTTGGGATTACATGTTTGTAATTGTTGATAATCTATATTGAGGAAATCTTTGTTGGGTTTTCTACCCCATGAGGGTTTCCTAGGGTAAATCTTTGTCTATCTTGTGATTGTGTTTCTTTCAGTGATATTGCTTGTGAATTTAGGCTAAACTTAACACAAGATGCCCAGAACATGTGACGCAATCCAACAACAATATGCCCAAATCACCACAAGAATCATCACAACCATAACTGATAGCTGAAGAACTTTGATATAACATCCACACCAATGTACAGATACCTTTTGACAGCTGATACAATAGAACATGTGGGTAAGAACACCACAACAGTGTACAAAATACCCAGATGGACAATATACATGTGGATAGCAGACATTCTTCCAATCAAGGTGCAATATAAATATCTGTAGAAGACCTCAAACATCGAAGAAACAAGACCCCAATGGTCTATACATCAAAAACTGACATCATACAAATGGACATCATGACTTTAACAGTAGAATATGGTGCTTCATTATTTCTGGAAGAAGGTGATAACAAAGATCAAAGATTAATATGCTCAAGAAAGAACTTATCTGCACACAAGAACTTCCAAGATTAAGACATACAAAGATCATCAAACAAAATTGCTCATACATAAATGAAAATTCTTATACAACAAAGGTTAGCAAACATCATATAGAGAGATGGCAACATAATATGATCAAATAAAAGATTAACTTGCTCATTAAGGAAAATGAAGTTACTTTTACACATTAAGTGTTCGCCACAACATATAAATAGTGAGCAAAAAAAAGTTCACACAAGATTTACAAATATGAGATTGTTCTTATAAAAATGCTTTTATAAACATGACATGATTAGAAATCAACATGATTAAATATGATAAAAAAAGAACAAATTAGTTATTAAGTATATTGTTAAAAAATATTAAGCATTAGATGGTTTATAGCTATCATCATGACAAAATACTAGAGATCCATGCCCTTAAAAAATGCCAATGCTTCCATATAGGAATGTAAGACAAATATATACCAAGAACAAGAAATAATCTCTTAATAAACATGATTAGAAGCAAAACCTAAATGCAAAAAGGATGAATAATAGAAAACGGAAACACTTTACTGTACTGATCTGCAGAAACACAGTTAGAAAACCAGTAAAGGAACATAAACTTTACTTACAGCCCCTTGAAAAAAAGTGCCAAGAAAATCCATTCGCGGGTTTTTCCACAGTGGACTCGCAAACAACACTAAAAAAATGAGGGTTCTGCATGGCAAAGGTCGCGGTTCTGATCGGGGTGTTAGTGGGTGTCTGTGTAGTAAATTCGCGGCTATGCCGAAGCACTCACGGGTCTCTGCACAGGAGGGTAGCGAGTAGACTGAAGTAAATGCGAGTTAGCAGTGAGAACAATCACGAGTATGCCGTAGCACACGTGGGTCTGCTCAATGGAAGTCGCGAGTATGTAGTATACTCGCGGGTTCGCAGTAGGCACAGTCGCGGTTAATCGCAGGTTTTGCGAAGAAAAAGTCGCAGGTGTCCAGTTTTAGGCCGAAAACAGTGTTGATTATGTCGAACACGGAAACATGCACAAAGTATACCGAACTTGGACAAAAACACCAGATCTGATAACCGGAAGATAGATCTCCTTGAGGAGAATAAAAAAATCATATAGATCTACAAAAAAAATCAAGAAACCCTTGAAAAATTTCTACAAAAAAAACTTCACAACAAGGTTAGGGTTAGAAAAAAAACTAAAAAAACATGCCCAAATCTGAAGAGAAGCCTAATGGCTACCAGATAGAAATCAAATATACAAAATAAACAATGCCCAAATGATAAAATATTGTTTGAAAGCAATAGAAGGTGTTAGATCATAACAACTAGCTCTGATACCATGTCAGAGATATGGATCTAGCTAAACTAGCTTACCTATCTATGCAAAACAATAATATATCAACAATAAGTACACAAAGAGAGAATAAGAGAAAAGAGTACACCAGATATACGTGGTTCACCCAATTGGGCTACGTCTACGGGAAGGTAGTCTTCTATTATCTCCAGAACATCTCCCTCAAACTTACAAGAGAGCAATGCCAATAACCCCAATACAATATAGCAATACTTGTGTTGAATAAGTAAAGATCATAATATAAGTGATGTGACTCCCTTGACTCTATTATATACTAAGAGATGAGGAGGAATTACTCTCACATATTACATGTGGGATAATATAATTCTCCATAATAACATCTCTTTATATAATAATGAATATCAAGAGTATACTTTACCATAATGAATATGGGATATAATGTATTACTCTTTTACATAAGATTGTGGATATCTTCCGACATAATACAAAGACATTATTACCTTCCAAGGAATATAAAATATTCCAACAAAATTTTGGTCACTAGGTGATTAATTTATGAAGCAGTTTATAACCTTGTCATTGTTCTTTTCTACTTCCATGTACCATCTCCCTATATACCATTATCCTAGAGCTCTGAAATAATGATGTAGTTCTTGTATCCATGACATAGTCCTCCATTATAGTATAAATTAAAGTGTTTTCCAAATCCCAAAATAAGGTCTACATAAATTTATTCATTGTAGTTTGATGTTCTTGAAGTATAGTATTATGAATAATAAAGGGAAATGGCATCACATACATGCAAATTGTTATTGTTGTTTTTGTTTTAGTATGGGTCTTGTTTCTTTGTTATTGACATTAGAAAAATGCAATATTATCTATTTAAGTTGGAGTCTTTGGGAGTCAAATTCTAGTACAATTGAAGATAACACATGTCCGCATTATGAATGTTAGACTGACCTTCCTTATAAGAGATTGGTCTTCGCTCGGGAAATTTTTAGGGGCAAAATTTCTCCAATTGGCTATTTTTGGGGGGTTTTATCAAAAAATAAATTCATTATTTGGTCATTTTTAGTCTCTAATATCGCCTATATTTACTTGAAATATTTTTTTTTATCATAATATTCGCCAAAATTTACAAGTTTCAGTAGTAAATTGTATGCTTCATATTTAATATTTGCCTACCTATCTATATATATGTTTTTTTCAATCCTAAACAATCGCCTAGAATACTATACTTAGGTATAAAATTATAATCCTTAAAAAATACCCTGGACTCTTCGCATGATCAAAACCAATCATCCTCCCTTGAGGAATCAAATCTCACATGGAATCATATACATTGATTGCAATTTTTCATTCATGAAAAAGCCACTAACTTCTATCTATTGAAGTTAGAGCTCCCCTATAAGTAAAATTCTAATACGATTAAAGAGAATACATGTCTACATTATGAATGATAGACCAATACTTGTTAATGAAAGGTGATCTTCGAATCCTCGTAAACAATCATCCTCCCTCAAGGAATCTAAGATTGCACTGGAATCATATAAAACAATTTCCAGTTTTGATTAGCAAAAAGACTCCTACCTTCAAATATTATCAAAAAGTGCATCAACAAAGTAAGGGTCATCAAGTGAAAATCTACTTGAGAACTTAATTACGCCGATAGGCGTTTTTTCCTGAAGTCGGTTTTGAAAAACACTGTGCCTTTTTGTCGTCCCTCCCACAAATCAGAATCAACCACGTGTCTTGTCTCATAAACAACCACGTTTGCATTTGAGATAAGGTTTAAGATGGCATAGAAAAGGTTTTCAGGTTTTTGAAATGTCTAATAATGAATAGGACCTTCATGTAGGGAACAAAACATCAAACACTTCAATGCTCCGACCTAACCTGTCAACTCAAGTTCAAGCGGTCTCCGTTTTCGGTCGATATCAAAATCCTACAAAGCCCAGGTCTGTAAATGTTATAGTAATTTTTTAGATAAATGGTTGCAGGGTGAGCCTCCATTGTTCACATCAAGTCTTTTTCTTTTTTCCTTTTTAGCCCCGATAGACATAGAAGTCTTGCAGGATCCTCAACAATAGCAGTTGGGAAGCAACATTCAGGAATCACAAGTAGAGGACATGGAAAAAAGAGTGACAAGAGGGATGCACTTAAAAGACAAGATGTTGAGAGTCAACCCAACCAGAGTAGGAGACCCACAGATGAGGGAAAATCCAGATAAGTAACACAACTATTTACAAATGTCCACTTCTGGGATATTGGCTCCTCCTCGCATTTATGTTTTCTTACTTTTGTAAAAGAAATGTTAAAACTAGATGTTAGTTGTTCCACCCTTTTCTATTCTGTAGTTATCGATGGTTGCTTCTCTTTGTTTTTCAAATAATGGTGAAAACCTCAAACTGCCTTTCATTTTTTCCTTCAATCTCCTAAATCAACTAGCTGGAAAACAAATCTGTGGTCTCTATACAATAGCTGGGTTTTTTTTACAAAAAACAGTGTATTCAGGAGCAATGTCTCACTTCTGGTGTTTCTTTTCAACAACAACTAGTTTGAGCAACTATAATTTTTGGTCATCTTTCTTCTTTAACATGTACCATGAATAGCCAAGAATCAGAACCAAACTTTCTAGGCATGATGCGCTCCACGGGTGGTCTGCACGCCCCTCAACTCAAATTCTTTTCTCACAGGTATACTAGTTGCCTTTTCAAAGAACACATATACATACAAAAAAACAGAAGAAATTTCACACTAAACTATGATAATTTTGTATTGCATGGGAGCACATATTTACAGTCCAATTTTGCTTCAAAAATGACTATTGAGGATGAGAATAAACTTCAAACCAAAATACCAATAGCGCAACCTACGAATCTTATCTTTGAACTCCTATCCTATCCTATATTGTCTCTACTTGTATTTTAGCAAAGAAGGGCATCTCTAAAACATTACATCTTCAACACTTTGAATAATGCATTCAGTTATTTCATACAGATTTTAATCTCTTCTTATTGTAGCCCAAAAAATACTTGAACATATTTATCTACTTGTAATTTAATATGCAAAAATTAAGTTTTAGTTTCAGAATAACCAATTAATTCAAATCAACCTTAAAATCAACAAAATATAGAGATATTTCATACATCCTTGGAGTACCTTATGACTTTGTTTATCTCCCTAGCAACTAGCATTCTCTCGTATTCAAAAAGCACACTCATGAAGCATAGAATTGAGAGTCACGAAGGTTTTCTTCAGAGAATTGCTTTAAAAAAAAAAACTTTCATAGCTTGCCTTGTTACCTAATCAATTAGATAAAGTACAGTATGGTTTTCTTTACCATTATCCATTATTGATTAGTAAAGCACGCTCTTACAAGCACTCTTTTGGAATAGATTACCCATACATTAATCACAATTCTTAAATAATCAAACCTGAACTAACTAATATTATGATATGGCCACGGCTTAAAACTCTAGAACAACCAAAATCTTGTGAAATGTATGTATCTTTTAGCATAAAATTATAGAAATTTAAAGAGTTAGTTGCAGTAAACAGGATGACAATCTTTGGGTTTTTAAATGTAATACATTTTAGAAAATTTTCACGACTTAAATTTAATTTTGAATATTCTGAACAATGTTATGAAATTGAATGAAATGCAAAAGAAGTCAACACTTCTTTACAGACTTGAGCTACCCCGCAAGAAAAATGAGTGGCAGCAAATTCTTCACCCTCTTCTTTAACATCATTGTCCTATAGCAAACAAAGATCATGTATACAAAATCAAATATGACAAACCAACGATGGAAATGAATTTACATATTCTTTTAGCATAAAATTACAGAAAGTTAAAGACCAATTGGAGTAAACACCCTGTCTAGTTTCCGAAAACGTAATGCATTTCAAGAGCTATACTAAGATAAGACTCAATAATCAAAACAATGCCATAAAAATGAGATAAAAGGACTCAGTCTTATTGCAATGAAAATATTTTACCTTTACTTCTTTCTTGAGCTTCCCAGCAGGAAATACGAGTGGCATCAAACTCTTCTCCCTCTGCTTTCACACCGTGGTAATATAGAAAACAGAACTCCATCCATACAAAATCAAATATGTCAAACCCCAACATCCCTGGCATTACGTTTTTTTATCTTGCTAGTGAAATTGAAATTATCATAGCTAAGGACACCTATTATTGTTTTTCTTTTGCTAGTAAAATTAAAATTATCGTTGCTAAAGACACCCGTGTCCCTATGTGCAACTCGAAGTAGTTAATATGGTGGGATCGTTGAGTCTGACATCTGCCTCCACTTACAAGTTGGAAACACCATTTTATCAATGTGATATTTCGTAAGCTAAAGACACCTATGCCTCCTAGGCATAACTCAAAGCACTGAAATACAGTGGGATTGTTGGGTCCGACATCTGGCAATAAAAAGTGATGAATTGGGACTCGGGAATCACATGCTTTGATTTGATGAAGATCACAAACCTTGGATTGTCATTTTCGGCTTTGGGAACATAGGGTGGAGGTTGCTACTTGTACATTTTCTCTTGCATGCTCTGATGTCCCTTGGCTTCCACAATCACCAACCCTCCTCTCTTACGTTTTTCCTTGACCACAATACATTTGTTCTTCATTTGGGCATCAGTGGAAATCCAGAGGAGTTTGGTATAATGTGTTGTTTTTTGGCCATCAACGAACCCACCTAAGGCAGTCAAAGCAATCCCAGACTCCATCTCTATGAATTGAAAACACAATTGATTAAAATTATTAAACTATATCACTATTGTACTTTGTACCCATAATTATGTGTGTTCATGATCGATATGTCGATGGATGGATTTTGTTTGGATAATGTAAAGGGTTGTATGATACCCGCCATTAGTCTCAATTTACTGTAAAGAGCCCCCCCCAAAAAAAATTATAATATTTTATGGGTGATAAAGTTTCAAACAGTGGTCATTATTTTTTTTTAAAGAATGGTATTATCATTTACTGATTAGAATAAAAAGTTTGATATTTAGAAAAAGCTTCCTTGGTAGAATGAGAGTGTGTCTCTTATAATGGTTGCGAGTGTTTGGTTTCACTAGGGAAAATTACTGGCGGGTTTCCAAAAGTTATATAAAATGGATTTTAGGAGGTTCTATTGTGACATTAGGATGACCTTTAGAGGATGATGTTGCTACCTTTGGATCACTCATGTTTAAAATGAAATAGTTTATCTAAATATGTACTTTATCATATATTGTGGTTGTGAAGGTTGATTTATAATAGTATTTAAGTTTCAATCATTTGTGATTGAATTTGAATTTTTCATTGCTCTTCAAGGTTTCTAAAGTCTTTCATATAAATATATTAAAATTATTTAAAAATAAAATAAAATAAAATAATTTTTTTATTATTAATGATGAGGTGATGATAATTTCATATCATTGTAAACAAAAGGTTATTAATTTTAAGAATGCATACTTGAAAAACAAGATCTAATGTTTATGAATTTGAAAGTGGTATAATATATTATTGATACATGAACTTAATAGTTGGTAAGTGGTACCGGCTCCCTAAGTAAACTATCACATACTTCACCAAATGAAGGTCCCAACTTTGGTAGTGATTTCCATATTGAATCACATATTTAAAAGAATGAATGTTAGATTAATTGTAAAACATGCATACAAGGCTTTCCCAAGTAGTTGCTCTTGAGCAGTTAACAAATTATGTTGGATAAATGTTCATTCATTTGAATATTTCTTCAATGATTGTTTTTGCAAAGTAATTAGTTTCAAGAATTTATTGAAATAATATTTTAGGGAAATTGTGCTTGGTAAAATAGGAACTTAATTATATATTTGTGCCATTGGAACCCACTTTCCATGGAAATTATGAATCTAATTTTTATTGTGGAAACAATTCATGCATATAATAAGAAAATGACACCTTTCCTACAACATAGTTTGATATTTTTCAACAACTATAATTTCTGATGAATAACTACACCAATATAAAAAATTTAGATATCAAAACCTTTTTAATCTTCGTTATGACCACTCTTAATGGGTTCATATTAGAGTTTCTCCATACATATGTGTGTTTCCCTCCAAGGAAAATTTTAGGGGCGAAATTTAGCCCATGGGCTATTTTTCGACCTTTTTTTCCAAAAAAAGATTCACCAATTTATCTTTTTTCCAAACATGATTCACCAAAATTCCATGGGATATTTTTTATTACTCTAAAAATCATCAAAATTGTCCAAAATCTATATAAAGTCCTTAGAAATTTGATTTATTTATTTTTAAATCGCCAAACATTTTATAGTTGCAAATTTAAGAATTATTGAGATTTTCCAAGGTTTATACACTTTGAGAGAAGCATGGGTCCTTAAAATTTTCCCTGTTTCCCTCCTATTCTAAATATGATTTCCATGAATACTTTGTAACAATTACGAACTCTTTCATTGCATTTATAAGATAAAATGTAGTAGTAGTTTGGTTTCATATTTTTGTGTCTATTTTAGTTTTTTGGACATTACTTGTTGCAAATTAAAACAATAGATGTCTTTTGGTGGAAAGGGGTTTAGAGGATGTACTTCAAGAAAGGGGTTTAGGGAAAGAGACATGAACCCTATTCCCTAAGTAAATTTCTAGTCATACAATACCAAGAAGGCTTCCTCAAACAACCAAACATGACCTCCTCTAAAAATTTTGCCCTATGATTGAGGATGTCCAATAGGTGGTTTTGTATAGTACGTATGTGCTTGGGATGTACACAATAACCTCTTGGGGTTGGTTTGTCCATTATAGTTCAGCGCAGCTCCTTGTAGGTGTGGTCTACGTCTAACAACCCCATTACATTGATACTCGTTTCAATATCAACAATTGTCCGGGTAGAGTTAGCATGGTGACTAGCCTAGTGGGCCACAATTCTCCACGGGGAAACGAGATGAGAAGGATAAATTCTCCACAACATAATCCATTAGTCATTGTTGGTAGCATGGAAACTTCATTTTCAGACATATCCGTGGCAGAATGGAATACCCAACTTCAAATTTCAAACAACAAAAGAAACATGTGAGCAAACAAAAGGTGTGCTTAGATATATTCAAATTTCAAATTTGAATGGTATGGGCATGGATTTTGGCTATAGATTCATGATCCATCCATGGCATGGGCAGATATATATCAGTACGCAAGATCAAATCATATGCCCAATCTTTGTATTTTTGTGTGCTTCATTTTTTCTATAATGTTCTAATGCAAGTCTTATATTATTGACAAGGTTCAATTTCTAGAATGATGTGTGTAACTTGCATTTCCTATTGTGTTTTATTGTAGGTTCATAATCTTCTTGACATTCAACCTTACATGGTTGGGTTACATAGTCATCGACTCTTGTAATTGTGTGTTGTAGGGTTCCAACTCTTACAATGTCCGTCACTTACACAAGCAAATTGTGAACTATAGCTCTTACACTTGAAACCTTCTGGTTGTAATACGTTGTACCATTAGAGATGATTTGTCTCTTTTTCTAGGTGAGAGAGTGTGTGTGCCTCCTAGGTTGGCAATTTTCTCTTTTGGTGTGTGGTTTATTGAGAATACTAAATGAATCCATCACTCAATTGTTTTAGAAAAGAGAAGTCAATGAGGTTGAAGGTTGTATGCTTGAATAGTTGGTTTTGAGAGGCTCCTTGCATTATGAGGGGAGCAATTTTCCCTCTAGTGGCTAACTTTTGAATTAGAGGGATACATTTCCTTGGAGGTGAGAAATTTGTCTCTTGAAGCTTTTATATCTAAACTATGGGGAATCATCTTATAAATTGAATCAAAAAACAAAAAAGAGCATATCCTACTTTCCAATAATGGACTCCATTGGAAAATGCTTGCTTATTTGTGATGTGAATATTCATGTAACTATTTGTGTTATCCTTAAAGGGATTCTTACAATTGGCCCTTCATTCCCATTCCCTGCAAAACTTGTAGTTGATTTCTTTAAAGTACAATGCTAGGTCTACACCAACTCGATTTTATTTCTTCTTTTCATCCATTTTTACCCTCCAACAACAACCTATCGGCGTATTATTGCACCTTCTTGGGGCAATTGCTAGTATAAGTGTATGTGAATTATTCATTCAAATCCTTTTCTCTAAAGATAAGTCTAAATATATCTCTATTCAACTTCTAAAGTTAATGAGACAAAATATAGTCTCGAAGTTCAATGACGTTTCTCTATAATTCAATCAATTCCAAATAATAAATAGACATTGCATATAACAAACAATGGTGACAATGTACAAGCAACATGCTCATATAAAGTTAGTAACTGTGAAAAATAGTTAGCAAATTTGATGTATACTATAATGGGTTTATGGTTTTGTTTGGATTCATGAATATGATGAAGTACGAGGATACTTTATTTTCAACACCATAGCATCATGCGAATGGCATAAGTATGAGGAAGAAATCACCTCACTTCCATTCTTTGAGGAAATAAATCTAAAAATGGAGATTATTTGGCAACTATTAAAGAAGTTCATACACAAAATTTAGGGTGTGTAGAAGGAGTCCAATCTAATGTTTATCTTCAAGAATAATGCATTGGAGTTAAATCATGGCTCTTGAGTACTCAATGAGAAAGAAATATGCAATGAAAGGTATGGTTCTTAACACCTGGCCTCTATGCTCCTCTACAACCTTCCATATCTCTTGTTGGGTTCATGGTATTCTCTTCTTGACCTCAATTTGGTTACTTATAGGTTCAAATCTTAGCCCCCATCTTGAGAATGCAACTCCATAACTTCAAAGGTGTGTGGGTATGGGAATGGTGAGAATGGATGATGAATGATATGACTTAATAGGGGCATGTATGGGAGTAAGTGTATATGACATGACCCCAAGGAGGGCATGTATGGGAGTAAATGTATATGATATGACCCCAAGGAGTTCATGTATTGGGGTAAATGTAGATGTAATAGGGTTGGCCTAATAAAAAGGTAACATGTGCAATAAATTGGAACATGTATATATAGAATCCATGTAGTCATTATGGGGGGGGCATGTGCATGGGATATATGAATGTATTGGGGTATTTGAAGGAGGTTATCTTATTCTTTAAGAAGTTATTGCGTAACTCATATCTATTATATCTTTTGGAGTCATGCTTCATGTTTACATTTGTTGTACATGATTTGTCCTCCGATTTATTATGATATCTTGAGTACTTGGTTCTTAACAATGAGTATATTCTAATGAGAATAGTAGTGTGTATCATGGAAATGCATGAGTGAAAAAATGAATGAGTCAACTTGAATTAACATGAGGAAGGAAAGTGCATTGGAATAGAGATGGTTTGAATTTCCATGAAGTTTGAATCCCTATGAATATGGAGCCTCTTACACTTTTTGTGTTTGTACTCAACCCCCACACCCTCATAATTATGGAAGGTAGACTTCCTCACCAAGCACCACCTAGATTCAATGATTGGTGGTTGAGATTCAATAAAACACATGGTAATAAGGGAAAAGGTAAAAATTAGGAAACTTAGACATATGGGATTATTCATTTCTCGCACCTGGACTCGTTTTCCTCTTCCCCTCTAGTGGACTCATGGCCACTCTCTTGCTCTTCGTAGCTAACCTTGGACATTTATATTATTTTTTGAAAATATATTAATATATCTTGAGAATACCATGGCAAGTCTACCACATGGTATATAGAAAACATAATTATAAAAAATGCATGCTTGGCCATTCACTAATTGAGGCTTGGCATTGAGCTCTGTAATAGGAATTCATACAAGATATTTACATCATTTCCACATAGGGTCATTTTATTTAATCTAATATAGTTCAACTCATGTCATTATAAATGCTTGTTTACAATTTATATATAATTTGATCCAATACATCCAAAGGGTCAAACCAAGATATTACAACATATACCATAATTGTGGCCATTCAGAACCACACGTGCTTGCTTGGAACTCGTGATGTATAGTTCTAAATCTCTATTCAATCTTCAAGTCAAAACCCTAAGTGAGTCTACTAGAGTGCATACAAGCGATAGCCTCCAAAGGACTTGTATACAACATGCTAGGTCGCAAACCAATAACTCAAATACCATGTTGGAGGAGTAAAGAATTTGTAGATTTGAAGACTTATACATTCCAAGAAGAGGCGTTTTTTAAAGACACCATTACAAATCTTCAGCACAAGCAAACATAGCTCAACATACATAGAAACATAAAAATTTCAATAAACTTCCATGATAGATTGATCCATGGGGCAATCTATATATATAGCACCAAAGTATAACTAAATTCCTTAAAGTGAGGAAGACGTGGTCAACTTTGATTAGGTAATGTGTGCACCAAGCTCTTTCTTTTCTTCCTCAAGCTACGCACCAACCAGTGCCTTGATCAACTTGATTGACTAGTGAACTACCTAGTCGACCTCTTCGTTGACTCTCAATTGTTGACTCACTATCTCCACAATATCTAGAGGTGTGATGAACCTATTGTTCTAACATGAGTTGTGTCCTAGTACCATTTTTCAAATGACATACTACAATAGTGAATACATATTGAATTTCCAACTAAGAATGTCCCAACTATCATGATAGTTGAGTGGAGTTTTGGTGGTAACCTCCACCTCCATGAGCATGTTTCCATCAAAGTATACAAAAATAATAATTGAACATTACATAATATTCTTTAGTACATATTAATATATAAATTTGGGAAGCAATAGAAAGAAGACATTATATAATGTTGAAATGAGTATTTGTCATAAATTTGAATATCCCTAGCTACAAAATTTTGTAGAATAATACTACAAATGATGAAAAACAAACATAAGTTTCATCTATGACCTTAATTTCAATTTGAAATATTCTCAAATATCTAAACAAAGAAAATTCTAAGGAAAATCTAAATAAAGAAAAGTACTCAAAATACAACTATGGGGAGTTGGTAATCCCTTCAAATTTAAAATGGCTAAAACCAAGTTGAAAATCTTTTTTCCTTCCCTATCAAAAAAATCCTAAAACTGCATATTCTCTCTAAAGTTGAATCAATGAACCCCCCTTGAGCAATGAATTGGGGGATTCAATGAAAATAAAAGGCCTTTGGTATAACAATGACAAACCTAGTAATATTGTAACCATCTAAGAAATTGTTATCACAGGGTCGACACCCTCAATTAGGTTGTTAATTCCGGGGTAGCCAACCAAATAAATATGACATCATAAATTGATGAGGGCTACAAACAAATATGGCATCATAAACTGATGAGGGATACTAACTAGGGGGTTATTGTTTAAAATTTGGGCAATATCCAAAACAAGTTGGGAAAAAAAACAAGGGAGGACATAAAACATGGCACGACAATCCATACCAAACAAATGTAACATCATACACTAACAAGGGCTACTTGTTGTGGGGATTATAGTTTAAAATATAGGCAATGTCAAAAAAAATTTGGGAAAAAAACCCAACGAGGAAATAAACCTTGTCATTGCAATCCATTCCCTATAAAGGGTTTTAAATAACCATTAAAAAATTGTTTGGGTTTATCTAGTAAAATGGAATATATACCTCTACCGTGTTTTAAATTTGTGGGTTGGATGTTCATATCACATATCTCCTATGTCACTCTTCACATGAATTCACAATGGTGAAAGATGTGGATCCTTCTGCATATTTGGTGAATAAATTATCATCAAACACTTATTGTACCTCAACCCCATGGGACTTGATCTTTGACCCTCTTAGAAGCTAATGTTGTTAATAGCATGGTACATTAACATAGAGCTAAATAATATTATAAGCTCTATAATTAAGGAGCAACTTTGCACTTTTGATCAGGATAACCTCTTGTCTTGGCATATTGATGTCATTAGGAATAAGTATGGAGGTAGAAAAACAGATATTGTCTAAAGCTATATATAGTAAAACTTAAACATAATATACGGTTTTTTTTTTCGTCCTCCGCATATATGTTGATTGGAGACCTATACTGATGACAAATCCCTAATGGGTTAAAATAAATTAGAAGATGGAGACAAAAGACTAAGTTTCATATACCAAGTAAGTTACAATTTCCAATTCATAAGGATGCCTAATGTAGTTTGGAGCAAATGCGCTTATGAGGACATGTAATTGGTCCACCTCATGATGGAACTTTGCTCTAATAGATTGAATGCGCACCAGAATTAAGGTTTGATTGCGGCAATAGATTTTTTTTTTTCCAGAAGAAAAAAGAGTCTTGCTATTCATAGGTGAATCAAAGAAACTACACAGGGAATCATGTCCAAAAGACATATTCGAATCTACTATTTTACAATTTTCCATCACTGACAAAACGAATGTATCAATGAACAAAGATACCATAAAGATCCAAGGGAAAAAGTTCTGTAACTAGCCGTAGAAGTAACCTTATGACAATGATTCTTATCAAAAAAACATGATGATAACTTGTCCCAAAACTATTCGAAACAGTCCAACATAAAAGTAAAATAACATTAAGAACTATTCTATAGACCGAATATTCCAAAAAAAGATAAAACATGAAAGAGAAGCGTCGGGGAATCAGTATAGGACTGTTTCCTTTTCCTCCACAAGAAGATTCCTCTGGAAGTGGCGGATCATGGCCTTTCGTTCGCTTAAATGAAGACCCTTCTTTGATAATGAATCTGCCCTATTGTTGAAGACCCTGCTAACATGACTGAAGTGTAAAGAAGCAAAGGATTCTTTAAGAAGTATAATCCTTTTTTTCCAATGAGACAGAGTTGGAACTTGTAGTCTATGTAGACCAGTTGTCCAATTGATAATAGCAGAACAGTCACCCATAATATCCAATAGATTGCGGCAATAGATGGCTCTTAATGTGTGTGTTCTCTTTGATGAATTTATCATAATATATTTAAACAACCAAAGTTAGTGCTATTCAAGCCTGCAATACACAAGGATTAATACGTGCACCTAATAACTTCCCGTGTCCTTACTCTGTAAAAGCCTCTAATAAATATTCACATTCTTCATATTTTCAAATCCTATGTTTTACAAATGGATGGTGGAAAGTTCTTACTAGAGCCTCCCCAAAAAATGTTATTGGTGAGGTAAACGCTAGATGTCATGGATACTGAATGAACATGTAGGGTAGTATCAATGGTCATCTAACATATCTTAATGCCTTGACAAATGGGTGATATGCACTAGTCTATGCCATTAGATTCAATATGGATGTTGTCTACAAATGTGGGGGAATACTGTGGGTTCCCTATGCATTTTTCATTGGAGTTGACATGTTTGAACTAAAAGGGGGACAAGGTATGTAGACCTCCATAGACTAAGCAATGGAATGGTTGTGTAGAGGGGGTCCCTTGTCCCACAAACAAGGAGTTATCATATGTCAATTTGGTCTCTGGATGGATTGTGACCTTAAATGTGATGATGATGATGATATGAATGTTAATTTTACATGGATAGTTTCATTTTAACTTGTAATTGACCTCATCACATAGTTTCCAACCTAATCATACTAATTTTCCCCTTCTAATAACCCTCGTTTTATCTATGAATAATCCTCTACTACTCTTCCACATCAAAAGTTCTTATACATTGGACATGCATGTATGTTGTTTGTATGTTATATTCTACTTATTGTTGTTCACAAATTCCATGTGTCATTTATTCTCATTTTCAACATCCATTTCATTTCCATCTTTTAATGCCCTATTTTTTATCCATTTTACAAAATTCCCCATTCCATGCCTCCATGTGGATCCTCCATTGTCTCACTTACATCGAGGATCCATATTTCTACTTGTTTTGGTCTTCTATTTTTTTGGCTTGATGTGTCATCTAGGAACCATGGCCACCACCATATCGTAACCATGTACATAACATGTCTCAATCTCCACTAGAGCCACCATCGGAGTTATACTGTGTATGTGATTGAATACTCAATTGCATAACAAAGGCACGCATTTAACTCACCACCATGACCATGCCATACTATGTCCAAAAAGTTGTATAAATTCATGTGTCCATAGGTAGTGAAATCTTGTCTCTATCATATTTCACACATATTATCCACTACCACTCTAGTGGCATGACAATTATGTTCTAAGTCATGTTGATCTACAATGCAATAATCACACAGATCAACTTTATCACACCTACAACCACTATCAATCTAAAATAGCTTAGCATCATCATGTCGTGGGCATGATCGCCTCCACCCTAGCATGCCCTTTCGTGCCTCCAAAACAACATCGAGGAATGCCAAACTATTCTCAATTTATCAACCACTATAAATAAGTCTATTCTCCCCATATCCATAGGTGTGGATAATACTGATGTATTGTGAAACCTTATCACATATCTATCTAAATCCCACCACTCAACTAGACATTCAAGTACCCATGTTGGTAACCTAGTTGTTCTTACTTGTAAGATATTTCCTAAATCAAATTGCATCAATGTGTATTGTTGTGCAATTGTTAACTCTACATACTCAATGCTCATATGTTGTCTAACCTTCTTTCTCTCTACCTGTGAAGAACTCACTCAATACCCTATTTGGATATTCTGCAAATATATGTTTTCCTTTCTCTGTGCTTCTTAATTACATTAGAGAGTATCAAATATTATGCCAAAATTCCTCATCACAATGGAAAAGAATGAAAAAAAGATTCCAAATGCAAAATTACAAAACTCAAAGTATCATATGTAAATTGAAGTGATAGATATACCAACAAGAACCAAAAGATAATCACACCATGGAACAAAATACTTATTTTCAATATTAATATTAATATTTTGTTTTAATAAAAGGTTACAACCTAGCTAATCAACATGAAAATACAAAATAGGTAATGTTTGTTTGGAAAAAAGATTCAAAACAAAGTTATGAAACTATGTCTACCATTTGTTTATCATCCTTTGTAGAGGATTTTCTAATATGTTTATAGGTATAAATCCTATAAAAAACTCCTAACATTAGACTTGATTTACATAACATAGACATTTAAATAAAATCATGTTTTTTGTAAACTTCATTATGGTTGTGGGGGGCTTTGTGTGTTTCTTGTTGGTCTAACTCCCTGTCATCCTACTTTTGTATGATAGTTTCTTCTTCTTGGAGTTTTTCTTGGCCCAATTCCATTGAAATTATGGGGTTAGATGTTGTGGAATGTCTTCCTTCACTCAAACTACAAACTATATTTTGAGCATTGTTGTCTCTGCTTCCAAAATTTGAATTTGCATTCTCTAGTGTGTTGATATTTCCATTACAAAGGCACTTTGGAAGGTGCATATATGTTCATTACCATGAACCTTGGTAGTAACTGAGAAAATGGACATCATGTTCTAATTTATTAGGTATTCATGGAAATGAAGGTCCCTATGGATGTCTTGGATATCCCTATTTAGATTGGCATCAAACTTGAACAACCCATGCTTTTCCACCAAGAACAATTGCTAAACCAAAATAATTGCCAACTGAATTATGACCGCAATAAAACACCAGCTTATTCTTATAATTGATTTTCAAGTTGGAGTCTTGAGAGGATAGAGGTTTAGGAAGCAAGTTCAAGCTCTCTTTAACAATAATTTACGGCAAACCACTTTGACCACAAGCCTCATCTAGAGTTTGAATTACTAACCAACAGAGTTGATCTCGAACCTCTATCCCAAGCCTTGTTCTAACTAGAGCATGAAAACCCGAGAGAGAAAGGATTCCCTAACAAAAATTGTAGTTGTATATACCAATGATAGGGCATACTTGGTTACACTTGTGTGTCTTTGGAACCTCTGTGATTCCCTACACCCAACAATGGCCACACAATTCAACAAAAGTATTGGTTTGAGCTTTTAGTCTGTTGTCATTTGAACCCAATTGAGCCCAAGTGACCAAAGAATTCAAATTCCAATTATTTAAAAGCTATTTTCCAATGGATTTCCAACTAGACATAAGATTACCATAGGGTAACCACTTGAGGCCAAGTAGATTTGTTAATTCAACATGTTGTGAACCTCCTCTCCTAGTGTCTAAGGAAATATCACATCTTATTCCTAATTATTACCCATCACGTCCTCAATACGTCAATTCGAAGTGAATTTTAGCATAAATCAGTTTGTGTGATCCTTGCTCATATCCTACCTCTTTTAATCATATTTTGTATGTGGTTGATTTGTGCATTTAGTTGATTGACACCTAATGACAATGTGTTTGGAAAACATGACCATCCTAGTGTATATAAGGAATTGATACCAAACTTTATTTTTCTCCCAATTTCAAAGTTGTGACCTTGTTAGCATGTTTGATCACTTCACTATTATTGGATCTTAATACATGAAAGAATTGTATGTCAGTGAAGTTGTATTTCTCTTACCTATTTCTAGTCAAGAGATGGGTAAGAATGCATTCTGGTGGGGGTATTTGGAGAGCGAAAATGCCTTATAATTAGTGTCGAGTCTCCAACAATAAGGGAGGATACCATAATTGAATAAGTAAGAATTAAACCTGAAAGGGTGTGTTAGCGATCAAAATGCAATGGGCTTTTGAGAGTGTTTTTATCTCTCTCTATTTGCCTTATTACTTTCTTCAGTCTTTTGAACAATGTCTTAACCTCCAGGTTCTTCATCAAGTTCTTGTTGATCACTTTTGCCCAACATCCTTTGGCTTTGGCTTTGCCCTCTTGACCTACAATACAAAATCTGGTTAGTATTGCTTAGAAACTTAGTTTTATGCCTTTTTGTCAAATAAAATTTCCAAAATATTACCAAAAAGTGGTGTGTGTTCAAAGTGTTTTAAAGTCTAAGTCATATCACAAACTATACATTAACCATCATAAACCCATCACAAGCACCAAGCCTTTTTCTTTACATATCTCATCGATCATGCATACTAGTATTGGCACATATGTCGTATTCAAGTTATTGAACATTACTACATGTGAGATATAGCTATGCGTTGGCAAGAACAAATGCATAAAAGCCACGACAGGTTACAAGATTAAGTTTAAATGCCAAGCATGCCACAACAACAGAGCGCTGAGCTTGATGCCATTATATTGCATTCATCTTTTTGAGCTGGTGTCGTTGTGGAAAGATTCCACATGGAAAGAATGAGCACCAAGTCACGATAAGGAGAAGCCTATTCAATACAAGGGCGAGAGGTTCTCTTCTACACATCAAGCGCACAGGCAGCAAGCAATTATCACCATGCAGCACATAGCGCCCAAGTGGCCTACAGGATGGCGTCCTCTCACCAAATCTCATCGAGATCATATGATGAACAATTCCCATCAGAAATTGTCTACAATCCTCCGTCTCGTCCAGTACCCTACTAAGGTTTACAACTGGAGGTTGCGAATGGGATGTGAGAGCAATCCTTTGGCACATATTTTTCTGATCTTCATATTCAGGGTCATGTTTTTTATACACCACAAGTACAGCCTTTTTATTAAAAATCAACGTCAGAGGACGCATTGAGTTGGGTTAAACTATGAGTTGTTGTTTGAGTATTCGTAGGTTTTGAAGGGGATTAATACTTGCACGATCAGATTTTTGCCTCTGCCATATTATAAAGAGATGATTACATAAGAAAATACAAGGGATCTTGCTGTCAGATCTACAAATGGTTTTCTACGAAAACCATGGATGGGCTTTTCAAAGGTGCAACCCTCTTTTGGTAGAAACATCCATCGAAGGTCAAATTCTAGGGTTATGGCCATGATAACCAAATATCCCTTTGGAATCAAACACAAGAAGCAGATCATTTTTGCTTGTCATGATTGGGGACCATACACAACAACTACCTTCAGGTGCCTAGTAGCTGAAAAGCGAAGTGATACTCTGTCTTTTTGGTCACAACCTCAATTTACATCAAAGTTGCACAGGGAATTTGCTTGCTTGAATAAAAGTAGCACCGCCCAAAGGGGAAAAATGAGGTTAAACACATGTGGAGGTGCATTACTTCTGTGTTTTCTTTTCTTCCTTGGAGCAACATCAATCTGTTGCAGTGTGCAGTGCTTTTTGGGGTTAATGTTCCAAAAAGGCATTGAAGTTCAATGCATAAGAGGTGGGTGAATTCAACAGTAGATTGGAGACATTGCCAGAAATGTATTGGGAGGACTTCCTTAAGGCCATGCGGGCAAAACAGATTGAAATGCTGACATCAAAGGACATTCAAATTCCAAGAAGGAGTTTATGTATATCGTGACTTCATTATAGATTTGAAAGAACTTCCAATAGAGAAGAACTTACAGAGAAAGAAGTGGAAGATGATATCATAATCCACTTTTGGTTTGTGGTTGATGTTGAAATATACTACTATGCTGATGAAGTCATCAAGAAAGCTGAAGTTTTGGAAGCCAGGAGATAATGCATTTTTTGAAATGCTTACTAAAACACGCTTTTTAGTGGCTTAGGCGAACATGTCGAATTGTTCATTAGCCACCGAAAGCAGAGCTTTCGGTAGCTAACAGAATTAAAATCCAGTCTTTCTAGCTACCAAAACTGTAAAAAGTGCTGAAGGCTGCCATTTTTACATAAACCGTGATTCCTCAAACTTTATACTTCGAAGGCGTTTTCTACAGCAAGATGAAAAGCAGAGGAATAAACACTCAGGTCCTGATTCAATTTTGGAGATGCAAAGGAAGTGGAAGAAGTGAAGCTTCTCACCTATTTTTAGTAAACAGTTGAACCATCTGTCAGGTAGCAGTCTCGATCTCCTCCAGCAACATCTCAAGACCTTTGCAGCTGTCGAAGACCCTGAAGATCTGTTGAAGATAGAAGTTTTGACCATAAAAATAGGATCTGTTCCTATTTTATTGTAAAGCTATTTTTAATGAGCTATTTTTAGCAAGTTAGATCCATTTTTTGAGGATCTGAAACTGTCATTGTAAAAGCTATAAAGCCTGAAACTTCAGATGAAGAATGGGTTCGATTTTGAGTATTCTATTTGACTGTTTTTTGTGAAGAGGCCCTTTCTTTTATATAATCAACCTGCAAGCTTCTTTCATTCATTGTTGCCATACCTTTTCTTCTTATCTCTATTATATGCTATTGAGTTGAATGGTATTCTTTGTCTATGTTTATAATCTTGGTAACTGTCATCTTACTTTTGATTATCAAACTAGAATCATTAGCACTCATTGTTAGTTAATTAGCCCATCATATGTAGTTGATTTATATATGTTCTGGTTAATTGACCAGTTTCTTTATCCTTTTACCTATCTGATAATCGTCCTTGAAGGCCTTGCATTGTTTGAGTGTATTCAAGACTGTCTTGAGTAGATAATTCAGTGAGTTAGATGTTCATCTTGATCCAATATTATCCATCATTGAGAGAATAAATTAAGTTACCAGGCATCTTCGAGCTACAACCTAGAAGAGTTTCCTGGAGAGATATCAGGGTGTTAGTGATTATGCCTGATTATGTTATAAACCAAATATGAAATTAAATTGTACACAAAATAACACAAGAGATAGCATAATTTTTTCACACTTTTATTAAATAAATTGATTCTTTTAATGGAGGAATAAATTCTTGTTCACTTACCTCTTCGAGGGGGGTACCTCCTAATGAGCTAAGCTCAACATATAATATTCTTCGCCACACCTCATAGGTAGGAATCGATCCTTATTTATAGAATCACAATACAACTCTAACCTCGTAACTACCTAGTGGACCTTCTTTAATGAGGCCACATAGCATTTATTCACTGACATAGTGGGCCTTATTTAATAATAATAATATAGTGGACCTAGTCCACTTTAAATTGAAAGGCATCCACTACTACTCTAATGGGCCCTCTGGGCCCCCCATTACACACCCAAGAGGGTCATAACAGTCGACCCCCCTTAGGAAAGTGTTTCCCTCAATGCTTGATGTAAAGTTGTACAAACATAATCCAAGATCCCATGGACAAAATTTTACTGCCATACTGAATTAGGAATCAAGGTCCCATTGACTAGTGTGAGCCGCCATGTTGATGTCGTCTAACATGCACCATGTTAATATTGGATCCCATGTGCGAGTGCTAGTGTCCATTGTGAAATAGTTGAAGGTACTCATCCCAAAACTTGGGACCAATGTGTTGCACATGACACCCCATCGATGAAATTGAAACTCCATGAACTGCTAAGTGTGGTGCCCCTGAGGGTCATATGGTTCCAAAGAAGTATAACGATCCAAATCAAGCAAAACCTCCCAAGAGTAGGAAAATGATAGAACTGAGAGGAAGTATTCTACTGTAGAAGAGGTTGAATGTAGTTTCACTTTCGCCACCAATTGCTTTTCATATGAAAGAGAAGATTCATTAAAAAGAATACGGAAGTAGTTGTCACCCCAAAAATTACAACTATCCATATACCAATCATCACAAGCATCCTCTAATTCATGCCAATCATCTTTGCCTTGGTTATGTGCTTCAATGATGAGAGAATAGGTGGTTTGAGTACCACAAAACTCCACTATTTTAGCATAACCCTCCTTGAATGTAAGATGCAGAGATGCTAAAATTGTTGCCATATCCTCCCATGGCTTTTTCCCCACTTTGCCATGCGCTTGAATGATGAGAGAATAGGTGGTTTGAGTACCACAAAACTCCACTATTTTAGCATAACCCTTCTTGAATGTAAGATGCAGAGATGCTAAAATTGTTGGCATATCCTCCCATGGCTTTTTCCCCACTTTGACATGCTTCAATGTTGTGAGGGTTGAAGGGTAGAATTGTTGCAAGGGTGATAGAAAAGGGGATATTAGTTAGAACTATGGCATATAATATATCATATGAAAGCCCTAAAAATTCCCCTTCCAATGGATCTAGTCTTGCTACAATCTGATCACTCTGTCAAAATTTACGACCTCTACAAGGTCCACGGTCATCACTCGAAGCCCTAAAAAAATTGTAGATCTCGAATGCTCATATATCCCTCTCCCAAACTTAGATTTGAGCATTTTTTTCATAATCGTGTATTTTTCCGAGAGGAATTTAGATCTGCAGTTATATTTTGGAGATTTTGTTGGAAAATACTCATAAATGCATATGAGTGTCGCAACCCTCTTTTTCTCTTTTCAAAAAATCTATAAAAAGAGAAAAAATTCTTCCAATGTTGTGGCCCAAGAAAGTGGCTCTAATACCAATTGTTATAAGCCAAATATGAAATGAAATCACACACAAATTAACACAAGAGATACAAGAAACATTTCACACTTTTATTGTATAAATTACTTCTTTTAATGGAGGAATCAACTCTTGTTCACTTGAATCTTCAAGGGGGCTACCTCCTAGTGAGCTAAGATCAACATACAATATTATTCTCTACACCTTATAAGGAGGAATCCATCCTTATTTATAGAATCATAATACAACTCTAACCTCCTAACTACCTAGTGGACTTTCTTTAATGAGGTCCCATTACATTTATTTACTAACATAGTGGACCTTATTTAATAATAACAATATAGTGGACCTAGTCCACTTTACATTAAGTGGCCTCCACTACTACTTTAATGTTCCCTACAAACCCCCCATTACACCCCTAGGAGGCTCATAACAAATTGTTGGTAGCTATTCAGAGGCCCCATTTATAGCTCATTTCCTAAGTTCATATGGGATCAAGAATGACCCCCCCACATCTGGCACCCCTACCATGGAGAAAAATGATTATCTTGCAAGATATAAGTCAATCAATTGTTTGAGCAAGATTCGCCACCCAATCATGCGATCTTCCTTAGGATGAATTTCCCCTAAACTAAGGGCCATAATGTGACAAGGATAAGTTTCAAAACACAAGTTCACATAAGTCATAATTCATTGATCACACAAATTAGGAAAGAAGGTTCAATTAAGTCCAAGAACCCAGTAAGTTATGAACAATAAAGTAGACTCATGTTTCAAGTAAAACTAACATACACAAACTTAACTCAATTAACAACTATTAAAATAAATTTGTAAATATTTTTGGCAAATTCTTGAAAAAATTAATAGTTGGCAGAAAACTAAGAAGAATTGCCTAACCTTAGAATGATTGTTGAATTTGGATTTAATGATTAAAGTGAAAAATGTTAGAAAATTGGAGGTTTGATGGTCTCAATGAAAGACTACTTGTCTCCATTTGTTGGTTGGAACACTATTAGTACAACTTCAAAAAAATATGCTCTAGTATGGCTCAACCATCACTCTCTCCGATAATTTTGAAGTTGTTTCACCAATCTATTTGCAATTAAATCATTAGAATTTAACGGAAATAAAAATATATTCATTTCACCTTGAAATATAGTGGATTTAGTTTCTAAACCCCAACCAACTGTTGGGTTTTAATTTTATACGAATACTAGTAGAATATCAAGCTACTAATTCCATGCTTATCTAAAACATGTGACTTTGGTCGTTAACTATTATATCTGAGTAAACATAAATACACAACAAAGCTAATCTACATGGAATACTTTATCGTACCACCCTTAATAGTTGTCTATGATTGACATGTAATAATCTATATATGTGGACAATTTATGATTGTGTGTCAGGCCATGTATTGAAATACACCATGATGTAAATTGAAAATGTTGTATGTATTCCTATAAGTATGGAGCTCAAGGCCAATGATCCACTGGGAATTTTGGATAACAACTTTGGATGGTTACTTTTCTCTCATGAATCATTGCTTAGTATATTTCCCTATTCTTAAGTTAAATCAAAATGGTGAATCGGATAATGTTATATTAGAAAAGCAGTATTAATAAGAAAATGGTCATACATAAGGGTTCTTAGGGAGAAATTATTAGTGTATCATGTGGTGAAGGGTGATTGGGGAAGAAGGAATGCCAAGCCATGTGAGATGTGGCATCTTGCTTGATATTTCCTCCATACAAAGATAGGTGGAACTTTTCAAGAGGCCGGTGTTGTGTTTCAAACGCCTTTCCCATGCAAGTGCGAGGTGGATCTTTGACTAAATCCATGTGGATTTTGAGATTGTGACACCTCTTATTCTCATGCATAAGTATCTCCACCCAATATAAGCCATTTCTATATACAATTTCTTGAGTTTATAACGGGATTTTTACTTGTCTTCTCTTGGTTATTCTTCTCTTCATGTATATATGATCCATGCACCCATTGCACCCATAGGAATGGTGAAGATAAGCAATTTTATGCAAGATTAAGGCTATGGGAATGTTTTATGGCTACATAGAAAATCAACCGTTCTTGATAACTAACTTATGAGAAACTAGGCTATTTTTGGTAGGAATTAAAATCTTGAGTTTAATAGAAAAATTGGTAGTGCAACTCAAGGATTCCATGCTAGAAGTATAGCCTGGTTGTGGAGGGTTCCTTGGGCACTGATAATGATAGTAGAATCACTAAAGTTTTAAGGGATTTTAGGTCCAAAATTACCACCAAATTGAGTCCTATCATTAAATTACCTATCTCTACCACATTCACACAAGTAGACGAACTAGATAATGAGTAGGAGACTCAAGGCTCCCCTTTAACAAAGCATAAAAAATAGGCTAACCTAGGAAATGGACATTAATGGAATATAAAAAGGCACAACCATGGATCATTGGCAATCATGTATGTAAAGTCAATGTGATAGAAAATTTAGGATTCTAGGATCAAGGTACCAAGTAGAAAGATGGGAACAAGGATTGGCTAGTCTCAAAACAAACATATTGGAGACCATGGATGTAAATTAAAAGTGATAGAAAATGTTGGATTCTAGGATCAAGGTACTAAGTAGAAAGAGAGGAACAAGGATTGACTAGTCTCAAAAACCATGGTGAGGACATCAATTGGTATGAAGTGGATGTGAACAACTACATACTACTAACAATAACTAAGGGCATGGGTAACTTGGTAAATAATATATAATTAAGGGCATCATGGACTACTGCCATAGTAGTAAAGACATAATGCAAGAATGAGTGTAATGGTCATATTGAATTGATAATATTTCCCTTATTTTTGGATTTTTTTTAATGTTTTAGTACTTTGTCTTTTATAAAAGAATAAAATAATCTAGATACATTATAAGGTGACGTGTGCCAAAAATATGACCAAGTGGTTATGGAATTAGAGTAAGGAATGATAACAAATGGAGGAAACCGAGGGTGAGGCACCATGGTAGGGTCTTGGAGCAAAAGGGTGGATTGGGGTTAAAATGTATATGGGGTTCAACACCTGAATGAAGTGGGATTTCAATGGCACAAAGAGAAGTACAAAATAATGACTAACAACAAATCCTTAGGATTTCGTGGGAGTAGGTTAGTAATATGGATAGAGTGAAGTATGAGGCTCGTATGGTCATATAGACTATATATACTGCCGATACTATTGGGAAAGTAACAACATGGGTTCTAGAACTCAAAGGGGCACTAAACAAGGGAAACCTATGAAGGGGGGATACTACTTGGCAAGCATATAATGCAACTCAAAATGGGAGGCAACTTGTCAAGGTGGGGAGGCCCAAAGGTAGACTCGAGGGACATCAAAGTGGTTTAATACAATTTTGGAAGAGGGGAATATAATGTGTAAATGCTAGTTTGAATAAGTATACTTGAATGGGGGAATAAATGCCTTCAAAAAATGGTAGGGATAAAGGATTTTGAATAAAGATACCACACAAGAAACAAATACGACATCATGAAAGTTATTGAGAAAATGAATCCAATGATGCAAATGATGAAAAATGGGGTTAGGAAGATCATATACGGGGAAATAGAAGATTTAGGTAAAAAAAATTATAAATAGGGTTTGAAATGAATTTCAAAATTAATTTGTGAGATATGAAGTACAGGTGAGGTGAAGTTGACCTAAACCTTCTAGAGTTGATTGCTAGAGGTTGGGCTAATGAAATTAGATTATGCAACTTCTAGGTTGTAATGTACTTAACCCCATAATTACAAAGAAAAATAATAGAATGCTAGAGGTGAACAAAAAGCACAAGATAGATATAGATAAAACCTAAGAAAGAACCCATGTATTAGTGGTGTCCAAAAGAGAGAACAATGTTCACTTGCCTCTTCTGTCAAATCCCGAAATTTTCGAAAAAATTTAAAATTTTTATGATAACAATAAATGTTATTTAATTTGCATACCTGGACCTGTTTGTTTTAGTTAACTGATCATGATCTTGCTTAAATTATTCTGTTATAACACAAATGTGAGTTTTGATTTCAGTTATTGGTTGTCTTTGTTCTTAACTTCGAAGGGAGAACTAGCCATAGCTGACTGGCTTACTTAGCTTACAAGCTAATGCATAATTCGTCTGTTGTCCACAGGTATACAGGTAAAATATGGATCACTGTAACTGAAATTTTTATAAGCATCAAAGTTCTTTTCACTGTACTATAAAGCTCAGAGTAGATTTAAATATTCTACCGGTTGTCCTGGGTAAGACGGTAGAGTTCCTATTCTATAATCTTCATGAAATTTATGTTTGATATATAGTTGATAGTCTGCTTGACATGATTTCTATTATTCTGGATAATATAAGTATGCATTTCGATGAATTACAGTCTCTTAGACATTTTCATTGCGTGGTGATCATGACTCTTGTTAATGTTGTATACTGTCACTGGAGCAAGTTGTTTGTAGCATTTTCAACGTATGCATGACGTAACGCTAGCATTGTATGATGATCTGTCAACTATTAGCTGTGACTATGGCTGTGACCCTTATTGTTTGCATGAAATTTGAGTTGTGATAACTATAGCGATGTACTGTTATATTCATTTATAATTTATGATACATAGTCAACTTAATAATTTCTATTATTACACTAAGCTTAACTCATGCCTAAAATCTTTGTTCCCTTGTTTTTAAATCCACATCCAATGCATGGAAACATAAAGATGATTTATATCATTATCACTAGACTATATGTTATTATCCTTATCTTTGATTGTTAAAAATGGTGATGGAAGAATTATGGTAATAAGATCCCATAGATAAACGATGTATCCATTTATATTTGCCAAGGTAATATTTCAATGTTATAATGATAAGGAATTCTCGTTTGAAATTGACTACATCACTTTTTAAATGATTGTAGGGGAGATATGATGTACCTTAGGAACTTTCGATGACCCGGTTTCAAGATATGCACCATACTATGATTGTGTCTCCATTATAGCGATATAACCTTACTATGGATAAAGCTTCCATCCATGCAATGATTTAAATTTGATGAGCAATAATTCGAAAGGCAGTTTTAAACTTTGGAAAGTTGACCCATGGCAGGTTAAAAAATCTCATGGCTACGTGGATGGCTCTCGTCCTTGTATTTGGTGATATATAATACTGTCCGAAACCCTACCTGGTCATTTTCTCTGCCTTCGGGCTCGAGTTGTATGAGGGAAACCCTTCTTGTCTGCGTTGGTTCTTTATGGCACTGTAAATTGTAATTCTCTTATGGCTATAGTCCTGGAGTTTAATCCTCGTAGGGTTTGTAAGTTTGTAAACTCTTCATGTGGTTTGTAAGTCTGGGGACTTTGCTACAGGCGTCCCTTACATTCGTTGGGCATCTTGGTTATCGTTTTGCTGTTACTGAGGTTATCAGTCTTCTGCTGCTCACAACCTTCCACTTATTGTTTGTGTGAATTAGAGTCAGGGTTTCAAATGTTGATTTCTGTGAAGTGGTGAGTTCCTGGGGTTCGTATCTCTCATACTGGTTTATCCCTGGAATGAGGGTATTGTTGGTGCGATTCCTGGTCACGGCTTTCATGTGAAAGGAAGTCCTGGAGTTTTCCTAGCTCATTATTCTGGCGTTTGTGATTATGTTTCTTCTATTATGCTCAACTCGTGGCTACCAGGTTGTTCACTGGGTTTGCTTCCCCGACCATTACTGGTAAGAGTTATTAACTGTTTCGTAAATGTTCAGTGAAAAAGATTGTTTATATGAAAATGAATATTGACCACTAAGTCGTCAACTTGTAATGTGCAGGCTTGACCTCTCCTGAAGCGGTACGAGGCTCAACCTCCAGCGCTGGCTCCTACCGGGTAAGCCTGGTTATACCATGGCTGTTTCTCCCTTTGATAGTTTTGGTTGGTTAGGGTTGTGTCTGGGGAAAACCACCTTTGTAACTGGTTGTTGTCGTGTTTATGAACATGAATACAGTCACATGTAATCTTCTTACAGTAGATAGGGTTTGTATACCCTGGCATGTTTACGAGGAACAAGCTAAGGTTCAGTCTGTCATGACGGCCTTGGGGTTGTTATTTGACATTGTATTTTTGAATGTATAGGGTTTTACCCAACCCTGTAGAAATTAAATAGATAATGAAATGTTGGCCTGCCAAGTGGCCGTGTATTATCTGCGTTTTTCTTAAATGAACACAATGTTTAGTTATAGGATTGTTTAAGTTTCTCGGATACTTTCAGAGAATGATATCTCGGCTGTAGGTGATGGCATTGTCTTAACTATCAGCGTTTTCTTTGGTTTTGTGTGTTAAATGATAGTGATAGGGTTCACTAACCCTTACCGTGATAGGCCATTCTAAATGTATGATAACCCTGGAGCATTGGGGTTCTCACCCAGGTTAAAATATATATAAAACAAAACATATGAATAGTGTTCCCGCTCTGTTGGTCTCTTTTGTGACTGGGAACGAGTTGTGTACATTTTTGTTTTATGGTTGCATACTATTGTAAATAACTACTGTAGGGTTTTGATTTTCTTTTTTAAATGCCAACAATGGCTGGGTTCAAATGATAACTCTGTTTAAATGGGTAAATCGTTCCCAGATTAGATTATCATAACAAAATAAAGGGTTTGGAATGGAATGTATTATAAAATTTTTATAATTATTTACTGTTTCTGTTTGATAAAGAAGAATTAAGGACTACGGCCATAGGTGGATTGTTGTAACGTTATCATTGCTATTTCTTTCTATTAAACAAGTCAGAAGGGATAGAAACAAATTCAAAGAAACTACGGCGATGATTTATTGTTGATTTTATGGTTTTTATTTGTTGATAAAATGTGGAACAAACGTAATGTAATGAGGAGATAGCTCGATGATGAGCAAAAACAGCTGTGCTGTAAGTTTTAGTTTTGTTGCGGATTTAAATACTATGTTTGCCCTTACTGGAACTTATTATTATGTAAAAAAAAAACTTGGGATAATGCGGTTTGAGTGAACACACATTCATATTTTGGTTTAGTTAACTGTCTGGTTATTGTACAACTCTTCAATGTTTACATGTTTGCCAGTAATTTCGAGCACCCTGTGGTCTAATCCGAAAGCACAGTAATTGAATTTAGTCATATTATGACTCGGTAGTTAAAAACGATTTAGGGTTGGTAGTTAAGGGAACAAAAGAAAGATTTTATAATGGAACTCGATAGTGAACTATAAGCTGTTCTGTGGTTTTTGAACAGCTAGGTTATCAACTGACGAACAACTCTAAAAGTTGAGAACTGGGGTAATAGGGTTTAAACCTGTTAAATTCTCTATGAAAATAATTCACTGTAAATATAAAATTGTCTATAATTCTGTTCCTATAATTGTTTTAATATATGTATTTACAGGAATAATTACTGTATAAATAATCTATATTTATTATTTAACTATTAAAAATAAACCTATATAAAGTCACCATAATATTCTTTTACTGTAATAATAACAAACATATTCTGTATAAAACAATAGTGATAAATAGGGAAATTCTAAGACATATTAGTTCTGCAATTTCTATCTAATGATAGTACTGAGATGCTAACTTTACTGAATAAAATCCTATTTAATCACAAATGAGATAGTCTATTCTACATTTAAATTTAATCAATAAACAGCAGGAAAAGTGGCAGAACCTGTGTCAATGGTAGACAATAACAGCAATGGGAGGCTGTTCCTCCCTACCAACTCCTGGAGAGTGCCCAAACAACACTTCTCAGGACCCCCGAGCTTGCTCTGGTCTAACTGGTTGGAACTAGGTACAGCCAACAATTCCCTCAGCCAAAGCAGCTACACTGGAACCAAGTTACTGCAACTTCCTGACTCAAAACACTTCCTTACTGTTTTTCCCACTTCCTCAATGGGACTCCTGAATAGCATTCACCTGAATGTATTCTCCCTCTAGAACAATGCTGAACCCCCAGCTCAGTTCATTGAGTACTATTTAAAAGATTGCCTAGGTCTTAGTTGGGTTAACTGTCATTAATGAGCCACCTGCTCAGATTCCACTTTCTTGGGGAATCATGACCACAAAATATAGGGAGGTTGCCACCTGCAACTCAGGAAGTGTTTGAGGATGCTGCCACTTGTCTTTTGTCTTTCCACCTAGTTCCATCCACCAGTTAGACCAGTAACCTCTTTTAACAGCTCTCCCATGCTGTTGTCTCCATAATTTATTTATTAATAATAAAATATTCAGAATTTACATTCCATTTCTGGTGACTCTGCTGAGTCATCAATTCCTACTTAGCATTAAATTAAACATAATGTCTCAGGAATATTAATAAAATAATTTCATTATTTTTGCAAAATTGGGGTATGTGACATCTTCAAAGGGGCACCTCCTATCTGAAGATCTCCAAACACAATAACAATCCTTGATCACATTCCACAACCTTGTACTGTATACATGTTGCATCAATAAAAAAACCCTAACTACCTCTAATCCCACTATTAAAGAGGGTTGACCACCTAGTGGGTCTTAATTAATAAAGAGACCCTTTTGCATTGAGTAATTATCAACCAATTATCTAATAGGCCTTTTTCAAAGTAGATGGCCTAATACATCAATAAATTATTCCTCAATATCCTCAAAGTAGAGGGTATAGGGTAGGAACCCTCACATAGCCCCCTCGTTCAAAAGCAACATCATCCTCAATGTTGGAGATGGGGAACTATTGCAAAATAACTCACGGTTCCCAAGTAGCAGCTTCTGGCTGCATATCCTTCCACTAAATGAGAACTTCTTGGATAGTGTGTTGGTAAAGGTGTCACTTTTGTGTGGAGAAAAATTCTTTTGGTTGGATCCAAAATGGATCCTTCTTTATTGAGTTCCGGAAAGGTAGTTTGAATGTGGTAATTTGGACCTGTAACCTTCTTCAAACAAGATACTAGGTGGATCTTTGGGTGTGTTGGAAGAGATAAGTTGTAAGCCACCTATGCAATGCAATGGATAATTTGATATGGGCCATAAAATTTTGGTGCCAACTTTCGATGACCTTTAGCTTTGAGAGATGTTTTCTTATAAGGGTGGAGATGATGGAAAAACTGGTCCTTGAATTCAAAGAAACATTTAGAGAGATGTTGGCCAGCTTGTTGTTTCATATGATTATGAGCCATAGCCAAAATTTCCTTAAGTGTGTAGAAAATGGCTTCACAATTGTGAAGCATACTATCCATTGCCTGCACCATTGAGGTGCCTAGGAAATACGAAACTATTAAAAGTGGTTGTTCACCATCGACTACTTCATATGGGGTCATTTTTATACAATCATGATAAGTGGTATTATACCACCATTCAGCTAGAGGTAACCATTGCACTCACTGGTATTGATTTTACGAAGTCGAACATATTAATTAGGTTTGTAGACACTTGTTGATTGCTTTGTTTTGGACATATGTTTGGAGATGATAAGATGTGCTCATTTGCAACTATGTGCCCTGAATTTTGAAAAAATCTTGCCAAAATTTGTTGGTGAAAGTGGGATCCTGATTTGACAAAATGGAAGTGGGCATACCATGGATCTTAAAATTTTGATCCATAAAAACTTGGGCAACAAATACTGGAGTAAAGGAGTGTTGGAGGGCACACAAGTGAGCATATTTGGAAATTCGATTGAATACCACCATGATAATTAATTTTTTACCTATTTTTGGAATACCTACTATAAAATCCAAGGAGATGTTCATCCAAATAGTAGTTGGGATTGGCAATGGACACAATTACTTTGGAGTCTTCCTTGTATTGCCCTTATTCCGTTGACATGTGTCACATTCAATTGCAAAAGTATGTATATCCTTTTCAATTCCCACTTGAAATAAATATTGCTTAGTGTATTCATAGGTTTTTTAAAATCTTGAATGACCTACTTTAGGATATGAATGCAACTCTTCGAGTATTCATTGTTTTAAAGTTGAATTTGGTACCAAGAAAAGGAAATCTTTATACTGTAAGGTATTTTGTTTCCATGTGTATCCTTTTGGAGGTTTGGGGTCCTCTTGAAGTCATTTGATGTGATGAGATACCTCATCATGGATCAACCACTTTGGTCACTGCTTCAACTAACCATTCTGGTATTGGTGAGGATAAAGCAAATATATATCCATTTTCATCATATTTTCTAGACAATACATCTACCACCACATTGTCTTTTCCCTTTTTATAAATGATCTCATAATAATACCCAAGCCTCTTCAAGACCCACTTGTGTTGATTTGGAGATGATAACCTATGTCATGGAAAAAAATTGCACAAGAGTGAATCATTCCCACTTGGTGAGGAGCAAGGCCTTGTAAGATGCAACAAGGCCTCAATATTAGGTGCCCATTTGTGGTGGGTGAGTGCTCCAAGTGATCCCACAAATGGTTGTTAGTGGAAATAGATAAACACAAGAAATAAAAATGAAATTAAACAAAGAACAAGAGGGGTAGATATGCAAACTTCAACAACCAATAGATGCCAAACCACTTTGTATTCCCCAATGGTCAAGCATGTATAACACCTTAGGAGATGTGAGCTCCAATGGAGGCAAAAAAAACCCTTAGGGAGGCCTATTTAGTCCACACTAGATGTTGAGTGGCTTTATGAACAAATGATAAAACTCTTGCCCCTTGAAGGAAGGTGGCAAAGGAGCTTGGAAAATACTAAACAAGAGGGAAGATGTGAGCTATAAGGGATCTCAAGCACAATTCCAGTAGCATAAACTTGCTCTTGGTTTCTCTCTTTTAGATGCATGCCCATGGATTTCTTTTATAGGCCAAGAGGTGGCCAAGAAACAACTGGATCCAAGTGTGAACCCATTAACTCCATGATTTGGCCCCAAAGTAGACATAGGGGGGCCATTCAATGGACCCAAGTACGTGGGGGGGGGAAAATTTGAATTCTTGGAGGCAATGGGGCTTTGATGAGCCTTGAATGTGCCGTAGGTTGTTGTGGTCCTGCCGTTTTTGTTAGTCACGTGGATATTGAAGGATTATCCACGCTGGTCGCGGGTGTAATTCTGATTATACGTGCAGTAGCGCAAGTTAACAGATATGTACCCGCGCGGTTGTAGTTTTTTACTATTCTTGGGCATTTATGGACTCATGTTGCTTCTTGGATATAATGAGGATCACTTCGATAGGATGCATGCTATATGTTGATGGTGCTTTATTGTGCAAATTATGGAAATGTTGCATGTGTTCGAGATATGTGTGTTAACAGGTGCCCCCTGATGTATGGGGTTCGAAGGTTACTGTAGAGCCGATAATGCATCATCGTTTCTTTTCCTCTCTTTGTTGTTTGTGAAAGCTGTGAAGCATGTGTGGACAAATATGGTCCTCCCATGGGGGAATATTACTGGTGAAGCATGTATAAAGAATAATATTTTATACAAACGAGGTGGGCATACCCATGCTTGTAAACATATGTCAAGATGACTACAATAAGAGGAGACCGAGGGGTCAAATCAATATACTGCTGGCACATGGATGAAGGAAGCTTCATTCCATGTGAGATTAACTGATTCTGGGAATGATATTACTGGTGTTGAAGAATCATTACTGCTAACAACCATGATGATCCCATGGGGGTGGGGGACCTGAATACCAGTGAGTGTGTTGAAGGTAGGACCTCACTGAACTGCTGCTACCATGATTTATAAATGTGAACACTGCTACCTTCAAACTGTATGAATCTCCCTGGTGCGATATATGTGTTGGCGTAGAGCATAGGAGAGATTACTAAGTTAGGAAGCACTAAGAGAAATCCCTTATATTGATTCAAAGAGACCCCAAGGTACAACTACACCTACTGCAACTATCGGAATGTAGTGACATGACGTCGATGAGAGCTGAAGTACATGATAAGATGAGGGTCTTAGCCATAGAACTAAGATATTTTTGTAACCAATGGTTGGACTGACATACCTGACACAAAATTGGCTGGTAAGTGTGAGTCTCATGCATTCCTTTGATCGATGTCAACTTGGGGAGTAGTTGACGACAATATTCTTCAAATAAAGATACAGAGTGTAATAGAGGGAAACACACTGCGGATGAAGGGATTTGTAAGGGACACGACAATGAGGGTGAAGGTGACTGACAAAACTCATAATGTTGGGGATTGGAAGACTCAACGACATTGATCAAAGGTGACCAAGGGTTAATGCCAAAAGAATAATGATGTTCCCACATTTTGGAATGGGTAGGGGAATGGTTTGTACATAAACAATAATTGGTGGGGTCAACATAGTTTTGGGTATGTCGGGGGACCAATTTGATGATGGGTGGTATTCCCTCGGTTTTGGTTGAATCGGGGTATCAATTTGATGATGGGCGAAGTTTTCATGGTTTTGAGCAAGTCGGGGAACCTTTTACATAATGATGTGAGGGTTGGTTTGCAAACGCGAAGATGGGTGCCCCATGAATCAATGCCATGTAGATTGTCCCTGCGGGAGTAACTAGATAGAATTGGTTGCTTTGGAGGCTAGGGGCCCCATTGGTGTCTTGGCAGGGGTGGTGGTACAAAGAATATTTCAGATGATAGAGTGCTCATGGAGGTATGAGTGGCCAATTGTGGTTCTTGATCGTAACTTGTGCCGAGGAATTTGATGGCATCGACTGCTGAAGGTGGGGGAGTAAATGCACAGCTATAAAATGATGAACTATGGGTTGATCGTTTTAAAGGAGATCAAATTCCTCGGACTTGTGGGGGATCAACATCATGTGTATCAAATAATGATTGGGATGAAATGGTGCGCACACCATGGGGGATAGTATGCTACTCGCAACGATGAGGTTGATGGCACCTCATGACTAGGAATTAGGTCCCTATGGTTATCAGAGGGAATATTGGGAAATGCAATGTAAGCAGAGGGAAAACATTGCCTATATGCCAGTTTCGTAATGATACTTGTGATAGAAGCCCGACATCATTGTTGAGGGATGGAGTCTTGTTCTTAGAATGGAAAAACAAGAGGTAGTCGGCTCTTGGTCATTATCTTGCACACACGATGCAAATACCTAAGTGTAATAAAGAACATGAAAATGGAATTGATGATGCATAAATAGATAAACCAAAAACATAGCGCACTTAAGGAGGGTGCATAACAATGGGTGTGAATGAAACTTGTAAGGGGTGAAAGACGATTCCACCCCTCTGATGATGGGGTCCTCCTTATGTTGGAATTACCTCGAGCTATATCTAGGTGGTAGTATACTCGAATGAATTGAAAGGAATACAACATTTGAAAGGATATCCACTAGTGTTTTAGGCACCATTCGATGGTTGTGGATGATCCATATCTCTGTCGGAAGAGGATGAATCATTAGTAGTGAGTAAACCAACCAAGGATGATGCAACATCGATGGTATCCAGTAAGGGGGAAGCAACTTCCTCCGTATGTAAGCCTTGAGGGGTTGTGTTGAGGTAAGTAAGTTGACCTTGGATCTTCATCAGTTCAAGATGAGCTTCTCATTTGGTGCATAAAATGGGACATTGGAACGAAAAGTGAGAAGTATCACCGCAGGACTAGCAAGGGCATGGTACTCGGGCATGGAGAAGCGTTTGTGCCACCAGGGATTTGAATTGATCCAAAATGGCTATGATAGCCTTGGAGGGTATCATGTGCGTATGATTCCCATAGGAGGAGCACCCATTACATGGTGTTTTTTTCGTAAGATCTATAGGTTGGGGGTCTTGTAGCATCATAGGCTCCACAATGGGAACTGCCATAAGGGTTGGTTTTGAAGGTGGTGCAACTGGTGTTGTTACCGATCTAGTGACCACATTGATAGAAGTTGCTTCTTGGGTTTGGGAGAAATAATTCTCAACCAACGGTTGAGTGAGGCAGGTGGTTGCCAAAGCATCTTGAAATCAAGGGAGGTCGAGACAATGGTTTGTGTAATTCCCAAACTATGAACAAACTGAACATGCATGATTCATACGCAATGGTTTGGACTTAGCTGAAGGCGAAGACGATGTGTTTCCTACTACTGTCGGTGGAGCATGGGTCATACTGACAAGGATGTTGAGCAAATTTATGAGCTTTGGCAAGGTGGGGAACATGTTGGTCGCATGGCCTTGTTTCCCTCAGAGAGCACATGGTGGAGTGAATCTCCATGTGGGAGTATTTGCCAGTACTGGGGATTTTAACCGTTGTTGGTTGATGCCCCCTGATTTAGGATTAGTGACTCCCGATGATTTGAGTGTGGGGTTAAGGTGGAGGGGGGATTTGTGCTTAGGATGTTTCATGCCCCCATTGGTGGTATTAGTGGCGACCATTTGTGGTTTAGTTGTGGATGTCACAGGTTCGACTGGAGATATAGATGGCGTAACTGACCTAGCATGTGTAACAACTGAAACATGGACAAAATCATAGTGGGATATAGGTTTAGAATCCATTTATGGGTAGGGTGGTGTAAGGTACCATACCGGAATACCCAAAGTGAGTCCAGGCAGAGTCAAGTGAGCCATAACCAACGTCCCTTGCACGCCTATGGGGGGGTACAAGAAAGGGATTTAGAAGATCGGAGGAACCGATGGATTCAACCTTTGTTCAATGCCATGGATCAACGACGACACTGATGATAGTGTTTAGGGGGAGGTGGGCTCGTTTGCAGCGGTGAAAATTGTGTACATTAGGCCATCGGTGGATGTGGGGATCTCAGGTGGTGGACCAGAGTACACCCCTAGCAAGTTAGAATCCTTGTACATGTAGGGGGAAATATATACATAGGGGGGTTGATTTGTTACGGCGTTAGTGGGTAGGATATTTTCAGGGTTGCTAGTGGAATTGGATCATAGTAATTGAGCTGGTCGAGGGTGACAATATTTCCATTTAAGGGAAACATCATGGTACGGAAGATTGAGGCAGAAACCGCATTCATGGCGTACATGTAACTATGCCCCAAGAGGATGTTGTAGTCGAGTTGAGCATTGACTACTTCGATATCGATCATGTCCATATTTTTCCCCATCTCTATGGGGACATTTTGGTACAATCCTCTAGGTTGGAATGACCTCCCATCATATGCGCGAAGAGCGATAGACGAGGGAACCAGCTCGAGTGATCCCAATCATTTCCAAACATTAGAGGACATGACACAAGTGGATGTGCCTTCATCGATGATACACCGATGAATTATAATGTTCTTTACTGTGATGGGGACTTGATACACCGATGAATTTTAAGTTGCCCAAGGGACTTTAAATATACTTGATGGGGCGTGGGGGTAAAATTCCATACACATGTGATGTATGATGCGGTAATACTCGAAGGGGTACAAACATGGGTTATAGGGTTTCCCACCAGGTGAAACCTCTTGTATTTCCTATGTGTAGTTTTCCCCAACTACAGTTTTACCAACATAGTGATAGATCCCAATGTTTTTTAAAGATGCCATAACATGTCTCTAGCATTAACAATTTTTTTTTCTAAAGTTTGGGTGTGTGCATGGCTAGAACCTAGCTCTGATACTACCTATATTGTACTAACCCCAAAAATATAGACAAAAATAATAGAATGTGATATAAGAATGCCACAACTAAAAAAATAGAGAAATAGATAGAACTTGAGAAAAAACTCATGTATTATTGATGTCCAAAATATATAGCAATGATCACTTACCTCTTTGAGGAGGATACCTCCTATGAGCAGATCTCCAAATAAAATAACAAACCTTGATCATATTACACAACCTTCTACTCTATATATAGTGCATCAATAAAAAAACTGTAATTACCCATGGTCCCACTATTAAAGAGGGTCGACCACCAAGTGGGTCTTAATTAATAAAGAAAACCTTTCACATTGAATACTTATCAACTAACAATCTAATAGGTCTTATTCAAAGGCGGTGGCCTCGTAGATCAATAAAGTACTTAGCAATATTTTCAAAGTAGAGTGGCTGGGATATTACACTAATAGGTTGGTATTCTCATCCTCTTAGTCATTTCCAGACATTTATTTTTGGTTTTAAGTTTATTTTTGACCCGCACAAAATGTCATTGGTATTTTTGTTATGTCATGTAGGTCATGAATGAACAAACATGTAAAACCATGCATATGTTCTTTTGACATAGGCACGATTGTGATCTAGGGAACCTCCTTAGTCATGTAATAATATCACACCAGTACCCTTTGGATAGCTATATGAAATCATGTAACTATTAATGGAACAATCAAGTCCTCGCCCACTTGAGGAGTGGACCACTCACATAACAAAATATCATCATCCTACAACTAACTAGGCACATGATAGAAACATTATTCAGGGAAAACTCACAAGAAACAACACAACAGAGGATGCCAAAATCATGTTATATTGATGAGATTTTTTGGTGTGTTAGCAAGGTCTTCAAGATGCATATCGATTGGAGGGAGTAGACATATTAGGGACTGATTTCCAAGGTGAGGGTAAATCTACTAGTGTGAAAGACATTAGTAAGATGCAGGATACAAAAGTACTCTCATTTCCCATTGATGTGGATGATGTGGAGATATCCAAGAGGATAGTCAAGATGTTGAATGCCAAGGACTATTTCGATGTCTTAGAGTATTTTGTTTTCTTGTTAATTTTATGCATGACGTGATTTTTTCTTATTATCTATACACCATTAATTTGTATTGTTCTAAAACATATCCTTGTACTGGTTAATATTGAATTTCTTTCCTTTGTGTTGAGAAACCAAACCTCTACTTTTCAAGCCTTTTAACAAAGTAACAAGATATTATATATGTATGTTCTATGATCTTCCATCCCCAAAGCACTTTTGAGATGGCTTCATTTCCTAGATATACTAACATGTACATCCCCTAACTTTGGGTACATACATTCCCTAGTGTATATTCATAAACCCTTGCTAGATACATAAGTTGTACTATTTAAACTGTGATAGAAAATTTAATTCTGATGAATAATGTGATTTTATAAGCTTGAGTTCTTTGTAAGATTCATCCATGAGTCATCTTAGCATCCATTTTCTTATCATCACACCTTGGGATATTTTGGAGATAATCATTTGATAGTCAATAGTCGATTTAGTGGTCGGAGTGGTCAACTTAACATTCGACTAATTAGTTGGGTTAACTATGATAGTTTATTGGTGCATAGATTGAAGCATAAATTAAGGAGTTTGGTGCGTTCCCTAGCCAATCAAAGTTGACATTTATTCCTTCAATTAGAGGAAATTTGGGGTCTAAAATGGGTCTCCTAAGGAAACTAATAAAAAAATCCATGTCACACTACAAATATGCCATGTCACACTAAGTTAAAGGTGTTATCTAGTGAAGGTCAACCTATAATATCTCATTAATGGTAGTTGACAAGTATGTTGGGTTAGTGTAGAGTTAAAGGTGTTATCTAGTGAAGGTCAACCTATAATATCTCATTAATGGTAGTTGACAAGTATGTTGGGTTAGTGTTGATTTAGTGGCCGAATGAGTGGTCAACTTAACATTCGACTAATTAGTTGGGTTAACTATGATAGTTTATTGGTGCATAGATTGAAGCATAAATTAAGGAGTTTGGTGTGTGCCCTAGCCAATCAAAGTTGACATTTATTCCTTCAATTAGAGGAAATTTGGGGTCTAAAATGGGTCTCCTAAGGAAACTAATAAAAAAATCCACGTCACACTACAAATATGCCATGTCACACTAAGTTAAAGGTGTTATCTAGTGAAGGTCAACCTATAATATCTCATTAATGGTAGTTGACAAGTATGTTGGGTTAGTGTAGAGTTAAGAGATGATGGTTGAAAATAATAATGAAAGGTTTAGATTATTGTGCACACACAATAAATGATATAGTGGTAATTTTTTTAAATTTATATTATAATTTTTTATTTATTTTTATAAATATACCACTACTTCTTTTTATATATTTAAATTTAAAAAAAAAAACAAAAAAAACTAAAATTATAATGAAAAAATATAATTACAATAATACTAAAAATAAGCAATCACTATTTTTATTTTATTTTATATTATCACTACTTCCAAGTCCTTTAAAATATAAATCTCTCATTAATTAAAATGGAAGTGGAGAAATTTTGAAATAATAAAAACATTTATATAATTAATCTCTTAAAAATAAAAATAAATAATATTTAAAAATGTATCATAAATTACAAAATATGAGAGAGACAAAATAATATTTCGTTATTTTTGTGATAACTTTTTCCCCCGATCTTGGAATTTGACGCTCTTGGTACTGTTGGAAAAGGTTTCAACAAGAGATACAACTTTCGTGTTTTGAGTTTTCCGAGATTCCGCACCGATTTTCTGGGGCGGACATTTTAATACCAGGGTATTAAAATGTCTGCCCCAAAAAATCGGTGCGGAATCTCGGAAAACTGAAAACTGAAAACAAAAAAGTTGTATCTCTTGTCGAGACCTTTCAAACTGTACCAAGAGAGTCAAATCCCAAGTTTAGGAGACAAAGTTATTGCAAAAATAACAAACAATTCTTTTCTCTCTCTCTCTCTCTCTTATTTTTTTTATTTAGGGTACTTTTTAAAATATTATTTATTTTTATTTATGAGAGATTAATTATATAAATGTTTTTATTATTTCAAAATTACGCCACTATCATCTTAATTAATGTGAGAGATATATTTTAAAGAACTTAGAAGTAGTGATAATATAAAATACTCTATATTTATTATTTCAAGTATATTTATCATATTTCGAGATGAACTTTTCAAAATCTTAACCAAGGTGAGGTTTTTAAATTATGACACATAAGCATCTTTGACTTATATAGGTCCAACTAAACCATAATGGTTGACCAAAATAGTGAAATTCTATTGGTTTGTGAAATCTTACTCATCGCACACTTGTCCATGGCACATTTTTTTATAAGGCCCATTTTAGACCCCAAATTTCTTGTAATCAGTGGCTTCAATGGAATTAGTGATACTTTGGGGCTATATATAGATGGTGTTATGGATCAATCTATCATTACCATTTTCAATTGTTTTGTGTGTTTCTATTTATGTTTAGATCTATTCACTTGTGCTCCAATGCTATAAGAATGTCTTCAACACAACATCTTCTTGGATTATATAGCTCCTTGATCTACTAATTCCTTGGTTCTCAAACATGGTATTGGAGTTATTGGTTTGAGACCTAGTATGTTGTCTACAAAATTTTTAGAGGTTTTCACTTGCACATGCTTATGTTGAGTCGAATCTCTCTAGTAGAATCAATTAGGGTTTTGGCTTGAAACTAGAACAATGTTTATATATGTAGATCAAGGTAATGAGTTCTAAGCAAGAAACTGTGGTTTTGAATGGACACAATTATGGTATGTAGGCACGAGAAATGGGAATGTTGTTGAAGAGTAAAGTGCATTGCCAGTTTACAAAGACTATGGTTCCAGATCTAATGAATCATCAATAGAAGATTATCATCAACAAGAAGAAGTATGTGGTTGTAGTTATAACAACCTACATCTCTAGAGAGATTCACTTTCACACTAACATGATTGATTGTCCTAATAAATTCTAGAGGAACCCATAAATTCTATTTACCATCGACGAAAGTAAGGTACTGCAAATTGAGAAATAATTGATCTCTCTTTAACCTCTCTCCTTTGATAAAATTCAAGATTACTTGGATCATGCGAAGGAGCTACAATTGAAATTGGGTTAATGCGAATGGTTTTTTTAAAGAAAGAGGGTCATCTCATAGAAATGATATTAACAAATCTAAAGACACTCCATGATGTATTATGTCCAACATTATGTGTTAGTTGGGATTCTAGAAGAAAATATGGTAAGGATTATTCATTTGAATGTTTCTATGGTTTTCTAATTAGGGCACATGAAAGACTACTTGTTGAAGGGAAACTTGAAGTTCAACAACAAACCCATTTAATTGAGGGAAAATGTTAGTATAACTATAGAGAAAGAGATCGAGTAAGCAATTTGGAGTAAGATTGGGATTGTGCTGACCAGAGTATTAAAAAGAAGCATGACAATTGGATATTGAATAAGAATGGTAAGCATAATAAGACCTATAAATATTGCAAGAAATTAGGACATATGGAAAAGGCTTGTTGAAAGAAGGCTAAATCCTTGAGGATAAAGTCAAGAAGATTGAAGGAGATCATGTGTTGACAAGATGTTCGACTAACTTGAGCAACAACTTCCATAAAATAATATAGAGAACAATACATTCTTTGTGAGTACTCATATATTGCATGCTCATGCTTCTAAAGTGTGTGGATAATTGACTCTGGTTGTACCTATCTCATGGATAAAGATGGTTCTCTTTTTTCTTCTTTAAGGTTACATGAGAAGAAACATTTGTTGTAGATGATTATGGTCTTACTATTTTTGGTTGTAGTACAATTCAATGTCAGAATGATGTGATCATTGATGTATATCATGTACCAAATTTCAGTGCTAATTTTCTCTCTATACTCGAACTAACCCAAGCTAGCAACAAGGTTGAATTTTGGATGAATCGATTTGTTGTGAAAGATATGAACAATAACTTTGTTGTTGTTAAGGGTATTCTTGACTCTAAGGATGCATTATATAAGTTAAATAACTTCCCAAGAAGGATTCAGGACTGGTTGCATTCATCACAAAGACCAACTAGTGAAGAATAATTTGGATTGAAAGACTTAGACATTTGAATTTTGAAAGTATGAAATTGACTGTGAAGTATAACGCTGATGCAAAAAATGAGGAATTTCCCACAACAACCTCAAATTATGCTTAGCTAATGCAGAATAAGCGGGAATGATTACCATGAGTTTTAAGCTGCTTAACACAAGACAATAACTTATTAGAATGAAAGCATTGTGTCTTGAATTAAAAGTATGAATGAGAAATAAATAAGCATTCTTTGATCATGTTAACATTGTCCCCATAATACTTATTTTTTTTCCAAGGAAAAAAGCGTAATTTAATTAATAATAACCAAATTATATATTGCAGAAGGATTTCAAGTTTCCTTTTTTTTAAATGATTCCATCTTTTCAGATGCAAAATATATCTATGCCCTCTCTTAGAGCGGCATTCAGTATGTACAAATTAAGAAAGTGGTTTGAGGTCCCCATAAGGCCCCTATATTCAGCATAAGATGTGTCCATAAACAGATCTATCGAAAGAAAATATGTGCTCAAAATTATTTTGGAATTAAGACCTCCATTCCATCAATGAATGGTCTGTGATAATGTTCAAAAGCTTGTCGATAGTCTGATTCCATTATTTTCCATTGGTCGTAAGGTAGGTTCAGGCCCTGCTTTGAGAGGTTGTTCGCTGTTGTGTTCCGCTCCCTGTAGACACGACGACACGAGAAGGATTCAAATTCCCTCAAGAGTCTCTTAACATTAGCTAAAATATTACTTAATAATAGATTGTGACACTGTTGAATGTTGTTGACCCAATTGTTCACAATCATGGAATCACCAAAAATCTATATATGTGTGCAATGCTTTTCGAGTGCAAAACAAAGTAAAAGCTTGAGGGAAAAGAGTTCTGCAAAGTTGTTCGATCCAAATCCAATGATCATTTGGATATGATAAAAGAGAGTATGGGTTATGTGGAGTACAACCCCCCCACCACAAAGTTGTTCTTGAGCCACCGCATCAAAGTAAGCCCATGATTTTGAAGGATCAAAAGTTTCCGCAGATACAATTCGGATTGCAAGAGTAATTTTCTTTTGCGGGAAATAAGAGAGAATATCTATACTTTATGAGGCCACCAGATCTGGTACAGAGGTTTTTTCCTGAAATAAGGCCTTATTTCGAGCAAGCCATATACCCAGTTTACCAGGAGAGGTAATGCCCGATAGAGTTCCATAGTTGGAGAGTCAAACCAATTCTTTCAGGCCCCCTTTAAAGTAGGACCAGAACAATTGCATCCGATATTTAAAAGAGTTCGAAGAAAAGTCCAGGTTTGTAGTGTGAAGGGGCAAGAGATGAATAAGTGTTGGAGAGTCTTTGAGCCCTGTTTGCAGAGTGAACACCACCCAGGTCCTTCGATGTGTCAACGTTTCATTTTGTCCCAGACCGATACCTTATTTTCCAAGGAGCACCACATGAAAAGTTTTGTTTTTAAGGGACACTTTGATTTCCATAGCATTTTCCACCACCAGAGTTCGCCCCCCTCTTCTAGTTCTCCAGCCACCAGTTTATATCCTAGTTTTGGGGTGTATTTTCCCAGCAAAGATGGAGACCATATAAATTCATCTCGGGAGTCTGTAAGCATGACATGTGAGGAGCGAAGGGCGAAAAGGTAATCATTCTAGGTATCCAAAAAGTATTCCAGTAATCCCAGATAATCAGGGCCTTTCCATCCCTGCTTCCAAATAGAGGTATACCTCGGATTAACAACGTGAGTAAGATGAAGAATTCAAGAAAATGTAAGAGTTGTGGTGGAAGTGTATGTCTGTTTTGACTGCGTAGCCAAGGCTCTGTGCCAATGCGAACCTATGAGCCGTCCCCAACCTTCCAACCCAACCCATAATCAATAATATGGAACGAAGAAAGTATAGCTTTACATATTACAAAGATTCCCATTGTGTTTCGAACTGGGCTTCTGACCCAATTCAAAATGGAGTCCGATGCAATGTATTTTTGAGACACAACTTTAGTCCATAAGTTTTCTATTGTAAGAAGTCTCCATCCCGCTTTCGCTGCAAGTGATTTTGCGAAAAGATGAATATTTTTGAGTCCCCAACCCCCTTGGGATTTCGGCTTTGCAAGAGTTTTCCATTTAATGGGGAGATGTGTTTCTCCGATTTCCCAGACCACAAGAATCTGAAGCAAATTTTTTGAGATTTGTCTAAGATACCCTTTGGGATCCAGGCTAGAGACATCCAATAGACCAATATTGCTTCCAACACCGATTTTATAAGGACCGATCTCCTCGCCCTAGATATCCACCTGTGACTCCACAAAGAAATTCGATTCTCTAGATTTGCAATCAGCCATCCCCAATCATATTTCTTTTAGTTGTTTGGCTTTAACATGAATCCCAAGTATTTGAGCCCAGCTTCCAAATTAATTAACTCGAAGGGGAAGAGTGTAGTATAACAATGAGAATCCCTTTCTCCCATATTTGACAAAGATAGCGTGGATTTTTTTATGTTGATCTCCATGCCAGTCGCTTTCCCAAAAAGATCTAGTATACCAGCCAAAATTTCCGCATCCCTCACCGTTCCATTGCAAAGGAGAAGGATGCCGTCAACAAACAATAGGTGTGTTAATAATAGAGAGGTAGTGATGCCAATTCCTTTAAAATCACCGCGACGCTTTGCATCTAGGATAGCTCTGCTTTGCCCTTCTACCACAAGTAAAAAGAGTAGGGGGGATAGGGGGCATCCTTGACGAAGACCCCTTCCCGCATGAAAAAAGGGGAAGAAGACCCATTTATAAGAACCGCAAAAGAGGCAGTGGAAATGCAACTCATAACCCATTTGATGAATCAGTATTCAAAGCCAAGGTGGGTCATCAACGTTCTCAGGTATAACCAGCTAACCTTATTGAAAGCCTTTGAAAGATTAAGTTTTGTAAGCGCCCCTTGTAATTTCTTTAGCTTTATTGAATGAATGCATTCTTGTGCAATCCCAGTGGCCTCATGGATTTGTCGTCCTTCCAAAAATCCAAATTGTTCCAGAGAGATGACCTTTTTGAGCCTTCTTGCAATGATATTTGCCACCACTTTATAAATAATGTTGCATAAGGAGATAGGTCTAAAGTCATTGAAAGAGTCCGAAAAATCAGATTTAGGAATTAAAGCTATGAAAGTTGAATTCAGAGGCAGATGTATATGTCCCCTAGCACAAGATTCCTCCACTATATGTAGTAAATTGGCCCCAATGACCTCAAAGTGTGCTAAAAAGAATTCAATTGTCCATCCATCTGGGCCATGGCTCTTATCTTTTTGAAAACTATGAAGTGTTTCTTTGAGTTCTTATTCCGAGATTTCCCCCATGAGATCCTGGTTATCCTCCTGTACTATTATGAACCTTAAAAAAATTGGGACAGCTGAATGATTTCAACAATATTTACTCTGTTGTCTGCTTTATAGAGGGAGTTGAAGTGGGATGTTCCAAGAGCTTCCAATCCATTGAAAGAGGAAATATTCTCATGGTTTTCATCACCACATTCAAGCCAAAATTGTGGAAGAATTTTGTGTTCTCATCACCACATTCAAGCCAAATAGATCTGCTCTTGAGATGCCATATCTCCTCTTGTTCCTGTAAGAGTTTCCTTCGACGAGCTTCTAGTACTCCTAGTTTCTCTTTGGATTCCCGAGTCAAGAAACCACCCCCTTCGGATTCCTGAACAAGTCGAAGATCAGATTTGACTTGGTTTAAGTCTTGTTCATCCCTTTCTTTCTTTTTGAAAGCCCATTCTTTTATACACTTTTTTACCTTTGAGCAATTTTTAACAAAGTGTGGAGCAACATAAGTCCCTTCTTCCAGGCGGAAAGGACTCCAATTGTCTTTGATGATCTTAGCTACTTCCTCCTCTTTTAGCCATGTTGCGCATAGTTTGAATGGACCAAGAGGTTTTGTGGCATCTCCCTTAATTTCCAGGCAGATAGGGGAGTGGTTTGAGATCCCCCCCCTGTCCACCCACTGTCTGAAGTTTAAGTTTTGTTAGAATAAGTGTTCTGCAATGAGAAAACGATCTAGTCTTTTGGAAATTCTTCTTTCCCCCGCTCTGTGGTTAGACCAAGTGGATTTCATCTTTTCAAGGGAAATGTCCACCAGCCTACAATCTTGTAAAAAGTGTTCAAAATATTCCGCCAACATATTAGGTTTGGCATTAGGGCCCCAAATTTCGTGATTTCCAAGAGTGAAATTTATATCCCCTCCAATAATCAGATTCTCCAAATGAAGGAAGGATTTATGTTTCAGGTTATCCCAGAATGCGAATCTCACCTCATAGGGTCCATAGACATTCAGGATGTTGAAACAAGAGTTTAACAAAACATGATAAATCTCCACTCCTAAAGTCGATCACGTCCCCTAGGAATTTTTAATTTGAATAGTCTGTGTATTCCATCCAATGGCGATTCCACCCGTCCTCGAGCATCCATGGCCAAGAAATCCATATTGCTGGAAATATATTTTAAAAATAAATTAACTCCCTCTTCTGGCCCCAATGTTTCTAGGAGCATAAACACATCAGGTTGGTGCAGAGTAATCAACCTCTTAAAAGCAAGTTTTTTGGGTTCACTTGATAGCCCTCTGCAGTTGAGAGGGAGGAGTTTCATTGGGTAACCCCACCGAGGGCTTCCGCTTCTCTAAGCGCCCCAAAGATGGATTTATGCTTGCCATCTTCCAGTTCTAGAAGTGCACGATTTTGTGCCGTGGAGAGGTGGGAGGGTCTCCCCCTTCCTTTTCCTCTACAAGTGAGAATGGAATTCCCCCCCAGCCCTTGAAAATGAACCAAAGATGAGGATGAAACAGGAATGTCCCTTGACCATAGTCGGAAACGAATTGGGAAAAAATCTGTTGTAGAATCTACGGGGGTCTTTGGGGGGGTTTGTGGTGGGGGAGACCTTGGTTGAAGGGGACAAAGGAAAGGGAGAGATGGAACAAGGGTAAGATCGGGGCATACCCTGGGGGTTGGGGAATTAGTAGGAACAGAGACAAAGTCCAGCCGTTCAAAACATAGATATTTTAAATTTTCTTCCAGAGAAGAGAGATGAGAAAGAATAGTATCCTGCTTACCTGACGAAGCTGGAGCTGATTGATGTTGGGATATGTCTTCCTGCGACAGTTGAGATGAGTTTTCCTCGCTGGGATTTTTGATAGTGGGAGCATCGATCTGTTGAGCAACATCCTCCTGCGAAACACGTTGATACTCACCAACATTATCCTCCCTTCTTCCAAGTTTGTGTAATTCAGTTACATTCTCAGAGGCGCCTCGACCAGCTGGTCTCTTCTTTGGCCTTTCCAAAGCAGTACTAAAAACCTAATTGCAATTCTTTGAGAGATGACCGCAAAGGTGGCACCGATGGTAGCGAAAGGGAACCCCTTCATAGTCCAGGGTTTGTATGCATCTCACCTGACCCCAAATAATGTTCAAGTTCTCTCTTATCCCATTTAAGATGTTTAAAGAGACCAGTATCCTCGCCACCGTCATTCTCTTTGTATTAGTAAATGTCATGTTAGGGTCAATGAAAACGCCCAGTGCATTTCTAATGTCCCAGAAAGAGTCCCAATTCCAGAATTCCCACGGGAGACCTGGGATTCTAACCCAAACCGGGATAATGTCAAGTCTTTCACACTCCGTGTCAAACATGGGCGTCCAATTTTTCAACAAGAAAGGAGTGTTTCTAAAGCTCCAATGTTTCTGCAGTATACACCCCACCTCCTCCTTGCTGCGGAGTTTGAAGACGAACCATCCCCGCGAGAACACCAAGATTTCTGGTTTGTAATCCAGAAAAGAGGCCCAATTTGTTTCAGCCCATTGTTCCAAGTTTTTCAAGCTAGGGTATTTACCCCTAGCCCTTCCAACAACCGCAGTTTTCGCCATCTCCAGTGACTGTGTAACGGAGACATTTTGGCCACATATTAGATTTAGAGGTTCCTTTGAGTTCTTAAGGAACTTTGTCTTTTTCTTCCCTGCGACAGTTACCCCTGGCGGACTCTGAGGGATTTTAGGACCGAACCCTAATTTCGAGTATACTTTTATGATAGGTTCTTCCTGCGGGGAACCCTGCTGATCGGAGGTTTGCAGAAGAGAGGCTATGAAGCCATCCGAAATTTGGGCAGAAAATAAATCTGGGTTTTCATAGAGCGCATAGTCATGTACTAGGTTTCTTGTTGAAGGACATCCTGCATCCAAGAAATCATAACTCAGAACATAGAGCGACACCCCCCAATCCTCCTGTTGATGTCCGATGTGTATGCGAGCCGCGTCTGTCACCACTGGGGCTTCAATGTCCACCCGTGAAGGAGGTTCAAACAAAGAGAACAGTGTTGCACCCAACTCCGACGCAAAGGGTCTAACGACATAAGTCAGAAGGTCAGGATAGTTGGAGACAGCGAAGTTTGGCAGGTCGAAGAAGACCTCGTTCTGCGCTGGAGACTCCTGAAGGCGGTGTGTGTCCCCGTTATTCCTTCCACCTGCTGTCGGCTGCCCAGATGTCTCTATCCTCCTCTCAAAATCCGGTGGATGGTATTCAGTGGGGGAGGTGAAAACTGATTGACCCTCAAAGGGGTCCTCCGTGTAGTCCACCGCGTCCCCCCACATCTTCTCGTAGGTCATGTGTAAACTCCACTGTCTGTCGTCATCGACGATCACCATTACCAAGGGAAAACTGTCATTTGCAGGACTTGGTATGGCAGGGAGCTGCACCTACAGCCCCCTAGGTTAGGAAACCCTAGCAAAGCACATATTTTCCATCCTTCCAGTCCTAGTCTTCTCCCCCATAACACTTATTTATTTATATATATATTTATTATTAATTTTTATTTTTCTTTAAAAAAAAGAAAAATAACAAATAAAGAGTACAAAAGAGACTAAATGTTATTTACATATATTATTATTTTTTGTTTTAAAATGATGAATTAATGTACTAACTAATCAAAGAAACATTGGTTAAACAAATGAGAAAAATAAATCTAATGGAATAGTAACCATGTTTAAAAAAAAATGCAAGTTATATATATATATATATATGTTTAATGTAAATATTTATTTTGTTAATATTTTCTTGAAACATTTTTTTTAATATTATTTAACAACATACAAATCAAATATAACATTTTTTTAATATTATTTAACAACATACAAACCAAATATAACATTTAACAACACATGTACATGATAAAAATGTTTTCAATAAAAGAAAAGAAATTGATTTCAATATATAAAGTAAAATTAAATAACCTATATATGTACAAAGATGAATAAACAAAAATAAATAGAATAAAGAAAATGAAAATGAATCAAGGATAAATCAAAATTTAAAGATGAGAAATAACTGAGCCAAAATGATTTATTTTTATTGATGAAAACACTTCATACATTTTCTTAAGAAATAACTTTGCTCTCAAAACTCTGTGAAGTCTTGGACTAGACATAACTCTCAAAATCATATCACACGATATGTTACATCGCAACAAGATATGATCAAGTTTTACAACAAGAGGAAGGATAAGGGAGTTTGGACTAAGTAATCAATAATAAGTTCTGCAATGGCTTTTCTTGCATACAAAACTATTAGTTAGTTTAAACTGAAAATAAAATTTTATTTACAAAAGGCTACAAGATTTACAGTATATCTTAAATAATCTAAACACAAACTCAAACTTCCATTTTTTGCAAGCTTTTAAGAGAGAACCTGCTATCACCAACATCATTGGTCTTCTTAGTAGAAAAATAATCATAAAATGAATGAATGAATAATAAAATTGAATCAACAACATCATTGGTCTTCTTAGTAGAAAAATAAGAATGAAATGAATAAATGAATAATAAAATTGAATGAAAACCAATTACTCGAGAATACCTTATGCCGATAGTTATTGACTGGACAAACCTCCTTCATGAGTCAAATGCCTTTCCCTTTTTAAAGAGATTTTAGGGGGTTACTTTATTTTTTAAAATAAGATTTTTAAAAAAATAAAAGAAACGTAACCTACTCTAGATTGAACTCGAGGCTTCCACCAATTAGAAAATCTAAAGAAACTTTAATAAAATGAAATCATGGAAAAATATTCTTGTTTTGATTTTCTTATTCCATTTACTATATTCTCCTTCCTCATAATAATATCATCTCTTTCGTAGAAACTTCTCTTTGTCCATATACATCACCTGGATTGTGAAGTGTTGTTTTCTTCAATAATTTTCTTAATTCTTCATTTGTTGCCATTCCAATATGTCTCATTTAGATCCATTCTTTCCAACAACAATTTTTATGGCTGAGTTTTCTCACAATGAAATGCTTCTCTATTCATAGAGAATCATCTCTCATTGGTTTTTATTCAATCAAGCGTTGATCCATAGCATATAATATTTCTTGAGAACTGAGTTGACCCTATACATGCATAAGACTCACCTTTATTTGGGATGAACATTTTCTTCCAAACTTTTCACAAGCGATATCACTCTTGACTGTGCAACCTGGATCATCAACATGCATACAATCTTTGAAGGCGCATCCACCATCCTCACTATCTATTTCGCGACGTGTTTGGTCTTATCTAGCATTGATCACAACTTTTCCTGGAAATAATTCCATCTAGCTATTCCCGAAATTCAACTAATCATTTCCTTGTATCCAAATGATAAAAGAATTTTGCATTCTCATATCTGCAACCATTTTCAGTCAATTTGGCTAGCTTCCATTTGAACAAGAGATTCATTTGATAGGAAATTTGCATTGCAATATTGAAATTTCGTTTTCCAACCATATGTCATATGTTAATAATTATAATCTCAACGGTCACGAGTTGGTTAATTAGTTGAGTTTGTAAGTTGAATAGGACACTTGGCTATTCCATAGTATTTCCTATCCCATAGTATTGGACAGTAGTATTGTTGTTATGTAATCCTATATAAGTTTGAGGTTAATAATCAGAAGGCAATCAATATGCCCATTTGTGTTATATCTTCTATTTGCTTCTGTATTGTATATTTTAACATGGTATTAGAGTGTATGGCCTAATCCGTACCTGTTGTTGTTGGGTAATCCTTTTCACATAGTGGAAAGCACACACATGTAGATCAAGACGGAACACATCGGCATGGAGGAGTAGCTTCACAGCTTTGGGGCCGCATTAAATAATTTTTTTTCCTTTCGTAAACGCCGACGCACCTATCCCTTTCAGGAACTGCGTCACGATGCACCTCTTGCATAGAAGAGATGCGTCGCCGACGCACTCTCTACACAGACGAATCCCGTCACCGACGCACTCTCTACACAGACGAATCCCGTCATCGACGCATTTGTTGTTAAGGGAAAGTGCGGCGAACATTGTTCACTTGCACAGATTTTGTTCGACGCACCCTCTGACGCACTTTGTTAGCTAAAGAAGTAGCGGCACTCTGTTTAAAGACAGTCATAAAATATGGCAAGTATCAACATGAAGTAGATCTCCAGACCAATGCTGACCGACACCAACTATGAGTTTTGGTCAATCAAGATGAAGATGTTTCTCCAACTCAACAAATGTTGGGATATTGTTGAAAGCGAGTTCACGGAACCAGCGACAACTGCTATGTCTAATGCTCTCAAGAAATCCCTTGAAGAAAGCCGAGATCGAGATCTCACTGCAAAATGGTTGATCCAAAGCTACATTGAAGAGTCCATTTTCCCACGGATCTCAAGAGCTACCACTGCATATCAAGCATGGAATCTCCTTGCAACTGCATACAAAGGTATCGACAGAGTTAAAATGGTAAGACTTCAAACCCTTAGACTTCAGTTTGAAAGTCTTAAGATGAAGGAAACTGAAACTGTAGATCAGTTCATGACTAGGGTTTCAGGTATTGTGACTCAATTCCAAACCTATGGCGAGGCCTTGGAACAAAAGGTTGTTGTTCAAAATATTCTTAGATGTCTTACTAAGAAGTTTGCTATGGTTGTTACTGCAATAGAAGAATCTAAAGATTTGTCCAAGTTTACCCTAGAAGAGTTAACAGGGTCCCTTCTGTCCCACGAAGCTCGACTCAATCAAGAGGAAGAGTCTCTATCAAATGCATTCAACACCCAAGCTTCATTCAACATAGGTCAGGTAGAGGAAGTAGAGGAAGAGGTAGAAGAGGAAGAAGTTCTCATTCTACAGAGGATAGAACTGCTCATGAGCACTCAGATCACTGTGAGCACTCTCACAACTCTCAGAGAGGGAGAGGCAAGAGATGGACTAATAGGTCCAACATTCAGTGCAACTACTGCAAGAAGTATGGCCACTATGAACGAGACTGCAGAAAGAAGCAAGCAGATCAGAACAGTGGCAGAGCCCATGTCTCCAATGTTGAAGAAAGCTCATCAGAAGTCATGTTTCTCTCATGCCAAGCGACTGAAGAAGAATAGCATTCAGATGTATGGTTTCTAGAAAGTGGCTACAACAATCATATGATAGTTAACAAATCATTATTTTATGATCTTGATTCATCTGTCAATACAAAAATCAAGCTTGGTGATCATTATCTTGTTCCTGCTCAAGGCAAAGGTATTGTACCTGTCCTTACCAAACAAAATGAAAAGAAGCTTATACATGATGTATTCTATGTTCCTAATCTGAAAGTCAATCCGATCAGTGTGGGTCAACTAATTCAAAATAAGTATGACGACAGGTTTATTGATTCATATTGTGATGTTTATGATAAACCCCCCAGTAGAAGACTCTTATCCAAAGTAGAAATGACCAAGAATAGAATATTCCCACTCAATCTGAGAAGCGCTATCCTGTCACAGTCATATGCACATATTGTTTCCAGTCTAGATGAAACTTGGTTGTGGCACTGTAGGTATGGTCATCTACCCTTTCAGATTCTTAGTCATCTGCAAAAACAATCCATGGTTAAGGGGTTACCAATTATGAATGCACAGTTCAGTTCCTGTGAAGATTGTATCTTAGGAAAACATCAAAGGGACAGTTTCCCCACTTCTATATCTTGAGCCAAAGAACACCTTGAGTTAGTTCACACAAACCTATGTGGACCTATGCAAAACCTGTCCATAGGAGGTAGTCTGTATTTTCTGACCTTTATTGATGATTACAACAGGAAAGTCTGGATCTACTTTCTCAGACATAAATAAGATGCCTTCTCCAAATTCAAAGAGTTCAATGCATTGACTGAAAAACAGTCAGGTAAATCCATCAGAGTACTCAGATCAGATGGTGGAGGTGAGTATGACTCACATGATTTTGCAGAATTCTGTAAACAACATGGCATCTAGCACCAGTTCACTACCATATACACTCCACAGCAGAATGGGGTTGCTGAACGGAAAACCGGACCATCATGAACATGGCCCGAAGTATGTTGTCATACAAGAAGTTGTCAGGCGATTATTGGGCTGAAGCTGTTGCATGCTCAGTTTATTTACTGAACAAATATCCCACAATAAGTGCTAAAGATAAGATACCAGAAGAAGCATGGAGTGGCACTAAGATTAGTGTCTCACATCTCAGAATATTTGGATGTGTGGCTTTTGCACACATACTTGATGAATTAAGGAGAAAACTAGACAAGAAGAGTGAAAAATGTATCTTCACTGGTTACAATGAACATCACAAAGCCTGCAAACTGTATAATCCTATCACCAAAAAGGTTGTGGTGAGCAGAGATGTTAAATTCCTTGAAGACAAATGATGGAATGACATAGTAGATATTCAACAGAATGACAGTCCAGTACCACCAGAACCACTCAGAATGCCCAGATTGTAGGTACAACATCAACAACAAGAAGGAACACCATCAGATAGTCCACCACAGAACCAGAGAACCAGAAGCTTAAGGGAGTTATATGAGTAGACTCCTGTTATTGATGAACAACTATAGTATGCTCTATTTTCTTGTCAACCATATCATTTGATGAAGCAGTAAAAGATGCACAGTGGGTATAAGCAATGAATGAATAAATTGAATCTATTGAAAGGAATCAGACTAGGATCTTGTTGATCTCCCATCAGACAAAAACAATATTGGAGTAAAATGGGTCTATAAGACCAAATTGAATGAAAAAGCAGAGATAGAGAAGCACAAAGCAAGATTGGTTGCAAAAGTATTTGCTCAACAATATGGTGTAGACTATGATGAAACCTTTGCTCCAGTAGCGAGGATGGACACTATCAGAGCTGTACTTGCAATAACAGCTCAAAACCAGTGGCATGTTTATCAAATGGATATGAAATATGCCTTTCTCAATGGCATACTTGAAGAAGAAGTCTATGTAGACCAACCACCTGGTTATGTTGTCAAAGGACATGAACACAAGGTATGCAAGCTGAAAAAAGGCTTTGTATGGTCTAAAACAGGCTCCACGAGCTTGGTACAACAGAATTGATTCTTACCTCATCAATAATGGGTTCAACAGGAGCAACAATGAACCCACTCTGTATGCCAAAACAAATCAGCAAGGTAACATTCTACTTGTATGTCTTTATCTTGATGACATGATTTATACTGGAAATCTGATGCTAGAAGATTTTAAGATAGTCATGAAAAATGAGTTTGAAATGACTGATCTTAGTCTCATGAAGTACTTCCTTGGTCGGTCTGGAAGTTGACCAAAGTGAAAATGGCATCTTCATCTGTCAGCATAAGTATGCTACAAACATTCTGTAGAGATTCATAATGGATAAATGTAAACCAATAGAAACCCCCATTGCTACAGGAACCAACCTAAGCAAGGATGATGAAGGACCAACAATAAATTCTACAATTTACAAAAGATTGGTAGGAAGTTTAATGTTTTTGACTGCAACTAGACTTGATTTAATCTATGTTGTTAGCTTGATCTCTAGATTTATGGAGTCTCCCAAAGACTCTCACTGGAAAGTTGGAAAAAAAATTCTGAGATGCAGGCACAATTGGTTATGGACTTTGGTACACTCATTCACCAGAAAATACTCTTACAGGGTACACTGACAGTGATTATGTAGGCAGTATTGATGATAGGAAAAGCACATCTGGTTATGCTTTCCATTTTGGTACCAATTTGATTTCATGGGCCTCTCAGAAATAACCCATTGTTAGTATGTCTTCTGCAGAAACAAAATATGTTGCAACAACTATAGCAGCATGCCACGCAGTTTGGCTAAGAAGACTTTTGAAGGACATGCGACACACATAAAAAGAACCAACATCTATTTATTGTGACAATAGTTCTGCAATATAATTGTCCAAACATAATGTATTTCATAGAAAAAGTAAACACATTGACACTCGCTATCACTTTATGCGTGAGTTAGTCAATAATGGAGAGATTACTTTGATGTTTTGTGGCTCTAAGGAGCAATTGGCTGATATGCTTACCAAACCTTTGGGAACATATGCATTTGAATTTTAGAGGAAACACTTAGACATTGATAGTATTGAGAATACCATATGAATACCATCTAATTTGAGATTAAGAAAGTGTATTAAGAATAATTATGAATTTGTTGTAACCATCCCAATTGAATACTTATGAATTTGTCAAGAATTCAACGCCTCGTCGAACTATAAACTCCTCTTGAAATTTTATATAAAACATTCTTCGGATGGTTTACGAACTACTTGTGTTCATTTTTGTATCTCCGTAAGAAATAAACTGCTATTTCACTTGCCCGAGTCAAACCAAGAACTAAGAAATCGAAGACCAGACCAAAATATTGCACAACAAAGGAGGCAAACTGAAGGATCACAACACATCAACCTTAACTAGTATCCCACATTTCATACGCTTGAATTAATATATTTCTTATTCTTATGATGGTTTAGATATCTGGCATGTGATTCGCCTGTAATTTGGCATATGGCTCCAGCATTGGACTTGGGGCTTTGCGATTTAGCTTGGGTTGACGAGTTTACTTAACGGTACTCAAAAGTGAAACATGAAATGGGAGACAAAACTCATTTTTTTAATGAGAAATATAATGTGGGCAAAAGAGTATGACACATCTTATGTAATAATAATGATATCTAAAAGCCAACATAACTATGGACACTTTAAGAAATTTTAAATATTATTTTCATATAATAAGAAGGAGATAACCCATAATGCCTTGAATAAATTGAACGAAGTTTTGGTGAATGAAGCTTTTACGTGCTTGGAGGATTTAGAATTCTTTGGCCATAAAGTGAAGATTAAAAATGAAGAAAAGGTAAACATTTTAGAATGGGCTTTACGAAGGTAACTTGTTATTTGTGTCATCACAATATTGAATAAGAAACCATCAACTTTATTATATTAAAGTGTCAAAGATTCTTTAATGGTGGAAATTTTAGACAATCTAAAACTAGGTAGAGACATATACTATTTTTTTGGGGATTCAATAATTGAATCAGGTGACTCGGTAGGCATTGTGCATTATGGCAGAAATTTTGATATATAGGAGAGCCTGGCAACTCTTTACCGAATAAGTATCGTTGATGGTGAAAAATCACCATCAACATATAATACCGTTATTGTAATACCTATGGTTATTCATGTTAGGAATATGATCGTGGAGAAATAAAAGAAAATGAATACAAAAATAAAACACAGAAGAACACAATACAAGAGAGAGACAAATACATGTGATTCACCAAATATGAGATGCATTCACGGAGAAACAACCGATTCTTCCTTTATTCCATCTAGCAAAATGAAGGGATAAAACCTACAACATATTTGCTGCAACCACCTCTTCAGTCTCTCACAGTATCCTCTCTCACACTACACAACCATAATATAACGCCCTCATAAAAAAGTAGGGTTTCCTTCTAGGGCAAAAAAACACCAACATAACTTCTTCCGTCAAATCTGCGACCTAAAGATGAATGGTCCATATTGACTATGAAATTACAATATTTTAGAAGGCATCACCCCCAAAAAATATCTTCAGGGGCCTTGTACCCAAGCCCCTATCATGGGGGTCTCACTCCCTAACGACATGGTTGGAGGGGAAGCCCTCCCACACCCCCCTTTCAGGAACTAGGATCCAAATGTGAGTGAAACAATACCTATGAATCATGGAGATAATTAGGATCTACAACCAACAATGTCCCACTTGGAGGTTCTTGGTTATACATTCATTAACATGTATACAAGATTCCGGCTAACATGTATTTTTTTCTTACTTCAATTGTCCATATTCCAAAATTGATTGTAGTAAATGGTACCTGAGTTGTATATGTTTAGTGTTAGAATGGAAGGTCGAGTTCTTTACAAGATGAATGGCACTATTGCTATCACTATAAAACCTACTATTCTCCTACTTTCCCAATTCCTCCATAAACCTCTGTAGACAAATCAACTCTTTACTAACCTATGTAGCAACTAAATACTCTGCTTTCATTGTTGAAAGTGCAACAACATTTTTGTAGTTTCGAAATCTAACTTACTGTTGTTCCACCTATAGTAAAAACATACCATGTGGTTCTCCTCCTATTATATGTATCACCTACCATATCTGAATCAACATATCCCTGTAGAACAATGTTTGAATCTCCAAAACATAATGCCTAAGTAGTAGTACCTCTCAAATACCTGAGAATCCCCTTTACTGCCTCCTAATTCTCTTTACTTGGATTGTTCATATACATGCTCACAACTCCCATTGCATGTGCAATATATGGTCTTGTGCACACTATCACATACATCAAGATGCCAATTGTGAATCAATACAGGACCTCGGACATGTAGTCTATCTACTCATGTGTCTTGGGACACACCTCCTAATTTTTCAGTCTATGGATGGATAAATGTGTACTAACTAGTTATGCATCCTGTATTATAAACATTTCCAACACTTTCTTTATGTACTCACCCTGAAACAATGCTAATTTGTGATTTTTCCCATCTCTTGTTATTCTCATACTAAGGATTTGCTTTGCAACACCTAAATTCCTCATCACAAATAAATTAGCTAATTTTCTTTTGATCACATTTATATCTTGCATGTTAGACCCTACAACAAGCATGCCATCTACATACAATAACAAGATAATATAGTTTCCATTATCTAATCTCTTAAAACAAACACAATGGTCATAACAACTCTACTATAACCTTGTTCTGTCATTAACTTGTCAAATTTCAAATAACATTGCCTTGGAGTTTGTTTTAGGCCATACAAGCTCTTCTTCGGTATGCATATTAATCTCTCCTTCCTTTTGACTTCATACCCTTGTGGTTGTTGCATATAAATCTACTCCAAATATCCATGGAGAAAAGTTGTATTTACATCTAACTATTCAAGATGCAAATATTCTACTGCCATTAGACTTAAAATAATTCTAATTGAAGTCATTTTAACAACATGAGAAAATATTTCATCAAAATCTATACCATCCTTCCGTGCAAACCCCTTTACAACGAGTAGGGCTATGTACTTGTTTTTGCCTCCATCTCTTCCTTCAACCTATAAACCCATTTATTCTTCAACACTATTTTACTTGCATACAACTAAACAAAGTTCCAAGTCTGGTTTCGCACCATGGAGTCCATCTCCTCTTTCATGGTTTTCTTCCAATTCTTTCCAGTTTCTACCTGCATTGCTTCTTCATAACTTTCTAGTTCGCCAGAATCTTTCAACAATAAATAATACAACGAAGGAGAGTATCGTTCAGAGGGTCTACTTAGCCTGGTATATCTTCTAACAACACTTGTAGGAGGTGCTTCTTGTTGTTGTTCTACATTTTGATTTTCTGGCACCTTTGGAATTTCATTTTCTTCGATTACATCAAGCACTGCGTATTATGTGTTTTCTTTTTCATGTTTATTTCCCTACAACTGATCTTTGTACATGACCTTCTCATTGAATACCACATATCTACTCCTAATGATTTTGTGATTTTTACCATGATAACAAAATCATTAACTCCATATCCATAAAAGTACACTCTTATTTTCCCTCAAGCCTTGTTCTATTTTCTCTATCAATATGGACACAAGCTTCACTACTGAAAGTCTTCATAAATGAGTAGTTTACCTTTTTACATGTCCATGCCTCCACTAGAATGCCACCATCCAAGGATCTTGAAGGACCTCTATTTATTAATTAAACAACAATATCCACAACATCTACCCAAAATTGTAAGGAAATCCTGCATGCAACCTCATACTCCTTGCATGCTACATTATTGTCCTATTCATCCTTTTTGACACATTATTTTCTTGTGGTGTTCCTGGAGCATTCTTCTCTATTCAAATCCCATGGTATGAACAATAATGATCAAACTCCTTTTCTAGAGTATTCACCTCCATTATTTGATCTGAGACACTTCAACTTATTTCCTATCTCATTCTCAACCAAAGCTTTTCGTTTCTTAAAAGCATCAAAGACATTAGATTTTTTTCGAATGCAATAAACCCAAGTTTTCCTAGTCTCATTATTAATAAGAGTAATATAATAATGAGATCCACCAAGATATGATACTTGAGCCAATACCCATACATCTGTATGCACAAGATCTAACTTTTCAATCTTCTTTTTCTTCTCAAATCTGAGAAACCTGACTCTTTTTTTTTCCGTAATCATAATGCTCACATAAATCCAAATCAACTTGCTTCAAATCCGACAACGACTTCTTTGAGTGGAGAATATGCATCCCCTTCTCACTCATGTTCCCAAGCCTATGATGCCACAATGCTGTATATGCTCCTGTGGAAGCTAAATCAATTGAAGAGTTAGCATTACCGGTACATAAATACAATGTGCCCACCTTCTCTCCTTTTGTTGTCATTAGTGATCCTTTAGTCACATTCCATGAATTTTGTGTAAATGTATATATACATCCTTCACTTCCTAGCAACCCTGTTGAAATTAGACCTCTTCTCAAATCAAGAATGAGTCTTACATCTTTCAATAACCATTGGTTTCCATTCTGTAATTTTAACTGTACCTTACCCTTTCCAACAATTTTACATGGTTCATCATTACCCAAATAAATCTATCCAAAATCACCTCGAACATAGTCTTGAAAATATTTCCTATGGGTTGTGGCATTAAATGAAGCCCCTAAATCTAACACCCAAGAATCAGTAATATTATCTAATGAAAGGATTAAAGCATCTTGCAACACATCACGTACTGCATTTGCTTCCTAATTGTTCTATTGTTGTCCATCTCCTTGTTTTCTTTTAGAGAACAACAACATTTATTTAGATGTCCTTTTCTTCCCACAATGCCAACACTCCAAATTCCCTTTGGATTTGGATTTTCCCTTCTTAGACTTCCCACAGTTCCATGTGCCTTTTCATCTCTCTCTTTGTTTTCCCCTATTCTCCATAGTCAAAGAATTACCTGATGTCTCACCTGTGATTTTCCATCACATTTCCTCGATAAGGATAACATAAACAACATCATCAAACTTTAAAATGCTTGAACTAGAGACATAATTACTCACAACAACAACCAAGCCATTCTAGATTTTTGGCAATGAGCACAAAATCAAAAGAATCCTAACCTCATACAGAAATGTTTACTCCAACAAAATTGAATTGACTAGTGACCATGTTAAAATCATTAAAATGATCAACAACATACCCAGCTTCTGACATCTTCATATTAAACAAAAGCTTAATAAGAAATACCATGTTGGAGGATGAGGGCTTTTCATACATTTTAGCCAATGACTTGATTAGATCCTCCATTTTCTTTTATTTTGAAATGTTGAAATCCAAATATGGTGCTAGTCATGGCCATATTGCTCCTAATTCCTTTCTATCAAGAACATCCCATTCTTCATAGTCAACGGCTTATTTGCTTTTACGCCCAATAGTAATAAAATATCCTTCTGATATAGATAGTCCTTCATTTGCATCTTCCATAGTTGGTAGTTTGACCATTAAAGTTCTTGAACCCAAACTTGCCTTCTTCCACCATTGTTCCCATTTGAATCGGGAACCCTCCTTTCATCTGAGTTTATTAGCTAAATAAATATTCAACTCTGATACCAGTTGTTAGGAATAGTATTGAAAAGCAATAAAAAAACAAAATGAATGCTAAAATAAAACATAGAAGAACACAACATGAGAGAGAGAGAGAGAGAGAGAGAGAGAGAGAGATGTGGTTCACTTCATATGGGCTACATCCTTGAAGAAACAACTAGTCCTTCCTTTATTCTGTCAAGCAAAATGAAGTGATAAAATGTATAGCACAATTGCTTCAATCTCCTCTTCACTTTCTCACATATCCTCTCCCACACTACTAAGCCATAATACAATGCCCTCATAAAAAAAGAGGGTTTCCTTCGCAAAAAAGAACCAACATAACTTCCATTGTTAGATATGTGACCTAATGATAAACGGTCTAGATTGACTACAAAATTACAATATTTTACAAGGCATTTTCTCCAAAAAATTCTCTCTCGAGGTGCTTCCCTCAAACCTACACGAGGGGGGAATCACCCCCTAGTGACATTAGTGAGGGGTGAGGCTCCCCACATCCCCTCGTTATGAACTAGGATCAAAATGTGGTTGAAACAAGATCTACGAATCAAGAATATAATCAGGATTTACAACCATTAGTTCATCCTAATGGTGTATGTGTAGGGCTTGTGCTTGGAAAGTATCACAAGGTTGCATTTGAAATAAGAAAGGCATGGAGATCATAAACTCAATTACAACTTATCCATAATGACCTACTTGCCATGAATAAACCATCACTAGTAGGTGCATGGTATGTTTTGACTTTCATTGATGATTTTTTTAGGTATAATTGGGTATATTTCTTAAATAAAAAGGATAATGCCTTTAAAAAATTAAAGGCATTTAAGGCATTGGCCGGAAAGTAACGTGGATGACTTTTGAAATGCTTAAGATCATGCAATGTAGTAGAATATGCGGGAAAAGCATTTGAGATTTACTTGTCATATAATGGTGTCTCTTGGTAGAAATCTACACCTTACACACCTCCTAAAAACGGTGTTACTAAGAGGAAGAATTGAACTTTGGTCAAAATGACGTGGCATTTGGTTCAGGCCAAAGGAATGCCAACTAAGTTTTGGGTATAAGTTGTTTACTACTCAAATTATCTTATGAACTTGATTTTGACCAAATTAGTAAGAGACATTACTCCCTCTTGAGAAATGGAGAGGTATAAAAGCCTTTGTTGGACACCTCAAAACATTTGGATTCATAGCATGGTCTTATATTCTAGATGATAAGTGAAAGAAGTTGGAGGCAAAGAGTCATGCTTGTATTATGATGGGAAAATTTGAAGAGTCGAAAGCCTACAAGTTGTTTGATACATTCAAATAGGAGATTATTTGCAGGAGAGGTGGTGTAATTGATGAGTAGACTTAAAGTCTTACTTTGTATAATTCCTCTTTTGGATTGTTAAGCAATGATCGTTAGGAATTTTTTATAGTATCTGGATTGATTGACTACTATTTAGTATTGTTAACTAGACAATCAAATCGTGTACTAGAACCAACTTGTAGTTGACATTCCACAACAAAGTCGACCACAAGTTTTGGAACCCCTGCTCAATTAAAAAATGGTGATTTTTGTACAAGAAACCCTTCAACTAGAGAAATTTATGGAAGGCTAAGAGAATTGAAGTTGTTGGTGATGATGCATGAGATATAAATGACACAAGGAGAAAAATAAGTCGAAACCAATGTGGTAGTGTTACTCCAATGGTATTTGCTTAAGAGGCATGTGATCCTGATACATATGTAGATGCACACGTTCAACCTAAATGGGAGAATGTATGGATGATGAGTATCATTCCTTGATAAAGAAAAAATAATGGGATTTTGTTCCTTGACAACTAAGAATGAACACGTTGAAATCTTGATGGATATACAAGACCAAATTCACATCTGAAGGTGTTTTTGAAGGACATAAGGCTTGCATGGTGGTAAATGTTTTTTCTCGAAAAGAAGGGATCAACTACATTAATGAAGTTGTTACCCCTATTACAAAGCTAAACTCTATTTGATTGATTATTTCAAATTGTTGCTCATTTTGGATGTGAGGTACATTCGATGGATGTTAAGAGTGCCTTCTTACATGGTGATGTCACTGATAAGGTTTATATGGATAAACCTCCTAGATTTAAGAAGAATGGCAGTTTTGTGTGTCGACTAAAGAAATATTTGTATGGTTTGAAACAAGCCCTAGGGCACGGTATGAGTATCTTAATGATATTTTCCTCAATCTTGGTTTCAAACACCATGAATCAAATCACAACATCTATGTTTTACATGTAAATGGTGAAAAAATAATAATTTCACTATATGTTGACGATTTAATCATTACTGAAAGTAACACTACTTTAATTTTGGGTTTGAAGAACAATTAGCAGATACATTTGAAATGCCTAACCTTGGTATTTTACATTTTTATAGGCATCCAAGTCTCACAAATGGATGAAGGTATATTTCTTTCTCAACCTAAATATGTATTGAATCTATATATAGGTTCAAAATGGAAGACTATAAACCATATGCTACGCCTTACCATATGGGAGTGAAGTTAACTAAAGAGTGTGATTCTTCGAAAGTTGATGCTACTCTTTATATGATACAACTTATTGGTATCCTTATTTATCAAACTCATAGTCAACCTAATATTTCATTTGTTTTTAGTGTGGTTTCTAGATTTAATCAAAATCCAAACTTATAAAGGGTACTTATAAGCTTGGTATAAAATATTATAGTAAAAATGTGAACCCATTAGTTGGCTACACAAACTTGGATTGGGATAGAAATTGAGATGCACGAGATGGAGATGATAAGTAGTCCAATTTTGGTGATGTGTTTCATATTAGCATTGAACCCATACTCTAGTATTGTAAAAACAAAAGTTGGTCTCTCTTTCAAGCACATAAGCAAAATATCGTGGTGCAATTAATGCTAGTATAGAGGTAGTGTGGATTTGTAATCTAATGGGTGAGATTGGATTTTTAGTCGAGGAATCAACTATAGTGTATTGTGGCAATCAACATGCACTACATGTAGTTGAGAATCCTAATATGAAGCATGTGGAGCTTCATGATTATTATTCGAGGTAGTGGTACAAGATGTCGTGATGTCCCTTATTTATTGTAGGACATATGATCAAGTTGTCGATATCTTTATGAAGCCTTTTACCGAAGCTAAGTTTCTAAAAGAATGGGCTATGGCTATGCTTCAAGGAGCTACAATTATTTGGGGGTGTACAAAAGTAATTTCACCTCTTAAATATCCATAGTGTTGTGTTAATGGTTGGAGGAGGAGGTGTTAGAATAACTAGTTCATCACAAATTTGGATCTTTTGGAGATAGTTGACTATGCATAATGAGATTTGATTGAGAGGTTGACTGAGTGATTTAATACACATTCGAATTGTTGGTGAATTCAACCATGGTAGTCCACTTTTGCACAGGTCGAGGAAAAAACCAAGTAGTTTAGTGGGCATAGTAGCCAATCAAAGTTGATCATGTCTTCCTCACTTCAAGGGATTTATTTTAATTGTGGTTCTATATATAGATGGTCTAATTAATCGATCTATCATTGCAATTTTTTTTTGGTTGTGTTTCTATGTATGTTCAACTCTGCTCACTTGTGATTTAGTGTTGAAACAATGTATTTAGACACCACCTCTTCTTGGAATGTATAGCTCCTTGATGTATTAAGTATTTGGTTCTCCAACACACCTTGCCTCCCCAATCATACAAAAATAAGAGAACATTGACATGGGTCAACTAGTTATAAAAAAAATATTCCAAAAGGGAGGCAAAAAAGTTTCTAGCCCTTATTGTTGAGGCATCCAAGAAAACATCCCACCCTAAACCTAATGGCTCTTAGTTTTTGAGAAAATTAACAAAAAATCCAAAAATCAAGATTACCAATCTGTCTCTAAATATAAAGCCTTTTAATTTCTCTAAGAAAGCTTGATTTCCCTAATTCCATGGGGAAATCGTCAAGATATAGAGTTCTAGAGACTTGGTTAGAAGAAATCTCAATCCCTCTAATGAAGGGATCAATTAAGTTATCCTTCTAAGAAAGGGGTTTCATATCCTTCTTTTCTAGCTAAAGATGGACATGAAATGATATTTTGAAGTGGCCCATATTTCCTTGGCCCCTTGATTGATGTATCTAAAACAATCGGGGTTTGAATTCAAATCAAATGAATACATCCTCAAATATCTCTCCCATGTGAGTTCATATTCCACACTTTCCTCTAATCTTCTGGGATGATCTAAAATTTTAGGTGATAGGAAATAACATTTCAAGATTCTTGGATATGGTCACTTAAAGGATTGCAAGTATAATTGTACCAAAATTTGTATTGGACTAGATGTTTAAAAAGGGTTACTTGAAGACATTATGGTGAACCTGGGTGGATGGTGCCACCTATAGGACATTTATTATAAGAAACTTCCATTCAAGTGTAATTTCTTGAGTATGGCCAATTTATCATAGCTTGCAAAGAGGTTCATCAACCTTGTATCAAACCCATGAGAAATCGATGCCAACAATTCACATGAAGATGCCTAAGAATCCATAAACTTATCCTAAAAGATATGCATCACCTTCTTCCAAATCTCCTCTAAACAATTTTTGAGCTTTAAGAAAAAAGGAACCATGTGAAATTGCAGAAGAAGAGGCCCTAGAATAATGAACCGAGGAGGAAGGATACAAGGGAGTGGAAGATTTGAAGAAAGAAAATATGTAACCCATGAACAAAGAGGAAAGGTTGATATAATAAGTGGCATTGGTCCCAAAAGCAACAAAAACATATCATTGAACTCCTTCTTATGTTGGTTATGTTAAACATATGCTTAGCTCATCATTGATCATGTGAAGGAAAACTAGGAAGTAAACACGTGAAAGAAAATATTAATCATATAAAGCATTGGGCTCCTCTTTCCAAATTCAACCACTTTATGAGAGGTTCATATGATAGTTTGGTGTTCATATTGGTGATCATTTGATTGAGATATCGCCGCAAAATTTCCTCATGTACCTGCTTTAATTCAAAATAGAAAAACCACCACATCCAGGATTTCCCGCAACACTTTTCGGGTTTCTGTAGTGAAGTGGCACGGTTGGATTCTTGGAAAAATAACGAATTATGGAAAATGGTCCCAAAGATCCACTTATAGCGCTCAAACCATTTCTTATTTCGGAAAAATTCCTCGTGAGTCACATAATCGGGCCTGCTACCGAAAAAACCCATGTTTCAGATTTTTACAATTCGTCTCCATTTGCTCAAAATCCATGTCGCAAAATGACATCTAAAAAAGTCATTTCCAGAAATTCTGGTAGTGCTTTTGAACTTTTGGTGCATGGAGGGCGCTGTTGGAACTTCCAGTGACAGATTTTTAACTTCCTGTAGTATTTACTGACTCTTGATTTCGACCGTTTTTGAATGAATTTCATGGAAACTCGATGTAGAGGACTAGTGGCACCTGGCCGATCTCTTTTACTCTTGGCGTGGACTTGGCATGGTCAACCACTTGGATGCATGTTTTGGATATCATTGAAGTTTATCTCATATGCACGAGGAGGCGTAATATCATGCTTTTATATACTATGAACTTTATTTAATCGTCGTTGAGAGATATAACACATATAACCTTGTGGGCTTTGACACACTTTGAACACTTAATATTTGACCATGCTTGTTGGTTTTCCAACACTTAATATTTGACCATGCTTGTTGGTTTTCCAACACTTGTGCTTGATTATACTTGAATTTTGGACTTCGAATTGAAGGTTGGCTCAAAGCCTAATATTTTATTTTCCAAAAATATATAAAATCAATTAATATAAAATGATTTTAAAATAATGATTCTTTTTATTGCAATATTTACCTTGGGTACCAATATAAAGACCAACCAGGCATTTAAAATGAACAAGCGAGTATAGGCTATATTGTAGACATAATCATAGCATAAATGAAATTCAGGATAATGTAGCATCCTAAAGCTGAGCATCTCACCAGAAGCCAAAATTATTGTAGCGGATTCCTTACATGTTGTAAAGAATTTCCCTATCGGAATAGGCCTTATCCTGAAGTGTATACGTTATGAAATTTAACCATTTTGCTACCGAAACTTCCCGCAACGAACACCCTTAAGAATTTGCAGATTTTGTTGTCGGAGTTGAAGATCTTCTAGCAAAACCTCAAAATTTTTGACATGTTGATTTCAGTGCTAATAGATAATATCTCTCAATTTTTGATGATGTATTAGGTTTATGGGTATGGATACAACCATCCTTCCTTTTAAATGCAAACTATAAATATTATTGTTAAAAAAAAGAACCATATTAGCATAACTAAAGAGAAAACATGTTTAAACACAACATATTATCCTAAGACACAAATCCAATACTCACTTTAAATGACAGCATAACTATATTAGCATAGATCCATCTTAACCATAAATATATTAGGCACCTTGAGGGATTATAAGAAAAATGCAAACCAAGCAATCTTTCAAAAAGTAAAAATCAACACCATTAAAGAGATATATTCAATGAAAACCATAATTTCTTCCATGTTGGAAGAGTTAAATATGTTAACATTAAAAATAATAGTTGTGTTCTATGATATTATACTTAAACCATGCTAGCTCGAAAAATGAAATGGGTACATGTTTACAAAAAAATATATTAAAAAATGTAGTGTTGGTTAACCCTGAAGCTTAGAATACCACTAAGTATACAAAGATTTATAATGCATGGAACCAAAAATTATAGTGTATAATAACCAAACATAGAAATGAAATGCTACAGAATAAACCCTTGTATTATTGATGATTTAATATAAAGCAATGTTCACTTACCTCTTAAGGCTAGGTGACCTTTCACTTGAGCCAATATCCAAATAAAATAATACTCGACAAAACAAACCATAGCCTCCTATCTCTTTAAATAGGCTTTCAATAGTCAGAACCCTAACTAGTTGCGCTCCCATAATTGATGAGTACCAACTACCTAGCGGGCCTTAATTAATAGAGAGACTCTTTTCACATTAACAGTTATCCACTACTATCTCCTCTCCCTTATTCAAGGTAGATGGTTACATACATTACTTGATTAACTCCTATGTAGCCTAAAATAAGGGGGTTAGGGTAGGACCCTAACATGCTCTCCCCCTTTAATAACAACATTGTTCTCAAGGCCGAAGGTGCGGAAATTGCTACATAATCCCTGGCGGTACCCATGTGACATCTTCTGCTTGCATATATTTACACTAGATCAATACTTCTTTGACCATGCATGTGTGCATTTGATGCTCTATGGTATCCAATACTACTTCCACATGGATCCAAATGGAGCCTTCCTCATCAACTTTTGGTAACTTGGTATGCACTTTACAATTTGATCACACAACCTTTTTGAGGCAAGAAACATGAAAAAATGGATGAATGTTAGAGTGATCTAACAAAGCTAGCTTGTAGACCACTGATCCAATGCGTTGTATGATCTTGTAGGGTCCATAGAACTTCGGTGCTAGTTTATGGTGGAGGTTATTTTTGAGTGATTCTTGTTTATAAGGTTGAAGTCGAAGAAAAATTTGATCCCCTTTTGAAAAGAAACACTGTAAGCAATGTTGATCCACCATTTGTTTCATTCTATTTTTGAGCCATAACCAAATTGTCCTTATGTATGTCAAGAATAGCTTCATTGGTGCAAACTATGCTATCCACTGCATGGAACTTAAAATTTCTTGATAAATAGGAAACCACACACGAGGGATTTTTTCCATATACGACTTTATATGGGGTCAATTTGGTAGCTCCATGATAAGTGGTATTATAGCACCATTCTGTAAGAGGAAGCCATGTGCTCCATTGGTGTGACTTTTTTCAAAGTGAAGTATTTCATATAGGTTTCTAAGCACTTATGATTTCTTCGGTGTGACAAACTGTTTGGGGGGATAGACGAGGTTGATTTTGAATTGGGTATCCTTAAGTTTAAATATCTCTTGCCAAAAGTTACTCATGAATGTAGGGTCCTTATACGAGACAATGGAAGTTAGCGTGACATGTAACTTGAAAATCCAATCCATGACGACTTGGGAAACTATGGAGGGGTAAAAGGGTGTGCCAAGGCACAAAAGTTAGCATATTTGGAAAGGTGATCAATGAGCACCATGATGATTGATTTATTACCCACTCTAGGAAGCCCCACTATAAAATCCATACAAATATCAATCCATATATGGGTTGGGATTGGAAGTGGATGTAAGCCTCTTGGTGACTTCACTTTGGGATTGGAAGTGGCTGTAAGCCTCTTGGTGGCTTCACTATCTTTCCCTTGTGTCGTTGGAAAATATCGTAGGCCACAACAAAGTTTTGGATATTTGTTTCAATGCCTTCCCAAAATAATGACCACTTAATATTTTCATAGGTTTCCATGACTTCCCAAAATAACTAGTCTAATCTCCTATGAATACAAACATCAAATAATCAATAAAATATAACATGCAAGACACAAGAAAGAGAGAAGAGAGGACATATTTTATTTGGTAAAATCCCAAAATGGGGAAACATACACAGAAGGATGTTCTTCTTATTATTTAGGAAACTTTCACTCTTACAATCTTTGGCACCCCCACACAAGCATCACATCACATTCCATGTTGACTAGATGTCACAATGAATTTCCAATGTACCGAATGGGTCTCTTTGACCTCTATTATATATGCTAGAGGGATGGATGTTCATATCCCATAATACATGTGGGATAAATATTTTTCCACCTCTTTTATATAAAGAATGGTAATAGAAGAATATTACTCCATGATGCATTTGGGATAACTCCTTTTTCATAAGTTAGATATTTATGAAGAATATTATGCCTTTTTCTTTTAGGTAGCACTGCTTGTGTCTACAAAATGCCTTAGCTAGGCTTGTACACCAATAAATGAAACCACTAGAAATCATTACACATTCCAACATTCCCCCTTAATGATGAATAGAGGGATCAAACACAAATGAAGGAAAATGGAATTACATTAGCATTCCCCCTTGATGACTACTTCCAGAATTCCCAATAAGTTGTGAAGATGAACAAACTTCACCTCATGGATTTGATGAATATATCAGTCGCTTCTTACCAGATCATGAAATTGCACCTAAACCAAGCTGAACAATGAACTCAACATGACACCTCATGGTGTGTATAAATGCCTTATATAGGCTATACAATGGTCAATGTGGCCAACAGGAAATCATTGCACCGAGGATAGCGAGGTTCTCTACATCCCAGTATGGGGGAGATCTTGTAACGCATAATTTTGTGTAACGTTATGTAACATGTCGTTCCCGTAAAAATAAAAAATAAAAATGCAAATGATGTTGGATTAAACAAAAAAATATTAAATTATATTGATTTCATCTTAAACTTAGATATATCAAGCACGAGATCAAATATCTTGATGTGTACATTTTTTTAATGCATAAAAAATTTAAGGTAAAAAAAATCTACACCTCAAGAAATTGTATCCCTTTCGGTGCTTGATAGATCCATGTGTAAAATGGATCTATGCTGGTCACAACCAAGCTGAAATATTCACCCTACAGTAGACCTCATTGTTTGTACAAATGCCTCAGATATGCTATACAATGGAAAATGTGGTTCATGGATAATCACCATGAATTTACAGGAATAAGATGGCATTACATTGCATTACATTTTAACTAGAAGAAGGTGGCATTATATGGTATTTTATTACATTACATCACATCCCCCCTTAATGACAACTTCAAACACCCCAGATAAAGTGGCAAAGAGAGCTTTGCTACTGTCAAGGATAATCTAGAGGGTGGAACAATATAGGAATCCATGAAAAAATTGCAATCAGATCCTCAATAATGCATAAGGAGAAGACACATACTGTCAAGAATCAATGCTGAATGACCAGAAATGACAACATCAATATGCTAGGAAACTCAAGATAGGAAGAATATGTAGAACCAGGCTGTCTCCAAAATATTCACAAATAACCCTATGTAAAAGGTGAAACGAATAGAGAGTTAATGTACACAAAATAACTTCCAATAGTAAACCATAAATCAACATGATAAGCCCATAATGTCAAAGGAAAATCAAGAAATGAAAGATAAATGTGAAATTGGTTTTATACAAAAAGGTTAGTTTGCAAGAACATATAAATTTTGAGCAAAACTATGGATGCAAATTTTTTATATCACATATAGATGAAAAAGACGTGGCCACCAAATAGCTAAGTCTTTGGCATCAGTTGGTTTCTAGGTGTCACCATACACTTAGAGATTCATGTTCCTGAAAATGTCAATCATCTTCCAAACAAGAAAGTTAGTTGCAAGTAATTCAAGAACATACACAACCTCTAAATCATGACGATTGAATCTAAGAAACTAAAAAATAATGCAAAGAAGACAAGAAGCTAATGACAAGTGCTTCAAATAAATTTAAATAAATGCTCACCAATGATGAAAACCTGATGTAGTTACTTACATATCAAGTAAACCCTGGGTAAAACAACAAAAGAATGAACTTATAGTCTAATTTTAACTTCAGAGAGGGGTATGCATGACTTATTGTAGGGTAAATTGCATATGTACGTGACTGTCGAAAGAAAAATGAGCATATGCACACACTTTCTGATACTGTAACCTACATATTCCTCAGAAAATGTCTGTGACTAAGTGGATAGGAAACCGTAGATGTTGAAAACATGACTGTGTCGACGACGACCCGTGTACATCTGCGACTTCCTAGATGAAAAACAACATACGCTGAAATTGTCTCGACAAAAACCTGTGAAAAATATGGCTACACAAAGAAAAACAACCAGATATTTTGCAACAAAGGGATATACTTGATAACATGTTAGGATACAATGAATTTCTACTTCAGATTTGAAAAATAAATATATAAAAACTAAAAATTTCTCAAAAATATTTCTTAAAAGTAATGGTGAGGTTAGGGTTTTTAGAAAAAAATATTATAGATGTACAAAAATGCCAATATATGGTGTAAAACCTCATTGGTTGTCCATATCTGATGGTAGATCTATAGTAGAAGGAGCTCCCAACAAAATATTACTGAATTTTGATGCTTGACAAAATAAAAAAATTATTGAAGTAGGTAGAGCTTAGTAACTAGCTTTGATACCATGTTAGATTCTATAAAATAACATAGTATAGGTAAGAAGAAAATAACTAGTCTAATCTCCTATCAATACAATCATCAAATAATCAATAAAATATGCAAGAACATAAAGAGAGAAGAGGAGACAAATTTTATATAGTAAAACCCCAAAATGGGGAAACATCCACGGAAGGTTGATCTTCTTATTCTTCGAGAAACTTTGAATCTTACAAGCTTTGACATCCCCACATAATCATCACATCACATTCCAACATGATTAGATGTCACAATGTCTTTCTGTTAAATTCTTCACACATGTGGATCTCCAACAATAAACTATCCTCACAAGTTTAACACATATCTATAGAAAAATAAAGAAGAATATCATAGAGAAAAGAGTGTTCCGAGTGTAAATTTTTTTCATGTTATTCATCCACAAGATGTGGGAAATTAAATAAGATTACATGCAAGAGAAGTCATGAGCCTCTAATGGCATTTGAATTCAACTGAAGAGACATGCTTAGTTAGCATTGGACCAATCTCCCGACAAGAACTAGTGGAAACTAATGATGAATGGCCAATTAACTGAAGGTGGTTGGCGCATGACTGATCCACTAGGCTAGAAATTATGTAATGAGAACCCAAGGAGGCACATGAGGTGACTTGTAGTGGTAAAAATGGCGCTACTACACTCAAACTCAGTGAATCTATGTAGAAGGGTCAATTAACTAGGTGATCTAGGGGAAAAGGTGCCTTAAATCAAGGAACTGACTTAGTTAACTACACTCAAACTTAGTGAATCTATGTAGAAGGGTCAATTAACTAGGTGATCTAGGGGAAAAGGTGCCTTAAATCAAGGAATTGACTTAGTTAACTCCTAAAATAATTCATGAGGGTGCATTAGATCCTAAAATATAGGGATAAGGTGCTTTGAGTGGATAATTTGTCCAATAATGACAAAAAATAAGCACTAGGGGGTCAACAACATAGTCTAGGTGCTAGGAGACTCAATTACCAATGCATGGAATGCATGCATGCATGCATAACCAAGGTCTAGATGGATAGAATGTTCCAATATCCCCCCTTAAACCTGAATTATAAAAAATAAAGCAAAATAGGGCCCAACAACAAAGGATAAGGTCACCCTTTACAAAATGTATTTGTCCTTATTAACTGAGGAAAGAAGGAAAACCCAGTGGGAAAAAAACCTACCCTAAAAAAAGGACACGACACATAGAAAAATGTCTTCACAATGTATTCTTCTTCACTTGAATGAGCTGAATATATCTCTTCTTGGTGAGAGACTTGATGAAGATGTTGTATATGTCTCGATCATGCACAAATTTTTCAATGCAGTGTACACATAAAACAAGTGTAGGAGCCCCTTTGAACTTAGCTTCTGTTGATGGAGGAGCATCAAATGAATGCTTATTGATGTGAACACATAAAAATTCATATCTGAAAAAATAATCAAATATGGAAAAGAGATCTGTGCTATCATCTCCTAACTAAAAAACATCAATGAACTCAACAGGATCATGAACTTGTGTAGCTGCAGAATGGACAATGTATCCATGCAATATCTTTCCGAACTGATTGATCACCTTCTTAATTTCACAATGGAGATTATGAATATCTATAGCAGCAAGATAAGAATCATATGTAGAAGAAAACATCAATGGTGAAGTGTCTCCATGATCAAATAGGGTCACAGAAGGAAAACTAGGTGCAATAGAATTATACCAATTGTTGAGTGAACCTGTGGTTCCTTTAGATTGTGTAACCTTGAAATTCGAACCAAAAAAGGTGATATCAGGTCCAAATATGTGGAATATCAGTCCAAACAGAGCCAATGTGATGGAAGCCCAACCACTGAAAGATATGAAATATTGGAATGCAACTAAAATACGTGACACAGTTTAAGAAACCATGGGTTTGTCAACTGGCGCTCTTGGGGGTTGAGGAGTCTTTTTCTGAATCTAATGGTGGGAAGGATGAATGTGTGGGACATAAAACCTGCTTATAAAATTATGAAACAGAATTAGAGATCTGATAGGAATGATTTTAATGGGATTGGAAGGAGTTTCCGGAAGGTAGGTCAGAAACATGTGAAAAAACACAAGGATTGAGAGGTGGTTCCCGGTGGACTGACTGGAGATTCTTCCAAGGAAGGGATGGGGATTTCTGATTCTGATATATCAGAATGTGCATCTAAATAAGAAATACCAAAATCATAATAATTTATTTAACTCAAGCACTCAAAGCATAAAAATGATTACCTTCATGAGTAGCACTGAGACAATGTTCTTAGTGAGCAACAGGCTTTTGTGGTTCTTGGTTTCTTGTGAAATCAGGAACATCAATGTTATGCCTTTCAAGCAATTAAGTCATGATGTCTAATTTTTTCTTCATACAAGATTTATAAAAATGGAAACCTTTGTTGCAATAAGAGCACTTGGATCCCACTTTCTTGTTCTTCTTCTTGGAATTGGAACCTTCATCAGTTGAATTGGAATCCTCATCATCTGGATGGTTCTTAACTTTGAAATGCTTCTTGCCTTTGGATTTCATGGAATCACCCGCAACAAGCGCTTGGTCCTTTGATGTCTTGATGGTACCCATTTGAAGCAATTTGTCTTGATCTTGGGTGAGGGCCTCCATGAAATCTTCCAAGGAAGGCATCTTCCAAATTTTCACTGCCAACTTGGTTGCATGAAAAGTAGACACAAAGACCGAGTAGTCTGAGCTCAACTTTGAAAGTATGGAAAGAACCAATTGTTCCTCTTTTTTCTCAATTCCACATTGCTTGATCTAAAGTGCCAAGGATTTGAATTTTGTGAAGAAGTCATGTAGGGAGTCAAAACTGCTAGGGATCAGAGTAAGCAGTTCATTTTCTAGCTGATGGCCTCTCATCTCATCTGTCTTTCGAAACAGAGTTTCGAATTTTCTCCAAACATGATTTGGAGTGGTAAAACCATCGAGGTGAAAAAGAATACCTCTACATGTACTAAGGCATAAAATACCATACAATTCATCCATTTTGTTGTACCACTTGGCCTTCTCAACTGCTGAGTTGGGATCATTTTCTATGCCCATGGTGAGTCTGTAAAGACCTTTTATTCTCAGAAGAATCACCATCTCTTCTTTCCAATCAAAGTAATTATATGGAGCAAGTAGAATATGTTGGGACTACTCCATTATTCAACAAATGTTCTCCTCATGAGCCTGGGACCTGTAACCTGCAATAAAACACTCTGGAAGAAAGTTTAATATCAGCTCACTCAATCTCTACTTCGACACTGAGCAAATTTAGGAGTCTAATATTTCCTTGGAAAAGCCAAGGCTATCAAGGTTATTTCCCCAAGGAATTATGTGGAAACTCCGCAGCTTCTGGTGCATCAATGGAAGTATTTGAGATAAAAATAGATAGCTGGTCTACTCTGATACCATGTGAAATTCTTCACATAGGTGGATCTCCAACAATAAACTATCATCACAAGTTTAACACATATCTACAAAAAAATAGAGAAGAATATCATATAGAAAAGAGAGTTCCGAGTGTAAAACCTTTTCATGTTATTCATCCACAAGATGTGTGCAATTAAATAAGATTACATGCAAGAGAATTCGTGAGCCTATGATGGAATTCAAATTCAATTGAAGAGACATGCTTAGTTAGCATTGGATCCATCTCCCAACAAGAACTAGTGGCAACTAATGATGAATGGCCATTTAATTGAAGGTGGTTGACGCTTGATTGAAGCAATAGACTATAAATTAGGGAAGGAGAACCCAAGGAGGTGCATGAGGTGACTTGTAGTGGTCAAAAGGGTGTTACTACACTCGAACTCAGTGAATCTAGGCAGAAGGGTCAATTAACTAGGTGATCAAGGGGATAAGGTGCCTTAAATCAAGGAACTGACTCAATTAACTCCTAAAATCATTCATGAGGGCACATTAGATCCTAAAAGATAGGGATAAGGCACTCTAAGTGGATAATGTGTTCAATAATGACAAAAATTAAGCACTAGGGTGTCAACAACATAGTATAGGTGCTAGGAGACTCAATTACCAATGCATGGAATGAATGCATGCATGCATAACCAAGGTCTAGATGGATAGAATGTTCCAACAATTTCCAATGTACCCAATGGGTCTACTTCACCTCTATAATATATTCTAGAGGGATGTACGTTCATATCCCATAATACATGTGGGATAAATATTTTCCCACCTCTCTTATATAAATAATGGTAATAGAATAATTTTACTCCAGCTAGATGTATGTGGGATAGCTCCTTTTTCATAAGTTAGAGAGTTATGAAAATATTATGCCTTATTCTTCTAGGTAGGATTCATTGTTTCTACAAAATGCCTTAAATAGTCTTGTACAACAATAAGTGAGATCACTAGACATCATTACACATTCCTACAGTGACCTGCTACGAGTGATGAATGTAACTCTAAGATTTGTTGTTTTAACATAGAATTCAGTGGCAGAAAAATGTTCTCTTTATATTGCAATGTATCTTAGTTTTATCTACACCCAATAGTATGGTTTAGGTCTACTTGGCCTTTGGATGAGTTTTACTATGGTGTCATTCACCATCCATTCTTGATGCACTTCCTTGATCCAACCTGAAACTGATAAGTATAATGCAAACCAGGAGCCCTCCTCCTCAAATTTCCTAGACAACACACTAGTCACTGCATTTTCTCTACCCTTCTTATATATAATCTCATAATAATACCTTAGAATCTTAGTAGCCCGCTTATGTTTCTCTAGTGATGAAAACCTTTCTGCAAGGAAATATTTTAAACTATGATGGTTGGTCTTGATTTGAAAATTCCTCCCCATGAGATATGGGCACCATGTCTCAACTACATGAAGGATGATGATCATCTCTTTTTCATATGTAGATTTTCTCAAATTCTGTTCACATAACTGCTTATTGGTGAAGGCCAAAGGGTGTTCTTCATACATCAATAATGATCCAAGACCTCTTTCAAAGGCATCACATTCCAAGACAATTTTTTCATGAAATTAGGCATTGCTAATACTAGAGTAATCAACACGACATCCTTTAAGGTCGAGGAAGCTTTCTCAATTTACTTGCTCCATTCAAAGAGATTCTTTTTGAGAAAGGAAGTTAAAGGAGCTGCATTTTTTCCATAAATTTTCACAAAATTTTTGCAGTAGCCCATAAGTCCTAGGAATCCGTGTAGTCTCTTGAGGGTCTTGGGTTATAGAAGGTCTTGGATAGTCACTGCTTTCTTTATGTCCACACGTACTTCATCTTGACTCCCAATATGACCCAAGTATTCAACCTCAGAAATTCCAAAAGCACATTTGTAAAACTTCACAAATAGTTGTTGGTCCCTCAATAATTGCAAGGCACGATCGATATGATCTACATGGCATTCACATGTTGTTTTCTAGATGAATATATCATCATAGGATACCAACACACAATTGTGGATTAAAGGTTGGAAGACCTTGTTTAGGAGGATTTAAAAGGTAGATGGGGTATTGAAAAGGTTAGAATCCATCACCAAAAACTCATAATTACCCTCATGGGTGTGGAAAGATGTCTTAGGGATGCATGCTTCTTTCATCCTTATTTGGTGGTATCTTAAACTAAAGTCCAATTTAATGAAGAATTTGGCTCCATGGATCTCATCCAAGAGATCATCAATGAACACGTATGATCACAAATGTGGGTGATGTGGCTGGAATTTGGTTTTGGTCCACATGGACTCAGTTTAACTGAATGCAACTTCCAAAACTACTCACCTCAACCTATAAAACAAGCCTCGTGTTGAAGGAAAGGGGAAGATAATTCCAAACAAGTATAGATATGCTAGAGAAATAGAATCCAATTTTCCCTAGATTTTTTACAACAATATTCCTTTCTGTTTCATCTATAGACTGAGTCATATTTCTTCTTTGGAGTTAGTGGGGATCAACCCTTTGATCCCTTTTATTCCAAGTATGAAGAAGACTGTGGAAGATAACTTGTTAGTGGTTGTGGGAAAGGAGAATCCAAACCAAAAAAGGAGACACCTCATTGTAGATTCAGGTATAAATTTTGAATTTGTATTTATCTCCATATCATAATAAGATCATAATAAGATCATTCTTCATGTTTTGAGGTTAGAATTGATATTAGTTCTTGCTAGTCAATTTATTTGTTCCAGTCATTGAATTCAATATTTATTTTTTCTAGTATCCAAAAGCATTTGAGAGAGGTATTGTTATGGAAAAAATTGCACAAGTGCACTCTTCCACTTGGTGAGGGGCTAAGCCTTATAGGTTGTTGCAAGGACTCAGTCCTTAGAGCCCCTTTTGATTGTTTGGTATTCCTCCAAGTGATCCTGCTAGAGATTTTTAATGTAGTTCACATCCAAGTATGGAAATATTGATAAAAATCAAAATGAAAGAGATGGGGAGAGAATGCAAACTTCAACAACAACCAAAGATATGCTAAACCACTCTTGTATTTCCCAATGGAATGGCTGTACAACACCCAGGAGGTGAAGGCTTCAAGGGAAGTCAACACTATCCCTTAGGGAGGCTTTTCTTGTCCAAACTAAATGCTAAGTGGATGGAAGAACAATGGAGAGAAACACTTGCCCCTTGATGGTAGGTGGAAAGAATGCTATGGAATGCTCACAATGGTAGGAAATGGCAGGCTATGAGGAATCGCCAACTCAAATACAACGACATAATATTTCTCTAATTTCTCTCTACAAAATGCATGCCAATGGCTTCCTTTTATAGGCCAAGAGGTGGCCATCAAACAACTAGATCCAAATGTGAACTCTCCTCCTTCATGAACTTGTTCCAAGGTACACAAGGGGGGATGATTAATGCCCCCAAGTGTGTGAGGAGCTGAATTCTGATCCTTGGTTAGGATTGAGTCTTTAATGCACCGTTGGGAGTGAGTGGTCCGACCGTTTTGACAATAGCACTGAGATCGAAGGAAAATCCACGCAGGTATTGTTTAGGTAACTTGTGCTATAGCATGGGTCAACTGTGTAATACCCGCACTACCCTTTGTTTTGATTGTTTCTTGGAACTTATGGACTCATGTTGTGTTTTGGATATGTTGAGGATTCCTGTGGTGAGATGAATTCTTTATGTTGATGACGCTTTACTGGATGAATCGTCAAAATGTCGCATGTGTGTGACTTTTAGGTGTTAACAAATGCCCCCTGATGTATGAGGTTCGGAGGGTACTGTAGATATGATAATGCATCATGTTTTTTGCTGTTTCTCTCCTATTATTTAAGATGAAGCATATGTGGAAAAAATAAGGTTCTCCCATGGGGGAAGAGTGTTGGTGACGACCGATGGAGCTGTAATAAAGAATTTTTTTTTTATACAAACGAGGTAGGCATACCCATGCTCGTGAAATGCTATCAAAGTGATTACAATGAGAGAGGACAAAGGTGTCGACTCTATTATACAGCTAGGGCATGGATGAAGGAGGATTCAATCCATGTTAGAGGAAATTCCCCCGAAGTTGTTGCAAAATATTGAAGAAGTGGAACTGCTTGAGACCATGATGAACCCACTGTGGTGGGGGACTAAACTTGGTATGTAAACCTGCCTGAGGGCTTCATTGTACTGAATAGACTGCTATCGTGATTTCCAAATGTGAACATTGCTACCTTCAAAAGTATGTTTCCTACTGATGCGATGATGTGTTGACGTTGAGCATAGGGGAAACCAATTAGTTAGGGAGCACCAATGACTCTCCCTACTAAGTGCAAGGTGATCCCTTATAGTGATTGAAAGGGATCCCAAGGTACAAATGGTATTGCAACTCTCCAAATATAGTGTTTTGACATCGACGAGAGTTGAAGTATATGATAAGACAAGGGTCCTATCCTGAGAACCGAGATAATATTGTAATAAATTGGTGGCCGGACAGACCTGACACAAGACTGGTTGATAAGAGTGGGGCTCATAACTTCCTTTGATCGATGTAAACATGGGGAGAGGGGACGACAAGTTTTCTTTCGGGATGACACATATTGGAACTGGTGGAAACAAACTGCAAGTGAAAGGGATTTGATGGAGACAGAAAACAAATGGTAATGGTATCCGGAAAAACAGATACTGCTAAACATATGGAGACTCAAATACATCGATCAAAGGAGACCATGGATTGCTTCCAAAATAATATGGTGTTCCCTTAATGTGAGGCGACGAGGGAACTTTGTTTGTACATAAATAATATCGGTGGGGTCCCCACAATTTTGGGTGTATCGAGGGACCAATTAGATGTTGGGCGGAGTCCCTACAGTTTTGAGGGAGTTGGGGGACGCTTTCCAAAATGAAGTGGAGGGTAGCTTGCATATGCAAATATGGGTGCCACATGAAACAATTCCATGCAGTGTATGCCTATGGGATATATGAATGGAACTGGTTACTACAGAGGGTGGGGTGACCCATATGTGTCTTTGTGGGAGTGATGATACGAGGAAGATTGCAGAGGGTAAAGTGCTCATGGAGGTATGAGGGTGGCTTCATGAATCATTCTCGTAACCTATGTCGAGGAGTCTGACATGTGTCTACTTGGTGGAGTAAATGTGCAATTATGAAATGATACTCTAACGAAGGGTCGTTTCAAGTTTGGTTAGATTCCTCATACTGGTGGGAGGTCGACATCATGGGTGCCAACTGATGATGGCGATGGCAGTGGTGTTGTAACGTACCCACCCTTGGACCTAGTGCAAGGAAGGGAACCTGATGCCATTCTATGGGGCTTTTCATAAAACTTAGCCAATTCATTAGATGCATAGAGTTAAAAACCATGTGTGCAGATGTAAATCAAACAAATATGCACAGCAGAAATAAACTCATCCACACACATGTTTTCATATGCACTCAATATATCAATAACAAGCATTAATTTAAACATTCTAGAGGCAAAACACATAGGCAGAAAAACACTTATCTTTGTTGTGCAATTGTCCCAAACAACTAGCTACGTCGCTGCAATGTTCCTCCCAACCATAGGTCTCTGCCCAGCCTGTATTCTTTCAGCACTCAGAGACCACCCCTGAGCTGGGCATGATATCTACAAGGAAAAGGGAACCCTCAAGCACAACACAACCCAAAGCAATGGATACCCAACTAAACCCCAGAATTCTCTTGAACACAAAACTCAGATATGGGCTTGGAAACACACTTTCAGCAATGGGACATAGAAGCTAGATGGACATGGGTTTTCCCAAAAACGTAGGCACACCAAAAACGTATTTGTGGGAAGAGGGAATCAATCCCAGGGAAGAAAACTGATTTCTCCCACATATGTATGAGCATTCAGTGGGCCAAACAGCCTCAATAAAACCCCAAATCATTTTCCCCTTCTTCTCCACTGTTAGCCACAGCAAAAACACCCTTCCCAGCTAGGAAAATGAAGGTAAACACAACAAAACCATGGAGGGAACTGCCTAGGAAGGTCCCCACTCCTAAGAGAGCAAACTGATGGTTGAATAATGGCTTGGGGAGCGATTTCGTGGCCCTTTACTTTCCCAAGAAGCCAAACACAAATATCTAGGAAGGGTGGATTGCCCATACTCGAATTTGGATAGCCATACCTCTCCATTCCCCAAGGCATTAACTACCTCAACCAATTCTTGGGGGAAATGAATGATTGGGTACAAAATTCAACATGGGTAGTTGAGGGTTCATGGGTTCTCTCATTGACACTTGGCTTGACTTAATTGGCTCAAGGGTTTGAATATTTCCCTCCCAATTTCCTTTTAATATCATGCCCCCATATCTTGTTGCATTGCATATCTAGTTGTGGGATTTTATATTAAAATGCATATTTACAATTCCCATGGTTCACTAGCACATGGGTAGCATAATATCAAATACTTGCCTCTTCGAGATCGAGCGTTCACTAGTGGGGCCTTGGCCTTGAGCTCCACGCTAGGAATCATACATAATATGCATACATTATTTACATTATAGCCCAAAATATTATAAGTGTAAAAATGGGGGACGTGACATTCCCCTCCCCTTGGAATGACACCGTCCTCGGTGTTCCAATACCTAGGAATACATACACGCTATATACATGTCCAAAATTCACAAAATATGGTAGGTATGTCCTGCATTTCATCCTTTACTTGGGTTTTCGGGACCAAGTCCTTTGGTCTTCACAAAATGCTCCTGATGGCTGGAACTTTCTAGCTCTGCATGAGGGCATTGTTCCAAAACAATCCCTTCCCTTTCTTTACATTCCCGCTGATCTACAAGTCTAGAAACTTTATGGAGGCTACCCTCTTGCTGTTCCATTGTTGGGCAGTCGTGGAGGAAATGATTTCCTCCACATCCCCAACATTTCATTGGTGGCTTTACCTTTTCCTGCTCAAATTCCTTTGAGTCTTCCCACCTGGAACGTTTCTTAATCGGACAATTGGATGAATGCTTCTTCATGGATCCACTTTCCTTTCCCTTACTGATTGCTCCCAGAATTCTTTTTACCTCTTTTTGCAGGCGAATAGAGTCCTGCAAAACCTTGTGGTTCATCTCATTCTATTGCCTCTGTAGCTTGAGAATCTCTCCAAGATTTTCTTGGGTCTTGGAAATTGTTTGAAGAAGACTTTCAGCCAACTCTAATAGCCCTCGGTCTGCTGCCATGGTCAATGGAAACAACTGACCAGACTTTTCTTACTAGCAACACTTTCTTGTGTTGGCTGCAGCCAATTGTTTCAATTTATTTCCTGTGAAATTCATTGTGGAAATTCTTTGTTAGGACAAGCATAATATAAACATTAAGATTAGTCAATTATTTTCCCAATTGACATGGAATGTCCACACTTTATTCATGGGAGTTCCACACTTTCATGCTTTTCAACATACACATGAACTCATTCATGTTCATCCTTTCACAGGAAATTTACTATTTCAACATTCACAATTCATTTCAAGCAATCAAACACAATCTATTTTCATGGGAGTTCCACACTTTCATGCTTTTCAACATACACATGAACTCATTCATGTTCATCCTTTCACAGGAAATTTACTATTTCAACATTCACAATTCATTTCAAGCAATCAAACACAATCTATTTTCAGCCATGACATGCACTCAACAATATTTTGTTTTATGAATGCATCAATCGAAAGGAAAAAGAAGAGTAGGAGTTTCTCCCTCTTAGTCTTGTTCTATTATGGAGCTACACCATCGTTGTGGTTTCATGCTCCTTAGTCTCTTTCACTTCACTGTGAATGCTTTGACTTTCCTTTCTTGGCTATGACACTTAGTGTCTAAGGTCTGTCTAAGGATTTTCAACTAGGAACCCTCCTCCATAGTTGCCTACAGAACCTTTGGCTGCTATGACCCACTCATGTCCACTAGCACCATCTTTCATTACTACTCATACTGAGCTCTTTAGGATGGTGAAATGTCCATCTGCATCCCTATGATGCCTTCATAGTCCTTGCTTCCAACAATACCTACACTCAAACATTGAATCACTTCACATGTTTAGTTTATTTCCATAGGATTTATCTCTAAACAAGAGTTTAGGAAATCATAACCAAATCAGATACACACGTATATTCATAAGCACGAAGCTGCAAGGTAACCGAATACTTATCTGTATGGGATGTCTTCACTTTATTCCACGGGATCCTTCTTTGCTTTACGAGCCTTGGATTTCCTGTGAACACAATTATGAATGTTTGGCCAGCACGTAGGCTACTCCACAATCATTTGAATAGGCAATGCCAGGCTAGTACGCGGACTGGGTTTATCAATCATTTCCTTTAGCAATATGCTAGGCCAGTGCTCCGACTGGTTTTATTAATTAATTGAGGAATGTTGGGCCAGCATACACGTTGCTTTACAATATCAAGTAGTTAATTCCCAACTAGTCACTCTCTGGACTTATCAAGAACTTTATAGTGTTCAACCAGTTACTCCCTGGATTTCTCCATAATTTATATCGCCCACTCATTTACTCTCTGGATTTACCAGTAACTTATAGTTCTTTCAGGGTCTTGCTTTCCTGCAATGACCAAGGTTTGCAACAAAGAAACAATAGTGTATCAGCTTAGTTGTTAGAAGACTTATACCTGAAATCTTCATTATTCCAAACAAGACATAAATGAAAATGAATACTTATCTGTATTGTGCGTTTCCCCTCTGGTCCACAGGGTCCTGCTTCGCTTTGCAAGCCTTGGAATCACCTATGGACTTGGATGTAGTTAATGCTTAACCAGTACACCTTCACACCGACTGTAATTACCAAGCATTTGGTGGTGCCCAACTAGTCCCATACCTGGTTGGCTCTCTCTAGTGCCGAGCTAGCACATTCGTCTGGGTCATCGACCAATGGAAGGAAACTGCGCCACCGACCATTATAGGTCAAGGCTCTACTATGGAGCCATAGGCATCTCAGGGTTTTTAGTCAGTCTTGGCACCCCCCTCTGACTGCTGACCCAATAGAGATTTTATGCCTTCACCAATGTCACCACACCTTCTTGCACCACAACCCTTCACACACATATCAACTCTTCATTTATACAAGGACGACACTCCTTCTATTGTGCAAATCGGTGGTTCCTTTTAGGAACTTTATAGGTGACTTCTTGACTGCAGGTTAGCATGGCCCCACTCACACAAGGATGATACCCCTTTTTACTACACAGCTCCTTGAGTTTGTCCATCCCTTCCAGTATTATTTAGTGTGAGCATAGAAAGGTTACCAATTCCTATACAGTCCTTCTGCATACCCTTCTTCACTTTGCCTCTTAATGTGCAGTACCAATTGGCATTTGTGTAGGTTGACAACAAAAGAAGGATAAGCAGGCTTATCAGTATTGCTTCTCAAAATTGTATCCGCATTCCATAACATTCACTATCAAGTATTAAAACACCAGGAATGCGTCCATTCCCTTAGGGTGTAGTCAATATTGACAACCCTGTCATGACCCGCCACCAGAAAAGGTGTGCACCCCCTTTCCGATGTGAGCCATGTAGGCCCTAATCATACTCAAGCAGTCTGAAATGATATAAATAAGGTAGAGCATGCTCTGCATATTAACCCTAATAATTTAGACATGCATGTTCTTATCTAGGGTCACAGAATACTCGTTCATTTTGCAGATGTATCTTTTCTTCATTTGCAAAGAATGGGGGACTCCCTTCTTCGAGTCAACAATTCTTCAGTTTGCCACCCCAATCTTTCCACGTTCCATAATCCATACATGCCTTCTTAGCATAGTTTTACCATCTCACTTTCATGGTTTTCCAACAATCAGCTCAGCTAAGATGTCATCCTTAAAATATGCAATGGTGTTTCACCCGAAACCCATTTCCAAAGCATGGGGTCCTTCCAATGGATTTTGGCTTCTGCAAGTCATCACACATGGTCTTCCTGCAATGTGTCTTCCTGGCACATTTATCAAATAGCCAAACAGTCAGCAGCATTTAACAATAAAATTCAAATCTGATTTCTCTAATCATTCAATGGCATTAATAATTTAATTCAAGTCCGAATTTGCAATTCTGTCCTCTACAGAAATTGATTTGCTTAGCCATGAGTTTGTTCTCATATCGTTTGGCTCTTTCTCAGGGTAGATTCCAATATTCATCATGGACTTACCCACATTTTCCATGCCCAAAACATTCTACCTGAAATCTGAAACTTCAATCAGCTAAACATGTTGTGAGTATCTATGCACATAATCCTTTCATTGCTACAACAGTCACTGAAGTGATCTCAGAATTATAACACTCAATAATTCAAACACCTTCAGCTATTAGCATTTGAGGTGCAATGAAATATATGTGTATATCTATATATGCATTGTTATCATCAATAAAATTGCAAGACATGGGTACACTATCCGTGCAATTTAAATAAATTGTAAGTACTCATTACTTCACATTCCATGCAATCTCTGTCCTTCCATAGATCACTCTAATAGCCCATCATCATGTCTACCTTCTTCATGCAATCTTTCTCCTGCATTCATAGCAACTCATGAAATTCTCTCAGTATTAACAATGGTTCACCATTTCGTCTATTATCTAAATGCATTGAAACCTATACATATTACAACCGTGCATTCTCGCAATGCATCTCAACATGTGCACTTACACATATGCATGCACATTCACAACATTTACATAATATTTTAATGTGCATTCACTCAATGCATAATCTCTCAATACAACTTTGCATCAATCCGCGGATACTATGCATTCCAGCATATTATGGCCTAACCATTCATATGACATGTACTACCACAACATGACTATAGGTCTTTACTTTCTTTGGTTATTTAAACTTATAATCCAGCATACACAATGGCATGTTATAATTTCATATGAATGCATTGAGGTTTCTAAGCAATTATAGGGTGTAAGGATCCTTTCCCTCACTTACCCGCACCTCATCATACTCGGTAGATTAACATTCACATTCAGGCACTCAATACCATATGCAAACCAAATCAACATAGTTGAACATAGTTGAAGGGATCTTACCAAATCCTCTTTCAACATTCATACAATTAAGCACAAATAACCATTACATGCATGGCTGTCATTAACATCGTTTGATGTTATCTGATCAGTTGGCCTCTTACCAAGGCTTCACAGTTCCTTTCCAACCTCATGCTCGTAGATTTGTTGCACCATCCTTTCTTCATAAGGTTGTTGGTCATATGCAACAATCATCATCCACATCTTTAGTCATGCTTCGGTTGTCTTTGGTCCTATAACCATTGCAAACATGACTAGTTATTTAACAACCACCATAATCATCTTTAAGTGGCTCATTGCATATGCAAAACCTCACTATTCTACCAATATGCAATATCATATATATACACAAGTATTTTTACATTCACTGTGCAATGTTTATCAATATGCCATCTAATGCATATTCATTTCAGCTATCTAATCTCTTACATTTTCAATCATGCTTCTATGGTCTGATTCATACAACCATTATCAATAACATTACTGGTGATCAACCATAAGCAATACCATTAATGGGCTATTGCATGTGTGACTTTCACTACCTTTACCCATATGCAACATCATGCTTTATGCATAAGCGATTCACATGCACTATGCAATGACTCCTTAGTCATGCCCATTAATTCATATGTATTACTCTCTTGCATTTCCAACATCCCTATGCCATAATTTTCAACTTATGAAACTTAGAAAATATAAATACAATAGTAAGAGAGGAGTGAAGGAATTACCCCCTTTCCAAGCATGACATGGAGTCCCTTCTCCAAGTCATAGTTGATCCTTTTCTTGGTTTCCCTACCAAGCACATAAGAAATCATTAGCTGTCATTTCTCACCAAGTAGCAATTTAATACAAATGTAAAACATTCTTAGTTGCTGCTTTTCAAGCATGAAATTCCTATGCTATAACAGAAATAGTTAAGGTGAGAAGTTTCCCTCTTATCAATGTTGCCTTGTTTCTCCCATTGCTCTTCTGCAATTCATATCACAGCCAATTACTTTTAATAAGGCTTCCACAAACCTTCCATGCAATTCCTGCTTCTCATCCCAAGAATGCATTTCACACTTTTAACAACTGTCTCCGGGGGACGATGGGGGTCAAGGGGGCTTGCCCCCTTGTGTCTTCTCAACTTTCGGTACCAGAAATTCACCTTGGAAAACAGTTGAAATTCTCTGTTTCGGCAGACTTAGCAATTCTCTTCCGACCCTTTGCGGACAAACTTACTGAGTTCTTCCGGTCGAAAACTCAGCTTTTCCTTCCGTCATTGCGACAGAAACTCACCAACTCCTTCCGACACTGCGGTGCAAACTCGCCAATTCCTTCCGACACTGCGGCAGAAACTCACCAAATTTTTCCGCTGTTGTGGCGCAAACTCGCCAGCTTCCTCCGACATTACTGCGCAAACTCGCCAGCTTCCTCCGACATTACTGCGCAAACTTGCCAACTATGTCCGTCATTGCGGATGAACTTGCTGAGTTTTGCCGCCTTTGCGGACGAACTCGCCGAGTTCTTTTGGTTTGGCGAACTTAAAAATTTTCGGCCGACCATTTCGGCAAAAACTCGCTAATTCCTTCAGTCGTTTCGGCGAAAACTCACGAATTATTTCCGCCGTAAACACTTAGAAAAATTTTGAAATTTTTTGGACCAACTCATCGAGTCCTTCAGCCATTGCAGACCACAACTCATAACTTTCCGCCGAAATTTTCCTTCCTTTTTCGGCGAACTTATTGATTTTCTATCGGTTTGTTGCAGAGCAACTCGCCAAGTTTTGCTGCCAACTTCGGCGCAAACTCGCCAGTTCTAGCCGGAAACTTCGGCGCAACTCAATGAGGTTTTCTAAAACACATCGGCTCAACTCCACGAGACTTGCTGAATCAGTTAGGAAAAACACTTAGAAATTTTTTGAAAATTTGAAACTTTTCTTTACGGTCTGTGCTAGGTAGGAAGCATACTTACCTCTGCAAGCTGTGATAGGTAGCCCATGAAGGCCCAATGCTGCAACCAGCAGCTTTGATACCAAATGTAACGTACCCACCCTTGGACCCAGTGCAAGGAAGGGAACCTGATGCCATTCTATGGGGCTTTTCATAAAACTCAGTCAATTCATTAGATGCATAGAGTTAAAAAACATGTGTGCAGATGTAAATCAAACAAATATGCACAACAGAAATAAACTCATCCACACACATGTTTTCATATGCACTCAATATATCAATGACAACCATTAATTTAAACACTGCAGAGGCAAAACACATAGGCAGAAAAACACTTATCTTTGTTGTGCAATTGTCCCAAACAACTAGCTACGTCGCTGCAACGTTCCTCCCAACCATAGGTCTCTGCCCAGCCTGTATTCTTTCAACACTCAGATACCACCCCCGAGCTGGGCATGATATCTACAAGGAAAAGGGAACCCTCGAGCACATCACATCCCAAAGCAATGGATACCCAACTAAACCCCAGAATTCTCTTGAACACAAAACTCAGATATGGGATTGGAAACACACTTTCAACAATGGGACATAGAAGCTAGATGGACATGGGTTTTTCCAAAAACATAGGCACACCAAAAACGGATTTGTGGGAAGAGGGAATCAATCCCGGGGAAGAAAACCAATTTCTCCCACAGATGTATGATCATTCAGTGGGCCAAACTGCCTCAATAAAACCCCAAATCATTTTCCCCTTCTTCCCCACTATTAGCCATAGCAAAAACGCCCTTCCTAGCTAGGAAAATGAAGGTAAACACATCAAAACCATGGAGGGAACTGGATAGGAAGGTCCCCACTCGTGAGAGAGCAAACTAATGGTTGAATAATGGCTTGGGGAGCAATTTCATGGCCCTTTACTTGCCCAAGAAGCCAAACACGAATCTCTAGGAAGGGTGGCTTTCCCATACTCGAATCTGGACAACCATACCTCTCCAATCCCCAAGGCATTAACTACCTCAACGAATTCTTGGGAGAAATGAATGATTGGGTACAAAAGTCAACATGGATAGTTGAGGGTTCGTGGGTTCTCTCATTGACACTTGGCTTGAATTGATTGGCTCAAGGGTTTGAATATTTCCCTCCCAATTTCCTTGTAACATCATGCCTCCATCTCTTGTAGCATTGCATAGCTAGTTGTGGGATTTTATATTAAAATGCATATTTACAATTCCCATGGTTCACTAGCACATGGGTAGCATAATATCAAATACTTGCCTCTTCTAGATCGAGCGTTCACTAGCGAGGCCTTGGCCTTGAGCTCCATGCTAGGAATCATACATAATATGCATACATTATTTACATTATAGCCCAAAATATTATAAGGGTCAAAATGGGGGACGTGACAGGTGCGCACACCCATGGGGGAACATGCTATTCATGGTAGTGATGTCATGACGGGAGGGGGGGGGATAAGGTTACCATCGGGAATACTGGGATATGCCTTATAAACGAAGGGTAAATAGTGTCTATATGTCAGTTTCAAAATGATACATATGGTAGGGTGTGTGCCCCTCATTGTTAGAGCTTGGAGTCTTATTCTTATAATGGAAAAACAAGAGCTCCCATATTGTCCTGATCACGGTCCTGCACATACAACGCACATACCCAAGTGCAGTAAAGGACATAACCAAGGTATTGACAATGCAGAAATCATATAATCAGAATAGTGTGTACCTGTGGCTACTTTGGATAGGAAAATAGTGTCCCGATGACATTGGTGGGAATCCAGATTAGTTGGTTCCATGTCGAAGGGCTCGAAGCGTTGGTTGTCGTGGTGTGAACGGTTTTGGAAACATAGTTATGGTTTGTACGTGGCATCAATTGGAAGTTTAGGTCAAATGAGTATAAAAGAGGGGTGGGGCCCACTTTTCGAAATCTTTTGTACTTTGTGCCACCAACCTCCTAGAGTGCATTTTGAGCGTTTCTGGGAGATCCAGTGCACCAGTCGTCGATCCACGAGTTCCAGGTAAGCCTAAACTTAGTCCTGTTTAATTTTATTTGGATAGATTTAGGTTAAGAGGCCCCCTGGGTGGCCATGGCTCCATTTTATGTGTTTTGGGATACCGCATGGGATTTTTGGAAAATATCGTGCTGTTCTAGTGCGATATTTTCTGAAAATCACGCGTGATGCAGTGTGCTCACTAGCGCGGAAAATATGCAGTGTACCGCATGTAGCGTGGGATCAATATGCTTTAGCCGTATGCTGGTGTTAGCGCGACTGTCCTCAAACAATCATGCTGCACGCGTGGCCGAGATGTATAGCTCCCTCGTGCTGGTTCCATGTAGATGAATAGTGTTTCGACCATGCTACGCGTGGATATGTTTCAAAATTTCACACTACGCGTAGACATTTTTAGAGAAATCCGCGCTTATTTTTTTTTTTTACAAGTCTGATGGGTGATCATTTCCTTGTGCAGGTGGTTGCTAGATAGTGATGGCACATGTCTGGGATGTGGAGTGGAGAGAGAGGGAGTATGATGCCTTCTGAGATATTGTGTTCGCCAACCGAGCCGTGACTGAGGCCTTACGTGATGCTCGGCTCTTGAAGTTTTTCATGAGCCCTCTATTGCGGTTAGATGATTAGCTTCTATGGCAGATACTGTACATGTGGGACCTGATCGCAGAGTGTTCCATGTGGGAGGCGAGGACCTGAGCATTACAACTCAAGATATTTACTTCTTGACCGGGTTGAATCCCTGAGGGGTGAGGGAGCCTCTCCCTCCATAGTTGTTTGGGGAGACGATCCACACTTTAGTGGATCGATTCTGCGGTGGTGACTAGAGTTCTGTGAAATCTGGTGGCGTGTTGGTGAGCCATTTGAGGTCTCTACCGGTGGACTCTACGGGGATAGCCATTGTACATGTGTTGGGGGCCATGTTCCCCAACCAGGTTACAGGAGGCCAACTCCAACTAGTGGAGAGGGTGATGGTTGGTTAGCCTTTGGCGCAGGGTTCATTGATGCTGCAATATATGATGTAACATATGTTATATTTACGGTGGGGTGTGGCGCGATGCACCTTATACTATGGTAGTGTTTCGTGCTCATACTTCTTCGAGCGTTATCCGTCATTGAGGCCATAGGAGCCACAGGTGGCGTTTTGGGGGCATATTATGCCATGTGCTGGTGGCAGGTCCATGGGGGCCTATTTTACGCCACAGGTTCTAGATGTGTGGGACAACCACATAGGCCAACCATAGAGGTATCATTGGAGCGGGATGGACTTCTGAGGAGATACGGAGCTACCCGTTCCTATTGGAAGTTTGTACTTTTCGCATATATATTTGTACATACTTTGATATTTGCACATTTGTGATATATATGTTTATCAGGTAGTGATGTTGGTTTTCTCTTTTGTGATGCAGATGTTGGTCTTGTTAGGCCACCTCGGAGGCCGAGACCGAGGAGAGATCAACCAGCCGTCGGGGCTGGGCCTAGAATTGGAGGGTTAGGTGTGGCCGAGTGTGGTCCTTTTGGAGCCGGAGGATCCGGAGATGGAGGATCTACGGTAGGTGGGGCGAATGCTGAGGACTGAATGGCGGATTTGGTATCCAACTTGGAGCGGAGGTTTGACGGGCTGATGGCTGGGGTTGATGAGCGGGATTGGCCTTACCTCTAGGATGATGAGGTGGATTTGACGCTTCACCTACCAGCTGAGTGTGGTCCAACTTGGTATCAGATCATGCGGCGAGTCGTAGTTGCGTGCCATGTGGAACGAGAGGTGCAGGGAGGAGCGACCCCTCCTCCGCGACAGCGGCAACGACAGGGACCAGATCCGACGCGAGGGGAGGCTGTGCGTCCATTGGTTATTTTGGGACCCTGAGATCCATCGGATGGCGGGGAATCTTGATTCCTTTTGTATAGGGATGATGAGCCCCATTTTTTTATGTATACATTTTTGATGAGCCTATGGGAGGTGAGTTTTTGATGTATACCCCATAAGGATGCTATGTATATGCCCCGGGAGGGCCATTTTTTTATACATGGAAGATAGTTTTGATGAGAGATATATATGTGTATACCATTTTTGCGGCACATGATGTATGCGTCTATGTATGTATGTGATGTATGTGTATTTTACTTTATATTGCCTATGTGTTGATGTGATGCATATGTAGTAGTTGATACTAGCATATTTGTTTTGGGCATGTGTGATCAACTGTAGGACTTGTGATGATGAGATACATGTATGTGTAGTCGTAGGTGAAACACATGGACATATTGATGTATGATTGATATGCCAGGTTATGAAGCCATGTGATGTACTAGGTGCCAATTCAATACCTCATTGGCGACGGAGTCAGCGAATGCATTGGCTTTTCTCGGTATATGTGTGAAAGTTATGGTTTCAAACTGTCGAATGAGAAGGCGCACATGCAGAAAATTTTGGAAGAGGAGCGAGTTGCAGACGCGTAATACATTATTCAACTACGATATGACCAGTTGTGAGTCGAGGTGCAATTGTATATGGTGAATTCCTAGGTGTAGGGAATTGCTTAATAGACCTATTATGGCATCATACTCTGCTTGGTTGTTTTTTAGCTCCCCCAAGCACACTCCGCCGGTGTGGTGGAGTGTATGGGATGGGGAATATATAACCTAGGAAACAGATGCTAGATGTTTGGACCATCGACTGGCGTCGTCCGCATATCCTATGTAGATGTATGTCAGGGAGTCCATCTGCATTTGAATAAGAGAGGTAGTTTACTTTCTTAATTCAAGATAGTGTGAAACGAAAGTAAAGTTTTTGACAGAAAATAAGCATATCACCGGTTGGTGTCGGATGTCTTGTTTGTGTTGGGGGGTATAAATCCCCTATTTTGGTTGTTAATTTTTTGGGAATGCTTGTGGGTGGTCTATGTCTTCATCGGAAGATGAGGAATCACTGCAAGTGAGGACGCCAGCTAAAGGAGATTCAACATCGATGGCGTTTGGGAAGGTTTGTACTACCTCCTCGGTTTCTGACACTTGCGGGGTTACATAGGGTGTTTAAAATTGATCTTGTATTCTCATCAGTTCAAGACGAAAGGAGTACTAGGTGGTCTCTCCAAAAGATCAGCAAGGTCATAGTACACAGGGATGGAAGCATTCTTGGTCTTCTTGGTGTTACAACGTAATTTTCCACCTTGTGAGCATCAACATTCTTTGGCCTGCAGGATCCATTTCACTGACTCAGATTCACTTTAAGACCTCCAGAACACACTTTTTCCCTATTTTTCTTCCTGTACGCTAGCTGTTCCACTTTAGCCAACGTACCCGCGAGTTGTTCCACTATAGCCTGCGGGTGCCAAGTAAAATGGTAAAAGTCACTAAAAAATTACTTTTTACTCCCAAAAAGCAGTCTTAGGGTGACCTTTGGCCCTCCATTTGCCCCTGAAACGCATCGATGTGTCCTTTCACTTACCTTTGGAAGGCTATATATTGAGCTCTTATGGCATATGGAAGGGAGGAGAAAGAGAGAGCAAGATAACTCTAGTGGATTTTTGCCGTGACTTGAGTCTACACTCATTGATCCTTGTTGCTGTGAACCCCTTATGTTTACCTTCACAAATCCTTCCATAGTTTGAGTTTTCCATTACATGGAGGATTGAAGTGGTGGAGGCACAAGTGGAGAGACCTAGTTCTTGGTTCTGATTGGTTGCCGGCAAGAGGTCGTATATTGTACTTGTTGGTTATTTATTAATGGAAATACTCATTTTCTCCTCCAATTGATATTGTGAATATTGTTTAATTACATTGGGTTATATTTGCTTATAATATCATGGATCATGCTATTGATTGTGCTAATGTCTTTCACATGTTATATGCACTTGCTTGTACTTGTTGTTGAGGCTAATCTGCAGGTTCAAGTGTAGAGATTGAAAGCTCAACAGGGATCTACATCGAACATCTGGTTGAAGGTTGGTCTTTTCTCCATTATCTTAGCATTGTCATTTATATAGCATTGCATTGGGAATTGAGTCATTTTCTGGTAGTCAACTGTCTATTGTGGTTTTCCCCGAAGCCATAGGAAGTTTTCTCTGTAACAGAAATGGCGACTCGACTGGGGAGAACCTCCGTTTTTGGTGATTTTTAGGCATTAGTCATTTTTCAGAGTTGTTGTGTGTCGAGTCTCCGTGTCATAGATTGGTCGTTGGGATAACTTATAGAAAACAGGATTTTTACGGGTCATTGGGCTCTTTATTTGCTCATTTTCTTTTCCCTATACGCAAGTCAGCTTTGCTTTGCCCGCATCTACCCGCCTCTGTCTGCACTGTAGCTCGCGGGTACCCGCAGCTTTTTCTTTGATAGTAGTGTACAACTCCGAGATTGATTGGTTAATGACCTTGGGTTGTTGCTGGGTTGGTTTTGAGTGTTCCCAAGTCTTATTTGGCCTTGTTCCTGACTGTTCCATGCTTTGTTTGTGACCAGAAACTCTTCTTTCTCTTTGTTTTGAGTCTTGTTAGTTTATCACCATTTTTTATTTTCTAGCTCATTACATTGGCTGAGTCTCACTGCTTGGGATGTGCTAGGTTGTCTTTGTGATCTACTATGCATTTCTTTAACCAAATAGGTAGATTTCGCTTGCATTTTTTATTCCATTAAATTGAAAAATATAGAAACATAGTTTTGCATTTTCCTTTCCATTATAAGAGAAAATACAATTTTTTTTTTTACTTTCTGTACTGCATTTTGCATCTGAGTGCTTGTGCTTTCATTTAGGATTTGCTTGTGCATTGGAAATTTAAAAGAATTGCATTTTATTTCAAACCTTTGGATTGATTTTCATTTTAGTGGCATTGTTTTTATTTGATAGATGAGTCTAGAGTTTGACGATTGTGCATACTATTGAGTCATATACATCATTAGTTTCACGACCATATCCTTTGAGTAATTACATCCATTTAAAATAAATGCTTAATCTTAAAATTAATTAGAACGATTTTTATTTTATAGGGTGCACCAACTAGTATAGGTTTAGAGTCTTGGAATATATCATTGTGAGTTAACAATCCAAGACTACTAGACGAAACATTATGTGTCTGACCAAGGAGTGGTGAATTCCATAGTATACATCAGTGTTCTCAGGAAGCTCTACTCAGACTAGAGTTAAGCACGAGGTCACGGGAGGTTGGTTGCGGAGATAGCCCTCCAATACTGGCCAAACGTGGGAGATATTTCCAGGATTTGTTTGTGTATGGGGACTCTTGGGGGATTTGACCCTCTTGAGTTTCGGGCTTAGCTACCCTGCCCATACGATGGATCCCACCTGCCACTGTCCTCCTGAGCATTGGTTATATTGTGGTGACCTTAGTTTCCTTACCTAGGTATCGCATAGGGTGCTTGTAGTGGTTATATTGTACATATCCTGAGTCAGATAGGGGTTGGACATCACAGTTTCTTGTTGTATAGGGACTTGACCATGTGCACGCAGTGAAGTCTGGGAACCCTTATAACTAACTCTGTTACCTCTGGTTATAGTTTGGGAGTCTCAAGCCTCTCCTAGGCGAGACATACCGACTGTAGTGTCGGGAGGTCCCTTGAGCCAATCTTGTTTGTGTGCATTTGGTTGTAGTTTCTTAGGTGTGTGCTCTTTGATTCTTTGATCGTTAGGTTGGCCGTTAGGGGACGCTTTGATTTATTGAACTTTCAGAGGTATTGTGGTGCGATGTCCTACTCTCCGCTGGTCTCGTCGGTTGGCTGGTTTATCGGCCGTCGAAGCTACACGTCATGTTGATATAGGACGCCGGAAGGTTCCCTCTGATTCTTCTGATTCTTTTGAGACACTTCGTGCTGACATTGCCATTGGTTTTGGCATGGGAGAAATCCCTACGACTCCGTTGGGTAGAGTAGAAAACACTTCTGACACCCCTACTCAGAGAGGAATGGGGAGGCGATCCACAACTCGAGACCCAACGTAGTTTGTTTGGGCCGGATCCACCCGAGGATGACCCGTTCGATCCTTCGAATCCTCAGAACTTCCTATATGGGATGGTGAATTTGCATGTGAACACAGGTCCTACGACCAACAATACCCTGTTCTCTTTTGGTATGCCTAGTTACAACATAGTTGATCCATCCACTATGTTTGGTAGTCATGCTAGCACTAGTCATGGTGTTAGCAGCACTGCACCCACTGGGGGAAATCCCCTCACTGGGGGCACCACATTTTCCACTCACACACATAATACTGGGACGAGCTACATTCCTCCCAAAATTCCAAATTTGGGTGGAAGACTACCTCCTAGGACTACCTCTCATGGTGGGAACACTGTTCTCAATACGACTCACCATCCACAACATAATACACATGCCCATACACGTCAACCTATGACCACATTTTCTAATGTTAACAATCCTCCTAATGACGGGGGTGGACACATACTATATACTTTTACGATTGCTCCCACTACTAGTAATGCTAATGTAGGAGGTGGGAATATACCTCATACTTATGGTCACAACACCACTGCTCCTGCTACTAGTAATGCCAATGTTGGGGTTGGGAATATACCTTATACTCACGGTGACCACACGACTGCTCATGCTACTAATAATGCTTACGTAGGGGGCGGGAACATACCTTATAACCATGGTCATTACAACACGGTTCCCGCTACAAGTAATACTTATATGTCCCATAATTATGGTGGTAACCCTTACTATAATACAGTCGGTGCTGGCCCTCATTACAACCCACCTCATTACGGCGCTCAGAATACATATATACCTGCTTACCCTCACACGGGTCAGGTTGGAGGAGGTTATCAGCCTTATGGCCAGGGGCCCGGTTATGGTCCATCTTATCCTTCAAGTCAGTATCATCAACCTTTTATGGGAGTTTATAATCAAGCTTTTCAGCCACAACTCCCGTTCCTTGCTCGATTGAATCTTCCGGATCTTTCGAAGCTCAAGAATGATACGGTGTGTCACGATCCTAATTGGCCTCCAATCCTTACCAAGATCCCTTCGGACATTCCCAAGTTTGAGGGGAAGGGTGGTGAGGATCCAGGTGATCATGTTACGAATTTTCACCTTTGGTGCTCATCAAACTCGTTAAATCACGATTCTGTTCGTTTGAGACTATTTCAATGCACCCTCACAAGGACAACCGCGAAGTGGTATGTCGAGTTTCCTGGGGGAACGTAAAAGGGTTTCAATGAGATAGCTTTGGTTTTCCTCGATCATTCTAGCTGCCGGTTCGCTACGATATTGGCACTAAACTGTTGTCTACCTTCCGCTAGAATAAGGCCACACACATTTCTGACCGCGTTCAAGAGTGGAGTCGACGGAAGAGGTTAGTGAAAGCCAACATTCCTCAAGAGTTCCTATTGGAATGGTTTCTCAAGTCTTTGCTTCCATACATTTCTAAGGATGTTTCGATGTCCGACATTACGACTGAGGAACAATCTATACTCAAATTCCAGCAGCTAGATTTTCTCTATGCCAAGTTTGGCATTCTTTATGACATTATTCCCGATGCACCGCGATCACAACATGAGCCCAAGCCAGTTCCTGGACCACATGCCGATGGCATTGTTGGATCTGCAAGTACTCGACCCATAGATTTGGTTTCTAATCAAATGCAAAATTTGTCACTTAACCAGTCTACTGCTGGACAGATTCACACCTTGTCCACTTCCACCCCATCGTCTGATGTACACACTATGCAATCGGCGAACCCATCGGGTAACCAACAGATTGGTGGTAAGAAGAAGGGTAGAAACAACTGTAAGGGTGGAAATAATGGGAACAATGGTAGTAATCGTAATACTCCTCGGAAAGAGAATGCCAACCCTCCTCGGGATGACAGAAATGCTAGTGGGGACCGAAAACCTAGGCATAAGGTGAAATTCCCTTGCAAGATTTGCGGGGAAGATCATCTTACTCACTTGTGTCCTCAGATTGAAGAAGAATCGAAGCATCTGGCACAGAGCCCAGCTGTGTTAAAAGATCCCCTTCCACATCATCAGAACATGGATTTGAATGCTCCCGCTACTGGTTATGGGGATAATGATACTTCATCGTCCACTTCTCATACCGGTGGCTTTGGATGCGTGAATATGGTCAAATCAGAGGTTAGTGTTGCCACTTGTCAACGTAATTATGGTGCACCACAACCGAATATGGGGAATGAGCCTCCCCTCCTCCTGACAACTCTTTGCATATCGAGAAGCCCACTACTATGCCGCGGATGCCGAAAGGTGTTCTCAAGCGCTCTACGCATAATCCCAATGCTCGAGCCGACCATAACTACTCTATTGTCGAAGATTTGGGTCAAACTTTGTGTGCCATATTAGCTTTTGAAGTTTTACAAGCATGTCCTTCTCAAAGGCATGCCCTTTTGAGTGCTTTAGGAGTTCAGGATGGGGGAAGTCCTAACGTTATCAAGTTTGATACTACTCATGTTCAACCTCACTTACGTTACCATGTGGCTTTTCAAATCCATGTGGAGTGCCTTCAGAATTTCGTCAAAAGAACGGTGGTTGACGAAGGTGCTTCTATGGCAGTGATATCTTTATCTTGTTGGAAATCTCTTGGCTCTCCTCCCTTATCCAAGTCTATGACCATGATCACTGCATTTGACGATCGGTCATTTAATCTGCACGGGATTATCCCTTCCCTTGTTGTCCGCTTGGGTGGGAAATCCATGCCTATTGAAGTCGAGGTGGTTGATGCGCCCATCGACTACAACCTTCTCTTGGGTAGGAATTGGATGTACGCTATGAAAGCTGTTGCGTCCACTGTGTTCAGAATTATTTTCTTTCCACACGAAGGAAATATTGTGACGGTCAACCAACTAGATTTCGTTAGTCCTTATTCCACAGCATCCACGGGATCAGTGGTCCCCCAAGTTACAGATTCTCAATCGGCAACTGGGAACATGGGTGTCGGATTGTACCCCTCAATGTTGGGATATTTTGATTTCCCTTCACCGATTGCTTTTATTGGAACCATTTCCGATAATGAGCCTCCTCCATTGAATAATGTACCATTTCGGACTTTGTATTTTGATGATCCATGGACCTTACCATCCACGAGTTCCACGTCTGGAGACATTGCGCATGATGGAATGGCTATGCCACTGTCTGCTGCTGAGCTTGCATATCAAGATATTCAACAAGCCACCGTAGAGCCGGATCTTTCCTCTTCCTGGGCAGAGGAGGAAGATCCCGTTATGCTACTGGAATGGGCAGTCGACTCATCTTGTTCGCATGGGTGCCTTGATGATACTCTACCTTCAGATGAATATTTTATCGCGTCCATGCACGGTAATGACGATCCTTGGGGGGATTCCTATCATAAATCTCATTCCTTTCCCACCCTTGGTCTTATGGAATGAGATGAACCTATAATACAATATGCCACCCATTTGGATTTGGATCCAGTCACAGTCTCGTCCATCCCTGGTTTGACGTTTGAGTCTGATGAGTCTTTGAGCTCTCCTATAGATCCGCAAATCAGCGCTCCTGAAGAGTTTGATTCTATTTCTAGAATTTACAACTCCCATGATGATGAATTTGCTCTTACAGATTCCTTCACATCCTTCAGCTTTGCTCTTCATTTTGATCCCTCGAGTATTGGTACTATGGCACCTTCAGTGGTTAGCTCTACCTGCGTTATGTCTGAGGTTAACAATAATAAAGTTGAAAACATTTCTACCGTAGTGACTTGTATCAGATTTTTATTTACGTATGTTTTAGAGATGATCTTGGTACTTATGTTTGTTGGAGACAAGATTCTTAGCTGGACTTATACTTGTTTACTGGTCCTTTTCGACATTTTCTTCGGTCATGGAAAGCATATTCGGAACCTTGCATATAGGTTTAGGCCTCCCCATTGTTATGATGCATTTGAACCTTTTGCTATCCGAAATTGCAGACACCCCCTGAGTGTCCTTATGTTGATCATGTTCCTTGCATTATGCTTAGCTTTGTTCCATGCGGTTGGAACTAGTCTCGCATGTCCTTGACACTCGTCTTCTCCCATTACGAGCATTCTTCCATCTCTCCTTTGAGCTCGTTAAAAAAAGTAAGGAGGTCACGAGTTTACTTTTTCGGGCTTGTTAAACCTTTATGGAAAATATTTTTATAAAGTATTTTTTAAGCCCTTGTTAGACTTTTTCAAATCAAACAAGATTGCCGAGTATACTTGTCATTTCAGACTTGTTAAAGGATTTGAAGCGACATCCACTTAGGTATAAGTTTACCACTTTTCCGGACCTTTGTGGATTAATTACGAAAAAGGTATACTCTAGTCATACGTGACTAGAAGAGTTCTTCTCTCATTGTTTTACACTTTTTCGGGTGAGGAGACTAACTTTACGAAAAAGGACTCCCCTTTTATGTCGAGTTGTGATTGCATTGCATTATCCTGCTTTCCGCTTGAGCCTTGTGCTGGCTCCTTCTTACTCAATTGTTAGCCTGGTGCCTGAGCACTTCCCCTGTCGAGCCTTGCAGAGCTTTCATTTTCCTTTCATAACTTGATGACCTTTTGACCCTGAGGGAACACCCCCCGAGTGTCCACATCCTGCACATGCTTCCTTTCATTGATCATAGGTATGTTCCACTGCTTGGGACAAGTTTGCTCGCTACTTGACAGTCGTTCCCTCCATTGTTGTACTATAAGAAATTTTATTCTTTTTCAAGCTTTCCAAATATGAAAAAGACCCAAAAAAGTCAAATATTCCAAAAAGCTGGACGTGAGAATATTTACTTATTATTGTTGGAAGCTGTTGCGTTGCCTTTGAACATAGCATTCATTCCACTCCATACATTATGAGTCGAGACTATAGTAGGACTTTAGGAGTTGTACTCGTTTCTCAGTTTTACTCCACGTATTGGTTAAGCTTCCAGTCACTATGGTGCCCTTTTTTGATGCCTCCTGCATCACACAATGTTATATCGAGTCTATGCTGCCTAAGTCTATCCATCTGCTCATGCTCTTGTTCAAAGGAAGTCCTGAAACCAGATTCGGCCACTCCTCAGATCTCTTGACTATTGCATATCGGCCATCCTTATTGAGTCAGTCCGTTTCATCTGAGTTCTTCCAAATCTTTCAATGTAGCTGTTACCTCGTGCTGGTTGATGGGGGATGCCTTAATTCCTTCCTTCTAGCGAGTTTTGTTCCGTTGAATTCAACCCATTTATTCCAAAATTTGATACTTAGAGTTCGCTTGAGTACCTTGAGGCTTGCAGTCATTAGTGGTAGGTTCTCTCGCCATCGACAATTTTGGGAATACATCAATGTCCCCTGATCGATGGATTCATCTTAGTGTTCGACTTCAACACATCTATTCACACTTTGATGATCGTACTCTGTGCCTTGATGCTCATTTTCATTATTGGTGGGTTATCTCGCTTCTATTAACGGTATACATCATTGATCGGTAATCAGACGATGTCACATCAGGTTCGACCTCAACACCTTTATTCACTTGATGGGACTTGCACCGTAGATGATTTGTGTAGAAGACCCCATGCGATAGTGGCATTCAATATGCTACTTATGATCGTGACTTTACATATGAGATTTCACCTCTCAGACATCAACAGTCTGTACCTCCAGTTTGCACCAGTTGTTTTTTTTTTCAGCAGGAGACCGTCTCTTACTGTAGATGGTTATGGCTATGATCACTTATGACATGTATTCATGATGTACTACCTATTCATGGCCATTGTATCAGATTGTTGTACTATACTGACACGTATCCAGAGATATTATTGTATTATGACGAGTGAGTTGTTCTTTTCAGTTGTGTCTCCATCACTCCACTTCTAAGATTTATAATGTATTTCGGCCATCATAGCACCATTCTATGACCTCACACATTAGGGGGCATCTGTTACAATGTAATTTTCCACCTTGCGAGCATTCGCATTCTTTGGCCTGTAGGATCCATTTCACTGACTCAGATTCACTTTATGACCTACATAACACACTTTTTCCCTATTTTTCTTCCTGTACACTAGCTGTTCCACTTTAGCCAGTGTACCCGTGAGTTGTTCCACTATAGCCCGCGGGTGCTAAGTAAAATGGTAAAAGTCACTAGAAAATTACTTTTTACTCCCAAAAAGTGGTCTTAGGGTTACCTTTGGCCCTCCATTTTCTCCTCAACGCCTCGATGTGTCCTTTCAATTACCTTTGGAAGGCTATATATTGAGCTCTTATGGCATATGAAATGGAGGAGAAAGAGAGAGAAAGATAACTCTAGTGGATTTTTGCCGTGACTTGAGTCTACACTCATTGATCCTTGTTGATGTGAACCCCTTATGTTCACCTTCCAAACTCCTTCCATAGTTTGATTTTTCCATTACATGAAGGATTGAAGTGGTGGAGGCACAAGTGGAGAGACCCAGTTCTTGGTTCAGATTGGTTGCCGGCAAGAGGTCGTATATTGTACTTCTTGTTATTTCTTAATGGAAATACTCATTTTATCGTCCAATTGATATTGTGAATATTGTTTAATTACATTGGGTTATATTTGATTATAATATAATGGATCATGCTATTGATTATGCTAATGTCTTTCACATGTTATATGCACTTGATTGTACTTGTTGTTGAGGATAATCTGCAGGTTCAAGTGTAAAGATTGAAAGCTCAACGGGGATCTACATCGAACATCTGGTTGAAGGTTGGTATTTTCTCCATTATATTAGCATTGTCATTTATATAGCATTGCATTGGGAATTGAGTCATTTTCTGGTAGTCAGCTGTCTGTTGTGGTTTGCCCCGAATCCATAGGAAGTTTTCTCCGTAACACTTGGGTGTTTATTTTCTCTATTATGCATGCAATAGCACTAGGAGGGAGCATATGGGTGGAGTTCCCACATGACAAGTATTCATTGTGTGATGGCGTTGTCATAAGTTTAGATGGGTCTTGCGACATTACAGGCTCTACCACGTTTTTTGTAGTTGGTGCAACTTTGGTGGGAGGGGTAACTGATGGTGCCGCCAATGTGGTGATCACATTAATGGATGCTACTTCTTTCCATAAGAAGGGGGTTCCTCAATTTTTACTTGAGTGAGAAGAACTGTTGCTAATGATTCTCGATATCAAGGGAGTTCGGGGAAATGGTGCGTATGGTTCCCATGTTGGGCGCATATGGAAAATGTGTGTTTCGTATGCAATGTTTTGGACTTAGCTGTGGGCGAGGGAGGTGTGCCCCCTTTCATCGCTGGTGGAGTGTGGGTGATGCTAATGGGGGTGTTAAGAAAATTCCTTAGATCTGGTAGAGTAGGACATACGTTTGTTGCATGGACTTGCTGCCCGCAAAGGGAACACAACGGTGTGGCCCTTTGATTGGGAGTATTGATCATTACTGGGGCTTTCAAATCCTGATGGTTGACGCCCCCTGCATTAGAATTCACGGTTTCTACCATATTAGATGTTGGGGATGGTAATAGGGGACCTTTCAACTTGGGTTGTTTGGTGCCCCCATTGACTGTCTTAGAGATGACCAATTGTGGGGTAGTTGTGGATGTCATAGGTTGGGCTGTCATAATTGGTCTTGTTTTTGGCCTTGCAGCCATACTAGCTGAAACAGGGACAAAATCATATTGGGAGACTGGTTTGGAATCCATCTATGGGAAGGGTGGTGTAAGGTACCACAGCGGGATTCCCAAAGTTAGCCCAGGTAGAGTTAACTGATCCATAACCGATGTCCCTTGTACTCCCGTGGGGGGATACAAGAATGGAATTTGAAATATTGGTGGGACTGAGGGACTCAATGTTTTTTCAATTCCGTGGCTTAGCGGTGGTGTTGATGACAATGTTGAGGTGGAGGTGGCTGCATTTTTAGCGGTGAAAATTGTGCACATTAGGCCATTGGTTGATGTAGGGATCTTTGATGGTGCTCCCAAATATGCTCCTAGCAAATTGGAGTCCTTGTACATACTGGGGTCAATGCCAACATACAGTTGATAATCGCCTAGAATAGTTGGTAGGATGTTGACAAGATTTCTTGTGGTATTAGGGTCATAGTAGTTAAGTTGGTCGAGGGTAACTATCTTCCCATTTAAGGGAAAAATCATGATACAGAAGAATGAGGAGGCTACCGCCTTCATGGCATACATGTAACTATGCCCCAAGAGTATGTTGTAGTCGAGTCCAACATAGATTACTTCGATATCAATCATAACCATATTTTCCCACAACTCTATGGGGACATTTTGGTACAATCCTTTTGGTTGGGATGGTCTCCCATCATATCCACGAAGAGCGATAGATGAGGGTACTAGCTCAGGAGATCCTAATAGTTTCGAGACCTTTGTAGACATGACGCAAGTGGATGCACCTTTGTCGATGATACATCGGTGAATCATGAAATTTTTTACAGTGACTGGAACTTGAAATGTGACTAATGATGGTAATCGCTGATCACCTTTGTCAACATCAAAGGTCATGAGGTGCGAGTCGAAAGGGTCGACAACACTGAGTGCATTGAGTAATTCCTTTCTCTCTGTTGGGAAAGACTGTAAAACCTCTAATGTGGACATAGACATAGGGGATTGAGCCAAGTATCCACAATACTGTAATTGTGGGCGGCTTTCATGTGAGGGTTATTAGGGGTACGCCGAAGTGGAACTTTCAGAATCCACGGGATTTGTTCAGTATTAGGGCGTGGTATCTATAGAGGGTACCCGATCGGATAGGAACGTCTTCCGCTTGGGGGGTAGGATGCCCATCATAACCTCTGGCCCACGTATGTAGGTTTACATCTAATGTATAGATATTTTGGAAAGAACCATCGCCGGGTGGGCGAGGGTCTTGCTCTTGTGTAAATACCCCTTGATTGGAAAAGGGTTGCTGTAACACCATTGTTTATGGTTGGGGAGGATTCGTTTCCTGAGGAGGGTTTGTCAACATATTATTTTTAGCTTCCACTAACTGTTGGTAGTTAGGGACAAGAGGAAAATAATGTGTGTAGTGACCATAATCGTCACAAATGGAGCAACAATAATTGATTCACAGGGGAGTATTCTTCCCCTGTTTGGGGGGATTTCTAGTCCCTGCATTTGGATCACCCGTATTCTTGTTTTGCTGGGGGGGAATTGCCCCCTTTCCCTGACTATTGATTTTGTTTATTCTTACCTTTCTTCTTCCCTTGATTCTGTGGATTCTGTGGGTTTACGACATTCAATTGCTCAAATTGTTGAGCTTGTTGAACGTAAGAAGGTTGAACTAAGTTAACCCCCATGTCGGGCGAAGGTTGCTAACCAATTGGGCATGGGAAAGGGTAATATGGGTTATACCCTAGGGGTGGGATAAATGTTGTTTGTGCTCCATAAGAGGTGGACGTAGGAGCAGCTTGCACCATTGGTGGTGTAGGAACCGTCATCGTTTGGATAACGTTAGGGTACGTAGGACTGTACGGTCCATACTGTAATTGACCAATTGATGGTGTTGGTACCGGTGTCGTGGGTACAACCTAGGTGGCATGGATGGGTAGCACGGGACCATGTTGAATGGCGCTGATGTGGTAGGAGGAACCTTTCCTAAATGGGAAATGGACCCAATAATCCCATCCAAAGAATGTGAAGAGCCCGAAGGTGTAGGATCCAACGACTGATGTTGAGGGGCATCAGGAAGGATTGTGTAAAGATATCCGGATTGTGCATATATGAGATCAGAATGTTGTGCTTCTTCCTCACTTTGTGGCATGGAGGTGGAGACATCTTTTCTATGGTGGGTTGGAGAGATTTGATAAACTAATCCAACAAAAATGGAGGTTGTATTTCGATCTTGCATAGTGTGTGGCACCTCTGCCACTCGTGGATGTGGTTCGCGATGTGGGTGGAAGTATTTTGATGAAACTCAGTGAGAATTTCGAGGCCTAGATCATGTCATATTTCCAGTTGAAAGTACGTAAGAAATGCGGTGGCCAATGTCGCAAATGTGGAATGGGTGCCACTTTCTAGGTTTACGTACCATTTTTTTGTTGTTCTAGTGAGGTTACGTTGAAATAGGCGAAGCCTCATGGGGTCATCCACTATGCTGTTAGATGAACACCATAAGTGGAAATACATAACGTGGTTGGCGGGATCGTCTCCCTATTTTCCTTCGAATTTGAGAATATCGAAAGGAAGCTTGTCTGGCACAGCCGACCATGTCGCATCGTGAGCAATGGGGTCATTTGTCAGTTTGGCCAAATTTGGTAAATTTAAACAAGCCATAAATGGTAAGGTAGGGATGACTGGTCTTTCCATTCTGTTTGGGATGTGATTTCCATGGTGGGGAGACCCAGGTGGTGTTTCAAAAAATGGTTTACCTCCTATGAGGGAAGATGGGTCAAATGGATCCGAGGGATCTCCTTGGGGATAAGCCAACGGGGTACTACTTTTAATGGGGGAAGAAGTGGTGTAATTAATAGATTCTATGAAGGAAGTAAATGTACCTAGCAAGGATTGGCATCGACTAGATGATCCTATCAATTCTCCCTAGGAACGACCCCAGCTTGAATTCCCTTTGCGTTTAACACGGGGGGGGAAGGTGTAAAAACACCCCTCGAGAGAGGGGATAGGCCTTGCAGTCTACGAAACTGTCTTAGGATGTTGTTTTGTTCCTCAATGGTGAAGGATTTGTGTCAAATGAGGGTGATAGTGGAATAAACACAATTGAAAAAATGCAAAAATATGCCAATCACAACATATGCAAAATGGTGCGATAACTGAGTGATATGTGTAATGTCGGTTTTAGTGCATGAGTCCCCACATGTAGGTTCTTTTTATTACAAGTTAATGAACTTGTAGTTAAAATGAAAAATAAATGTAAATTCCCTAGAAGACTTAATGTCCTTCCTCTCAAATGTAATTGCGCCTCCCAAAAGCACAATTGATGGTGATAATGGTATCCACTCACCAATCGACTAGTGGAGGTAACAAAGAGTTAGTTATACTGGCGATGGGGCCAATGATCCAATCAAGAAGACTTGGAAACACCTCCCAATGACAATAGCTAACTTTAGGAGTCAATTGCACTCAAAATTGCTCCTTGTTGATATCCTAAGTTGGGCCACTAAGATACCTTGCGTCAAGTGTGGATCGGTAGTTAGGCCTACATGGTATAGCGTCGTCTCCCTACAACAAGCTGAGTGGCTTGTAGGGGAGAGTAGGGAATCTATACCTCGGTGTTCACCTCCTTGGTCACGACACACTTCTGATCTAGTTTTTATTTTAACACTTGCTTATAACAGGATTTTGCAAGTACCCTATGAGACAAAAATGTTATGTTTCAAAATATTACTAATGAAACTAGATTGGTGGGCATTAATGGATGCCTCCCATTCAATCATACCTAACTAACATATTGTTTTGTGACCTCCTGTGGAGGATTTTACTTATTTAAGACAATTACAATGTTGATTTTAAGGGGTTTGAATGTTTCACTTATGAAGTGTAAGAGGGGTATTTCACAATCCCTACCTTTTGATTCACCAAGCTCACATGAAGTTCGAGGTGAAGAGCATACTAGGATTGGAAGAGTCTTTATGCTTCTTATTGTGTACTAGTGGTGCAAACACATGTGATGAAAGCAAAGAACAATTTTATTGGCAAATTAACTAAAAGAGTATATCAAGCAATGTGTACTTTTAACTTTAAGAGATGCTCATGGTGCTTTGCAAAATCAAAATATTCTAACTAATAAACCAGTATGCAATGGAGGTATTTCACACTTCTCACCCTTTTTCTGATTCACCAAGCTCAAATGAAGTGTGAGGTGAAGAGCATACTTCGGGAGACAAATTTCTTTAGGTCTTTGCTTGTGTGCAAAAAGTGTTTTCTACACTAGCAATACTGACTAAAAACAACATGTCGATTGATGCATAAACAAGAAATAATATTGAATACTAGTGACAACAATGGGGCTCGTTGAAAGCCTCAAAGTTGGTTACCCAGTTAAGTTTCAAGAGAGATGTACTCTTTACTTCCTAATATTGGTCTAGGTGCACTAATTATTAAAAAATTAAGTAATTGGGTAAATTAGCCTTAATTTAAGTTCACTAGTAAGCAACAATTTGGATGCCAAACTAAACTATGCAGATAAAAATAAAATAATGAACAGTAGCGCGACCAAAACACAGTCTTCCGCGCGGAAATATAGGGTAAATACAAAACACTATGCGCGGGTAGCACGGGTAATGTATTGACCTACCGCGCGGATACAATGAGTGGTGTAGCGCGGGTTGTAAACTAGTAAACTGTGCATACATGTGACTGTCAGAGTCGATTATGAGTTGTCAGTGCGGAAGAGATGTCGAGAACCACACGACTTCGAAAAAAATAACCTATGGCCGTGATGGGTGTTATCACCCAATATTTTCCTGGGTTGTGGCAGGAAAGACCATGGGGTAACTATTGCAAACCAATTTGTAGTGGATGGAAACTAGCCTTTTCAACCACAAGGAGGGATCTCCCTTTGGGGGCTTCCAACAACAGGATGCAGCTTAAAAATGGGTTGGGATATCGGTCGAAGTGGTGGATAGACCTTCAAAAAAAGAATAAAAAGGGGTTTTTGGTTGGTTGGAGTTAAGAACATGAGGACAGTTGGGCATGAAGTCAACTTCAGTGGGTTACTGTCATCAATGGCAGATTTGGACCGCGATTGCAGGGGCAAGAGGCAAGGTAGACATGGTTCTTTCACGTTGAAGTAATCAACAGATGAAGGTAGAGGAAGGAGACAAGTTCAAACACAAGGCTAGAGCATTTAAGAATGAATTCTAACCTGCAACTTCAAGAGGAAAAGGGTGGAATACCTAGTCATATGCATCTAAAGCATGTGGGCATGAATTCCAGACCATGTAATATTGATCTTTAGGTACTGCAAAAGTAAACTATTAAATGAAATACAAAGCAAGAACACATACATAGGAAATGATAGACATCAGAACACACATCACATGAATCTGAAGCTCCGAAATCGGGTCTACTCATTGAATTAAGAGGTCGAGTTTAATACAACATAGAGCAGTAATATCCCTGAAACAAAAAAGTCCAAACTTTTGATCTACTTCGTACCTTTCCTTTATAGGCTTACAAAACAACAAAATATCTTAACTAATTCAAAACAAACTCGGACTGGTAATGATGAGGCTGTTCGATCTGAGCCGCCCGAATCAATAGCCTCTGATTCTGTCATGCGTGGAGGAGAAGAATCCCCCATGCTGGCAATGCACCATTAGGCCATGGAAGCCACCTGATCTCCCATTGGATCCGCCATTCAGGTTTGATCGAGATAGGTAACAGAAACAGGCCCTTTCTCTGCTCCCGGACGCACCATTTCCCTATAAAAATATCCATTTCCTGCGACTGCAATTTTCTTTGCAAAACGTTTCTCGATCTGCAATCGCCCTTCCAGAATTGCCCTTCCGCAACAGCCTTCCCGCAATGGCCTTTCTGCAATAGCATTTCCGCAATGACCTTTCCACAATGGCCTTTCCACAACGACCTTTCCGCAACCCACAATTTACCATGTGGCATGCAGGGATTGGAATTTCGGCCTCATGCTTTACTGGAGAATTACCTTTCAGCAATCCGTAATCTGCAATGCAAAATGCAGAAATTTACTGTTTTTTACATTTGGAAAACTGTCGTTCCATAATCCACAAGCCGCATCGCGGGTTGCAGAATGTAGAAACTTATCTTTGTGTTCTTTGGGAAACTACCTTTCCGCAATACGCAATCCGCAATGCGGAATGCGGGATGTAGAAACCATTATTTTCACCCCCTTGGTAGATAGCTTTTGTGCAATCCGCAATCCGCAATGCGGATTGTGGGAACGAGAAAATGGCTTTGAGGAACACCATTTTAACTGTTGATTTGATCTGGTCCTTGATCCTAGCCGTCCAATCTTCTTTGGTTGCAAAGGAAGCTCCTACTGCTAGTTTTTCCTGCGGAAGAGCCGTCCTGCCTTGTATTTTCCCATTTTCTCACTGCGGCTCAGTTGTTTGGCTTGGATTTGTTTGACACTTAGCCATTTTTGGGTTCCTTGATTCTTTACTTGATGCAACCAGCCAATGGATGACCTTAGGGCTTTGGGTGGGAGCTTTCCTTCCCCTTCTATGGTGGAAACCATAATAAGTGTTAACATTGGCTCCAACCGGGGATGCTATCCTCCCTGTGAGGTAGAAATAACATGTAAACTAATGGACCTTATTCCCTTCCTCTTTTTTTCTCCTTTGTACCACAAAATTGAGACACGACTAACTAGAAATAAAAACGACAATGTACAATGGGGGTGGGTCGGCAGACTTGCTTTCTACCTGAGATAATGCTTCAAGAACCACCCATTGATGGATCCTTTGCCAACTGGTTCATTACCTTGGTCCTGAAGGAAGAAAACATTGTTCCCATGGTAGGAAATGATTGTATAGGGCCCTCGCCAAAGGTTATCAAACTTTTGGGCCTGGTATTCTCTTCTAGCATCCCATTTTAATACTAGATCTCCCACTTGGAAATCATCCGCCTTGGTCTTTCTGCCAAATTTTTTCTTGAATTGGTCTCGAGATTTCATGGCTTCATCCTGCACTCCTTCTCTATTTTCTTACACTTCCACCAGTTGATTATCTCTCCTCATCTTGTGGTTTGGATCTTCTTCTTTCTCCCGTAGTAGTCTCATTGCGGGCCCTTTGAGGGAATTAAGGAATATGGACTCTGTTCCATATACTAATTTGAAAGGAGAAGTTCCAATGGACCTTTTATAGGTGATCCTATAAGCTCACAGGGCAAGGGTCAGCTTGGTGTGCCAAGCCCTTTTATTCTCTTGCAGTAGCTTCTTGATTATCCTCACTAGGATTTTGTTGGAGGATTCAGCCAATCCATTTCCCTGGGGGTAGTAAGCAGTAGAATGGCCCAATTTGATGTGGAACATGTCATAGAATTTGACCATCTTCTTGGATTTGAAGGCATGTGCATTATCAGTGATTATCTTAACATGACACCCAAACCTGGACATGATATTCTCCTCCAGAAACTTGATGATGACTGTATCTGTGGCTTGTCTGTTAGGCACTACTTCGATCCATTTGGTGAAATAATCAATGGAAGTCAGTATCCACTTGTGCTGCCCAGAGGAGTTGGGGAAAATTTCACCAATGAAGTCAAGTCTCCACTGCTGGAAAGGGGCTTCCACCGATATTGTTTTCAGAGGCAATGACAAGAGCTTCTTATTTCCTTCAAAAACTTGGCATTCATGGCAGCTGGCTATTTCCTTATAAGCATCCTTGAACATAGTAGGCCAATAGAACTCTGCCCTGAGAATTTTGTTAACAATGGCTTTCCAGTAATGATGCTCTAGAGAGATTCCTTTGTGAAACTCTTTCAATGTTGCTTTTTCCTCATCTTCCATAATGCAATTCAAGAGGACACCCCCAGGGTCTTTCCAATAGAGACAACCACCCAATATGCAATACTTCGCAACCTTCATCGTTGTGGATCTAGCTTTTATTTTTCCCATCTCAAGGGTGCTTGCAAGTTCTACAAAACATATACAACATCAGAATACCAAGGAGAGGACAAGAATTTGTCTGATACCCGAGGTAGTGTATCTTGGGAAGTTTCTCCCTGTAGGTGTGACAACAGGTTCATACTCATTGAATCCCAATTTGACTCAGCCATGAGTTTGTCCAGGCCTTTCCCTTTAATAAGCTTGGTAGGTTTGATCTCCAAGTCATATTCCAGTAGCATAGCTATCCACTTTTCCCTTATACCTTCTCGATTAGGTTGTGTCAATATATATTTCACAGCAACATTGGGAACATAAGCTACAACATGGGAATGTAGGACATAAACCCTGAAATCCTTTAGAGTTTTGATCATGGCATAGGCTTGCTTTTCCATAATGTTGTACTTAAGTTAAACATCTCTGAGAGCCCTACTGAAGAAAGCTATGGGCTGCTCATCTCCTTCTTGATTTCTTTGTAAAAGCACACCTGCTATGGAATGCTCAGAGGAAAAATAAAACATAAGAAACTCCTTGTCAAAATCTGGGCTGATCAGTACAGGTGCTTCAACAATTGCTCTGTTTATATCCTCAAATGATTGCCTAGCTTCTGCAGTCCACCTGACTTGATTGTCTTTCTTAAGCATGTAGGTGATCGACCTCATGATTTCTACAAAATTGGGGATAAATATCCTTATGAAGTTCACTGTGCCTAGAAAGGATTGGATTTCCTTTTTAATCCTAGGAGCTCAATTTTCTGTATTGCATCTATTCTGTCTGGGTCAATTTTGATCCCATCTTTAGATATTATGTGGCCCAACAGTTTACCCTCTTGCATGGAAAAAATAGAATTTTTAGGTTTCAAAGAGATTCCAAACTTTCTGCACGTGGTGCAAATGTTTCAAATGTTCTGCATCAGATTTAGAATATACTATGATGTCATCGATGTAGACCACCACAAATTTGTATTTCTCTCCTGCAAAATCTATGTCCATAGGTCTTTGGAAGGTGGCCCCTGCATTCAACAAACCAAAGGGAATTTTAGCATACATGAAGGTTCCCCAAGGTGTGGTAAAGGTTGTCTTGTTCTGGTCTTCTGGATACACCTTAATCTGATTGTATCCTGAAAATCCATCCATCATGGAAATTCTTGTTGCCCCTACAACCTTCTGCAAGATGTGGTCCATTTTGGGAAAGGGGTAGTTATCCTTTAGGGACACCTTGTTGAGATTTCTAAAGTCAATACATAGTCTGATTTCACCATTCTTTTTCCTCACTGGGACTATGTTGGCCACCCATTGTGAAAACCTCAAAGAGACTATGATTTTGGCTTCATACAACCTCTTTACCTCTTTTTCTATCAGTGGGAGCAACATGGGATTCATCCTTCTCAGCTTCTTCCTGAATGGATTCTCCCCTGTCTTGACTGGTATGGTATGTTGGATGACAGCTGTGTCATATTCTTTTAGGTCTTTGTAGCACCATGCGAACACATCAGAAAAATTTCTCATCAAATCCATATAGTCATTTTTGATACCTGGGGCCAAAGACTTTGATAGTTTGACAATTTTGGCTTCTTCACTGCTCCCAATGTTACCGTCTTCTACTTCCTTCGGGTTTGGAGCCACCTTGTGATCTCTGGCCACATCATTTTCATGAAACAGTCTTTCCAGCGGGACCAACCCTTTGGGTATGTAATTTCTCTTTAGTTGCAAACTCTCTTTGCCTCCCAAAGTGGTTTCGAGCTCTGGTGGATCAGGTTCCCATTCTTCCACTTCACAATACTCTTGATTAATTTGGATATTCGAAAAATCCCTAGTCATCTCCAGGAACTTCTTTATCTGTTGGTCATATTAAAATATTTTCCAGTGCTTAGTATTGTCTAAGACAGAGGGTCTATGCCTTACATTAATCATGTGAGTTCTGGAAAGGTAAGCAGGAAGCTGAAATTTGCTAGCAGAACTGGCTAGAGTGTCCACCACTGTATTTTGCTCTCTGGGGATGAAAGAGATATCGTGCTTTATGAAGAAATTGTCAAACATGTCCCACAAAAAATTCTTGTAAGCTTTTATCGTGGGATGTTTAACCTCATAGTTTCCTTTCACCTGTTGGATTATTAGCTCTGCATCTCTGTAGACCTTTATCTTCTTAGCTTTCATGCCTTTGAGCATATTCAAGCCTAATAGCAGGGCCTCATATTCCGCCACGTTGTTTGAACAGTCAAACATTAATTTGAAAGTATGAAACCTGGCACATGCATTTCTCTCGTCTGGAGGGACGATCCATAACCCTGCTCCAACTCCTTCTTTGTTCATAGCCCCATCGAACCTTATGACCCAGTGATCTTCTTTTTGGAGGGGGGCAGTGGCCTCTGCTTCCAACTCCGATTTCTCATTACTGCCCTCTTCCACTTGCTGCCCATCATTCTCTGTGTTAGCTAAGATTTCAAGGCATTGTACCCCATTTCCATCATTGGCTTCACCATCTAGTTCAGGTAACTTGGAAGCTTTCACATTTTCTCCATTTGAACCTGGATCATAGTAGAGAATTGAGGAACCTACATCCGTGTCTATGAAAAATATGGGGTGGTTATCAGGCCTGTCCTTGTCGCTCACCACGTATGACAACCTATGCTCCCTGTACAGTCTTCTGCTTTCTCCAAAGACGGGGATGGTGGCATAAGACATGTCCATTTTCATGGTTCCCTTCAACTTTGTAGTCCATGAACTCGACAACAACATCCCAAAATTAGGTGGAATATTAGCCACTACCACATCCATGATCATATTATTCTGAGGTATCTGAGTCAGTGAGACCACCATGTCTTTAATCATCCCTACACATGGAACTCTTTTGGAATCAAATGAGAACAAATATTTATAGGGTTTGGTTATTTCTAACCCAAGATTCTCCACCACTTAACTGGGCATGAGGTTACGAGAGGCTCTTGAATCAAACATGGCATTATGCAGGATATGGTCATGTATGTTGAGACTGATATAGAAAGGCAGAACATCAATTTCAGAGGCATTTTCTACATGGGGGTCAAACATAAAGGTGGGATTTTCATCTTGCAGATTGAGGGTATCAAGTTGCTTTTATTCCCCACCATTTACTACCTTTAGGATCTGGTCTTTATACTCCGAGTTTTTGACCAATTCATTCAAGGGGATGGAGATCTTAATCTTAAATATTTCATTCTCCAAACTGAAAGCAATATGGATCTTTTCTGCTATCTTCATGTCACCTTCACCTTTCCCTTTTGTACTTTTCTTCAGAGCAGGGTATTTTTTAAAGATTCTAATATTATACTTAAGTATAGTATCCTAGGCGATTATTTTGGATTTAAAAAAACATGTATATAGATAGGTAGGCGAATATTAAATATGAAACATACAATTTACTACCGAAATGTGTAAATGTTGGCAAATATTATGATAAAACAACATATTTTATGTAAATATAGGTGATATTAGAGACTAAAAATGACCAAATAGCGAATTTAGTTTTTGAAAAAAATCCCCAAAAATAGCAAATTGGCTAAATTTCACCCTTAAAAATTACCCTGCTTCGGAGGTTCTGCCCCTTTCCCAAGAGTCTCCTTAGAGTTTGCAGCCTTTGGGTCTTTTCTCCCAGGGATTTCCTTTCTTGGTGGCTGAGAAGAGGATGGATCAGCAACATCCTTTCCTCGGTCCACTATTACTTTTCTACTTCTCAAATTAAGTTGCCTCTCGAATTCACAGATGGTATTGTGGAGCCCTCTTTGGTACTTGTCAGATTGTGATTCATGAGGGACATCATCTGATTGCAGGGAAGACCAATCATGTTTACCTTTAGTTAAATAGAACTAGGGTTGGATCTAATCAAAGAGATGGCTTTGGTCTTCAGCCTGTCTATCTTCTTCCTCTTCATCTATGAAATTCTCAGAAAAGGTGGTATGATTGGTTGATTGTCATGGTTTCTTGGATCTCTAGGTCTTCCTTGTGGGGCAAGAGGCCTTCTGAGATTGTTATTTCGAGCTTGAGGCTCTGGGTTTTCTCTAGAAGGAGGCCTACTATCAAGGGAGATCCTATCCACTAGTCTCTCCATAGTTCTTATCATCTGCTCAAATTTTTCATTCATGGATTGGGATGTGGAAGGCTGCACTACTTCATTGCATCTCTTTTTCTTAGCTTCAGTTAAGTGTTTCATTTTTCCCGATGCCATCAAGTTGGCTTCTACTTCTAGTGCATCTTTCAGCATATCAGGGAGATTGGGAGATCTCCTTTATCTCAGTATGAGAGCAAAGTCATTGTCAAAATAGTTGGAAAAATGAAGCTTGGCTTCCCCAGTAGGGGGTTTTATGTCCACAGGGATAGAATTGTACATTCTCATGAACCTGGCTGAGAATTCTAGGATAGTCTCCACATTGGTTTTCTTTGTATGTTCATACTGAGTGAGAATCTAGAGATGGTTTTTCTTATCCTGCCATCTGGCGAGGGAAGCTTCTTCAAATATTTCATAGGTAGATATTCCCCTATTGGGAAGGGCTTTAAACAACTTCTTCACTTCTCCTGCCAGGATTTGGGAAAACAACCTCATCTTAACATCATCCTCATCCACCTCTTCTAGGTCCGTGAAATCATTGAATTGGTCTATATGCTGCTGTGTAGAGGCTCTTCCCTCCCCATCAAATCTCATGAGGCGTTGGGCATAGCCCACAGGTAGGTCATCGGGATTTGGGGGGAGGGACAAAGGAGCATATCTGGCAGCCATGGCTCTTAGGTTTTGTTTGAGCAGAGGGAGTTTTAGGGGTAGCATGAGTGATACTTAGGACTTGGGTATTTTAGCCAGCAGCTTTAGCAAAGGGAGACAGGCCACTAGATTTTTCCCAGGCTTGTAAATTTTCCCACCAAGCACTAAGGAAATGGGTCTAGAATTTTCTTTGGTCAAACAGGGTTTCCCTTAGATCAGTCTCAGACCTAGATCTGAATGGGAAAGACTCAGTCCTTAAACTTGAAGGGATTCTTTTTGCAACATATGCTTCTTTCTTAGGTAAAGAAAAGGACCTAGTTAATAGAGAAATACCTGTCTGGCTTCTCTTTGATTTCTTGATGACCTTCTCTGGGACTGAAGTAACTTTTGGTAGCTCAGGATCCAGATGAATTTTGGTAGGTATTCTCCTAGGAGCCATAATTTCTTCTAGGGTTCCTCTGATTCGAAAGATGGACTCGCCACAGGAATAATTCATGATCCTCTTAGTGTCTGACTACTGTTATCCCTCAATAATCAGCTCTGATCTGATACAAATCTTTTGAAGTAGGATCAATCTCCAGTGGAATCGCCAGAATGTAAGTTGGAGTCGCCAGGGAAAATGATACAACCTTGGAACCTCAGACTCTCTGTTCACCCTCAGAGGTCTGATTTTATATCGTGAAAACCAGAGATTGTCCCCTGCGGAGTCGCCAAAATGTTATCACCCAAGATTTTCCTGGGTTGTGGCAGGAAATACCATGGGGTAACTATTGCAAACCAATCTTTAGTGGACGGAAACTAGCCTTTCCAACCAAAGGGAGGGATCTCCTTTTGGGGGCTTCCAACAATAGGATGCAGCTTAAAAATGGGTTGGGATATCGGTCGAAGTGGTGGCTAGACCTTCAAACAATGAATAAAAAGGGGTTTTTGGTTGGTTGGAGTTAAGAATAGGAGGATAGTTAGGCATGGAGTTAACTTCGGTGGGTTACTGTCATCAATGGAAGATTTGGACCACGATTGTAGGGGAAAGATGCAAGGTAGACATGATTCTTTCACATCGAAGTAATCAGCAGATGAAGGTAGAGGAAGGAGACAAGTTCGGCCAGGAGTATAGAGAATTTAAGAATGAATTATAACCTGCAACGTCGAGAGGAAAAGGGTGGAATACCTAGTCATATGCATCTGGAGCACGTGGGCATGAATTCCAAACCATGTAATCTTGATATTTAGGTACTGCAGAAGTAAACAATTAAATGAAATACAAATCAAGAACATATACACAGGAAATGACAGACATCATAACACACATCACAAGAATCTCAAGCTACGAAATCGGGTCTGTTCATTAAATTAAGAGGACGATTTTAATACAACATAGAGCAATAATATCTTTGAAAGAAAAACGTCCAACCTTTTGGTCTACTTTGGACCTTACCTTTATAGGATTACAAAACAACAAAATACCTTAACTGATTCAAAACAAACTCGGACTGGTAATGATGAGGCCATTCGAGCTGAGCCACCCAAATCAACAGCCTATGATTCTGTCATGCACGAAGGAGAATAATCCCCTGTGCTGGCAATGCACCATTGGGTCATGGAAGCCACTTGCTCGTGTTAAAATTCAATATGCTAAGACAGAAAATAGCAGCATTACATTCCATTTCACAATAATAGCATATACAGGATCACTGAAGAAACAACAAGCATAGCATAAACACAAGAGACATAGATTTATCCTCGGAAACCCTCATGGGGTAGAAAACCTAGCAAAGCTTCCTCAATATAGATGACCGACAATATACAAAGATGCAAACCAAAGACATGATCTCCTTCTCCACCATAGCAGACCTCTCCTCCACAAGTGCGCTACTCTCAAGTGAGTGAGTGTATCAAATGAGGAACACACCTCCTCTATTTATACACTACTCCGACTTTTCTTTTACACAAGACATGTAGGTTCGTATTTAACCATTGGGTTAAATACCCCATTACAACTGACTGGGCCGACCCCTCTAGGGTGGTCTAATAACCCTTTGACTCACACAACACATACAGGGCCGACCCCCACTAGGGAAGTCTAATAACCCAAGTTACCACATTCCGACGGAGGAATAAACATCTCCGAATATACAATAAGATCTTCACGGAGGAATGAATAATCTCCGGAATAATAAAGTACAAATATAATATTCTTTGAAGTTACAATATCTCAACACTCCCCCTTAACGAGAAGGATATTATAACAACATCTGCATGAGCAAGGAGTCATCAACATGATACATCTATAAATCATTGGAAGCTTTCTCAACATCATCAGTAACTCAACCAGTTACTGGAACATCTTCAATACTGGAACATCAACATCTTCAGTACTGAGTCTTTATCTTCTGTAGCACTCAAACAGCTACAGCAACATCAATATCTGAATCCTCACGATCGTCAGCATCATCATCACACGATCATCAGCATCATCATCACACGATCATCAGCATCGTCATCACACGATCATCAGCATCATCGTCACATGATCATCAACATCGTCACATCATCTTGATCTACAACATCTGGTTCATCACGATCTACAACATCTGGATCATCTCGATCTACAACATCTGGATCATCTCGATCTACAGTATCTGGATCATCTCGATCTACAACATCTGGATCATCTCGATCTACAACATCTGGATCCTCACGATCTACAACATCTGGATCATCTCGATCTACAGTATCTGGAACATCTCGATCTACAACATCTGGATCATCTCGATCTACAGCATCTGGATCATCTCGATCTACAGCATCTGGATCATCACGATCTACAACATCTGGATCATCTCGATCTACAGTATTTGTAACATCTCGATCTACATCATCTGGATCATCTTGATCTACAGCATCTGGATCATCATGATCTACAGCATCTGGATCATCTCGATCTACAGTATCTGGATCATCTCGATCTACAGCATCTGGATCATCTCGATCTACATGATTAGCATCATCGTAATCAGCAGCATCGTCATCTAGATCAACACGATCAGCAACATCGTCATCTAGATCAATAGTATTAGTATCCACACCAATACAAGTATACACATCATCAATACAAGTATCCACACAATACAAGTATACACACAATACAAGTATACACATCATCAATACAAGTATACACATCATCAATACAAGTATCCACACAATACAAGTATACACACAATAAAAGTATACACATCATCAATACAAGTATCCACACAATAGTAGCATACCCTGCAACACACACGATCATATTACATGATGATCAATCCTGCTCTCTTTAGGAGATAGGTCCATGGATGATGCAAACCTGTCATGTACCTTTTGAACCGAGGTCCAAGGATGATCCAGTCCTACCATGTACCTTTTGAACCGAGGTCCAGGGACGATCCAGTCCTATCATATACCTTTTGAACCGAAGTCCAAGGACGATCCAGTCCTATCATGTACCTTTTGAACCGAGGTCCAGGGATGATCTAGTCCTATCATGTACCTTTTGAACCGAAGTCCAGGGACGATCCAGTCCTATCATGTACCTTTTGAACCGAGGTCCAGGGACAATCCAGTCCTATCATGTACCTTTTGAACCGAAGTCCAGGGACGATCCAGTCCTATCATGTACCTTTTGAACCGAGGTCCAGGGACGATCCAGTCCTATCATGTACCTTTTGAACCCAAGTCCAGGGACGATCCAGTCCTATCATGAACCTTTTGAACTGAAGTCCAGGGACGATCCAGTCCTATCATGTACCTTTTGAACCGAAGTCCAGGGACGATCCAGTCCTATCATGTACCTTTTGAACCGAAGTCCAGGGACGATCCAGTCCTATCATCTACCTTTTGAACCGAAGTCCAGGGATGATCCAGTCCTATCATGTACTTTTTGAACCGAAGTCCAGGGACGATCCAGTCCTATCATGTACCTTTTGAACCGAAGTCCAGGGACGATCCAGTCCTATCATGTACCTTTTGAACCGAAGTCCAGGGACGATCCAGTCCTATCATGTACCTTTTGAACCGAAGTCCAGGGACGATCCATTCCTATCATGTACCTTTTGAACCAAAGTCCAGGGACGATCCAGTCCTATCATGTACCTTTTGAACCGAAGTCCAAGGACGATCCAGTCCTGTCATTCAATTCTCGGAGACTTCATGTCTACGACTCAATTCACAGGACCAAAGTCCGAGGACGATCCAATCCCCTTACCTATTCATTCAGGATTTTATTCTTAGAGACATCTTTTCTACGGCTCAATTCATAGGACTAAATTCTGAGGACGATCCAATCCCCTTACCTGTTCATTCAGGATTTTATTCTCAGAGACATCTTGTCTACGGCTCAATTCACAGGACTAAAGTCCGAGGACGATCCAATCCCCTTACCTGTTCATTCAGGATTTTATTCTCGGAGACATCTTGTCTACGGCTCAATTCACAGGACTAAAGTCCGAGGACGATACAATCCCCTTACCTATTCATTCAGGATTTTATTCTCGGAGACATCTTGTCTATGGATCAATTCACAGGACTAAAGTCTGAGGACGATCCAATCCCCTTACCTGTTCATTCAGGATTTTATTCTCAGAGACATCTTGTCTAGGGCTCAATTCACAGGACTAAAGTCCGAGGACGATACAATCCCCTTACCTGTTCATTTAGGATTTTTTTCTCGGAGACATCTTGTCTACGGCTCAATTCACAGGACTAAAGTCCGAGGACGATACAATCCCCTTACTTGTTCATTCAGGATTTTGTTCTTAGAGACATCTTGTCTACGGCTCAATTCACAGGACTAAAGTCCGAGGACGATACAATCCCCTTACCTGTTCATTCAGGATTTTTTTCTCGGAGACATCTTGTCTACGGATCACTTTAGGACTAACGTCCACGGATGATACAATCCTCTTCTTTCTCGGAGACATCTGTCTATGGATCCTTTTAGAACATATGTTCAAGGATGATGCAATCCCATTGTCAACTTAGACCCTATCTAAGGACCATCCACTAACCTCTCTATTGGCATCACCAATAAAGGTAACCACATCATCGATCTCTCTGTCGATGCAGGAAATCTCATCATAAGTGACCACATCACTCCCCCTTTTGAGGAGAGTCCTTCTGAACTACACCAAGCTTGTCTCGAAAATATTCAAACTTTTACTTGAGGTAGAGGTTTGGTTAGTACATCGACAACTTGTTCACTTAAGGTAGAGGTTTGGTTAGTACATCGGCAACTTGTTCACTTGAGGTAGAGGTTTGGTTAGTACATCGGTAACCTGTTACAAATTCGAACTTTATAGTTCCTTTCTGCACCATATCTTGGAACACTAGATTCTCTGCCATCTTGATACCATGTTAAAATTCAATATGCTAAGACAGAAAATAGCAGCATTACATTCCATTTCACAATAATAGCATATACAGGATCACTGAAGAAACAACAAGCATAGCATAAACAAAAGAGACACAGATTTATCCTTGGAAACCTTCATGGGGTAGAAAACCCATCAAAGCTTCCTCAATATAGATGACCAGCAATATACAAAGATGCAAACCAAAGACATGATCTCCTTCTCCACCATAGCAGACCTCTCCTCCACAAGTGTGCTACTCTAAAGTGAGTGAGTGTATCAAATGAGGAACACACCTCCTCTATTTATACACTACTCCGACTTTTATTTTACACAAGACATGTAGGCTCGTATTTAACCATTGGGTTAAATACCCCATTACAACTGACTGGGCCGACCCCTCTAGGGTGGTCTAATAACCCTTTGACCCACATAACACATACAGGGCCGACCCCCACTAGGGAAGTCTAATAACCCAAGTTACCACATTCCGATGGAGGAATAAACATCTCCGAATATACAATAAGATCTTCACGGAGGAATGAATCATCTCCGGAATAATAAAGTACAAATATAATATTATTTGAAGTTACAATATCTCAACAGCTCGGCCATCGGATCCACCGTTCAGGCTTGATCAAGACAGGTAACAGAAATAGGCCCCTTCGTCGATCTCGGACGCGTCATGACTACAATTTTCTCTGCAAAATTTTTCTCGATCCCCAATCACCCTTCCGCAATTGCCCTTCCACAACAGCCTTCCCGCAATGACCTTTCCGCAATAGCCTTCCCACAACGGCCCTTCCAGAATGGCCTTTCCGGAACCTGCAATTCACCACGTGGCATGTAGGGATTGGAATTTTAGCCTCGTGCTGTTCTGGAGAATCACATTTCCGCAATCCTCAATCCGCAATGCGGAATGCGAAAAGCAGAAATTTACTTTTTTTCCATTTGGAAAACTGTCATTCCGCAATCCGCAATCCACAACGTGGGTTGCAGAATGCAGAAACTTATATTTGCGTTCTTTGTGAAACTTCCTTTCCGCAATTTGTAATCCGCAATGTGGAATGGGGGATTCAAAAACCATATTTTTCGCCCCCTTGGTAGATTACTTTTCGGTAATTGCAGATTGCAGGAACGGGAAAACGGCTCTGCGGAATGTCATTTTAACCGTTGATCTGATACGCTCCTTGATCCTATCCGTCCAATCTTCTTTGGTTGCGGAGGAAGCTCCTATTGCTAGTTTTTCCTGCGAAAGAGCCCTCCTGCCTTGTATTTTCCCATTTTCTCACTGCAGCTCAGACGTTTGGCTTGGAGTTGTTTGACACTTAGCCATTTTTGGGTTCCCTGATTCTTTACTTGATGCAACTGACCAATGGATGATCTTGGGACTTTGGGTGGGAGATTTCCTTCCCATTCCATGGTGGAAACCATAATAAGTGTTAACAATGCGGCCAAATTCTGGAAGCAAGAGGTGTAATACCTGCTCTCTTGCAAGTGACAAACACCCAGAATGAGATACTTAGCATAAGAAAACCTAGTTTAAAAATAAATGAACAAAAATAAATATGGTCGGCATTAGAACTGTTATGGAAAAAATTGCAAACCCATCCTTCGGGTGAAAGCTAAAGCTCTGTTGGTCCACTGAATAACCTGTTATGTATTTTATATCCTTCATGCTAAGGTGTGACCTGGAGCCTAAAGGTGAGGTGGATCCTACTCATCTATGAGTAATCGATATGTTCAACAACTTCCATTAGTAACTGGGGTTAAACCCCTAGGATACTAACGTGCTCTAAAAAATCCCTCCTTCTTTCTGGACTGAAAAGACTTTCATTTAGAGTTAATCCACTATCTAAAGGTAAACAATAAACCTTATTTAGTAACCCAAAGTAAGGGGTTAGCTTGCTCCTAATAAAGTGAAGGATCAGGAGTTCGCTTCGTCCTTTCGGATTCTGGTAAATGCCCTGAGATAGTGCTAACCGTCCTTCTTATACTGATACCTTTTCATGTTGGGTAACATCCTTAAATTCCCTTGAATATTAGGTTTAAAATATACTAGTGCACACTTCAGTTAAGATTCATGTTTTTAGAGGGGCTTCCAACAACAGATCTGACAAGTGCACTCTTCCACTTGGTGAGGGGCTAAGCCTTGTAGGTTGCTACAAGGCCTCAGTCCTTGGATCCCCTTTTGATGGTTTAGTATTCCTCCAAGTGATCTTGCAAGAGATTGTTAGTGTAGTTCACAAACAAACATGAAAATATTGATAAAAACAAAATGAAAGAGATGGGGGGAGAATGCAAACTTCAACAACAACCAAAGATATGCTAAACCACTTTTGTATTACCCAATGGAATAGATGTAAAACAATTAGGAAGTGAACAATTCAAGGGAAGCCAAGAATATCCCTTAGGGAGGCCTTTATTGTCCAAACTAAATGCTAAGTGGATGGAAGAACAATGGAGAGAAACACTTTCCCTTTGATGGTAGGTGGCAAGCAAGCTTAGGAATGCTCTCAATTGTAGGAAATGGTGGGATATGAGAAAGCTCCAACTGAAATTGAACAACATAACCTTGCTCTAATTTCTCTCTACAAAATGCATGCCAATGGCTTACTTTTATAGGCCAAGAGGTGGCCACTGGCCATCAAACAACTAGATCCAAATGTGAACTCCCCTCCTTCATGACCTAGTTCCAAGGTACACAAGGCGGGATGATTAATGCCCCCAAGTGTGTGAGGAGCCAAATTATGATCCTTGGGGAGGATTGAGTCTTTAATGCGCCACTAGGAGTGAGTGGTCCCGTAGTTTTGACAGTAGCACAGATATCGAAGGAAAATCTGTGCAGGTGTAGCGCGGGAATTGTTCAGGTAACCTGCACTATAGCTTGGGACAACTTTGTAATACCGGCGATATCCTTTGTTTTGACTGTTTCTCGGAAATTATGGACTCATGCCATGTTTTGAATCTGTTAAGGATGGCTGTGGTGAGATGCATTCTTTATGTTGATGACGCTTTACTGGATGAATCGCCGAAATGTCGCATGTGTGGGACTTTTAGGCGTTAACATGTATTATGTTTGTTGTGTGCAGGTGTATGGGAGCTTCAAGTTTATTAAAGGATGGTATTAATATCCATCTACTTGCAAGGATTTCAAGCATAGGAAATGGGTAAGTGTATATATCCCCTCTCATATAATTCATTTTGTTTTGCATAGGTCTATTGTTGGCACGGGATGAGTCTGCAGGAAGTGCAGAAGTCAACAGATGCAAAAGGGAGAATCCGTGGAAGAAAGGGTCATTTACGGAGAATGCGGAAGCGCAGAAGTAGTTAGTTTGTTAGTTAAGGGTCATGTGGACCATTTTGTAACCACTTAGCTTTGTATAAATAGGAGTATGATTGTAAGCCAAAGGGAATAGAGGATAGAGATAGATCCAGTGATGAATAGAGCTATCGACCTTTTGTGTTTTGATTCAGTGGTTGATCTGTTGTGTATCCGCGATATGATGTATTGACTGTTTCTGCGAAGGTCATTCTGCAGGTTTTAATGAATGCATGAGGATGTTCGATTATGGTTCCATCTTTGTATTTATTCATGTTGAATGATGAATGGGAATGTCTGTTGAGATGTGTAATGTTTTGTGGGTTGAGTAATTGTTGTTTGTGCTAATGGGTAATCAGATCATGTTAATGCGAATGTCTATTATTTGTTAATTCTGCGATTGATGAAAATACGAATGATGAAATGTTAGTATAGTGCGGAAGATATAATCTTTGGTTTCTACGGTTGCAAAGTGTGTTTGATGCATGTCCTCAACTCCACTGCAGAAACTTGGTTCCCACATCCCCCTTGTGCAGCTCAGGTGAGACTTTGCTCGCTCTGCGAGTGTTGCTAGAAAGGGTAAAACCTTTCTGGGCCGGTGCGTAAGGGAGTTCGGTCGATGCTTTGTTGACGACAGTGCAAAGTGAAACCCTGTCGACAGTCATTGTGTCAACAAATGGTTCCGTTGCCGGGACCTTGAAGAGGAAAAGAAAAGGATATGCTGTGGCACCCGACGAAACTGGAGATTCAAGAGTGGTTTGACAGAAAGATAGAAGAATATGTAGAAGGAGAGAATAAAAACCCTAAACAGACAGTAAGCAGTTGTTTATAGAGGTAAATTTATTCAGATATCCATGAAATATTTTTCTGCGAATTCCAATACTGTTGCACGAGTGGTTAGTGCAGCTAACATTCCAGAAGCACCATTTCCAAAAGACTGATCCTGAACATTGGACACCAGAACTGATTCAACAACTGAAACGTGTCGACAAAAAACTATCAAGGGCTGTCGAATTCTGGGTGGATAGTATCCTAGAGGGATATATTACTGAGTTCGCAGTAGACACAATCAAATCATACAACGATGTGGAAGGGAATTTTTTCTGGGGACCAAGGGGAAGGTTCTTGCTGTTGCTAAAACTGTGGATTAAGATGCTCGTCTGCAAAAAGGGCATTTTGAGGATGACTTCCGACGAGTAGAAAGATCAGTGTGCGGAGGTTGTAGGTGTTGCGTGAATGCGGATCTGATAGAAATATGTGGGGTAGATGGACATAAGCGACGACGAGTTTCTAAGGGAAGCTGACAAAGAGTGTGGTACCTTGAGGAGTGGGGTGATATTCCGGCGTCCTGAGAAGAAGAGGAGGACTGAGAGAGAGTCTCCTGAGAGGACTAAAACAGAAGACTGTGAAATAGGACCACAAGAGAGGAAGCGACCCTATTGCGATGAAGACGGTGACCAGGCTACCCCTGAAGCAGAAGAGGGCTGGATCGTAAGTTACAACATACCTGCAACCCTGTGCACTACCTAGAATTTTACGGGAAGAAACACAAGCTATTCGCAAAGTTTCCCTATGTGCAACGGTAAAAGTAGTGCATCAGTAAACAACAACAGTAGGATTGTTAGAATGGAAGATGACACAAAAATTCCCACTTTCCAAGGGAATGGGACTGAGGATCCTGAGAAGTTTTGGTTTCTTTGCGAAGCAGTATGGACCGTGAAGTAGGTCCAGGATGAAGCTATTAAATAGGGACAGCTAGCGGTGACCCTTAGGGGCCGTGCACTGGATTGGTTTATGAAGTTTACAAGGGTTCCGACGGGAACACCAGCCAAGTCATTGGCGCAGATCAAAGCAAGAATGATCGATGAATTTGGGAAGCCAAAGTTGGAATCGGAGTATGTCACTGAGCTCAAAGAAATCAAGCAATACCCAAATGAGTCGTTATGGGAATTTGATCAGCGATACAAAACACTGATAACTGAGGTAAGTTTTGGGATAAATGATATGCAACACAAGGAGTGGTTCATCGTAGGACTGGTACCACACATCCGAAAACCGTTAATGCAATAGAAGGTTGTGACCCAAGTGGAAGAATTGGATATTGCGATGAAGTTGGAGGCGTTACCAATCGGTGAAACGGGGTTGGGTATGGATCGAATACAAGCACAGCTGGAAAACTTGACAATCCAATTGCAAGACATGAAGAAAGGGGAAGAGGCTCATGAAGAGATCTGGTGTACTAGGTGTAGGAAAGAGGGACACCACAAGGACCAGTGAAAATACTTCTGAGACTATTTGCAATCCGGTGCACCAAATCCCCTCAATCAGGGAGGGTTTCCTTGGTGTCATATCTGCCAAATGAGAGGCCATCGATTAGAAGAGTGTGTATATTTGAAAAAGATGGCGTCAAAACCAGAGAACTTGTATTGAAAGTTCTACAAATTGGTTGGCCACGATGAAAACAACTACAAAGTTTATGGTCTACTCCAGGGGAGGAATGCAGCCACATACTTCATGGCAGGAGAAGAACAGGCACCGGGTCAACAACATCAACATTATAATCAACCGCTGGCCCAGTATCATCACCATCAACAACAATACGATCAGGGGAAGTATGGGCAGACGTAGTATGGTCAGCCACAATATCCGGCACCACAATATCCACCACCGCAGTACCCACCAGATGGACTACCGCGACAACCGCAGTATAGGAAACCACAGTACCCACCATATGGCCCACCATGTGGAGGGGCTAGAGGAGGATTCTGTAGAGGTCGAGGTGCTGGTGCAAGATGAGGACGAGGACCAATTATATGCTACAATTGTGGGCAGCAGGGGCACTATCAGAGGAATTTCCCGAATCCAATGCCACAGTGTACTTATTGCAGTGATGTGGATCATGGCGTGGAAGATTGTCTGTAGCTCATCGCAAAATGGGAGACTAAGAATCCGCCACCACCTCCACAAAACCAGAATCAAAATCCACCTGCTGTACAGATGATAGCAAGCGAGGCTCGAAGACACCATGTGACTATTGGGGTAGTGACATGAGGAGGAGCGGTGACAGGAGCCGACGGGCCACGAGCTACTGTCCGACCTATAGTACAGAAACATGTCACCTTTGATGCGGAGGTCGAAAGGGATATCTTCTTGAAAGCGCAGGAGGAAATGAGATAGAGGAGGCAGTTACCTCTTAAGGAAGAAGGTATCTCTGATATGCCACCAACGTTTGACGAGACGAAGTCGCAGGGAAAGGATAATACCTTAAAAGCCTTCTTAAAGAGTTGTATGGAGTTGGAAAAGGATCAGGATGCGCTAGAGGAGATATCCAATCTGTTGACTCGACGGGAGGGTGTACGCCAGGAACAAAAGGTCAATCGTATACACAAGAGGAAGACAAGGAGAGAGATGAGAACGTCGACACAAATTGGAGCTTTTGATGTCGACTCAATTATCTTGGACATGGGGTCGGATGTCAACATTTTGAACAAGAAGACATGGGAGACCATGGGGAACTGTAGTTGGCCTGGTCACCAATACAGTTGCGATTAGCAAATCAGAGTAAGGTTACTCCACTTGGTCGGGTGTACCAAATTCCCGTTGAAATTGAGGGCCTCAAGGCTTATGCAAATTTTGATGTAATTGAAATCGTGGACAATACCAGTCCCTACCCAGTGCTGCTAGGGATCGACTGGGAAATCGACAACCTAGTGGTTATCAATTTTAAGAAGAGGACTATGTCATTTGAGAATCGCGAAATGAGGGTCGTGGCACCTCTGGATCCTACGGAAGGACATCGATATGTTGAACCGGCGAGAGATGAATTTACGGAGGGGTGGGATAGTATACACAATATATTTGAGGATTACATTAATCCCACTGCATATGGAGAATTGGGATGGCGCAGTGTTAGTTCAGTGTTGGGCGGGGCCCAAGTGGAGAAATATGCAAGTACTGGAAATTGCGCATTGCGCGCTGCTACAAGGGGTAGAGGCAGTTTTGAGAATTGCGCATTGTCGCGCAAAGGAAATAAGTAAGGCAGGGTTGCGCAGTATGCTGGTGCACAGCACCGGCGCAACAACTATTTTTGGGAAAATGATGTAAGGAAAGGTCAAGCGGAGAAAGTGACCTATTTTGGGGCATGAAGACGAGTGAACGGGACCTATCAGAGAGAGTGGCGGCAAGCAGCTAAGAATATAGGCCACTAAGTTGACGGCGACAGGCTAGTGGAAGGAGCAGAAAGGGACAGGCCACGATGCAGTTGTAACCATTTTGACGACTGCAGTTGTCAAAAGAGCGTCTGAGCCACGAGTGGCCCAGTTGGAAGGCCTGAAGTAGGCAGAGCAAGCTGTCGACAATGATAATCAGGCTGGCAGTTAGCCATGCCATGTTTTGTAAACCTAGGGTTTTTTGCTTATGTATTGTAAAGACATGACCTACGGGCATGATCTATAAATAAGACATTTTTGTATGGGAAAGGGTTACTCTTCATTTTTGGTCATTGTTGAACATTGTTAGAATCCTTAAGCTTGAAAGCTATTGTAAAGGCTCTGCAGTTGTGTGTGTAGATACCTATCTGAGAGAGAAGAGAGTCTGTAGCTGAGTGCGCAGACTAAGAACTATTGTAACCTTCCAAAAAACACCAATATAAAAACAGTTCTTGTGGACATAGCCTCCATCTGGGGGGTGAACCACGTTAAATTCTGTGTAGTGTGATTGTTTTGTGTTTTGCAACTGTTCATTTGCTTAGTATGGATGTTTAATACCGCAATTATCTATTATGTGATTGATTTTATATGTATTCGCCACAGGAATGATGGGAATAATATGTTAAGTAGTACATGTGTGGATGAATGTTAAGTATTCAACACTTCTAAGTCCTTGAATGCATGAATATGTTGTATAATCACATAGTTAAGCACTGGATTTGAGCGTAGCATTGGAATGCGCAGTATTGTGTGTTTCATTCACTTAAATACACCATAAAGATAATAACTGTTGGGCCCAGGTTGAGATAAAGTTTTGGAAGCACCTTTTTGAGACAAGCAGGGAAAGATGAGTTGAGCGCAGCTCAGAAACACAATTTTGGCTAAGTATTGAGGATGCTGCAAAGTTGCGCGCAACATCCAACTTTTGACCAAACTGCGGAGTTGCGCGCAGCATCGAAGTTTTGGCCGTGATGCGAAGACCAGTACTGTGCAGAAGCAGTGCTGCGGAGTTAGGAGGTCACGTGGAGCCAGCAAAGCGGTGTGCTGGACAAGTATCAAGTATAGCCACCGACACGACTGTTAGCAGCCATTTTTGGAAAGATATTCCAGGATTGCCGAGCGGCAGACGTAGGCAAAACAGGAAGGAGGCCACGCGTGGGTTGTTAAGGAAAGCGACGTTTGGCACGCTTAGAAGGTAAAACCGTTAGATAGAAATGGTTCAGCAAAAGCAGCCCGTAGGCACGCGTATGACAAGAAGGCCGATAGCGACAGAATGAGGATGTGGAGATCCGCCATGATCAAGCAAATGCTACTAGGAGCCAGCAAGCCGGTTTGGAAAATCGGCACAGTTTTGGAAACCCTTAGGGTTTTGGGTTTTAGGTCTTCAACATTGTACAGACATGACCTTCGGGCATGATCTATTTAAGAAGACACTTTTGTATGGGATGGGGGTTGGTTGGTTAGTTGATTGGGGATTAGAGTAATCCGGAGATAACATTCTTTTTTGTATTGTAAAATCTCTCTGAGCTGAGAATATTGTAAAGGCTCTGCAGCTGTGTGCGCAGAGACCTAGCCGAGAGAAAGGAGAGTCTGCCGCTGAGTGCGCAGACTAAGAATAGTTTCCCCATCCCTTTTTAAAGATATATATCACCAACCGTTCTTGTGGACGTAGCTTTCCATCTGGGGAAGTGAACCACGTTAAATCCTGTGTTATGTGATGATGTTTATGAATGAATGACTGTCTGTATTTTCTGTAGAATGAATGCTTGAATGTTTCCTTGCATGCTGTAATATGAGAACTTTGATATGCATTTACCAATAGGAGAAGTTTGGGAATGATATGCTAGGTTCCACGGAAGAAGATGAATGGAAAACATTTCAATTATATGTTAAGATCGTGAATCGGTCATTTAAGCTTAATACTTTCTTAAACACAGTGAAGGAATGCAGCACAGTTAGTCATGTCTATCGTTTCAGTTCTCGTTGTAATAATCCAAGTTCTTGACGAATGCTAGAAAGATAACCAGTAAGTGCTTGAATGAATGGATGAGTGATATTCATTTCAGTGCCTTAACGTTTTCGAGATCTTCCAAGTAGATGATAAGTGTGGATAATTCGCAGTTCCAATAGAAGATTCGCAGCAGTAAGAAACCCTTAGTGAGGCCTGCAGTGTTGCCTCCACCGTGCAGTACCGCTCGTAGCATAGATCCTGCTGCGTACCGCATCACTTTTCCCCACAGTGCACTCCTTCTACCCTGCAACTACGTAGCTTGTTCATATAAGCAACTCATCATTTACTGTGGAAACTTGATTCCGCAGTACCCCATAAGATACACCTCTGGTGAGACCTTAACCTGCTCGCAGGTTGTTGCCGAAAGGGCCAGTGGGAAGGGGTTTTGTTGGTCAAAGGGAGAACCGCAAAGAACCTGGGTCTAATTGGAAACCTCTGGGTCAGTTTAAGCCAACAAATGGTTCCGTTGCCGTGCTAGAACCCATGATGAGTTTCAATCACGATGTGTGAAGAAGAATATCAGTTCCCCGAATGATATGACTATTGGCATCCTGAAATAATAGAAATCCAAGCTTGGTGGGATAAGACCATAAGAGATTTTAACAGACAAGAAAATAGACATCCGCGTCTAAGCGACACACAGTGGTCGGATAGATATCTGTCGGATGACATTCACGAGATCTTTTGGGAATCGTTTCCAAATGAGCTGCATGCATGGATCTCGCGACTCGTAGAGAATAAAAACTATTTCCAAGGAGGAGTTCCTACAGAGTTGACTCCCGAGCTCATAGCGCAGCTTAAAGCATTAGACAACCCATTGTCACGCGTAGTTGATTATTGGGTCGATCATATGCTAGAAGGATTTGTAACAGAATTTGTTGTAGACACACTCAAATCCTACAGCCTAGTAGAAGCACATTTTTTCGGAGGATTCCAAGGTAAGTTTCTGAACAATCTCAGTCTATACATTAAGATGTTGTTAGCTGAGAAAGGTGTTCTAAGAATGCAGTAATATTCTTGAAGTTTGTCATGATAAATAGTACATATATTTATTCTGACGAAGAAACACATACTCTTAGAAGTGGTAAGAGATATAAAATTAATAAGAATCCGGAAGGCCCTAAACTTCGTATAGATACTGAGATCCCCTGCGATCTTGATAGCGAAGTTGCACAACCATTTACCCCTAAGAATCCGCTAGCTGCACAAACCACTCCACCCTTATCGCAGAACCCACCCGCTACGCAGCCCACCCCGCAGAAGACTCAACGAAGTCCATCTCTCCCGATAGTACCATTTGTATTTACTGCGCAGATCCCTTTACAGCAGCCGCGCACTAATCCCGACGCCCCACCACCTAGTAGCACAATGGAAAACACGGATATGAAACTACCAATATTCAGAGGAACAAGCCTATAAGACCCCGATCAGCATTGGTTCCTTTGTGAAGCCGTATGAAGTGTAAGACAAATCCAGGATGATGTCGTGAAGCAAGCACAACTCATCACCACTTTCAGGGATAGAGCGCTACATTGGTTTATGAAATACTCTACCATACAGCCGAGAAGCCTTGCATAAATTAAAGTCGCGCTGGTGGCAGAGTTCAAGAAACCTAAGTCTGAGTTTCAGTGTATAACTAAGCTGAAGGAAATAAAGCAAAGACCAATTGAAACGATCTGGGAATTTGATCAGAAATTTAAGACCTTACTAGACCAAGTAAGTTTTGTTATACCACCAGAACAACATAAAGAATGGTTCATTGTTGCGCTGTTACCTCATATCAGATTACCATTGATGCAGCAGAAGGTTCTATCCCAGGCAGAGGCCTTGGAAATTGCAATGAAGCTGGAAGCTTCACCGATTGGTGATACTAGTTCTGGGATGTCTCAGATCCAGAACCAGCTGACCACCCTGACACTTGAACTGCAAAGTATAAAAAATGGTAAAGAACAAAGATATGAACCTAGACAGGAGGTCTGGTGTACAAGTTGTAAAGGAGAAGGTCATGACCGCGAGCATTGCCCTCTATTCCGCGACTATATTAACAGTGGTGCGCCTAACCCATTAAATCAGAATCAGGCCCCATGGTGTGAAATTTGCAGAACCACAGGACATAGACCTGAAGACTGTTACCTCATCCAGAAATATGTGAAAACTCCTAAGAATTTATACTGCAATTTCTGTAAATCAGTTGGACATGATGAATCCAACTGCCGCGCATATGAATTAATGAATGAAAGGAAAAGGGATATGGAATCAATGCGAGGCGCTGGCTTGTACCGCGTACAAGAAGATACCCAGCCAAAACAAGAAAATGCACAATATGACCAAGGAGGATACAAAGGTCGTGGTGTTGGATACTGCAGTAGAGGAAGAAATGTTGGTCCGGCATAGGGAAGAGGTCGTGGCCAAGTCATTTGTTATAACTATGGCCAACCTGGGCACGTGTCTAGAGATTGTGTTAACCCATGCACTACGTGCAATTATTATAAATCATTTGAGCATGTCATTGAATATTTCCCAGTATTAGAGGTCAAAATGCAAAAGAGAAGACGAACAGAGGCTCCGAATCCAAATGTCCAGTGGATCGCTGTAAGAAATAGACCAGTGGATCCGAGCATTAATGTGGTCATGCGCAGTGGCGCTGAGACAGGCTGCGACAGAGGAGCGGAAGCTTCAACATCAGGGGAGGTACATAAGAAGAAGGATCCCCTTGAAATAGTATGGATAAGGAAAACTCCAGGAAAAGCACCCCCTCTTAACTTACAAAATAACAAGGAGATCTTCATTGACGCGCGGAATACATTTAGAGAACCAGCAGATAAGTCATCAAGTATCCTGCTGCGCAGTGAAACACTGCATGTTGTTGAAGGCATGCTGGCTCCTTATGACAAAACAAGTACTGCAACAGATGTCCGTACTTCTATTGCGTAGTTCTTGCGAAGCTGCATGAAGTTACTAAAAAGCGAAAAAGACATAGTAGAGCTCCAGAAGCTCATCAGCCAATATGAACCTCAGATTGCAACAGAGACTCCAAATAGAGCTGTACATCATATAAGGAATCACAAAAGAATAGGCCGAGAGATGAGGCTTACTGCGCAGATAGGAGATTTTGAAATGGATGAAGTCATCCTTGATCTGGGATCAGAAGTGAATGTCTTGACTAAGTAGACATGGCAGCAGATGGGTCGACCAAAGTTGCTCTGGTCACCTATCGAGTTATGAATGGCTAATCAGGAGAAGGTCATACCTTTTGGCCGCTTAGCTAATGTAGTAGTTGACATTGACGGAGTACAGAGTCATGCAGACTTCGAGGTTATTGAAATTGTGGATGATAGTCAACCTTTTCCTGTAATATTGGGAATCGATTGGGCTATGGATAACTTGGCTATCATAAACTTGAAGACAAAGAAGATGATCTTTGAAGGGAAGCATCTTAGGGTCATCGCACCATTGGATCCTAAAGATGGTGGCAGATACAGTGAGCCGATTCAGGAGGAATCCCAGGCTCAAGATTTAGACCGACTATACCAGCTGACTGCAAACAAGGAAGACTACATTAATCCCACTGTGGACGGTACGCTCAGCTGGCGATGTGACACTTCTTGTATCTCTGACTTGGATACAGGACTGGAGAATTGACAAAGCTGCATGCATGAAGTATTAGCAAGAATATGTGCGCAGGTTACGAAATCACTGTGCTGGATCGGAAAAGAGGTGAGTCCTATTCCCACATATAATGGTTCTGCTAATGTTTACAGTTTCATAAGGGAATATACTGCAGCTATACCAGCTGAGCATAGATTGCCAGCTTTAGATATAGCATTGCACGATACACCTGCCAGATGGTGGAATGCACATAAGAAAACGTTGACCACTTGGGATCAATGCAGATCTAAGATGCAGATCCAGTTCGCAGAAAAGGTTACTTTACCCTTTGAAAAGTATAATGGACAGACAGACCCTAGTCAACACATTGAAATTTGTTCAAAGGCATGGGTGGAAAGACCACTTACATAATGGGTACATTTATTTGTACATACATTGGATGCGGGTATCCCAGAGAAATGGTACCTCGACCTGGAGCTGCACAGTGAACTCAGTGATTGGGAGTTGCTCGCTGTGAACTTCTGGAAGGACTTCAGTTTTGAAGACGAGAATCCATTAATCCATGAAGCATTACAGCTAATCAAGAAGCGCATATTCCAGGATGACTGTCCTCATCAAAACATAACATTGCAGGAGTTTTTTGGGACAGAGTGCGTTCCTGCACACCTACAGTTAGAATGGAAGGAACATGAAGAGCACTTCATCGAGTGTTACAACTTAGCTAAAGATACCAATGACACAAATGAAGACGATGAGGAGGACCCATGCAACATAGATATACCAGAGTCAGAAGGCACGCGTGAGGTAGAAGGACCTCCGTTGGAAATCCCAAATATGACTAGACCAGTAAAAACACAAAAAGTGAACATTGGCACAGACAAAGAGCCGAAGTTCGCATCAATAGGAGATTATTGGGACGATCACACTATTGCAGAGATCGCAGATACCTTACATGACTATTAGGAACTGTTTCCAACAAAATTTACAGAGATGAAAGGAATTTTGGGAGACCTAGGGGTCATGAAAATACCTTTAAAACCAGGTGCTAAACCTGTCAAGCAGAGGCCATACAGATTGAATCTGCGCTACAAGGAAAAAGTCCGCGCAGAGCTCGATAAGATGCTAGAAGCAGGAATTATTGAACTAGTCAAGGAATCCGAATGGATTAACCCCATGGTTGTTCAAGACAAGAAATCAAAAGGAGAGATCAGGATTTGTGTGGATCTCAGAAAGCTGAATGATGCTTCCATGCACGACCCATTTCCTACTACATTCACAGACGAAGTGCTTGATAACGTTGGAGGAAATGAGGCATATTCTTTCACTGATGGTTTCTCTGGTTACCATCAGATTAGGATTGATCCTACGGATAGGTATAAGATGACATTTTCTATAGAATGGGGGTCATTCCAGTACACTGTCATGCCTTTTGGGCTGAAGAACGCACCTGCCATATTCTCTAGAGTCGTCATCGCAGCATTTAAAGATTTTATGCACACGTTTTTAGAAGTGTATTTTGATGATTGGACTGTATTTGGTCTATTGAAAAATCATTGCACAAATATCCGCATGATGCTCGAGAAGTGTCGACAGCATCAAATATCCTTGAATTTGAAAAAGTGTATTTTCTGTGTGCCCTATGGAATTTTACTTGGCCACATTGTCTGTAAGCAAGGATTGATGGTAGACCGTGCGACGATTGCAGTTATTGCAAACTTACCAACACCAAATTCAGTCAAGATGTTGCGATCTACATTAGGCCATATTGGATATTACAGGAAATTTATAAAGGGTTATGCACAGATAACCGCAGTAATGGAGAAGTTGTTGAAGAAAGACGCACCGTTCATTTGGAACGCAGAATGCGAACAGGGTTTTGACACATTAAAAGAAAAGATGGTCACTGCGCCTATTCTAGTCTTTCCAGACTGGACGAAGCCATTCCATGTCCATGTTGACGCATCATGTATTTCCCTAGGGATCGTATTAGCTTAGCCAGGAGAGGGAGGTATTGACCACCCTATTGCATTTTCTAGCAGAAAGCTTTCAATAGCAGAGAAGAACTATACTACTATTGATAGGCAAAGCCTTGCGATGGTATATTCCCTACAGAAAATTAGACACTACTTGCTGGGATGACACTTCCTTATGTGTACTAACCATTTTGCGTTGAAATATTTGGTCAACAAGCCAGTGTTAGGGGGACGCATATGCCGATGGCTACTACTGTTCCAGGAATATGACTTTGAAATTATTGTCAAGCCAGGTAGAATGAACTTGGGACCGGATCATCTGTCAAGGATCGAGTCAGGAGAGGAGCCGATGAATATTGAAGACAGTCTGCCTGATGCGCAGTTATTTAGTATACAGGTTTCCGATGATTATTACAAGGATATCATTGACTTCCTAACCACAGGGCTGGCACCCCAAGAATTCTCGGTCCAGCAGAAAAAAACAATTAATGGTGCACACCACGGACTTCACTATAATTGCAGGATAGTTATACAAACTTGGGCCGGATGAAGTCCTGCGCAGGTGTGTAATCGATCATGAGAAGCCATTTATTCTAGCCGATGCACACTCAGGAATCGCGGGAGGTCACTATGCGGGAAGGGCTACTGCGCAGAAGATATTGCGCACAGGGCTATGGTGGCCTACGCTCCATAAATATGCCAAAGAACATTGCAGGAACTGTGATGTCTGTCAGAGGATAGGAAAACCATCACGCCGAGATGAGATGCCATTGAATCCATAGTTGACACTGCAGCCATTTGAAAAATGGGCAATAGACTTTGTGGGTCCTATAAACCCACCAGGAAAAAGAACGGGCGCAAGGTATATTATTATTGCTACGGATTACCTCACCAGATGGGCGAAAGCAAAACCAGTTAAGGACTGCTGCGCAGTTTATTTTTGAAGAAATACTCACCAGATTTGGCTGTCCAAAGATTTTGATGAGTGACCAAGGTACTCACTTTTTGAACAAAACGATTGAGGCGCTTACAGAGGAATTACACATTCGTCATCAACGCAGTACTCCATATCATCCACAGGCGAATGGTACTGTAGAGGCTTTCAATAAAATATTGGAGAACGCACTCACTAAGGTGTGCAATGTAAATAGAGACGATTGGGACTTGCGCGTTTCATCTATGCTATGGGCATACAGGACCACATGCAAGAAATTGACAGGACAGAAACCCTTTCGGTTGGTTTATGGGCAGGAGGCTATCATGCATATGGAAGATATTGTCCCTAGTTTGAGAATCGCTGCATTTACAGGGATGGAAAATTGCGAAGCTCTAGAAGGAAGATTACTACACTCACTGGGCTTGGAGGAAGATCGCTTCATTGCAGGCTTCCACCAGCAAGCTCAGAAGGACCACGAGAAAGCATGGCATGATCGCCATATAAAGAACAAGTGTTTTCAGGTAGGTGATCTAGTCCTCCTGTATGATAGCAAATTCATGAAATTCCTTGGTAAATTTAAGATGCATTGGCTTGGCCCATATACTGTGATACATGTTACTAACACTGGTGCAGTCTAATTAGCCAATTTAGCTGGTGATACCTTGCCGCCTTTGATAAATGGAAGTAGGCTAAAGCTATACCATGATAGCACTGCTTCGCAGAACCTTGAATAACGAACAAAGGAAGGAAGTTCTAAGTGTCAAGTATAGTTGAAAGTGGACACTAGAAATGTAAAGGAGTCTGTACATGTATGATAAAAGGAAGAAGGTATGATAACAAGAATGATCTATGCACCGCACAACACTGTTGAAGCTGCGTGGAAAGGGAAAAAAAAGAAAAGAAAAATATATATGTATAGTGGAAGCCACGTAGTTCAAAATTTTTGGCACTATGAAGTAGCCGCGCAGGGTTGCAGATGGCTTGCCGCGCAGTTCGGCGCAACACTTAGACAAAAATAGCCATTGCATGGATTTTCAGAAAAATAGCCGTTAGATGACCGTTGTAGCAACCGCTTCAGCATTTAAAGAGAAGATAGCTGTTCTAAGCATGCTGATGACAGAAAAGACCGAAGGATCCACTCAAATTCGCCAACGGACACCACATTAATTGCTTATCTAGCCGTTGAAGGGCACGGGAGAGGGTCTGCTGCGCCTATAAATAACACCTTTGGGAGACTCGCGGGCTTTATCGAGCACTTAGAATTTTCTTGTGATTAACTTCTCTGAGCTAGTAGCCATCTGTATTCTGTCTGCTTTAGCCGCTACCTCATTAATGAATGTCTGAACCTGCCTATAGAGAAGAAGAACTGACCATTGAAGAAGCACTGAGGATCTTTCAGCACGGAGGGATTCAACAGTTAATGAAAAATCCAGTTAAGAAGGTCTCTGTAGAACAAGGTGAAGGATCTCGCAGATCACCAAGAATTAATCCGACGATGCAGGAAAAAGTAAAAGATAAGGGAAAAGTTGTAATTGCACCTCGATCCAACATCATAAAGATGGGCTCCTCGGGACAGAAATCACTAGTCTTTCAGACAAAACCCTTGAAGATGACACCTGAATATATCTCCCCACGGGCATTGAATGCCCCTGTGTTTAAATTGTCCAAGAATGCGAGATACGACATCCCGCTGTCACCTATCTCAAAGCATGTAAACGTTGCTAAGAATCTGCTGGGAAAGATAGCAGATTGTAAATGGGAGGATTATGACCTCTTGGGAATGAAGAAAGACGAGCTAGATGTTCCTAAATACCCATATTTTCAACCAGACCAGTATATGTGCTGGAAAAAGGACGCCAAGGGAACTCTGAACTTGGTAGCTAATAGTTGGTTAGCACCTGTCGTTCAGTCGGGGCTACTAAACTTGCTGAGATTGCCACATTTTGACCATTCTCCAGAACTTAACATCGTGGTTCGCACACTCATGGTGCAAATCCACCAAGGTTATCTATGGCTAGAAAGGAACATTGATATTAACATCGATTTGATCCACCGCATCACCGGGTTAAGCAAGCACGGTAAGGATCCTAAGCAATTCTTCCAGGGGAAGAGCAAAGAAAAAGAGGCTGTTGAGAAGATGAAGAAAAGCCATTCACTGGTAAAGGAAAAAAGAGGTTTCTTGACAGAAGATATAGAGGACATAGCAACAAGATTTGTAACGTAGTTGCTCGCAGGAAAGATACTCAAAACAACTAGGCCTTCGGAGGTGCCTGTGGGCGCAATACTCCTTGGTGCCGCAGCGGTCGAAGGCAACAGCTTTAATTGGTGTCAGTTTCTGTTGAATGAGTTCCTTGAAGAACTCAACGACACACAGGTGAATGGCGGCCAGTTTCATTTCACCTGGCTCATCGTCCTGATTGCTTTGTGTGGATGGAAGGAACCGCGAGATTATGCTGGCGTCATTATGGACACCAAGGATCCTAGAGGGTTTAAGTTCGTCAACCTCTGGGCAAGCGCAAATGCAGAGTGCCAACATGCGAAAGCAGAAGTCTTTTACCAGTACTATATTTAGCTGCGTGACGCAATCACGAAGACACCCCACATTACAAAGAAGGTCACGGCGAAGTATATCCGCATCATTGACTTTGAGGTGAATATGAAATGTATATTCATATCGCCGAAAGCACAAACGAGGAAACCAGAGTGGTTCCCAGGGAAGTACATCATGTATGAGCAGGATATTGAGGACCTCATGAAGGATTTTCCAGCAGAGTTCCGCGTAGAGGTTATGGATGTGGAGACAGATTTAGCAGAAGATGAGCTGATCCCGCTCTCATGCCCAATCATTGAAGAAATAGGGAAGAGAAAAGAAGCTGAGACTTCGGAGAAACCAAAGTCAAGGAAAAAGGTGAAGGCCACAAAGATTCAATCAGAGGCAGTCCTCAATGATGATGACTACGAGATGATAGCCGAAACAGTCTCGGAGCAGATGAAGGAGCTTATGCCAGCTAAAGAAAAGAAGGACATGGTCATCCAGGATGACCTGCACAAGACACGACTCATAATGCAAGGCCTAATGAAGAAAATGGATGATGTCCAGAAAAGCCTTATTTTTCCACGGGAAGCAGGTGTTGAAGGGAGGTCAGTAGGGACTTTGCAGCAAGGAAGCCAACAGCTAGCAATAACGCTGCCGTCGAAGACTAGAATTGTCCATCTGGACCCATTGGCTATTGTGTTGCCAATGGCAGAGCAAGTTGTCTTGGACACAAAGGGAGTCGAGAGGGTAGATCTTGACTTATCCAAAATCCCTTTACCAGGATTGCACTTCATCCACATGCAGATCGTTGAGGAGATGCATGAACGGACGGTTGAATCAATGAAGTTACAAGCATAGCTCACCGCAGCGAATAGGCAAATTCAGTTGTAGGTAGAAATACAGCTACGCAACGAACTGGACCGCCAACAAAATTTGGAGACTACCATATCCAATGTGGTGAAGGATATTAAAGACAAAGAAATCCAGGATGATCTTGCAGACGCAGTTATGAGGATCGGAGATAAGGTGAGATCCTTACAGTCAGAGATGCAGGATAAAGAGATTTATTATGAGGTCGATATCGCCACATTGAAGGAGAAGCTCAATAAGCAGGCGCCATTAACTGAACAACAAGTCAGAGAGCAAGCAGTGAGCGTCGCCTCGAAAAGCATTACAAGTAAGATGGCTAAGTGCCAATATCTCCTGGATAAGGTTTCACAGGCAATCATGACCCTTGAAGAGGATCAAGGGTTACTACAGGTCAAAACCGCGGTACAAGAAAAACAAACCGTGCTGGACAAGTTGAACGCAGAGGTTAAAGCTCTGCCACCCAGAGAAAGGCTGTCGAGATACAAGGAGATATCTGGATTAAAGAAAGAAGTACAGAAGTTACGACAAAAAGAGACTGAGATGGATAATCAGTCGTAGCAGCTCCTGGAGAATGCCATGGCGGTATCGTAGTAGATTGAAGATAAGTTAGCAGAACTGCGCGATAACCTGGAGTAGGTGCAAGACCAAATTGGACAAGAAATAAATCCAACATTGCTTGAGACAATTAAACAATTTGAGGAGGATACAAGAGAAGTAGTGGTGCAGTTGTGCGGTACAGATGATGAGTTTGCAGCCAAGTTCATTCCACCGATCGTGGCGCAGAGTGAGATAGCTGAAACAATCAGTGGCTCGGGGATGAGCCACATGTAAGTGTTAGGGGCATGTTGGGCCCAGGTTGAGATAAAGTTTTGGAAGCACCTTTTTGAGAAAAGCAGGGAAAGATGAGCTGAGCACAACTTAGAAACACAATTTTGGCTAAGTATTGAGGATGCTGCGAAGTTGCGCGCAGCATCCAACTTTTGACCAGACTGCGGAGTTGCGCGCAACATCGAAGTTTTGGCTGTGATGCAAAGACCAGTACTGCGCCGAAGAAGTGCTGTGGAGTTAGGAGGCCATGTGGAGCCAACAAAGTGGTGTGCTGGACAAGTATCAAGTATAGCCACCGGCTCGACCAGTAGCAGCCATTTTTGGAAAGATATTCCAGGATTACCGAGTGGCAGACGTAGGAAAAACAGGAAGGTAGCCACGCGTGGGTTGTTAAGGAAAGCGACGTTTGGCATGCTTAGAAGGTAAAACCGTTAGAGAGAAATGGTTTGGAAGAAGCAGCCTGTAGGCACACATGCGACAAGAAGGACGATAGCGATAGAATGAGGACGTGGAGATCCACCATGATCAAGCAGACGCTACCAGGAGCCAGCAAGCCGGTTTGGAAAACCGGCGCAGTTTTGGAAACCCTTAGGGTTTTGGGTTTTAGGTCTTCGACATTGTACAGACATGACCTTTGGGCATGATCTATTTAAGAAGACACTTTTGTATGGGATGGGGGTTGGTTGGCTAGTTGATTGGGGATTAGAGTAATCTGGAGATAACATTCTTTTTTGTATTGTAAAATCTCTCTGAGCTGAGAATATTGTAAAGGCTCTCAAGCTGTGTGTGCAGAGACCTAGCCGAGAGAAAGGAGAGTCTGCAGCTGAGTGCGTAGACTAAGAACGGTTTCCCCATCCCTTTTTAAAGATATATATCACCAACTGTTCTTGTGGACGTAGCTTTCCATCCGGGGAAGTGAACCACGTTAAATCCTGTGTTATGTGATGATGTTTATGAATGAATGACTATCTGTATTTTCTGTAGAATGAATGCTTGAATGTTTCCTTGCATGCTATAATATGAGAACTTTGATATGCATTTACCAATAGGAGATGTTTGGGAATGATATGCTAGGTTCCACGGAAGTAGATGAATGGCAAACATTTCAATTCTATGTTAAGATTGTGAATCAATCATTTAAGCTTAATACTTTCTTAAACATAGTGAAGGAATGCAGCATAGTTAGTCATGTCTATTGTTTCAGTTCTCGTTGTAATAATCCAAGTTCTTGACGAATGTTAGAAACATAACCAGTAAGTGCCTGAATGAATGGATGAGTGATATTCATTTCAGTGCCTTAACGTTTCTGAGATCTTCCAAGTAGAGGATAAGTGTGGATAATTCGCAGTTCCAGTAGAAGATTCGTAGCAGTAAGAAACCCTTAGTGAGGCTCGCAGTGTTGCCTCCACCGCGTAGTACCACTCACAGCATAGATCCTGCTGCGTACTGCATCACTTTGCCCCACAGTGCACTCCTTCTGCCCTGCGCTGTGTAGCTTGTTCATATAAGCAACTCATCATTTACTGTGGAAACCTGATTCCGCAGTACCCCATAAGATACACCTTGGGTGAGACCTCAACCTGCTCGCAGGTTGTTGCCGAAAGGGCTAGTGCGAAGGGGATTTGTTGGTCAAAAGGAGAACCGCAAAGAACCTGGGTCTAATTGGAAACCTCTAGGTCAGTTTAAGCCAACAATAACCTAAGTGTTGCTGAATGGATAAATATCGTTAAGTAAGGTTGATTAGAGTTGATCAAGTCCTGAAGTGGACGCGCGGTCTAGTTGACGCGCTGACCCATTGTAAGTGATGCGAGGTGGGATGTTAATAACTTATCGTCGTAACGCAGGAAGTATCCGGTACCGTGTAGTCCTTGGATGTGCTGGTTGCACAAGCGCCTCAGCTTGGCAAAGTATCCAATGTGAAGTAGAGACTTCGCGTAATCCTTAGTACGCATCGGCAGTTCTTTATCATGCTACTAATCAGTCTCTTTGACACTCGCATCACCAGGTTGTGGAAACTTGATTTCGCAACCACCCCCTTAGCTTCGCCTCGGGTGAGACCTCAGGCTGCTCATAGTCTGTTGCCGAAAGGGCCAGTGAATAGGGGTTTTGTTGGTTCCTTGAACCGCGAAATACCTGGGTCTACATTGGAAACCTCTAGATCAATTACCTACGCCAACAAATGGTTCTGTTGCCACGCTAAGACTTAGTGATGCGATAGTATATTTGGAAAGTAATGTGCAACGAAGAATATCAGTTCCTATTGGGTTCAGACAATTGGCATCCCGAAAAGAAAGAGATATGGGACTAGTGTGATAAGACCAAAAGATATTTTGCAAAGAAAGAGAACAGACACCCACGTCTCTCTGACGTAGAGTGGTTGAACAGATATTTGTGGAAAGATATTCACAAGATATTCTGGGCTTCATTTGGAAACAAGTTGCACGAGTGGATCTCGCGACTTGCAGAAAAGAAAACCTATTTTCAAGGAGGAGTACCTACAGAGTGGTCTCTAGAGCTCACTGTGCAGCTCAAAGAAATAGACAACCCACTATTGCGAGCAGTCGACTTCTGGGTTGATAGCATACTTGAAGGATTTGTAAGAGAATTTGCTGTAGATACGCTGAAATCCTATAGCCAAGCTGAAGCATACTTTTTTGAAGGATTCAGAGGTAAGTACCTGAACAATATTAGTCTATACATTAAAATGTTTTTAGCTGAGAAAGGAATTTTAAGAATGCAGTAATATTTTTGAATCTGTCATGGTAGAAAGTATATATAGTTATTCTGACGAAGAAACCCATAATCTGAGAAGTGGAAAGAGATATAAGTTTAATAAAGAAAAGAATCCTGGAGGACCTGGACTTCGCGTGAATACCGAAATCCCATGTGATCTTACTGATCATACCGCGCCGTCATCAACCACAATCCAGCCTATTTCACCTCAGAATCCGCCAGTTGCAAATACCACGCCTCCCCTATCTCAGAACCAGTCCACTGTGAACATCGCGCAGCCCACTCCGTAGGACATCAATACTGTTAACAGTGCAGGAGCGGGTTCCCAGACCATTCTGCCTCAGACTATTCAGTTCACAATACCCAGTCTCAGAATATTCCACAGAATACTATCCCTAGCACTATTCTGAGTACCACCTTTACTTTTTTCGCTCAGAACCCCGCGCAGAATCCTAGCACTGCTCAGGATGCTACACAACCAGGAAGGAGAATGATAGATAATGACATAAAACTGCCGATATTCAAAGGAACGGGTCTAGAAGACCCTGATCAACATTGGTTTCTATGTGAAGCCATATGGAGTGTAAAGCAAGTGCAGGATGATGTTGTGGAGAGAGCGCAACTCATCACTACTTTTAGAGATAGAGCCTTCCATTGATTTATGAAATGCTCTCAGGAACAGCCGAGAACCCTAGCAGAAATTAAGGCTGTGCTCTCAGCAGAGTTTAAGAAACCAAAATCTGAGTTGCAGTGCATAACAGAATTGAAAGAGATCAAGCAGAAACCTACCGAAACGGTCTGGGAATTTGACCAAAAATTTAAGACATTGTTTGACCAAGGTTGCTTTGTTATGGCTCCGCAACAGCATCAGGAATAGTTCATCACTGTGTTGTTTCCCCACATCAGACAACCATTTATGCAGCAGAAGGTTGCATCACAGGCAGAGGCCTTGGAGATCGCGATGAAGCTAGAGGCTTCGTCGATCGGTGAGACTAGCTCTGGCATGTCTCAGTTCCAGAACCAGTTGACCACCTTGACATTAGAATGGCAAGGTATGAAGAATGGAAAGGAACAAAGGTATGAATAGAGGCATGAGGTCTGGTGTACAGGATGTAAGGGAGAAGGCCACACCAGAGAACACTGCCCCTTATTTCAATTTTATCTCAACAGTGGTACGCCAAAACCAATGAATCAGAACCAAGCGCCGTGGTGTGAAATATGTAGAACCAGAGGACACCGACTTGAGGACTGTTATCTAATACAAAAATACGTAAAAACACCAAAAAACTTATATTGCAATTTCTGTAAGTCAGTTGGACATGATAAATCTGACTGTCACGCATATGAGCTCATGAATGAAAGAAAGCGAGATATGGAAATGATGGGAGGTGGTGGAATGTACCACGTCCAAGGAATAAGATAATGCTCAGTACGATCAGGGTGGATATAGAATGCTCAGTATAGAATGCCAAAATAAGAGAATGCTCAGTACGATCAGGGTGGATATAGAGGCCGTGGTGGTGGATACCGTGGGAGAGGGAGAAACGTCGGCCCAACCCAAGGACGAGGCTGCGACCAAGTAATTTTCTATAACTGTGGCTAGCCAGGTCATGTATCTATAGATTGTACCAATCCATGCACTACGTGCAGTTATTGTAAATCATTCGATCATGTTATTGAAGACTGCCCCATGCTAGAGGTAGAAATGTAGAAACGAAGAAGGACAGAACCGCCGAATCCCAACATTCAGTTGATCGTAGCAGAGAGAAGAACTACGGATCCAAGTATAAACATGGTCACGTGTAGTGGCGCTGACACAGGAAGAGATAGAGGTGCAGAAGCTTCAACCTCAGAAACACGCGATACTAAGCAGACTCCTGGTGAGCCAGTATGGATTAGAAAAGCTGTTGGGAGAACACCTGGTATGGACCTACAGAAAAATAAAGGATCATTTACAGAAGTGAAGGATATCCTTAGAGAGTCAGCACCTGAGTCGACGAGAATCCCACTGCGCAATGAAGTACCGCAGATAGCAGATATGCCAACGGCATATGATCACACAAGCATTGCAATAGACACGAATACCTCTGTTGCGTAGTTTGTACAGAGTTGCATGAAGTTATTAAAGAGCACAGATGCTCTTGTGGAATTTGAAAAACTACTCAGTCAGTATGAGCCACGTAGTGAGAAGGGGACTACCCATGGCGCAGTCCATAACATTAGGAGTCCCAAAAGAACAGGAAGGGAAATGAGGTTCACTGAATAGATTGGGGACTATGAGATGGATGAGATAATTCTATATCTTGGATCCGAAGTAAATGTCTTGACCAAGCAGACATGGTAGTAGATGGGTAAACCAAAGTTACAGTGGTCACCTATACAGCTAAGAATAGCTAATCAAGGGATAGTTATACCTTTGGGGAGGTTACCCAACACTGTTGTTGACATTGACGGAGTGCGAAGCTATGCATATTTTGAAGTGATTGAAATCGTGGATGACAACCATCCTTATCCAACACTGCTGGGTATCGATTGGGAAATGACTAACTCCACCATTATAAATTTGAAGACCATGAAAATGATATTTGAAGGCAATGATATAAGGGTAATCGCGCCATTGGACCCCTCGCAGGGTGAACGATATGTGGAACCGATTCAGGAGGAATCCAGAGCCCAAGACTTGGACCGTATTTACAAGATGACAACCAATGCTGCTGATTATAGTAATCCAACTGCGGATGGAACACTCAGCTGGCACTGTGACAGTTCTTGCATATCAGACTCTAATGCAAGACTGGAAAACTGGCAAAGCAGATTGCACGAAGTATCAGCCTAGAGATGGGAGCAGATCATGAAGTCACTGTGCGGGATTGGAAAAGAGGTAAGCCCAATCCCCGACTATGATGGTTTTTCTAACGTTTATTCCTTTATCAAAGAATATACTGCAGCAATTGCAGATGAGCATCACTTACAAGCATTAGACATGGCATTGCGAGAGATACCTGTCAGATGGTGGGCTGCACATAAGCAGACACTGACAACATGGGATTAGTGCAGAATTAAGATGCAAATTAGGTTTGCCGAGAAGGTTACACTACCTTTTGAAAAATATAATGGACAGATGGATCCAAGGGATCATATTGCAGCCTGTTCACAAGCCTGGAAGGAGAGATCACACAAAGAATGGGTGCATCTGTTTGTGCACATGGTGGGGGAAGATATTCCGAAAAAATGGTACCTAGATCTGGAGTTACGCAGGGGAACCACGGATTGGGCCATGCTGACTGTGAACTTCCAGAAAGACTTCAGTTTTGAGGATGAGAACCCACTTATACACGAGGCTTTGCAGATCATTAAGGAACGAATATTCAAAGCAGACTGTCCACATAAAAATATGACCTTAGAGTAATTCTTTGGGACAGATAGCATACTTGTGAGTCAATAGCCAGATTGGAATGCACAGGTAGCGCATGCCATGGAATGTTATAACCTCACTGTAATGTCCCCTCCTATCGTACCAGCATGATAGAGAGGATCATTGTGCTAAAACCGGGCAATTGGCCCCGATGCTTACTAAATAAAACATCCACATATATAAAAAGACAGGCATGCAGATGTACAAATCTAAGCAAACACAGCAGAAGTAAATCATGTGCAGAATTAACACACATCCATCATACATTCCAGATTTTCATGTCATTCATCAATTAAGCAATATCAAATTATCAAATGAGAATACTTATCTTAAACCAAGTAGTCCTTGAGCAACCAGCTACGCTTCTATAACGTTCCACCCAACCGTAGGCTAGTGTGCTCCTCAATCTCTCAGCACCACTGCCACCCCCGAGCTGGGCATGATCTCCACAAGGAAAAAGGGGAAAACAGGCTCTCACATAGCCCAAGGTATATCAAAATCAGCCAAGCCAATCAGCAATTGGGTTTCTTAGGCTGTTAAGAGATGGGTGCATATAACATCAAAAGCATAAGTGTTGGGCATGAGAAAAAAAACGCCTATACAGTGAAGTTCCCAACAGTGGGTTTCTACCAGTTCCAGAAAAACGTGGGCAGCCAAAACGAAAAGGAGAAGATGGGAAATCAACCCCAGGAGAGCAGAACCGTTTTCAGAAAAATGGTCATGGGCATTTCGTGGGCAGAAATGGCCTCCATAACCCCAAAAATCGTGGCTCTCTTCTCCCAGCCACTGAGCTAACCAAAAACGAGTTTGCAGGCATGGAATAATGTAGGAAATGGTGAAAAATGTGAAGGATAAAACCCCAACAAGCTCAGACTGCGTGAGAGGATGAATGCCATGGGTGAAGAATGGCTTTGGGCCAATTTCATGGGGGTTTTCTTGCCCAGCAAACCAAAACTCGATTTCCCAGGTTGCTGTCTTGCCCATACACGAAAATTGACAGCCATACCTCTCCCATCCCAAGGCATTAATTGTCTCAACCAATTATTGGAAGAATTAAATGATTGGGTGCATGAGACCAAATGGGTAGTTGAGAGTTCATGGGTTTCCTCAATGAAATGGCTTAACACCATGGCTCAAGGGTTTGGTTATTCCCCCCCCCCCTATTCCTTATAAAGATCATGCCCCCATCTCTTTGTTGCATTGCATAGCTGGTTGCGGGTTTTTCATTAAAAATTGCATGTTTACATGATGTCTGATTTTATATTGTGCACCGCTAGCACAAGAACCATATGCATCTATTCTAATTGCCGATACATAGAACGGTAAATCAATGGCGGGGCCTTGGCCTTGAGCTCCTCACCATGACTAAATAACAATATTTACATCATTTACAATATTAATGCAATAGGGTCAATCTGGGGACATTACATTTCCCTCCCCTTGGAATAACACCGTCCTCGGTGTTCCAATACTTCGGAAATAAATACCCGCTTTACATATGTCCAAAATTCACAAAATGTGGTAGGTTTGTCCTGCAGTTCACCCTTTACTTGGGTCTTTCAGGACTAAATCCTTTGGTCTTTACAAACTGCTCTTGCTGGTTGGAACCTTCTAGCTCTGCATGAGGACATCGTTCCAAAACAATTCCTTCCTTTTCTTTTCCTTCCAACTGGTCCACGAACCTGGGGATTTTACGGTTGCTACCCCCTTGATATTCTCTTGTTGGGAAGTCACGGAGGCAATGATTTCCTCCACATCCCCAACATTTCAATGGCGGCTTTACCTTTTCCCGGTCCATTTCCTTTGAGTCTTCCCACTTGGGACGTTTCTTAATCGGACGATTGGATGAATGCTTCTTCATTGTCCCACTTTCCTTTTCTTTGCTGATTGCTCCCAGAATGCTTTTTACCTCTTTTTGCAGACGAATAGAGTCCTGCAAAGCCTCATGGTTTATCTCATTCTGTTGCCTCTGTAGTTTGAGCATCTCCCCAAGATTTTCTTGGGTCCTCGCAATTGTTTGAAGAAGACTTTCAGCCAACTCTAATAGTCCTCGGTCTGCTGCCATGGTCAATGGGCACGACTGAACACACTTTGCTTACTAGCAACACTATCTTGTGTCGGCTGCAACCAAGTGTTTCACTTTCTTACCTGTGAAATTCATTATGGAAATTCTCTGTTAGGGAAAGCATAATATAAACATTAAGATTAGTCAATTATTTTCCCAATTGACATGGAATGTCCATGCTTTATTCATGGGACTGCCATACTTTCATGCTTTCCCAATATACACATGAACTCATTCATGTTCATCCTTTCACAGGAAATTTATGATTTCAGCATTCACAATTCATCTCAAGCAATTAAACACAATCTATTTTCAACCATGATATGCACTCAACAATCTTTTGTTTTATAAATGCATCAATCAAAAGGAAAGAGAAGAGTAGGGGTTTCTCCCTCTTAGTCTTGTTCTATTATGGAGCTACACCATCGCTGTAGTTTCATGCTCCTTAGTCTCTTTCACTTCAATGTGAAGGCTTTGACTTTCCTTTCTTGGCTATGACACTTAGTGTCTAAGGTCTGCATATGTATTTTCAGCGAGGGCACCCTTCCCATTATTGCCTACAGAACCTTGGGTTGTTAGGATCCACTTGTATCCACTAGCACCATCTTTCATTACTGCTCATACTGAGCTGTTTAGGATGGTCACATGTCCACATGCATCTCCAGGATGCCTTCATAATCCTTGCTTCCAGCAATACCTACACTCAAACATTGAATCAATTCACATGTTTAGTTCATTTTCATAGGGTTTTTCTCTAAACAAGAGTTTAGGAAATCATAACTAAATCATATACACACGTATATTCATAAGCAAGAAGCTGCAAGGTAACTGAATACTTATCTGTATTGGATGTCTTTACTTTATTCCACGGGATCCTTCTTTGCTTTACGAGCCTTGGATTTCCCGTGAACACAATAACGAATGTTGGGCCAGCACATAGGCTACTCCACAATCATTCGAATCGGCAATTCCAGTCCAGTACGCCGACTGGGTTTATCAATCACTTCCTTTAGCATTATGCTAGGCCAGTGCTCCGACTGGTTTTATCAATTGTTTAAGGGGTGTTGGGCCAGCGTACACGCTGCTTTACCCTACCAAGTAGTTAATGCCCAACTAGTCACTCTCTGGACTTATCAAGAATTTTATAGCTTTCAACCACCTACTCCCTGGATTTCTTAATAATTTATATCGCCCACTCATTTACTCTCTGGATTTACCAGCAATTTATATCGTCCACTCATTTGCTCTCTGGATTTACCAGCAATTTATAGTCTTTCAGGGTCTTGCCTTCCTGCAATGACCAAGGTTTCCAACAAAGAAACAATAGTGTATCAGCTTAGCTGTTAGAAGACTTATACCTGAAATCTTCATTATTCCAAACAAGACATAAATGAAAACGAATACTTATCTGTATTGTGCGTTTCCCCTCTGGTCCACAGGATCCTGCTTCGCTTTGCAAGCCTTGGGATCGCCTATGGACTTGGATATAGTTAATGCTTAACCAGTACGCCTCCCCATCGGCTGGATTTACCAAGCATTTGGTGGTGCCCAACCAGTCCCAACCAGTCCCATACCTGGTTGGCCCTCTCCAATGCCGAGCCAGCACATTCGTCTGGGTCATCGACCAATGGAAGGAAACTGCGCCACCGACCATTATAGGTCAAGGCTCTACTATGGAGCCATAGGCATATTAGGGTTTTCAGTCAGTCCTCGGCGCCCACCCTCCCACTGCTATCCCAATAGAGATTTTATGCCTTTACCAATGCCACCAGACCTTCTTGCACCGTAACCCTTCACACACATCGGCTCTTCATTTATACAAGGACGCCACTCCTTCTTTTGTGCAATTCGGTGGTTCCTTTTAGGAACTTTATAGGTGACTTTCTTGACTGCAGGTTAACATGACCCCTACTCACACAAGGATGATACCTTCTCTTATTACACAGCTCTTCGGGCTTTTCCATCCCTTCTGGTAATATTTCACGTGAGCATAGAAAGGTTGCCAATTCCCATACAGTCCCTTTGCGTACCCTTTTTCACTTTTCCCTTTAATGTGCAGTATCAATCTGCATCTGTGTGGGCTGACAACACAAGAAGGATAAGCAAGTTCATCAGTATTGCTGTTCAATTCTTAACCACATTCCATATCATTCACTACCAAGTATTGAAACACCAGGAATGCGTCCATTCCCTTAGGGTGTAGTCAATATTGGAAACCCTATCATGACCCAGCACCAGAAAAGGTGTGCACTCCCTTCCTGATGTGCGCCATGTAGGCCCTAATCATACTCAAGCAGTCTGCAATGATATAAATAAAATAGAGCATGCTCTGCATATTAACCCTAATAATTTAGACATGAATGCTCTTGTCTAGGGTCACAAAATACTCATTCATTTTGCAGATGTGTCTCACATGCCTTCTGGGCATAGCTTTACCATCTCACTTTCATTGTTTACCGACATGCGGTTTGGCTGAGACATTATCAATGGCGTTTCACCCGAAACCCATTTCCTAAGCATGGGATCCTTCCCATCTAGTTTGGCTTCTACAGGCCATCACACCTGGTCTTCCTGCAATGTGTCATCCTGGCACACTTCATCAAATAGCCAAACAGTCAGCAACATTTAGCAATAAGCTTCAAATATGATTGTTTCATAACCAATCAATAACATTAATAATTAAATTCAACATGAATTTTACAATTCTGTCTCCTACAGAAATTGATTTGCTTAGCAATGAGGCTTATCCTCATATTATTTGGCTCTTGTTCACGGTAGATTCCAATCTTCATCATGGACTTATCCATATTTGCCATGCCCAAAGCAATCTACTTGAAATCTGAAACTTCAATCAGCCAAATGCTTTGTAAGTTCTTATGCATATAATAATTTCATTGCTGCCACAGTCACAGAAGCATTTTAATATCACCAAAACCATCTACTTCCCGTGAATTATTACCATACTAGAGTTGCATGGTTTGATTTCATCATTTTATGAAATTATTCTCTTGATCTTAAGATTGATAATAGTTTACCATTCCATCTATTATCTAATTGCAATGAAAGATACATCACACTCATGCATTCTCACAATGCATCTCATCATGTGCACCTATATCTATGCATGCACATTTACATCACTCACATAATCTTTTAACGTGTATTCCCTCAATGCATAACCACAAGATTGTGCATAATATCTTAATGCACATTTCCTCAATGCTACCTTGCATTAAGTTATGAGTACTATGCTTTCAACATAATTCAAACATAGTTGAAGGAATCTTACCAAATCCTCCTTCCTCATTCATGCAATTTATGCACCAATAACCATTACCTGTATGGCTGTCGTTTACATCACTTGATGTTACATGATCAGTTGAACTCTTACCAAGGCTACACAGTCCTTTTGCCAACCTCATGATCGTAGATTTGTTGCACCATCCCTTCCTCATACGGATGTTGGTCGTATGCAACAATCATCCTCAGCACATTTAGCCATGCTCTTTGTTATCTTTGATCCTACAGCCAATACCAACATCAATAGTGATTATCAACCACAATATTCTCCATTAGTGGTTTCATTGCATATGCAGACTTCATTATTCTATCGATATGCAATATCCCATTTATGCACAAGCATTTCCATATATACTATGCAATGTTTGTTAAGATGCCATCTAGTGCATATACATCTATGTAATCCCTTACATTTTTAACATTTTTATGCCACATGACAATTTCATAATTATAATATGATAACAAACAGGGATTTAAGAAATTCTTCCCTTTTTGATCCCTCATCGTAACATGGAATTCCTCTTCCATATCATGCAATGGTAGAAATTGCCCATATTGACAACAAAATTTGTTTGTCAAAACAGCCGCTGGCACTCTTCTGCACTAAATATCTATGATATATGTAGACCTCATTTAAAATCTGGTCATGCATCATTGTTCCCTGCTGGACAAGCTTCCCAATGCCTGTCTTCATGCTTCATTCCGACACCGGGTGTGGAAACTGCATCTTTTCAAAAATGACAACTTTCACTCCAATTCTGCACATTTTACATAGTTGCATTTTGGTCCAGAATGCCAACTTTAGCCACCTGTGGAAGAAAATCTATGAGGAATCACAAAAAATTTTATATCGGGCGAAGCTAGTCCATATAACAAGGAACACTCAGCAGTTCACGGATCTCAATTCTGATGCACCATTCATCTTCTATGAATTTATGGGTTTTACTACTTCTCACTTTTCACATTTTCCCCAAAATTCCAAATTTTGGGTCAAAAATGGCTATCTCCCAAACGGTGTATTTCTGGGAAATCTTCGTCTAACGGAAACTGTCCGTCTTAATGAGAATATGAAATGTCTAGTTTAGTAATTTTTTTGATTCCCACATCTAAGGTCACTTTTATTACCCACAAGCTTTTCAAAATCCCGAAAAAGTGGCCCGGAATAGTGTTTTTTGGCCTTCTCGCTCACCCCAACTCCACATCCTTTGGATTTTGGCTCCAAGATTTTGAATTTAACACTGTTCCTGCTTCATGGCCGCGCCCGATCAATTTCAGCTCAAACCGACCTTCTTTCAAGCCTCGGGACTCTGTCCTTCAAAAGTCACTATTATCCAATTTCTGTCAAATCGGAGTGTATTGGGCTCGGGGTCTTCACTAGTCCTTTCATGGCCTTCGTCAATGGCCTCCGAGCCCCACAGGAATCATCCCATTCTGAGCCTGGATACTCCCTCTATCAAAAAATCAAGTTTTGGTCACTTTACTCTTCTTCTTTCTTTTTTTCTTCGCCCGCTCGCCCGCCGCTGTTGCGGGGCGGTTCGCCGATCGCTCCCGCAATTGCGGAGCCAATCGCCGATCGCTCCCGCAGTTGCGGAGCCATTCGGCGAAGGCTCCCGCAGTTGCGGAGCCATTCGTGGAATGCTTCCGCAATTTCGGAACGGTTTGCCGAATGCTTCCGAAATTTCGGGGCGATTTGGTGAAGTCTTCCGCAAATTTCGGAACGATTCGCTGAAGTCTTCCGCAAATTTCGGAACGATTCGCCGAAGTCTTCCGCAATTTCGGAACGACTCGCTGAACTCTTCCGCAATTTTGGAATGACTCGCCGAACTCTTCTGCCTTGCGGAATGATTCACCGAAGTCTTCCACAAATTTCGGAACGACTCGCCGAAGTCTTCCGCAAATTTCGGAACGACTCGCCGAACTCTTCCGCGTTGTGGAACGATTCGCGGAATCCTTCCGCAATTTCGGGCCCACTTGCCGAACTCTTCCCCAATTTCGGAAGAGAATTCCTTCCGCAATTTCGAGGCAATTCGCCGAATGCTTCCGCAGTTTCGGAAGACATTTGGGAATTCTTTCCGAAATAGCCTTAAACGAATTTTTTTTTCAAAGACACTTAGGAAAAATTTAAAAACTTTCTTTTCTTATGACTGCAATTGGATTTGGCCCATAGAGGCCCAATGCTGCAACCAGCAGCTCTGATACCAAATGTAAGGTCCCCTCCTATCGTACCAGCATGATAGAGAGGATCATTGTGCTAAAACCGGGCAATTGGCCCCGATGCTTACTAAATAAAACATCCACATATATAAAAAGACAGGCATGCAAATGTACAAATCTAAGCAAACACAGCAGAAGTAAATCATGTGCAGAATTAACACATATCCATCATACATTCCAGATTTTCATGTCATTCATCAATTAAGCAATATCAAATTATCAAATGAGAATACTTATCTTAAACCAAGTAGTCCCTGAGCAACCAGCTACAATTCTGCAACGTTCCACCCAACCATAGGCCAGTGTGCTCCTCAATCTCTCAGCACCACTGCCACCCCCGAGCTGGGCATGATCTCCACAAGGAAAAAGGGGAAAATAGGCTCTCACATAGCCCAAGGTATATCAAAATCAGCCAAGCCAATCAGCAATTGGGTTTCTTAGGCTGTTAAGAGATGGGTGCATATAACATCAAAAGCATAAGTGTTGGGCATGAGAAAAAAAACGCCTATACAGTGAAGTTCCCAACAGTGGGTTTCTACCAGTTCCAGAAAAACGTGGGCAGCCAAAACGAAAAGGAGAAGATGGGAAATCAACCCCAGGAGAGCAGAATCATTTTCAGAAAAATGGTCATGGGCATTTCGTGGGTAGAAACGGCCTCCATAACCCCAAAAATCGTGGCTCTCTTCTCCTAGCCACTGAGCTAACCAAAAACGAGTTTGCAGGCATGGAATAATGCAGGAAATGGTGAAAAACGTGAAGGATAAAACTCCAACAAGCTCAGACTGCGTGAGAGGATGAATGCCATGGGTGAAGAATGGCTTTAGGCCAATTTCGTGGGGGTTTTCTTGCCCAACAAACCAAAACTCGATTTCCCAGGTTGCTGTCTTGCCCATACACGAAAATTGACAGCCATACCTCTCCCATCCCAAGGCATTAATTGTCTCAACCAATTATTGGAAGAATTAAATGATTGGGTGCATGAGACCAAATGGGTAGTTGAGAGTTCATGGGTTTCCTCAATGAAATGGCTTAACACCATGGCTCAAGGGTTTGGTTATTCCCCCCCCCTATTCCTTGTAAAGATCATGCCCCCATCTCTTTGTTGCATTGCATAGTTGGTTGTGGGTTTTTCATTAAAACATGCATGTTTACATGATGTCCTATTTTACATTGTGCACCGCTAGCACAAGAACCATATGCATCTATTCTAATTGCCGATACATAGAACGGTAAATCAATGGCGGGGCCTTGGCCTTGAGCTCCTCACCATGACTAAATAACAATATTTACATCATTTACAATATTAATGCAATAGGGTCAAGCTGGGGACATTACACTCACGGAAGGGGCTAAAGGACAAGAAGACATCGTGGAGGAGGATCCACGCAACATAAACATACCTGAGTCAGAAGGTGCGTGTGACGTCGAAGGACCTCCGTTGGAAATCCCAGATATGATCGGACCCGTGAAGACAAGGAAAGTGAACATTGGCACTAGTGAGGAGCCAAAGTTCGTAGCGATTGGAGACTATTGGGAAGAAGAGATGGTTGCATAGGTCGCAGACATCCTGCATGAGTATTAGGAGTTATTCCCAACAAAATTTACTGAGATGAAGGGAATCTTGGGGGACTTAGGAGTAATGAAGATACCTCTTAAGCCCAGTGCGAAGCCTGTTAAGCAGAGGCCATATCGCCTGAACCCGCGATATAAAGAAAGAGTCAGAGCAGAATTGGACAAGATGCTCAAGGTAGGGATCATCGAGCCCATGGAATAATCTGAGTGGATAAGCCCCATGGTTATCTAAGATAAGAAAACAAAAGGTGAGATCAGGATCTGTGTGGATCTCAGAAAACTGAACGATGCTTCAGTACATGACCCGTTCCCTACACCTTTCACTAACGAGGTACTTGACAATGTTGGAGGGAATGAGGCATACTACTTTACTGATGGATTCTCCGGATACCATCAGATCAAGATTGATCCAGCGGACAGGCACAAAAATACTTTTGCTACAGAATGGGGGTCGTTCCAATATACAGTAATGCCATTTGGTCCGAAGAACACACCTGCCATCTTTTCCAGAGTTGTCGTCGCAGCATTCAAAGATTTTATGCATAAGTTTTTAGAAGCTTACTTTGATGATTGGACTGTGTTCGGACTGCTGAAGGACCATTGCGCGAACCTACGAATGATGCTGGAAAAATGTAGATAGCATCATATCTCATTAAACTTAAAGAAGTGTATCTTTTGTGTTCCTTATGGGATCCTACCGGGACACATCATTTGCAAACATGGATTGATGGTTGACCCTACGAAGATCGCAATCATAGTAAACCTACCCACACCAAATTCAGTCAAGCAGCTACGCACCACATTGGGCCATACAGGGTATTACAGGAAATTTATAAAGGGTTTGTTGGGTATGTTATATCTCTTCACATGGTCGTTGTGTGTACAACACGATCCCGACCCATTTCACGATTTCGACCCATTTCGCGGAGTGCAAAAATTTTTTGGGTTGTTTTTTGCTTTTTCGCGATTTCGACCCATTGTACTCTATCTAATCCCGGTAAAAGGGATTAGGGTTGTAACCTAATTTCGAGTAAACGAATTAGGGTTTTAGATGTTGCGGAATACCATATATTGAAAACATATAATAAAAAGGAGCCGTGCGGCTCTAAGTTTTTCTGGTTTTTTCCTGGTTAAGGGTTTCCAGGTGAAAATCTCTGTGTAATGTGTGTGCCATTGTGTATTTTCTGTTAATGATTAAGAATCAATATAAGTTTGTACTTCACTGTTAAGGTTTAAAACTTACAGGGTTATGCGCAGATAACCGCAGTAATGGAGAAGCTACTAACGAAAGACGCGCCGTTCATCTGGAACGTAAAGTGCGAACAGGGTTTTGATACACTAAAAGAGAAGATGGTACTGCACCAATCCTAGTCTTTCCATATTGGGAGAAGCCATTTCAAGTCCATGTGGATGCATCATGTATCGGATTGGGGATTGTGTTAGCTCAACCGGGAGAAGGAGGCATTGATCATCCCATTGCATTTTCCAGTAGGAAGCTTTCATCTGCAGAAAATAATTACACCACTACTGAGAGAGAAGGACTCACTATGGTCTATGCGTTGCAGAAGTTCAGGCATTATTTGCTTGGCGTGCACTTCTCTATGTTCATTGACCATTCTGCTTTGAAATACCTGGTCAATAAGCTAGTGTTAGGGGGGCGCATATGCAGATGGTTATTACTCTTTCAAGAGTATGACTTTGAAATTGTTGTTAAACCGGGCAGGTTGAACTTAGGACCTGATCATCTATCAAGGATTGACTCAGGAGAAGAGCCAACGAACTTGGAATATAATCTTCCAGATGTGCAGTTGTTTTCTATACAGGTTGCTGATGATTATTATAAGGACATCATTGAATTTTTGACTACTGGTTTCGCACCCACAGAGTTCACTACCTAGCAAAAGAAGCAGCTGGTAGTGCGAGTCACAGAATTCACAATTATTGCGGGCCAGCTATACAAGTTGGGACCCGATGAAGTACTGCGCAGATGTGTACTAGAGCATGAGAAACCATTCATATTAGCTGATGCGCATTCAGGAGTCACAGGAGGTCATTATGCCGGGAGAGCTACTGCGCAGAAGATATTGCGTGCACGTCTATGGTGGCCTACTATCCATAAATATTCGAAGGAACATTGTCAGAGTTGCGACGTTTGTTGACAAAGGATAGGAAAGCCATCACGCAGAGATGAAATGCCATTAAATCCACAGCTGACAGTGTAAGCCTTTGAGAAATGGTCCATTGATTTTGTGGGTCCTATTAACCCATCGGGGAAAAGAACTGGTGCGAGGTACATCATTACTGCTACTGATTACCTCACCAGATGGGCAGAAGCGAAGCCAGTGAAAGACTGTAGCGCAGCTACAATAGTGGAGTTCATTTTTGAAAATATTCTTACAAGGTTCGGATGCCCGAAGATTTTGATGAGTGATCAAGGCACTCATTTTCTGAACAGAACCATCGAAGCTTTGACCGAAGAGTTCCACGTTCATCATCAGCACAGCACACCTTATCACCCACAGGAAAATGGAACTATGGAAGCATTCAATAAAGTACTGGAGAATGCGCTAACTAAAATATGCAATGTAAATCGAGATGATTGGGATCTGCGCATTCCATCTATTTTGTGGGCATACATGACTACTTGCAAGAAATTGAAATGCCATACACCTTTCAAATTGGCTTATGGCCAAGAAACAATAATGCCAATGGAATACATCATTCCCAGTTTGAGAATTGCTACGTTTACAGGAATGGAAGATTGCCTCGGGTGAGACCTCGATCTCCTACAGTTAGTTGGGCTGGAGGAGGATTGCTTTGTCGTGGGCTTCCACCAACAAGAACAGAAAGAGCGTGAAAAAGCATGGCACGATCGCCACATCAAGAACAAGTCTTTCTAGGTAGGTGATCTAGTTTTCCTGTATGATAGAAAATTCATGAAATTTCCTAGAAAGTCTAAGATGCATTGGCTTGGCCCATATGCTATAATGCATGTTACTAACGGTGGCGCACTCCAGTTAGCTACCTTAGCCGGAGACACTCTGCCTAATTTGATAAATGGAAGCAGAATAAAGCTATATCGTGATAGTCCTACTTCGCAGAATCCCTCATAAGCAGAAGGAAAGGAACTTCTGAGTTCCAAGTACAGTTGAAATTGGGCACTAGAAGTTGCGGTGAACCTGTACGCGCATTGTATAGAAGTATATATAGGTACCGCACAACACTTGTAAGAAGTGAAGTTGCGCGCAAAAAAAAAAGAGAGAGAAAAGAGAAGCTGCGCGGTGCGCTTCAAAGCACGAATTGCGCAGACAACACGAAACCACAGTCGCGCTGAAGAGCAAGCAGATTGCGTGTTTGGAAGTGACCCTTGTAAAAGAAAACCACCAGCACACCAGGACGGGAACCGTTACCGTGACAGTCGTCGGTCGGTTAGGTGGGCCGTTAACCAAATTGGCGGTACTTGCAACACTTCAACAGTTAGGGCAGATGTGACACTTTGGAGCACTATAAAGACCGAAGTGATCGATATAGCAACAGAGTCCGATTGGCAGGTTGAGAAATTAACGCTGACCTGATGGAGTTGACACTCTAACCTTCCTGGAAACCTTTTGAAATTTAAGGAAACAACGTTGGCATGATGATGAGGATCAGTTGGCATGGTTGAGATCATAGGAAAAAGATGGACATTAAATATGGAATTAAGTGCCTAAGCAACCACCGGAGGCCACATTACAGACCAGCTGAGGCTATAAATAGGTCTCACTTATCCACTTAACCACTCTACAAACCGTTTGCAACTGTCTGAGAGCCGAGCGAAGTGAGCATCGTATGAGTGAGCAGGTCGATTTGCAGGAACTGTTATGGTTATTTGAACAATTCGGGATTCCAGGAGCTATGACGGCAACAAAGGGAAGTGCGTCTAGGACCTCAGCAAGGCAGGCTGCAGGAAACAGCAAGGGAAAATACCCAGCTTCATAGCAGGGGAGGTCCAGAGCACCAATGAAGCAACAGTCAACCACAACTCCTAACCAACCTATTTACTTGGTACCTCACTACATCCCTCCATGGAAAGATGACGCCCCACCAGTTCACTTGGAAAAGAATGTTGCGTATGAAATACCGATCCCTACCATTTCTACTCGGGTGAAGGTTGTTGAAAACTTACTAGGCGACGTACCAGGATGCAAATTGGATGACTGTGACTTACTTGAAAACATGCAGGTAAAGCCGAAGAATTACCCGCACTTTCAACCTGAAGGATATATCAACCGAGTAATGGATGCACAAACTGTTGTCGAAAGACTGGAGGTCCAAGACTGGATAAAGGCCATTTAGCCATCAGGGTTGTTGAACTTACTGCAAATGCCACATTTCACTAAGAGCACCGAGTTTTCGGCGGTAGCACGCACATTATTGACTTGTGTACACGAAGGATTTTTGTGGCTAGATACACACGTTGATATCAGCATAGGCATGATACATCAGATCACAGGCCTGAACAAATGCCGCAAGGACCCTGCTGACCTAATAGTAGAGAGAGCGCAGGATAGAGATCTGAGCGCCGAAGTTGCGAAAGAATTCGGTGTGGTCCGAAAGGGCCGCGGATTCCCGACCGATGATATCAATGACTGCACGACAAATTTTACTACCCAGTTGCTTGCAGGAAAGATACTGTGCAAGTGTCGGTCGCCTGAGGTACCCGCGGTCGCAATCAAGGCAACATCTAACATATTGCACAGAAAACCCTATAACTGGTGTCACCTACCCAAATTTCTGAAAATTACTATTTTTTTTGCAAAATACTTTATGTTAAATTTAATTACAAAGTTTTGTAATTATGATCAGTCTCGATCATGGATGAATGTAATTACCGAATATTGATATTTAAATAAATTAATTAGGAGACAAACACCCAAGAGGACTGTTAAATGAGTGTTCACTGACCCACTAGGAGGAATGGAAGTTGTTGGAAGGTATGGGACAGATGGCAGCAATTGCATCACACCACTAGCTGTTGGTTACGGGACAACTACCCCTAAAAATAGGGCATTATCCCCCAGGTGGAGGGAGTGAGCAGGCAGCCCATTTAATGACCTAGTAACATCTGAAAAGGCCTGGGAAGCCTATAAAGGCAAATTCGAATTGAGTAGGAAGATCTTAATGAATATTTCTGCAGAATATTTTCCTCAGGTGTATCAGGTGATCATTGAGAGATTCGAATAGGGAGGCTAGTGGTGACTCCAATCTTGAGTCTACAATGTTGCTGAGAAGAACCAGAGATGTCGGTGCAGGTCTATTGGACTGCTAGCTATTGAAGATTTAGAATTTAATTGCTACAGCAAGAAGAAGTCCTATTTCCTGAGTTTCTTCCTCCTGGTGGTTCAGTGAACATGCTCGGGGGTCCTAAGGCAGTTCTAGAATGTTTTCAGGAATTGGTTGGGTGGAACAGTATTCTTTGGCTGTTTGTTGCCCTACAAATTTATCCAGGTTCTAAAAAAATTCTACTTTACCTCAGCTAGTAATTCTGTTCTGTATAGTTAGTATTTTCTGTTTTCTGTTTCAAAAAGGAATTTAATTCTAGATTTATTTATAGTCTGAAAGTTAAAATTTAAATGATGAATTGGAATTGATAAACCAATATCCATATTTTTCCCCATGCTGTTTGTGCATCGTACTCCAGTATAGATACACAAATTAAAGATAGATTAAAAGATAGGAAAATTGCCATTTTGAATTCGATAGATAGATAGTAAATTATATACTCATCGGTTTTCTGTCCTATAGTTAAATAATAGCAGAAAGTTCTGTATAATATCTATGTATATATTATAAATGTTTCAAAGTTATATGAAAAACAAACAATCCACAATTTCTGTATAGTTGCATTACATCATTCTTATCATTATTATGTACATAGAAAATAGATAGAACTCATCTCTCTATATTTCATATTATGTTTTGCAATACAATAACAGAGCTGCAAATAAATGGATGTAATCATCATATCAAGAATGTTCAAAACAATCATTATACAGTTTTCACTTTGCATATACACACACTGTTTTCACTTCTTACTATACCCATTCCTTATAAATTTATAGTTCAAACAAGTAATGGAAATAATATAAATATTTTATTGCAGTCAGTCATTATTTCAATAGATATCCTAACTGTTATTTTCGATTTCCATACTGAATTTTGTTTATGAAATTTTTTTTTTAGTTTTCATTTCCCATCATTATCGTTTTACAAAACTCTTTATTACACAGGCTTTCGATCAAGCCAAAGTCCCTTTAAAAATTCATTTTCAAGAATTTGATCTCTAATCAAACAAAACCCAAACCAGGTTATAACCTGTTATCATCTCTACAGCGAAGATACAAATCAGTTCACAGTTATACTCTACACAGTTATACTCTACACAGTTACCACTTACAGCATAGCACACAAACTCTAGCTCGTAAAATTATGATTTCAATCTATAGCATTAAGATGTTTATTATAGACCCGATTGACATCTCTTATTGGTGAAGTTTCAGTTTGATATTTTTGATTTGCAAACACAAAAATCGTCATTTTGAGGCACGACCGTTACCTTTCTTCATACAATAAAAAAAAGACCTATTCTATTATTGACCCAAATATTACAGCTTCGAAATATTTGAATCAAATGCAACAGATATAACTATTACCTAGAAAAACAAACCATTTAGCATTGTATAAAAATGACAGTATAACATTCGAGAAGCAGAGTTTGATTCATAGCTTAGAAGAGCCTCGGCTCCATTACATTCCCACATTAATGCATATGAACAAGTGGAATGGCAAAATGTTTTCACTAGTATAAGTTTCCATACACATGAACGAGGAACCAATCGTTCCCAACAACAAAACTTTACATTATGTTCAAACGAAATCAAAATAGGGTTTTATTCCCTTCATCGTTGAAATCATAAACCCGAGTCTACGTTCCCTCATAGACGAAATCTAAAAATCGAAATAAACAGAGAGAGTAGAGACGAAGGTCTCTCTTAACACAAAAATCTTATTAAAAGATCTTTTGACAGACGACGCCTTGGCAAGACTGACTTCTCTCCTTTGGAGCCAACCACATCATCTGAGAATAAAGGAGCACCTACTAAGGTATCGATAGACCCGGAGCTTACCAGGGATGGAAGCTCGCTTTCCCTTTTTAAAAACCCTTGCCCACATTTCGGTCCTCAACACCTACAACTTTGACAATAGAACCACAGTTTAGTAATCGTTAATAGCATTACTTATAACTTAACAAAAGAATCGAAAATAAAAAATGAAACAGTTTTACTTACGTTCAAGATCTTACCCTTTGAAAATGAAGACCAAGTTCTTTTCCAAACTCCAGAAAGACGACGAGATAACTACTGGAAACAAGATGAGGAACTTCCATCAAAATACAGTTGGGTATGTCTCATACAAACTCAGAACGAGGAATCTCAAAACCATCTACACATTATCAACTCAAATTAAAGTGCCGGTCTCATTTTACATTGCCATAACCATGGCTTAAAACCTGCAACTCCAAAAACTATCTATGGAATTCGAAGTCGAGACCTCCCGATATTTTGCTAACCCTAGAAAAATTTGGCAGCCTGTCAGCCACAGACCGAAACAATAGAGATAATAAACCACTTTTCAATTTCTTAAACCAACTCAACAACAGCAGCTAGGGTTACAAATCTACAGTCCAAACTCCACACCATCAACGATCACTATGCTGCCAACGAAATAGCATTGGGGCGAGCGACACTGCATTTAATACCCACTCCATACTACAGCTTAGTATTGCCACTTTGGCATAAGGAAGGGTCGAACATTTATCAAACAACCAGCTCAAAGACGTATCCAGACACATAAACTATTACACAGTGGCAACTGCAGAAACAACTATGTCAAAACTCTTAATACGTGGATTGTTTGCAATCCCTGTCAGCTAGGGTGTCGACTCAAGCCTTTAATGCAGGCCTGATTCACAACCAACAACGACGATTTCGTATCAATGGTGAAATCTTCAACCTATCCATCACAATAAATATCTGTCAGCATTCGTATTCCAATGACGAGTTTTCAAAATATCAACGTATAACTTTATAACATTATAGATTATGGTAAGTCGAATCCCAAGCTTCGAATGGGCTTTAAGTTATATTTCATACCATATGTTATGGTGCTGGTTAAACCACGACGATGCATAGATCCATACATTATCATGTCTAAGTTACATACTAGACTCACTTGGAACAACAATTTTCAAGTTATATTTTCAAAAGGTAAGCTTTATAATGTTTAAATATTTAATTTATGATTTTTTTATGGATGATAGGATGACTATAGCCATACATGGCATAGTTCTTATTCACATGTAATTCATACCTTATGTTGATACTCTTCATAAGCCTAACAAGCTTATAAGTTATCACATTTAGCTCATAGAATTACGTTAGAATAGACCATACTTGAGAAGACTTTAATATTATCTTGACAATTTAATTGCACTAATATAAATTCTTTTATCATAGCTATAGATAGTCTATTTGGTAGACATTCAATGAACTCATTGATATTTTGATTATCTTTTAGCTAACTGAATGATATGTGTATTCTCTCATTTCAAACATTTTAATGATTTCTGCGATACATTGTTACTTCAGCAATGGAAAGACAAAGACAACCACAAGGCCAGTTATAACCATAACTAGAAACACAACAATATAACCACCAGCGGGATCACGTATATAGATGACTCTATTTTAATCATTATGGAATCATAAGACGTGCATCTGGAAGACATTAATCCTAGCCATGAAATTCATACCTGTGTACTTGTTGAGTCGCTACTGAATTCCTAACATTTTATTTAAATTTTGACATTGAATTGAATTACACTCGTACTGTTAAACTATGCAGCCATGAAACTTCTTACCTATCGTCTGCACATTAGAACATTCAATTTGCTTTAGCATTGTAGCTAAGTAAGCTCCCGGGTACCTCGTAGGACGCCCTTATGCATCAAAAGTCAAACTGTCAGTATCATTACGAAGAAACAATATTGCAATAAAAATCCACTCTATTAGTACTTATTGTTATCATGATCATGTCAGCTATTAATTTGGTTAAGTGGTCACTGTCACGTTATTACTAAACAGAATTAAAATATGTTTAGTACTAACCACTGTTTAAATAATTACTGTTACAATGAACATTTATTATTCCGCAATCATGAATTATCGTATTTAATGCTGCATTCAAAAATTTTAAATTTTTATGAAAATATGTGATGGTACATGTGGTATCAGAGCTTAGATTCGAACTCTAGGCCTGAATGAGGTCCAAAACACGCAGCAGAAAATTTTCATATAGCAGAAAATTGTACTAACTTGAAAATTTGATTATTATGTTATTTCAGAATTTTTTTTCAGTTACAGGTATGGAGAACTCAGCTGAACATTTAAGCTACAGATTTCAGCCAAACAGTCACAGTTCGGGAGAACACTATGTAGAGGAAGGTCACGGGGAATTAAATAACAGTTCGACAGAACTGTTACATGCCTTTCAAGAACTAAAAGCAGAAATCAGATATGTGAAACAAGATAATGAAAGGATTCTGCAAGCACAAGAACAACTAAATCAAGTGCTGTTTGAACACAACCAAACAGAGGAACAAGAGAGAAACAATGAAAATATCTCCAAAGTTGAGGATATGCTTTACACTGATAAAATTCAGAACATAAAAATTAGTGAAGTAAAAGATAGCTCAACCTCATCAGGAGATGCTATTGAAGTACGCAAAAGGAAACATAACTATACCAGTGACAGCAGTGAAGGAGATTCCAAACCAAGAAGGAAAAATCATAAGGAATATGAACAGATTTCTAGAGAGTTCAAGAAGATAAGACCTCCAACTTTCAATGGAGAAACTAAAAAACACGAGATAGTTGAAGCTTGGTTGTCCGGGATGAAGAAATACTTCCAGATCTACAACTATTCAGAGTTCTTAAAGGAAAAAATGGCTATATATAACTTGACCGAAAAAGCGGATATCTGGTGGCAGGACATCAAAAGGGTAAAGGGCATCAAAGATAAAGATGTAAGCTGGAGTGCTTTTGAATGATATTTTAAGAAGAAGTATCTATCTGAATAGTACTATGAAGAAAAATCTAAAGAGTTCTACGATTTGAAGTTGGGAGGTATGAACATGAAGGAAATGAACAGTAAATTTCTGAACTTACTGAGATATGTACCATACCTCATAGAAGAAAAACCAAAAATTCAAAGGTACTTGAGTTGTTTACCTTTCAGCATTAAGGATAGAATCGAGTATGATAGTCCTAAAACTTTGGAAGAGGCTATGAGAAAGGCATTTTTCTATTATGACACAAATCGAAAAAGAGAAGGAATGTCAAACTGGAAAAATCATAAGCCCAACAATTTCGAGCAGAAAAAGAAAAATTTCAGATTCAGTGGAAATTCTAGATTTCAAAAGAGAATTTTCAGAATTGAAATTTCCAAGGAATCAATACCAGAAACAGTTCACAGCAGAATTCTACAGCACCGAGAAATGTACCTAATAATACCAAAACCAGTGAGCCAAAAACACATATCAAATGTTTTGAATGTCAAGGCCCCCATTACGCATCAGAATGTCCCTTAAGTAAGCAGAACGCAAACAACATCAACTCTATTCAGACTGAACCTACTGTTGGAGACGTGGCAAGGGAGATGCCAAGAATTAATGCAGCACTTGACAATAGGCAAGCGGATCATCAAATCTCCATGGTAGAGATTGAAGGTATGATACATGATCATCCTGTTACTATTTTAATTGATCGAGGTGGTAGTTTAAGTTATATATCCCCAGACATTGTGGAAAGTCTTAAACTGAAAACTGAAAAGTTTAGTAAATCATGGCTAGTTAGATTAGCAACTGGAACAAAGAGGAAAGTATCAGATTTTATAGAAAACTATGTTTTGTCCATGAATCATTTACAAACACAAATCAAGTTGAATATTCTACCTTTGGGTTCTTATGATATTATAGTTGGGATGGACTGGTTAGAAGCCCATCATGTCATCCTGGACTGTTATGGAAACAGTTTTACATGTTTAAATGATGAAGGGAAAACTGTAGAAATAAAAGGCATTCCAAGGAAGGTAACTCTTAGACAAATTTCAGCCATGCAAGTTAAGAGGGCAGTTAGGAAAGGATGCCAAATGTTTGCAGTAAACGTGGTAAATGATGAGTTTATGGATAAATAGGACAAACTGAAATTAGAGGACATACCTGTCCTAAAGGATTTTAAAGATGTATTTCCTGAGGAGATTCCAGGATTACCACCCAAAAGAGAATTAGATTTTACCATAGAGTTAATACCAGGAGCAGTACCAAATTCAAAAGCTCCATACAGAATGAATATACTGGAGTTAAACGAATTAAAATCACAGTTGAAGGAACTTATTGACAAGAAGTATATTAGACCAAGTGTGTCTCCTTGGGGAGCACCTGTCATCTTTGTTAAGAAGAAAGACGGAACCTTGAGACTGTGCATAGATTATCACCAGCTCAATAAGATGACAATCAAAAATAGGTACCCGTTTCCCCGCATAGATGATCTATTTGATCAGTTGCGTGGAGCAACAGTATTTTCAAAGATTGATCTAAGATCAGGATATCATCAAGTACGAGTTGAAGATATTTTCAAGATAGCTTTCCAAACTCGGTATGGACATTACGAGTTCGTAGTCATGCTGTTTGGCTTGACTAATGCCCTGGCTGTATTTATGTGTTTGATGAATAATATTATGCATAAATACTTAGACAAGTTTGCTGTTGTGTTTATAGACGACATTTTAGTGTACTCAAAAAGAAAAGAAGAGCATGATGAACATTTACGGATTATTTTACAAGTATTAAGAGATCATCGACTATACGCCAAATTTAGTAAGTGTGACTTCCACAAAGACAAAATTCAGTATCTAGGACACATAATTTCAGTAGAAGGAATCTCGGTTGACCCTGACAAGACAAGGGCCATTAATGACTGGCCGGTTCGTAAAGATGTGTCGGATGTAATATCATTTATGGGCATTACTGGATATTACAGAAAGTTTATAGAAAAATTTTCAAAAATTGCCAACCCCAGAACTTCCTTGCAGAAGAAAGGGAAGAAATTTGTTTGGGATCAGAAATGTGCCGACAGTTTTAAGAAATTAAAGGAACTACTGACGACAACACCTATCTTGAGGATAGCAGACCCCAACAAAGATTTTGTAGTTTGTACAGACGCATGCTATGATGGACTCGGTGGAGTCTTAACACAGGAAGGACATGCAGTGGCATATGAATCTAGAAAGCTGAAAGTACATGAAAAGAACTACTCTACATATGATTTAGAGTTACTAGTAGTTATTCATGCCTTAAAAATGTGGCATCACCACATTATTGGAAGAAAGTTTACATTATTAACAGATAACATGGGTCTAAAATATTTATTAGATCAGACAAACTTGAACGCTAGACAAGCAAGATGGTTGACATTTTTAAGTGAGTATGATTTTGAAATTCAGCATATTAAAGGGAAGGAGAACAAGGTTGCAGATGCCTTGAGTCGTAAGGAAAAATTAAATTTCATTTCAACAATTAGTACTTATTCAACTGATTTAGAAAATCAGATTCTGGAAAAGAGTGAAACAAATGAAGAGTATAGAAAAATGAAGGAAAAGACAGCAAACAACAGTTCTGAAAATTGTGTGGCAGATTTCAGCATGAAGGAAAACGGTATATTACTGCTTAAAAACAGATTGTATGTACCAGACATACCAGAAATAAAATTTCTGATATTAAATGAGATGCATAAAAGTCACTATTCTGGTCATCCAGGTTATCAAAAGACTATTACTATGCTGAGAAAAGAATATTATTGGCCTAGAATGAAAGATGAAGTAGTAGAGTACATAGCTAAATGTTTGGATTGTCAAAAAATGAAGGTTGAACACCAACATCCTACTGGATTGTTGCAACCGTTAGTGATACAAAGTTGGAAATGGGAAGTGATCAGCATAGATTTTATTACTGGACTACCTAAAAATCAGAAACAACATGACTCTATTATGGTAGTAGTGGACAAACTCAGCAAAGCAACACATTTCATACCCGTAAAGACTACTCATAAAGCTCCAGATATTGCAGAGATCTTTATGAAACAGATTTTTAGACTACATGGAATACCGAAAGTAATAATTTCAGATCGTGACTCGAAGTTTATAGGTAACTTCAGGAGGTCACTGTTTAAAGGGTTGAACACAACTTTAAATTTCAGTCCAACATTTCATCCACAGACGGATGGTCAGACAAAAAGAGTAAACCAAGTTTTAGAAGATTTATTAAGAATGTATGTTAAGGATCAGCCTGGTAAGTGGGAAGACTACTTGCACTTAGCAGAATTTGCTTATAATAATCACTATCATGCATCGTCCAGACTTAGTCCTTTTGAAATTATTTATGGTAGGAAATGTAATACACCTATTTCGTGGAATGATCCAGTAAATAGAGTTGTTTTAGGACCTGAATTATTGCAAGAGTTAGAACTAATTGTGAAACAGGTGCAAGGACATTTAAAAGCTGCCCAAGATAGGCAGAAGAGTCAAGCAGATTCAAAGAGAACTCATAAATAGTTCCAGGTTGGTGAACATGTATTCCTCAAGGTAAGACCGAAAAAGAGTTCACTGAAATTGGGGATTTGTGCCAAGTTGGCACCCAGGTATTGCGGTCCTTTTGAAATATTGTCTAAGGTTGGAGAAGTGGCATACCAACTAGCTTTGCCACCAAACTTAAAAATACATAATGTTTTTCATATATCATTTTTAAAGAAATATGTGCACGATACTACTCATGTTGTGAACTGGAATGATGTACAGGTGGGACAAGACGGATATTTTCCGGTGGAACCGGATTGTATCCTCGGAAGGAGGGAAACTATTCTCCGGAATCGTAGCATTGGGAAAGTGAACGGGCAATGGAAGCACCTTAGCCCAGAAGAGGCAACTTGGGAGTTGGAGAGTAGTATGCGGGCAACATACCCAACTCTGTTTCAGGAACACTCAAGGAGTGATTAACCAACATCGAGGACGATGTTGAGACTTAAGGGGGGGTGTATGTCACCTACCCAAATTTTTGAAAATTACTATTTTATTTGCAAAATACTTTATGTTAAATTTAATTACAAAGTTTTGTAATTATGATCAGTCTTGATCATGGATGAATGTAATTACTGAATATTATTATTTAAATTAATTAATTAGGAGACAAACACTCAAGAGGACTGTTAAATGAGTGTTCACTGACCCACTAGGAGGAATGGAAGCTGTTGGAAGGTATGGGACAAATGGCAACAATTGCATCACACCACTAGCTGTTGGTTATGGGACAACTACCCCTAAAAATAGGGCATTATCCCTCAGGTGGAGGGAGTGAGCAGGCAACTCATTTAATGACCCAGTAACATGTGAAAAGGCCTAGGAAACCTATAAAGGCAAATTCGAATTGAGCAGGAAGCTCTTAATGAATATTTCTGCAGAATATTCTCCTCGGGTGTATCAGGTGATCACTGAAAGATTTGAATAGGGATGCTAGTGGTGACTGCAATCTTGAGTCTGCAATATTGCTGAGATGAACCAAAGATGCTGATGCAGGTCTATTGGACTGGTAGCTATTGAAGATTCAGAAGTTAATTGCTACAACAAGAAGAAGTCCTATTTCCTGAGTTTCTTCCTCCTGGTGGTTCAATGAATAGGCTCGAGGGTCCTAAGGCAGTTCTAGACTGTTTTTCAGGAATTGGTTGGGTGGAACAGTCTTCCTGGGCTGTTTGTTGCCCTACAGATTTATCCAGGTTCTACAAATTTTCTACTTTACCTCAGATAGTAATTTTGTTTTGGATAGTTAGTATTTTCTATTTTCTGATTCAAAAAGGAATTTAATTCTAGATTTATTTATAGTCTGAAAGTTAAAATTTAAATGATGAATTGGAATTGATAAACCAATATCTATATTTTTCCCCATGCTATTTGTGCATCGTACTCCAGTATAGATACTCAAATTAAAGATAGATTAAAAGATAGGAAAATTGCCATTTTGAATTCGATAGATAGATAGTAAATTGTATACTCATCGATTTTTTGTCCTATAGTTAAATAATAGCAGAAATTTCTGTATAACATCTATGTATATATTATAAATGTTTCAAAGTTATATGAAAAACAAACAATGCATAATTTCTGTATAGTTGCATTACATCATTCTTATCATTATTATGTACATAGAAAATAGATAGAACTCATCTCTCTATATTTCATATTATGTTTTGCAATATAATAACAGAGCTACAAATAAATGGATGTAATCATCATATCAAGAATGTTCAAAACAATCATTATACAGTTTTCACTTTGCATATACACACACTGTTTTCACTTCTTACTATACCCATTCCTTATACATTTATAGTTCAAACAAGTAATGGAAATAATATAAATATTTTATTGCAGTCAGTCATTATTTCAATAGATATCCTAACTGTTATTGTCGATTTCCATACTGAGTTTTGTTTATGACAAAACTTTATTAGTTTTCATTTCCCATCATTATTGTTTTACAAAACTCTTTATTACACAGGATTTGGATCAAGCCAAAGTCCTTTTAAAAATTCGTTTTCAAGAATTTGATCTCTAATAAAACAAAACCCAAACCAGGCTATAACCTGTTATCATCTCTACAAACAAAGATACAAATCAGTTCACGGTTATACTCTACACAATTACCACTTACAACATAGTACACAAAACCTAGCTCGTAAAATTATGATTTCAATCTATAGCATTAAGATGTTCATTACAGACCTGATTGACATCTCTTATTGGTGAAGTTTCAGTTTGATATTTTTGATTTGCAAACACAAAAATCGTCATTTTGAGGCACGACCGTTACCTTTCTTCATACAATAAAAACAAGACCTATTCTATTATTGACCCGAATATTACAGTTTCAAAATCTTTGAATCAAATGCAACATATATAACTATTACCTAGAAAAAAAAACCATTTAGCACTGTATAAAAACGACAGTATAACATTCGAGAAGCAGAGTTTGATTCATAGGTCAGAAGAGCCTCGACTCCATTACATTCCCACATTAATGCATATCAACAAGTGGAATGGCAAAATGTTTTCACTAATATGAGTTTCCATACACATGAACGAGGAACCAGTCGTTCCCAACAGCAAAACCTTACATTATGTTCAAACGAAATCAAAACAGGGTTTTATTTCCTTCATCGTTGAAATCGTAAACCTGAGTCTACGTTCCCTCATAGACAAAATCTAAACATCGAAATAAACACAGAGAGTAGAGACGAAGGTCTCTCTTAACACAAAAATCTTATTAAAAGATCTTTTCACAGACGATGCCTTGGCAAGACCAACTTCTCTCCTTTGGAGCCAACCACATCATCTGAGAATAAAGGAACACCTACGAAGGTATCAATAGACCCAGAGCTTACCAGGGATGGAAGCTCGCTTTCCCTTTTTAAAAACCCTTGCCCACATTTCGGTCCTCGACACCTGCAACTTTGACAATAGAACCATAGTTTAGTAATCGTTAATAGCATTACTTATAACTTAACAAAAGAATCGAAAATAAAAAAATGAAACAGTTTTACTTATGTTCAAGAGCTTACCCTTTTAAAATGAAGACCAAGTTCTTTGCCAAACTCTAGAAAGACGACAAGATAACTACTGGAAACGAGATGAGGAACTTCCATCAAAATACAGTTGGGTATGTCTCATACAAACTCAGAACGAGGAATCTCGAAACCATCTACACATTATCAACTCAAATTAAAGTGTCGGTCTCATTTTACATTGCCATAACCATGGCTTAAAACCTGCAACTCCAAAAACTATCTATGGAATTTGAAGTCGAGACCTCCTGCTATTTTGCTAACCCTAGAAAAATTTGGCAACCTATCGGCCACAGACCGAAACAATAGAGATAATAAACCACTTTTCAATTTCTTAAACCAACTCAACGACATCAGCTAGGGTTACAAATCTACGGTCCAAACTCCACACCGTCAACGATCACTATGTTGCCAACGAAACAGCATTGGGACGAGCGCCACTGCATTTAATACCCACTCCATACTATAGCTTAGTATTGCCACTTTGGCATAAGGAAGGGTCGAACATTTATCAAACAACCAGTTCGAAGACGTATCCGGACACATAAACTATTACACGGTGGCAACTGCAGAAACAACTATGTCAAAACTCTTAATACATGGATTGTTGGCAATCCCTGTCAGCTATGGTGTCGACTCAAGCCTTTAATGCTGGCCCGATTGACAACCAACAATGACGATTTCGTATCAATGGTGAAATGTTCAACCTGTCCATCACAATAAATGTTTGTCAGCATTCGTATTCCAACGACGAGTTTTAAAAATATCAACGTATAACTTTATAACATTATAGATTATGGTAAGTCGAATCCCAAGCTTCGAATGGGCTTTAAGTTATATTTCATACCATATGTTATGGTGTTGGTTAAACCACAACGATGCATAGATCCATACATTATCAAGTCTAAGTTACATACTAGACTCACTTGGAACAACAATTTTCAAGTTATATTTTCAAAAGGTAAGCTTTATAATGTTTAAATATTTAATTTATGATTTTTTTATGGATGATAGGATGACTATAGCCATAAGTGGCATTGTTATTATTCACATGTAATTCATACCTTATGTTGATACTCTTCATAATCCTAACAATCTTATAAGTTATCACATCTAGCTCATAGGATTACGTTAGAATAGACCATACTTGAGAAGACTTTAATATTATCTTGACAATTTAATTGCACTAATCTAAATTCTGTTATCATAGCTATAGATAGTCTATTTGGTAGACATTCAATGAACTCATTGATATTTTGATTATCTTTTAGCTAACTGAATGATATGTGTATTCTCTCATTTCAAACATTTTAATGATTTCTGCGATACATTGTTACTTCAGCAATGGAAAGACAAAGACAATGACAAGGCCAGTTATAACCATAACTAGAAACACGGCAATATAACCACCAGCGGGATCACGTATATAGATGACTTTGTTTTAATCATTATGGAATCATAAGACGTACATCTGGAAGACATTAATCCTAGCCATGAAATTCATACCTGTGTACTTGTTGAGTCGCAACTGAATTCCTAACATTTTATTTAAATTTTGACGTTGAATTGAATTATACTTGTATTATTAAACTATGCAGCCATGAAAATTCTTACATGTCGTCTGCACATTAGAACATTCAATTTGCTTTAGAATTACAGCTAAGTAAGCTCCAGGGTACCTCGTAGGACCCTCTTATGCATCAAAATTCAAACTGTCAGTATCATTACGAAGAAACAGTATTGCAATAAAACTCCACTCTATTAGTACTTATTGTTATCATGATCATGTCAGCTATTAATTTGTTTAAGTTGTCACTATCACGTTATTACTAAACAGAATTAAAATATGTTTAGCACTAACCACTGTTTAAATAATTACTGTTACAATGAAAATTTATTATTCCGCAATCATGAATTATCGTATTTAATGTTGCATTGAAAAATTTTAAATTTTTATGAAAATATGGGATGTTACAATTGGTGCCAGTGTCTACTCAATGAATTTATAGCAGACGTTGAGGACACGTAGGATAAAGGAAAAACATTCCATTTCAGTTGGATGCTAATATTGATAGCCTTTATAGGCTGGAAGGAGCCGGATGGGTATCAAGGTGTCCCAACCTTAGCAGGACGGGTTCGTGGAACACACTTTGCTAACCTTTGGGTGAGCTCGAAGGTGTCCAAGCAACGTCAGACAACTGAAGTCTTTTATGGTTATTATCATTAGTTTCGCGACGCGATTATTTCAACACCGCGAATCACGAAACCACTGACCGACACATATACATGCATCATGAGGTTTATGGCGAAGTGCCATCGGTCATACATTCAGCCAAGGGCTGACGCAGAGGAAGGATTATGGTATCCAGGGTTTTATCAGCTGGATCAAGAGGCGATCGAGGCAATGATGGAGAGATGGGATGTGGACTAGAAATTTCCCGCATCAATAGATGATCAATCTGATTATGAACAAAACGTAGAACCCATCTTGGAGAAAATTGAAGTAAAGGACATAGATGAGGAAAATACAGAGGAAGATAAGGAAGGAACAGAAGAGGACAAGGGAGGACAGAAGGGGGGGCTACCTACAGGTACTCCCATTGATGAGGAAAAGGATGATGCGCAAAGTGAGCCTACAGAGACGAAAACGGGCAAAAGGAAGGCCAGTGAAAGCCCTGCAAAACCGAAAGGCCAACGTACAAAGAGGAAGGCCGAAAGACCTGAGTTCGTTCTGCAGCTACATCCGAACGATTGCGAGATAATAGAAACCAAGGTACAGGAAGTGTGGGAAGAGACCCGCATAGAAAAGGAAGCCAAACATGAACAATTGCAGATAAGCCTGATCCAAGCTATGGAATCGGTCAAAATAATGGTATCACAGATGAGTTTGGGCCAGCACAAGTCAAACCCCATAGGGAAGTCATATGGAGCAAGCGCACGGAGGAGGCCCCCTCTTGTTGAACATAAGTGTCCGCGTGTGCTACCCCTCGAGCAAGGATACCTCATCTATCCAAATGAAGCAGTTAAGAAGCAGTGAATATTTCACCCCACATTACACTCAACATTGGAGCTTTGCCACTAGAAGCCTTGAATGAATTTCACATAAAGATTTCCGAAGAAATTCACGAGAGAAGCATTTCCTCATACGATTAGAGTGCAAAGCTCACTGTAGATATCAATCAGCTGATGCAGGAATCAACTCGCAATATGCAAGAATTGAGTGAATCCAGGGAAAAAGGTTGTAAGCTGAAGGAGACAGTTTCAGCGGTCTGCGCAAAGATTGAGGAATGCGCAGAAGAAGATGATGTAGAGGATACAATAAAGAAGCTTAGGGATAAGGTAGAAATCCTCACATCAGAGATGATATAGATGGAGACTTCCTACAAAGGGAAGATTGCAGACCTGGAGGCTAGGCACCCTGTTATTCCGCCAGATCAGTGCGCCACTCCAGTTGAGGAGGTGAAGGAAACCATGGATAGAATTTCATCGGAACTAACGAAATGCCAAGACTTACTTGAGGGGATAACTACAACATTGACAGGGTTGACTGAGGACCCCATGATTCAACAGATAAAGGAGGACGTGCAGCAGACACCACAGTAGGTAGATGCTGCAAGAGCAGAGTTAAAGACTGCACCGGATAGAGAGAAAGTCTAGAAGTATAATGAAGTCAAAGATCTGCAGAAACAATTGGTGGCACTTAGAGAGAAAGAGGCTGCTACATCTGTCAGGTTGCATCCCATTGAACAGGAAGGCTTGGAATTGATGCAACAATTCGACGAGAAGTTCGTAGAACTTCAGGCTGTAGAAGGCACCATGAAAGAGCAGGTGGCTAAGGAAAAGGTCTCGCAGGAAACCCTAAAGACGCTTCAAGGATTTGAGAAAACAACTAAGAACATAGTTGCAGAGTTAGCAATTACTCTGCAAGGCTTTACTTCAAAGCTAGGTATGGCGGAAGATGCGGAACCAGCGTCCGTAAGTGGCAGTGGCTCGGGACGAGCCACAGGGGCCCAGGTGGAGAAACATGCAAGTACTGGAAATTGCACATTGCACGCTGCGACAATGGGTAGAGGCAGTTTTGAGAATTGCGCGTTGTCGCACAGAGGCAATAAGTAAGGCAGGGTTGCGTAGTATGCTGGTGCACAGCATCGGTGCAACATCTATTTTTGGGAAAATGATGTAGGGAAAGGTCGAGCAGAGAAAGAGACCTATTCTGGGGCATGAAGACGAGTGAACGGGACCTGTCAGAGAGAGTGGTGGCAAGCAACTGAGAAGCTAGGCCACTACGTCGACGGTGACAAGCAGGAGGAAGGAGTAGAAAGGGACAAGTCACGATGCAGTTGTAACCGTTTTGATGATTGCGACTTTCAGAAGAGCGTCTGAGCCACGAGTGGCCCAGCTATAAGGCCTGAAGTAGGCAGAGCAAGCTGTCGATGGCGACAGTCAGGCTGGCAGTTAGCCATGCCATGTTTTATAAACCTAAGGGTTTTTGCTTATGTAATTTAAAGACATGACCTACGGGAGTGATCTATAAATAAGACATTTTTGTATGGGAAAGGGTTACTCTTCATTTTTGGTCATTGTTGAACATTGTTTGTTGATCCTTTTGTTCCTCTTAGACAGACCCGGGCTTGCGGTAATCTTTTAGACCAACAGAACCCTTAGCTCACTGGCCCTTTCGGCAACAGGTCGCAGAAGCGACCTGAGGTCTCACCCGAAGTGATTCTAATGGGAGGCAGAAGACTCAAGTGTCCTCAGCCAAGTTCCGAGGCATCCAGGGTGCTCAAACCCACCTTAACCCCTTTCACAGAAGCTGTCTATCTCATTCCTTTACTCGGGCTACGCCTTTGTCTTATCGCATTACGCAGGGGATGCGATAAGTCTCCCCCTTATGTGACCCGTCTAGCGATACCTACAATATCGTGGGCGCAGTATCTCCCCCTTCTAGTTCCTGCGGTAAGTGAACTTTAACCGCTTCCTGGATTCATGGGTGGTCTTAGCTATCCTTATCTTGGTCCTGCAGTTAGCAACACATTCAGTCTCCAAGCATAGCCCTTGCTAATGGATCTGATCCTTGATATCTCGCAACAACGTAACTAAGTAGAATATCACTTTGATCAATATCTAAGCAGACCATTCACGACTTACATTCAGTTCATACTCACACATTATCTTCTGTCAGCAATTATCTAGTTTGCTATGAGGTTAGCTATGATTATCACAATAGTTATACATCACTCAGAAGTTGAACTGACGACCATGTACATTACTTATAATCAGAATGAAGCATTCATATATAACGCAGACAAGTGAATGAAAGCAGTAGCTACATAAATACAATAGTGCAACTTAGATAAGCACGCTGCTGTTCCCAGGGCGAGACTACGCCCAGGGGAATTGCGGTCCTTGTTTACAACTCTGAAGAATAAACACAGTTCAGTTCCACTCTTTACAACAAGGGTCTTCTGGGAAACTCCACCCCAGTGGGAGCCCTTCTCTATAGACCGCTTTTCTCTTCCACAATCCCTGCGGATTGCTCTATCTCTCAACAGGTCAGCCCTATGTTCTCTCAGGGATGTCCAGACTCTGCAACTACAAAAGACTTGGCTAGCCTCTACCTGATGTCTCTATCACTAAGTGGCCAACCCCTTATCATATAAAAAGACTCCTATATATAGATGGCCCGAAGGTCTCATCGCAGTTACAAAACTGTGGGCCTTATCCCAACAGTGACTCAACCCTAACCACTTACAGTCAACTGGCTGTACTTCCATGGCCACCTTCTGTCTTGTCGCCGCTTCCTGTAGTCCTTAGTCTTTAATGCATCGGCCCGTCGCTTCTTCTTGGTTCACGCAACGCTGACTGTAGTCCTTCGTCTTTATGAGGGTAGCTGAACCCTCTCTTCATCTTCGGCGCCTTTATTGCGGTGGTTGAGCTCTCCCTTCGGCCTCTTCTTTGTACCATCTGCTTAACTTTTCTGTACCTATCGCCGTGATTCCCGCCGGAATTTGCGCTACGGCGATATCTTTGTCTTACCGCCAAAATTGGTACTTTCTCTCCAAAATTAGTTATCCTTCCCAAAATTAGCAGCTTCCTAAATGCTGCGGAAGTTCTCTCCAACAACTCCCCTAACACTTACTTGTGGCTCGTCCCCGAGCCACTCGCAACAACAGCCTGATTCATCTGCCTAAGCTTATCCTTTGCTGCTCGTGAGATTGTTGCGAATTGTGCCTTAAGCGCTTTGATACTTTCATCCATGTGTGTTACTTCTTCCTGCGCTGCGCTGAGCAGCTCAACAGTTACCAAGGAGTCCTCTGTGCCCTCAATGACTCCTTTACTTGAGGTGAAGCTTTTCACCTTTTACTCCAGTTCATCAACCAGATGTGCGACTTTGCTTTCATGCGGGCTAACTTCGTTAGCCAGGTTGATCTGCTGCGCTCTGTATTTCTGCACCTGCTGCTGAATTTGTGTGATTTCTCCTTTCTTTCTTATCTTCGCAAGAGCACTCAAGCCCTTGTATTCTTCTTCAGCTTTTGCTATCGCATCTTCACAGTGCTTAATGTGCTGATCGAGCTCGGCTTTCTGTGGGAGCTCCTCTAGCTCCAGCCATGTCTTTGATGCATCCTCCAGGATGGCCTCTGCTGCTTCCACCCGACAGTGCATCTGTGTCTGTACAACTCTGAAAGCTTGCACTCGTGCTTCTTGGATTTCCTCTGGAGTAGGTGGCTTATTTGCTTCAAGTGCAGCAATCCTTGCTTCGTATTCTTCCTCCATCTTTTTCTTCTCTTCATCTAGAGCCTTTGCTCTTTCCGCTATTTTTCTGATCTTTTGAGTTATTTCTAACTCAGGCCTGATATCGCACTGCGGAAGCTCTGCTGCGATATTCTTTAAAACAAGAGAGACATCCTGCTCTCGCTGAACATATTGCGTCAACTGGGCACTCTCTGCCTCATGCTGCGCAATGAGCTGCACATTGTCGTTAGACAGCAAAACATTTTGCTCATATGTGACTTGTTCTCTGTGCCTCAGCTCCGTGCCTATCTGCTGGAAAATTTCATACAACTGATCAACAGGTACTTCTGGTAGGTTCACCTCAAGAGGATGAACCATCTGCACTTCCATAGGTACAGGGAACTTAATGCTTCCCGGCGGTATACGAACAATGTTCATGCGGTCCCTTGCAGTACTTTCTTCTCTGCTCCGTGGAGGGGGCTGCGAACTTTCTGCGACTGTAGTTGGAGCTGGCTGAATCTGCATGGAAGCAGTCTTCTCAGTTATTGCCTTCAATTCTCGCAATTTGTTGTCAAGGCTGATGCGCATACGATCCTGCGATGACTGAATCGCAGCGAATTTATCCCGCATCTTCTCCTGTATTCGGCTGGCGATGAGATCATACTCATCCTCTGTCATGATTGGTGCCTTCGGTTCGTCGGAAGTAACCGCCTTTGTTCTCTTCTTCTTTGCTCGCACCGGAGAAGGGCCTTCAATAGCCTTTCTCTTAGAACCTGTTGGTTCTTTCTCTTTGTCTTTAGGATCTACCTCCTGAACATCTTCTGGATCCTCAGCTGGGGGATCAACTGGAACTAGGCCAGAGGATAGATCATCATACGCTTGTTTCATGTCTTCATCAAAACAATTCTTAATGGTATCTTCAACCTGCTGGATTTCCATGCGATATGGGCCGGGGGCCCATTCGTTATGTTTCCTGAACCCTTTGGGTCTGATGTAGGTTTTATCCCTGTCGACTTTAAATTCCAGCTTGGACTGATAAAGATCAACGACCGGCGAGTCGACGCGCGGAATCGTTGCGACGGATTCAAGCAATAGCGTATAATAATCATGGAATACCATTGCGTTATTCTTGTGCTTCTCTGGGTGATTACTCGCCCAAAGATTTGAGTACCTCGACCCTCTGCACGCCCCTGGTGCCAGTTGTGGAAACTGCGAATTGGGCGGCTCTTTCCATCCAATGAAAGCCATAAGTATCAGCAGCCACGAGAAGTGGAAGCTGTGAAGTGGATCCTGCTGCGCCTGCGCACAGTCTTGAAAGAAACTATTTAACAAAAATAAGCTCCAGTTGTAAGGTTTACCTTGTATGACTTCAATCGCGAGGCGGATAACTGAGCCTGTGACCTCCTTCGGCCTCACCTTGAGGAGGAGTTTTCCGGCCAACAGACTAACAGTAAACCGCAAGGCGTCATCCTGTATTGAATTGACATCGTAGGCGCGACCTCCTCTTTGCAGTTTATACTCCGCAACCTGCTTGGTTGAGAGCCTGGTATCCTTTGTGGCGCCATCAATATTTATCTGTGGGTCGAAACCAGTCTTCGACAGACCGGTAATGCGGTGAATGAGGTCAACATTAACATCTATTCGGTTACCCAACCATAAGTAACCACCATGCACACATGAAAGTAGCGTCCGCACCACAGCATTGACCTCCGGGCCCCGTCCAAAGTGTGGGATCTCCAGGAGATTGAGCAGTCCCGACGGTACTAAATGGCTTACATGGTCCATGGGGACGAACTCATCGTGCTGTGTCCTTGGGTTCCTCTGAATCGTCATATAACGATCACGGCGGAATTGTGGGTACAGCGTATAATCTCTCAGATTATAATCAGTAAACTTAACAGCATGCATATTCCCCCACAAGTTACCTTCTTCCTTCACTCGGTTATCCAGCGGTGGGAGTATGAGTTCATATTTAAAGTCTCTTGGAAGGACAATCGCTGGCGCATTTTCTATTCTTGGTGGGAAGTATAGGGTAGTGACTGTAACTTCTTTCGGAAGTTCCTGCTCCGGTTCCTCTGACTCTGTGCTATTCAGGGTCTCGCTACGCTCCATATTAGCTAAGGTTCTCGGCGACTGGCGTATGGTCGAAGAGCCAGCAGCAATTTTCTTTCCTTTCTCCGCCACAACTGAAGTCATAGCGCACTCAATTCCACCCCTTTGGAATCTCTGCAACACGTCTTCGAGAGGCTCGTCTGGCGCGAGGCGCCTTCCCCTGTGGTACTCTGGACTTCCTATGATTGCTAATCTTAATGCAAATCGGAGTCTGCAACTGTTTTTGGTTTCCCTGCTCAGACTCTGCTAAGAATACGCTTGGCTCGGCTCAGCTGCGCTCAGATCTTTTTGTGAAAATGACTAAGTAGCCCCGTGCTTTGAATAGAACGTGTATTTATCCTACGGCGGAATTTCAAATGGCAACGGACCAGTAACTGGACCCGTTGGCGGCATTTAATGTATAGACAAGACAGCACCCCGCGCCTATTTATTGCAAACGCCGTTTGAAATTTTGCTGGGAAACTGTGCGCCGGAGTGGTGTCGCATCGGATTTTCCAAATCTAGAAGAATCGTCGTACTGCTGCCAAATCTTAGTACAACAGATACTTGTCAGTCGTGCAGTTAATGCTTGTCAGATGGCGAAGTGACTAGCCCTCTGATCAATTCAAAATTTGATATCGCATCAATCTGTTTTCTGTCCTCTGCGATAAGATATCGCATCGTCTGGAGATGGAAAGTGCCAAAACTCGCCTCTTATCAAAATTATCGCAACCACCAGGAAAACTGGCTGCGAATTCTTACCTAAATTATTTCCCGGTGTAGACTCCTTAGGGTGCGATGCTTCATTTCAACTACACTGAACATCTGCACCATTTGCTTCCTTTCTGGGCTAGGGCTAGGAGGTGGCATGGCCTTCGCGATACAGCTTAAGCCGACTGCCATTGATCAGGGTAGGAAGAAACTCCCCACTCATAGTACGAAGCTGTATAGCACCTCCATATGTTATTTGCTGGATTTGATATGGTCCTAACCAATGAGTTTTGAATTTTCCAGGGAACTTTATAAACTTACTGTCATAAAGGAGTACCAAGTCTCCAAGCTGAAAGGTTTTGTTCTTGATATGCCTATCATGCCAAGCTTTTTCTCGTGCTTTCTGCACTTTTTGATGGAATCCTGCGATAAATCTGTCTTCCTCCAGATTGAGCAGTTGTGCCAATCTTTCTTCTAAAGTATCAGAATCAGCCATCTCTGTAAGCTGAGCAATCCTTAGGCTGGGTAAGATGTATTCCATAGGCATAACAGCCTCTTGTCCATATACCAGGCTGAAAGGTGTGTGCCCTGTTAGTTTCTTACACGTGGTCCTGTAAGCCCATAATACAGCATTAACTCTGAGGTCCCAGTCATCCCTTTGACTGTTACAAATCTTTGTAAGAGCATGTTCTAATATCTTATTGAAAGCTTCCACCGTACCATTAGCTTGAGGGTGGTAAGGTGTACTCTTATGGTGCTGTATTTCAAATTCCTCTGTCAAGGCTTCTATGGTGCTATTCAAAAAATGTGTGCCTTGATCACTCATCAAAGTCACTGGGCACCCAAATCTAGTGATGATATTTTCAAAAATAAATTGTGCTGCTGTAGCAGCATCACAATTCCTGACTGGTTTTGCCTCAGCCCACCTGGTGAGGTATTCTGTTGCTGTAATTATATATCTCGCACCAGTTCGTTTTCCTGGGGGGTTAATAGGACCCACGAAGTCTATGGCCCACTTATCGAATGCGCGTAGCGTTATCTGTGGTCGCAACGGCATTTCATCTCTTCTGGAGGGCTTTCCTGTCCTTTGGCAGATATCGCATGATCTGCAAAACTCTTTACTGTCTTTATGTAATGTAGGCCACCATAGTCCGGCTGCTAGGATCTTCTGAGCGGTCGGCTTCCCTGCGAAATGGCCTCCTGCGATGCCCGAATGTGCTTCCTTAAGAATGGTCTGTTTCTCGTGGGGCATAACGCATCTGCGCAAGATTTCATCTGGTCCTAACTTATAGAGGTGTCCTGCAATCAGGGTGAAGTCTGCTGCTTTCACCACTAATTGTTTCTTTTGTTGCTTGGTAAACTCAGGTGGTGCCCACCCTGTAGTAAGGAATTGAATTATGTCTCCATAATATTCATCCGCGACCTGAATGGAGAACAATTGCGCATCCGGCAAGTTGTCCTCTAAATTACTTGGTTCTTCACCTGAGTCTAGCCTTGACAGGTGATCAGGTCCTGCATTTAGTCTTCCTGGCTTAACAATGATTTCGAAATCATATTCCTGGAACAACAATAGCCATCTGCATATTCTTCCCCCTAACACTGGTTTATTGACCAAGTACTTTAATGCAGAATGGTCGGTGAACATCTTGAACGGGGCACCCAACAGGTAGTGCCGAAATTTCTGTAAAGCATACACCATTGCTAACCCTTCTCTCTCTGTGGTGGTGTAATTCTTCTCAGCTGTCGATAGTCTCCTGCTCGAATATGCGATAGGGTGGTCAATACCCCCTTCGCCTGGTTGTGTGAGGATAATGCCCAGTGCGATGCCAGATGCATCCACGTGAACATGAAAAGGCTTGTTCCAATCTGGAAATACCAGAATAGGTGCTGTAACCATTTTTTCTTTTAGGGCGTCAAGGCTCTTCTGACATTCCTCATTCCACTGGAATTTGATATCCTTCTTCAATAATTTCTCCATTGGTGCGGTAATCTTGGCATAACCTTTGATAAACTTTCTGTAATACCCGGTATGACCAAGTGTAGTTCTCAGCTGCTTTACTGAGTTAGGTGCTGGTAAATTGACAATGATGGCGATCTTCGCAGGATCTACCATCAAGCCTTGTCTGCACACAATGTGACCCAACAACGTACCAAAAGGCGCACAAAATATACATTTTTTTAAGTTAAGGGAAATCTGGTGTTGTCTACATTTTTCAAACATTAATCGCAGGTTTCCTATGTGCTTCTTGACTAGTCCAAATACAGTCCAATCATCAAAATAAACTTCTAGAAATTGATGGATGTATTCCTTAAAGACAGCAACAACTACTCTAGAAAAAATTGCTGGGGCATTTTTAAGACCAAAGGGCATTACCGTATACTGAAAGGAGCCCCATTCTGTCGCAAATGTGGTCTTGTGCCTGTCGTCTGGATGGATTCTTATCTGGTGATAGCCTGAAAATCCATCAGTAAATGAATAGATTTCTTGTCCTCCAACATTGTCTAAGACTTCATCAGTGAATGGTGTCGGAAATGGGTCATGCAGCGATGCATCATTCAGTTTGCGCAAGTCGACACAGATCCTGATGTCTCCTTTTGTTTTCTTTTCTTGTACTACCATGGGACTAACCCACTCACTTTCTTCAACAGGTTCAATGATGCCTGCTGCTAGCATCTTATCTATTTCATCTTTTACTTTTGCTTTATACCGCGGGTTCAACCTGTATGGGCGTTGCTTAATCGGCTTAGCGTCCTCCTTAAGCGGTATTTTCATGACTCCGAGGTCACCCACTATTCCCTTCATTTCTGTAAAGTTGGTAGGAAATAGGTCCTGATACTCGTGTAATAGGTCTGTGATTTGGCCAATTGTCTCATCATCCCAATAATCTCCAATAGAGGCAAACTTAGGGTCTGCTTCTGTGCCAATATTGCTCTTTCTAATCTTGATTGGTTCTGTTACAGCTGGGATTTCTAAGTGTGGACCTTCAACTTCACGCGTACCTTCTGTTTCTGCAATATTGATACTGCGAGGATCTTCATCCTCATCGCTTGAGTCTTGTGCGCAGTTGTAACATTCCAGTGCATGTTCCATCTGAATAGCCCACTCGGGTTGCGAATCCGCTGGTAATGGGCAATCCTCAAATATTTTAGTCTTTATGATCTTCAAGGCCCGATCAATGCTTGGATGCTCAGATTCGAAACTGAACGTGACCAAAAAGTTTTCGATCATTATAGGCCATGAGGTAGTTCCTTTTCTTAGCTCTGTTTCTGTATACCAGTTTCGTGGAACTGTATCCAGTGTGTGGATAAACAAATGAACCCATTCTTCTGCTGGAATTTCTAGCCAACTCTGTTCACAGTTCATAATGTGTGTTCTGGGATCACTCTCCCCTGTATATTTCCGCTGTGTACAGTCTCTTTCTTTAGAGAATCTAATGCGCATCAATCTCTTACAATCATACCATGATGCGATATGTTCCTTGTGTGTGTACCACCATCTTGCAGGTGTGGCTCGAACTGCAAGGTCAAAAACCTCCATCCTCTGCTCTTGAGGAATCTCTTGTTCAAACTGCTGCAAAAAAATCATTGACATCTGCTAATCCATCAAAAGTTGGAATATACCTATTTTCTGTCCCAATCCATCGCAGTGATTTAGTCATGAATGCGCATCTGCGGATAGAAACTTCGTGGAGTCTATTTTGCCAATTCTCTAAGCCAACATCTGAATCTGATGTGCATGAACTATCACATCTCCAGCTAATATGTCCATCAGCCGTAGGGTCAATGTAGTCTGTCTGATTAGAAGTCATTTGGTACAAGTTTTCCATGTTATGCACCTCCTCTTCTGCTTTGATTGGCTCAATGTAGCGAGGACCCTGTAAAGGGTCTAAGGGTGCGATAACCCGGACTTGAGCATCTTCAAATGTCATCTGCCTTTTCTTTAAGTTGATAACAGCCTTGTTATCAAAAGCCCAATCAATACCTAATAGAGCTGGATAGGGTTTGGTGTCACCAATAATTTCTATGATCTCAAAGTCGGCATAAGTGTGAACTCCGTCGATGTCCACTGGGACATGCGATAGACGACCCATCGGTGATATTCTCTGCTGATTAGCTAGTCTAAGATGGATAGGGGATCTGCTTAGTTTTGGGCTTCCCATCTGTTCCCATGTCTGCTTAGTCAAGACATTTACTTCTGATCCTAAGTCTAGGATAACCTCATCCATTTCAAATAGTCCGATCTGCGCTGTGAGCCTCATCTCTCTTCCTGTCCTTGTATGGCTCATTATATGGTGAATGGTGCGCTGTGTATTGCTCACAGAAGGGCTCTGTTGACATTGGTCAATGACTTTCTGAAGTTCCTCTACAGCTTTCCCATTTCTTAGAAGTTTCAAACAGCTCTGCAAGAAGGACTGTACACTCCCTGTCAATTCCTCTTCGTCACATCTTCCAAATGTGCTAGCCTGTGGTATCTGCGCAGTACTAACATCCTGCGGTGGTTTCCGTGGTATACCCTGAGATGGTATTAATAGTGATCTGGACGGTGTCTGTTCAGCAAAGGAAGTCTTAGTTTGTTGAAATGCCTCCTTATTCTTCTGTAGATCAAGTGGGATAGGTTTTCCTGGAGCTTTGCGCACCCACTGCGTTCCTGTCGTTTTTTCCACGTCCTGCGATATGTTGCTTGTGGAGAGACCACTGCGAGTTACAATATTGACCCGTGGTTCGGTTTCGTTCTGCTCAGCAGCGATAAACTGGATAGTCTGATTAGGTGCTGGCTTGGCGTCCTTGATCTTAGCTATCAGTATGGGACATTCCTCTATTGTGTGGTCATAAGATTTACAATACTTGCACGTTGTAGTAGGGTTCTGACAGTCCCTAGCGTAATGTCCTGTGCCTCCACAGTTATAACAGGTGATAGTTCCACGGCCACGGCCAGGTTCATAGCCTCCTGCGCGTCCTCGGCCTCTGAAATTTCCTCCACGGCCTCCCTGATTCGGATCAGTTTGTGCACGTACTGCTGGTCCGGATGCTTCTGACTGAACTCTGTAGAGGTCATGCTTCCTTTCTATCATTAACTCATAAGCTCTACAGTTGTTTTCGTCATGTCCCAAAGATTTACAGAAGTTGCAATATAGGTTCTTTGGTGTCTGCACATATTTCTGAAGAAGAGGGCATTCCTGAGGACTGTGTCCTCTGGTTCTACAAATCTCGCACCATGGCCCCTGGTTCTGCATCAACGGGTTAGGAGCTCCACTGGCGATATAGTCAGCAAAGACAGGGCAGTTATCCTTACTGTGTCCCTGCGCTTTACACTTAGTACACCAAATTTCATGCGCAACCTCCTTTCCTTTCTTAATTTCATGCAGCTGTAAGGTGAGGTTAGCTAGCTGATTTTGCAGATTAGTGATACCGGTGCTAGTTTCTGCTAGAGGTGAAGCCTCTAGTTTCATTGCCATTTCTAATGCTTCATCTTGTGTATTTAATTTCTGTTGCATTAGCGGAAGTCGGATGTGTGGTAATATTGCTGCGATAAACCATTCTTTATGCTGTTGAGGCGCAAGCTCAAAGCTTACCTGATCGATGAGGGTCTTGAATCTCTGGTCAAAATCCCAAACCGTCTCCGTAGGCAATTGTTTAATATCTTTAAGTTCTGCTATGCATTGTGACTCGGATTTAGGTTTTTTAAACTCTTTAATCATAGCAGTTCTAACCTGTGCAAGCGTTCTGTTATGGCCAGTGGTATACTTCATATACCAAGTTAATGCTCTTTCTCTAAATGTGGTGGCCAGCTGGACAAGCTTGACATTATCATCTTGTATTTGCTTAATGGTCCATATGGCTTCGCATAAGAACCAGTGTTGCTCAGGGTCCTCCGACCCTGTACCTTTGAATGTTGGTAGCTTCATATCATCTCCCATTCTGTTTCTAGATGGTGGGTTCTGGTTTGCTGTATGACTACCACTCGGCTGTGTAGATGTGGAGGGTGTAGCGGTAGTATTCGCTGTGTAAGAGCTACTGGATGGGGTTCCTGCGGGATTATTCTGAGTTCCGACTGGATTTTGAGGAGTCCTAGGGTTCTGAATCTGCTGTCTCGGGTGATCTGAGCTGTCTTCTTCAGAAGAAGATGAATCGTTGACTCTATATCTTTTACCACTACGTGTATGTCCAAGATACTCGTAATCACTTTCAGAGTCTACTGACATTACAATATCATGCTACTATTCATCTGAGAGTATATCCAGTACTCCTTTTTCATATAGTAATTGATTAATGGACAGACTTAGAGAATTTAGGTACTTACCGCGATAACCCTTGAAGAAGTACCGTTCTGCTGCGCTGAAACTCTTTCTCTGATCGACCGCGAACTCTGTGATGAAGCCTTCCAGCAGACTCGCAAGCCAGAAGTCTACTGCGCGTGAGATGGGGTTATCGACACCTTTCACGGTCTGACTCAGCTCTGCTGTCCAGACAACTTCTCGATTCTTCTTGACACCGCTGTTGTCAGCAAGCGTTGATAACCAACCATATAACTCAATAGCATAAGTTACGAAGAATACCTCATGGAGATCTGTAAAAATGTGCTTCTGTAGCCAAGCCTCAGTGCTCAGTCTGGGATTCTTGTTTTCTTTTGCAGCAAACTCTCTTTCTTTTGACTCAACCCACTGGTTAAGTTCTTGCTTCGTAGGATGCCAACAGAACATCAGCTCAATGTGTTCAAACCGGCAACGGAACCATTTGTTGATCCTTTTGTTCCTCTTAGACAGACCCGGGCTTGCGGTAATCTTTTAGACCAACAGAACCCTTAGCTCACTGGCCCTTTCGGCAACAGGTCGCAGAAGCGACCTGAGGTCTCACCCGAAGTGATTCTAATGGGAGGCAGAAGACTCAAGTGTCCTCAGCCAAGTTCCGAGGCATCCAGGGTGCTCAAACCCACCTTAACCCCTTTCACAGAAGCTGTCTATCTCATTCCTTTACTCGGGCTACGCCTTTGTCTTATCGCATTACGCAGGGGATGCGATAAGTCTCCCCCTTATGTGACCCGTCTAGCGATACCTACAATATCGTGGGCGCAGTATCTCCCCCTTCTAGTTCCTGCGGTAAGTGAACTTTAACCGCTTCCTGGATTCATGGGTGGTCTTAGCTATCCTTATCTTGGTCCTGCAGTTAGCAACACATTCAGTCTCCAAGCATAGCCCTTGCTAATGGATCTGATCCTTGATATCTCGCAACAACGTAACTAAGTAGAATATCACTTTGATCAATATCTAAGCAGACCATTCACGACTTACATTCAGTTCATACTCACACATTATCTTCTGTCAGCAATTATCTAGTTTGCTATGAGGTTAGCTATGATTATCACAATAGTTATACATCACTCAGAAGTTGAACTGACGACCATGTACATTACTTATAATCAGAATGAAGCATTCATATATAACGCAGACAAGTGAATGAAAGCAGTAGCTACATAAATACAATAGTGCAACTTAGATAAGCACGCTGCTGTTCCCAGGGCGAGACTGCGCCCAGGGGAATTGCGGTCCTTGTTTACAACTCTGAAGAATAAACACAGTTCAGTTCCACTCTTTACAACAAGGGTCTTCTGGGAAACTCCACCCCAGTGGGAGCCCTTCTCTATAGACCGCTTTTCTCTTCCACAATCCCTGCGGATTGCTCTATCTCTCAACAGGTCAGCCCTATGTTCTCTCAGGGATGTCCAGACTCTGCAACTACAAAAGACTTGGCTAGCCTCTACCTGATGTCTCTATAACTAAGTGGCCAACCCCTTATCATATAAAAAGACTCCTATATATAGATGGCCCGAAGGTCTCATCGCAGTTACAAAACTGTGGGCCTTATACCAACAGTGACTCAACCCTAACCACTTACAGTCAACTGGCTGTACTTCCATGGCCGCCTTCTGTCTTGTCGCCGCTTCCTGTAGTCCTTAGTCTTTAATGCATCGGCCCGTCGCTTCTTCTTGGTTCACGCAACGCTGACTGTAGTCCTTCGTCTTTATGAGGGTAGCTGAACCCTCTCTTCATCTTCGGCGCCTTTATTGCGGTGGTTGAGCTCTCCCTTCGGCCTCTTCTTTGTACCATCTGCTTAACTTTTCTGTACCTATCGCCGTGATTCCCGCCGGAATTTGCGCTACGGCGATATCTTTGTCTTACCGCCAAAATTGGTACTTTCGCTCCAAAATTAGTTATCCTTCCCAAAATTAGCAGCTTCCTAAATGCTGCGGAAGTTCTCTCCAACATTGTTAGAATCCTTAAGCTTGAAATCTATTGTAAAGGCTCTACAACTGTGTGTGCAGAGACCTATCTAAGAGAGAAGAGAGTCTGCAGCAGAGTGCGTAGACTAAGAACTGTTGTACCCTTCCCAGAAAGACCAATATAACATCAGTTCTTGTGGACGTAGCCTCCATCTGGGGGGGTGAACCAAGTTAAATTCTGTGTAGTGTGATTGGTTCGTGTTTTGCAACTATTCATTTGCTGAGTATGGATGTTTAATACCGCAATTATCTGTTATGTGATTGCTTTTATATGTATTCGCCGCAGGAATGATGGGAATAATATGTTAAGTAGTACATGTGTGGATGAATGTTAAGTATTCAACACTTCTAAGTCTTTGAATGCATGAATCTGTTGGATAATCACATAGTTAAGCACTGGATTTGAGTGTAGCATTGGAGGCAGTATTGTGTGTTTCATTCACTTACATACACCATAAAGATAATAACCTAAGTGTTGCTGAATGGATAAAGATTGTTAAGTAAGGTTGATTAGAGTTGATCAAGTCCTGAAGTGGACGCGCGGTCTAGTTGACGCGCTGACCCATTGTAAGTGCCGCGAGGTAGGCTATTAATAGCTTATTGTCATAACGTAGGAAGTATCCAGTACTGCACAATCCTTGGATGCGTTGGTTTCGCAAGCGCCTCAGCTTGCCGAAGTATCCAACGCGAAGTAGAGACTTCATGCAATCCTTAGTCCGCACCTGCAGTTCTTTATTACGCTACTCATCAGTCTCTTTGACACTCGCATCACCAGGTTGTGGAAACCTGATTCCGCAACCACCCCCTCAGCTTTGCCTCGGGTGAGACATTAGGCTGCTTGCAGTCTATTTCCAAAAGGGCCAGTGAATAGGGGTTTTCTTGGTTCCTTGAACCGTGAATTACCTGGGTCTACATTAGAAACCGATAGATCAGTTACCTACGCCAACATTAGATGTCATCGGATTCGGATGAGGAGCTCGAGAACTGGTACAATCGGATGCATGAAGTGTCATTTAGAAGGTGTGCCCGGATCACACAGTCATTGCAATGGGTATCCACAGAGGAGTGTGCGCTACCAACATATGAGCAATTTCCCAATTTAAACACCTTTCTCACTGAATTCGAGGAAAAGGTGGCAGAACCACAATGTTTATTGGCCTTGGAGGAAGCCTTGAAGGCTAATCTTGCACGCTGGTGGGTAGCACACAAGTCTAATATCACAACCTGGCCACTATGTCACCACCTAATGACCGTTAAGTTCGGCGATGCAAAAGGCTATAGCGGAAGAAAGTTCGATGGAAGAAGTGACCCAAAGGCGCATTTGGCCGAGTGTGAAAGAAAATGGGGATTACTATCACAAGAAGAATGGGTCCATGCATTTGTTCACACATTGGATGAAGTACCGCGGAGTTGGTATGTCACAGTAGAACTATGATGCATAACGACTTCTTGGGAGCAGTTAACACTTGGCTTCAGCCAAACGTTTTGTTTCTCGGATGAGAACCCCTTCATCCATAGTGCGCTACAAGTGATCTGTGAGAAGATATTTGAAGTAGTACCGACATAACAACCATTAGAACTTTGGTGGAATGCGACGCTAGAAATGATGATGGAGTGTAATAACATTACAGGAGAGCCAAATGATGAGGATGATCCGAGAAATACGCATGTGCTAGAATTAGAAGGCAATCGCAGTGTCGAGGCACCAGTGATACCTTCCAACAAATTCTAGCAACCACTGAAGACCAAGAAAGTAAACATTGGGTCAGAGGAGAACCCAAAGTTTGCAAGCATTGGGGATTATTGGGATGAGTCCACCATTGCGAAGATGACTGATCTGCTGCATGAATTTCAGGATCTTTTCCCGATGAAATTCTCAGAGATGAAAGGAATTTTCGGGGACTTAGGAGAAATGAAGATCCCCCTGAAACTCGATGCAAAACCAGTCAAGAAGTGGCCCATCGATTGAATCCAAGGCACAAAGAGAGAGTACAGGCCGAGATTGAAACGATGTTGGAAGCCGACATCATAGAACTAGTATAAGAATCCAAGTGGATCATCCCGATGGTGGTCCAGGACAAGAAAACTAGCAAAGTCCAAATTTGTGTCGACTTGCGGAAATTGAACGATGCATGCCTACACGACCCGTTCCCCACACCATTCACGGATGAGGTGTTGGAAGGAGTAGGAGGTCAGGAGATCTACTCATTTACGGATGGGTTTTCAGGCTATCACCATATCAAAATTGTGAAGGAAGACCGGCATAAGACTACCTTCGTCACAGAATGGAGTTGCTTTCAGTATACAGTGATGCCATTTGGATTGAAGAATGCTCCAACAATTTTTTCAAGATTAGTAGTTTTGGCGTTCAAAGACTACATTCATAAATTTCTTGCCATTTATATGGATGATTGGACAGTATATGGGTTGGTCAAAGATCACGGCACAAACCTGAGGCTGATGATGGAATGCTGTCGACAGTACCAGATTTCATTGAACTTGAAAAAGTGCATCTTCTGTGCTCCGTTCAGGATTTTTCTAGGGCACATTGTGTGCATGGAAGGCATGCTGGTAGACCTAGAGAAGATCGCAATTATTGTCGACCTCTCACTGCTGACCATAGTTAAGAAATTAAGAGCGATGGTGGGCCACATAGGATACTACAAGAATTTTATTTGAGGGTATGCAGCAATCACAGCACCAATGGAGAAGTTGTTGAAGAAAGACGCCAAGTTTGAGTGGAATGAAGAGTGTCAGAAGAGTCTGGACATATTAAAAGCGAAGATGGCTACCGCCCCTATATTGGAATTTCCAGATTGGATGAAGGAGTTCCACGTTCATGTCGATGCGTCATTAGTCACATTAGGAGTCATCTTGGCCCAACGAGGAGAAGGCGACATCGACCAACCGATAGCCTTCGCAAGTAGGAAGTTGTCTACTTCGGGGAAGAATTATATAACCACGGAAAGAGAAGGGTTGGTGATGGTGTACGCCTTACATAAATTCTGACACTACCTACTAGGGGGCCACTTTAAAATGTTCGCCGATCACTCAGCATTAAAATACCTGGTGAACAAGCCTGTGTTGGGGGGGAAGATCTGTCAATGGTTGTTATTATTCCAGGAATTTGATTTTGAGATCAGGATGACTGAATGCAGGACCAGACCACTTGTCATGAATCGAGTCAGGGGAAGAGCCAAGGAGCATTGATGAAGGATTGCCGAATGCTCATTTTTTTAGGATTGGCATGGTCGACAACCATTACGAACAAGTCATTCAGTTTTTGGCAATAGGAGAGGCGCCTGTAGGCTTCACTACCAACCAAAAAAAATAGTTAGTCATCTGAGCTGCAAACTTTCAATTAATTGCAGGACAATTATATAAAATGGGGCCAGACAAGATACTGCGACGATATGTCCTTTCACATGAATAGGAGAGGATTCTCGCAGAATTTCATGACGGGATCATTGGAGGACACTACTGAGGACGTGCCACTACGAGGAAGATTTTGCGAGCAAGACTATGGTGGATGACGATGCATGGAGATGCTGCAGACTATGTTAAAAGCTGCGACGTATGTCAATGGAAAGGGAAGCCATCAAGAAGGGATGAAATGCCACTAGTGCCTCAATTGACGTTGCATTATTTAGACAAGTGGGCAGTTGACTTCATGGGACCCATCAACCCACCAAGAAAAAGAACAAGGACACATTACATAATTACATCAACAGACTCAAGTGCGATGGGAAGAAGAAACGCCAATGAAGGATTGCTCAGCTACCTACGACCGCAACAAGATTCCTCTTCAACAACGTGGTCACCAGGTTCGGGTGCCCAAAAATACTGATGAGCGACCAAGGGAATCATTTTGTTAATCAGACAATCACAGCAATGAAAGAGGAATTTCAGATACAACACAGGAAGAGCACCCCTTACCATCCACAAGCAAACGGAACATTGGAAGCATTTAACAAAATCCTGGAGCATGCACTCACAAAGGTATGCAACACGAATCAGGATGATTGGGATTTGAAGATCCCTGCGATACTTTTGGCGTATCATACAACTTGCAAACGTTTGACTGGACAGACACTGTTCAAACTCATCTATGGGCAGGAATCCGTAATGTCGATGGAGTATATCGTCCCCAGTCTGCAGATTACAGTTGTCACCGGCATGAGCGACGATGGAGCACTGGAGGAATGATTGGATCAATTGGTACAGCTCGATGAGGATAGGTTCATCGCAGGATTTCATTAGAAGGTGGAAAAGGACCAAAACAAGGCGTGGCACGATCGCCATGTTAAAAAAAAACACTTTCAGCGCAGAGATACAGTTCTGTTATACGATAACAAGTTTGCTAAGCACCCAGGTAAGCTACAAATGCATTGGTTAGGTCCTTACATCATAGATTTTGTTATTGACGGAGGTGTAGTGTAGTTGAAGAGTTTAGATGGCATGTTGTTTCCTAAACTAGGAAATGAGAATCGGTTGAAACCCTATCGCCATGATCAGGCGCATAGCGGTTGAGAAACATAGTAAAAAAAAAAAAAAAAAACCCGTGATGAAAAAAACTGGAAAGCATGCGGGAAGCATGGCTAGCCAAGTCGCTCGTCGATGCTTTGCACGATTTAGCACAGGGGAGTCAAATCCAAGTATGATTACTGTGGATTGAAATCACCAGAAGACGGTGGAGGAGTATGATAACAGATTTGACTAAGTTGTGGATAAGATTTTGCAAATGATGAGCAAGTGTCAAGAAGCCAGCATAAATACTGGCGTTAGGATTGAAGAATGCAAGTCGAACTATAGGAAGTCCAAGAAGGGAAGTAGTGCATTGTCTAATGCGAGTCTGTAAGTTAGATGCGGAAAGTTAGAAATTTTAGTAGGAAATCCCAAGGAATCTGTGGAAAAGGGTAGTGAGATAGTTGCAATGGTGCACTTCATTTCGAGCGGAAGCACCCCAGGTGCGCTAAGAACAAGAACAACGACTGTGCACGAACAACTAGTGAAGGAAGCGATGAGGATACTCAGAAGGAATAGAGACGAGGTCTCACCTGAGATGTCTAAGAGTGCATTAGTAGTTAGAAGGGCCTGGGTTTCCCCGACCACCAGAACACCAAGGGCGGAGGCCCACTGGCTCCAGCAGTGGACTGTCAAATGTGCGAAACAGATGTGCCAGAGCAGTTGTCATGTTTCACAATTTGGTAACGATGATGAACTTATCCCCAGGTCGTAGCAAGCCTGAAGTGCCCGAGCAAGTGCAGATGAGGTAGATGATCAAGGTTTCAAGATATTGGAGGATGAGTTCGATGTAGATGACCAAGGTTGCAAGAGACTGGAGGATGAGTTCGATAATTACATGACAGCGAGCTCCAGACGTCAAGAATAGCTTCATAAGTTTACCACAGAGGCAAACGAAACCAGCACCAGCGGTGTCCAGTTGAGGTGGCTCGAGGGCAAGCAAAATTTTTGTGTTGGGGTCCTGTTGGCATGGGATTAGTCCACAGGAAATGTGGAAGCTGAAAACTGTGAAAGGGAGAATCCACAGAAGAAAGGGTCATTCATGGAGAATGCGAAAGCGCGGAAGTAGTTAGTTTGTTAGTTAAGGGTCACGTGGACCATTTTGTAACCACTTAGTTTTGTATAAATAGGAGTATGATTGTAAGCCTAAGGGCATAGAGGATAGAGATAGATCTGATGGTGAATAGAGCTATCGACCTTTTGTGTTTTGATTCAATGGTTGATCTGTTGTGTATCCATGATATGATGTATTGACTATTTCTACGAAGCTCATTCCACAGGTTTTAATGAATGCATGAGGATGTTCGATTATGGTTCCATATTTGTCTTTATTTCTGTTGAATGATGAATTCGAATGTCTGTTGAGATGTGTAATGCTCTGTGGGTTTAGTAATTGTTGTTTATGCTAATAGGTAATCAGATCATGCTAATGTGAATGTCTATTATGTGTTAATTCTGTGATTGATGAATATACAAATGATGAAATGTTAGTATAGTGCGGAAGATATAATCTCTGGTTTCTGCAGTTGCAAAGTGTGTTTGATGCATGTCCTCAACTCCACTGTGGAAACTTGGTTCCTGCAGCCCCCTTGTGCATCTCGAGTGAGACTTTGTTCGCTCTACAAGTGTTGCTGGAAAGGGTAAAACCTTTCTGGGCCGGTGCGTAAGAGATTTTGGTCGATGCTTTGTTGACAACAGTGCAAAGTGAACCCCTGTCAACAGTCACTGTGTCAACATCTATTCCTTGTTCTTAGAACATAGTTGCATGATTTGTGACATTCGTTTCTTCCACTATATTATAGCATTATTTTATTATTTTTTCAGGCTTCCTAATATGAAAAAGACAAAAAATCAAATATTTATAAAAAAAGAGAGGGGGGAAAGAATTTTGATCTCATATCAATGCCTTGAGTAGCACATTCATGTCACCTTTGAACAAAGCACTTGTGTCATGTCTATCTTCACAATTGGGTGGTAGTATTGGCTATAGGAAATAAACCATGATCTAAGTACTATAAATCCTTCGATTGGTTACTCTTCCAACCATTATGGGGCAGTGTTCATTTCCTCATTCATTGTTGACTTTATATCAATGTACTATCCATGGGTCATTTTTGATGCTCAAGTCACATAATGTGTTGTGCTTTTGTATAAAGGATGTTTTAGACTGAGTCGGACATGCTTCAGATCACCTGACTTTCTATGTCGGCCTTCCCTATAATCAAATTGTTCTCATTATTATCTCATCTAGTGTTTAGATTTGTGCTAGTTTAGAAGGTCCCCAATGACTTCTTTCTGGAGGGTCACTCCTCATCGACTACTATTGGAATGTGTAATGTTAATATTACATGTGCAATGTTGTCTAGTGTGATGTCGTAAGATGCTATGATGTATTATCTAGCAAAGGAAGGAATAATTCTCTATATCTTATTTAAAAGGAGTTATCCCATATGCATCATGGAGTAATATTCCCCTATTACCATTCATTATATAATGAGGTGGAAAACCATTTTTCCCACATATAGTAAGGGAATGTAATTCTTCCATACCTCTAGCTATATAATAGAGGTGAAGGAGACCCTTTGGGTATCAAGTTACTATGTTGTGATGTTATTGAAAAGCTATGATAAACATGTGTGGAGTGGAGCTCGAGTATGAATGTTCGATTTTTTTGAAGAATAAATAAGATCAATCATTCCCATGTATTTTTCCCCTTTTGGGGTTTTACCATGTATATCTGGTGTACTATCTATTTTTCTCTTGTCCCTCTCTTATTATTGTTTATTTGATGCTTGTGTAGTATAGGATATTAGACTAGTTGATTCTAGTCTTCATGTTAGTTATCTATTGTTCTATGGTAGTTGCATGTTTCTCAATAATCTATCATGGTATCAGAGCTAGTTACTATGCTCTACCTTCTTTGGTAATTTTGTTAATTTTGTTTTCAAGTACCAACTTACGGTGATAAAGATAGACTTACAAGCATTCTGCAAGTATGACAAATAAATGAAGAGATTAGGGTTTAGAGATGTAGGCACCTTATTCAGAAGGTTGATCCTAGCTTTGCCTCCCTCGCTCTTCAATGCTTATCCAGTGTCGCAATGCCCAGACTTGCAAAACAACTTGATACCTTTCTCTCAATACATTTGACTACATATATAAGATTGATATGCATAATATAAAGAGACATCAAACTATAATCAAATAGTAATCAAATCTAAGACACATTAATAGGTCATATTTGGAAAGAGAAGAATGTCTGATCTTTATTAATGAATGAAAGCAAGTACATAAAGTTATACCTTCCTTCAAGCTTGGCACTTCACAAAACCTAGATTCAAGGTATCTTGCTTCTGTTCTCCAAGGATTCCAGCCTCTAATCAACTGTGCTAGGGTTTACCAAAACTGAAGCACAAGAGAGGGGGATGAGGGTCTCCATTCCTCCAGCATAACTTTGTAATTGGGCTTAGTCCTCTCACATGGCCCTTCTACCCTCCTTATATAGTCAGTGAGGAAGAGGAAAAGAAGTTATAACCGTTCAAGAGGTTTCCCAACCAACTTAACGTACTCGAATTTCGAGATTTTGACCAAAACAGGGGTGTACGCTACTCTACAGTAGACAAAGTAGCGTACACATGGAGTTGAGCACTACTATTTCAACAGTGGAGTCGCACTCAGAAAGGTTGGAGCGCTACTATTTCAACAGTGGAGTCGCGCTCATGTTAAAAAATGGCCAAAAACAGGCTTTTCTGCTCATTTTCAGGAGATGGTTTGGTCTGGAAAAATGTTCCTAAGGGTCATATACATCAAATGGGTCAAGAATGAGGTAATTTCAACCATTTTTAGTGTCCCAAATGACTCCTCCATCCACAAATGTCCTGTTGTGTGACTGAACTTGATCTCAAGAAGTGTCGTCATTCGACCAAGGGAAGCAAGTGTCGTCACGGACGGAGAGGTGTCATTTCAAGCTATAACACAACTTATTCAATTTTTTTAGGTCCCTCCATATCTGAGTTGAAATCCACCGAATACTAACTTGATATCAAGGATCTATCTTTCTTGCAACATATATGGTTGTTTTTTCATTTCTGGTTGTGTTTTGTAGCAGGTTTCCATCCATATGATGATTGCATTCACAAAATTCCAGTCTCGGATAGGTTTTGGACCCCATGCACCCTGTCCACTAGGGAAGTGCATGGGCACTATTACCCATGTTACTTGGCCACTAACAAAGTGTGTGGACCTTGATTTTCATAAAAAAATTCACTGAAACTTGATTTTTTTCATTGTTTTTGCTGTGGGTTTGCAGATCCATTGGTAAGTTATTGCATGGTTTCATCATTGGTGATAAACTTCACTTTTATTCACTGTTATCTTCTTGTCCTTTGTTTGCATTAGGGTTTAGCTTCTTAGTTTATTAATCATGTTTCTAGAGGTTGTCTCTTGTTCCTATTTTACTTGTCTCTAACTTTATTGTGGAATATGTTTGACATTTTCAAGGACATGTATCTCTAGCATGTTTTCATGGTGACCATAAGAAACTAAACGATGCCAAAGGCTTAGTTTCCCGATGGCTATATTTTCTCCTATATAAGTGATATCATTTTTTTGCTTGTTCCATATTTTTCTCAATATCTATATGATTTTGATAACCCTTGTTTGTGTAAAAGCAATTTCATATTTCATCTTCTCTATCTTTCATATATCATGTCCTATTTCTTATCATTGTGGGCTTATCATGTTCATTATATGCTTTACTACTAGAAGTTATTTTGTGCATATTAGATCTCTATTTACTTCACTTTATCCACTAGGGTATATTTGTGAAGAGTTGTGGGACATCTTGGTCTGGCCATTTCTTCCTATCTTAAGGATATTGATGTTGTTATCTTTGGTCACTGAGCATTGTTCCTCTCTACAACTTATCCTTGAAAACATAATAGTTGAAACCTTTTGCCACTTTAATTGGGATGTTTAAATTTGTACTTAAAAATGAATGTAATATAATAAAATACCATGTACCTTCTTCTTGTTAAAATGTAATGTAATGAACGACCATCTTCTCTTATAAAGTAATGATTATCTATGTGACACAATTTTCAATGTATAAGACCATCTGAGTTTCTTTTATTCATAATGAGGTCTATTGTAGAGTTCTTGCATCTTTCATCTTGGTTGTGAAGACTGGTTACACAACACATTTTCAATGTATAGGACCATCTATGGTTCTTGTATTTTCTATGAATTTTATTGTAGAGTTCTTTCAACTATTAGATAGGTTACGGCTGTGATTTTCTGTTGTATAGGCCATCTAATGTTTTTGTACACTATTGTGGTGTTCTGCAGAGTTCATTGTACAAATTGGTTCAGGTGCAATTTTATGATTAGTGAGAAGCGGATGTTATCTTCATCAAATCCATAAGGAAAAGTGTGTTCATATCCACATCTTAATGGAAATTCTGGAAATTGTCATCAAGGGGGATGTTAATGTAATGCCATCTCCCGCCATTTTGTATTCTTTCTCCCTAATCATTATTAATGGGGATGTTGGAATATGTAATGATGACTAATGTGGCGTTGTTGGTTGTATCTAACGTTGGTTGTATCTAACAAAGACGACATAAAATACTATTCATAACTCTCTAATTATTGAAATGAGTTATCCCACATGCATCATGAAGTAAATTCTCTTATTACCACTCCTTATATAATAAATGTGGAATATTTATCCCACATGTGTTATGGGATGTACATCTTCCATACCTCTAGCTATAATATAATAGAGGTGAAGGAGACCCTTGTTGAGGTATGTTGATAAAACATCAAATGTACATTATTGTGTGTCATTGTGAATTGAAAGGAAGATGGAATGTGATGTGTGGGTGCTTAAGGTTGTAAGAGTTTGAGTTTTCTAAAGTATAAAGAAGATCGAGCCTTCCCTTGGATGTTTTCCCATTTGTGGTTTTACCGTGTATATCTAGTGTACTTTCCCTTTTTCTCTTGTCCTTCTCTTATTATTGTTTATTTGATGCTTGTGTAGATAGGATATTATACTAGTTGATTTTGACCCTCATGTTATAGTCATCTATTGTTCTATGTCAACGCATGTTTCTCAATAGTCTAACAACTACAACACATTGCTCTGCGGAGTTGACTTAGAATCTTAACACCATGTCCATGTTTTCCTCATTGACAGATAACTTGTAACCAACATATGACAACTCATCATTGGTCGCTGATTGAGTGTTTTTCCATTATGGTCAACGACAATGCTTCTATTCACATGTTGGGATTCATCTTGTACCTTGTATTCTATTTTCATCATTAGTGGAAGTCCTTGCCTCTATCAACAACTTTTATCACCGATTATTGCTCAGAGGGTTTCTTTCGTGCACTATTCACATTTGGTGCATGCGAGAGAAGTACTTGGTGGTATGTTCCTGCAAAAAATTGTACGAGAAATTTCCAAAATAAGTAAATTACTCATATCCTCATGTTGGTTGATGGGGGATTTCTCAATTCCCTCTTTCCAATGAATCTCTTCCCATCAAATTCAACTCATATTGCATTGGGAATGGGATTTAGAGATGCATTAGTACTTTGGGACTTGCAGTCATCAATGGAAGGTTTCGTTGCTATTTGGCCATGGGAATACATCAATGTACCCTACTATATAGATTTTATAAGTGTTCTATGCTAAGACACCTATTCACACTTGATAGAATGTACTAGGTGCCTTGGCACCCATTATCATCATCGGTGGGTTGTCACATGTTTGTTAACAGTATATACCAATCATCGACAATCAAATGGTGTCCACCATGTTTGAAATCAAATCATTTATTGACATGGTCAAGACTCAACTTTTGGATAGAAGAATTTGGGCCAACAATAACATTCTCTCATTTTGCTATTGCCTAAGTTGCACAAGACTATATCATATACAATGAAAGTATTATATGGAGGACCCATTGACAGTTCTTATAGTCATTCTCCCACTTCATACTAAGACATAGATCCATGTTGTATCTATTGGTGGCTATGATCTGTTTTGACATGGATCCAGAGTGTATATCTTGTGGCCATTGTCCAATCATACTCATGGATACAATGTGTATGTTATCGTGGCCATGCATTTAGTATTTTATATACTTCATGGATCCATAGTGTATTTGATTTGGAGACCATGTTCTTGTTCCACCTAAGCATGAGTGTGACCACCTTGGGAAGATAATGATTCTAATCCTTGGTTTTCAGTTGCATGTTCCTCTCCTGACCCAGTCTTGGTGCATTCTACTCAAGGCCCGTTGATTTCGCTCATAGTTGATTTATAATGTAGTTCAGTTTGTTTCTCCTTTGGCCTCATACAATAGAGGTCATATGCTATGGCATGAAATTGATCATTAATGTTGCAAAACCCCCTATCTGTCCCTCACACATCAATATGTGAGTTAATTCCTTCAAAAACCATATTTTGGCTTGTGTACACATTTATACTATTTAAAACACGCATATATGCAGGTTATCGTTGGGAAAACCACATATATATGGGTTACCGTTGAGCAACCCACGTATATATGGGTTACCCTTGAGCAAGCCACGTACATATCTAAAAAATAAAAACACGTATGATCACATGTATGGGTGATGTGGCTGGAATTCCGTTCTAGTCCACATGGACTCAATTGGACCAAATGCAACTTCCAAAACATATCACCTCAACCTGTAAAACAAGCCTCATGTTGAAGGAAAAGGGGAGATAATTCCAAACAAGTAAATATACAATGGATAAATAAAATCCGAGTTTTCCCTAGAGTTGTTGGGCATGGCCCAAGTTGACACGGTTTTGAAGAAGCACAGTTTTGGAAGTTGCGCAGTTCGGACTGCGAAGCTCATATGGCACAATTTTGTCAATGGCGCAGTTCAGACTGCGAAGACAGATATGCGCAGCGAGTAGTGCGAAGTCTAGGCACAACACAATTATGCTGATGCGCAACAACTATTTTGGGAAAAGGTCGAGCAAATGAAAGCGACCTGTTTTGGGTAAGAGACTCCATGATTCCCGACAGTTGGGTAAGGAGTGGCGTGGAGGTAGATGAAAGCGACCTGTCAGTTAGAGTGGCGGAAAACCGTTAGAAGCTAAGCCACGGGTCGACAGCGACATGCAGGCCATAGGGGCGGAAAGAGACATGCCATGATGCAGTTATAACCATTTTATGATGACTGCAGCTGTCAGAAGGGCGTGTGAGCCATGAGTGGCCCAGCAAGGCAGCTAGAAGCAAGTGGAGCAGTTATCGACTACGACGGGCAGGGTTGGCAGAGTAACCGCACCAGTTCTGGTTACTTTAGGGTTTTTTTGGCCCATATGCATTGTAATAGACATGACCTAAGGGAACGATATATATGAGGGGCATATTTTGTAAGGGAAAGGGTTGAACTTAGGTTGATTATTGTTGAATATTGATCTCTGTTGAGAGACTGAACATTGTGAAAAGGCTCTACAACTACGTGTGCAAAGACCTATTGAAGAGAGAAGAGAGTCTGCAGCTGAGTGCGTAGACTACAACTGTTGAACCCTTCCCATTTATAATAAACAACAGTTCCAGTGGACGTATCTCCCATCCTGGGGGTGAACCACGTTACATCCTTGTGTTGTGTGATTGAATGTGTGTTAGATTTGATGAATCGTTAAGTTCTTGCATATGAGTGGATGTATCCTCGCTTGTATAGGTGTTCTCTATGTGAATGAATGATGAGAATAATATGGTAAGTATTGAACATAGATGAGTGAAGGTTGAATGCGCAAGTATTTCTGAACATAATGAATGCATGAGATAATTGGGTAAACACTTAAATCAACGAATTGTGTGTAGTGTGATTCCCCGAAGCGCAGCATCGGAAGTGCGAAGTTGCATCGTAGTTCATCATATTGCATAAGTCCCAAAGTATATAGCCTAATATGCTTGTTGAATGCATAATTTACACTAAGTAAATTCTTTCGAAGATGTGTGATTGTTAAAGAGGTAGCACAGTCCTCAGTTGCGCTGTCCTGTTGTTAAGTAGTCGTTCCGAGGCGCGCAGTCCCTGTGTGCGCCATAGCTAAAGTGCTAACCATGAAGTAGGTGAAACTTCCCGCAGACCCCATTCTGTTGAACCGCGCATCACCCAGTTGTGGAAACTTGATTCCACAACCTCTCCATAACTTCGCCTTGGGTGAGACCTCAGTCTGCTCGCAGACTGTTGCCGAAAGGGCCTGTGAAAAGGGGTTTTGTTGGTTCCCTAAAACGCGCAGTACCTAGGTCAGTTTTGAAAAGGTAAAGAATGAGTATACGAGCCAACAAATGGTTCCATTGCTAAGACTGAACTGGTGATGTGTTCTGAATATTGGAATCCTCAGAGAACAGAAATACAAAACTGGTGGATAAGACATAAAAAGATTTTGCAAGAAAGGAGAAAAAACATCCGTGTTTCTCTGACGAAGAATGGTTGGAGAGATACCCATGGACGGACATTTATGAAGTTTTCTTCACATTTTTCAGCAATGACCTATATGAATGGTTGTCAAGATTAGTAGAACGCAAAAATTGTTATTAGGGAGGAGAACCCATGGTGTGGACTCCAGAATCGATTCAGAGGCTTAAAGCGGTGGATAGTCTGATCTCAAGAGCAGTAGACTTCTAGCTAGATAGCATATTAGAAGGATACGTTACAGAATTTGTTGTGGACACTTTGAAGTCCTACAACGTAGCAGAAGCAGAGTTCTTCAAAGGATTCAAAGGTAAGTACCTGAACAATTTGAGTCTATATATCAAAATGCTTTAGCAGAAAAAGGTGTTTTAAGAATGCAATAAGATACCTAGAAGTTTTGAGTCTGTAATATTCAGAGCTAACGACAGTGATACAGAAGAACACATTCATACGTTAAGAAGTGGTAAAAGATATAAGTCTAGTGCAGAAAAGAGGTCTAATGAACATGAAATTCGCATAGACATTGAGTTACAAGTTGAGACTGATATCCACACAGAATCCAGTAGCTACCTATAAGCCTATCACTCCACAGAATCCGCCAATTGACAATACTGCTAATCCACATAACGTCAGTAGTAGTAACACCGCCAACGTGAGTACTCAGAACATTCCGTGCAGCAGTATCCCTAACACCACACAGAACACTGCGCCTCCTAGAAGGAGAATGACAGACGATATAAAACTGCCAATATTCAAAGGAATGGGTCTAGAAGACCCTAAGCAACATTGGTTTCTTTGTGAAGCCGTGTGGAACGTTAAACAAGTCTAGGATGATGTTGTTAAGCAAGCACAACTTGTCACTACATTCAGGGATAAAGCCTTGAATTGGTTTATGAAATATTTTGTCAGACAAAATAGGACCCTACTGGATATCAAGGCTGCCCTCTTAAGAGAATTCAAGAAACCCAAGTCTGAGTCACAATGTATAACAAAACTAAGAGAAATTAAGCAGAAAACGACTGAGTCAGTATGGGAATTTGAACAGAAATTCAAAACATTGTTAGATCAGGTTAGCTTTGACATAACACCGCAGCAACACCAAGAGTGGTTCATAGTTGCGTTGTTGCCACACATTAGACTGCCATTGATTCAACAGAAGGTTGCTTCACAGATAGAGGCTCTAGATATTGCAATGAAACTAGACGCTTCACCAATAACAGAGACTAGCGCAGGAATGGTGCAGATACAGAACCAACTAGCAACCTTGACGTTACCATTACAAGACATTAAGAAGGGAAACGAAATCAGAGAAGAAGTCTAGTGTACAAAGTGTAAAGGAGAAGGACACCCAGAATAAATCTGTCCAGTCTTTAAAGATTACTTGGATAGTGGAGCACCAAATCCACTAAATCAGTAGCAAGGACCATGGTGTGAAATTTGTCGATGTAGAGGACATCGGTCGAAAGATTGTTACTTAATACAGAAGTATGTGCAAACACCCAAGAATTTATACTGCAGATTTTGTAAGTCAATTGGCCATGATGATACCAACTGTAGAGCATATGAACTCATGATAGAGAGAAAGCATGATGTCTACAGAGTTCAAGAAGAAACACCGCAACACAATGATAATGTGCAGTATGATCAGGGCACATACAAAGGACGTGGTGGATAAAGAGGAAGAGGAAGAAATACTAGCCAAGGAAGAGGAAGAGGTCAGATGATATGTTATAACTGTGGTCATTCTGGTCATCTATCCAGAGACTGCACCAGTTCTTGTACTACCTGTAAATACTGTAAGTCTTTTGATCATTTCATTGAGGCATGCCCAGTTCTACAGGAGAGGAGACAAGAAGCACATAACCTGAACATACAAATGATCCCAGCTGAGAGAAGAAATACGGGTTGTAACATTAATGCGGTGACATGAAGTGGATTTACCACTAGTCAAAATCAAGGAGCATAAGCTTCAACTTCTGACAATTACCATGCTAAGAAAAAGCCTACTGAAGGGGCTTGGATAAGAAAAGCAATGGGAAAAACACCCACTTTCGAACTAAACAAACATAAAGAATCTTTCATGGAAGCAAGAGAAACTTTCAAAGAACTAGAGCCTATAACTCCAAGAATCAAGTTGCGAAGTGAGACTTCGCCGGTAAAAGATATTCCAGCTTCATATGATCATACACGAACTACGACAGATGCAATAAGTCCTGTTGCGTAGTTGTTACAGAGTTGCATGAAGCTTCTGAAGCATGAGAATGCCTTAGCATAACTATAGAGCCTGCTAAGTAATTATAAGAAGCACAATCTAGCAAATGAAGCACACAGAGTGGTTCATCATAGCAAGGGCCACAAAAGAACTAGAAGAGAAATGCGACTGAACGCACAGATTGGAGATTTTGAAATGGATGAGATCATCCTTGACCTAGGTTCAGAAGTGAATGTCTTGACTAAGCAGACATGGGAACAAATGGGGAAACCAAAGCTGTCATGGTCACCCATACAGTTGAGATTATAAAATCAACAAAAGGTCATACCCTTTGGTAGATTAGCCAATGTTCTTGTTGACATTGATGGAGTGTGAAGTCATGCAGACTTCAAGGTTATTGAAATTGTTGATGATATCCAACCGTATCCTACACTATTGGGGATAGATTGGGCCATGGATAACCTTGCGACCATCAATCTAAAGAAAAAGCAGATGATTTTTGAAGGGGCGGATATCAGGGTCATCGCACTCTTGGACCCATCATAAGGGCCTAGATACACCGAGCTAATCAGAGAGGAATGTAGAGCTCATGATCTAGATCACATTTACAAAATGACAGCAAATCAGGCTGACTACATCAATCCTACGGCTGATGGAACGCTTAGTTGGCGTTGTGACAGTTCATGCATATCAGACTCAAATGCAGGACTACAAAACTGGCAAAGCATAATGCATGAAGTATCTGCCAAGCGATGTGCACAGATCACAAAATCACTACGCTGGGTTGGAACAGAGGTAAGTCCAATCCCTACCTATGAAGGATTAAATAGAATTCATGCATTTTTTGAAGAATATACTGTGACTCCAGATGAGTATAAGCTGCCAACATTATATTCAACACTGCGCGCTACACCTGCTAGATGGTGGGCCGTGCATAAGGACAACCTAAAAACATGGGAACAATGCAAGCACATGATGGAACTCAGATTCACAGAGGAAGCTATGCTGACACTAGTAAAGTACAATGGACAAACGAATCCAAGAGATCAGATAGAGATTTGTTCAAAAACATGGGAACATATACCTCAAACAGAGTGGGTCCACCTGTTTGTACACACATTAGAGCAAATCCCGAAGAACTAGTATACAGAATCAGATCTTCGCATAGGAACAACAGACTAGTCTATCATGACTGGGAACTTCCAACTTCGAAGATGACTTCCCAAGCATAAATGAGGCTCTGCAGATTATCAAAGAGAAGATATTCGAAGACATATAGATACCTTCTTATCAGCAACTAGAATGGGCAAGACAGATAGAACATGTCCTTGATTTTTAGTGTGTAGGTGTATGAGAGCTTCAAGGTTGATTGACGGATGGTATTCAAATCCATGTACTTGTAAGGATTTCAAGTATAGGAAACAGGTAAGTGCATCTATCCCCTCTCATATGATTCATTTTGATTGAATAAGTAGAAAGATAGAATGAGGTCTTCCCCTGATTTATGGTATCCCTAACCCTAGATACTAGGTGAATTTTCTCCGTAATATCATGCTATCCTCAAGGGGGTGGTAAAGTCTTAGGCGTTTCAAAAACCTGTTGATGTTTAAAGAGAACCAATTGCAAGTTATTGTGAATGTCCCATGGGGGTGTTTCCACTACTTGTGTGGCATTGAATTGTGCAATAATACCTAGGGCCTTTCTTCAATAACTTCTCCATACGATGGGAGGTGATAATTTTAGGAGAAGCTGAAATGAGGTGATGATGTTTATGCCCTTCCTTAGTAAAGATGATGTATAGGTCCTTGAAATACATGGTGATAAGTCGCAAAGTTTGTATCCATTCTACCCGCATACCTACATCACAACCACCCATTTCAATAACAAACATGTGTGTTTTGAGATGGTAATCACCCATCTAGAGTTTCACATTTTCACGTCAGCTACCACATTTAAAAATACCACCATTTATGTGATAATTTGGATTTTGGTATAGGGTGGACATAACAATGGGTTTCTTTTACCACTCTTCTATGAATAAAATTGTGGGTCATGCTTCTATTGTCAATTAATACAATTACTTTGTGATTCTTGATGTAGGTGATCATTTTAAATGTTTAGGGTGTTGATAAACTTGATAAGACATGGAGGGGAATTTGGGGTTCCACACGAGGAGCTTGAAAATTGGTGTCATCTTGCATAGCCAGAGCAGTTTTCTCCACTTCTAGTTCTTGAGTGCCTTCAATTGTTTATGTCTTATGGGTGGTTTTGTAGGGATACATTGATTTGGAATAACTTATATTCTTTGCATTTATGTCCTTTGAAATACCCTTAATTACATCTATATTAAAGTTTGAGGTGTTGAAATTTAAGCATTACTTTTGGAGACAAATTTTGGATTCTGAATAGTGACAGGTTGGAGGTGTTGGGAGTAGGTTCCATGGGGAGCATATCGTGAGTAGGAAATGAAGGTATTTGGTTTGGGTGTTTATCACCATCTCAAATTTTGTAGCTCTGTCACAAGATTCCAACCATTTTTTTGGGTGCTACATTATGACATGTGATTGAATTTCCCTTTCGAGGTCACTACTGAAACATTCTAAAAAAAACTAATTAGAGAAGCCAACTGTGCATATTGCTAGATGCTCTCAGGTATAGTCCATAATTTTGTTTCCCTGTCATAATTTTTCAATCATCCAAATTAGTGAGTGTCATGTTCAAAACTATCACGATCTTCAAAAATTGGGTCCAAGGGATGTAGCTATGATAATATTTCTAGTATAATTTCCATCATTGCCAACATTCTAAGTGTAATACCTTGATTTTGACACTTGGAATGTATTAAATTAGATGATGTAAAATGATGTAAATATGATAGTAAATATTCCTAGTGTGGAGCTAGCTCAAGGCCAAGGCTTGACTAGTGAATGGCTAGGCATGTATGATGTAAATATCCATATATGGGTCATGTGGTTAGCTTATCACAATGATGAAAATCTATGTAAATATTATGTTTGAAAATAATAAAATGGTCCAATATGTTTGTGCATAGAGGCACTATGATTCCACTAGAGGGGAAAATGAAAGGCGATCTATGGGAGAGTAAATCCTCTTTTTCCAAGTGTCAACCTTAGAAATCATCAATTTTTTGCCATGTGCCTTAAATCATCCATTTACTTCCCTTGTATTATCAAATCCAATCATTGAGTGCATGTGTGAGGCTGGTGGGAAAGTCTTCTCATGTAGTTATGGAAGCATGGGATGAATGTACTTCTTATGAAAATTGTAAGAGTCCTTCATTCTATGGTCAAAAGCAATTTCAGTTGTATTTTCACCATTCCTCTCATATACATTTGATTCTATCACTCATTATCCATGCATAGTTCATACAGTATGTAGTTTTAATGTTGTTTTCTCCATATTACCAACACTTACCAGACTGAGAAATTGACCAAAATTACCATCGTGAAGAGGAAATTGTAGACATTAGAGTGAAGAGGATGGATGTAGGACAAACTAGAGGCTGGGAAAGATAATAAACCTTACCCAATGCATATTTTATTCTCCTTGGATGCTTGATAATCCATATTGATTTTGCAAGTAATATTTTGAAAGAATACAATAGGTTGGACTCTATTTGTACACATTGAATATCACTATAAGGTAAGGATGATTTGAGGGACTATTGAGTAAAGAAATGGTAGGCCTTCCTTTTGTTGTGTGTGGTAGTGGAATATAGTTCCATGGATGGGATGGATGAGTGAGATTCCTTTAGTGCTTTGTGGTGAGCATATTGGCTAAGCATGAGAATAAATCGGTTTGGTTGAGAGAGAGTGAAGCTTGTAGTTGTTTCCTTCACCTCAGTGGCCTAATTATCTATCTTAGGCATGGTATTTGACGATGATACCTATGGTTGGGTGGAAATTGCTTTTACATAGCCAATTTATTGGATCTTATTTGAATTAAAAGATATTTATTCATTGTTGTCTATGAATATACAAAATTATCTTTTTTTATGTCATGAACATTAAGGTTTATGCATGTTGTGTGTGTAAAATATAGTTGTTAAATACACAATGATTTATATTTGTGCACTTGCACATGCATTTCATAAATTCTAACACTCACAATAGGCTTAAATTAGTTGTGATTTCAAATATTGGCTTCCATAGGGTGAAATTTTGAAATATGGTATTTGTAACTACCCATTCTATTGTCAGAATGATCGACATGGACATTGCATAGAGGTTTCAGAGTTCTTGGTTGCAACATTGAGGCTATATGGGATGGAACCTGTGTTTACATGAAGAAATACAAGGTTACATATGAAGTGTTTTATGAAATGTCTCTGAGAAATTCGTGGTTTCGAATTTCCCATATGGTATTTTAATAGAGCCATGGGTTAGCTATTGTTGATTATGGACATGAATGATGAATTATATGAGGAAAATTGGAAAAATACCTCCAGAATTAGTAACACATTAGCTATGTTAGTTGACAAAAAAACATTTTCCAAACTATGGGTTCACACTTCTATTTGAGAGATAAAGGATGATCGAATGATTTTTAATTAAACCACTATATATAAAAATGTACTGTGATTTGAGGTTTAATGACTGTAGGTATTCCATGAACAATTGAGATTAAATTGTGCCCTTGAGATTGATAGATCACGATCATTTTCACAAAGGTAAGTGACTGGTCTTTAATAGAATGGGTCACTTCGAGAACGACTAGGATTAAGTTGGGCCACCTAGTTTCTCAGTCTGCTTCCCTTTGTAGTGGTGTTGGTGCGGTTATTTTCCTCTCGGCCTCCCATTCTTTTCACCTGTGGATGAACTATGGTATGGGCACTAATAAAAAGAGTGAACTTGTTTCTCTGTGGTTACTCTTGTATTTCTCTTCGACTCGAGGCTTTCCTCTTCTCATGGTTCGGGGTGACTCTCGAGTCATTATTTCTTGGGCCCGCCGGGAATGTGCCCTCAAGATCATTCAATTGGACTTTTGGTTACGGGATACCCGATGCTTGATTGATTGCTTGGGATACCCGACGCTTGATTGATTGCTTCGGCCATATTTCGTTTCAACATGTCTATCGTGAGCACAATGTTTTGCCTGATCTCTTATCCAAAAGGGCTCTTTCAGTTCCTGAGGGTAGCATTTTCTGCAAGGAATGGCGGGATAGTCAGTCACTGGACCGATTCACTCTACCTTTTTTCTGATGGTTTTTTTTCGATTTACCAGTCTTGGTCATGGTGAAGCTTTTATCTTTGTGCAGGATCTTGATCTCTGTGGTGTTGGCGCCATATGTGTTTTTGGCTTTGGGGACGTTTGGTTCACAGGTCCATTAATTGTGTTTTCTTTTAGCATGTCTATTTATGGTTATGGTTTATGCGGCTCTTGTACTTCATGGTTTTGGGTGATGATCCTTTGTTTCTGATGGGTTGGCCCGATGTAATTTGGCCATCCCTTTGTATCAAACTGTTGTTTATTTGGCTTTCTGTGTGTATGTTCTATGGTATCCTTGGGGGGATTGGCCCGATGTAATTTGGCCAATCCTGGTACTTTTGTTCTTATGTTGTTATGATGGAGTCTCTTTATCTCCTTCTTAGGCCAATGGGCTAACTGGGAACTGAGCTGTGCTTGTTACTATTACCAGTATTAATAGTAAGTGCTTTTTCGGTGTGAAAAAAAAATAAGATTAAGTCGAGCCACCATGATCATTAGATTGTGATCATTCACACCAAGGAAAGCATTCGAGTTTTAACTAAAGGGGTCATTGTGTGAATGACCGATATTGAATCACACAAAATATATCTACGATGAAGATTTAATTGTGCTGGGGACATTTGATTGGGGTTCTGAAAATATAGTGCAGGGAGAACAATCATGATCTTGCTGATGAAATCAATGGTACACATTTCTTGCGAGATTGGGTAAAGGTAAAAGCAGCAGATACATGCCCTTGCCATGAGTAATCAGGATTTCATTGGTGCTTAGAGATCTACAGCCCATGTTTGATCCTGGGATGCCTTTCAACAACATTAAAATTGCGGTAGAGAAACTTCGACGGCATGTTGACATGGAAAAAAGGATTGTAGGGAATATGACATGGAAGAACTAGGGAATTTTCCACGAATTTTCTCATTTTACTTTATGAGAAAATTTAAAGTAAAATGAGAGAGTTTGTTTAACTGAATTTTGAAAGAAAAATCAGCTTTTTTTCTAACTTTAGTCACACTCTTGGAACCTTCATCATCTTTGATAAAAGTTATCAAAATAAACACATCTATAAATTACAAATTATCTGTCACATTAAAATATATATATATATATATACTCAAGAAAAAAACTACTTTGATGCTAGTTTGCACATTATCATTGCACTAAATGAAAGTCTTCTCATTTGTAATATAAAATAGATATATATTCTTTAAATATGTAGGTGTACACATATTTCCTCAAACATATGATAAAACCAAAGACATACGATAGAATTGGAATAATATAGAGAAGAATAGCATAACCCTTGTGCAAGAATAACATGCACAAATTTGAGCAATGGCCAAAAAAATTCACATCTTTTCTTTTTAGTAAGTTGTTTGAAATTAAATTATTTATAATTTATTGATAATCAAAATGATTTATTTATAATTAATAGTTTTATAACCTTCTTACATATATTTCCTTCCATTGTCAGGTGATTCTATGGCTATGCCCTCTACCATCAATTAATTAAACCAACAATAGTCAAGGAAAAATTTAAGAATCCATAATCATCAAGTGGAGAAATCTTGGTAAATCTTACTAATTCTTAAAATGCTGACTATAAAATGTTTGACAATATTTTTGTAAAAGTATTCAAATTTCTAGGATTTTATATAGTTTATAGAAAAAAATGTCGATTTTAGATTAAAATAATTTTATCCTATAGAATTTAAGAAATCATTTTTAGAAAAAAAAAAAAAAAAAAAAAAAAAAAAGGAAAGTGAAGAACCTTTTTTGGGGGAAAAACATGGAAAATTAAATTAATGGTGAAATTTAGCCCCTAAAATTTTTCCTTGCAATATCCTTGTAACCCTCTTGAATGACGTGCATGTCATTACTAAGTTGAAGCTCATTGCTACACCCTCTAACACCAATTAATCAAATTAACTTATTTACAATTAATAGCTCTATAACCGTCTTGCATGCCATTCTCTCCATTACTAGTTAAGATTTTCATTGATATGCCTTCTACCACCTAGTATATTACCCTATATGGAGAAAGTTGAAGTTCTAATAAAACCTAGTATATTACCCTATATGGAGAAAGTTGAAGTTCTAATAAATATGCCATTTACCAATAACTATAATATATTTCAATTCATTATTTTAAGGAATGAACTTATTACACACCTACAATATCCCTATTACTATAAGTGCTCATGATGTCTTACGTTGAACAAATAATAAGACAAATCATGGTACATACGCATTTCAAAATAGACATGCCATTATTAGTCCTTACCAAAGGCCAAGTACTATCATTGATGTCTTATGTTAAACAAATAATAGGACATTAATGTCTTATGTTAAACAAATAATAGGACAAGTATTGGTACATACGCATTTCAAAATAGGCATGCCATTATTAGTCCTTCCCAAAGGCCAAGTAGTATCGCAATGAGTTTGTTGTTGATTTCACATTAATTAACAATTGATTATCATTTTTTACCTCTTACCCAATGTTTTACATTTATTAAATAAAGTCTTTATTTTTTGAAATATTGAAATTCATTTTTAATCATTCTAGTGGTAGAGATATTTGAAGTTTTTTGTCGAATGGAAACTAAATGGCTACGACATTGTTGGGAAATAACTTTACATCTAGTTCATCTTTCATTCCTTAGACATTTGGCTTAATGCTTTAAATTTCTTTAACGATGTAACATAGTCTAACTTTCTCTACATTCACATATGATGTAATTATGATGCAATAAAAAACCATTAACATGGTATAAAAATATATTTCATATAGTGTATAAGATAAATATGCATTTGGAGCTCAGATTGGAGAAATTGGGGATTGTGCTTAGCCAGTTTCAGGGCCTGTTCTTTCGGCATGTTAAACGTAAAGGGAATAAGCTAGTGGAATTCCTGGCCAATATAGGGGTTCAGGAGAATGCCAAGTTTAAGGAAGGCAAGGTAAAAGATCTAGGTGACCAATACTTCTTTAATCAATGTAATGTCCTGGCCTCCCTCGATCTCATTTACCCAGATGTAGGTGTTTCTAGACCGTGAGAAGAGCACATGGTCGGGGCACATGGTGGATGTTGGGTGACATGTGTTGGATGGTTAAGATCATTCGATGGAAGTGGGTAATTATAACCAAATCGATGAGCGGATTTGGAAGCAAGTCAGCAACTGAGAGGGAGGTACAGGAGCTATAATGGGACTTAATCGAAAGTGCCAAACTGGGATGGAGAAAAGTATTGTGCACACGGAATGTTCGTCGTCATTGGAGGTTGTTCGTCCATGGGTACAAGCAATTATCTTGAGGCGTGGCAAATCCATGGTGACATCATCGAATTTAATGGATTTAATGACATTTAGGACTCCTAACGGTATAAGGAAGGACGCCAGGGATAGATGAGAATGAAGCGAGACATTCTATTTATGAGGAAGGTGGTTGAAACGAAGACTACGTGTAGCTTGAACCGAGGGTAGGTTGTGACAATGGAGTTAAATGATGATGGTAAAGGAAATAATGGGGTTGGTCTGAAGTGGGCCAATCGTGATCGACTCTGGGATGTACAAGGCGGCGATCCCACAGGCTATTCGAGATGAGATAGAGAAGGATCTCTGGGAAAACCTGGAGATGGCAAAGCCTATAGATGAATTCTCGACTTTGTAGGATTGGATCCAGGATCCAAGCTTGACACATACTCGAATAACGCTGTATGAGAGGGTTGTTTCAATGTTTTAGGTCATGAAAGGAATTTTGGGTCAGGTTCTATTGGAGCGGGAGGCGAAAACCTAGGTGGACGAAGTGCTAGTGCACTTCTGGAAATCTCACTATGCGGATTCCATACTTATGCGTAAGAAGATTGACGTAATTGCAAAACATGTGGGTATTTCCTTTCTTCCGAGGCTGGTTGTCGAGGGTGGCTCTGCTACAGGATTGTTGCTTCCTGGAAAGGGTGGCGCATTGGCTGCTAATAGCCAGGTTCCATGATGGTCATTATGGTATTCGTGAATGGATTTCTTATGTTCTTTAATGATTGCAAGAAGTCTGAATAGTGTAGTTAGTGTTATGTCTCTGTCGTCAGGAAGGTGTCTTTTCTTAGTGTCCAACAGTGTTATAAAGACAGGTAAAATCCTGGTTTTCCCGAGAAGGGAGGGGTAATTTTGGTTTCTACAATTTGTATGAGAACTTTGTTATGGTTGTATGGGGTCAGAATGATAGGACGGAACTCTATTTTAATAGAAGCTCGATGTAATTTTCCATTTCTTATATAATATATAGTCTTTTTACTTGAAAAAAAAATAATTCAACTTAATATTGAAAAAAAAATAATTCAAACTTAATATATGTGAACCCTTTATATATATCTATATAATAAAAAATGTTAATGAATGCATGGTTGATAATATAACCTACCAATAATATTTAATCATTGGTAGGAGGATTGGATATGGATTCTGAAAAAAATTGAAAATAAATTGGGGTGTTGGTTTTACAGGTGGCTTTCTCTTAAGGGTGGATTATCCTTATCAAATCTAGTTTGGAGAATTTTCTTGTTTTCTGGCTTAGCTTAGCATGGGTCCCGAAATTAATTCTAACAAAACTCAGAAAAATGTGTTTTTCTTTCCTCTAGTTTGGGAACAAGAAGAAGAGGGGCTTCCACTTGGTCAATTGGGAAAGGATTGCATCCCTCCAAGAAGGTTGGGGGTAGGGGATAAAAAACATATTTAATTTTGGGAAGGTGCTAACAGCAAAGAGTTTGTGGAGGAGTCTTTTCTCAGGGGGGTGTTGTGGGGTATGGTCATCCGAGATAAATATTTGGTACAATGCAATGGAGGATTAGTGTCGAGCTGGGGGGGTCTTAAAGAAAGGAGTGTACAACATCTGGAGGGGCATCTCCAATGCATTTCCAGTCATTCGATAATGTCTTGATTAAAATATAGGCTATGGAAGGAAATTTCTGGTAGGGAGTGACCCATTTATTGGAGGGGCACAATTTTACAAGTTTCATGCCCCCTTGGTAGTGGAACTCAGAAGTAGAGGAATTTATTACTTGTGATAGGTATGGAAGCAGGAAGGAGATGATTCTCCATTTCAAACCTGGAAACATCATTGGGATATTAAATTACAGGATCCCTTTCGCTTAGAATGGGCACAATTCATTAGATATCTGCAACAAAGTGACATTTTTCTGGAGGAAGAAGAGAACTCCATTCAGTGGTCTTGGAATGAGGCTAATGGTGATGTTATGGATAAGGTAGCTTATGAAGTTATTTCTCACTAGTCGGTTCAGGTCTCAGACTTCTGGTGGTATAAGTCCATTTGGAAGTGGTGGTGTCCTCTCAAGATCAAGTTGTTTATATGGTTGGTGTTGGAAAACAAGTTATTAACATGGGATAACTATTTAAAGGGGGGTTGGCCCTCTTTGTTATCAAGCTGTTGAATCCATTGATCATCTCTCTGTTCATTGTCGGTTTGCTAAGATTATTTGGATTAAAGTAAGAGCTATTATGAGGTTGATAGGGAACTGGGCATTAGTCTCGCTACGAACCAATTTCATTTTGTGGATTGCATCGGTTCCCGCATTTAAGATGCTCCCATGCTTTAAATGTTGGTTGATATGGAAAAATAGGAACAAAAAGTTGGGCACGCTATTATAAATTATAGAGTGGTGGTTTAGTCCATTAGTGGATCCTTTCGAAAGTGGTCTATAGGTAAGGGAACCTAAAAGGTTAGATATTTAAATGCTTTGTCTTTCACTTATGATGTTCCATTTGGATTTTTCGATGGATCCTTGCAGTGCAGTCAGGAAAAAGGTGGGGCAGGCATGTTCTTGATGTTGGAAGAAGGCGTCCAGTTGAATATTTGGATGGGATGTGGTCCTAGCTCCAATACGATGGCGAAACTACTGGCTCTTTGGGGCTTGGATCTTTGGGGCTTATTGTATAGTTAGGTAAGGGAACCTAAAAGGTTAGATATTTAAATGCTTTGTCTTTCACTTATGATGTTCCATTTGGATTTTTCAATGGATCCTTGCAGTGCAGTCAGGAAAAAGGTGGGGCAGGCATGTTCTTGATGTTGGAAGAAGGTGTCCAGTTGAATATTTGGATGGGATGTGGTCCTAGCTCCAATACGATGGCAGAACTACTGGCTCTTTGGGGCTTGGATCTTTGGGGCTTATTGTATAGTTGTTCAACATAAACAAGTCTTACGTCTACAGGTTGCAGGAGATTCAAGGGTGATTATAGACCGAGTGCTTGGAAAATGCTCACTGCATATTAGCATGCTAGAGTGGTGGAAAGATCGCACTAAGACGCTCCAAGACTCTTTATCTGACATCAATTTTCAACACTTCCACAGAGAGTTTATCAATTTTCAACACTTCCATAGAGAGTTTATGTGGAAAGTTTAATAAGGAGGTGGATATCCTGTCTAAGAAAGCTCTGGAATACCCAATGGGAGTCATATATATCTAAGAATTTATACAAGGTATTGATACCAATTCATATTCCATGGAATTATTATGATCCATAGCATAGACTGGAGTAAGTGACTTTGTGACATAAATCGACTATAAATATGGTTATGAACTTTCAAGTCTTTTTTTAACTTTTTTTTCATATGTTGTTTTGCAAATGAGAGGACCAGTTAAGTTGCTTTTTTTTATGATGTAAACATTCTAGTTATAGAGGAAAGTTGATAAAAAAAATCATGTAGGGATGTTCTAAATCACTAGTTAGACAAGTTCATGAAACAATACATAAATAGAATTATAAGGCTGATAAGACATCACGCAAGGAAAATAGATACTCACGAAAAAGAGCAGAAATTCAAAGAGTAGATGATGTATGTAGTTATATGATGTCAAAGATGGTTGAAATGCTAGTTAATTGGTGCTGTAAAAAATACTTTGATTCTAAGGAAAGCAAGTAATTTTTTATTTTTTTTGTGGTGGAAAAAAAATTCCAATCATGCAGCTAAACTTCTAGATATAAGATTTAATTTTCATACATAAAGACTTAAGATATAAACTTTAATATCCTCTATATATATATATGAGGAAGTTTTTTTTTATTTCCGAGGAAAAGTTTTAAGATTTAAGTCTTATTATAGTCTATTTAATGCACTTCTTGAAGTCTAATTAATGCACTTTTAGCTGTGAATTTAATTGTGACCTCAAATATTACGAGGTTATCTTACAACTCGAAAGCACAGATTAAAATTGAGCACGTCAAAGGGCTCCCAACATGTCCTTGTTAAAAAATTGGTCATTATACAAAATGTTAATATTTATATTGATTTTAAAAAAAGTGCACAATTTATATTAAAATTTAAAATTTCATAAAAAGGTTTATGTTATAGATTTCTCGTCAAAGATTAATCTCAGTAGCTGGAAATTATGTTAGAGTGTCTAGCCAAGTTGCCTCCAATTTCTCAGCTTTACGTACACGCTGCAATGTCTTCCATCAATTATTCCACATTAACTCATCCGTGACTCATCCACGAGGCCTGGGTCTTATACATTGTATATACGTCGGCCTCATATAGATGGATACCATGTGATGTATAAGATGGCGTGGAGATGACGATATGGAAGGCTTGAATATATATGCGCATTTGAGCTGTGAAAGCCATCCGTAGCTCTTTTTAACTATATTTGAAGCATTGGTCTCTACATTCATCTCATGCCGCTCGATTGTCCATAATATAAATTGAGCATTCGATGCATAGTTGAAGTAGAAGGAAACATACTTGCACCGGCATAGATCCATCTTAAACCCTGATATATCAAGCACTGAGAGGGATCCAATTTCTTAAGGTGTAAATTTTATCCTAAATTTCTTACACATCAAGAAAAAAATCGCACCTCAAGAAATTGGATCCCTCTCGATGCTTGATAGATCTGGATTTAAGATGGATCTATGTTGGTTTTAATTTTTTTTATTTTATTAACCGACATTCATTTTTTTAATATTTTTATTTTTAGTAACGTTACATTACACCATTAGAACATCTCTCTCGAACCGGCCTGTAGAGCGCCTCGCTACTCTCGATGCAATTAGTGCTTTTTCTCTACCTATGTTATCTTAATAATTATGTCTAACACCCTCATTGATACAACCATATTGAATTATTTCACATTGATTTAAAATGTTTTAATGGACATGAAATCCCAAAGATTTAAATTGTTATATTGCAATCAATGTGTTAATTTTGTAGTTGAAAAAATTATCCTAGGAAAAGCTCATCGGTTTTATTGCTTCCCTAATTCACCTTCCCCAGGCCCAAATCCCCACTGCGAGTGCCTGGCCTGCCTAATTCCTATTCCTATTCCCCATTGTTAATTTCTAGTTCTCTCCTTCATGTTTTTCTTTTGGATTTTTTTAACCTTATGGTGCGTTGATTTCTTTCATAGGAATAATATTTTATTTAGCACATATTACTATTTTAATTTATTGCTGTCAATTAAAATGTAATTTTTTAAAGCTTTTCATCATAGAAGGGATGCATGAATATATACCCTTCTATCTAAAATTAAAACCCACCCTTCAAATTTTACTATTTTCCCGAATAAGCAAGACTTTATTATGTCTAAAAGTCTCATGCATCCATTTAAAATCAACCAAGATTATATTAATATATATTAGTTTTCATCACATATATTTATAAAGAGATGTAGCAAAGTTACATAGACATTTGGAGTTTTATTAATGTAGCATAAGTTGAAGTTAAATATTAATTTAATCAACCAATTTTTCACACATACAAATTAAAGATTGTTCATTGAATGTAGCTTGCTTGATTGGGAAGAATAATTGTTACTCTCTCCACCCAATTTCAATTCTTGCAAGTGACATGATGCTCTTGTTAAACCCCACGTGTATACATATTATAACCCTTCACGATTTTAACATTTGTTAATCATATATATATATAATCACATTTTCATTCTACCAACAAAGATTTGCGAATCCTAAAATTGTTTATAACGATCTTGTTCATTATAATATATATGAGAAGTATCTCTTTGTTGCAATTTTTCTAAGTAATTGATAATAAAAAATCTTAAATTGGGTAATTGCCTATTTGAAATTTGACTTTTACAAAACTTCCAAAATTAAAAAGTAAATATAATAAGTCAACTTAAGTTCAATATGGATATGTTAAAAAACAAAATGTTATTGCTTCTAATACTATATATTTGAAGGTTTAATTATTTCCAAACGATTTTGACCTTTCAACATATATATCAAAACAAGAGCTACGTAGTGGTAATATCCTTGACATTGCCACTTGCTCTATTTACAGAAATTTGTAAAGAGGAGCTATTTGCTTGGAGTTGTGGACGCTCAATGGAGATCAAGATGGAAGTCAAATCAGAAACCATCATTGTTGGTGCATTTCTAAGACATTCTTTGATGAAAGTTGTACTATGTGAATTTTAATACCACATCTTGCATTATTTCTATTCAGGCCACGGCTCGCTTTCAGATTGAATAATACTAATAGTGTTATGAGCTTTTGACCTCTGTAATTTCCATCGAACTTCCAACGGAGAAATGGCTTGGTATGAAGTTAATGAGAATTGGGAAATGGCACTCATGGGACAATGCACAAAGCAAAGCAAAGCAAATTGGAAAAGGTATAACTATGTGTTCATTGCAACCAAATAAGCTATAATTGCACAACATTAGTTGATCAGCAATTGATAAAATTAAAAAAAAAAAATAAAGGAAAGTTTGTGCTTTTCCATGAATGATTAAGAAATTAGCTCCAATTCTAATAATCATAAATTTCACACGATAATAAACAAAACTAAAAAAATGAAGGACAATTTATTATGTCAACGTCATTAATAAATTTGAGATGGATGCATTAATGTTTGAGCACTTTAATGTTGGGTTAGTTGTTTTGGGAAGCTTCACATATAACGTCAAGGAGTTTTCTGGACATAAAGGTTTGTTCATTTTCTGATTTAATTACAAAGGTAAGGAAACTTTTCCTTTTTTTGTCCATGTTTATTAGCATGATGATATAATTTAATGAAGATATTTTATATGCATATAATATGGCAAAAGAATAGGACGCATAGGTGGGATGGATATTCAGGGAAGGATTTGTCTAAGTCTTTTGAAGCTCAAGCTTGTGCAAAATATTGTTTCCAAAAACCAAAATGGGGAAGAAGATGCATGAGAGAAGATTTTGTAAATGCTTTCCAATAGTAAAGCAACAAAAGATAGTAGGACTCATGTTGATCCACCATCTAAATTGATGAAGGAAAGTGACACAATTTTGTAGACCATGAAATTGAAAAATCTATTACTATACAATTTTGTTTACTTTTGACTATACAATATAAGATTGACATACTACACATTATAAAATCATAAATAGAATCATTAAAAATAAGTAATTCTTTTAATAAGATTTAAATATAATTAAAACCATAAAACATAAAATCATAAATAGAATCATTAAAAATAAGTAATTCTTTTAATAAGATTTAAATATAATTAAAACCATAAAACATAATTTTAAGAATGATAAAACTTGGGCATTAGCTTAGAGTTGTTTGGAAGTTTTAAAAAATAAAAAGTTAAGGTTGTGAGGAGTGAATAATTGTTATGTCACTGTTATAAAAATGACTCCATAATATTAATATTTAATGATCTATCCTCCTCCTTGTGAGAAATTGAGTGTCTAACGAGGAAGGGGTACTAAACTGATAATGAAGAGTAATTTCTCAAATAAAATATGTATATTTATCTAATTCTTTTCATTAGCTTTTAAAAAGATGCTTAGACAAATCTTAATGATGATTTATGTATGTATTTATATGATCATAATTTTTAAAATTACCATAACCTAAACTATAAACAAACTAAAAATTTAAATTATGATCTGCTTTAGATTATAGATTATGTTAATTTTTAAACATGAAAGTTGAGAATATATATATATATATATATATATATATATATATAACTTAAATTTTATAATAAATTAAAAATTATTATTAAACTTTATAACAAATTTAAATATAAATTTAATAATACTAAGATAATATGTATGATAATTTTTAATTTGTTATAAAGTTTACGTTATGATAAATTTAAATATTGATACATAGCAATTATATTTTTAATATGTTATAGATTTTAGGTATGATAAATTTAAATATATATATTGAGAAGATCAATTTTTAAAGTTATAAATTTTTATTATAATTATATATTTTTATTATTTAATTTTTTAATAAATTTTAGATAATAAAAATATAAATTTAATTAATACTAATCTTTTATATATATATAATTCCAAATAAATATTTCATCATACATTATTAAGTTCTTTTAAAATCAAAACTTTAAATAAAATTTTTATATCATTTAAAGAAGATAACTCTATACCATATAACCTTTCTTATATAAATTTTTATTATAATTATCTATTTTTATTATTTAATTTTTTAATAAATTTTAGATAAAAAGAAATTTAAATAATAATAAAAATATAAATTTAATTAATACTAATCTTTTATATATATATAATTCCAAATATATATTTCATCATACATTATTAAGTTCTTTTCAAATCAAAACTTTAAATAAATTTTTTATATCATTTAAAGAAGATAACTCTTTTTTTTTCCTTGGGTTTCCTTGGAAAAAGTCCGTAATTTTATTTCAAAAAGATGATTAAAATTACATATTGCAGATGTAGTAGAATCAACAAGGATCCCTACATTTTCACATATTTCTGTCCCATATAAGTAGATACAACAGCTTATAATGAGCTGAACCAAAAGAAAGAGAAACCCAGAGAATGTTGCCACAAGAAGTAGAACAGATATATCATGAACAGTGGTGAAATGGGGCCACCGGTTTCAGATCTGGTCCCTGAAACCGCCGCCGCCGCCACTGGATCGAGACCCAATGGGTCGCCGCGCAAAGGCGCCGCCCTCTCTCCATACTCAGAAATATCCATCACGCTCCATCAAAGCCTGAAAGCTAAACGCAGGAAAGAGACCTCCATGGAAGAATCCATGGCCGCCAAGATCGCTCAAAACCTTGATAGCCAACAAGAAAAGAAAGCACCAACATGACCTCGTTGTCAAAAATCTCGGCCTGCTACACAGTAACGTTGTCCACACTGAGCGCGGCATCATCCACACGGTCTGTGATTGATCTGTCGGCGCTGGAAAGAGCGTTTTCGCTCGGGGAAGACGGATTTAGTCCAGAAGCAGTAGATCCAGGGGTTACCGTGGCCATAGTTTTGCTAGGAAGCAACGGCACAACAAAGGGCACCGCGTGAGCCGATGTCGAGCCGTCGGGAGCCGGAGCAGGGGCCTTCGTCGAGTGGTGCAGGACGAGGAAGTGGCGGCGAGGTTGGATCCAGTCGACGCCGTGAAGAGCTGGTTCTTGGACGCTACGCACCACCGCTACTGATCCTGCAGAGAAGAGGCTCGTCCAAGAATCCCAAAGAAGATAACTCTATACCATATAACCTTTCATATAATTAGGATAATTTAAAACATCAAAATTCCTAACATTAAAAATAAAATAAACCAAAATATAACATATATTAACTTTAACAAAGTATTAAAAATTCCATATCTTATAACCTCATGTATGGATGTTGAAAGCTATTGTATCAAAAGGTAGCTTTCTTTATTACAAAGATTTATTAACTATTTTTTTTAATTATATTAAAAATTTATTATTAACTAATATTCTTAAAAATAAACTTTGTTAAAAATATTATAAACTTAAATTTCTAAATTTGAATCTATATGTTAACGCAACTTTAAAATATAATTATTTATTTACTTTTATTTGCAACTGCTTAGTTAGTGCCTGCTAAAAAAAACTACTTATGCTTAGGCATCTAAAACAGATCTAGCATAAGGTGGGGATGCAATGAGGCAGGGATCCACGATTGATGACGGCAGCGACACGAAGACGACGATGGCTAAGGGATTTATGATTATCTGGCTCCGGCGAAGCAAATGAATGCTTTTTTATTTCACTCGATAGACGTGATCGCGGTGATGCTAGTCGGTTCGAGTGTTTACCTTTATACAGTTTATTTATTTTATCCGCTAGCTTCAGTGGCAAAGGCGAAAGAGCAAGCAACAATGTAAGCGGGTGGAGGTAGGAGCAAATTTTAAGTCCCAGCTTCTTAACTGGCATACTCATCAGTTCTAGCTTCTCCACCACCTCGCCTAGATGCAGATCCTCCAGTGCCATATCCCGTTGCAGGGCCAGTATAATAATAAGTTTATACATCGAGAGTTGCATTTTATTCAATTGATTGAGTTTCATCGGTAATCTTAAAATAAAATAATGGGTTTTAGTCTTTAAACCAGAGGAGGTACTCTACTTTTGTATCTAACCGACCACTTGAGATGGAGATTGCTATAGGATAAAAAGCTAGGGGTTTAGCCAATTTATTCTTTTCTGGTATACCTCGGTTTAGTATCTATGAACGGTCTCTTGTAAGTGATCACAGAACGAACCAATCACATTCGACTAGCTACCTAGAACTTATAACTTACCAAAAGCCAATTATTTACCCTACCCTCATAGAATGGGGAGTTTATAAATAAGTAAAGGTTGGCTGCACTCGGTCCCAGTGGCTTTTGGCCAACAAATTGACCCGGTCTACCCAGCTCAGTAATTATCATTTCTCCCATTATCACAGGTAAAGAGCTCATGATTGCGCTTTCACGTATATATACGACTATCGTATCGATTCCAAGCAGTCCGTAACTCACGTTATTTATTGGACAGGTCCCAATAATTTGTACATTTATCATTGGTGAATATTATAAGGATATCCACTTAGACCTTTCATCTTTAAACTTTGTTGATCCAGATCGAACAGATTTAATATTTGGATTCTCCAGTTTAAGTTGCGTTTGATCTAGATCTAGTTACGATTGGCTTCACGTCATCAGTTTTCTCTGGGGATTAGCTTCCCGGCTTTCCAGCATTAGTTAGTAATTATGATGGCAGGCTTCGTGCCTTGGTCTCATCATATTTGTGCTAGTAACAGCTATCCTGGCTAGTATGGCCTTATGGACTATAGACATTGCTTGGAAGTAAAGTAAACTATGGGATTTCACTTCGCTTGGAGTTAGATTGACGATTAGCTATCCTGTTTCTATAGCAATTAGCTTTCTATAGTGATCCACACAATTTATGATGATCTCCCACAAAAGCAGCACAGGCAGTTATTGGAGCAAAGTCAGCAGAGTCAAGGGCGATGGAGACCTACAGATCGAGAGCTTGTGCCAAGGGGCTTGGTCTTTAGATCTCCATATTGGACTGACCAGGTCGAACCATATTCCAATGAAAATCTAGTTTACCTTATTTACCATGAAACAACAGTAATTTATTTACTTATATATATATATATGAATGATTTCTATTTATATAAATTATTTAATAAATAAGATTTCACTCTATAATTGTTAAAAACACGTTAAAAACTACAAATTCATATAAAACAAAAATATATATATATATTTCAAACTAAATCATATGAAACCCATTCACATCAAGTATCTTGTAAGCATTCTATTATATCAAAAGACATGATTCTCTATTTTCTTTATTTTTTCTTTTTTATTGCTTAAAATATTGTCAAAGAACATTATTCAATTTTTTTTTTCAACCACACATCGCCATTGCAGGGAAACACACATGAAACGGGAAGAAACTTGTGTTTCCACCAGACACTCAGCAGGGGAAAAGAAAGACCCATGCACTTGCATGCACTTGCGTAGAAGACGTCCTAATATGACTGGAGTCGATCACCTAAACCAAACACTATTTTAACATAACCTTCATGAACATTTGTTTGGTTACGCCAATTACAATTACAAATAATAGAGCTCTCACATTTTATCATATCAACTTTCCAGAATCACAAGCCAAGCAACATAACAGTCCAGTGAGCAGCTAATTGAATTCACATTCGTATGATAAATGTAACTATAACTTAAGTGAAGGCAGACATTCAAAGAGTGGCATGGCATGATGGTACCCAATGGTGAAGAGGCACTGTCATGCATATAGAGAAGAATAAACAACGAAAACTGGGCAGTACTACACCACTAAACCATCAAGAAATTGATCCAAAATTTTAAAATAGAATACTCAAGAAGTCTGAATTTATCTACATGCAAAGCCAGAAAACACATTGCCATCATAACAGTAGGACCGCAAAAGAAATCCAACAACTGTCAACACGTGATAAAGGTCAACACTGACAGCACAAAAACCAGAAAAAGGACTTGACCAGTGCAAAATAGACCATGAAAAAGACTAGGGAAACACAACTGAATTTCAAAAATACCTGGAACGTCTAGTGCGAACTGGGTGATATGGCATGCTTCTCTAATGCTTGAAGGCCATGGATGAGTAATTTGTGTTGTGCACACACGGAACCGGTAACCGTCGGGGAGAAGAGAGACAGAAGGTAACAAGATAATTCTCAAGCACGACAATCAGAAAATTTTTGCGAGATGCAAGCAATTTAAATAAGACATGAAGAAGCCATACCGATTAGCGAGGACATCAAGGCGCATGCTTTTACAGTAACCGTTACAAATCAAGCATTGTCGATTTCGGTAGAGGGCAATGCCATCGAACGATGGATAGCTGGAGAGACACAAATCGAAGGAATCGGAGGGAAGGTTTAAGAGGGTTGAAATTTCGAACAACCAGAGGAATGGATTCATGCCATGGAAAATACAGGATGAATTAATGCAAGAGAGAGTGAGGGAAACTTCATTAACTATGATCTGACAGAAGTAACTCGCATCCTTAATTGACATTCATAAAATAAAATGTTGGTAATGGTGATCAATTCAAGGGATCCTCAAGATCCGAGGTACATTCTCCAGCATCGACACAATCTTGAAATAAGAACCTGCACTGTGCATGTGCAGAAATAGTTCGGAGTTAGTGAAAAGGTAGGCCCCGGAGATGAACAGCATGAAGCAAGGCGAGGCAGTTATAGCGTAAGGCTGACATAATCAGTAAGGTACCTTTGCTCACTTCCTTATCAAATCCCTCGATAGCAACTCCCACCAGCATTTTAGGCCAAGAAACGACACCGCAGGACAACAAAAAAAAACCTCGATTGACGGTCGGTCCGACATTTACACATTGCATCGCCCTCCATCCTCACAGTGAACCAACATTAATCACCCTGCAAACTAGTACAAAACATCGAGACCTTGACCGAACCAGCTATGACGCAAGCGCACCGCCGAGGCCTGGGCACGCGAACCTAAACCTACTGCGAATCCTAAAATTGTTTATATTTATCTTGCCCTGTTATAATTATTAAGAAAAAATATTAAATAGTATAATTGTCTATTTGAAATTTGACTTTTACAAAACATTCAAAATTAAAAAATATAACAAATTAACTTGAATAATATAATAAGTTAACTTAGATACCAAAGCCAACTTAATTCAGTAGCCTCGATTGTTGCATATGAGTGGGTAATATTGCCAAGAAGTAAAGCAAGACTATTAACTAGGGAGGATTGTTAAGTGGACTTTTGTACGACCAAGGTAAACAACTATGTAAATATTGCCAAGAAATAAAGCAGGAATGTTAAGTGGGCTCCACTACAACCAAAGTAATAAACTTGGTGCTTTTTATTACTTTATGTCAATATAGGTTTTAAAAGTTGTTGATATGGCATATGTTTCTATATAATTTACATTGGGAACCATTTGTTAAACTATAGAGCAAGATACAAAATGTAAAGAGACGCGAAAAAGGATTTAGTCATCTTTAACATTGATCTCAATACCAATGACAATGGTATATAATATGTGGATCATAGTCACCTCTAGATCTAGTTCTCACTAACAAGACATCAACGGATAGGTATGACAACTCATAATGTGATAAGAATAACAATTCACATGGGAGGTGATCTAGGATTGTAATGTCCCTTTCCAACTAATCATTCCCATAGACTAGATGGTGAAAAAAGGGAATTAATCAATTATTTAATGTCATTTGGATGAAAAAGAAACATTAAAATTGATATTGAATAATTAAATAAAAAGGGACTTTACAAAAGTCACTTTTATTAATTATATGCGGAATAGGGTAAAAAGGGTGGAAAAAGGGGAAAAAGGGGAAAAGAGCAAATCAACTCATTCTCTCATTCATTCATGACTATAATTTTCAAAAGAAGAATTTGAAGAGCTCTTGTGGCATTTGGCTCTCGGGACAGAAACCCTAAGAGAGATTGGGTTCGTTGGTGAAACTAATCCACCCTAGCTGATTGTGAGGGGAATATCACTCGAATCTTTCATTGTGCTTAGTGTTGAAAAAGGAAAATAAGTCGTTTCGCATATTTGCGAAGGATTTCAGAGTTCCCAAGCATTTCGAGGAGGGTGCACTTGTCTACGAGGGTACAGGGCATCAGTTCTTCTCTATCTCTTAGATTACTTGTTGCATACCACGATTAGAAGGAGATTGGGGTTGTTTCCATCAGATATGGAGTAACGAGGGGCACAGGTATTTGGGAAAACATGGTACTACATTGAGTGCGATTTAGAGAAAGAAGACACCAAGATTAAGTGTCATTTGTGTTTCCACTATACTATTGTTCATTGGTTGCAGAGGGTCAAATTGTATTGTTGGGCGCATTCCTTTATGGCTCCAACCTGTCAAATCCAACACACATCCAAATTTAGTCATGAAAGGGGTTGCACATTACCTAAGGGAGTTGTACATTCAAGATAATCTACATATTGATGATTTGGGTGTGTTATCTACAGTCAATTATGGTGCCAAAGGAAGGGCGTATCCCTACCCAATGGTTGCATTTGAGTGTAATTACCTCGCCACTTATCTTGTTGTCAAATATGATATGTGAATATTATTGGGCGTGCTTGTTGAAGACTATCATTTCCTTTACTCATTATAGTTGTCTCCTGCTTGAGCATTTTCAAAGGTTTAAAGCATTGAGGTGCAAAAAAGGAAGTTGCTTCATTACCAAAGAGGACAACCCATTGGTGCTACTTTATAGGTCTTCAAATAGTGTCTAAATCTAATTTATTTATGTCATTATGAATTCTTGTTACAGTTGATCAAGACTACAACTACCTTCATATATTTGTATGGTTTGATTTTGGTAATAAATACAAGTAAATACATGTTTTTGGTGTGTACATTCTATGGACATATGTTATGAAAAATGAGGTATGAAATATAATAGCCAAAACAAAAACATAAACCCAATGAAAATCGGACCCATCCCAAGTAGGGTATATTACAGTGGTATTGGAGCTGGTGATTCTGCCAGCATGCGAGTTACATGCCTTTTTATGGATCCGTAGGATAGTAGATATATCACATATAGGAGAAGAAGGCAAAGAGGTTCTAAAACCCTATTTCTATCATAAGCATAGGAGGAGGATCAACTAGAATCAAAAGAAGAGGAATACATGGGGAATAGGAATGATCCACCTAAGGGAATTACTATGAGAATTTTGAATGATCTAGCAAGAGGGAAGCAACAGTTGGTCCAGCTTATGACTCAGCTTATCACCAGTACTCAAGCATACCAAACAAATGTTGGCAATAATGGCTCAAGAGGAACTAATGGATGTAATGGGAATCATGAAGAAGGGAGAAACACTCATATTCCATCACAAAACAACACTCATATAGCCAATAAGATGACCCTAGACCTTTCTTACCTCAGTTCTTGGTGGAGCAGCAAATAGGAAATCAGGGGGAGCTAGGACAAGGTGACAATTTTACTTACTATTTAAGGGTGTATCAAGCGCTTGGTGAGTAGTTTTAGGATTCCATGTCATTACAAGTCTTCTATTCCATCAAGTACAGGAACAAACCAAGGGAATTCAACAGGGGATTGGGTCAACAGAACCTAGATCTCATGTGAAAGGTTGGAAATTTATCCATCCCTTCCTTTGATGGTTCAAACAAGTGCACAGCTAGAGTGTGGGTTTAGAAGTTGGACACATATTTCCAACCAAACCCCATTATGAAGGCAGACGAAAATAAATTTTCTACCTTGCATTTAGATGGAGAGGCTCATGAGTGGTGATACCATGGATTGGTCACTTTGGGGCATGTCAATATTACTTCATACCTGGAGTTCACATAGAGGATGATTGACAGATTTGATAATAAGGATCCATAATTTCATTTCAGAGAGTTGGCATAGTGTTATACCTCTATGTTTCACAGTGTCGCATCTCTATTATAAAACGAGTTGACGACACTTTCCCTATTGTTTTAAGCCATCCAGAAGAGGCAGATGATGAGTCAACCTTGAAGGTGAATCTACCCTGACAAGTTCTGACCCACCTAAGACTTTATCTACACACACTACCGCGCCTTGCGCATTTATCAAAACACGGTACTAGACACTACCGCGCTATGCTCTTTCCCCAAGACGCGGCAGTACCGCGTTCTGTAGTCTTTTCAGAACGCAGTACTCTTTTAATATCCTTTTTCCCTTGGCTTGTGGGATTTTGGATTTTCGAAGATAATGGAAGATTGGGGTCCCTGATTCGATCTCAACTCATCTCCTTCGATTAGAAACCCTGATCCACTTATCTCTCCTTAGATCCACCCATCTCTCTTGTTGGTTAACCTCATCATTCACTATAAAAGAGAGGCATTCCATTGGGAAAAGGGGAGGACTCTTGAGAGTACCAAACTTATGGTCTTGCATCATTGTGGAGATAGCTAGAGGAGAAGACACTTGGAGCTGGAGGATTGGCTTGGGCATCAAGCACCTTTTGTAAGTATTCTTCAAGTTGTAATGGAATAACTTGTCTTGTTTTCCCAAATCATTTGTGTTAATCTTGTTTTAATGATATGATTTGTATCTTTCATAGATTTAGATTCTAACTCATGTTTTAGGTTGCTAGAGAATAGTACATTCTTGTGTCTTGGTTCCATTTTGACAGGTTCATTTGTGAAGGCTTGGAGACTAGAGCAAATACCAAAAACAAGCGTCTGGGTAGAAGGTTAGTTAAACTTCTTCTATTCTTTCTAGCATTTTAATCTTGAGATGTTTGTTAGATCTAGGGATTCAAGGTAGCATTTGTTTTGACTTGTTTCTTGCTTTAAAGTTAGTTTAAAGTCTGCTTTAAAGTTAAGAGAGTTTTGGCTTATCTGTAGGACAAAATTCTACATAACACATAGCTCAAGTAGACAGGTACAACAAATGCTTACATTTCATAGTTTCATAGGATTGTAGTTACAGTCACAGATGTGTTGGAGTATAGGCTAGTTATGATGTTCATTGAAGGATTATCCAAGCCACTATGGGGTTGGGTTAAGGCCTTCAAACCAGAGTCTCTATAGGATGCCATCATTATAGCACAAGACATGGAGCACACAGTACCAAAGAATAAATTGCTTCCCAAATATTTCCCTCCTCAGAAAGGCAAAGGCAAGAAGCCCTTCCAAAAGGAGTAGTCTAGAAAAAACAAGTTGGAAGATGTGACCCAAAATGAACTAAGAAGGAAGAAGCTATGTTTTAGCTGTAAAGAGACTTGGGAACCAGATCACAGGTGCATGGATAAAGGTAAGGTGCATTGCATAGAGGTACTCTCAAATAGTGATGAGGAAGAAGAGACAGGGCAAGTATAGAATGGGGGATCATAGTAGTGCAGAGGAGGAGCATCCACGTGTGGAGACTCAGGGTGAAACTATTGTTAATTTATCATGTTCTCTTAGATTTCACACTTTCAGGGTTGGGGGAGTAGTACAGGGATAGTGTATCACAATTTTGATCGATGGTGGGGCAACCCACAAATTTATAAATTCATATTTGGTGGCTAGGAGGGGCATTCCTACAAAGGAATTTGATGGATTCAGTGTTGTCGAAGTTGGTGGGCACACTATGGCATGCACGCAAAAGGTTTCGCAGTTGAATGTGATGTTGGTAACTACAGTATGACAGATGATTTCTATGTGGTGGAGATGGAAGACACTAACGTGGTATTGGGTGTTCAGTGGCTTAGTACTCTAGGAATAATCACGCGGAACTATCAAACAACAGATATGGGATTCAATACAGCGGATGGTGAGAGGGCAGTTCTCGGGGTCATGTCCAATGGTGCTCCAAGCATTGTTTCATCCATGTGGATGGAAGCCTTATTCAGGCATGGGGATGTAGAATACGTAGTAGAGTGTTTGATTATGACTCAGAAATCTTCAAACAACAGCCAACACTATCATATAGACATTAAGTCATTGTTGAGCAAACATGACCATGTTTTTGGAGAGATCCCTCCAATGAGACCTCTTGATAGAGGCTTTGAGCACACCATTGAGTTAGAATAAGGGGTCAGGCCTATGATTACTACTCCATACAGGAACCTAAAGAAGTTCAAAGATGAGATAGAGAAGGCAATAAAGGATTTGTTAGTGATAAGGCATATCAAACCCAGTTCCAGTCCATTCGCTTCTTCAGTTGGTTTGTTCAAGCAGAAGAATGGTACCATGAGGTTATTTATTGATGTTTAGGCCCTAAATAAGAAAAAAATAAAAAATAGGTATCCCATTCCCAGTATCGATGAGATGATGGATGAGTTGCATGGGGCAATGTACTTTTCAAAGATTGATCTTTGATCTGTATATCACCAGATTAGGTTAAGGGAGAAAGGTGTTCACAAGACTGCTTTAAGGTGTCATTATGGGCACTATGAGTTTTGGGTCATGCCATTTGGGTTGATCAATTCACCTACCACGTTTCAGTATTGCATGAACCACATCTTCAACAGGTAGTTGCGGAATTTTTTGTTGGTGTTCTTTGATGACCTTCTTATATATAGCAAGACATGGGAGGATCACTTGAGGCATTTGGATGAGATATTGGAAATCATGGACGAGAAATCATTATATGCTAAGGCTTCAAAGTGTGAATTCAGCATGAAAAAGATCCTATATTTGGGCCATGTGATCAGTGCGCAAGGTGTGCATGTACATTAGGAGAATATCTAGGCCAATATTGGATTGTCCACCGCCAAAGAAACTTACAGAGTTGCAGGGGTTTTATGGATTGTGTAGTTATTACACTCGCTTTGTTAAGGGTTTTTCATAGTTGGGTGCATTCATAACTGATCTTACAAATAAAGGGGAATTTAGGGACAAAGGTGATTCGGACCTTGGGGTATGAGACCCGAGATTTTAGGGGGCATATGGTCTAAATTCATATGTATAAATCATCAAATCATTAAACGAAGAGTCCACCCTGTCCCATCCATGGTTTTGGAATCTTCCTTGCAGCCCACAATTTAGAATACACCCATCCATGGTATTTGGTAGCCCATGTTTTTGTTCCATGGTATGACACCAAGAAACATTGTAATAATATTATATAAAGGGATTTATGGCTTAAGACCCGGGAGGATTGAATGCTGAGAGAGGAGGAGAAGAGATAGCCTCAAAGCTGAAGCAGACAATGGACCACCCGTGAGAAAGACACAACAGTGATATTTGGGATGTGAATAGCCTAGACAGAGAAACATAGAGTAAATATGCCCCATGGAGGGGTGAGGCTCAAAGAGGGTTCTTTGAGCCTCGCCTCTCAAACTATACTAAGAAAGGCACTCATAACCAATAACCTAATAATAACTTAAGAGGATAAGAGAAAGGTAAGATGCCAAAAATAATAGCTTGTTTTATTGAGAAGGCATAAATCCCTTTATATAATATTATTACAATGTGCCTTGAAGCCATACCATGGAACAAAACCATGGGCTACCAAATACCATAAATGGGTGTATTATAGACTATGGGCTGCATGGAAGATTCCAAAACCATGGATGGGAGAGGGTGTCCTCTCCATTTAATTCTTTTATGATTTATACATCTGAATTTAGACCATATGCCCCTTAATATTTGGATCAACAGGAGGCTTAGCGAGCATTTGAGAAGCTCAAGGAAGTGATGATCACTTGTCCAGTTTTGGAACTTCCTGATTTCACTTAGCCCTTTGTGCTTGCATGGGATGCTTCGAGTGAGGGTATAGGATCTGTTTTGATGCATAATAGACATCCGATAGAATTTGAGAGTTGGAATCTCAAGAAGATAAAGAGACTCTACTCCAGCTATGCCAATGAGATGCTCACCATTTTGCATGCTTTTGAAAAATTCAGATAGTATTTGGTAGGTGGCATATTTGTGGTTAGGATTGACCACAACATCTTGCAGTATGTTATACACCAAATTGTTACACTTAACACCATGCTTAAGTCTCATACGTTTTTATCATGAAAATGAAGTTCTTTTGCTCCCTAGGTATGTCAAAAGGGGTAATCTAATATGTGGTCCACTCCTTATCCATGTTTGGGAGTCAAATCCGTGTGTTGGAGGTAAAAACCTAATCTCTTGACCATGATTTGTGCCTCCTTTTGAGAGTCATCACCCCCCTACCTTGTCTAGGGAGAGATGACCTCTAGTGTCCAGTTCTAGGGGAGAGATGAATTCCCGTGTCATCTCTTTGTAGCCTATGTTAGGGGAGCGATGACATTGGTTCCACTAGTTTGATTTGGATATAGGATATTGATTTGGGTGGGATCCTGAGTGGTTAGGTCTATCCTTCAAATAACTTCTCTCTTACTATTCCAAGCAATATGATCTCCCTTGATCCCTCATATCCTCCTTTGATCCAATATCCTCTCCTTGGTAGTTGAACCTTCAAATCCTATAAATTGAGGCCATTCTTTGGGAAAGGGCATGTGTAGAAATCTTGAAGGAATCAAACCTATGGTTGTGAGACTCTCAAGGGGCTAGAGTGAGAGATTGTAGCAGCTGCAACAAGATCATGATGATGGATGTAAGTGCTCATTTATTGCTTTCCAATTAATATCAAACTTGGCCTATTTATCCCATACTTGTGTTCTTTGTGGTATTGATGTCTATGTTATTGCATTAAAGATAGATAGGTCTATTCTTGTGCTTAACACTGTATTGTAGAAGGAATAGAAGTTCTTTGTCATGTCTCTACATATCTCTCTAGCATTGGAACATTGGGCATCAAGTTCAATATCTGGAGCAGCTAGGACAACCATCCAAAAAGAGGTAGGTATTCTATCCTTTCTATATTCTTCCAGTATTGCTTTGTTGTGTGCATATAAGATAGATATAGGGGGATTTTAGGTACCATTTTTAGTCTCTGTCTTGGGTCAAAGATGTATTGGTCCAAGAGAAGTTTCACCTCTCCACAGGGGGGATTTTCTACCACACAAATTGGCGACTCGACTGGGGAATTTTTCCCTAGTATTTTCCATCCTTTTATCTCTTTCTGTGTCAATTGATTGGTCCAAGTTTGTATGCCTTCTCATCAATTCTACATTCTTCTTATCAACATTAAGAATTATGCTGAGACAAAGACCCAACCCCATTTCGAATATGAGAAAATAGGTATTTTTCTTAACTTTCATGGAACTCATCTCTCCCCCATAGAAGGCTACAAAACGATGATCCTAATTCATCTCTCCCTGCCAATGTGTTATAGGTCAATGACATACATGTCATCTCTATCTAGGTAAGGTGACACGAGCGATGAACCATTGATTGGGTGAATTTTGACCTCCTCTTGCTTGATTTTTCATGGTTTTCTTATCTCTAAGTTTTGTGCTTGAGTCTTTTCTCTTGGATTGAAGCTTTGTATGCTTTGGATTGACTGATTATCATGCATTTTGGATTTATTTTTGTGTTTTTCTTTCCTCATCATTCTTTGATTTTGAAAGACCCTCTTATGTTAACTTGATCTTCTTGAGGATTCCACAACACTCCTAGTCCGATCCTTGTCATCAGTAGACACTTAGACCTTTTTTTTATTCTAAAGATTTCAAAGTTAATTTGGTTTATTTGGGATCCAATTGGATTAGTTTGGAAATCGAAATTGCTTTTTTTAGGCCTCCTTTGTTGAAACTTGTGTTTCCTTTTCTTGTGGGTAAACATTGATCCCTTCCAAGTCTAGGAATTTGTAGGTCCTTTAAACAACTCTTTCATTGGCATTTGATCTATCTTTTATCATATCATTACAAAGATCAAAATTTCTTCTCTTGATCTTTGTTGCATTGTTTTTTGCAAGTTTCAGAAAAACTTGGGATAGTTTGTAAGTGAAAAGCATCGGGAACACCCTTGTGTTTGAAATCTTTTGATCCTTGTTAGCTTGCTTGGTTTTTTGTTTTCTTGATCTTATTTGCAATTAGTATTAGGTTCTTTCATTTTAATTGAAAGTAAAAAGCATTGAATTCTTTCATTTGAATTGAAAGGAAAAAGCATTGAGTTCTTTCATTTGAATCGAAAGCAAAAAACATTGAATTCTTTTGTTTGAATTGAAAGCAAATAACATTGAATTGTTTCATTAGAATTGAAGATAAAAATCGAAGAATTTTTTATTTCAAATATTTCATGCATGTGTAAATCATTTGAAAAGGAAGAAAATGAAAAGAATTTGTGCATTCCATATGCATTAGTGTAGTTTTGGTTTGTGTATGAAGAAGGAAAAAGAGCTTGTCTCTCTTTTGGGGATTTAGAAAAAAGTATTGTATGCATAGTTTGGCATTCTCTCATTTTAAAGGAAAAGAGAAAAATTGAATTCCATTCGGTGTTTGTTTTCATTTGAAATAAAAAAGAACTCCTTTCCTTTCTTTAGATAGAGTTGATCTAAATGAAAATTGTGCATCTTATTTATTTTGCATGGTTTGGAGTCAAGTCGCAACATCACTAGCTAGTTTCATTTCCACTTACCCTACTAAGTAATAAAATCCATTAAAATCAACCAAAACGCTTAATAAAATTGATTAGACATTTTTCATTTCATAACACACCCACAATAGAATTGGGATAGAGCCTTTGGACTAGGACAAGTGAGTAAATTTTCCAAGGATACTAAAATGAGACCATAGAACACTAAAGAGTGCAAAAATCCAGAAGTAGCAATTGATGTGTTCGAAAATATCCTCTCAAACAGGATTCAAACACAAGTTCAAGAAAAGTGATCAGTTGAGAATCCCCTCTTCTGTTCACCTAGTGGGGCTATTGCAAGTTTTGGGAATTTGGAGAACTAGTAGATCCTCGGGGTGACGCCTTTTCTTCTTAGATTCGGGTCGCGGATTTGTGTCTGGAATACCCATTCGCATTTGTTAGTCTTGACTGTCGACTGTACCCACTCGGTCATCCGTTGTGAATTGGTGAAATACCTTATCTTTAAGGTTCCACACAGGTGACTGTGAGGGGGGTTCCTTCTATAAAGGAGGTCCCTTATGGTACCTACAACAGACATTCAATCTTAGCTTCAATGAACTAGGAGGGTATTTTCCTACGAGCACTTACTTGCACCTTGGGGGATTGTTGTGTGAAGGTTACCATAATTTTTATGAATATCTTCGTTGATGGATTGATATCCCATCTTCAGAATATCCCTTTACCCATTATTTTCTTGGTAGATTACCTTTAGTTCTTTTTTAAGGGGTGTGTTCTTCCCACATTTTTAGTTGGCCTTAGGAATTGTTGTTTTGATTACCTTTTCAAACTGGCCTACCAAGGCCTGTGAATATCTCATAGAATGAAAGGGTTGGACCCTAAGGAGAAAGAGCCTCCACATCCACAAGAATCACACAACTCTTCCAACGAAGGGACCATTAACAAATAAATTCCTTCTGAATTTGGAAGCATAGATCCCCTCAATGATCAAATTTAAGGGGAAGTTGAAACCATTGCATAAGGCCCTATTCCTCCTAAAAATCCCCCTTTTACTAGAACTATTGATCCAGCACTAGTAGAGTTAGCATCTTCTAGGTATTTTGATGCTTTTTCATCTTAGCATTTTCCACCTAGTGCACATAATAGGAAATATTTAGACATGGATTTGACACCACCCCATCCTGGTGATAGGTTTGTGGTATCACCCCATCTACCTACCACCACAGTGGTTGATCCTACAAGAGACACTATGGCCTAGACCACCACCACTAGTACTTCTCCTTTATGGGGAATATATGTGGCCTAAAACACCCCCCAACTAGCTCCAATGAATACGACCTTACCATAGATGCACACGAATCCTCTCATGTTTGACCCTAGCCACACCCCCACTTCTAGAATTGTGCCTATGCTTACACCAAGTCACTTACTTAGTGGTCCCACACTACACCTCTCTATTCAAGTGGCCCACAATGGTGCTGCTTTGGGTCCTATTACGAGCAACTTCGTTTTTCCCTCCCTCCCTCAAGTGGGTAATACTATGACAGTTACACAAACTACTCCAACAATACTCGCAACAATTCTAGTAGGGAATACATCTGCGACTTTCACTAGGGGGGAAATCACATCTTGGGGCCATCCTCCTCCTATGGGACAAAATTCAACATGGGGGAAACAACCAACATGGGGTGAAATACTACATGGGGCCAACAACCCACCTGGGGGAAACAACTAATTTGGGGCGAATCCCCTATTGGGAACAACCAACGGTTGGGAGGAAAGCTACTATGAAAAACCCCATCGTTGTCATTCCTATAGAACTCCTCATAAGATTACCATATCCTGGAGCTATGAATTCCCCATGGGACCAAGCACCCCTCCGCAAGGAGTTGTACCAACCAAACAACCATATTATATGGGAGGACCAGTTGGTTTGAATATGCTTTCCTAACCCACCTATGGTCCAAATGGTATTCCAATGCTGCATCAGTATTACTAGTTTCCACAAGCCAACCGACAATTTCCTTTTTTGGCTACCTTGGATTTACCTGATTTGTTGCATTTGAATAACGATCCCATTCAACATGCCCCACGCTAGGCACAAATCCTCACCAAACTACCCTTGGACATCCCAAAATTCGATGAAAAACCTGGAGAATATCCAAATAACCACGCAATGACCTTCCATTTGTGGTGTTCTTTGAACTCCTCGATGGATTACTCCATTTGTTTATGAATTTTAAAGAGGACCCTCACAAGGTTGGTATCCAAATGGTATATTCAGTTGCCGTGACATTTATTTGGTGATTTCAATTCCATCACCATGGAATTTCTAACACTCTTCCAACTACCCATCCGGTATGAAACTGGTACAGAACTTTTGACTTCGCTTTGACAATCCACCTCCACCCATATATTGGATCATATTCATGAGTGGAGGCGGCACCGAATATTGATCAAAGCCACTATTCCAGACCAAATTTTGGCATATTGGTTCACTAAGTCACTCTTTCGACCCATTGCTCGAGATGTTTCCATGGGAGGAGCTGTCACAAAAGTGAAGGAAATCAGTTGTGCTCAATATTTGGATTTGGTGTATTCCCAATCTAGCACGATTTATGATATGATCCCCAATTCTCCCCTCCTATCCAATGACCTGTCAATACCAACCATGGAATCCCATGTTGATGGTGTCGTAGGATCCATAAAAACACAGTCTGTAACCCAATTGAATGGGAAACAAAGACAACCGGCTTCCACCCCAACTCCACCACAAACTGATACCGACACCAAAACTACACCTTCTCCCACACAATCCTCTGAGGTGAATTCGGTTCAATCCGATTCACCTCAAACATCTGGAGGTAAGAGGAAAAACAAAGGTAAAACCAAAAAATATTCGAACCAATGGGATAATAACAATGAATCCCAAGAAAAAAAAATTGAAACCAAACCAAAGAGAAAGGTAAAGTTTTCCTGCTTAATCTGTGGAGATGACCACTATATGAAGGATTGTCCCTGTCGTGAGGAATTCAATAAATTTCTGAAAGGAAACTCCCAACTAGTAGTATTAACTGACCCTTTCCCACCACAATAGCAACAAATGGTCGCTCAAAATATTGCCCCTCTACAAGCTGGTAATGCAGGTCATCCTCCAAAATGGAATGCTTCCACGAGTGCTATTTTTTTTATGTATAACGAGATGATTGGTCTCACAACCAAGTCTTAGGCATACGATCCTCCTCCAGAATAAACTACCAACGGAAGTTATCCTAATAATCCTTCTGCCTCCACCACCCCTCCACCTCCTGTCCCTCTTCAAATAGAGAGACCTTTCTCTAACTCAATGTTGCACCCACCTAAGGGCACAATTCATAAAGAAACTTTCAATCCAAGTGCCTCTGCTGCCCAAAACTACAATATTGTAGAAGATTTGGTACAAGCACCGTGTGCTATGTCAATGCTCGAAATTCTACAAAATTGTTCTACCTAACGTAGAACCTTATTGTCAGCCATTAGAGCTCTATACCCAGAAACATGTAACATGATCATGTTCAATCCGGAGTATTTCAAATTGAGGCTCTCCCACCAACTTGCATTTCAAATTAACACTATCTTTCATGGGAAAAACATCCATCGTACCGTTTTGGACAAAGGGGCCTCGACTTGCGTTATGTCCTTGTCCTGCTGGAGGGTCATTGGCTCTCCCGACCTTAACCAGTATCCTACCACTCTTAAAGAATTCAATGGATGTGTTTTCAAGCCTTACGTACTTTTACAATCTTTAGCCATGGAATTAGGGGGCAAAACTATTTCTATTGATATAGAAGTAGTTGATGCACCTCTTGACTATAACTTGTTGCTCGGTCATAGTTGGTTTTATGCGATGACCATCATCACATCCTCAATCTTTTTCCTTGTCTAATTTCCTCACCAAAGGAATATTGTGACTATCGATCAACTTGACTACTGCACATCGGATATCCAAAACAACACACCCAATAATGTCTCATTTTTGGGAGATTCCAAAATCAATTATAAGAATGTGGGGGTAGGTCTTCTTAAGGATTCCTCACTTATGAGAAATTTTCCTTTATCTACCCCAGATCCCCCATGTAAGGCTACCACAGTAAATATGATTTCATCTATAACAAAACAATCCCCTAAATCATTTTATCCTTAGGTCGTACCTAGTCCATCTGAACTTGAATCCCTTAATGACATGCATTCTTTCCAAAGCATCATTCTTCCATCCGATGAAGACCTCTTGGAAGCCATGTCCAATTTCCACAAGCATAATTCACTTTTTTTGTTAAGCTCATTAAAACATGAAATGGATAACCATGATCATAGATCATTATCTGTGTCAAGCTCATTTAAAAATTAAACAGACCCTCTCCAATTGAGTCGATTCTTCCATTAGATATACTACCCGAATCTTCATTTCCTCCTCCTGTGTCACTTGATACTCTTTCTTCCTCCCTCTCCGACGAACCTATTCCTATTAGTATCCAAGAGTCTAATCAGGTGTAGAAGAAGAATCAGTCGACGAAATGAAGCTTGGGGGGAATGTACCAACCTATGGATATCATGTTGGGAAGAAACCCACCAATGGGTACCACTTCGAGCACAGTTCATTCTTTGTTTCAATCTCGTTAAAAAATGAAGCAAATGCTCCAAACATAGTTCATTCTCTATTTCAAACTCGTTAAAAAATGAAATAGACACCTTGAGCATTCTTTTCACCTATATTTGAGATCATTACAAATAATAAGAGGTGTTGAGCTTACTTTTACTTTTTTGTGCTATGGTTAAAACATGAAACAATATTCCGAGTGCTTTTGATACCTTAGTTTTGCTCGTTAAAATTGAGTAAAAAGGTGTTGAGTTTAGTCTGCTTTTCTCATAATCGTAAAATAATGAGGAAGTGTCTATCGATTATAGGTTTCTCTCTTTATCCGGCCTCGGTAGACTATTTAAGGAAATGAACTACACTGAGTTTACTTTTAGTCTTTGTGATGCTTGGTTATAAACCATGATAAAGTTGTCTTTCAAGTGATAGTTTATTCCTTTTTCAGCCCCGTGAGACTAATTATGAAAAAGGAACTCTTTGGAGTCTCTTTTAATCTCTTTTATGACTCCCTAAATATGAAAATATTTCCGAGCGACCTTGTTTTCTTTCATGCTCGTAAAAGGATTTGAAAGAACGTGTGTTTGTTATAAGCTTACCCCTTTTTTGGGCCAAATGAAATAATTACAAAAAAGGAATACTCTAGTCAACCTTGACTATAAGAGTTCTCCCTTGCTGTTTTATTCTTTTTGGGCGTATGAGACTAAATTTTCGAAAAAGAATCACCCTAGAGTCCTTTTTATGTTATTTTCATACTCTCTAAACGTGAAAAGAGCATCGAGTTTATCTTCTTTGGACCCATAAAACCATACACTGAAGAACCCATATGGGATCGAACCTATCCTTCTTCAGGTTCGTTAAAAATATGATGAGGGACTCATCTAAGATAAGTTATACCGAGCATCTGTTATCCTCCTCAAGCTCATTAAAAAACAAAGAGGTACTCGTCATTCATGGAAGGGGGAAATTTGGGGAAAATGGGTTAGTTTTGTTGGAAAACATTATGGCAGTTGTTTGTTTTTTCCCTTAAACATGGAACTTGTTTGTGTCTTGTCTTACAGTTGGGTAATATTCTTGCCTCCGACTTATACCAATCCCATGAGCCATTTTTCTCCTTCGGCTCATCTGAAGGTTGCCTTGGTCATCGTTGCATTATGTTTTGGACTGTATCTTGTTGATTCAATGCTACCAAGTCATTTGTTGTGTTGCATGATGTTCAAGGGAAGTGGTAGCCTAAGTCTGCCATTCTATAGTATTATTGACTTACATTCTCATGCCAGTTAGAGCTCTTTTGATCTACCATATTACATCACTATCATGTATTGGTTTCATGTCGATGATGTGGGATACATCATGGCCCTCCTTCGATGAGTCTGTTCTTGTCGAATTCAACTCATTATCTGGGAAGTAGACTTAGAAACCATTTAATACATTGGAACTTGCATCCCTCAATGGAAGGTTTCCTCTCTTTCGGCAATAGGTTTACACCATTGACCTCTCATCGAATGATTTCACGAGTGTTCGACCTCAGCTCATTCTTTCACAATCGTTGGAATGTACTAGTGTACCTTGGGAGTCATTGTCATCAATGGTAATATCCCTCGTGCTTGTTAACGGTTCACATCAATGAGTAGTAATCAAGCGGTTTCTACCATGTTCGACATCAGCGCATCTCTCCTCATAGTTAAACTTGTATCACTTCGGGATCAAGTTGATGACCCTGGGAATTCTTTGAGTATTCATTTTTTACACCCAGGATGCGATGGAGATTATTTGAGGAGATTATGGTATGGATATCATACTACATTTCACTTATGTATATACTATTGCACAGATCCACTTTGTATTGGTACGTGGTTGTGTCGTTATTGTATCGTGGATCCAATTTGTATTCTTTTGTGGCCACGATATGATCAAGTCATGTGGATATGGATCCATGTTGTATGTTTGGTGTCCATATCCCTAGTCATTACTTTTATGGATCCGCAATGTATTGGTAAGCGGTCGTGCTTTGAGTAAGATTATTCCAATCATGGTTATGCCTACCTTGGGGATGATATATGTATTTGTTTGATCTTTTGTTTGCATCTTCCATTCAACTCTCTTCTTCTAGCACCCTTGCACACATGTTTTGGTAAAGTGTTTTGGACATCAATCATTTTTACATCACACTTTAGGGGACACCTATAATACACCAAATTGTCACACTTAACACCATCCTTAAGTTTCATACTTTTTTATCATGAAAATGAAGTTGTTCTTCTCCCTAGGTATGTCAAAAGGGGTAATTTAATGTGTGGTCCACTCCTTAGCCATGTTTGGGGGTCAAATATATGAGTTGGAGGTCAAAACCTCATCTCTTGACCATAATTTGTGCCTCCTTTTGAGGGTCATAGGCCCCCCAAACTTGTCTAGGGAGATATGACCTCCAGTGTCCATTTCTAGGGGAGATATGAATTCCCATGTCATCTCTCTGTCTCTATGTAGCCTGTGTTAGGGGAGAAATGACATTGGTTCCACTAGTTTGAATTGGATATAGGATCTGGATTTGGGTGGGATATTGAGTGGTTATGTCTATCCTTTGAATCCCTTCTCTCTTACCATTCCAAGCAAGATGATCCCCCTTGATCCACCATATCCTCCTTTGATCCAATATCCTCTCCTTAGTATTTGCACCTTCAAATATTATAAATTGAGTCCATTCTTTGGGAAATGGAATGTGTAGAAAGCTTGAAGGAATCAAAACTATGGTTTTGAGATTCTCAAGGGGATGGAATGAGAGCTTGGAGGAGCTGCAACAAGATCATGATGATGGATGTAAGTGCTTCTTTATTGCTTTCCAATTAATATCAAACTTGGCCTACTTCTCCCATACTTGTGTTATTTATGGCATGTATGTCTATGTTGTTGCATTCAATATAGATAGGTCTATTCTTATTCCTAACAATGTATTGTATAAGGAAGAGAAGTTCTTTATCCTCTCTCTGCAGATCTCTCTAGAATTGGAACATTGGGCACAAGTTCAAAAGTTGGAGCAACTAGGAAAACCATCCGGAAAGAGGTAGGTCTTCTATCCTTTATATATTCTTCCATTCTTTCTTTGTTGTGTGCATATAGGATAGATATAGGAGGATGTTAGGTACCATTTGTTAGTATTTGTCTTGGGTTAGAGAAGTATTGGTCCAAGAGAAGTTTCACCTGTCCGTAGGGGAATTTTCTACCACAGGTATTTCGTGGAACAAAAGGACTTGAATAAGAGACAAAAAAATGGGTAAACAAGATAAAAGCTTATGACTTTGACATTAAGTATGTGATGAGAAAGAAAAACATTATTGTTGATGCCCCTTCTAGGAAACCAATAGCATATTCACTTATGGAGATTTCAACTAATTAGAAATCCCACCTTTTGGTGGAATATTCCAAGAACAAGTTTGCTTGCAAGTTGATGGATGGTCACATTTACAATGACAGGAACAAAGTGGTGGGTGATATTATCTTCTACAAAGACATGATATACTTACTTCCGGAGTCCCTGCTTAAAGATAATATTATGAGGGCCATACATGATATACCATTGTTAGGGCATCTTGGATACTTCAAAATTACAAGTAGATTAGAGAGAGGTTCTCATGGAATGGCCTCAAGGGAAATGTGTTTTGACATGTGAGAGAATGTATGACTTGCCAACATAACAAGTCAAAGTAGACTCATCCTATAGAATTATTGCATCCTTTTCCCATTCCTGAGAAAAAGTGGGAGAGTGTGTCGATGGATTTCATCACAGGTCTACCGAAGGTGTAGGGAAGAGACTGTATTTATGTAGTTGTTGATCGGTTGAACAAGTTCACGTGCTTCTTGGTGATTTTTTCGGAGTACAAGGCATCGCGGGTGGAAAATTTATTTTCCAGGGAGGTTTTTAGACTCAATGGGTTGCCTAAGTACATTGTAAATGATAGGGACAATAGGTTTCTTAGTGCATTTTGGAAGGAGTTGTTTAGATTGACAAGCACAGAGTTGACTCCCAGTAAGAGTTATCATCCTCGAACGGATGGCCAGACAGAGATTGTGAACAAATGGGTTGAGGGGTATCTATGTAACTATGTCTCAAGATAACATAGGGCATGGATTAAATGGTAACACCTAGGATAACATTGCTACAACACCACGTTCCATATGTCTATTGGTATGACCCCATTCTGATCATTGTATGGGTATGATGCTCCTTCATTTATGGATATGGCGTTTGGGGATAGCATGGCTCCCAAAGCCAAAGATTGGATACAGGAGAGACAATATATCGTTAGGGTCCTCAAGGATGATTTGTGGGTGGCCTAAAACTAACAAAAGATGTATGCAGGCATACATAAGTTAGAGCATAGTTTCAAGGTAGGAGACTTGTTTTTCTTAAGATTGCAGCCATACAGACAGTCTTCATTGAAGAAAAGTGGTGTAAAGAAGTTGAAACCACACTTTTATGGTCCCTACAGGGTGATTCAGAGAGTTGGGGAAGTAGATTACAAGCTTGAACTGCCATAGGGGAGCAAGATTCACAGTGTTTTTTATGTGTTGTGCCTCAATAAGGAAGTGGGACAGTATGACACTACTTCGATAGAATTACCCCTCCTAGATGAGGAGGGATAGTTGGTACCAATCCCCGAGGATGTTATGAATGGTAGGGAGAGGAGATTGAGGAGAAAAGTGATCAAAGAGCATATTGGCAAATGGAAATATTTTCCAATGGAGGATGCAACTTGGGAGGGAGATCATATTTTGTAGCATCCTAGTTTGAAATTGCTTGAGGGAAGGCAATCTCAGGAAGGGAGGACTATAATGTCCCTTTTTGAATGATCACTCTACGAGGACGACTTATTATTCTATTTAATTCTCGTAGGCTATATTCAATGAAAAGGGGAATTAATTAATTATTTAATGTTTGTCCGAAAAAGCTACGTCATTAAAATGATATTGAATAATTAAATAAAAAGGGACTTATAAAAGTCACTTTCATTAATTATATGCGGAAAAGGGTAGAAAAAGGTATAAAAGGGAAAAAAGAGAAAATCGACCCATTCTCTCATTCATTCATGACTATTATTTTCAAAAGAAGAACTTGAAGAGCTCTTGTGGCTTTTGGCGCTTGGGACGGAAACCCTAGGAGAGATTGGCTTCGATGGTGAAACTAATCCGCCCTAGATGATCGTGAGGGAAATATCACTTATATATTTCATTGTACTCAGTGTTGAAGGAAAACAAGCCATTTCACAGATTTTTGAAGGATTTTAGAGTTTCTAGACATTTTAAAGAGGGTGCACTTGTCTAGGAGGGTGCATGGCATCATTTCTTCTCCATCTCTTAGATTACTTGCTGCATACCATGGTTAGAAGGAGATTGGGGTCATTTCCATCAAATATAGAGTAAGAACGAGGGGCACAAGGATTTGGGAAAACATGGGACTACCTTGAGGAAAACTTAGAGAAAGAAGACACTCAAATTAAGTGTCATTCATGTTTCCATTGTACTGTTGTTCATTGCTTGCAGAGGGGTCGAATTGTATTGTTGGGCTCATTCCTTTGTGCCTCCAACCTACCAATTCCAACACACATCCAAATCGAGTCATCATAGGGGATACACATTACCTAAGGGAGTTGTACATTCAAGATAACATATAGATTTATGAGTTGGGTGTGTTATCTATACTCAATTGTGGTGCCAAAGGAAGGGTGTATCCATACCCAATGGTTGCATTTAAGTGAAATTACCTCGCCACTTATCTTATTGTCAAATCTAATATGTGAATACTGCTGAGCATGCTAGTTGAAGGCTATCATTGCCATTACTCACAATTGTTGTCTCCTACTTGAGCTTTGTCAAAGATCTAAAGCATTGTGGTGCCAAAAAGGAAGTTGCTTCATCACCAAAGAGGACAGCTCGTTGGTGCTACTTTACAAGTCTACAAATAGTGTCTAAATCTGATTTATTTACCTCATTATGAATTGTTGTTACAATTTATAAAGAGTACAACTACCTTCATATATTTTTATGTTTTTAGTGTGTACATTCTATGGACAAACGTCATGAAAAATGAGGTATAAATTATAATATCCAAAACAATCACATAAACCCAACAAAAATCAAACCCATCCCGAGAAGGGGATATTACAACTTTGTGATTGCAAAGGTACTCAAAGTCTAACATCATCCCCTCAATCATAATTTTAAATAATTATACTAGTAATGTAACAAGAACTAGTATCATCTTCAATATAAAAATTTTAACTGAACTTCGATGAAGATATGCCTAAAAAACTGTCAATCTGAATGTTGAATTTTGAGTGAGAGCTGAAATTTTGGAAGTGAACAACTTCCATGTCTGAACATTCCCTGATGTTTCTAAAAGAAGTTGGCATCTTTTGCTAATTTTGGTAAACAAATAGGATCACCGGATGCTCTATGAATTCAGACACAATTAGGTGTTGAACATCCCATGAATAGTTGAATAGTTTGTTGAGGAGACCAGTTTACATGCTAGAATTCCAAAATGTTGATTTGATAATGAGTCAATGATGATTTGAAGAGGAGATTAGATGCCATGTTGAAATTCCTCGATTTGCTTATTAGACCAATTGTCTAATTGAATTTTGATAGGACTTTGAATCTTGAAGCCTGACTATCATCATTGATGTTACCCTTTTTCAAGTTCAAGGTGAGAAGAATATGGAAGGGATCCAAGCTTAAGCTTTGGATTCTTCTACAATAGTTGATTTTGATTCCATGCATCTATCTGGTGGTTTTGGTTGACCACTAACCAATTTCATTAATGGATGTGGTGGTTTTTGGTTAACCACTAACCAATTTTCATATGAGCATGTTTCTTCATTCATTTTCATACTCCCCCCCTTAAGTTGCAACGGAGTACCATATTTGACTTCACAAGACATGTAGAATTGGGCCCCAATCATGCCCAAAATCAACTTCTGCAATAATTGATTGAAAGTTGTTTGTTTTTGTAATTTCACCATTCAAATGTGTCTTTACCCATGTTTGAACTAGATGGTAAGACTTCTACAACTTCTTGACTTCTTGGTTCCATTTCCAAGAACTTATCCATCCATAATGCATTGTTCATTTCCTTGTCCGTATTCTTCTTTTGGCATTTATCTAAGTGATAATGTCTATTCCCACAATGAAGACATGGATGGAGATCAAAACATGCTATCTCCAAATTTCTAACTATATGACAATGCTGGCATTCAAAATTTTCTTCCATGTTTTTATCATCAATTGCTTCTTCATTTTCTTCTAGAGCCTTCTCAACAAGAAATCATGCACTCACAAACTAACTAGTTGGGAATACTTTGGAATATGAAAGATGTTGTATTTTTCATATCCTAGGCCATATCGATTTTTGTTGGATTGTAATTCTTCTCAAGGTCTAATGATCGCCTTGGAAAGATCATGTTGTACTTGTTATTGTCCTTCATTAATGTTTTCTTCAAATTCAAATTCACATTCTCTGTGGTTCTATGACTCTGAGCTTCTTCTTCTTACTCATCTTCAAAACTCATTAATTCACTGAATGATTCATTCTCGTGACTAGTCAAGGAATCCTCAATCACAATATCTTTATCAACTAGTTTTACTGGATCACTTATATCACAAGTAACATCAACATTTTCCAATAGATCGTTTGTATCACAAGTAGTATCAACCATTTCAATTAGGTCACTTGTGTCATAAGTTGCATTAATAATTTATTTCTCTTGTTTAATCAATTGCATTTGAATAAATTCAATCAGTTGATTCTCTATCAAGTTGTTTGTAAAGATTAATCAGCTCATTTTTTCAAATCATCTAAGGATTCCTATAGCTCTTTAATTTCTTGATTTGCATTTTGTAACCGCTTTCCTCCATTACCCATTGAAGGTTTTTGTACTTTTCAAGCTCACATGTACTATGCCGCTTGAGTCACACTCACTTGTACTCGTTCACTTGCTCTGTATATCATGCTCGCTTGAACTCGCTCACTTGCTTTGATTGTTTTCACACTTGCTTGATTTGATGTCAACTTTAGGGTGTCGGGTACCACCGACCATGCACCCCAAATTTTGTGATTACAATGATTGGTTTTGATGACCTCCTTATTCAAATTTCGAGCATGTCTCTTTTGACAATTTCTCACAATGGAAGGGCTTTTGTAATTTTACCCTTAATTCAATGACTCAAATTTGTTGAATTGATTATTAACTTTGTCATGAATCAATCTTTCATGAAGATTAGAGGAACAATCACATTTTAGTTTCCTCTTACATGAGATCGCACATTGCTTTGTGGGTGATTGACTTGATGTCTTACTTTGATCAAAATTGTATGCTTCGGTACACCATGTGTAGTATTGTTTACCAAATAAAATGTGTCAAAAAACTAAACATAAAGTACCTTAGTACACCATCATTAAGTATATAAAAGAAATCATGCACCATCACACGAGCACTACGTATATATTAGATATCCTTATTCAAATTTTGGGTAAATCTAAGACACAATTACCACCTCAAAATAAAAATAAAAATTATTTTAAAATATTACATAAAGCCTTCAATTAGATTCTTATTCTCATTTTTCAACAAACTTTCCAATCGCCCTCATTTGTAAATTTATCGTGTTGTCAATCCTTCAATTACAATAAACCCCGATTACAAAAAGTATAAACCTCCTTTAACTTAAACAAACTACAAATAAGATTTGAGTGAATAAAATGAATACATTACGTCTTTTTAATGACGTAAAGCTTTTATACTTGAAAAATAATAATAAATTTCAAAATAAAACTTTTTTTTATATCTTTTCCTTCACACCTATACATATGACATTTCTCAAAATGAAAAAAGGCATTCCATATTTGTCTTTATATGCCATAAAAAAAATGAATGATACTTTCAAAACTTTTCCAACACTTTTATGTGCCATAAAAAAATGAATGATACTTTCAAAACTTTGCCTATATGCCATGAAAAAATTAACCGTTCAAATCCTTTGCACGGTGACTTATAAAAGCGAAGAAGACCAGATTTCAATACCCGTCCTCCTCAACCGCTCGTGTCAGCTCTAAGATGCCTCACGAACGACCACATGCTGGATTTTATTCCACGTAGGGGCGTTGGCTCCTTTCTGAATCGATTAGATGCTTTTAATTGTGCCTTTTTGTAAGTTAAATCTAGTCGATATGCCTGCACTGAGAGAGATCGAGTAGTTGATGGGTCTAACGGTAAGGGTAGGATTTAGCAGTGGGGTTTTATGGCTAACGCAATGAAGACTTAGGTTTCGATTCTCTTTTGGGTTTGTTACAGTTTTTCAATGCTTTGTGTTTTTCATGAGGCCTAGCTTTCAAACTATTATTTTCTTTTACACAAATATGAGATATTTTTTTGTGTAGGTGTTACTTTTCCATCATACAAACAAACATAATAGCAACGCCATATTTATTATGAAAACCTGTGGGAAAAGTCGGCCATCAATAACAGATCTATTATTGGCCCTTGGTCAAACTAGGCCAAGGCCACCAAGAGCGTCTCTCTGGCTCACTTTGGCACGGTACAATGGAGGAATCCAACCCTATAAATAGGGTTTTTTATATGCAAATACAAGTAGCAAGAAACCACGGGCTACCAAAACCATGTACCCGAAACCACTTTCTACCTTGGTCATTCGCGAGTCAAGGTTAACCATAACAATCCCCCCATTAAACTTGACTTGGGGAATTGCTTCTGATATAACCCCTCCAAAAACAACTAGAGTACTTAGGAATCACATTTACATGTAGATTACACATTGTCGTCTCCATTCTCTCTTTTTGTTTAGTTGCTATCACATTCATAATCTTATGGGATAACCATTGCTTCTTTCAACTCTAATTTCTCTCGCCTTGACTTGCCCTTCATGTGTTGCACTTCCACAAGCCTTTTGTACATGCAAACAATTCCTCATTGATGTCCATATAAAAAAGAATCCATCTACCGGAATACATGGGTCCTCAGCGACTGTAACTGCCAGTTCTCTAGGAATCATTTTCACTTACGTGATTCATCAATATATTAAACTTTTCCTTGAGCATAACCTAGTCCCAACACTCTGAGATAAATCCATCTCGCATTCCCCCCTTTAATAGAAGACTCGTCCTCTCCGATTCCACATCAAGCTAGGCTACGAGTTAAAAACTCTAGGTGTCGGGTACAACCAATCATGCACCCCCTACAACACATGCTCAATTACATTTTAGGTACAAAAACATTTAATTATTTTCTAACAAAATGCTTCAACCAATGATTGCTCGCTTCATCACACCACTACGTTAATGAACTAATGCTTTCACTTAAAAAATAATAATTTAAGCATATACTTTTGAACGTGGTGCCTATTTTTTATTAACTTCTTCACTTCTAAAAATATAGTAAAAAAAATCATGTACATAAAGTACAGACACTAGAATTTATTGTAATGAAAGGAAAACTGAAGTCTATCCATGGATAAGTAACTATGTAGTTTTTTTGATTCACTCCATGAATAGCCAAAACCTTTTTGTTTGATTGAAAATAAATTACCTAAATAAATAAATAAAGACTTTCATGTCTCCTTTTAAAATGACGCGATCTCCTCCTTTTATAAAAGAACTTATTTGAATTAAATATTGAGATCTCCTCCTTTTATAAAGGAACTTATTTGAATTAAATATCTTCAATATTTATGGTTCATTCCTCATTATTTATCCACCTGAACGTTTTTTTTAATAGACACCGTCGCTTCTCTCTATCACGTCTTGTCTATGTTGGCTTCTTCTCACATGGGTGATCTTTTTAATACAGCAAATACCTTTTCTTCAACTGCGAATCTGGCTCACTGATCGTTTCTACATGTGTGGTCTCACAACACAACAGATCTTCCACTTCTGTGTTCAATAGAATCCAATGGCTCCTTGGTAGGACCTACGGCTCTTCTGCAGCACTCCCTTCACAGCAGGCGGTTCACAATCTAATAGAAAACTGGGCCAAACCAAGTCAGGGTTACAAAATAAACACAACGGAAAAACAACATCTCGGAGATCCACTAGCCACAACAACAAAATCTGAGATCCAGTAAGAGCTCACGATCTCAACGCTAATAGATCCTTCAGATCTAGGCATAAAAGCATGCTCGCCTTCACATGAGGGCAATCGGCCTTCCTCCTCACGCAACATAGCCTTCATCATGCAACGCTTCAATAGATCTAATATATATGTACTCCAACATGCAAATCCAGGGATCTCTACTACAAGAGATGTAGATACACTCACATATCCATGTTCTACGTCTTCACTAAAACCAATTTTGTCCTCTCAGGTCTCCAACCTCAATGAACATAACCATAGCTTTGATTTGACAGAGATCCGTGAGATCGAAATTGCTAATGAACATATCTACACTTAACCAGATCTGCGATTTCTCCTTGGAAGTTCAAATGTCCAAGCAATAGATTTGCCATCTCTTAACCGATCTACACTCAGCTTTGATACCATTGTTAGGAATAAAAATATGCCAGAGAAATAAAACATAAATATAAGCAAACATAATAACAACACCATATTTATCTTGGAAACCCGTGGGGAAAAATCAACCATCAATAATAGATCTATTATTGGTCCTTGGCCAAACTAGGCCAAGGTCGCCAAGAGCATCTTTCATGCTCACTTTGGCACGGTACAATGGAGGAATCCAACCCTATAAATAGAATTTTTTACATGCAAATACAACTAGCAAGAAACCATTGGCTACCAAAACCATGTGCCTGAAACCACTCTTGCTCATTCTGAGTCAAGGTTAACCCTAACATGGCAATCTTCAATTCCATGTAAATCTTCATTCTATTAGCGTAGGATGGGTGGCTTATCTTCTTCCCATTGAATGCCATGAATAATTTACTACCACGGATTCACATTCTTAACACTCCTCACAATGAATATCTCATGGATGACTACTATGGAGGCATCATGCCCTTGAGACTAAAAGCATACCATGCTAAACTATGGATAGTTATAACAACTCATAATGTGATAAGAATAACAACTTACATGAGATTTGATCTAGGACTTTATGATTGCATAGAATCTTAGATGGGAGGTGATCTAAAACTTTATGATTGCATAGGGACTCAGAGTCTAACACCATTGTTGGTCCCACCCATTTTTTAAGTTGTTTTAACCTGAAAATGATATATTCTTGAAATAAATTACTTTACATATCAACTTTCCAATGAGTTGGAAATCAAATCCCATCCTTGCTAGATGCTTCAGTTTCTGGTATCAAAGTGGCACCTGCTCACTTCATTTCACATTTGCTTTATGTGGATGATGTGTTATTATTTGGTTTGGGCTCGTTTGGGGAATGGTCCCAGTTTTCTTTTATTACTAAATGTTTTTGTATGAAGAAGGATTGGAAATTAGTCCTACTAAGTCCTCTTTCCTATACCATTGCAAAGACTCTGCACTCATGGATCATATCAGCAACTTGTTTCCCTACACGATGAAGGATTTGAGTGTTGGAATCAGATATCTTGGATACTATCTGAAACCGGCTAGGTACACATCTTCTAATTGGGGGTGGCTCCTCAAGAAAATACATAGGAGAATTAATGGTTGATCATTCAAATACCTCTCGGGATGTCGTTACTCACAAATGGCACTTATCTTCTTGGGAATCCATTGCTTGTCCTAAGCTTCTTAATGGTTGGGGAATTAAATTTATCTGGTCTTTCAATTTATCACTCTGTGCGAAGTCTTGTTGGAGGAGCTTACATGATTCTGGTCTTTGGGGGAAAGTCATTAAAGGAAAATATCTTGGGAGACTTTCGCTTCCCCTGTGGCTCCGGAATGGTAAGTGGAAGACCCAAGGATCATATATTTGGCGAAGTTTCATGAAGACCTTCCCTATTATCAACTCTGGCATTTGCTGGAAGGTGGGCAGGGGTACCCAGGTTTTTGTCCCGATTGCTGGTCTTGGGGATGATTTTCGTCTTACTTATGAGCTTATCACGTGGCTTCATGAATGTAATATCTTTGTCATAAAACAGGCTTGCAAACACCAGGAGATTGACAGCCTCTGTTGGCTTTCGACTGAGGAGCTGGCCTTGCAACCACATCTTCAGAACTTATGGGATGGTTTTGTTTTAAAGCTCATTCATGCAGGCATTTCCCTTTCTCAGGAGGAAGATGTTATTTGTTGGGGGTTCAATGCCCACACTGGAAACCTCACTGCGCAGCTGGCTTATTCACGTCTTATGGAAGAAGAATTTGGTGACCTGTGGCAGAGACAGTATGCTTCGTTATGGAATGTTAAGTGCTCTCTAAAAATTCAATGTTTCATGTGGCTAGCCATAAACAATAAGTTTCTTACCTGGAACAATATTTACAAATGAGGCATCCATGGTCTGGGGATCTGCGCTATGTGCCAAAGCGATGGGGAGGATGTGGATCACCTGTTTGGTCGATGCATTATATTTAAAAAGTTGTGGGCCTATCTCCAAAACTTTTCAAGTTTTCAATTTTTCTGGACCGACAGATCTTTTGTTGAAAATTTTCATTTGTGGGTAGCGTCCCATGTCTTTGACCCAGCCCTGTTAAATGTCGTGATTTGGGAATTCTGGAAAGTTCGTAACCTCATTTTCCAGGGAGTGTTAGGATATTTAGACACTTAGGAGTTATTTAAGATCAACTTGTGTAATATATTCGTTAGGTAAAGTGTGTTTTCTAAGTATGCATTTGTAAATACTTAATTCGATGGTCACAATATTTCCCGACATAGAGTGATCCAACGACTCAACTTCTCTTAGATCATACCTACCCTTGATCCGTGGCTTAACACCTGATTGGTCCATGATCTCTATTTAAAGAGCATGGAGGGTCATTGGAAAGTTGATCGATTATGAGAAGCTCATATGTAATTTTCTTTCTTTGCATAATAAATTGTTCCGTAGAAGCTATTTGGCCGAGGCCGTGGAGTGTTTCCCTCTCAAGGGTTTAAACCACGTCAAAACATCGGTGTATCAATCTGTGATCTGTTTGTGTGAAGTGGTTTCTCTAGGTGTTTGGTCTTTTGGGAGCACCCTGTGTACTCGAACATGGTATCAGAACTTTTATGAAGAGCCGCTTCCGGTTATGATCTAGATCTTGAACTGTTATCGCTGAAACTTGAAAGGGTTTCTGGTTCTGGTATTTCTATGCATTTCTAGGCTGTGGGAGGTGTTCCATTGCGTCCAGAGTGCCATTTCCATTGGAAAATAGTTTTCGTTTGATCGAAAATGGTTCCCGATTGCTTCAGAAACGCGTATTTCATCAGATCTGAAGGTACACTGTTACAGTGATGTTTTTTTTTTTTTTGTTTAAAAAAAACAATTCTCATATTTTATCAGTTTTTATTATTAGATTTTTTTTAGCTTCAGATTTTTGCTTTTCATGTCTGCATATGCTCTTTGTCGTGCACCTTGTGCGATCTCGGCAAATCAGAAACAGAAAGGGAAATGGTTTTTCTCGGCTGCGTATGCTCTTTACCATGCACCTTATGCGATCTCGGCAAATCAGAAACAGAGAGAAAATGTAGACTTTTCGGGAAAGCTAACGAGATCTAACCCCACAAGTATAGAAAGTTTTTTATGTTTTGGTTTATGGTGTGATTTGAAGGAAAAAAGGAAAGCACGGAAACCGAGCAAAAAAATAAAAATAAATAAAAATCCTTCTTCCTTCCAATATTTTACATACCTTTTAATCTAGCTCACTTGGTTCGAAGTTGCTTTATTCCTTAATAGGTCTTGAGTTCAAGTCTCAGGAAGTTACTTTTAAAAGAAAAAGTGCATACAATTTCTATTTTTCTATTTTCAAGTTACTTTATTGTAAAAGTGCATCTCACTTAAATAATAAAAATAAAAAGTGGGCCACTTAAGTTCATTTTTATTGTTGCATTATTTAAAGTAACATCATTATAAAAGTGAAATCACTTATTTTACAAAAGTGATTCACTTAAAACAACTTTCTTGTAAAATGATTGTCAAAGGTTCATCTTGGGAAGAAGGGGGTCCTTTTTTTAGCTGGTCATTCTTTATCTGCGATGTCACTATTGGGAACATCTTCAATTTTTTTTTTTGTTCAAGCATAACTTCATCATACGGAGTCAGTTTTCAGTGTCGTTTTTTTTTAAACCGCTTATTTTTTTGAGCTCTTCACATCCAAACTATTGGTTTCTGTTTTTATAGCCATTAATTTGTAGTTTGGCCGCCCCTTGTGATATTCTACTTACCAGTTCCAACTATTTCTCATGGACATCTCGTATGGAGGATGTTTTACGAAGTAGAGGACTTTTCAAAATTATCCCAGGGAAAGAAACATAATCCACTGATGTTGAAAATAAAATAAAATGGACAAATAGATGTGAAGAAGCTTGTGGATTGATTGGGATGTCAATCTCTACTGATTTGTGATTCCACATATCTGGATTTGATGAACCTGATGCTGCTAGGGACAAGTTGGAATCTGTGTTTGGTAAACACAATGAAATTCGAGGTCACCAACTCGAAAATGAGTTGATTTCTTTAAATCCAATTGATTTTTCATGCATACAAGACTATTTATCTAACTACAAAACTTTTAAACTCTTATGTGAAGAATGCAAGATTAAGAGGGAAGAAAAACAATACATTTATCATATTCTTTCCAAACTTGGACCTGCATATTCTGTTTTTGTATCTACATTTTACTCCATGAAAGAATCCTTAAATGCAATTAGCTATTAAGAGCCTAGTCTTGAATCCTTTTGTGATTCCTTGATTAAAGAGCAAGATAAGCTCATCCATTTTGGAATAATTAACAATGCAGATACATCTGGGAAAGCATTATTGTCCCAACAGAAAGAAAAGTCCAAGCCTCCCAAGAAACAAAATTTTCACAATAATAAGTCAAACAAGGGTCCCAAACTCTCTTAGTGAGCTCCTTCTTTAAAAAATGACAAAGGATCCAAGCCAAAAGGCAAGAAGACTGAGCGTCATTACAACTATTGTGGGAAAGATAATCATGATAAATCTAAGTGTTTCAAGAAGATGGCAGCCTTGGAAGCAACAATGAAGAAGCACCACATCAGCCTAGATTCGCCTTCAGAATCTACCTCTCATGGACATGCACTTTGTGCTTCTTGTTATTCTTATAATGCATCTTCTTCTTCTACTTCAAATGAATGGCTCATTGATTCTGGAGCATCTTATCATATGGCTAAGGATCAAACCATCTTTTCTACTATGCATGAATGTAACACCAAACAAATATTTGTTGGTGATGATAGATCTCTAAGTGTTATAGGAGCTGGAACGGTTCCAGTAAATAATGGTCATTTCAGTGATGTACTATGTGTTCCAAGAATTTCTTGCAATTTGTTATCAGTCTATCAAATCACTCATTCTGGTGAAGGTAAAACTTGACGTTTACACCTCACCAAGTTGTAATCAAGGATTTTAAAGATCTTCAATAGGTCCTAGCTACTGGAATTATTGATGATATTACCAGGTTGTACAAGTTTAACAAATTTGGGTCATCACCTTTTCTTTTAGTTTTTGTTGCTCATAGTGATAACTTGAGCAAAATTTGGCATGAGCGATTTGGTCACTTAAATTATCGCTCATTGCAACAACTATGTAAATACAATATGGTGACAGGTCTTCCGATGGTATCTTGTAGGGATGACGTTTGTTCCGGCTGTGTACTCGAAAAACATCATCAGGACAGTTTTGACAAGCGTACCTCTTGGCACGCCTCGGTTCCCTTGGAGTTTGTGCATAGTGACTTGTGTGGTCCTCTTCCATTTGATTCATTTTCTAGTTTCAAATATTTCTTAACTTTCATTGATGATTACACCAGATGCACTTGGATTTATTTCCTAAAACTTAAGAGCGAAGTATTTAACATGTTCTTGGCCTACAAGGCCCTTGTTGAAAAACAATCTGGTCATCAAATTATTAAGTTAAGATCTGACAATGGAGGATAATATGTTAACAAAAAGTTCACTACTTTTTGCACTGAACAAGGAATCCAACAACAACACATTGTTCCATATACACCACAACAAAATGGTGTAGCTGAACAGAAGAATCACACTTTAAAAGAAATGGCTAATTGTATGATCCAATCTAAGGGACTAAGTCTTCAATTTTGGGCTGAAGCCATTAATTGTGCAAATTACATAGTTAATCACACACCCACTAAAGCATTACAAGGTATCACACCGGAAGAAGCATGGAGTAAAATTAAACCAGATGTAAGTCACTTTCGTGTGTTTGGTAGTGAAGCATGGGCTCACATTCCGGATGAAAAACGGAAAGCATTGTAGCCTAAAAGTGAAAAGTGCATATTTGTTGGATTTTCTGAAGATGTAAAAGGTTATAGACTTCCTCAACCACATTCTCATGATGTAATCATTAGAAGAGATGTTAAATTTGATGAAAATCTCTTGGCCTGCGAGCCTAAATCGACGATTGTGCCATCTTTGGCCTGCGAGCCTGATTCGGCGATTGTGCCTTCTTCTTCTTCTTCTTCCAACTTCCTTGATAGGTTTCCAACTCCAGTTTCTGATGATGACAGTGAGGATGAAACTCCACCTCCGCCTGCTCATGTTCCTCCAGTTGCACCAGCACAAGTGCTTCCTCGATGGGTCTGTTCAACATGTGAAGCAGCTGGTGATCTTGCCGGTGATCCTAGAGATCAACGTCGAACACGTTCTCAGTTTCAGTGAGCCTCTTCTCTTTTGGCTCAAGTTTCCGAGAATCATGATCCAGAAACTTCAGGAAATCCTGATTGGGATGCAGCTATGGATGAAGAATATCGTTCCTTAATGGAGAACGATAGTTGGGATCTTGTACCTCTTCCAAAAGAAAGAAAACTTGTCAGATGTAATTAGGTCTACAGAACTAAGTATGCATCAGATGGAAGTGTTGAAAGACTTAAGGCAAGGTTAGTTACCAAAGGTTTTTCCCAAGTTGAAGGGATTGAATACAATGAAACCTTTGCTCCTGTTGCAAAAATGAACTCCATCCGCCTTGTTCTTTCCCTTGCATCCTTACATAACTGAGAAGTCCATCAAATGGATGTCATGTCTGCCTTCTTACATGGTGATTTACATGGAACAACCTCCTGGATATGTTCAGAATAACTCTAGCCTTTTCTGCCGCCTTAAGAAATCCTTATATGGCCTTAAGCAAGCTCCTAAAGCTTGGTATGCCAAAATGGATAGCTTTCTCCTTGACACTGGTTTTTCTAGATTCCATTCTGACCCCAATGTCTATACTAAGAAAGTAGGAAACCATATCATCATACTTGTTCTATATGTTGATGACCTTATTCTTACTGGTAGTGACCCTAAGCTTATAACCCATGTGAAATCCAGTCTTAAGCAAAATTTTGAAATGTCAAACTTAGGACATTTGCATTATTTTCTTGGTCTCCAAGTCCTGCAAACCAAAGACGGAATCTTTCTTTCTCAGTCTAAGTATGCTTGTGACCTTCTTCGTCGCTTTCACATGGAAGATTGTGCACCAACCCCTTCTCCCTTCCAGTCTGGAGTCAAAATTTCTGCCACTTGTACTTCACTTGAAGTAGATGCCACCTTGTATCATCAGCTTTTTGGTAGTCTCTTATACTTGACTCATTCCCATCCTGACCTTTCCTTTGCCATTGGTCATGTTGCACGTTATATGCAAACACCTCATGAAAGTCACTGGAAAACAGCTAAAAGAATACTTCGATATATTCGAGGTACAATTCAGTTTGTGATTCATTACAGTATAGGGGGGAAACCTTTGTTGGTTGGTTTCATTGATTCAGATTGGGCCGGCGATCCTGATGATCGAAAGTCTACAGCAGGTTATGTTTTCAGTATGGGATCTGGACCTATCACTTGGGATTGTAAGAAACAACAAGCTCTTGCTCTTTCTTTAACAGAGGTAGAATATCGAGCCGCAGTTAATGCCAGTCAGGAAGCTTTATGGCTTTGACAGATCCTTTCAGAGTTTGGATTCGAGCAGTAATAGCCTACTCCACTTTGGTGCGACAATCAAAGTGCCATCAAGCTTGCCAAAGATCCAGTCCTACATCAACGCAACAAACACATTGAGCTTCATATGCACTTCATCAGAAATCTTGTTCATGATCGTGTTCTTGAAGTACTCTTTTGTCCTACAGATGATCAAGTTGCAGACATCTTCACCAAGTCTCTTACAGAAGCGAAGTTTTCTAAACTTCGATCTATGTTAGGAGTTCAGGAACTTGTCATGAAGGGGGGATAGGCTCTAATGCCTCCTTCCTTCTCCTAATAGTGTCACTTTTGTAAATCCTTCAATCCTATCCCAAGTTGTTCTTAAGGGAGGATGTTAGGATATTTAGACACTTAGGAGTTAGTTAAGATCAACTTGTGTAATATATCCGTTAGGTAAAGTGTGTTTTCTTAGTATGCATTAGTATGCATTTGTAAATACTTAATCCGACAGTCACGATATGTTCCCAACATAGAGTGATCCGACGGCTCAACTTCTCTTAGATCACACCTACCCTTGATCCGTGGCTTAACACCCGATTAGTCCATGATCTCTATTTAAAGAGCATGGAGGGTCATTGGAAAGTTGATCGATTATGAGAAGCTAATATGTAACTTTCTTTCTTTGCATAATAAATTGCTTCGTAGAAGCTATTTGGCCGAGGTCGTGGAGTGTTTCCCTCTCGAGGGTTTAAACCACGTCAAAACATCGGTGTATCGATCTGTGATCTGTTTCTGTGAAGTGGTTTCTCTAGGTGTTCGATCTTTTGGGAGTACCCTGTGTACCCAAACAGGTAGAGCTCACTTCTATTGCTTTGCTTTGTGCTAGAATTGTTGGTTACTTCTAGCCGCTAATGATATTTCTGGTTAAGGCTCCTCGAAAAGTAGTTCAACATGAGGAGAATGCGTATTGTTTTCCAATCGGATATTTTGATGGTGCTGCCCAAGGGGATTTATGTGGAGTTGGCATGCTCTTAAAAGTCTCTCAAAGTTAGTTTTACCAGTTACAGATGGGAGCAGGAAAAGGTTCAAACACTAGGTCGAAACTTTTAGCATTGTGGGGTCTCCTTTTCTTCGCTAAATCTGTGGGTCTTTCTTCGTTGAATATATTTGGAGATTCGCTTGTTATCATCTCTTGGGCCAAGGGGGACCATTGTCTTTTCTCTATTCAGTTTAATGGTTGGTTAAATCGTGTGCACACTATCATCGGCTAGTTCACCGAAGTTAACTTTCGCCACATCTACAGAGAATTCAATGTCGAGGCTGATAAGCTCTCCAAGCTTTCCCTGGGGGATATGGATGGTACCATCCTTGTCAAGGATTTTAGAGATGGTTCTCTCTGGGAGATGTATTACCTATCTTATGTTTGATGATGACTCTGGACACTGATGTTTTGATTATTTTTCTTATGATGAAGAACTCTATGACCCTGCATGAAATATTTTCTGTATAACCTTCTCTATTCAGACTTTAAAGGTTTTTGTATGTATAGGTAGCTCGCCTTACTTGATATCTTTGGATACAACTTTTGTTTAATAAAAGTTGTTTTTTCGTATGAAAAAATAAAAATCCTTGCTCACCTACAAATATTTTGGGTCTCCACTCACCATTTCAACCACTATATCAAAATATTGTTTATGATTTGTGTGAAATTCAATGATAAATTAAAAGGGGAATTGCAGCTACTTAATTTTGAAAAAAAAATATGATTAATAAAAACAACCCCAAAACATTTATTGGTTTTACTATTTATTTATTAAAAGAATTTTAAATTTTCACGATACATAATTGAATTAATACAAATTCCAAATTTATTTGCATATTTCATCTATTACCTAATACATTTAGGTATTACCTAATACATTTACTTAATAAAAATGATAATAAATGTTAAATATTGACCTGAGTGGTAGGCGTTGGCCAGATTGACTAAGAAATGACAAGGGAGCATAAATGGCCAATGTTGGTTGGCCATGGCTCAATCAAATTAACAAAAAATAATAACATATATGTTTAAATAAAAGTTGTTTTTCTTAAAATAATAATAATAATAAATGTTAAATATTAATATTATTTCATTATTGAGTAAATTAATATGTTATTCTTGACTCTAAAAGATTGTACATAAGAGAAATCTAATTAGTTAGATGAAAACAACATTAAATTTACAACCCAACCAAAGTTGCATAGCTTAGTATGTTGAGCATGGAAAACATAATAGAGGGTTTATCGAAATCTTGAAATAAATTGCACAAACCTTACGATATGACCAATGGGTTACATTCATACCATCACAAACCTTACAATGTAATCAATGGTTGCATTTATAAATCAGTGTCTGAACATGGAATAGAGTAGAGGCTATGGGAATACCTTGAAATAAACTTTACAAACCTTACAATATAATCAACGGTCGCATTTATAAATCATTAGTTGACCATGAAGCACCCTGTTACAAACCTTACAATGTAACGAACGGTAAGTGTCATAGTTTTTGGTTTGTTTGTTTAACGGTAAGTGCCATAGTTTTTGGTTTGTTTGTTTGTTCTCAAGGAAAGTTGTAATATAGTTAATTTCATGTCAATATTATGAGTAGAGAAAGTGACAACATGTAAAGATTAAGGTGTTTTTTGAAGTGTAGTTTATTTTAATCTTAAATTTATACACATAAAAAGAATTACACCTTAAGATATTTGATCTCATTTCTTGAGGTGTAATTTATTTTATTTTAAATTTTTACACATTAAGAAAAAATGTACACTTTAAGATATTTGATCTATGTCTTTGCTTAATATATCTAGTATTAAGCTGAAATAAAAATAATTTAAATTTCTTTCTTAAGCCCTAATCATTTGCATTTTTATTTTTATTTTTAAGAGAATGGCATGTTACATAACTTTACACGACATCCCATCTCTCCAATACTAAGTTATAAAGCACCTTACTACTTTTAGTACAATTAAACCATCTATTTATATAGTTTGGTTTTTCATATATGTTTAAAACCATAAATTTGATTTTTTACATGTGTTTAAAGCCACATCAAATAAAATAAAATAGCTAGCTGTTCAATGCTCTCCGAAATTGATTATGTGAAATTGTGTAAAACATAGCCATCCTACAAAAGTTTGCATTGCAGCTTTTAGGGGTTCAATCATTGGAGCATTATAGACTTTTTAGTCATTTCCCCATGAGAAGTAGAGCTATTCAACGACACACCAAAGAAATTAATTGAATGATACCATGAATCAAATTAACCTCGATTCCCACTACTTTTGAATTAATGTTTACAGATGCATAATGGCTTTGCAACCGACTATGTCCCCATCTTGCTGACTAGCCAGTGGCCTCTCGAGTTTGATGTAAAATAGAGCTTTGAAAGGTCTGTGATCGAAGACCCTTGTTGAATCAATACAATCTTAGTCCTCCACATGGGCTTTGATTTTGGTCGAAGGATTTGTTTTGTCAGAATTATGTCACTTTTTACACCGCAAGACTACGACTTCTAATGAGGCTTTATGAATGTGTACAAACCTATCCCTTTTAGGAATACTCTTTTCATTTGATGGTATGAGAATTGAGACGTTGACCATATTAATCATTGAATTACATTTAATTGCGTTCAAGAGGTGTATTTTACAACTCAGTAGGGAGAGATGTGTAACTCCTTTCGTGCTTATCTTAGAGTTGACATGTGTCCTTTTTAAAAAATAATAAAATATTATAAAAAAATAACATGTCACCTATTTAAAACAATTACAATAACATATATATAAACTTGCGCTTCGAGAAATTTGATCCCTCTCGGCTCTTTGCAGATCCCCTTTAAGATGGATCTATGCTGGTGTTATTGCAGATAGACATGGTGGTTTTAAAAAGTTTTACTTTAAAAATTAATTTTATTTACTTTTAAATTTTGATAAGACTATTGCATTTTAAAAATTCATAAATTTATTTTAATTTTTCAAAATATTATGTTTTATATTAAAATTTTGTAGAACTTTATAAAATATTGCAAAAATTTGTGCGTGAAAAACAAATTAATAGTAGTCAATGTAGTTTAACTACTCAACAAGGAATAATAAGGAGGAAGTGAAAGTAGTTTTAGTAAAAGCTTAGGTGTTATTACTAACAACATTGTCCAAATGTTTTAAAATGTTTTATTTAATTATATTTAAAAACATTTATAAATAATTTTAAATATTGATTTTTTAAATTGTTTGAGTAAACTATATCTATTAATTTAATTCAACTATAAAATTCAAAAACATTTATAAATAATTTCAATACTAAATTTTTTAAGTTGCAAAAGTTTGTGCATGAAAAACAAATCAATAGTAGTCAATGTAGTTAACTACTCAACAGGGAATAACAAGGAGGAAGTGAAAAGTAGTTTTAGTAAAATCATAGGTGTTATTTTTTTTTTAACAGTAACAGAGGAATAGATTATATTTATAAAAGCTGTGCACAACTATTCATTACAAACTTTCAAAAGATTTCTGACAGAGCAGGAAATGTCTGGACAGACTATAACTATGATTTCTAGCAGCAATACATTGCAAGCTCTGAGTTTTGTTTTTCTATAACTATCCAAAATGGAGCTGGAATAAACCTTTATAAATTGTCTGTTGAGGATTATGCAGAAATGCATTGACAAAAAGATACAAAATTATGGAACCTGAGCTATACTGAAAACTAGCCATAATTCTTTAACCGGGAAGAGGTTGCGTCCACCATTTCCTGGTTGATTTCCTGGTTGACCGTGGGGGTTTCGTGCACCCAGCTTCCCTGAGTTTTCCCTATGAGAATGGCCATGTCTTCCTGTAGCATGTCCACTTTCCCCATTAACTCGAACAAGTTCCTTTCCAGGTCGTCTATCCTGGAATCCTGACAAGAGAGCTGTGAGACCGCGTGAGTAATATCCGAGGCCATCTCTGCATTTTGTTTGACGCTGGAGCAAACTACATCATAGGTGTTCCAGACAACAAATTTTATGTCCACCAGAGTTCTGCTCAGGGTGGCTATGGCCGCCAACACAGTCTGCATTGTATCAATATTACACGCCGGCAATAGCGGAAGAAGGGGGGGAGGAGAGTCAAGCTCGTAGAGGGAGAGGCGACGCAGGGCATCGGGTAAGTGGGGAGGACGAGCCATCGCGGAGGAAGGAAAAGAAGGAGCCAGTGGAGGAGTAAATACAGGTTCGTGGGAGCTGACAACGCAGGTGGGAGCAAGGAGACAGGTGGAAGGATGACCGGGGTGGCGTGTGGCTGAAGCTACGGAGGGGGAGGTCGATACAAATCCAAAGTTTGAGCACGGGAAAGGGTGGACCTTCGATATCATGGACCCGACCTTAAAAACAACCATGAAAATGTTAATTCTTGACATTAAAACTTAGGGAATGTAATGATACCCCAAAACTCCATTGAGATCCTTGACTTGTCCAATTTCGAGCAAAATTCCTTTATTAGCTGCTAAATCTGCAAGCCTATTGTTCTCTCGACGGATGTGGAAAAAAGAGACCTTGGAGAGGAGAGCATTGGTTTTAATTCTTTGCATGTATATGTGGGCTTTTGAGCCTGGCAAGGCTAACCCTCTTTGCATGATTTGAATGACATGCCTGGAGTCTTCGTAGATTCTAAGATTGTCAATGCTGAAGCTAGAGGCCATATCTAAGGAGAAAATGAGAGCTAGCCATTCTGCCTCGTTGTTAGTTTTGCTACCTAGTCCCCAAGAGAAGGCTACAATTTTATTTCCTCCGGGATCGAAGAGTATCCCACCCGCACCTGCCGCCCCAGGTAAAAGCATAGGTGTTATTACGAACAACATTGTCCAAATATTTTAAAATGTTTTATTTAATTATATTTAAAAACATTTATAAATAATTTTAAATATTGATTTTTTAAATTGTTTGAGTAAACTATATCTATTAATTTAACTCAACTATAAAATTCAAAAACATTTATAAATAATTTTAATACTAAATTTTTTAAATGTTGAACTAAATTACACAATTAATTTAATCAACTACAAAATTAATACAAAATATTTGTCATTTTGGATCCTAAAATAATAGTAATAGTAGTGTAACCATACTCTGTATTGTAACCCATGATGTCTCCCAACATAAAATTAATGGTATGAAATTATTTGAGCCTAAGTGACAAGTAGTTGGCTTGTAGGATTTTGTTCCTTTTGGCCTATCAATATTAATGAAATTTACAAAATAGTTTTATGCATAGACAAATTGCATTTGTAACTTTTAATAGTAAAGACTTAGCTACCACGTGATCTTGTTTACTATTGATTGACGTTGATTAAAATTGGAAACCAAAAGCTACATAATCTTAAAATATTAAAGCTTACAAAACAATGTAACTTATTCCACCCTAGTTGATTCCATAATCAAAATCATCACAAATGAAAAAGGAAATCAATAAACATAACCACTTTTTTAGTTACCAATCCTAGACATGCTATTTAGATAGGTGATAACTAAGCTTCCCCGTTCAAAGGTTGTCAATGTTGTTTTTCCAACAGATTTGTAATATTTTGGATTGAGTCATATTACTTAATAAATTCAATGCTCACAAGGTCTTTGGGTTTTTTATCCTTCCAAACACATAATATGGACTTAAGATGGATATATGATACTATTTATTTTGGATTTATTCATATTAGTGAATAAATATGTGTAGGTAATCAAGCATCCTAGTGTAACTCCATGTCAATTGATATATGTTGTCTATTTACAATGTTTTTAGGAGAGTATGTAAAAGTACAATGGAATTTCAGTACTTCAAATCTTCGGGATTTAAAAATAATCATGGACTACTGTAACAATCTCTGTATTATCTCTAATTTGGTTCTTGCTCGAATTCTTCACCAGATGTAGGAAGCAAAAGCGAGATTCTATTAAATCTCATTTACCCACACTTACAGAGAACTCAATTCGAAGGTAGATGCATTGGCGAAGAGGCGCTTTTGCTCTCAAAAGGAACAGTACGTATCCAAGAACAAAGAGGTGAAGAGCTCTCACCAATCATGGAAATGAGGCCGATTTAGATTACATGCTAAAATAGTTTTAATTTTTGTAACAACTTAACTATTTTTTAGAACTGCAAAGGATAATATGATTAGGAATGGATGATTGAGATAGTGTATGTTTTGAGACAATGTAGGTCTTGAGACAATGTATGTCTTGAGACTATGTAGCATTGGTAGTTATTCTTCAATTGATACAGTGTATGCTTTGAGACAGTGTATGCATTGCTTTATAAAGTTCAAGTCTAGTTTTTGGATCAAGGCCTATAAAGCTAGAAGGTAAATGTATATTTTGATTTCGAAAGGAACAACAAACATATGTTTGTTTTTTGGGGGGGGGGAGTACAAGGGAACAATGTAGAATATTTAAATGTGGCTAGAAAATATAAAGAATATTTTTTAAAAAGTACAAGCAAGTGTGTTTGTAGGTTCTGTGATGGTGGAATCCTTACATATTTTTTGAGGATTTGTAACTCAAATACTAGGAGGATTATAATTTCTATATTTTGTCTTGTATTTCATATTACTATAAAATATATGTAGAGAAAATTGTTATGCAGATCTACTACTTATACTTAATGGTTCTTAGAGGGTGTCCTTCTAGTGGTGAGAATAACTACTATAAATTCCTAAGAGCCCAGGGAAACTAAGTTTATGTTACGCTTTCTAGAAATATGGGTGGGATTTCTACCAACTTCCCTACTTCATACCTTTCTTTAAAATACAGTGATGCCTAAATTGATAGAATTAATATATTCTTGATATATTCTATCACACTCATGTAGTGTGACTGTACAACAAGATAACATAGAGATAAAAAAATAGAACAACCCACATATTCTGCCCACTGTCGATCTGAGGGAATCTTCCCAAGGTTTTGTGAAAGTTCTTCCTTTTTCCTTTTCCAAGTACAAAAGATCCACAATCATCTTTGTGAATAAAAAAATGTATTTAAAAGCTGTCGATGCAAAGAAAAAAAAATAAAGCTTAAGAAAATCCACCAAATCATTATTCATTTATTCAGTAAATGTGAACACGGCCAAAAATACGATCTTCAACAAATCATGCAAATTTGTAACTTGAAACAGGACTCCATGCGCCTGTCAACCAGTTTTTTTCACTTCCTAGTGTCAAACCCGTCACTCTTATTTACTTTTGAGAGAAATATAAATAAAATGCATCACATAATAAATAAATAAATTCCTAGAATTTTTTGGATTTTGGCAACCATCCTTGAATAACTAATTCACAAATAGAAGCCCAAAATAAATAAACAACATAATTAATATCTCCTTAGCATCCTAGCTTATTTAATGTTGTGAGAGAATGCAATGAATTAATATAAAAGAACATGTGGTCCTTATCATGCACCTATAATTGGAATGACAAGTAAAGAGGGGAGGCCCTCTAGCTTGTAAAACATGATACAATATTCTGACTACCAATTTAGGCATTCTTATCAACTATATGCAAATATAATATTGTTTACACTTCAGGAAACTATAAAGAATCATACAATGTCGAAAAGAGGAAGACCAATTATCCAAAGCTACAGGAATATCTTGAAACAATAATTCTTCTTCCCCCTTCGAAAGACAAAGATTCATAGTATATGGTTGTAAGTGACAGTGTATTGTTGTTTTGACCTAAACAATATAAGAGAGTGATGTAGGGTGTGGGTTAATAAAGAAAATTAGTGTAGTAGCTAATTATTTTCCATTGCATAAGCAATTTCCCTTTCCCAGTGAGCAGATAAAATGGACAATAGCATTGTATATGTAAGAGTAGAGAAACAACCAAGCGGGTTATAGGAGAGAACATATAATAACCCACAAAATTCGAAACGTAATCGATTCTCGAACAACATTTTCAAAATTCATAACCGAATTATAAACACCAAAGCTTGAAATCACTTATCTTTAATTCTTCTTCTGGAACATAGATGCGGATGAGGAACACTCCGCCCAACCGTAGGAAATTGGGATCATTATTTTCTCAACCCATTTTCCACCCCTGAGCCAGGACTATGAATCCATAAAGGAAAATGTTTCATTTATTCCCTTTTTATGGTCAAAACTCAAGGTTCTCTCACAAAACCAAAATTCTTCTATGAAAGGGTAATAACATTATAGACTAAGTCCCAGGTTGATAGAATTGTACCCAAATATGTTCCTAATACGAACCATCACCAATGACATACCAAACCATGATAAAGGTAATGTTTTACTTACAAAAGGGGAAACACAAACTCCAGTAATAGAATTGAATGATGGGATACTAAACCAAAATCCAATCCAAGATTTGAATGGAAGACAATGGAAAAAATTCAATGGTAGTATTCATGATTTCCTTGATTGAAATAGGTTCGTATGTAAAAGAATGAAAAAAGTTCAATGATAGTCTCGAATGATTTCCCCGATTAAAATGTAGGATCAACTGCAATCCTGGATCTATTGGATTGAATGGAATGATCGAAAAGGAGAATGGATTTGGTGCATGAATCTCAGGAATGAGGTGCCATCACTAAGAAGCCACAAAATTCACTACCAAACTCTAATCACACCCACTCATGAAACACTTAAGCCAAGGTTAATAGGATTAGCTTAATCCTTAAACATAAAATAATAGCATGTCATGAAAAGAGTTAGGAAAACTACAAGGTCATGACCCTCAAGAATTAGAAAACCCTTCGCACCTTTCTCTCTCATGGATTCATAGTCCTCTTTCTTTATAGCATTCACTTCCCATCTTCACTAGCTAATAGTTATTAATAACTATTCAAATACAATTACATGAGCTTGGCCCTTAACCATATCATATTTACAATTACATTGGAAGATGGGGGCTTCAACGGGGTGTTACATTCCCCTCCTCCCATATATTTACAAACGGGGTGTTACAATCCCCTCCCCTCATATATTTACACCATCCTCGACGTTCCTAACTTTGCTCCAGCTACAACAACGTTTGCTTCCATTAGTGTAACTCTGATCTTCTTTCGCTAATTACAATGCTAATTTTTTTCATTTCCAGCTGCTCCTTGAACTTTCCTAGTACATCCACATGTCCCAACACATCTTCCAGAAGCTTCCAAGGATCCACATCCAAAAATCCTTGTTCAAACAACAAGTGAATCAATATAAACACGTTACATCTATCCAACAAGTTTTTTTTTTCTCTTACAAAGTTTCCAAATCTTAACCGAAGCATATACATGACATCACACAAATTCTAGGCAACAAGATGCAAATAACCAATACTTATCTTCATAATCATCTCTTTTCTTTTCTTTTCCTTTTACTAGTATCAATTGAGAGTTTGTGTTTAGTTTTAATTTTACTAGCTAAGATTTTCCTAAACACCATAGGTCCATCTGCAATTTGGAAATATATTCAAGTTCTCAGCCATTCCAACAATACCTATCACAATCATGCAGATATGCATACATCTCCAGATTCTCCATTATGAAATATCAAATGTATCACTTAAGCACATTTATTTATAGTAAAATCAGTATGCAACTAATCTAGTTTCATGTTTCAAGTACAAGCTCATGCGAAGATTACATTTTTTCTACACAATCATGATGTTCATCCCTATCATGATGAACTAGTTGAGTTGGTGACTCAACATCAAAACTATCTATTCTCATAACCTCGTTGACCATCTAAATTCCTTCCTCTTCTTCTCAACAAAGCACTGAAAGTATACCCTTTCACTGCTAAACAATCCCTCAGACGTACTAGAAATCAATCCCATTCTTTGTAACACAGTCCCTCGGGAACCCTTTCCTCCTCAATGGTGCTTCAATGTTGGTAAGAAGGTTACAATACTAGATTTTAATACAATTAAGGTAGTAACTAGGATGCTAGTGTGACTCCATCATCTAGCCACATCGACAGAATTTCACAAATCTATCACACATGACATTTGCAATTCCAACAAGATCTACAATTTTCATTTTGTTTAATTTATTAATCCTAGTATTGCTTCCTTTCCATCAAGAATATTGTAACATGAAATAAACAACATACATGACCTTGTATATGAATGCATTAACATAACCATTAGGCCTACCACCTCATACACACACACAACCATTACGACAACATGCACATCATGCATTTAGCAGTTAAATAGCCATGCATAGCATTGACTCATATAGATGAAAAGGAATTTTTACATAATTATTTTAGCAATTATGCAAAACCTGCTTGCGTGAATCATATTTCTTATGGTTTCCACAATACCCTTGATGTTACTTGGTAGCAGATACCTCATAGGAGTTCACACAACCCCTTAATTAAGTGGCTAATGAACAATTACTTATCTTTAATATTTCCATATCATCAATCCATAGAATGGTTAGGGCTTGTTGACTTGACTATCCTCTAACGTTAGTATTTTTTCTATGTTCCAAAATCCACACAATAGCTCCTATGACAACAAGAACAAAAAATGCACCAGTAGTAAACCACATATCCATTGTGAATGGATGCAAGAAAACCCAAGTGCCTCTCAAATTTATCTCCTGTGTTATATTTTCTACTTTTAATCAATATTTATCTAGGATCTTATTGAAAGAATAACATGCATAGCATAACACAATAGACACAAATAATTTCCTCGGGGAAACCATAAAGGAGAAAAACCCACAACTTCCTCAGAGATATGTTGATGCCTCGGATATCGTAGCATCAATCAGAAAGGGATTCTCCCCGATAGATGATCCCAATTAGATTATCTACCGTTTGGTATAGGGAATCCGTCCGGTTAGTGGTTTCGGCAACCGTGGATTTGGAGTTTAATTCCGATTATACCGGTTATGGCCCGATCCACCTTTCTTTTGGATTTTATGTTTTAATGAGATGCAAGTGCCTAATTTATATCTGATCTAAATGCAAAACTAAAACAGATCTAAGTCCAAAACTGAAGTAAATCTACCTATCCTTGCAAGGAACACATTTAAAGGATGAGCAATGAGCTGTAACAGATATCATAAAGAAAGAACAGATAGCCGTCAATTATTACAAGTAAAGCTACAGCAAGATAAAAGATCTTTAGAAGATAGCTTCTAATTTAATATAAAACACATTTCATGCTCATGAAACAGAGAAGTAAAATTATTTAATCTAGATGGAAAGAATGAAAGAAACAGATCTAAGTGTAAAATTAACTGAAATAAATCTAATGATCCCTGCAAGGAGCAAATCTAAAGGCATGAACAATGAGCTATAGGAGTTATCTTAAAGAAAGAATGGATAGCCATTAAATCAGAAAGAGAAAGCTACAGCCATGATAAAGATATCAGAAGATAGCTTCTGATTTAATATAAACACATTCACTGCTCATGAAATGGAGAAATCGTTTACACAGAAAGAAGCAAAAACATTTGTTGCAAGGAAATAGTTCAAATAACAGGAAAGATCTCACATTACAGTATGGAAGTCATCAGAATAGTCCAATACACATCCATCTTTCGTTCCCATGCAAAACGTCCATCTCCCTGGCTTTTATGAGAAAATTCGATTTTTACAAAACCAATACAAGATAGCTCGTACAGGTCTCCAAAATTCGTTCCCTGCCAAAAGTCATTACCTATTCTTCCTAGCTTCTATTTATAGTTACAAAATTGCCCTTTGGGCTGCCACCTGGGGTTTTCCACTTGTCATCTACAGAAATTTTCTCCTCTAACAGACAAAACGTGACTCCCTTCTCATTACAAAAATTATTTTAAAAGAAAATAGGGACAGCTATCCCTTAGCTCTACGTATCATACATATGTGGGTCCAAAATACAAAACAACAGAAATACTACTCTATCATCAGCGCTCTACTCCTGCACACGTGCTTCAGATGGAAGAGAAGCACTTGATCCTACTGGAGCTGCTGCTGCAGCTTGGGAAGAAGGACTCGAACTGATTGGAATATCTTCCATTGCTGGGGAGGAGGGAACCGAGCTCACTGCTGCAGTTGGAATGGCTTGGGAGGAAGGAGTTGAACTGGCTGGAATATCTACCACTGCTGGGAGAGAAGAGTATGGGTTTGCTGTCACAGCTGCTACTTCTGCCTTCTTCTCTTCCTCTGCTATGTAGCTATACCACACACCGATGTCCCTTATGAATACGTTTGCTGCAGCAGGAAACAATATTTTTTGAGAAGTCACGTTTTTCCCGAGCTCTGCTCCAATGTCTTGAATCTCTGCTATTGCTACTTGGTGTATTTCCTTCAGCAGATGGTTGTGGAGTGATGACAATCCAATATAATGTTGGAGGTCATCAATAGACAGGACATCAATCCTCTTCACATACCCCGTTTGAACGCCCAGCTCTTCCTTTAGTTGAGACAAACGTTGCTCCTTTTCCGGAAAATCCTCCAGGGTCTGAGGGAAGTTCAATTTGCATTTGTCATGGACCCCTTAGAGCCTTTGATACAGACTGTTAATTTTATCTGTTGTCCCTCGTACGCTGGCCATTAGCTTACTGCCACCGCTCTTGCCGAACTCCAAAAGGGCTATGTCCTCATTAAAATCGTCCACAGATTTAAATGGGAGATGCGTGGGGAAACCCCCCTTTCCTTCTCTCCACTTCATCTGACTCAGGATATTTGCCCTAACCTGAGTGTATTTAGCTTTCAGCCTATGGGATTCTGCATTAACTTCCTTTAACCTGACTACCATGGCTTTGAGATGGCACACATCATTAGTGATTAGCCCCTGAGTCTCATGCATTTGCCTCAGGATGCTGCAGGACAGCTCATGGAAGGGAGATATGTCCATCGTTCTGCTCTCAACTTACTCTAATTGTTCAGCTAATGCCCGCTTGTCTACTTCTAGCTGCGATGATTTTTCTTCCGCTTCATTCTTCTCCACTTCCACAATCATCATCTGGAGTGTTAGTTGGTCCTTTTCCTCCTCCAGCTGGCTATACTTGCCTGATAGCTCTTTATGCTCGGCATACAGACAATTATACTTGTTCACCACAAGATCCTTGTGGGCTTGCTCATTAGCCACAGTTTGTTGCAGCGTATGAGCTCTCTTCTTTGTTAATGCATTTTCTCTGACTATAACACCTACATTGTCCAGTGATGCTTTTGTTGTTTCTACAACTGCGGATGCCATAGCAAAGGGATCTTTATCTGTATTTCACATTACAGTGACCTCCCGGTGGGTAATGATGTCCTCCTGGAAGGGACTTTTGATCCTCTCTTCCGATTTGAGGACCATGGCTTTCCTTTTCTTATCATAAACAAATTCATTCCACCTGGACACCGTATGTTTTCCTGATGGAGTGTACGGGATAATTGGGAGGTCCATAATGTCGATTTCTTCCTCAGCTGGTGGGGTCTGGACTCCCTGAGCTGGATCTGCTCCCACATCTTGGGTACCAGAGCCACCTGCTTGAGATGCGTTTATTTCCATGTCTTGGACACCGGACCCACCTGCTTGGGCATCTTCCCCTCCAAACATTCTGAGGTAGGTGCCTTGCTCTGAAAAGTAAAAATCCCCGTAATTCTCAAGGACTTCCAAAGCATTCTCTGACAGGCAGTTGGGCTCCTCCTTGAATAACTTCTCATATAGGGGCATGATGAACCCCTCACAGATGAGTTTGTAGCTAGGTTTGTAATTCTGGGCCCACATCATCTTGAAAGCGGTATAAACCGGGGTGGTGGCCTTATCCCATGTGCAGCCCAATTTGGGGAAGTCCACCTTGGCCAAAACACAATCGATCAGATATGAGGACATGAAAAACTCTGCCTTCTTCAAGGCTAGCCCTTCCCTTGCAACAACTATCATTGAGGCCAAACTGTCTGACAGGAGAGTGACCCAGTCAAACACAGTTCCTTTAAACGCCACGAAGTGGATAATAGGGACCCACTGAATCTTATACACGGTGCCATCATGCATGCCGAAGATTCTGCACATCATCAAGGTGATCAATCTGAAAGGAGGTCCTAGATTCGTTACATCATATTCGTCGTTTCCTTTCTTTCTCAAATGCTTGCCTGCTACTAGTAGCTTTTTGGCCATCTCAACGTTATTCATTTTTCTCAACCATTCATCAGTCAGAGCTTGCTGGGAGCGGGGAAATTTATAGGCTGTGGCAATGTATGCTGGGTGGAATGAGGCCATGGCTACTTTCCCACTGTCATTTATCACTCTTCCTTCCGCATCGGCATGTTGGAGTATCCATCCGATTACTTCAGCACAGGGGAATAGTTCAGGGCGGGTAGCAGCTTTGGTTATGCCTGAAGCTTTGATATTTAGATAAATATGCCCCTCTTCTAACAACATGTCCGGGACATCCTAGTCTCGGATCATCCTGTAAATGTCACCCCAGCGGATTTCTGGAGGGACACCGGTGGTGCACCTAGTATCCTGGAGTGAGGTCTCAGTTTTAAGTGGTGCAGGCTTTTTCTCTGTCATCTTAGCCTTCTTCTTACCACCTTTTGGCATTTTGACTTATCCCTGATAGCACCCACATACAAGTCATTATGAAATTGAGCAACATACTGTGAGATTTTAATAGAGATCATCATCGTTTTAATATGTGAATGAGATAAAACCAAAATGTGGAGATGCATTTTAGGAAGCAAATACACCATTCCAAATAAGAAATCTAGATTTTAATCATCCTGATTCTTTTAAAGGGGCGGGTTTGGAATGTTCCTGCGAGGATAAGCGCGTTGCGGAGGCATCCTACTTTTGGCCCAACATCTAGGAGGGATGGTATCTATCGCCATGGTTGCGGTTCAAATGGATAATGGCGGGGAAGTCAGGGGTGACATAACTCTATGACGGAAGGAGGAGCCGCTTTTTTTCAAATTTATAAGCTGACGAGGGTTTCGACTGCTATGGTCATCTGATAGCATTTGGCGAGGCGTTCTGCAGTAGTTTTTTTTTTTTGAAACTAGGACCGGGGTTGACGACGCCGGGAATGCGGGTGATAAAAATCTTCGGGCGGTCATAGGTTTGGCTTTCGGCTGATAGCAACGAGACCTTAACAGGGCTTGGTGACTTTTAAAAGCCACAAACTAACGATGCCTGCGGCCAGGGTAGGAGTTTGGGAAGTTTCACCCGTCAAAGTTGACGCTCAAACATTTTCATATTTCTATGTTTTGTATGACAAAAAACAATGGAATTTCGATTGTAATTTGACGGGCAAAGTAGCCCATGATGAGCATTTTGCCCGTCAAAATCCAACCTAAACCAATCGTCTTCAAACAAGGACAATCCAATAGTAATCTAACGCGTAGGAGAGGAAAATTTAATGGTTAAAATTCCTACCTGGCACCGTGAAGACAACTGAATGAGGTGGCCGTGAACGTGGACAAGTAGGCTGAGCTGGAGCGGTTGCGCGGCGTCCAACAAATCTTCCAATCGAGAAATAACAACGTGTTTGGCTCGAGCCCCCACCATCTATTTAAATAAGCTGGCACGTGCAGGGTGGTTGGCGCATTTAAAACGGGTTTAATACAAGTACGTCGGCGTCAAATCAAATATTCTCAATTCACGCGCGACCACCTCCTGCGGGACAAACTTGTGAATTTCACCCGCCGTTGCGGAAGGATATAGCGAATGCTTTCGCTGTTTCGAGGAACAATGGTGAATGGCTCCCACAAAAGGCTCCCGCGACGCGGAGGGGAAACCCAAACGTTCCGCAAAGATAACGCGGAATCTTCCGCTGAACTTCTCCGACGTTTCGGGAGAGAATGGTGAAGCTCCTCGCAAAAGACGTGAATGTTTAATTCTTTCGGCAGCCCTTTTCGGGATGCTAATGCGAAGGCCTTTGAAATTTCGGAGAGCTTTTGCCAATGGCTTCCGCCGTTTCGGGGCGAGCTAGCGAATGGCGCCGCGCTTTACGGAATGGTAAGTTGAAAGTTCCGCGACCTCCGAAAGTTCTAAGTGCCTCGGCGTTTCTGAACGAAAAGTCGAAAGGTTCCGCTGTTTCGGGAAGAAAAAAATCAAAGGCTCCGCAAAGTTTTCTCTGGGATGTTTCGGAACGATTCCGCAAAGGTCTCCGCAGTTGCAGAAGGATTTGGTGAATGGCTTGCGCAACTGCAAGACTTCAAAAATTTTCAAAAACTAAGTCACTTAGCGGCTTTCGCAGAAGGTTGGCGGATGGCTCCCGCATGTTTCGGGCGGCTTCCCCGAATTCCTCCGCCATTTCGGAAGGATTTTGAGAATAGCTTCCGCAACTTTAACCATAACTTCTAAATCTTTTCAGGAGAGTTAAGTAAAGACTTCCGTCGCTTCGGGAGAAAAGACTGAAAGGTTCCGCGACTTTGTTCTTACGTCCCGCAAACGCTCAAGATTTTCTAAGTCATTTTCGAGAAGCTTATGCGTTTGGCTTCTGCAATTGCGGGAAGATAGCCCGAAAGACTCCGAAATGTCGGGAGACTTTCCCAAATAGTTTCCGCAACCGCGAGAGGAAAATTTAAGCTTCGGGATGCTTAGGCGATTAACTCCCACTGTTTCGGGAGCAAAAGATGAAAGATTCCGCAGAGCCTCCTTCTTAAGTTCCGTGACTTTTTTCAGAAAGTTTCTAAGTCCTTCCCGAGATGTTTAAACAAAAGGCTTTCGCCACTACGAGGCTTTATCAAATCATCCCGCGATTTCCAGGAAGACTTCATGACAAATTTTCTATTGAGAACCAAGATTTCCTGGCAGACTTAGAGTGGTTCATGGCAAGATTTTTCTGTTGAAAAATAAAGTTAATAGCTGGGGATGGCCTCTTAAGGCAGCCTTTCTAAAAAATTAAAAGGAGGGGCCCCAATATGTACAAATTTTTTTGGGGGGGGATGTTGCTGCAACAACAATGGCGAGTCACTGGTGAACACAGATCTCTGAAAAAATTGCTCTTCATGGTCCGAAACCTCATCAAAGACATCCATCTTAGGTGCAGTACTCAGCTGAGCATTTTAAATTCATGCAGGGGGAAGAAGGCACTTTACCTGCTAGCCATTGGGGAAAGGGGGGCTTTGATCGAGACATCTTCACCACTCTCAAAGGGCCAACATATGAGATTCATTTTAGGAGGGTCATCTTTCATATGGTTACTACTGCCAGACTCCACAGGATTTGCAACACTTTCTCATGGACATTATTGCTCTTGTTCCTCATTCCCATGCTGCTTGCATCCTTTTGGATGTTTGTACTTTGGACAACTTAGTTGTTTGAGACTTCCAGAGATATTTTCTTTTGGACATGATTTTTTATTTAGGCTCCTCAATCCATAATGTCCTTTTGTGTGAGTTAGAAATTTTATTGATTTGATCAAACCTCACGGACGGAGAGGAGCCCATTTTGAGCTGAGCCTTTTGGACAACCTTCTTGATTTTACATGTCTTTTGCTTTTGTCTCAGCCATGCTTTAATTGAGGCGAGAATCTCTGGAAAACAGACCCTTGAATATAAGCCATTTTGGCTGTTAGATTTGCAGCGTGGAGTCATTTCAATACCCTATGTCCTCGAGGTGTGCTACTTTCCATGGGTCCAACTTTGGTAACCTTCTTGAGATGCCTTTAAAGTGTGAGGGTGGGTGGAGCCCAACGATAGTAGTGAGGATGGTCATAGGTCTCTGCTATTTAAACAGGATTAGTGTGACCAGTGGAGTAGGCTTCCTTCCTTCTGAACATTTCAGCGAGAGCACAACAGATAGGATTTATTCGAGCATAGTTCCGGACTCATGGGTTGCGAGATTTCTTTGAGAGACTTATCCTCAATGGGAAACTCAACCAAATGGATTTCAAAAAACAAAACTTGTTGCAAAGGTTCAAATGACAATGAAAGAAACAAAATGGCCGAAAAATAAAGCAACTAAAGGCTAAGGCAACAAATAAAAGAAAACTTTATTTATGTACAGGAAGTCTCAACGAGACTATGCAAAGTATTGTTTCAGAGCGAGGCCATTGAAAGGAAGGGTTACTTCTTCTCCCTCGAGATTTGTCAATTTGTAAGTGGATGGGCCTAATTTTGCCGAAATTTGGTACGGGCCTACCCATAGATGTTGAAATTTCGTATGCATTCCTTTGCCTTCGTGATTATGGTCCCATTTCAAGACTAAGTCCCCAACTTCGAAGCTTCTTTTGCCGGACTTCCTCTTATCGAACCATCTCTTAACTATGTCTTGATGTTGATGAAATCGGTCTTTAGCTTTCTGTCGGGCTTCTTCAAGTTGAAGCAGGGTGTTGATCCTGGATTGTAAGGCTTGGCTACCAGAACCCCGAGAGGCTTGGGATAACTGTAAGGATGGGAGTAAGACGTTTGGAGGCAGGATGGCTTCCTTGCCATAGACAAGAGTGAAAGGGGAAACACCTAAAGAGTTCTTCGGGGTCACCCTATCTGCCCATAAGGCGTTTGGGAGAGCTACATGCCAACTTCTCTGGTTTTCTATCACAGTCTTCTTAAGAATTCGAATCAGGTTCTTGTTTGAGGATTCAGCTAATCCGTTCCCTTGAGGATAATAATTGGCTGAATAATGGAACTTAATTCCCCATTCATAAACAAATTCATTTATCTTGCAAGACGAAAAATAAGTAGCATTATCAAAAACAAGGGAAATTGGAACCCCAAACCTGGTTATGATGTTCTCTTTCAAGAAGCTGATGATCGCGTCTTCATTGACCTTGCCCAGAGGGATAGCCTCCATCCACCTAGTGAAGTAGTCGGTAGCCGTCAGGATGTATCGATGTTGCAATGAAGAGTTTGGATTTATCTCTCCAATAACATCTATACCCCACTACTCAAAAGGCTCAGAGATGATAATCAGCTGCAATGGTCCTGCTGCCTTGGGTAACTTCCCAGCACTTCTTTGACATACATCACAGTTTCATGCATACGTATGGGCGTCTCGGAACAGAGTGGGCCAATAATAAACAACTCTCAGTATCTTGTGCGCTGTTGTCTCACCTGAATAATGTCCACCTGTGGGGCCATCATGCAATTCCTTAACAACTTTGTTTGCATCTTCCTTCTCCAAACATCTAAGGAAAACTCCATCATAATTTTTTATGAAAAGTATCCCATCAATGATTTGATAAGGTGCTGATTTCAAGCAGAGTGCCCTTCTTTGCTTAGAGTTCCAGTGCTCAGGTAGATATCCCTGCTATAAATAGTGCACCAGATCCCTATACCATGACTGGGGAGTTGTGAAGATATGACATACTTCAACCGAATTTAGCTCAGCTTCGTTTTTCCAATGTTGCTCTTCATCATTCGAGTTTCCCGCAAGTAACTTGCACAGGCCTTGTCCTTTGATGATCGTGGCTGGTTTAAATTCCAAGTCATATTCTTGAAGAGCTGTGACCCAGTTCCCCCTCCTTTCTCCTAGTTCCTTTTGAACAAAAAGGGACCTAACAGCCGGGTGAGGAACTATAACTTTCGTTCTGTTCTTCAGAATATATGGCCTAAACTGCTTGACTGCTTTGAAGACCGCATATGCGTGTTTGTCAACCACGGGATAGTTCAACTCAGCCCCTTGCAGACCAGTGCTCATAAATGAAATTGGGTATTCGTCTCCTTGCTCCACCTTTTGCGTGAGTACAGCTGCGAGGGAGTCATCCGAGGCAAAGGTATACAAGATGAAATCCTTATCAAAATATGGGCTTCTTAAGGAGGGATTCTTAGCTATAGCTTCCTTGATATCTCTAAATGCGTCCTTCTCCAAATCTGTCCATTTGAATTGGGTGCTTTGTTTAACCATCTGTTGTAACGGTTTAACAATTTGTGCGAAATCTGGAACAACTTGCGGACAAAATTGATAGTGCCCATAAAAGACTGCATATATTTCTTGTTGTAAGGCATGGGAATCTTATTAATAGCTTGGACTCTTTCTTGATCTATTGACACTCCCCCTTTAGAGATGATATGACCCAAGAGCTTACCTTCGGGAACAGCAAATACGCTCTTCTTGGGATTCAAGGAAATACCGTATTTTCGACAACGATCAAAGATATGCCTCAGATGAACAACATGATCTTCCCTTTTCTTTGAAAAGACTGTCACATCATCTAAGTAAACAATAACACATTGCCCACCCAATCCCCGGAAGGCAATATCCATCGCCCTTTGGAATGTAGCTCCTGCATTTATCAGACCAAATGGCATTCTTCTGTACGCGAAAGTTCCCCACTTAGTTCGGAAAGTAGTCTTAAGACGATCTTCTTCGGTTACTAACACTTGATTGTAGCCAGAGAAACCATCGAGGAGAGAAAACAATTCGGATCCTGAAACCATTTGAAGGATTCGTTCCATTGAAGGGACGGGGTAGTTGTCTTTATCCGAAGCTCTGTTTAGATTTCTGAAGTCTACACATAGCCTTATCTCTCCCGACTTCTTTCTCACGGGAACCAAGTTTGCAACCCACTCGGAATGCCGAACTTTGAAGATTATTTTAGCGTCTAGGAGTTTCTTTAATTCCTTTTGGATCAGCGGTTCTAGAGTAGGATGCATCCTTCTTAACTGCTGCTGAAATGGCTTGACACCCGCTTTCATTGGTATAACATGCTGAATAATGCGGACGTCATACGTCTTCAGATCTTCATAGGTCCATGCGAAAACATCCTTGTATTGTTTAAACAATTTGATGAACCTGTCTCTTTCTCCTGGTGAACAACATTTGCCAAGGTTGACAAATTTTGGTTCTGCCTCGGTACCCAAATTAACTAACTCATGTTGCATTGATGAGCTGTTAGTTTTGGTATTAGCTGGCCTTTTGAATTTATTTTGAAGATCGAACAGCATTTCGAGGGACCTTACCCCTTTGGGGATGAAATTTCCTTTCTCCTCATCCTTCTTCATCAAAGCAGCATCACGTTCTTCTTCATCTATTGCAGCTCCTTGAAAGCTATCTTCGTTTGTTAGAAAGCTGATAATTTGTTCATCATCATCGAATACTCTGAAGTTGGTGATGTTATCGGGGACGGAAGGCCTGAAAATCAATTCAATCGAGCATTTATTATTTGATGGCACCAATCTAGAAGCAGATGTTGCTAACAAATCAGCTGCAGAATTTTGCAATCTAGGAATTGATTTTATATTGAAAGCGTCAAAATGCATAATTAAATCCCATACCTCAGCCTGATAACCCTTCAAGTGAGGTGAGAGACAATGAATGGTGTCCCTTACCTGTCTTACAACTATCTTGGAGTCACCAAAGACCTTCAGGTACTTAACATTTAAGCCACTGGCTTTCTTTAATCCATATACCAAAGCTTCATATTCAGTGGTGTTGTTAGTACAATTGAATTCTAGTCTACAAGACAAAAAATACTTGTTTCTTTTTTGATCCATTAGAACACAACCGGCTCCAGATCCTTCCAGAGTTTTAGAACCATCAAAGTATAATGTCCAAAAGGTATCTTTAGATTCAACTAAGTTAGTTTCTTTGTGATCTATGTCAGTAACTAAATTGACTATGTTACAATCAATATCATCAGTCCGAGAGAAATGAAGGAGATCGAACTGTTTATCTGATTCATGGCTAATGGCTTCAGACTGATAATTACCTGGATCCATTTCTAAGAAATAATTCCCCAGAACCGAGGATGAGAAAGCTACAGCCTCATTCTTTTCTTCTAACTGAGTTACGTTTTGCTTCATATGAGGTTCCCTAAGAACTTTAATCTGATTCTGTCTATTCTGATAAGGCAGCCATAGGTGGGACCAATCAGTAGCAAAGTAGCCACTCAGCTTGGTAGACCAATCCCTACTTAAAATCATCCCATAGGCTTCAGGAATATCGACCACCATTATGTCAATGAATTGACAGACTCTAGGGTCAGCCGATAGTCTAATTAGAACATCTTTCATCTCCCCAATAACCTTGACAGCAGTCCTATCTAATTGGATAATTTGGGCTGGAGATGGCACAGGTTGCCCGTTAATTTTCTTACAAATTGACAGTGGCATAACGTTTGAGGATGCTCCAGAATCTACCAAACATTTGTGAACATTGTGGTTGAAAATTTCAAAGGTCAATAGGAATGGCAATGTCTGAGATTTAGATTTCCCCCCGATGCTAGCCTCATTAATTTCGGGATTGTCTTGAGAATCCATTAATGGAGTGCTGGTTTGGGGTTGTAGAACATGCAACAATTTGTCTCGTTGATGGGGTAAGATGCACATGTCAAATATTGACACATTCGCTTTGACCTTCTTTATATCTTCAATAATATCATATCCTATGTCAGATTCGTTCCCAATTCTAGTTGGCTGATCTGTTTTGCTCGTTGTGACCTTAGGTAGCTGAACTATGGTGTCAGCGTTTGGATGCTTGGTCGTTGTTTGGCTAACTTTGGGCTGCGGTGGGATAATTGTTATATGTCTCCGAGGTGGTTCTTTTGAAACTTTAGGCTTATGAGAAGCTGTGCTTGGCACAGGATCGGCAATAGGACCTTTGCTGCGAGTAGCAACGTTTACGGTAGAGGGAGAGCTGTCTATGGGATCTTCTTCTGCTGATTCAGTCATGGGTACCCAATCCCATAGCACCATAGTGGTGTCTGGGGTTGGTTCCTCTAACTCAGGGCTCGACTCCTCTGGAGAATCATCTTGGTCTGGGATCTGTGAATCTAGCATTTGGTTCATGACTAAGCTCATGGAATTAATCCATTGCGGGCAGCTCTTTTCCAAATGTGGTTCTTAATGAAAAGTGCAGAAATTTTCCATCCCGATTTCGTTCAAGTTTAAGACAGGGGAAGTATTCATTGGTGGGTGAGTTTGATCACCGTCTTCCCTTCTTTTATAAAATGGCTTGAAAGGTTTCCTAGATGTGCTAGCAGCCTTGTCTTTCTTGAGATCTACAATTTTATTAGATAATTTCTGCATCATCTTGACTACATTTTCCATGTCCGTAGATGGCTCTTCTTTACCTCTAGTGAGCAGCAAAGGTTTTTTGCTAGTGGCTGGTTTTGGTTCTACATCTAGGGCATGTTTAGCAATGCTATCAGCTTCTTCTTCTACCTTTCTAGCTTCCTCAAAGTTCTCTATCAGGGTATTTTTCTTGGACCTTTTTACAAACATTGCTATAGGTCCTTCAAGAGCTGTTGTATAGTATTCAATCAGAGACTCCTCTGCTGGTTTATTAGCTTCACTGAAATTATTTAACAGCGTTGTGAATCTTTGATTGAAATCTTGAACCTTTTCTTTCTTTTCCATTCTCATGGATAAGAGTTCTTTCATAAGTGTTGCCACAGTCTTTTGGTTTCCGTATTTCTTTAGAAAACATTTTTCGAATTCATCCCAACTAGAGATTGAGCTGGGTCGGAGGCTAAAGTACCAGGATGATACTTTTGGCTCGAATGTATATGGAAACAGCCTACAGACCACGTCTTCATGCTGTACGTTCAAAAGGTTTAGAGCTAAGTAGAAACTCTTGAGATGGTCTTCCGCCGAAATGGCTTTCCTTGGATCGAACTTAGGCAAGACCTTTTCTGGGTTTTTTGGAAGATTATGGAATGGTCCAGCTAGGTTCAGCGCTCCCCTTTCTCTCCAAGCAGGTACAACCATGTTTGGATGTGGAGACCCTGGTGGAGAATTGTAAGGTGAATTCTGGGGGGTACTCTTTGGAGTAATTAGTTCTTCAAGGTTTTCTTGGTCTGAAATTTTTTCTGAGTTTTCAAGATCTGCCTTGTTAAGAGTGTCTGAAATTTCTTCCAAAGTCAGATTCACAAGTTCTTCAAAACTTTGAACAAGAATCGAATCTCGGGTATATTGTGGCTCTTTTCTAGGGGTAGTTTTCTTAGGGAGAAAATTCACAGCGTTTAAACCACCTAACTGCCTAACGTAGGATCGCGTATGCCTTCTCAAATCCTCTATTTCTGTAAAAGGAACAGCGTATAAAGCTTCTTGAGGCTCAGGATCAGAAATGAGGTGTTCTTGATTTGATAATTCAAGATCTGGGCTGTTTGAAATGCTTTCTTTAAGCGGGTTTTCAGTGTCTTCTATGGCAGTGGGAGATTTTCCTCTATCAACCATGCAGGTTTAGGCCCTCCTTCTAGCGCCAAAAACTGTTGATGCCTCGGATATCGTAGCATCAATCAGAAAGGGATTCTCCCCGATAGATGATCCCAATTAGATTATCTACCGTTTGGTATAGGGAATCCGTCCGGTTAGCGGTTCCGGAAACCGTGGATTTGGAGTTTAATTCCAATTATATCGGTTATGGCCCGATCCACCTTTCTTTTGGATTTTATGTTTTAATGAGATGCAAGTGCCTAATTTATATCTGATCTAAATGCAAAACTAAAATAGATCTAAGTCCAAAACTGAAGTAAATATACCTATCCTTGCAAGGAACACATTTAAAGGATGAGCAATGAGCTGTAACAGATATCATAAAGAAAGAACAGATAGCCATCAATTCTTACAGGTAAAGCTACAGCAAGATAAAATATCTTTAGAAGATAGCTTCTAATTTAATATAAAACACATTTCATGCTCATGAAACAGAGAAGTAAAATTATTTAATCTAGATGGAAAGAATGAAAGAAACAGATCTAAGTGTAAAATTAACTGAAAGAAATCTAATGATCCCTGCAAGGAGCAAATCTAAAGGCATGAACAATGAGCTATAGGAGTTATCTTAAAGAAAGAATGGATAGCCATTAAATCAGAAAGAGAAAGCTACAACCATGATAAAGATATCAGAAGATAGCTTCTGATTTAATATAAACACATTCACTGCTCATGAAATGGAGAAATCGTTTACACAGAAAGAAGCAAAATCATTTGTTGCAAGGAAATAGTTCAAATAACAAGAAAGATCTCACATTACAGTATGGAAGTCATCAGAATAGTCCAATACACATCCATCTTTCGTTCCCATGCAAAACGTCCATCTCCCTGGATTTTATTAGAAAATTTGATTTTTACAGAACCAATACAAGATAGCTCGTACAGGTCTCCAAAATTCATTCCCTGCCAAAAGTCATTACCTATTCTTCCTAGCTTCTATTTATAGTTACAAAATTTCCCTTTGGGCTGCCACCTGGGCTTTTCCACTTGTCATCTACAGAAATTTTCTCCTCTAAAAGACAAAACGTGACTCCCTTCTCATTACAAAAATTATTTTAAAAGAAAATAGGGACAGCTATCCCTTAGCTCTACGTATCATACATATGTGGGTCCAAAATACAAAACAGCAGAAATACTACTCTATCATCAGCGCTCTACTCCTGCACACGTGCTTCAGATGGAAGAGAAGCACTCGATCCTACTGGAGATGCTGCTGCAGCTTGGGAAGAAGGACTCGAACTGATTGGAATATCTGCCATTGCTGGGGAGGAGGGAACCGAGCTCACTGCTGCAGCTGGAATGGCTTGGGAGGAAGGAGTCGAACTAGCTGGAATATCTGCCACTGCTGGGAGAGAAGAGTCTGGGTTTGCTGTCATAGCTGCTACTTCTGCCTTCTTCTCTTCCTCTACTATGTAGCTATACCACACACCGATGTCCCTTATGAATACGTTTGCTGCAGCAGGAAAAAAGATTTTCTGAGAAGTCACATTTTTCCCGAGCTCTGCTCCAATGTCTTGAATCTCTGCTATTGCTACTTGGTGTATTTCCTTCAGTAGATGGTTGTGGAGTGATGACAATCCAATATAATGTTGGAGTTCATCAATAGCCAGGACATCAATCCTCTTCACATACTCCGTTTGAACGCCCAGCTCTTCCTTTAGTTGAGACAAACGTTGCTCCTTTTCCGGAAAATCCTCCAGGGTCTGAGGGAAGTTCAATTTGCATTTGTCATGCACCCCTTGGAGCCTTTGATACAGACTGTTAATTTTATCTGTTGTCCCTTGTACGCTGGCCATTAGCTTACTGCCACAGCTCCTGCCGAAATCCAAAAGGGCTATGTCCTCATTAAAATCGTCCACAGTTTTAAATGGGAGATGCGTGGGGAAACCCCCCTTTCCTTCTCTCCACTTCATCTGACTCGAGATATTTGCCCTAACCCGAGTGTATTTAGCTTTCAGCCTATGGGCTTTTGCATTAACTTCCTTTAACCTGACTACCATGGCTTTGAGCTGGCACACATCATTAGTGATTAGCCCCTGAGTCTCATGCATTTGCCTCAGGATGCTGCAGGACAGCTCATGGAAGGGAGATATGTCCATCGTTCTGCTCTCAGCTTGCTCTAATTGTTCAGCTAATGCCCGCTTGTCTGCTTCTAGTTGGGATGCTTTTTCTTCTGCTTCCACAATCATCATCTGGAGTGTTAGTTGGTCCTTTTCCTCCTCCAGCTGGATATACTTGCCTGAAAGCTCTTTATGCTCGGCATACAGACAATTATACTTGTTCACCACAAGATCCCTGTGGGCTTGCTCATTAGCCACAGTTTGTTGCAGCGTACGAGCTCTCTTCTTTGTTAATGAATTTTCTCTGACTATAACACCTACATTGTCCAGTGATGCTTTTCTTGTTTCTACAACTACGGATGCCATAGCAAAGGGATCTTTATCTGTATTCCACATTACAGTGACCTCCCGGTGGATAATGATGTCCTCCTGGAAGGGACTTTTGATCCTCTCTTCCGATTTGAGGACCATGGCTCTCCTTTTCTTATCATAAACAAATTCATTCCACCTGGACACCGTATGTTTTCCTGATGGAGTGTACGGGATAATTGGGAGGTCCATAATGTTGATTTCTTCCTCAGCTGGTGGGTCTGGACTCCCTGAGCTGGATCTGCTCCCACATCTTGGGTACCAGAGCCACCTGCTTGAGATGCATCTATTTCCATGTCTTGGACATCGGACCCACTTGCTTGGGCATCTTCCCCTGCTTTCGGCTCTTCTTCCGCCTTCCTTTCTGCCTCATCTTGTTCAACTTGTAGCTGATCTTCATTCTCTCTCCGTAGCCTTTCATCTTCAGCCTCTTTCTGCTGTTGGGCTTCTTCGGCTTCTTTCTGCAGCCTCTCACTTTCGGCTTCTTGCTGCATTCTTACCATTTTAGCTTCCTGCTGCAACCTGGCTTCCTCAGCCTCCTGGAGTAACCTTGCTTCCTCTCTTATTCTGAGCTCCTCCTGAGCTCGGGCATCATCAGCTTCTTTCTCCTTCTGCTGGCTGGTCTTCTGGATCTTGGTGGAGCTAGAACTTGCTCCACTGCCCTAGCGAAAGGTTCGAAGCTCAGCCATGTTGCTGATGCCCCTGAATACCTCTTCCTCGGCATCGGGATAGTGAGAGTACTCAAAATGAGCATATATTTCCTTACAGTGCTCGACCACTTTTCCCTTCCAGTCATTCCTGTGGAAGATCACCTCACCGAAGTGGAAGGCCTTCAGCTCCTGCACAAACTCTTCGGTTGAGGCAACACCCGAGAACTTGTAAGCCCCTATGCAGAAAGGTAGAGGGGGAAAGGAAGCCTTATGCTGTTTGTGGAGCATTGCTCCAATTCCATCTAGGAAGATTTGTCTTACTACTTCCTTAAGGACCACATAATCTGTGGCATACTGCGGCAGAATGTATGGAGCTTTAGTCCCTCCAAACATTCTGAGGTAGGTGCCTTGCTCTGAAAAGTAAAAATCCCCGTAATTCTCAAGGACTTCCAAAGCATTCTCTGACAGGTAGTTGGGCTCCTCCTTGAATAACTTCTCATATAGGGGCATGATGAACCCCTCACAGATGAGTTTGTAGCTAGGTTTGTAATTCTGGGCCCACATCATCTTGAAAGCGGTATAAACCGGGGTGGTGGCCTTATCCCATGTGCAACCCAATTTGGGGAAGTCCACCTTGGCCAAAACACAATCAATTAGATATGAGGACATGAAAAACTCTGCCTTCTTCAAGGCTAGCCCTTCCCTTGCAGCAACTATCATTGAGGCCAAACTGTCTGACAGGAGAGTGGCCGAGTCAAACACAGGTCCTTTAAATGCCATGAAGTGGATAATAGGGACCCACTGAATCTTATACACGGTGCCATCAGGCATGCCGAATATTCTGCACATCATCAAGGCGATAAATCTAAAAGGAGGTCTCAGATTCTGTACGTCATATTCGTCGTTTCCTTTCTTTCTCAAATGCTTGCCTGCTACTAGTAGCTTTCTGGCCATCTCAACATTATTCATTTTGCCCAACCATTCATCAGTCAGAGCTTGCTGGGAGCGAGGAAATTTATAGGCTGCGGCAATGTATGCTGGGTGGAATGAGGCCATGGCTACTTTCCCGCTGTCATTTATCACTCTTCCTTCCGCATCGGCATGTTGGAGTATCCATCCGATTACTTCAGCACAGGGGAATAGTTCAGGGCGGGTAGCAGCTCTGGTTATGCCTGAAGCTTTGATATTTAGATAAATCTGCCCCTCTTCTAACAACATGTCCGGGACATCCTGGTCTCGGATCATCCTGTAAATGTCACCCCAACGGATTTCTGGAGGGACACCGGTGGTGCACCTAGTATCCTGGAGTGAGGTCTCAGTTTTAAGTGGTGCAGGCTTTTTCTCTGTCATCTTAGCCTTCTTCTTACCACCTTTTGGCATTTTGACTTATCCCTGATAGCACCCACATACAAGTCATTATGAAATTGAGCAACATACTGTGAGATTTTAACAGAGATCATCATCGTTTTAATATGTGAATGAGATAAAACCAAAATGTGGAGATGCATTTTAGGAAGCAAATACACCATTCCAAATAAGAAATCTAGATTTTAATCATCCCGATTCTTTTAAAGGGGCGGGTTTGGAATGTTCCTGCGAGGATAAGCGCGTTGCGGAGGCATCCTGCTTTTGGCCCAGCATCTAGGAGGGATGGTATCTATTGCCATGGTTGCGGTTCAAATGGCTAATGGCGGGGAAGTCAGGGGTGACATAACTCTATGACGGAAGGAGGAGCCGCTTTTTTTCAAATTTATAAGCTGACGAGGGTTTCGACTGCTATGGTCATCTGATAGCATTTGGCAAGGCATTCTGCGGTAGTTTTTTTTTTTTTGAAACTAGGACCGACGTTGACGACGCCGGGAATGCGGGTGATAAAAAGCTTCGGGCGGTCATAGGTTTGGCTTTCGGCTGATAGCGACGAGACCTTAATGGGGCTTGGTGACTTTTAAAAGCCACAAACTAATGATGCCTGCGGCCAGGGTAGGAGTTTGGGAAGTTTCACCTGTCAGAGTTGACGCTCAAACATTTTCATATTTCTATGTTTTGTATGACAAAAAACAATGGAATTTTGATTGTAATTTGACGGGCAAAGTAGCCCATGACGAGCATTTTGCCCGTCAAAATCCAACCTAAACCAATCGTCTTCAAACAAGGACAATCCAATAGTAATCTAACGCGTAGGAGAGGCAAATTTAATGGTTAAAATTCCTACCTGGCACCGTGAAGACAACTGAATGAGGTGGCCGTGAACGTGGACAAGTAGGCTGAGCTGGAGCGGTTGCGCGGCGTCCAACAAATCTTCCAATCGAGAAATAACAATGTGTTTGGCTCGAGCCCCCACCGTCTATTTAAATAAGCTGGCACGTGCGGGGTGGGTGGCGCATTTAAAATGGGTTTAATACGAGTACGTCGGCGTCAAATCAAATATTCTCAATTCGCGTGCGACCACCTCCTGCGGGACAAACTTGTGAATTTCACCCGCCGTTGTGGAAGGATATAGCGAACGCTTTCGCCGTTTCGGGGAACAATGGCGAATGGCTCCCGTAAAAGGCTCCCGCGACGCGGAGGGGAAACCCAAACGTTCCGCAAAGATAACACAGAAGCTTCCGCTGAACTTCTCCGGCGTTTCGGGAGAGAATGGTGAAGCTCCTCGCAAAAGACGTGAATGTTTAATTCTTTCGGCGACCCTTTTCAGGATGCTAACGCGAAGGCCTCCGAAATTTCGGAGAGCTTTTGCCAATGGCTTCCTCCGTTTCGGGACGAGCTGGCGAATGGCGCCGCGCTTTACGGAATGGTAAGTTGAAAGTTCTGCGGCCTCCGAAAGTTCTAAGTGCCTCGGCGTTTCGGAACGAAAAGTCGAAAGGTTCCGCTGTTTCAGGAAGAAAAAAATCAAAGGCTCCGCAAAGTTTTCTTGGGGATGTTTCGGAATGATTCCGCAAAGGTCTCCGCAGTTGCGGAAGGCTTTGGTGAATGGCTTCCACGACTGCGAGACTTCAAAAATTTTCAAAAACTAAGTCACTTAGCGGCTTCCACGGAAGGTTGGCGGATGGCTCCCGCAGGTTTCGGGCGGCTTCCCCGAATTCCTCCGCCATTTCGAAAGGATTTCGAGAATAGCTTCCGCAAATTTAACCATAACTTCTAAATCTTTTCGGGAGAGTTAAGTAAAGACTTTCGTCGCTTCGGGAGAAAAGACTGAAAGGTTCCTCGACTTCGTTCTTACGTCCCGCAAACGCTCAAGATTTTCTAAGTCATTTTCAAGAAGCTTATGTGTTTGGCTTCTGCAACTGCGGGAAGATAGCCCGAAAGACTCCGAAATGTCGGGAGACTTTCCCAAATAGTTTCCGCAACCGCGAGAGGAAAATTTAAGCTTCGGGATGCTTAGGCGATTAACTCCCGCTGTTTCAGGAGCAAAAGCTGAAAGTTTCTAACTCCGTGACTTTTTTCAGAAAGTTTCTAAGTCCTTCCCGAGATGTTTAAACAAAAGGCTTCCGCCACTGCGAGGCTTTATCAAATCGTCCCGCGATTTCCAGGAAGACTTCATGAAAAATTTTCTGTTGAGAACCAAGATTTCCTGGTAGACTTGGAGTGGTTCATGGAAAGATTTTTCTGTTGAAAAATAAAGTTAACAGCTGGGGATGGCCTCTTAAGGCAGCCTTTCTAAAAAATTAAAAGGAGGGGCCCCACCAATATGTACAAAGTTTTTTGGGGGGGGATGTTGCTGCAACAACAAGATAGAATCGTCACCAATACAATATCACAAAAGTAAAACCCCAAAACAAAGATGGTCTTCTGCAGCTCCTCTTCTTTTCTTCCTATACGAACTTGTCCTTTTCTCTCACTAATGTGAACTTGTGAGTGAGTGTGATGATTAAATGAGAGAGATCCACTCTCTATTTATACTTTATCTTTCACTAGACCTTTTTCACTTACTAGTTTGGCCCCAGTTGTACCTGACTGGGCTGACTTCTCTAGGGGACTCAATAACCCTATTCCAACTGACTCTAGGGGGAACTATTTCCCTGACTTACAATGGAGGATTTACCCCAATGACTTCACATGACCAAATGTAATAATGGCATCCCCGACTAGAGGAATAAACATCTCCGTCGTAGGTACAAATAAAATACAATAATAATAACAATAAAAAATACAAGTGATCATCTTCTGAAGTTACAATTACATTAACACTCCCTCTTAACTAGGAAGGTATTCTCTTGACACGGTCATCAACACATATGGACATAAGTATTCGTCGCTGGATCATCAATGCTGGAACATCATCATCAACACTAGATCATCATTTTCATTGTTGCAATCCTCATCATGTCGATCATAGATTGATGACATCTCTCGAATCCACTCATCATAGGAATTTCCACAGAGCCACCCATTTTTCATGTTGGATGTAGGCCTAGCCCTCATGTAGGTATTCATCATCTTTGCGAGCAATCCATCAAGTAGGTACAACCCAATATTAGTCATTACATTGCCTATGCAAACACCTGCGTCTCCTATTGTCACCTCATCGTCTTCAGATTATCTCATCGTCACATGGAGCACAGCCCAGATGCACATCACATGTCCCACAACAGTCAGCCCGCGTATACCAACATAGGAGGAATTTCCTACCACCATGCGAGATCCTGCCTAGGCACGCACATAATGTATTAAGACCGGTGGATGTCTCCAGTATGGGAGGCACGAACCTACCACCATATGAGACCTTGTCTACCAACATGCGAGGAATTACTACCAACATGTGAGACACAACAATTACATCAACCGACATGGGAGGACTTTCCTACCACCATTTGGGAAAGGCTCAGCACTTACATCTACCGACATGGGAGGAATTTCCTGCCACCATTCGGGAAAGGCTCGACCCTTACATCTACCAACATAGGAGGAATTTCCTACCACTATGCGAGAATGGCCCGACCCTTACATATATCAACATAGGAGAACTTTCCTACCATTATGCGAGAATGGCCCATGTGCATCTGCGTCTTCCGGACTCGTCACTTCCTCTTGGAAGGAAGCTCGATCTGGAGAACACCAAGATTCTCTCTGAAGTACTCGAACTTCACTCTGGATAGCGGCTTGGTCAACACATCGGCTATCTACTCGTCTGTCGCAAAATACTAGAGCTTCACTGCTCCTCTCTGCACCATATCCCTTATATAGTGGTAATTGATCTCAATATGCTTCGACTTGTCATGGAACACTGAGTTCTCGGACAACTTCACACAACTCTGGTTGTCACAGAATACACAAGTCACCTCTAAATGGAGATCAAGCAAATTAGACAGTAGCTTCCTAAACCATACTGCCTCACAACTAGAGGAACAATCTACAACATACTTTGCTTCGGTTGTACTTAGTGCCACGCACGACTGCTTCATGATAAACTAGTATATCATACCAGATCCCATACTGAAGCAGCATCCTGAATTTCTCTTCCTATCAGTGGCACTGCCTGCCCAATCCAAATCAACATAACCTTGCAGGTTAATCTTCTGATTTGCATCATACTTGAGCCCAATTTCAACGATACCCTTCAGGTAACTCAATATATGCTTTGCAACAATCAGGTGAAAATTTCTTGGATTCGTCAGGAACTGGCTCAATGTGTTCATAGCAAATCATATGTCAGGTCTCGTATTCGCCAGGTACATTAATGACCCAATCATCTGACGATACATCATGGCATCAACTGAATCTGATGAAGCATCACACAGTAGCTTCGGGTTCGATGCCATAGGTGTGGTCATGGAATTTCAGTCCATCATTCTGAATCTCTTTATAATCTCCATTACATACTTCCCTTGTCCAAGGAATATCCCATTCACATTCTGCCATACCTCCATACCTAGGAAATAGTGCATCATACCCAGGTCCTTCATCTCGAACTCTGCGGCAAGTTTCCTCTTTGTATATGCAATGAGCCCATCCTCCCCTGTTACAAACAAGCCATCTACATAAAGTAGAAGTATCACTAGATTTCCAACTTCAAACTTGTAGTAAAGGTTGGAATCAGCTTTACTCTTGGTAAATCCCAAGCTCATCATAAAACTATCCATCCTTCTGTACTACGTCTTGGGTTCTTGTTTCAATCCGTTCAAGGCATTCTTTAATTTTCACACATGAGTCTGCTATTCATGTGTCTCAAATCCGAGTGGTTGCTCCACGTACACTTCCTCCTCTACTACACCATTCAAGAACGTTGTCTTGACATTCATCTGGTGTACCTTCCATTTCATCACTATAGCCAATGCAAGTACTGATCTGATGGAAGTGTATCTGGCTACAGGTTCAAATGTCTCCTCATAATCTATGCCTTCCTTCTGGGATAAGCCACGTGCCACAAATCTCGCCTTATGTTTCTCTATGTTTCCATCTGCAACATGCTTGATCTTGTAGATCCACTTATAAGTCACAACAGACTTCCCCTCTGGTCTCGGAATTACCTCCTAGACATCATTCTTTGTGATCGACTGGTACCCCTCGATAATGGCATCCTTCCATTCTTTTTTCTCTGTCACTTCCGCATAGTTGGAAGGTTCCTTGTTAATGATGTCGCACAATAGGGATACATAACTGGAGTATGGCCTAGGTCTCTTTCTTTCTCTGTGCATCCCCTCTGGAGCGCTATACGTATTTGCATCTTGTATTGCCTCTCGTACCCATGCTGGCTTCCTCTTGTGGGAGTTCTTCTCACGAGGTGGATCTACAGGTTCTTGTGGTTCTTCCATATCCTAGTCTTCGTGGTCTTTTGAACTGCTTCTTCCATCACTGAATCTCGAATCCTGGGAACTTCAGGTTCTTCAATATATTCAATAGGTATTTTTCTTGATCTTCGTCGCTTTTTCTTCTCTCTTGTAGGTGATGGTAAATGATATTTCATACAAGTCAAGTTCAATTGCATGATTAGAAACATCTCATAGTTTTTAGAACAAATTCTTACACATAAAGACATAGGTCATATAGTCATGCAATTATCTTAGCCAATGCTTCAATACAACATTCATCCATATCCCGTAACTTTCTAGATGACTTCCATCTCTACCAGAACAATGTTAAGAGTGTGCACTACTCCCAACATGTCAGCAAAAAGGTTTCATTCTAGATAAGTAGCAATGGAATGTTGTACAATACCATAGGCCACTTACCCATCACATGCATATTAGTAGTAGATTTTTCATTAATGCAAATATCCTAATATGCATAATACACAACCTAAATATAGGAACATAAGTATGTACACCACTGAACAATATTATTTAAATAAATAGATATATAAGAAATGACAATTCAAATACTTATCTTTGTTTGTTTGTTGGGTGGACTCCCTCTTGATCTTTGCTTCCTTGCAGGAACTACTGGAGTCTCTGACAGAGTGTTCTTCTTCATCATCTGATTCTTAGGTCATGTGCCTTCCTTGCTTATGATCGAAAATCTTGAGCAAGTATTCTACACTTGCTGGAGTAGACTTTGTGTGTACGTTTTTTTGTACCCTAATCAATGTTGAAATGGATGAGATGCTTCCATAGAGCATCGATCTTTATTTTGTTTTCTAGAGTCCAAATCTATAGTATCTTCTCCTGCTCCTTTCATGTAATACTGAAAATCATCTCTAGATTTTACCTTATGAGGTGGAACCTTCTGAATGAACCCTTGTAACGGTTACCTTCATTATAACACATATTCTTCATCACTTGAAGAATCATGTATTTCTTCTTCTCTGGTTCTTTTCCTTGTGGGTTCATCATCTTCCGCGGTGTGAGCATGGTGTCTTTTCTTGTTGGTCTTCTTTTTGTGGGAGACACTTCTGTTTCTGGGACAATATCTAGATTAGTGTCCCTTCTCATCACATGTATAACATCTAATGTTGGATATTTCTTTTATGGATCTTCTGAATTTCTCTCTCTGACTTTGGGGGTGTTTCTCGCTCTCATTGTGATGGTGCTCCCTCTTGTTATTATTCCTCCTGGAGTGTGTTGTGAGAGATTGATCGTCATTTTCTCCCATCTTCTCTTCTCGAGCCAAAAGTCGAGATTCTTCTTGTGAGCATTCTTCCCATAGCCTACTAAATGTGATTAACTTCTTCCTAGCACAAATCCCTTGAATGAAAGAGTCCCATGATCTAGGGATACCATTGTTGGCAGGAGGTTTTCGTGAGGTAACATCGCAACATCGTTTGTGCTGCAACAAGTCAGAAGATATCGCGAAAGGCGAAGAGTTGGGCGTAAAGAAGATTATTTTATGCATTTTTTAGTCAATTGTACCTCAGTTTGCGGGTTTTGGGTCATTTGGACCGTATATTATGTATTTTTGAGTCATTTGTACCACAGTATGCGGGTTTTGGGTCATTTTGGACTATGTCAGTTAGATGTTGGGTCATTTGTTCAAAGTGTCGGTTAGGAAGTTGTTAGTAAGTGGACAAGCATTGTAAAGACGGAAGCCTATATATAGGCATAAGTTGTAATTGGTGAGGCATCTTAGTACGGATCCTTGGATGTTGGATATGTGTGTCTTTGAGTCTGTGTCTAAGATTAAGAGATACCGATGAGATCTGTGTTTTGCGGAGATATTGTATCTGGGTTTTCCTAAATTAATATGACATGACGGAGTTGTTTTGCGAAATCCATGTGCATATTTTGTTCGATATGGTAATGCATGTTGCGATATATGAATAATGCTATGTTTCCTTTCTGAAATTAATGCTTTACTATTATACTTGTCACGATGAATGTTTCTATTTAATGATGTTATGGATACAATGTTTCCAAAGTTAAACGCATAGATTTACTTCTGAATGTCGCAATAAGTTTTAGTGATTGTTGCCACAAACATCCTCCTTCATTCGGCAGAAACATGGTTCAGTCGACTCTCCCTTGAACATCTTGGGTGAGACCTCATCTGCTCCATAAGTGTTGCTGAACGGGGTAAAACCTGTCTAGGCCAGTGCTCAGGGAGATCGCGGTGGGTTGGTGTCGAAAACGATGGGAACCCCTGTCGACTGGGTTTGAGTCAACAAATGGCTCCGTTGTCGGGACCGTGTGCGAAGTGAAAGGAGGATATGTTGTGGCATCCGACACAATCAGAGATACAAATCTGGTTTGATCAGAAGTTGCAGGAATTTGTTGAAGAAGAAAGTCAGAACACTTGACTGACAGTAGATCAGTGGGTGGGAAGATATATTCACAATGGTCCGCACAAATGGTTTTTCTGTGAATTCTCGGTCCTTTTGTTCGAGTGGTTGGCAAAGTTAACCTTCCAGAAGAGGAACCACCAAGGTGGTGAACCGACGACCTGGACCCCGGAGCTAATCCGAGAACTACAGGAATTCGACAACAAAGCATCACGGGCTATCGAAGTGTGTCTTGATAGCATCTTGGAAGGGTATATCACTGAATTTGCGGTTGATACACAAAAGTCCTATAGTGAAGCTGAAAGATATTTCTTCTGTGAACCCCGGGGAAGGTTTTTGTTGTCGCTTCAACTGCCCATTAAGATGCTTATTTGCGAGAAGGGTATATTGAAGATGCATCTGGATCAGTAAACAACCTGGTGGGTATCGCGACGGCAGGGGGGCGGTACATGGAATGATAAGGAGTAGATGGGTGCAGGTCATGACTAGACTGTGAGTGAAGCCGAGGAAGAGAGTGATCTTATAAGGGGAGGAGTGAGGTTTCGACAGGAAAAGAGGCAGAGGATAGTAGAAGGTCCTGCTGTGATCGAACCGCAAGTTCACGAAGGAAGACCACACAGGACGAAGCAACCTCACAGTCCGAACAAGGACAACTAGGCTACGCCCAGGATAGAGGCAGGATCAAACCCCAATGGAAACGTACCCACACCTCCACTCACTATCTGTCAACCGATAAGAAACACAACTTCGACCCCACCGGGTCAACAAAACATGATTGCTAGTAGTTCAGCGACTGTAGGAAGAAATCCTAGGATGGTGGGCGAAGATGCAAAGTTACCACTATTTCATGGAGATGGAAAAGACAATCCTGAACAATATTGGTTCTTATGTGAGGCGGTATGGACCATAAAACAGATTACTGATGATGACGCTAAGAAAGGCCAGTTAGCGACAACTATGCGAGGTCGCGCATTTGACTGGTTTATGAAGTTTGTTCTAGTCCCCACAGGAACTCCGTAGAAGACACTGGATGATATCAGGAATGGCTTGATTGCAGAATTTAGAAAACCCAAGTCTGAAGCACAGTATATTACATAATTGAAAGAAATAAAGTAGTATCTGAATGAGACGGTGTGGGATTTTGACCAGCGGTTTAAGACGCTGATGGAAAGGGTTAGTTTTGATATTAGCGCTGTCCAACACAAAGAGTGGTTCATCACGGCACTGTTACCGCATATTCGACTACCACTGATGCAATAGAACATATCGACGCCCAGTGAATCTCTAGAGATTGCAATGCGGTTGGAGGTGTTTCCGATTGGTGAAAATGCAACTGGGATGTCGTAGATACAGACACAACTGGCTAACTTGACCATATAGCTACAAGATCTGAAGAAGGGCAAGGAGCAGCGTGAAGAAGTATGGTTTACGCGATGTTGAGGAGAAGGGCATACTAAGGATAATTGCCCTAACTTCCGCAATTATCTAGTTTCAGGAGCACTAAACCCGTTGAATGGTTGTGGCATGCTATGGTGTCGCGTTTGTCAGGTATATGGGCACCACCATGAGGAATGTCCATACATGCAGAAGATGGTCACCAAACCGATGAATCTGTATTGCACATTCTGTAAATCTATGGGACACGATGACAAATATTGTCGGGCATACGAGTTCCTTTAGGAGAGAACGTACGATGCATTCTATGTAAAGGACGATCAGCGTGCTGTACAAAAATCGCAACCGCAACCACAGGTAGCCCAGCCGCTACCTCAACCGCAGGTACAGTTTGTACCATAGGAGTTTGTGCCGCAATATGCTCTGATGCAAATGGCTCCACCGCAGCCACAATACGTGCAGAAACCAGAGTATGCACAGCAAGGGCAGGGCATGTAACCAGCTCCTATGCAGCAACAGTACAACCAACCGCAGTACCAACAGCAGGGTGGATTTTGTGGAGGATTCCGGGGAGAACGCGGAGGAGGATTTGGTCGCGGAGGAGGATGTGGACGTCGCAGACCGATGCATTGTTATCACTATGCAGTATGGGGACATTACCAGCGCGATTTCCCACTATTGCAGACGCAATGTACATTTTGCTTTGTTACAGACCATACAGTAGAGAACTGCTCGTAATTGATTACACGATGGTAGGTAGGGAATGTTCCGCAATTGCAGAATCAGAATCAGGTGCAACAGCCATATAGAATCTTGTACGCAGAACCAGAATCAACGCCCAAACCAGAATGCTAGTCAGAATGTGAACCAACTGGGGAATCTACTGATGAACCAGAATCAGGGTGCAAGTATTGCAACAATTTCTGCGGAGCCAAGACCACAAGATGCGGTTGTCGCAGTCATCACGTGGGGAGGCAGTAATAGGAGGAGATATCCCACAACCACTCATTCAATTGGAGAGGCAGAAGAAGGTACCATTCGACGTTGATTTCGAGCGCCATACATTCTTTCAGGCGCACCATGCGATGGACCAGGATCGCGGTAAAGCTGTTATCTGCGATATGCCCCCTTTTGTTTATGCTACTTCAGAGGCCGATCCGTCGGCGCCGTCTGGAACCTTGCAGAAATTTTTTGAGAGCTGCTTATTGTTGGCAAGGGATCCTGCTGCTCTAGCTGAGATTGAGGGGTTGCTGCAATGACCAACCAAGGGACGGCAAGAGTCCGCGGTAAACTCCTTACAGCAGCGGAAGATAGATAAGGAGATGCGAATGAATATACAAATTGGGGACTATGATGTTGATTCAGATATTCTGGATCTTGGTTCAGATGTCAACATCTTAACCAAGCAGGCATGGCAGAAAATGGGGAGCCCCCCATTGAGATGGTCTCCTGTACAGCTCCGGTTAGCTTATCACGCTAAAGTGACACCGATCGGGACAGTCCCACATCTGGTGGTGGACATTGAGGGTAGGAAGACCTATGCTGACTTTGATGTCATTGAAGTGGTTGAAGGAGGAAGCTCATATCCCGCGTTGTTGGGGATTTGATGGGCTAATGACAGTGGAGCAGTAATCAACTTCAAGCGGCGGATGATGACTTTTGAAAACCGTGATCTCAAAGTCATAGCCCTGTTGGATCTGGCTGAAGGACATAGATACATTGAGCCAGTGAAGGATGAAGATCCTGGTGGATGGGACCATGCATTCAACATTTTTGAAGACTATATTCATCCGACCTCCAACGGTGAGCTGGGATGGAGTAGTGAGAGCTCTGCATCTTTCGTCTTTGATGATGCGTTAGAACACTGGTAGAACTGCTTGCACGAGGTATCGCTCTGCAAATGTGGATTAGTCACGCAATCATTATGCCGCGTTGCGACGTAAACCGTTACACTACCAGTATATGAGGGGTTTCCTGGGTTGTCTGACTTTCTGACAGAATTTGAGGAACGAGTTTCAGAATTACAACGATTGTTGGCCTTAGAGGAAGCACTGAAGGCTGCTCCAGCATGCTGGTGGGAGGCACACAAGAAATCAATTAATGAATGGTCACAATGCAGGAGATTGATGACGGTTTGCTTTGGCGATACCGAGGTCTACCACACAGGAAAATATGATGGTCGAAATAACCCTAGAGGTCATCTGAGTTAGTGTCAGACATTGTGGGCATCGTGACCGCGAGATGAGTGGGTCCATGCCTTTATCCATACTTTGGATGAAATTCCACGCTCATGGTATAATGCAGCTGAGTTGTGAGGAGAAATTACCACTTGGGTGGAGTTGACGGTATACTTCACTCGTACGTTCAGTTTCATGGATTCCAACCCCGATGTCGATAATGTTTTGCAGCTCATCCACGATGTGGTTTTGAAGGTTGTCCCAGTGGCATATCCCATGGATCCGCATACACACTGTCAGATGCAATCCATGATGGAATGTTACAATATCACTGGTGGGCCTGAAGACGGTGATGACCCGCGGAATGTCAGTATTCCCGAGTCTGAAGGGAGTCACGATGTGATAACACCTGATGCGCTAAGTGATCCGATCAGCCAGCCATTGAAGCTCTATAAGATCAATATTGGGACGGAGGCCACTCCCAATTTCGCGAATGTTGGAGACTATTGGGATGATGAGATGATGGGAAATGTCACCGATTTGCTGCATGAATTCCAAGACCTCTTTCCTACGAAGTTTTCTGAGATGAAAGGTATCTTGGGTGATTTAGGTGAGATGAAGATCCCCTTGAAACCGGATTCTAAATCAATCAGGTAGCGACCATACCAGTTGAATCCATGACATAAGGAGAGGGTCAAGGTAGAACTTGATCGCATGTTGGATGTTGGTATCATTGAACCAGTCGAAGAGTCAGAATGGATCAGTCCTATGGTGGTGCAGGACAAGAAGACTGGTGAGGTGCGCATTTGTGTCGACTTGCGGAAGTTGAACGATGCCTGCTTGCATGATCCCTTTCTGACTCCATTTAATGATGAAGTACTCGAAGGTGTGGGCGACGAGGAGATGTATTCTTTCACGGATGGGTTCTCAGGTTACCATCAGATTTGCATTGCAAAGGAAGACCGCCACAAGATGACTTTTGTGACATAATGAGGTTATTTTCAGTACACCGTGATGCCATTTGGGTTGAAGAACTCACCTGCAATTTTCTCACGGGTTGTTATTGCTGCGTTCCGGGACTTCATTCAGAAGTTTCTGTAGGTATACATGGATGATTGGATAGTCTATGGTTTGATCCATGATCATTTGGCCAATCTGCGGTTGATGTTGGAGCGATGCCGACAACATCAGATATCACTGAATTTGAAGAAGTGCATCTTTTGTACACCATTTGGGATATTGCTGGGTTACATTGTGTGCAAACAAGGGTTACTAGTTGATCCAACAAATATTGCGCTCATTTTGAGTTTAACACCATTGACTAATGTCAAGCAGTTACAGGCGACGTTGGGGCATACTGGGTATTATCGAAAGTTTATCGGGGGATATGCAGCGATTATTGCTCCTATGGAGAAGCTATTGAAGAAAGATGAGGTATTTCAATGGAGCCCTGAGTGTCAGGATAGCTTTGAGCAACTGAAGGATAAGATGGCTTCAGCACCCATACTGGTCTTTCCAGACTGGAGTAAGGAGTTCCATGTCCATGTTGATGCATCGTCGATTGCACTAGGAGTGGTGCTAGCGCAACCAGGGGAGGGGGATCTCGATCACCCTATTGCTTTCGCAAGTCGGAAGTTGTCATCCACCGAAAGGAATTACACCACTACCGAGAGGGAAGGTCTGGCGATGGTCTATGCGCTACAGAAGTTTCGACATTACTTATTGGGAGGCCATTTTAAGATGTTCACGGACCAATCCACATTGAAATACCTGGTCAATAAGCCTTTGTTGGGGGGGAAGATATGTTGATGGATACTTCTTTTTCAGGAGTTTGATTTTGAAGTAATTGTGAAGCCAGGGTGGTTGAATGCTGGCCCTGATCATCTATCACGGATTGAAACAGGAGAGGAGCTAACTAACATTGAAGATAGGTTGCTTGATGCGCAACTGTTTAAGGTTGAAGTAGCTGATGGCTATTTTGAAGAAATCGTTTAGCTTCTAGCGACAAGTACTGTACCAGAAGAATTCACTAGTAGTAAGAAGAAATAGTTGGTAGTCAAGGCTGCAGATTTATAGCTAATCGCAGGAGAGTTATACAAGATGGGCACAGATGAGATATTGTGACGGTGTGTTTTGCCACATGAGAAAGAGCAGATCTTGTCAGAAGCACATGCAGGAGTGGCTTGAGGGCACTATGGCAGTCGTGCAACTTCCAGGAAGGTGTTGCAGGTGGGGCTTTGGTGGCCCACGCTACACAATGATGCGACTGACTATGCGCGGTCCTGCGATGTTTGTCAGAGAACCGAGAAGCCATCCAGGAGAGATGCGATGCCGTTGATGCCTCAGCTAATACTGCTGCCATTCGACAAATGGGCAGTGGATTTTGTGGGACCAATCAATCCACCGGGGAAGCGCACTGGTGCAAGATACATCATCATGGTGACAGATTATCTGACCAAATGGGAGGAAGCTACACTAGTCATTGATTGTTCTGCGGCCAAGGACGCGTAGTTTTTGTTCGATAATATTGTCACTCGATTCGGCTTCCCCAAGATATTGTTGAGCGATCAAGGAAACCACTTTCTCAATCGCACCATCATCGCATTGACAGAGGAACTGCAAATACAGCATAAGAAGAGTACACCGTATCATCCGCAGGAAAATGGTACGGTGGAAGCTTTCAACAAAATATTGGAGCATGCGCTGACAAAGGTGTGCAATGCGAACCGCGATGATTGGGATCTGAAAAACCCAACAGTGTTGTGGGCATATCGCACCACGTGTAAAAGGTTGACGGGTCAAACACCATTCAAGTTAGTGTATGGACAAGAAGCGATTATGCCAATGGAGTACATCGTTTCGAGTCTGCGCCTAGCGGTAGCGACAGGTATGGATGATGCAACAACATTAGAAGAACGTCTAGCGCAGCTAGTACAGCTGGAGGAAGATCGCTTTATCGCAGGATTCCACCAGGGGGTGGAGAAGGATCGTCAGAAGGCTTGGAACAATCGCCACATCAAAAAAAAATAGTTTCAGCAAGGTGACTTGGTGCTGTTGTATGACAACAAGTTTATGAAACATCCAGGAAAATTGCAGATGCATTGGCTAGGTCCATATCGCATCAGTAGCATCACCTTAGGAGGCGCAGTACAGTTGCGGCAGTTGGATGGAGCGATGCTCCCAAAGTTGATTAACAGTAGTAGGTTGAAGCCCTATCGGTCAGGCTTAGAACAGTACGATACGTGAGTTGCATCAGCAAAAAAAAAAATGTAGGTTGATCGGTGACAGGATGGTGCACCGCCAAAGACGAGAATGCGCAGGCAAGGAGGCTTGTGCCATAAGTTAGGAGCATTCCATGACCATGGCAGGGTCACGACCGGGTCAAATCAATAATAAATGTCAAAAGTTAAGACAATTAATTAACGGCGCTTGTTCGAATGATGGGCATTAATGGCAGATTCGGTCGATCGGCTAACGAGATCAATGGTGGATTCGAGTCATTAATACATAATTTCGACCGAGTTAATGCAAGATTTAGTGATGATTATGAAGGATTGGGTTGGACGCTATAAGAACAGGTCGAAGCTGGTCGGAAGGCACCGCGAGAATTCAGTTGTTAAGTGTGATTGTGAAGTGATGCAGAGTATCGTTGTTTCCTGGTGAGTGCAGTTGTGAGTTGGGCAAGGTTTAGTTGACCTTGCACCAAGTAAGATTGTGAGTGGCATTGCGCCATCCCTTGAGGTTTAGACGCATTGAGTTAGGTATGCCAGGAGAGCTGGAGATGGTTGAAATCTCCAACAAAGTAGAGTCTCCTTTCAATCCTGTAGCTATTGAGGAGGAGGAAGTGAATCTGGAGGCGGAAGTTGCAAACATGCTGGTTGGAGCGTCAGAAATTGCTAAAAAGCGTCGGGAGAGCCAACATTCAGAATCCTCGCAAAGTAAGCGTCAGCATCGGTCCTCCACTCCTGTGGCAGGGGAAGCTCAAGGGGAAGCAGGTCCATCCAGCCATTGGATTGATGAGTCTTCCGCATGGGAAGGAATCTCAGCCATTGATATCCCGGGGTATGTCCCCCCCAGTCGGCCCGGGGTACCTCCCCGGAAGGTGTAGAGGAATCACAAGTATACATTGCGGATGCCCACATTATCGATAGGAATGGAGTGCTCTGTTGACATCGGGCCCGCACTGACGCGTCTGAAACATGACGACCATGATATGGTGGCGTACAAGGAGATTACGTCAGACCCTTATGAGCCAGAGTCACGATTGAGCGGTAAGCCAGTTCCACGTGATTGGGCGTGGGGTTTGAACCAGGTAGGCCTGCTAGGCCTTATAAATATGCCACATTTCAGACGACTGCCAGAGGTCAATGCATGTGTGAACCAGCTGCTGGCCTGCTTTCATGGTGGTACGTTATGGCTGGACGAAGCAATTCCTGTCATGGTGCACTTGATCGCAGAGATTACTGGGTTGCCCAAGGATGGGGTCGACCCGTCGCAGTATTTCCAAGGAAAGGAGAACGACAAAAAGCTGGCCACGTAGTTGGTCAAGCGCTATGCCTTGGAGAAGGATGGCCATGGTTACCGCACCAGTAGTATCAATGATAAGGAGGTTCTCACCGGCACTAATATATTGTCCTGCAAGGTGGTTCAGGGCGGTCGACCTAATCAGTGTAATTCGGGAATTGTGGCGTGTGTCGAGCAATGTGCGGCCGAAGTGCAGATGAACTGGTCATTGTTTCTACTGAATCAGTTGACGGAGGATGTCGTGGCGGTTCAAGAAGGTAAGGGCTCATTCACATATAGTTGGCTTCTGCTATTGATTGCATTCGTGTCCTAGAAGGATCCCGACGCGTACCAGGGTATGGAAATTGACGCCGTGAAAGAGCGTCGCAGCGCGCATTATCAAAACCTGTGGTTTGTCTGAGAACAAGAGCGAACTAGGGAATGTGTGTTGTTTTTTTGGTTATACTGGGAGATAATCTGTGCGACTGCGACGAAGGTGCCCTGATTGTCCAAAGAAACCGCAGCACAGTTTAAGCCAGTCATGGTGTTTGCAATTCGACTGCATGCAATTTATGTACAAGCCCGCCATGACCCAAATAGGCAATGGTTGCTGACACCATATAAGATGATGATGGCGGAGTTGGAGGCTATCGTGAATGACTGGCCAGAGGAATGGCGCGAACCCATGGGGTTGGTAGAGATTGAGGCTAGCGACCCGGTGAAAGGCCTAGGTAATCGACTATCGGTACAAGATCAACAGAGTCATCATGACTCGGATCAAGAATCCACCAAGACGCTGACGGGTGATGACCGCGATCTGGAAGAAGGCAGGACAAAGATGCATCATGAATATGGTATGATCAGTAGGGATTCTCCAATCACAGAGAGTCAGTTGGGTCCCCTCATAACGGAGGTCACCAATGCGATGAATACGGTTGCTTGGGTGATGACCGTGACAGCAGATCAGGGTTTCTATGAGGTTAGCGCATGCCTGGATTCCCTTTGTGACATCGTGTCCAAAAAGGCACCAGAAGAAGCATCGGCACAGCCAGTTGGCACAATCAACACTAAGCCACGGGTCCAGAATGTGGAGATTCCCCCGATTGCGATTGTGACTGATGACGAGGATTTGAAGGCCTTGCTGCAACAGTTGAAGAAAGTGACAATAGACATCAATGCACTGCCAACACAAGGGTTGACAATTATGCAGATGGTTACCAACCGGGAGATGGCGGACAAAATGCACGAGATTAGTGGTAAGTATCTGCGATTGCAGGAGAGCGAGGCATCTGTGAACGAATCCATCACAGAGTTAACAGGAAGGGCTGCTACACCATGGAAGGTTGTGGATGAGCTAGAAGGGGACATCAAGAAAGAACGAGCTGAGAAGGATTGAGTGATCGAAGAACTAAAAAAAGAACAGGACCACCTCATTGCGGAGAAGGCCCATATGTGGGATGAAAGTGTGCGGATAGAGATGGCCGTTTCTGAGGCTTATCACCATTTGTCGGAGCCCACTGCAGGGTTGGACATGATTCAACGCGTGCAACACCTTGGGGCGACCATCACTCGACTGCAGCAGGAAAATCGGGAGTTGACAGCCATGGTGAATCCTGGTACACCTCAGGTAGAAGTGGATGAACGCAGATGGGCTATTGAGGAGGTAGCAACGTAGATGGCAGAGCTGGAAACGGTGGCAACGAAACCCACAACCGACATCGTGCAATTTTGGGGCCACATTATTCAGGATGAGCAGGTTGAACTATTGACCAAGCTTCGGTAGGAGGCAGAAGGACATGTGGCGACACTCAAGACAGTGATGCGCATGATACCACCAATGGAACAAGTTGCCAAGTCAGCAAAATTGAAATCCTTGCAGCAGCATGTTACCAAGGCCGACGAGCGACAGAAGAAGCGCACTGCGCAACTGGAGGAGTTCCAAGATGTTGGCACTCAGTTGATGATAAAAGCTGGTGAAGTCCTCCAGGCGGTACAGGAGGGTCGTCAACAAGTTGGGGAAAAGCTAACTGAGCATCCATCAATCCAGGATGTGCTCGATAGTCAGACGGTGGCTATGGCAGCAAAGGAACAACTAACGACAGTCGAGAAGCAGTATGAGTATTTTCGTGTCAAGACCACCGAGCACACTATGTCCTGCTGACGTGACTCGAGGGCGAGCCACAAGATTGTGTTGGGGGCCTATTGGCAGGCGGTTTTGGTAAGGTAACATCGCAGCATCGTTGGTGCTGCGACAAGTCAGAAGATATCGCAGAAGGCGGAGAGATGGGCGTAAAGAAGATTATTTTATGCATTTTTAGGTCAATTGTATCATAGTTTGTGGGTTTTGGGTCATTTGGACCGTATATTATGTATTTTTGAGTCATTTGTACCATAGTATGCGGGTTTTGGGTCATTTTGGACTATGTCAGTTAGATGTTGGGTCATTTGTCCAAAGTGTTGGATAGGAAGTTGTTAGTAAGTGGACAAGCATTGTAAAGGCGGAAGCCTATATATAGACATAAGTTGTAAGTGGTGAGGCATATTAGTAAGGATCCTTGGATGTTGGATATGTTCGTCTTTGAGTCTGTGTCTGAGATCAAGAGATACCAGCGAGATCTGTGTTTTGCGGAGATATTGTATCTGGGTTTTGCTAAATTAATATGACATGATGGAGCTGTTTTGCAAAATTCCTATGCATCTTTTGTTCGATATGGTAATGCATGTTGTGATATATGAATAATGCTATGTTTCCTTGCTGCAATTAATGATTTACTGTTATACTTGTCGTGATGAATGTTTCTATTTAATGATGTTATGGATACAATGTTGCCAAAGTTAAATGCATAGATTTACTTCTGAATGTTGCAATACGTTTAAGTGATTGTTGCCGCAAAAATCCTCCTTCATTCGGCGGAAACATGGTTCCATCGACTCTCCCTTGAACATCTCGGGTGAGACCTCATCTGCTCCGCAGGTGTTGCTGGACAGAGTAAAACTTGTCTGGGCCGGTGCTCAAGGAGATCGCAGTGGGTTGGTATCGACAACGATGGGAACCCCTGTCAACTAGGTTTGAGTCAACAACCATTCAAGGTGGTCATCACAATTTCTCCATCTTCTACATTTTCTCCCACGACTTCAAGTTGCTCCTTGATCTGAGATACCCTTGTAAGGTAAGACTGCATGGTCTTTGCATTTTGTATCTTCACATTCTTCAACTAGTTTCTCCAGGTCATTTTCCGGTTTATATTCTTCCCTTCAAACAGCTTGGTCAAGGCATCAAACATCTCTTTGGGTGTCTTCAAAGATGACACATGTGGGAAGAGATGATCCTTAATAGAATCTGCAATAATCCTCTTGGCCTTAACCAAGTTCTTCTTGTGTAAGGCTTTAGCCTCATCTCCCTCTAGTGTTGGAACCTCTTCATTCACATATGTGTCCAATTCATTCTATTCAAGGACAAGTGCAATCCTGTACTTCTATGCTCAGAATTTATCATCCCCTTCAAGCTTATCCTCGAGATTGGTGTGGTGAGACATCTTTAATGGGAACTTCAAATGGAAAAATATTTTAGGTCTTACCACTTTAAGTTGCCAAAACTGGTTCTGGAGCTGGCCTAGGGTTCATTAGAGAAACCCTAATTTTCAAACTTGGAATTTGGAACTTCTGATTGGACAGATATATGTGCTTGACTGAGGTGAGTATGCTGGTATACTTGGTTTCTAAATATTCCAAAATTTCACCCTTGAAAATTGACTTGCAAAATTCTGATCTGCATTTTCTGGCCTTTTATGGTTTTTCGTTTTTCTACAGTTTCTGGTCCAAATTCAAACTGGGGTTTGAATTTTTGGGAGTTTCGTCCACTCAAAAATTTTGATCTTGGTACCAAAATTTTGATCTTGGAGAGGCGCAGCTTCCTATGCCAATTTCACTCCAAAATTCCAAATTTGTGAGAAGCCCTAATTTTTCACTTCCGATAGCAGTGACAAGCCAGAAAATGAAAATTCTCGGAATCAACTTCTGCTTCGACAGAAATATGCACCCTCCTTAGGCAGTTATCCTAGCCTCTTTTCTTTGATGATCTGTGGGGAGAAGTTCAAAAATTAAGAAGCCCTAGCTTTCGTAGCTGCACAATGTCTTCTTTTCAGGTTAGCTCTGATACCATGGTAGATGTTCTACTTTTAATCAATATTTATCTAGGATCTTACTTAAATAATAACATGCACAACATAACACAATAGACACACATAATTTCCTCGAGGAAACCATAAAGGAGAAAACCACGCAATTTCCTCAGAGATAGAATCATCACCAATACAATATCACAAAAGTAAAACCCCAAAACAAAGATGGTCTTCTGCATCTCCTCTTCTTTTCTTCCTATGCGAACTTGTCCTTTCTCTCACTAATGCGAACTTGTGAGTGAGTGTGATGATTAAATGAGAGAGATCCACTCTCTATTTATACTTTATCTTTCACTTGACCTTTTTCACTTTCTAGGTCGGCCCCAGTTGTACCTGACTGGGGTGACTTCTCTAGGGGAATCAATAACCCTATTCTAACTGACTCTAGGGGGAACTATTGCCCCAACTTACAATGGAGGATTTACCTCAATGACTTTACATGACCAAATTATAATGACATCCCCGACTGGAGGAATAAACATCTCCGCCGTAGGTACACATAAAACACAATAACAATAACAATATAAAATACAAGTGAATATCTTCCGAAGTTAGAATTACATTAACAGATTGCGGAGGAGCCACCGTAGATAAGAGAACTTCTATGTAATGTTGCATGAAGTCCACAACCGTCAACCAATTTTCCACAATTGCAATGTCCCCAACTACTAAATCAAATTTATTTAAAGCAATTTGTTACATAAGCTTATAGTAATTGGGATTTGAATGTCCATTTCCATTGCATCAACAAATACATCAATGCAATCCTTTCACCATGTCAGTTCCTTATATTGTTCTCAAAAACTCTTCAAATCCAACATTTCTAGGCACACCTATTACAAGGTGTTTACCATTGTTTATGAATACCACTCATGTGGTACAAGTTTGTTTTCATGTGGCCATGTTACATCAAATAGTTTCTGACCAACACTATGTTTGGTGGGTGAGTTGGAACTTCTACTTTCTTGAAGAATAAAAATAATCATGATTGATTTGTCTAGTAACCCACCTTGCAAGATCATGTGCCAAACAATATTGATGATCTCACTATAATATCTTGTTCCAACAATATTGATGATCTCAAAAGTAGAACCAAGTAAGTCCCCATTGTTATTGAATTTCAATGAACCAGTTAATTCTGTAAAATTAGTTTGTAACACTAACAATATCTTACACAGATGTGGCCCTCCTCCAAAGACCTTAGTCTTTCTAGATTTATTTTGCTTCTAGCACCTGTAATGGATAGTTGAATATAATATGTAAAAGAAGCATTCACATCATTGCATAAGAAAGTATCAATAGAATGAGCAATTTCCCAGACTGCATTGTAAGCATAGAATCCCAATGCATGTAAGCGGACATCATCACTCCCAGATTTGTTTAGATTTTCCATCTTATAGTAAAGGCATGCTCTTGATCTGAAAGTGGAATATGTTGATGTAAAACAATGACTCCTTGGAGTGAGTTCATGATCTCATAATCAAGTATAGTAGAATCCAAAGCAAAATACAACCCATCTATGGTTATCCAAACATAGCCACTACTCAACATTCCAAGGTTTAATGTTTTAGAGAAAATATTCATACTTGCATCAGTATTCAAATGTACCACAAAGATCATGATTCCATTGATTTCAACTGCACCAAGACACTAACAATATCACTTTTGGGTTGGTACAAGCTAATGCTGGCCACTCATGACGCGTTAGTCGCAATAGACTTCTGGAAAAACAGAAATCTGAACGTCAAAAAGCAATATTAGAGCTACCTACACAACTTTTTGGAATATGGCGCTAGAAGATCAAACGTAGACAA